>OY660872.1:11610000-12875000 GCA_962446985.1 Xyrichtys novacula
CCAGTGGTGACCGTTGTTGGGTATAACTCCTGTTTCTAAAAGTAGGACTTTGCAACAGCTCCGGGCACAGATGGATGAATTTCTGTAAAAGCAGGAAGATTGATGACGGGGGTGCGAGAGCAAACAAGAGGGAGGATTTATAAAAAGATATAGAGAGGAAGGGGGCGCCAGAGAAAGAATTGAACTGTTAAAATGCTATTTCTACCAGTTTCACTTCTCTGTTGGTCACACACACACATACACACACATACACACACACGTGCACATTCACATATAAACACACCCATGTTTTTTTCTCTCTCTCCCTCACCCTTGTCTGTCAGGCAGCCCCTCGCTTTAATGGACCATACACACAATTACTACTGATTAATCTACCACTTAACATTTTGACCCCACTCAGGCAACATTCACACCCGTGCAAGCACACACACCATCTCTCTCTCACACACACACACACTTAACATTCTGGCCCTGCCCTGGTATCGCTGGCTTCTCAGGTACCCAGCATGCAGCAGGGACACTTCAGGGCAGCCCCGCTGAGACCACTGCTGTCTGAGGAGAAGAGAGGAAGTGTGTGTGTGCGAGAGAGAGAGAGAAAGAGGGGGGGGTAGAGATGAGAACATCCCAGTGCCAGCCCCCAAAGGGACCACCATCCAGTCCACGTCCTCAGGGAGCCTCGACACTTCAGGGATAGCACTACAGCAGGGTAGCATCACTGAACAAGAGGCCCAGAGGGATGGAGAGAGAGTTGGGGTGAGGGGGTGGGGGGGGGTTCATCAGGGCACAGTGAGACCCAAACACCATCAAGGGGCCCGAAGGGAGAATCGACTGATGAAAGGTTGACAGTGAAATGAAGAAGGGTTGGTAAAAGCTGTCTGGGTATCTCTAAATCAAAGCTGGACGAAAATTGAACCAGAGTCGACAAAAACGCGAATATTTACAGGATTAACTCAGAAGTTTACAAAACCGCTGGAAAACCAGAACAGAGTATTTTTGCCTTAAATTTATGAGGAAACATTCCCTGTATTACCTGTTGTGGTAAGAATTCATATAAAGTTGTGTTTTCCTCACTCTCCTTCAGCTCAGGTTATCGGTCTCTACCATCTGGGAACTTAATTTACACAAAAGTTCTTGTCTGAGTCTGAGACACAGTTGTTTGTTTGAGCTGAAAACAAGGATGAGAGAGAGACTGCGAGTGTCACCAAACAAAGTTACAGCTGAATCTTTAAAGACACACTCCGATGAAAATCACGTTTTTCTTATTTTTTACATGGTTATATGACATTTTTCTGATGCTAAAAGATATATCGTGAGAAAAACAAGAGCGCCCCCAAAACCCCGCTCTGCAGGCCAGACTCAGAGAAGTAGAGAGGACGATCGCGGAACAAGTGTGTGAGTTAGCAGATTGTAATGCTGTAAGAAAGCTAATTATGATATTATCATGTCAGACAGCTGAATAGTTCCTATGTTACCTGCTACTTCTACTACACCGGCAATGTTACTGTCTCCACCATAGACTGTATATACTATGGACAACTTGGTTGCGACTTCCACCAGTATATGGTTTTGAAGCCAAAAAGCTCTCGGTAATTCCGCGTTTTCTCTCCACTTCCTGAAACCAACATTGTGCAGTGGTGCTGCACACACTCGGCAGAAGAGTCGCCAAGAGTTGCTGTGATGACGCTTGGCTCAAACAATGAATCCTCCGGGTAGCTATGCAATCTTTGTACGCCCATAGGCTGCATCAAGTGTCAATCATTGAAAACATGAACCCCCTAATAACTTTTAAAAATGGAGCTGCACAGAAAAAAGAGGACTTGAGCACAAACCAGTTTTACAGTAACAACATGTCAACATCGAAACCAAGGGGGAGAAAAATGTATATTCTGTGTGATTAATTCCTGAAGTTTGTCCACAGCTCCATAAGCTTTGCTGGAGGAGGCGGGATTTATGACCCATACTGCAGCCCGTCACCGGAGGGTGCTGTTCTCGCGGTGGCTTCACCCAGCGAGGAGGCAGACGGTGTCCATACTATATACAGCCTATGATCTCCACACACCAAGCACGAGTAAAATCACTCGCTCGAATAAATTACATGTTATGTCAATGCAAGGACCCAATCAGACGCTCCTTCTACTCTGGTCGCGCGAATGACGCAAATTGGGCAGGAACTGATGTCTCAACTTGAGCAGATATTCGCGTCACAATAAGGTTGCCAGGTGACGTATAAAAGCGGACAAACTGATCGTGTCGGTGTGTAGGTGCCCCGAATCATATGATACTTTTTCTGTCAATTACCGAAACTGGAATAAAAAGGAGCTCAAACAGAGGCAAGTGAGAAAGGAGGTCGGATTACCTGGTAGATAAAAACCGTTGTCTATCTGGCAGGGATTACCGTTGAAATTACTATTGACACGCGAATGAAGCAAGTAAATACTACTCATTTACGAGTCTAGATTTGCGCCAATTAATTAAGTAGATGATTTTACTCACACTTGATATGGTGTGAGCGCACCATTAGGCTACAAGCTAGCGTTAAGAAGAGTGTCCAGAGCAGCGCTGTCTCCGCCCACGACTCAGAGACGAATTGTTAATGAGCTACTGAGGCTCTGCAGGTGGAAGGCCCTTGAAAATGACACAGGTAACGTGATTTTGGCTAAAAACTTCATAATGACACTTAAAAGACCACTGAGAACACTTTAAGTAGTAAAAGAAAAGAAATAACAATCAGAGTGGGACTTTACTGAAATCGATTTTAACTAAAGCATCTGATGTCTTGAGGTCTTGAGTCAACTCACAACTCAAAATTAAAATGTCCAAATTACAAATAACATGTATTTTCTGTGTTATCAATTTTACCTTTACCTGTTCTACATATAAACACAAATGAAAACTGAATAAAAGAAAAACATACAGTCTCGTGCACAATATCTAATGTATGATAAGTACAAAAAGATATTAAAAACCTGTATGTTATTGCTTACGAACAGTATTCAACACTGGAGATGGTTTTGCAGAATTTTACAGTAACATGTTTGAAACTGTGTCCACATGTGTTTGTGGGTGTGTGCAGCTTATTAATTAGATGTTGAATCCATTGTAACTCCGGTACATTGTTTATCCCCCACTTATTTATTTATGAACACTTGCTGTGCGAGTTCAAATGAGTTCCTACAAGCACACACGTGGCAGAGACACACAAAGATCAATTCACAACATTAACACAGGACCGTCTTTAATGTCGTTTTCACTTTAAAAAGCACAGTCTCTGTTTATTCACATTTCCACAACGCTCATTCTCTAATGATTGATACTCCTCCCTTTGACTGTCATACCCCCACTCCACACACACACACACACACAGATACACACTCTCTCTCTCTCTCTCCTGGCTGTGTCAGCAGCAGTACTCAGGCCTTTGTGTCTCCTTCATATCATCTTGTTAAAAATTAAAGTGATTCCACTTCCCTCCATCTTTCTCTCTCTCTAATGCTAATCTGTTCCCTGTTGGACCGGTATGCAGATGAGACGCAAATACAGCCAAGCCTGATGAATAGTGATGAGGCTACAACACTAACAGACACACACACACGCATACACACATACACACACACCTGAGCAGCCCTGGAATGCCCTGTGGTTTACCTGTCCGTCTGTCAATCAAAGTGGTGACCTAGTGAGGGTGTGTGTGTGTCTGCATGTCCTTAAAATCACCCCTTACATCAAGAACTTGGAGTTAATTCTGGTCTAAAGACTCTGTCAATAAGATTTTATCAGAAGACCTTGTAACATCATTAATCCATTAAGAAAAGAAAAAGAAATCATTTCTCTCGCTCTTGTCTTCTATAGAACCAAAAATAAAAGTGTCGATTACAGAAGAATACAGTTGAAGTTTTTTTTGGACAGGCATATAAACTGCAAACGTAAATTCGTCTGAACATCGTTTGTCTCTCTGAATCTTTGACTGGAGGGGGTGAGGGGGGGAAATTCCCCATCTCCCTTCGGTAGATGTGAGGTTTCCTGCATGAGTGACCCAGCTCCTTTACATACATAGACAGACAGGAAACATGAGAAAAAACACCAGAGCTAGAATTTGAAGCCATGTTTTGACATTTCATAAATGTAAAGACATCAACCTGATGATCTTATATGCAGAGTCTTACTTACAGGTATGAAAGAAGAAAGATTTGGGGACTCATTAAACTCTGATCATTTTTAAAGTTTTCTCAGTGGTCTTTAAATTGCAATTATGAAGTTTTAAGCCAAAATCAAGTTACCTGTCATTTTCAAAAGCTTTCTTTCTGCAGAGCTCCAGCAGCTCATTAGCAATTCGCCGCTGAGTCGTGGGTGGAGACAGCGCTGCTCTGCACACTCCTAACATTGCTGGTGTCGTAGAAGTAACAGGTAACATTGGAGCTATTCAGCTCTCAGACACTAATGTCTTTGGAGACATGAGGAAAGCTGTCTTACAAGGATTGCAATCTGCTGACACACATGCTTGTTCTGCAACCGTCCTCTCTACTTCTCCAAGTCTGGCCTGAAAGTGGGGCTACGGGGGCGGAGCTTGGATTTGTGATGTAGGAAATCTCACTGTATCTGACCCTGCCGTTTGGATCTGCCAGAGATTCACAGTGATTTGAATGAAGAAATACTCAGAAATTTCTCTACCATGTAACCAGCATAGTCAGAGTATGATCGGACAATGCATGTGCGCCTGCGCCACGCTCCCGTAACCCAGGGACAACTTCAGAGAAGAAGTGGCGCAATCATTTAAAGACCATTCGACTAAGAAGCAACTGCAACATGGCTGAAGCATGAAAGATCGTCCACTTTTGGAACGACGAGGAGAGTGGCGTTATGCCTTCCGTCCTGACAGAAATGGACATTTTGAAAGTTAAAATAGGAGTTATGTGGTCGTGCTTTTTCTTGCTAGAGAGGAGTCGAGCAGCAGCGTTTTGAATGAGCTGATGGCGATTGATGGATGACTTGACCAAGCCTGCATATAAGGAGTTGCAGTCGTCTTTACATGAAGTTATAAAGGCATGAATAGTTTTCTCTAGATCAGCCTTTAAGAAAGAAGTCAAGTTGCAATCAACACCTTCATTTCTACTCTTACATCAGACCCCCTCACTCTGTAAACTGCATTCATTTACCGCCACTCCCTAATATAATAGCAAACTGATGTGGCTAATCACAAGCTCACATATAAATACACACACCCTCACAAACAGCTGCAGAGTGTGCTGTTTCCTGTATACAGTTCTCACTGTGTCCACATTACTCTTCCATCTGCACAGGCATTTCCTGTCCGACCTTGAAATCAGCCCCCCGCCCACCACCACTATATCTTTACACACAAACATACTCTTCCACCCATTTCCCCACATTCTTTGCTCATGTTGAAGACGAGACATCCTTTTTGCATAACATTCAAAAATACTTTCACACCAGCTCACGTTCACACACTACACAATCATCTGCTCTCTCTGCGTTTATGTTAAACCGCTACAAAACAAAAAACAAACACCAGATATATATATAAATGCTTAACTATCACTTATGAAAATCGAAACACCTAAGGGGTAAAATCATGGCGTTGTTTGCATGTTTGCAGAAGCTAGTTTACAGCGTGAAATCCAACTTTATGAGCGCCCAGAGTTCATCTAATCCGCCACTTTCACACCAGGGAGCAGTGATGTCATCAATCAGTAACCCAGCACTCGAACAGCGGCCGGCCTTCCCCAAACCGGCCACATGTGTTTTTATTCAGAAGGAAAGTTATAGCAGAAAAGGTTAGGTCACGGATAGTTTACAATAATATTATTCATGTAAAAGGAAAGTGGAAAGGATCCCTGTATGTGACTTCACTCTATTTACACAAGCATGCCCTGAATACATCGATACCCTCTGCCAGTAAAACTCCGCACGCACGCACACACTCGCTGAGAACACACCGCACATTAATAGCATGAACTGGATTTCATAAGGTGATGGAAAGGAACCAAGCCAAAGTCAGACAATTAGAAAAGATTTAAAATAACAACTGAGAGCCTGAGGGGTAGTGTTAAAGCAGAGGAGACATAATGAGAGTCAGAGTTATGGTTCCAGCTCACAGGAGAAACAGAGACACTGTTGTAGTGTTCAAATGGTCAATGCCAAATGGTAACAGCTCTTGGACTGGATTTCTGCTCGTATTTAATGCTGACTTGAGGAGGAAAATATTAATTAACATTCGGCTCATTAGGTTTGTGGATTAGGTTTTTTTATAGGTAGATTCTATTAGCCATGTGTTAAAACCAGCAGCAAGAGAGATTGATAGATGAAATCGATAACTGCAGCGTTTTGGCACGACAGACTGTATTTGTGTGATTAGATTGTGGGGACACAAGACTCTTTACATATTTTCTCCTCAAAGAAATAAAGAGTACAGTCTAAACCTGCTCCTGTGTGTGTGTGTTGAAATACAATTTGATATGAAATGGTGCCATTTAAACAAAGACAGACAGATTGAACGACTGCCATCCATCTATTAGGGGTGGGAGAAAAAATCAATACAGCGCAGTATCACGATATTTTGTGTGGTGATATATCGTATCGTCTCATTAACCAAGTATCAATTTTTCAAATAATTGTTAATATGTCCAGTGAGGGATGCAGAGGTGACATTATAGAGCAGGAGAAAGTTAGTACAACAAATATATGTAAGGTTTGCAAGATGTGCTACATGAAAATAAATTCAGCATGAATAAGACAAGCAGTTGAAGAAATTATATAAATCACGATATATTGTATCGCAATACTCACTGTATTGCAAAATGTTACAAATCGCAATAATATCATATCGTGGCCCAAGTATCATGATAATATCATATCGCGGCCCAAGTATCGTGATAATATCGTATCGTGGCTTCCCTTGCCCGCCTGCAGCTTGTGCAGAACTCTGCTGCACGTCTCCTGACACAGACCCGCAGGCGTGAGCACATCACCCCCATCCTGGCGTCCTTACACTGGCTCCCTGTTCAGTACAGAATTCATTTTAAGCTTTTAGTATTTGTTTTTAAGGGCCTGAACAACCTTGCTCCACCCTATATTTCGGAGATGCTCCAGCCTCATTGCCCACCCCGACCCCTAAGATCAGCTGATCAGCTTTTACTGACGGTCCCCAGTACTAGGCTGAAGCTCAGAGGGGACAGAGCGTTTGCTGCTGCTGCCCCTAAGCTCTGGAATGAGTTGCCCTTGAAAATTAGACAGGCCTCCTCATTTCCTGTTTTTAAATCCCTTTTAAAAACGCACTTTTACTCATTGGCTTTTAGTACATTGTAGTGTTAATTTGTTTTTTTATCATCTTAGCACTTGCCGTGAGCCTCCTTATTTATACACTTATTTATTCTTTTGCGTTATTGTATTTCTGCTTGCGTTATCTTGTTTTTTGATTGTTTTATTTGTTTTTATGTCACTGTACAGCACTTTGGCTACCCTTGTGGTTATTTTAAATGTGCTATATAAATAAAGTTGATTGATTGATTGATTGATTGATAATATCGTATCGTGGTCCAAGTATCATGATAATATCATATCGTGGCCAAAGTATTGTGATAACAACGTATCATGATTCCCACCTCTACTTTCTATTTATCTATCCATCATGAGAACTCCCAACAGGGTAAACCCTAAAACCTTGGAGTAAATGTCTTTGGACTCCCCCAGTTGTCTGAAGGTTTAATCCATATTTAGTTCACAGGAGGCGCCAAATGTCATACTTGCTTTTAATTAAGTTTAAGAAGACTTTTGGCAAATTTTAACTTAATTTTATTCTAGCACTGTGTTTTATTTTTATGTATTTTAGTATTCATTTTATTTATTGTAATTGTTTGCACTTTGATCATCCCTGGTGCTTTTAATCTGTACATCACTTTGGTTAACCCCGGTTGTTTTAAATGTGCTCTATAAATAAAGTTTGAGTTGAGTTGATTGAGACTGATCTCTGATTAATTTTATTTCTTCTGAACAAACCCTTTTCAAGCTCTGATCCCACAGATTCAGTCTTATCAGATGTGTTAAAGTAATACCGTGACCTTTCAAGTGACAAAAACCAGTGTGTGTGTATTTTAGTCATAGTTTCTGTGTTCAAAAATGGACACATCATTACACACACACAGGATACAGCAACATACTTCCCATGGGAGAAAAGAAAACAGAGAGAGATGTGGTCATGACTCTAAACATTCACATGGCTGTCATCCCTGTTGGAATAAACAGTTAACATGCTGTACAACAAACATCGCTGCTGTTTCAGCTTTTTTAACTCTCAGTGATTTAACATTGTTTGCATCTCTCACACTGTAAGTGTTTAAGAAAATAAAGAACCTCCATGGTGAATATGTTCATCAAAACTTCATACTGTTTTCTCCCTGAAAGGATCGCTTTTTTTGAGTAAGGTCGTAAAATGTTCTTTTTAATGGTAAATACAACTATCAGTGAGTGCTGCGATCTGGTTGGGAAGAGCCCACATGGAGTGTAACGTTACATGATGCACTGCTGCAGACAGGGTCATGAGAATCACATACTTGAGCCACTTCAAAAAGTCATCTATGTCAGAACTTGTTAATCAGCCCTATAATTTCTACACATGCAGCAGAGTATCTGGTCAGCAGAACAGACCACACGTATAACAAACTATATTACTGGGGAAACTATGAAATGCCATCCTTAGTGGATGAACCAAAGAGCCGAGAGGAAACCTTTACAGATGAACTTGGCATTAGGGATGTAGCAGTATAAAAATTCGACCTCACGGTTATCATGATCAAAGAAGGCATGTTTTTCGATATTATCACAGTATTTTAAAAATGTATGCAGAGGCATTTATTACGACATTTTTCATGCTTTTAACTAGCGCTAAACAAGGCCTTATTTTCATCGTTCCATCATATCGAGACAGGATTCCTGTCTTCAACTAAGCGCTGCCCTATTCCTACAAAACCCAAAATATGCCCATACTTCAGACTCTGTCCTCTTAGAGGCCTGATGGATGTCTTGTCTCTTCCTTCTGCCGTGATTCCATTTCAAACTTAAAGGGATATTCCGGCGTAAATTTAATTTAGGGTTAAACACACCATAACACAGAGTTAGACATCCCCTCGAGAGATGAATGTTGCAGACTGCTTGCTTTTCTGGTTATACCAACTTTAGTAGCAACCGCACGATAGCAATACACAGCAGTCTGAGGAGCCATAAACAAACCTCAACCAAAACGCCACTCTATAACCACAAATAATGCTCAGAACAGCACCTTACTTCATCAACAGGACATATAGGGTCCCAGCCATAGTACTAGTCACCAAACATCATTTAGCTTTGCCTAATTTCTTTAGTAAAGAGACTAAACAAAACTCACCTACTCTCCTCCAGCAGCCGCTTGTTTGTAGCGAGACCTCAGGCCAGTCCATTAAGGACTGCTGCGGGGTGACGCAGCTCAAGGAAGAACATTTATGATCATTACTTTATCATTTCCTTTAAGTAATAATCATCGTAATAATCATTTTCACTGCAGACCCGGTAGTTCTTCTGCCTTAGCGTCTCAGTCTGATTGCATTTCCATAAAGAAATGATCATAAATGTTCTTCATTGAGCTGCGAAACTCCACTGTAGTCTGTAATGAACTGGCCCTAGGTCTCGCTACAAATAAGCAGCTGCTGCACGCGCCAAGTATTAGCATTAGCGAGTTATTGTCGGCTGTCACACAGCTGATTCATTGCACACACACACCGGTTTTTGAAATGAAAACGGTTATCGTTCTCACGATTTACCATTACACAGGTTACCATCACATTCCTACTTGGCATCGAGTCTTGTGTCTTTTTCCCACCAGATTCAAACACCTCACTTTTCTTTTCACTTGCTCCTTTTTCCATCCGTCTGCCCTGCCAGTAACTTTGCTGCTCTTCCTCTTTTTCTCTCACTGTCCTAAGCAACAAGCCTGACTGTTCAATAACTCCTTAAAGAAAAGGAAGAACGAAGGGGGAAAAAAAAGAAAAGGACTCCTTGGCTCTTCAGGTGTTTGTCTTCAGCCCGTCTCCTTTCATCAGTCATGCCAGGAAAGGAAACAAAAATAGAACAATCGATCGTCAGACACTTCCTTAAGAGCTAAAGGGCTTAACCTTCAGTAATGGCTTTTTAACTGGTTATGAAAGGGCCTGAATTTAACACTGATGCCTCTTTATGACCTACAAAATAAAAACAGACCATCAGTGTGAGGACTGGCTGAATCTACTGAGGAAATGCAACGCCATTAGACACGTTTTGTATTAGCAACAGCACAGTCAGGCTACGTTTCTGTTGGTGCTGATTTTGGTTCGATTATATGGCTTCCAGTGCAGTTTATTTCTCTAAAGAGCCAACACATGCCTAATTGGGCGACTTCGTAGTATTATAGTATTTATTTTAAGCACTGATCAGCAGGTAACCACACCTGACCCATGCAGAGAAGGTCACAAGACATACTCTCTGAAGTCACGGCGTTGATTTCATTTGACTGCCACATGTTCGCACATCAAAACTGTGGCTAATCCGGGGGAAAGTCTGCTGTGTTCTCAGAGCTACCCTCACTAAAGAGACAGCTGCACACACAGTCTCATTCTGTGGAAAACAGTAAACTCGCTCGCTCCTTTCTGGCTCTACAGCGCTGAAACTGCAGAACTTAAGCGGCTGATAAACCAAAGGGTGAACGGCTCCATCCATTATACACTCTTTGGTCATGTGTGTCATTCACACAGGTGTTGAGTTAGTTTCCCCTTTCCAATTAAAGTGTTATTAACATCTGGTCATTAAAAACAGCTGCTTCTGAGGTCTGCTGCACAGTATGAGTAAAAGTGTGTTACTCATGTGGGAGAGAAACGAGTTGACAGCTCACTCGTGAGGATGCGGCGGTAAATCAACAGTTGGTAGTCAGCTCAAAACTTTTGAGCATCCCTCTGTTCATGGTTCACACACACAGTGGAAGTCCCCTTTCCCACCCGAACCTCAGCCCCCCTGCTGTACTCTGTGTTAATGGAGCGGACCTGCCTGTGCTGCATGGCGAACACATCAGCTCACTTGAATTTCCCATGGCTGATCATCATCTACGGTCACGGAAGCCTTCCACCCCCATCATCTCGCCCACTCCTCATTCCAGCCTAACAAAGAGGAAAAACAAATCAAACAATTCACAGTTTCCCATTATTCTCCATGTCTGTCAGCATATGGTTCCAATCAGCACTCAGAGTGTGTGTTTGTGTGTGCATGTGTGTGTGACACCATGTGAATGTTTTTATTTTCCATACATTTTCTCCTCAGATACAAAGCTCTTTGTGCGCACTCTTTCTCCATCTTTTTGGCTCCCCCTTCCTCTCACGCCCTCTCATCTTCCATCTCTCTCTCTCTTTTTCGTACCCATGTGTTTGACTCTCAGGTTTAAACTCTCTCTCTTTCCCTCTCTCTCTCTCTCTCTCTCTATTTTAGTCTTGCTTTTCTTGGCTGTGAGTCAGACCTCAGGCAGACCTAGAGGTCTTTTTCCCAAGCGATCTCCAGGGTGGACCCCAGGGAACAGAGCAAAAACACACACGCACACACACACACTGACGCTGTCTTCACATGCTCTGTCCATTTCCTCCTCTCTTTCTGCTCCTATCCCATATCGTCCTCTGTCTGCACCTCCGTGTTGACTCACACAATATTGTTGCATTACTTGATAACTGTGTTGCAGTCAGAGTTTATTGGAAAACAGAGAACACGCTGTTCAAAATCAAGCTTGTTAAACACGAAGCGCCTCGAGGAAGCTGTCTTGGGCAGCTCTTGTGCACAATCTTTACTAATGATCTTCCCTCTGTATTAAAAAAGTCTCTGTGTATGCTGATGACTCAACCGTATATTCAGTCGACTCTAGAATCATGGATTTAAAGCTCCTGTAGGGAGTTTTTCCATGTTTATAAATCATTATGACATTTGTAGTGATGCCTTATCATAATATCTTAAAGCAAACAAGACCATCCCGGTCAAGACTAAGGGTTTTTATACGATCGTTTTTAATGCCTGAAGCTAGTGCAAGGGGGTAGGTGTCAACCTTAAAGGGATATTCCGGCGTAAATTTAAGTTATGGTCCAACACACTGTAACACGAGTTAGACACCCCCTCCAGAGATGAATGTTGCCAACTGTTTGCTTCTCTAGTTACACTAATTTCAGTAACGACCGCACGATAGCAAAACACAGCAGTCTACGTCTCCACGTGCAAACCTCAACCAAAACGCCACTCTATAGCCACAAATAATGCTCAGAACAGCACCTAACTTCATCAACAGTACATATAGGGTCCCAGCCATAGCATTAGCCATCAAACATCTTTTTAACTTTGACTAATTTCTTTAGCAAAGAGACTAAACACAACTTACCTACTCTCCTCCAGCAGCCACTTGTTTGAGGGGGAGCCCTGACGAGTCAAATAATCATCAGAATCGTCATGAAGTAATGATCATAAATGTTCTTCCTTGAGCTGCGAAACTCCGCTGCACTCGGTGATCGACTCATCTGGTAGTCTGATACCAATATCTAGGCTTTAGTGTTGGTCAATACAGATACAGATCCAATACCAGTGTTTTATTAATAGCCAGAATTCTGCACTATGAGGATGACACCGAATGTAATGCAGACATAAAATCTGACTTTTTTTTAAATAAACATGTCTAATTTTGTTTACCTCTATGGTTATCCCAGGAAGCATCAGCTCAGCACATATTACAAGTGTTGGTAGAGTAGTTAAAGCATACAATTGATACCTCCAAACTGATCAAATTTAGTAGTTAGCTCTCTCGATGCTAGGTTGGCCCTCAGTTTTAAAAATGCGCTTGTTTAACCTCCACACCGTTGATGTAAATACACTGAGTGGGCAGAAGTCTGGAGAAAGAAATGGACCATAATCACAGTCCAGTTACCGGTTTCTCTGTCATGTGGGTTGAGATCAAAAGTATCATGTTGACAACAGATTGTTTTTTCTCATTGATGGTTTCCTTCCTGTCATTCAGTTGTTTACCTATAAATACATCAGGTCAAATAAACCCTCAGATACACCCTGTTACTGAGATGAGACACGGTGTTGTTTGACTCTAAAACCAAATCATCCCGACACCCCAATTTATGATTATTCTCATTTACAAATCAGACCAAATAACATGAGACGGTTTACTGCTTTTTAAAAAAACTTAAATAACCTCACCTGTAAGAAAACTTTGGTCATTTAAATTTACTCTTAATATTATTATTGTGTTTTTGGCATTTAAAAATTTTCAACAATGGCCTCTTATTTATGACAGATGCAGTCAGAACCTGTGTATTTTCTGTTTTCCTTGAGTTTTGTTTTCTTAATATGTATCACTAAATGTTTTTAAATGTCATATTTATTGGTCAACATTTGTATTTTTATTGTTAATGTGAATTTTTATGTATAATACAATAATGCCAACAAGTGCACACATTTATACTAAACCTGTTTTGGTTGTTTTAAGGACTTTGAAAACCTCTGTTTTTAAAAAATACTATACAAATAGAGTTATTATTATTACTACTACTACTACTATTATTAATATTATTAAGGATTTTGAGTTGATTCTAGTTTCTGGATTAGAAATAAAAAACAAAGATTTTAATGATCATACCACATGATTTTTCACCACAGTTATTGAAAAGTCTAGTTTACTTTGAGAAGAAGATTTTTAAGTATCATCAAATTGGCTTTAAGTTTCCATCATGCTGTGCAACTCATTCAAGATTTATAACTCGGACTGAAGTTATCAAACTAACATGGGAAAGTTGTCGTATTTGCATCCCCTAAAAAGTGAAGAAATTCTCTATAGATTTAGTTCAGTGAATCTTTGATGCTGAAACAGCAGGTTAAACATTATTGAAGGGCTCAGGACATTTTCTAAATATTATTTCTTTATATATTTTCTTTTGATGGGGGGAGGGTGGAGGGATGGGTGTTACAGTGGCTTCATAACTTCAAACTCAAAGTCTGTTATTGTTGGTAGATGACACAGACGTGATGTCGCTGAGGGAGGGGAACAGCGGGACAACAGTGCCCTCTAGTGGCGTGGTGGGGTTCATTCAGATGTTGCACACTGTGGCCTCTGACAGCAAAAATGGTTTCTCATCCACCTCACACTTTCCTCCTTTCTTTCATTCTCCTTTTCCTTTTTTTTCTCTTTCCTTTTCATCTTCTCCACTCCCTTTTTCTCTTTTACTTATCTCCTCCTTCCCTCTTTTTTCTGCTTTTGCTTGCCTGTCTTTCTTCCCTCTCCTCTTTTCCTTTCTTCCCTCTCTCTTCACCATCCCCTCCTTGTTCTTCTCTTTCCTCACATGCCTGTTGTCTTGGGTTTCCTATTTCATGCCGTCTTTTTCGTCTCTCCTCCTCCTCCTCCTCCTCTTTCAGGTCCTTCCTCATCCTCTTCCTTTTCTTCCGTTTTCACTTTGGTCTTCTCTTTTTCTATCATTCAGTTTAGCTCCTCCAGAATTTGATTCAGTTTCCTTTTCCAAAGACTAACCCTTAAAAAACATAAATCTGACAAATGACACAAATCTCAACAATCCTCACATGAGGCTCATCATTTCTCTGAATCAGGAGTTTGATCGGCTCCTGTATCTGTTGGCCTCATCAATCCCAAGCAGAAGGTCTCCACGTTCTGTCTGTGAAGCTCCTTCACCTCCTTCAAACGCTCCTCTTTTGCTGCTCATTTTGATCCTTCAGAGTTTTTTGTTTTGTTTTTGATTTGTCACTGTGTCTCATTCTGGAGGAACATCATCTCCATCACCTCCATCCTGGGCACCTTCACCAGAGCAGTAACTCCTCTGCTGACACGTTCATCCTTCTCCTGGGTGTTTTGGCTCAGCTGCACCTCCTCCTGCCAAATGATCCGCCTGCTCTGAAGTCTGTGATGGTTTTGTGAGAAATGCTTCATTTCATTACATGGTGCTTCACTGTTTACTCGGCGTGACTGAGACCAGCACAGCGGGGAACATGGTGAAGTGGGTCGAACTGAAACTTGTTGACTTATTGTGTATTTCACAAACTGGTTTATTTACCGTTGACGCGGACCACTCTCCTCCGTGCGTCCCTGAGCTGCCTGCTTCAGATCCGTCACTCTGCTGTGCTGTGAGGTAGTTAGTGGACAAAGTTTGTCATGAGGTCGCTGCGCCATCTACTGGATAAGTCGGGGAACTTTTCATATGGAGGAACATTTTCAAAGGGAAACTGAATCTTAATCTCTGCATTTTATTCATTTTATTACCGATTAGTCTCAAACGGGCTAAAACTGGCCGATTTAAAGCCCTAGTGTAGAGGTCTGTTTTGATTGGTTACCCATGACCTCCACATAACCTAGAGTCCATTACTCCAGAATAAGTTTATTATCATTAAAAAAAACTTCATATCTGTTTCCCTGGCAACCATTATTAAGGTTTAGGCAAAACAAAAACCATTACACCACAACCTTTAATATGTTATTTGTTTAGATAACTCCATGATGTGAGCAAAGTCGACCTGTCTATTTTAATGGATATTTGATGCTATTTTCTATCATTTCTCTAATCCTCAAGATAGTTAACAGAAAATCTGCAGTTTTTGTGTGAACTTTTAAAGTCTGGTGGCTGAGCAGTTATCATATGCAACAGCAAGATTACTGCAATAAAAAGTCAGAATTTAAGAAAATCAAAACTGTTTTCTAAAAGCCCTGAATCTGACGGCGGCTGATCTATATTTAGCTTCTCTACACTGAATACATGAATGAACTCTCAGTATCAGAGGAAAATATAAGTGCACACTGGTGCTTCATCATTACTTCAATCAGTCTTGTCACACTTCAAATAAAGAGAAGAGTCATTTCTTCTTGTTGGGGATTGGTTCAATAATATCGGGCAGCTTCAGCACAATCCTGTTGAAAAACTGATCCTGGGTCTGATCACACAGTCGACTGAAATCATGAAAATAGAGTGAGAAATATCACAGTTTTATTCTCTACTTTACAAAACTGCTCAGTCAGTCCGTACCACAGTTTACCTCTGAGCAGGACTCTCCTGATTGGCTGTCATTCGGACCAAAGGCGAGCATCACTGCGTTTAGGTTTCCTCGTCATCACTACCTGCCAGACTGCTGTCTGTAGAGTCAGCGTCCTGATCTTGTAATGTCTGTGGTTCTGTCTCTGGTTGTTTTTGTTGTTCAGGCGCTGTGGTGCTGGACGGCTCTGTGGGTTCTACAGTGGTGGTGGTGGTGGTGGTGCTGCCCTCTGTTGGCTTGGTGGTGTCATTCTGCTGGCCTTGTTTGCCTTCCTCCAGGAAAGAAGACCAACCTTTCAGTCGCTCCTCCCGCTCTCGTGAAGTCTCCTCCACCTGAAAGAAAACGATGGCTCAGCTATGATTTTATCCAAAACTGAAGCCTCTCTGTACGATCAAGTTTTGAGCTTATGCAATCTGATCTCAGGTCAAAGTTTTCTCTGATCCAGGACCAGACTGGACATAAAGAATCATGGACCTAAATCAGTACAGGTCCTCTGCTGGGTCAAGTCCTATGACTGCACTCATATTAATGAGAGCAGTCTCTTTTTTACCTCCTCCTCTCCCTCCCTCCTGTGTGAACTTTCCCCATCTGTAAATGCAATTTCGTTGTGCACAGTTGCAATGACAATAAAGACCATACCATAAATGTGGTTAAATGTGGTTTTACCTGATAGTCCGTCTGTCCGTCCCACAGCTGAGCTGACAGCTGACGCCCTCCAAACCAGCGACCGTTGAATGACAGGATGCACGCGTCTGCTTGCTCTGGTTCCTTAAATGCAATTGACGCCACACCGTCTGGGTGTCTCTGCAACACGAAGACAAGCAGGTACCAGCTCTGTGTTGACGCCCCCTGACAAACAATACACTGCAGCTCTGATCAGGATACTCACGTCAAACAGGATCACCTTCTTAACCTCTCCAAACTTCTCACATTCAGTTCGCAGGTCCTCTCTATACTCATTCAACACCAGCGGATCTTCCTAAAATAAACATAAACCAACAAATACAAAAAGAACTGACATGAATACAGTCTCAGGACTGTTTACAGACGAGTTTCTAAGTCTTGACTTTTGTCTCTCTGCACCTCAAAGTCACTGGGATGGAACATGTTTCTGATGATGACCACTTTTTCATGCCTTTTCCTCTGATCTCCTTGTTTCTCCGGCCTCCAGTCCAACTGTCTAAACAAACAAAAACAGACAGAATTCGAATGAGTTCAGAACGAAATTCACAATTACTCCTCATTAACGTCAGCGTCAGCAGCAGAATGAGACGTCAGAAAGGGAAGTTTACTTTTGTTGCTGCTGCAGCTTCTTCCTGTAATCTTTGTTTTTCTTCTTCTTCTTGCTGGCGTCGTACTGGCCTTTCAGCTCGAACCGTGCCGCTTCCACATGCAGTCTGTAACCCCGGACTTCTGACTCATCGAGCAGACGCGCAGCCAACGCCACTGACTCCTTCTGCAAGAGACCAGAACACACACACGCTGGAGTTTCATACAACAACAAACTCAAACTTTCACCTGTGATTCTTTCGTTTTAGTCTTAAAACAGATTTGAAAAGAAACTCCATAAACAGAGTAACATTGGGTGTTGATAAGCTTGGTTACTATCAGTTACCAGAAGTAAATTAGGACAGTTTATGGCAGATGACAGCCTCTGGAAATACAGATATGTTGAAGATGAGGAGTTGTCAGTGTGTCTGAATATGTTCGTATGATAGCAAATTTTCTTTCCCTTGTTTTTATTTTAGTGTCTTTTCTCTGCGTTTAAGAGCTGGGCACATGACGCTTTTTCACGACTTAAAATCCACGGGGAAAAAATTCGTCTCATCTCTCACCCTCAGCTTTGACTCACTGTAAACTTTAAACACTATCATGGAAAGAGCTCTGCTTTACAATGTCTGTTTGATAAGTTCACCATGCTTTCACCCAGGGGATGTGATTGGCCTCTGGACAAAAAAAAAGCAGCAATCTGTCAAATAAATTGTGGATCTGAGTGACATTAAACTGGTCACAGCTAATTACATCGTCACACAGAAACAAGGAACTAACCAGAACTAAATCAACACTGAACTGTAAATCCACTGTGAAGTCGATGCACAAAACCAGTCATAAACATAAACAGCTATCACTGCTGAGCTCAGTTAGTTTCAAAACAGGCAAAGTTCATCACAAACTTCAGCAAACTTAGACTCTCTCTTTTGTACTAGTTTGTTACCCTCTAATAAGATAAAACAAGGGTAACCGATCAGATCTTCAAGTCAGAGAATCTAGAGGAGTCACATCCCTGTTTCACAATAAGATCAACATTTTAAGAATAACTTAAGGCAAAACTCTCGATTTACCGGTCGATCTACGTGCCGACCCTCATCTATGGTCATGACCTTTGGGTAATGACCGAAAGAGTAAGATCACAGATACAAGCGGCCGAAATGGGTTTCCTTTGCAGGGTGGCCGGGCTCAGCCTTAGAAGACTTTCTGATGTCTTTCAGGCCCTCAAGTATCTCGATGAACGCACAAACCTTGAGGTAGCAGCAGAGGCCGTCTCCCTTTAGGTTCCCTTCTTTGTCCTTATAAAGTTTCACTTTGTACTCTTCAGTGATTGGGTCCCGCATCACGATGCCGCACTTAGACATCACCTCAACAAATTCATCGGAGCTAATATCAGGTGGCAGGCCTGAGAGAGGAAACAAGAAATGAGAGAGAGTGAAAACAAGAAATGGGACAGCTGTCTTCTTCACATCAGGAACAAATATGTATTTTTGCTACCAACCTGAGACGTAGACGTTTGTGTTTTTATGGTCATCGATATCGAACCATCCTTCATAGACAGAAAAAAGAAAAGAAATATTTACCTAGAAGTGCCTTTTACAAGATATACATCTGGCTCTGAGTTGTGAACAAACAACCATGAATGTAAGCTGAAGTATTGAAAGTAACTGCACAGGTTTTCCTCATATCTTTGGTTTGTGACGCTGCTCTACCTGGCTCTGCTTTCCTCTTCTCCCCTTTCTGTTTGGGTTCTTTAGCTGAAGCCTCAGTCTGGTCTGGATTCAGGTTCTTGGTGGTGTCATTTGGTTTCTCCTTTTCTGAAGGCTTGCTGACTTGCTCGGGTGCTGCAGGGTCAGTGCTACTC
This sequence comes from Xyrichtys novacula, assembly GCA_962446985.1. Taxonomy (NCBI): domain Eukaryota; kingdom Metazoa; phylum Chordata; class Actinopteri; order Labriformes; family Labridae; genus Xyrichtys; species Xyrichtys novacula. Next base: position 11,629,214 of record OY660872.1, read on the forward strand.
ACAGCAGCGTTGTTTGGATCTGGATTCCCTTCTGAAGTAAAGCCATAGTTTGCCTGGTACGCTGCGATGAAGTCCTCTGTTATCTAGAGAAACGAAGCAAACCTATTGAAGAGGCTCTGGTCGAAGTTACTCTTCTTGTGTCAGCTTTCACTTTCCAATTATTATATCCACATGCAAGAAAACCTGTCAGTGACTTCAGGCAAAATACGGTGAAGGAGAAGAATATCTGAATCGGGAATTGGAAGATTTCTCGATCCTTATGTGATGTAAAAAAAAAACTCTCCTACCTTAGGGAACCAGGCCTTCTTTTCGTGGTCCCAGTCATACACAGTCCCATCCTCCGGGTCGGTGTAGGTGTAGGGATCAGAGCCGTCTGCAGGTCTTTGACCGTAAAGTTCCTGCAAACGCAGCTGCTCCATAAACTCTTTGTTGGCATCGGGACCACCACTCATCTGCAACAACAACAACAAAGTGACATGTGGATTTGTCCAAGTCAGTTGCTTTTTCAGCCTGTCAAAGACAGATGTGTTGGACCTCAATCTAACTAGTGTTCTACACCAATATCTGGAGAGTGCTATGAGGCCGCTGCATTTATGAAAAAAAAACACCTAACCCTAAAAAAAAGTCTAACTAAAGGTTTCTCAACTGTTGTTTATAGTGTAAGATGTCCTTTATAACAAACTAAAAGTTTACCAAAGTTTGACCGCTAGAAAGGTGTCATTTTTAAGATGGCGTCCATGATGGGTAGGAAGACACTCCAGGTGAATAGGGTAACATTTTTAACAAACAGATATCACCATGAAACTTCACAAGCTTATAACTTACATGAAGGCAAATATTTTTTGTATTACAAGTTTTGTCAAATGTTTTGTTTGAATATTTAAATTAGGTAATATCTAATTAAATATGCACTAATTTACATACATTTCCAAAACTGAAAACTGAACAATAGATGAAGCCCCTTTTAAGATTCTTGTTTTATTTTGTAGACATATTGAAGTAAAAAGAGGGGGGAGGAGGGGACTTTGGATATCTTTTTTTATCACTCTGTAAATGCGAAAATACTCAACTTTTAGTTTGTTATCAAGAACATATCATACTATGAAAAAAAAACAGCTGAGAAACATTTTGTTGGATTTTTTTTAGGGTAAAGTCATATTTGTACCTGACTCTATAGAATGGACCTGAACGACATGATCAGCTCCATATTATTGCACTGACTGCTGCTGGTGTATAGTGTGTAACCATAACTAAATGGTATTAATGACACTGTCACCGCCCCTCTAACAGATGAAAATCAAACCCTCCAGATGTTTTAGTTTATCACAACATGACCACAAAGACCTGGCAGCTTCATTCAGAGTCAACATGATAAACCTGTCATTTACATAAACACACAGTATTTAACATGACTGTAAACTATCGGTTAATATCCCAATACTCTATTGATACATATTCTCTAAAAGCTGAAAGTCTGTGTTGATTTGAAGTGTCTGTTAAAACGTGTTTATGTTAGCATACAAAGCTAACCAGAGTTAGCCTTACCTTGTACGACAGTGCAAGTAAACGAGAAAGGTCACTGAAAAAATCCCTCCCGTCAATGAAACGGCAACGCAACTGGCTTTAGTTTAGCGTTTTTACCGATCTGTTTTTTGTTTCTATAGTGTTTTGATTATAAATTCGGTTTGCCGCTGCACGCTCGCGCTAATCCTTGGCAGTGCGCGACCGCAATCAAACGAAGTACTTCCGGTGTCAGGTCTTGCGCGCGACTGCAGAGAGGCGCTTGGTTTTAATTAGAGCGTCTCCCGTTTATCCGCCGGTATGGTTTTGATAGTATAGCACTTTATGGTTGGACTATAGATATATACATAAACGCTAGATGGCTCACGCACGCTGTTAGCCAATGGAGACCGACGTCTGCGCATGGCGGCCATTTTGCTACGGTCTAATAGTCTGTCATACAAGAAATTAAAATCTCGATTGTGGTCTCAGCCCTGACCACATGTGCAAAAGTTATGAAATAACTATACTGTAATTCTTCTTTCTCCAAGAAAATCTGCCATTTCTATACGTCCAAACATCCTGACTCATAGCCACGTTATTAAGGTCTGTAGTAAAAAAAAAAAAAAAAAACATTTGTAAATCTGTCAAGATTTCAACGAGTTGAGAGTATTTTCGATCATGCAGATTACTCAACTTCCGTCAGCTACCATAGAGCATACCAGAATGGTATACTGTCCAAAAACATTGATTTCCCTTTGTCAGCAGAAACTATTTTGTTTGGTGTTTTTAATGAGGATAGGAACTTGGATTTTGTTCTGAATGCTTTGTTGCTTTTGGGGAAGTTCTTCATTCGATATGCGTGTCGATATTTAATGGCAACACCATGCCTACCTCACTGGAAGAACGAGCTGCAACTCTTTTGTAAATCCTTAAAACTTGCTACAGACAAGAAAGCCCTACGCCTATTTTCTTTACTAGAAATGTTCGAATTGATATAGAATGGCCTCCAACATCGAAATTGTGTTGTTGTTTTTTTCTCTTTTGATGTTATTCATGCTCAATCTAAGGCAAATATTCTATAATTTTCTTTTATGATAAACAAGGGCCTTGATTGTTTGTTTATAATTAAAAAAAATAAAAAACAATTGTATACTGGAGTAAGATGGCCGCCGGTGACGCCACCTCGAGTCATCTAGCCTTTCATATAGATATCTATGGGTTAGACTGTATCCACCCGAAGTTGGGGTTAACAAATCGAACCAACCCCGCGTTTTAGGGAAACAAGCGACTGATGCTCAGCTAGCTAGCCTCAAAGTATCTTCCAGGTAAGTGACTTCTTCATCATTGAGCTCGGGTGGGCATGGCGGAGGGGAGCGGGAACGTGAACATGGGTCCGGCCAACCTTCCTCCGGGAGACCCGCAGCTTATCGGAATGATTGTGGAGCATCTGAAGAACCGAGGGCTGTTCGACGAGTTCCGTCGGGACTGTTTGGCCGATGTTGACACAAAGGTAATGAGTCTTTTATCGGTCACATATCCTACATTTACTTCAGTAAGTTTCTCAGCTGCTTATATCAAGCTGCAGTGAACAAAGTGCCTGGTGCATTTGGACCCAGCTGATCTCGTTTCTCACTGTTGGTACCAGCCTGCCTACCAGAACCTGCGGCAGAAAGTTGACAACTTTGTCACATCCCAGCTGAGCACACAGGACTGGAACCCGTCCATCAACAAGAACCAGATGAGGAATGGACTGAGACAAAGCGTGGTCCAGTGAGTGTTGACTAACCCTACCTGCTGTTGCTGATGACACTACGTTGCATGCCTCAGGTGGAACTGTTGTTTCTGTGAACAAAATATTGCAAGAGTAGGTCATATTAGTATCTAATTGTGTCAGTGAAAATAGACTTAAACTGAATGTTACCAAAACAAAGAGTATAATGATTGGCTCAAGATATATGTTAAGATCTGAGCCTAAACTCCATCTAAATATACAGGGAAATAGTATCAAACAGGTCAGTGAGGCCAAATTATTGGGTGTGTTAATTGATGAAACACTTTCTTGGTCAACGCATATTGATAGAGTTGTATCTAAAAAGAGTAAAACCATTTCAATGATAAGGAGGGCTGCTCATCTTTTGTCAGGCTCAGCATTTAAATTGATATTGCAATCTTTTGTGCTATCCTGTCTTGACTATCGCTCAATTATATGGTCTAGCGCCTCAAAACAAGACAAACACAAACTACAAATCACACAGAATACAGCAGCATGACTAGCTCTCCGCTGCTCAGGGAGGAGTAGTGTAGAGGGGATGCATGGAACACTGTCTTGGATGACAGTCGAACAAAGAGTTGCTTGTTTAACATTTATAATGTGGGAAAACCTTTTAATTTGGTGTTGCAGCTTCAGGCTACTAACGATAGACATGGCTATGTAACATTTTTCACCTTTATTACTCAGTTATTCACCTTTGGTGTTGATGAATGAAATATTTTTTAGGTCTGGTATGCTTGAATCCGGTGTGGACAGGATCATCACTCAAGTTGTGGACCCCAAGATGAACCACACTTTCAGGCCACACATAGAGACTGCTATTCACGACTTCCTATCAGGGGAAAAGAGGGAGGAAAATACAGCGAGCTCCAACTCGGCACCGTCTGAACAGACAGAAACACAGGAGGCCCTGCCTTCTTCTGGCCCCAAAACCCCCTGAGGTCTGTCATATATAGTTATTCTTTCAGACAGTTTTGAACAGAGCAATATGCGTCTGAGAGAAAGATGTCGAAATATGAACTAATAATACTGTTTTTATCCTGCTGCAGGTACACACGCTGATGATTGCTGAACCACATTTCTCTCTAAGGATGCAGCACCACAGACTGAAAACATTGAAGGAGGAATGATAGTTTTTCTGCTCTCCTCCTTAACAGACTGTATCCAGGAGAAATGTCCTGCTTGTGTAGTTTCATGGCCGTCTGTGCTGAATGAGGCTGCTGTAGACGCTGGACGATGATGCATACTGTTGCCGCACCACAGAGCTTTGTGAAAATGAGAACAAACCCAGGATTATGTTTCGATATTTTGCTTTCTTAAGAACTTTTTATTTGAGATATCTCACCAATAGTGTTTTGCAATGCTTTGTATTGTGTAACACTGATGTATCACAGAGGATGTTTGAGTCTAGATACTTTCTTTGCCATCTAACATAATGCCCTACTCAGAAACACTGATTCAGAATAATTGAGGATTTCCAGTCAGGTGGGTTTCATGAAGAAGATCCTACAGACTCCTTCTGAGTTTGCAGGTTTCTTATCAATTTAGGGTTAGGTTTTGATTTTGAGCAAACATAGCTGACATCCTTTTGTTTTCTGCCTCCTTTTTTAATCGTACCGTTTGTACTCTCTGTGCCTTTATTCAAAATGCTCTGAGATTTATGAAGTACTAGCATAGGGTGGTGGTCACATAATCAGTTAGTTGCCTCAGTGTGAAGGTAGGAACTTTCTTAGCTCCTCCTGCACTGAAAACTGTCAGAATACCTCAATGATAACTTAGCACCACCAGGTGGGGTATTTGTTCTCAGTTAGCTAAAAGTCCACCTCAGAGTGTACCCAGGTTTAACAACCATATACTAAGATACAAACAATACTGTGACCAGAAAAAAGGTAAAAACCAAGTCGTTTATCACCAAAACTCATCCACTAAGATTTGTTCAGCATTTCCTCACAGGGTTGAAATCAAGTCTCATTCCTATCAGAGCCTTCACCGCTCCAGGCTGGGATCTCTTTCAGTTGTGATTTGTGCGCGTGTGTGTGTACGTGTGTTCACAGCTTGCGTAATTTTATTGATTTAAGTTCTTGTTTTTGGCAGGAGAATGATCCTCACGTTAACACAAATGTGTGTCGGTGCATCTGTGGATCAGTTTCTGGGTGAGTGTGTGTAGTGTGAAGTCATAGGTTTGCACAAGTTGTTTTGATGATTGAGAGTATGTTTGGAAATGTTCTCAATAAAGCTTTTTTCCCCTTTTATCCATGTAAATACCTTTTCTACTTATTTCCTGTTTTTCTATTCAAACATACTTGAATTTGTTTAAAATGTTACTGCACCATGAATTTTTATTTACACTCATTCAGTGATATAGCAAGGTGCAGTGTACTTAAAGCCTTTTCAAGTGTCTATTCCTCGCCTGTTCTTCTTCATATCAAGTCATGCGAATAGGACATTGAATATGACATTGTTAATTTAAGTTGAAGCAGATCGCAGAACATGCAACAAAATCTATATTTGACCAAAAAAAGCATTTTTTCACAGAGTCCCGATGACTCTGACCACTTAACTTCCCTTTTAGATGTTTAGCCTAAGTTATCAGAGTCCCCACTGTCCTTACGAATTGACGTGGAGAGCAAATTTAGAGATTTTGTGATTTTTAGAGATTTAGAGACCCACCCCCGAGAGATGAATGTTGCCGACCGCTTGCTTCACTAGTTATACCAACTTAAGTAATGACCGCATGATAGCAATACACAGCGGTCTGAGGAGCCATAAACAAACCTCAACCAAACCTCCACTCTATAGCCACAAATAATGCTCAGAACAGCACCTAACTTCATCAACAGTACATATAGGGTCCCAGCCATAGTACTAGCCACCAAACATCTTTTTAACTTTGACTAATTTCTTTAGCAAAGAGACTAAACACATCTAACCAACTCTCTTCCAGCAGCCGCTTGTTTGTAGCGAGACCTCAGGCCAGTCCATTACGGACTACAGCGGGATGACGCAGCTCAAGGAAGAACATTTATGAACATTACTTTATCATTTCAATGAAGTAATAATCACCATATTAATCATTTTGCATTGCAGATGCCTTCGTTCTTCTGGCTTAGCGTCTCGGTCTGATTGTATTTCCATGAAGAAATGGTCATAAATGTTCTACCTTGAGCTGCGAAACTCCGCTGCACTCGGTGATCAACTTGTCAGGGCTCCCCCCCACAAACAAGCGGTTGCTGGAAGAGAGTGGGTGAATTGTTTTAAGTCTCTTTGCTAAAGAAATTAGTCAATGTTAAAAAGATGTTTGGTGGTTAGTACTATGGCTGGGACCCTATATGTACTGTTGATGAAATTAGGTGCTGTTCTGAGCATTATTTGTGGATATAGAGTGGTGTTTTGGTTGAGGTTTGTTTATGGCTCCTCAGACCGCTGTGTATTGCTATCGTGCGGTCGTTATCGTGCGGTCGTTACTAAAGTTGGTATAATTAGAGAAGCAAGCGGTCATCTCTGGAGGGGGTGTCTAACTCAGTGTTGCGGTGTGTTTGACCCTAAAATAATTTTACGCCGGAATATCCCTTTAACGTGTTGTCCTGGACATACACAGACATAAGTAGAAAAACCTTGAAATAATAGATCCAAAGATTACGGTAATACTTCCTCCTCATATCGGAATATAGATACTTGTCAATGTGATCCATATGGGTGCACACACACACACACACACACACATACACACACGCACACACAGAGGCAGATCTGTTTACTACAAAGTCATGTGAGAGACAGAGTACAAAAGGGCCCTGCGTGTTTACTGTTTGCATATTGGTGTCTACGTGCAGCAGTGTGCTGTTTCAGGCATGTGAGTGTGTGCATGCTGGGTGTCGGGGTTAGGGGTCATTGTGTGGGTGGTCACCAGGGGGTTATGTCGGGGAAGCTGCAGGATTTTTTGGAGCAGGATGAGATGGAGAACAAGCAAGGGGAGGTCAGAGGGGGAAACATCCTCTAACAAAAGTCCAAACATTTGCCCCTGTGAGAGTGTGTCATCCCCAACCGGGCCCCTGTAGGGACAGACACTTAAATATACCCTTGACCCCCCACTACAACACAAACACCACACACATACATACACAAACTCATCTCAGCCCGGTCTTTGAAGGCCTCTTGGATGCAGGGTGGATCCATCTGAGAAGCACTATGAGGTATTTGTATGGCTGACGTCATGGTGTCAACATGATTATGGCCCACCTCTTTATGGATGTTGAGGTCAAAGATCATGGTTGTTATGAGACAAAATATTCAACCACAACAACAACAACACTGCAAGATCTGAACACGCTGATTACCTCAAAAAGAAGAAGAAGAAGACGAAAACAGCCTGAACTCCCCCTGGAAACAAAAACATGTTCAAGGTTGTCTCGACAAAGAGACAGATGGTGTTTTCTCGTCTTGTTATTTCAAGAGGGGATGACGAGACTCTTAGAGGTTTGGACGGTTAAATTAATTAAAATACTGACAATTTTAGGGCATGAAACTTGATTTTTTGCTGCTTTATTGATACTTGAGACACAATTCCTACTTTTAGTTGTTTTCTAATTACACAGAGCTACAATATAAAGCATAAAAACAAGCAGTTAGATTAAGATTTATTTTTTCTTTTTTGTATGTTTTTAATGCAGGATACTGTATTCCACTGTATACATGTACACCATGTAGACTTCCTAAGGTGTATTATTATTTTTATTTTTTGGTGTAAGTCTGGCTTGTTTGTATGTTTTTGCTGGACTGCAGACTCATATTTGTGTTAAGAATGCGTGTTCTTGTTTGTAAAGTTAAAGTATAAGAAAAAAAGATGTGACAGACTATGAAAAAGGAGGAAAAAGACACAATATATTTCAGTGGGTTTTTTTTTAACTAATAAGTGTATATGTTTTTCTCCGTATGTGTCTGACCAAAAGATTAATTAAAAAAAAAAAAGAAATTTGCCATTGAGTGGATTATCTACCAGTAACTTGATTAAACTATCTTGTCCATAAATAATAAACATTCTGTATTTAAAGCTAAGTTCACACAGACTGTCCTCTCTTTCAAGGTGGGCTCTTCTGATATTAAACTCACTGCCACTTCAAGTCTGCAAAGAAAGCAGCTGCATGAAATACACTCATGCAAACAACACACACACACACACACACACGCACACGAGTGCGGGTGGGGGGGTTAATAGGGTGTGGAGTCTTGGTTGAACTTAACGTACCCCTGCAGACTACAGGAACAGGAAGACCTTATAAGATCATTTTAACTTTATGAACTGTTGAAATTTTTTTCACTAACCCTGACTCTGTCCTCTGATCCATTTACCGCTGTTAAAGGATTCATCAATTCGCTCTCATTCATTATTGAATACACTGAAATTCTGCCGCTAATTCTCTCATCAATGATAAACGTTTGGCTCCAATTTGTTGCGCGTTCACGTCCCTGTACTCTGATTGGTCTAGGCAACACTCTGGGTGTTGTGAACGCGCAGCTCCGGCAGCTCGTGCCTATTTCAGCCTTAGTGTCTCAGTGTACCTGTGAAAACCTGTGAAAACCTGGACAAGTGTGAACTCCTCTGTCTCTGAGAGCCGCTGCTGCTGTTACTGATGAACTAACCTGTCAAATATCACACTTCGTCTGAACTGAACATGTCGGCGAGTTTGTCTGCGGTCTTTTTTCTGCTGCTGGTGAGTCAACAGGTGTTGAGCATGGATCCACATGATGTCCACGAGAAGCAGGTTGGCCAAGGCAAGAGACGCCTCTCTCTGCAGAGCACAGGTGAAGCACTTTCATTTTAATATACTTTTTTAATTTGTGTGTATAAATCTGCTATTACTGCGTTTGTAATCCAAAGATGTTGGATGTTGACAAAGTCAGAATTTTTTGGCCCCAAAGTTATCAAAAATTCACATTATAGGACCAAGTAATCAACAGTTTTAGTGTAAAATGAGCCAACGTTATTATTATTATTGTTATTATTATTATTATTATTATTATTATTATTACAGACACAGTGTAGACATATCATTTGATGTTTCTATGTCCCTCTTGTGATTTCTGTAATTATAAATATTCATTTTATTCTGTTATAATATATTAAATTAAATGTTGCCCCATCAAAGACAGTACATGTCTGTCCCGGACTGTCAATTTTTTTTGTGTAGGATGGTAGGGAAAGATCCCGCCCTCCTTCGCCTCTGATTGGCTAGAGGTGCTGGGCTCCGATTGGTTATTCCTTATGGCTGTGAAATGTCGTAGTCTGTCGGGTTAGGGTTAGGGTTAGGATAAGGGTTAAAAAATATATATTGCGTCCCGTGCCTGGAAGTGATGGCCTTCAGCCTACATAACCTTCCGATATCCGCTTGTGTGCCTTTAGCAAACGAGTCGGCACTTTGAGCCAACTCCTGAACTTGTGAGAGCAAACAGCGGAATGACGACAGTTTTTTTTATCTCTCTAAAAACAGGTGTTTGCAGGACCAGACACTTACATAGAAGGTTAAAAAACAAATAATAATCTCACTCTGGGGATATTCCTGCTCAACACAGAACGGATGTTACTGGTTGCACCTGTTGCCAGCACCAAAAGTAATATTTTCATATCAGCAAATGAGTTTAAAATTTCAATAAAGAGCCATTTCAAAGCCAGAATAGCTCGCTCTTATGAGTCTGATGAGTTGAGCAAAATGATCCAGCTCACTTAAAAAAGACGAAAGTCCCTCCAGTAGTGGGCGGCTGTAATTCAATGCGTGGCTCGATCCTCTCCAAGCACATTCCCCCTCCGCTGGAATCTCTAGTTTTCTGTATCACTCTGCCTCAGGTGGTCTAAACACCTCCATCTAACTTCACATGAGGGCTGTTGACTCTGAATTTCAACTTTCAAAGGACTCTTATAAACTACAAATAAATCCACAAAACAAAGTACTAGGTTTATGTGTAAAAAGTAGCAGTACAGTTCCAGACAAGTTATTGTACAGGTAGTTTTGATTAAGGCCAGGCCATGTCTTTGTCCTGTGTTGGTACTCAGTATAGGCCTAAAGCTGCACTCCTGTCTCTGAAATATTGTTGAATCTAGTTTGAATGCGATCCAAGATGTTGTGTTCATTTATTACTGTAAAATGACCTAACAGAAGTTATTATTTCTCCCTTCCTCACCCCTCTATCTCTCCTTCTTCTTCTTCTTTCTCAGCTGATATTCAGAGCTGCCTGGTGAGTTCGGGGGATGTCGGCTGCGGGACTTTTCAGTGTTTCAACAACAACTCCTGCGAAATTCAAGGGTTGCACCACATCTGCCTCACTTTGCTGCACAACGCCGGGCGCTACAACTCGCAGGTGGGGACGGCGGGACTGTTTGACCTTAAGTCACCCTCATTAACGCACTTTTTCAGAAGTAGGCTAACGCGTTTCCCATGAGGTCCCGTTTGCTCTAACTTACACGGTCTGAAATCACATCGGTGAGAGCCATCTTAGACCAGGCATATTTGTAGTATGTGTTTTTATTTCATCTAATCCCTTCAGTCATTACAGCCATTTGTGAAGAATGTTTCTCGTATAAGGATCACCGTATAGTTATGCATGGTAGCACTGGTTACAGAACAAACCGAGAGGGGAAGTGAAATCAGAGAGGGAACATCCTGTCTTCTCTACTAGAATAGAAGTGCATGCAGCTCCGGGGTGACTTCTGTATGAACAGGAACATTGGATGATGTTCAGCCTGGATCCCTGACTGTAGATAATTATAATACAGCTCCACAGTAACAAACGGTGTATTATTTAAATGTTTGTGTCATGGACAAGAGTGGAACATTTCTGAAGTTGTAGTGGGTCTCTTCACGACACAGTCGCATGCAAATTTGATGCAAAAGTACACTGATCAAAGGAGTATTTTTGGATCTCTTGAGGTTCAAAATCAAACCTGACAAAAATCAGTGCTTTTAACTTCACCAAAAACTCGAATGGAGATGCTCTAGGTTGTCATTTTTCAGTTGAGGCAGTATGTTATTGTTTAGTTATATGTTAGTGATGCTGGATGATGGCTGTAAGTGGCCTACTCTTTCACCCAATTACTTTTTTTGTTCCTCTACCTTTCAAATGCAAAATATATAGAGTTGTTACTACAGACTTATATTCCGGCATAAATTTAAGTTATGGTCAAACTCACTGTAACACCGAGTTAGACACCCCCTTAAGAGATGAATGTTGCTGACCGCTTGCTTCTCTAGTTATACCAACTTTAGTAACGACCGCACAATAGCAATACACAGCGGTCTACATCTCCACACACAAACCTCAACCAAAACGCCACAAATAATGCTCAGAACAGCACCTAACTTCATCAACAGTACATATAGGGTCCCAGCCATAGTACTAGCCACCAAACATCTTTTTAACTTTCCCTGATTTCTTTAGCAAAGAGACTAAAGACAACTCAACCACTCTCTTCCAGCATCCGCTTGTTTGTGGGGGAGCCCTAACGAGTCGATCACCGGGTCCAGCGGAAAATTTATGATTATTACTTCATGCAAATGCAATCAGATCGAGACGCCAAGGCAGAAGAACTACCACGTCTACAGTGCGCATACAAGATACCCAAGAACTCTGGTTGCATTTTCATGAAGTAATAATCATAAATGTTCTTCCTTGAGCTGCGAAACTCCGCTGCACTCTGTGATCGACCGCTCTGTCTTGCTATCATGCGGTTGTTGCTTTCGTTGGTATAACTTGAGAAGCAAGCAGTCGGCAACATTCATCTCTCGAGGAGGCGTCTAACTCGGTGTTACGGTGTGTTTGACCATAACTTAAATTTACACCAGAATATCCCTTTAACTTCACTGCTGTGGGATTTGGAGAAATCCAAAGATTGGCATCCCGTTCAGGTGCAGCTTCTGAAATGTGATAAGCCACTGGTGATTCCCACCCTTAACGTTCACTAAAAGGAGGTGTCCCACTGATCCCCACTGTCCCTCCTCTCCCACCAGGGCAAGTCTTTCGTGAAGGAGGCGTTGCGGTGCATGGCGCTGGGACTTCGGCAGCGCTTCAGCTGCGTGAGCCGCCGGTGCTCAGCAGTGAAGGAAATGGTGTTTTCACTGCAGAGAGAGTGCTACTCCAAACACCAGCTCTGCCTCGCTGTGCAGGACCACATGGACACCATGGGAAGCCTGGTCCAGTTCAACTTGATGTTTCCCCCGGGGTGAGAGAAACTCACACAGTAATCAAAAATCAGCGGAGGTGGATAACTGTAGTTCCTGTATTAAACTATTTAAGATGAATGACTCAGGACAATCCTGTGAAAATAGGGAAAAATTATATCCTGAAGAAAATGACACACTTAAAGGTTTTTAAAATTATTATACTGTTTATTTGTTAAAAGCTGGAAAGACAAGTCATTAAACCAGTAGATCCCATCTTTTCCCATGTCCCACCAGACCATACGTGGAGCTGATAAACTTCCTGTTGGACTGTGGAGACGAGGTCAGATCGTGGGTCAGTCTACGGATGCGCAGCCAGTGCGAGCAAAACTGGGGGACGCTGTGCAGCAGCTTTGGCAGTTCCTGCTCTGTCAGCCAATCAGACACTCCACAGCACACCACGACCAGCCCACTACCGACCACTGTGCCCCGGCCCTTCACTCTACAGCAGCCGACAGCGGAGGCGCAACATGAAGACAACAGCCAAGTCGACAACACGACACAATCTGGTCCGCCTGTGTCAAATAATGCTGGTGCATCGTAAACAGACAGGAAGGTCCCGTTCGGGCGCAGAAAGGCGAATCAGAACAGAGGGATTAGATGTAGTGGGTTTTCTGGCGAAAGCAATAACTCATAACTTATTTAACCAATATGATATTTACGCTTAACTAATATTTGTCTTTGTGTTTGACTTGTAAAAGGATTAAAACCGTTTATCTACCTCACTTCCACATGACAGTAAGTCTCTGTGACGAGATATTTCAGCACTGGGTATGGACGACGGGGAATTTCAAGTGCAGCTCAGTCAGAAGTCTACTATTTAAGTGTTTTTGTATTTATAGAGTTCAATGTATTTTAATATTCCTCTTCAAGAATCACATTTCATATATACACCTTGGATTTCAGGTAATGTTTTGTAAGTTTTTCTGTAAACGTGTTTTCACTGAAAGTCAATAAAGTACAAAGAGTTTACTGGACAAAGAAAAGCGTGTGGATGGAGTCTCAACATCTTCATGGTGGTGTTTTATGTTGAGTATCCTGCCATCTACTGGTGCATCAGTGGAAATGTAGCCAAGCACTCCCTTAATATGTTAAAAATATTCCGTTTTATTCAAAAGCGGACATTTATTCATACATTCATAAAAGGTATTTAACATCCACAATGTGTCTGACTTCACATCACAGAGTTATTTCACAGAATCAGAGACTGAGCTACCCTCCGGATCAGCTGTTTGGATTTAAGACCAGAGATGATTCCTCCACAACTGTAACATTGAAAAGCCATCTTCACCCGACCAGCATACACACTTTATGAACCGCACATACACGTATAAACACACAGGTTGTATTTTGACAATACTGTAAACAAAAAGAGGGTCACTGCACACCACGGCATTAACCCCGGTTCGTTATAAATGCCAGTTGATGTGTTAAAGTGCCTTTTTTGGAACTACTTTACAGTAACATGAATGCCTTGAAAATGTATAAGAGTGTAGAGTTTGCATACCTCTCTAATTTTTGAATTTCATCATTTTTGGACATCACAGTCACTCTATAGTTCTTAAGACGTAAGCTTCAAACAGTCCACAAGAGCCGCAGACTGGCTTTTGTCCCCCGCCTCACCTGTAGGTGCTCAACAACTTTTGCCTCTCCACCAGGTGATGAACATCGTATGACATGGCTCAAAAAGGTGAAGTGTTTTTTCTTCAGCTGATTTTGCAAATCAAAACCTACATGTTGCATATCAATCAAGTTAAAATAAACAGAGGTGCCAAAAGAGATGAAATATTTTCTCATTTCTCATTTCTGTTGAAGTAGTAAGACTAAAAAAAAGTTCTTCTAAAGATCAGGGTGTGAAGCAGCTGACTAAATGAACGGAAAGAGGCGTTTCTTAAGGATGTAGAGGACAGTGGCGAGGAAGAGAGCCAGAGCGAGGAAGATGAGTAGCTTATCTGTCAGCTCACGCCTGTTGTACTTGAGGATGAGTTTCCGCCCCAGGTGGATGGTTCCTGTCATATTTTTAAACTCCTCGTTGGTTTCCAGCACAGTCCTGGAGGAGGTGGCTTTGGCGAGGAAGATGAGAAGAAAGAGACGTCGTTAGGTTACAGAGATGTGAAACGGAAATGAAAGCTATTTCAAAATAGGCCTGCACGATACATCGTTTGAGCATCGTCATCGCGATGTACGTGTGCGCGATAGTCAACACTGCAGAGCCTGTGATGTTGGAGGCGGATGAGCTCATCTAATTTCAAGGGTAGCTGACTGAGATACACTGCATGTGATTCTGCATCTGCTGTGCAGCACATGTACTCAGTTGCCAATCAGACTATTCTGCCAGCCGTCAATCAAAATCAGAGAGGAGGAAACCACGCCCCTGCACATTGAGTGAGTCGCTGGCGCTGCTGGTGTTGTGCCGAGAAACACGTATTCGCTGAGAATTACTTTGGGAACATTCCTCATCACTGTTTAGCCCAACAAATAAGAACTGTATGGATTTTAAATCGTACATTTCCATGGACCACTCTACTATAAGTGGTGCGCGTTTTGTGAGGTGCATGCCATTCTCGGAGGACGTGCGTTTCTCGGCACAACACCGCTAATAACAACAACAATTGTAAAATGAGAAACGAAAATGAAGACTTGTTGCCAAAAAGAAAAGGAAAGTCAGTTATCTAGAATTATTTCGGTTAAAAGAAGGATGATGTCAACCAAAACACGTGTTCTGTGTTCATCTGTTGCCACAATAACGTCCCAGAACAATAAAAGCTAAAAATATCTCTGAGACAGACAGAGGCCACTATACTAACATTCACGAAAAAGAGGTGAGATTAGTGCAGGTTAACTGTCCACAAGATTTCAGCAGTGCAACATAACATTAAGTGTTTTTTAATATCACAATATTTAACGCAGGGTTTAAAAAAAAAACGCAATGTTAGTTTTTTCCAATATCGTGCAGCCTTATTTCAAAACAACATAAATAAACACGAGAGTTTTCTTTTACCCAGAGTGCCGATTGTGTCCTCGCTCTGCTTCACCTGCTCAGACATCATCCTGCTGATGGACATCAGACTCTCTGTGATGTTGCTACTGGTCTCCACAAGACTTTCTTTGGTGGCTTTTCTGAGAAGTAAAACTAAGAATGAAAATGCAGTCATGCACTTAACAGAGCAGCAGTAATATTAGGTTTAAGTTTTTTGTTTGTTGGATTGAACCGAAGAAATCAACGCTTCTTCTTAGATATTTATGGTTAAACGTTATGAAAGCAGAGGAAATTCAGAACTACACGTTGTGTTATTTATGATTTATCTATTTTTATGGTCAATCAATTCATCTAAAGGTGAGGTTATCTGCAGCAGTGTTAAACATATCTAACTCTTTACAAATCAAGCAAAGACTCAAAGGCAGTCGATTCTAAAAGAAACATGTTAGCCAGTGACTGAAGCAAATATTTTTTCCTGTTCCTTTAGTCCTTACCCAACTGAAAAGCCAAGCTTCTTAAACCCAACTCTGAATTAGAGACAAAGACACACTTCAAAAAAATGAAGAATTATTTTTGCCGCCTCTGACTCGGTAAAACCAACTCACCTCTGTCTGATGTTCGAGATTTCTCGTCCATGGAGCAGCTCGTCCTTCTCCATGTTATCTATCGAAAGTTTACAGGCCAGGTTTGCTTTCCTCCAAGCTGTCTGATTACTGGAATCCACAAAAAAAGAATTAAAATCAAACTGGAGAAACAACAAGAATTGAAGCTTCTGTTCGTCTGTTAGTTGTTTATCAGGTTTATTGTGTCTGGATCTGTGTTAATGTGCATGGTATTCAGCTTCTTCAATCCTAATTGAATACCTGTTAATGTATCTTATCAGCTTCAGCCTTGGACGGAAGCAGAAAAATTAAAAAATACACAAATGACAGGCCTCTGTTTTTTTTCTGTTTGAATACTGAATTTTGACAAATATTTAACTCACTGTAGAAGACTGAACGCTGGCTGATTCATGAGGGAAAAGGTGTAAATAAAGATGACTGCTGTTAAAGTGTCTGCATGTGTTTGTCCACGTACCTTAACATCTGTCTTCGTTGGCTCTCTGTCTCTGCTTGAATAGCCAGTCTGTCCGTCTCTCTGTCCTGTTCTCTGGCCATTTGCTCCAGATCCTGTCGGCATCAAATTAGATCAAACTAAACTGTCTGGAACAGTAGCAGACGAATCTCAAATCTGATAGAGTTTGTTAAATGTATGTGTGTATGTGTGTGTATGTATGTGTGTGTGTGTGTGTGTGTGTGTGTGTGTGTGGTGGCTGACCTGGATTCTTAGTCTGAGTTTGCTGAACTTCTCTTTCACCTGGGAGTTGAGCTCAGTGAGGGCTGAATGAGGTCCAGGACAATCCCTGATGTCCTGTAGGTGGAGCACAAACACAAATGTGGTACAGAGTTTAATGTACTTAAGACTGGTTATCTTTCAGCAAATTCTGCCTTTCAGGTCTGTCAAAAGTCAATATTAAAAACCATCATTTAGAACCTTTTTAAAACACAGACTGACTGAACAAATTCTCATTAAACTTCATCTAAAAGGATATTCTGGCATAAAATTAAGTTATGGTCATACACCTTAACACCGAGTTAGACACCCCCTTGAGAGATGGATGTTGCCGACGGCTTACTTCTCTAGTTATACCAACTTTAGTGACGACCGCACGATAGCAATACACAGTGGTCTGAGAAGCCATAGACAAACCTCAACCAAAACGCCACACTATAGCCACAAATAATGCTCAGAACAGCACCTAACATCAACAGTGCATATAGGGTCATCGCCATAGTACTAGCCACCAAACATATTTTTAACTTTACCTGATTTCTTTAGCAAAGAGACTAACCACAACTCACCCACTCTCTTCCAGCAGCCCCTTGTTTGTAGCGCGTGGCTCTCTGTATTGCTATCCTGCAGTCATTACTAAAGTTTGTATAACTAGAGAAGCAAGCAGTCGGCAACATTCATCTCTCAACGGGGGTGTCTATGGATAATTTTCCTAATGTCTTATTCTTCAAACTTAAGTTACAGAAAGCTTTATGGCCTTTTAGATGAAGGTAAATAAACATCATTTCTATATGAATAAGATGACCTTTTTTAAGGTAATCTGGGACTCAGCGGAGGAAACTTGTTTGTTTGTTTGTTTGTTTGTTTGTTTGTTTGTTTGTTTACAAAGAAAAGTTTATCCTCACTTCGGTCGAAAACCTCTGAGATGCTGCTTTGGTTGGTAAGTTAAAAGTTTCTTTTACTTTATGTCTAGCTCTTTCAGACCTCTAGTATTAACAGTGTTTAATGTATTTAATGTTCTTTAGGGGTTAAATCTATTAAAGGTCTTTAAAAGTTACCTAATCTTAGTTTTGATACTTGAGTAACTTTAAGAGTCTCTTTAACGGACATTTCAGAATAACAAACCCGGAGTAGAAGATCTCAGAGAAACAGTTCATATTTGAGATTGTTTACCTGGATTAGAGCTTTAATTTCGAGGTCATATTTGATGATTTCTTGTCCACAAATCCGGACATGAACATCCGCCGAAGACGCCATGTTTGTTTTTGATACGGCAACTTGGAGGCCCAAAAGACACCGCGACTTCTTCTTCTTTGGTTTTGGCAGACCAGAGGCGTGTTGCTGCCCTCTGCTGTTTCCATGCGATATCTGTTAGATCTTCGATATCTTGTTTTTTATTTTTTATTTATTAGTGTTTTATTTTTGCCTTTCACTGTACTCACTTTGAGATCTGTTTTCTCAGATGTAAAGTACAATATAAATAAAAATTATTGTTATTATTATTTTATTTTATTTTTTGTTATATCTTCTTTATGTTGTTCCAAAAAACACCACAACGTCTGAGACAAAGCATTTTTCAGACAACACCCAGACAGAGGTCTGTCTGATAACTGAGAGATAAAGTCCTTCTGCAAGAACAAGATAAGAGCAAGGAACAAAAAAACCCAAAAAATTTAATTATGTGACAAATTTAACTAACAATTCAAGTTCGTAAATAAAGTTTTTTATTAGAACCATCGTTCTTTAGAAAATGTAAACCAGAAAGAGGGAAAATCGTTTATTTATAATGAAAACTAAATAAATAAAAATAATTATAATAATGATAATACATTTTATGATAATAATAATAATAATATAATAATAACAGTTGTATTAACGTGTTACATTCTGTATAAATATAAATATAATAATAATAATAATAATAATTATTATTATTATTATTATTATTATTATTATCATTAATAAATTTAAAGGACATTTTGATTTTTTAAGTGATATAAACATTTCAGCTCCAAAAAAATGTAAATTTTCTGGCCATAATTTTTGGTTTCTGGCATTAAAGGGCTACACTGTCCTATCATTTAGAAGGAAAATATGACCAAAATATAATTTTAAAAAAGCCTAACCATGGACCTAACCCTCTCAATATTTCTGAGCTGATTTCTCCCCATGAGCCAGGATGTCGTCTCTGGTAGTGGTCTGCTGGTCCTGTCTGAAAACTAAAGGTGACAGAGAACTCAGACTCTGAAACTGCTTATTAGGAATCATACCTGCAGGGTAAATCTCATTATTTTTCCTTCTTCATAAATCTATAATTGAACAGCCGTGGGCACATGTTTAAATTTATACAGCTTTTGCTTTTTGTTGCTTATTGACATCAAAATTCATTGAAAACGACATGAATACTAAACACTGCATACATCAGTGTGTACACTTACATCCTCTGCTCGACAGGGTCAGCTTTACAAACCGTGAGACAAACAGGAGTCGTGTTGGGGTGCTAATGGTTTTATTGTTTCATATTAAAATCAATAAACATAATCAGACTACTGTGGTTACAAGCAGAGCTGTGGTACCAACTCCCGGCTGATACGACAGAGAAAAGAATGATTTTAAAAAATAAAAAAAAAGAAAGAAAAAAAAAATTGAGAGAGAGAAAGAGGCACGAAAACACAACAGAGATTCAGGGCAGGTGTCCGCAGGATGTCGAGCAGCCAGAGACAGAAACTGTCAGAAGCTCTGAAACAGAATGAGTCCTTACAGTACAAACCGAGAAAAAAAAAGAAAAAGAAAAACTCTTAAAGATTTCCTTGCTTGTGCATAAAGCCACCCACTGTGCCTTCGAAGAAAATAAAAATACAAAGAAAAGTGAATTGAACCAAAAGCAAAAACCCAGCACGACATTTATTACACAACATAAATATAACAACTGTCAAGATATTGTATTTGAACAGGCATATATGTGAACTACAAATATAGACGTCATTGCTAAAGAGAGGATCAAGTTAGTTTCAGCAGGATACTTTACGCAGGTTTTGCTTCTTTATGAAATCAGAATCACCAAGAGATCTATTGTAGAGCGCTTAGCAATGGAGAACAGCCTTCCTACTGAGACTGGGGAGTGGACCACACACAGGACTAACTACAGAGAGATCCCATGCTGTTGATCTAATCAAATAAGTAACCATACAAGGCCAGAAGCATCCGAACAATGACATGTTTAGCTGTGAAGCTCAGGATGGCAGATACCTCACACATGTTTGGACTTGTATGGATTTCCTTAAAGAGTAAAAAAAAAAAATAAAGATCATCCTTTATTGTTATCATTATTATTATCAAGGTTAAAAAACAAAAAGAAACAGAAACGATGCTTTAGGATTCAGTTTTTTCTCTTTTTGTTAAACTTCTCTCGCTCCATGCATTTTGGCAAGTCTGGAGGGAGGTCAATCATCGCGGTGTTGGATTATGAGTGTGTCGATATGAAAAGGGAGGGGGGTTGTTTTTATTATGTAGGCTGAGCTGTTGTCTTTTTCTTTAGTATTATTATTATTATTATTGAGATCAGTCTGCAAAAGAGGAAATGAACTTCTTCTTCCTCATCATCGTTCACTGTAGGGGAGGGTGAGGGGTCTCTGCCCACCAGCCTTTATTAAGTGACCCCTGGCTAATCTCAGGAGCTCCCTGACGAGACAACTGCAAACTAAGCCCTTCTGATCGGAAAAGAAAAACAAAAACACAGCACCCAGAAGGGAGGAAGGAGGAGGAGGAAAGGGCATCTCCAGTGCAGTCGGTGGAGAAGTTTTCACAGAAAACTGATCCATTTTTTCCAACATCACGCTCCAAACCTGAACTCCAAAACTACAGAGTGCCTGACTCTCAGGGGAACAAAAACAAGACCTGTGTCAAGATGAGTTTGTCTTTCCCACTAGTATTTTCCTTCTCCACGACCATATTCAGAGCGGGATGCTTGAACATCTCTGCAAAGTTACTCTGCTGTATTTCAGGTTGTAGGCCTCGTAAATTTAGACTCTCAGAGCGAGATTTGAGCTCATCTGAAGTCAGCTAGGAATTGAAAAGCAAGGGCATTTTGGAAATACTACGACCTTCAAGTTTTTAAAAATCTGTTGGCTCGCACAATAAGAAGCAGTGACACAATTACAATCGTCAGAATACTTATCCAATTGTTCGTTGAAAGGGCAACTGGACCTGCTTGAGGTTCTTGAAGACGTTTCGCCTCTTTAACAACCTCAAACAAGTCCAGCTGATTGGATTACCATGAGATAGATGAGTGAGAACCAACACAGACATCAGAATATCAAGACTTACAACCTGTCATACAACAGGAAAACCCCCGCAAATGTTTCAGCCTCCTGACTGTGAGCACGGCATCAGAGGGAAATGAAGAAAATCAAACTGTCCTTCTGACCACGTGAAAACCTCCAATGAAATAAAACATTTAAAGAGCTTTACAGAGAATCAACGATCGATCAAAGTCACCATGAAACTGCAGATCTCAAAGTTAACGCCCTTTACCTCATTTAAATTCATGTTTTTTTTAACTAACTGCGTCCTGTGAAGTATTTTAATAATATATCAGAAGTTTCTAAGATGGACACATTTTAGGTCAATCACAACACTTCTAAATCCTTAGTCAGATCCAAAATTTCCCACTTTTCAAGATCGTAGTCCACGCATGACAAGAGCTTTAGATGAGTGAAGCTGAGCTGTTTCCCTCTGTCTGTAGTTTTTGTGCTAATCTAAGCGAGGCTGAGGTTACTGTTTATATGAAGTGCAAATAAGTGACCCTGCGGCCGCAGCTCGCAACAGGTGCTTCGACAATGGGATGCTAATCAGCGCCTCCAAGTCCGAGGCCCTGGACTTAGTCAGAAAAAGGTACATTGCCCTCTCCGGGTCGGAGGGGAGGTCCTGCCTCCAGTGGACAGGTTAAAGTATCTCGGGATCTTGTTTACAAGTGAGGGTAGGATGGAGTGGGAGATGGACAGGCGGATCAAAGCGGCGGAGACTCTCGATTTACCGGTCGATCTACGTGCCGAACATCACCTATGGTCATGAACTTTCAAAAGAACGAGATCGTGGATACAAGCGACCGAAATGGGTTTCCTGCGCAGGGTGGTCAGGCTTAGCCTTAGAGACAGGGTAAGGAGCTCGGACACTCGGTAGGCACTCAGAGTAAAACTGCTGCTCCTCCACGTCAAGAGGAGTCAGCTGAGGTGGCTCGGGCATCTGGTTAGTTCTGGATGCCTCCCGTTAGAGGTGTTCCAGATATGTCCCACCGGGAGGAGACCTCGTGACCGACCCAGGACCAGGTGGAGGGATTATATCTCTCGCCTGGCCTGGGAGCGCCTGGGAATCCCCCCGGAGGAGCTGGTGGAAGTGGCTGGGGTGAGGGCTGTAGGGGCTTCCCTTTTGAAGCTGCTGCCCCCGCGACCCGGACCCGGATGAAGCGGAAGAAAACGAGACGGTGAATAAGTGAATAATCATCTTCTTTTAAGTCACTATTGGATGGGTTTTCATTGTTTTTGCACTAAACCAAATATAACCCCGTACTCTATCGATGAATTTAGTTAAAACGGAGCTGCACAGAAAAAAGGACTTGAGCACAAACCAGTCTGACAGTAACTACATGTCAACATCGCAACCAGGGGGGAGAAAAATTTATATTCTGTGGGATTAATTTCTAAAGTTTGTCCACAGTTCCATAGGGATTACTGGAGGAGGCGGGATTTATGACCTATACTGCAGCCCGTCACCAGAGGGTGCTGTTCTCACGGAGGAGGCAGACGGCGTCCATTCTATATACAGTCTATGATGGTGATGCATCCGATATGTTCTCTATTGTTGGTCAAATCGTTGTAATCCGTGTGAATTCGAGGGAATCGTGTCGTGAGAATCTTGTTTCATTTTGACTTTGATTCGTGTCGGAGTCTCGTGTAAACTCTCGGACTCCTGGTGAAACCTGCACCAGAGGAAAAACTACAGAGTCTAGTTTTAACAAATTACCTCTTGACACTTTAATTTGTAGGACAAAACACAAATATAAAATAAATGCTATCGTAAGTGGGATCAGGAGAAAATTATATATATATATATGTAATTTATAAGAATTCCAAACAAGCAACATTTGACAGAGTCAAAGCATAAATATCAAACCATAATACTTAAAATAAAGTTTTAACATACAAGCTGGACAGCGGCCTTAAAAAGATACAACATTCATGAACTTTCTGGGTTCAGACAACAAGAGGCGTCCTCTGTGTGTGTCCAACAAAAAGAACGAAACAGAACGAGGAAATCTCCACCAGACACTCCCACCTGTCTGAATGATCCTGCAGAGGAAGACTAGTCTACATTCATTAGCAAAGCAGCAGAGTTATACCTCGCCGTGTCAGCATACAGCAGTGCAGAAGTCAGAAAAAACACAAGACTGACCCGAGTCATCAACAGAAGGAATAATATGGCTAATACAGCTTGTGAACAAAGCCATGTTAGCACCCAGCCACAGACAGATTAGCACCACAGTTTACCTCCACGCTCAGTTTGTCGCTTCATTCGCAACCTGCGACTCAGTGCCAACACTGACTTCAAGGAGGGTCTGGCACTTCATAATAGCAAAGTTAAGAAATGGATAATATGTTTTTTTGTTTGTTTTTGTGATTTTTTTTTAATCTTTCTCTAAAAAGTCTCAAGAGGCTCCATGTTGAAACCAAAGAAGTAGAAGAAGAAGAAGAAGAAGAAGAAGAAGGATGCATCTTAATTTTCAAGGTAAAAAGCAGGCCCCAAGTCTCCCTCTGCCTCAGACACAGTGGAAGTTTGCTCTTCTCTTCACGGACACACCAGCGGTGATAGCAGCAATAGCAGCCAATACAGAAAACACAAGAACGTGGCATAGTGGGCAGAGAAAGAGCTAAAAATATAGAACCGGGTTTCCCAAAACATTGATTTACTGCAGTTCACAATTGATGCTCTTCTTCATTGATGGGGAGCTCTTCACTATGCATATTACAATTAGACAGCTCGTCTCTGCTATAAAGGCTGACTAGTTTACAAAAAGTCTTGGTTTGGGGAAAATAAGGTTTTCATTTGATTTGTACTTGAGGTGCAGGTTTTTTTTGGGAAACCCAGCCCCTCGTTTCTGTCGGGAAACCCCCTCCAGACTGACAGAAGGTGCAGATTTGTGTTCTCGTATCATTAATTAAGGCACCTGGTTTGAGCAGGCATCATATTCAAAGTATTGTTTTTTTTTCCTGGTTAATATAAAAACCAAGTGGAAGGTGAGTAACACTGTTGGTCTTTCGACGAATAAAAACAAGGGTTGTGGTGTAATCATACTGTATTTGTGTTGTGGATATGCTAAACCAAAACCTTGAGTCTTTTTGTGCTCATTCATTAGCAGCAAGAATGAAATCATTCAACTGAGAGGACGGTGAGTTAACTTTTAACGACGCCGAGTCATTTGCGAATGTGCAAAGATCACTTGTTTCTCTCAGTGTTATGCAGGGAATCAGCATTCAGTGTTCTCACTGTATATTTTATCACAGAGTACATTTCTGACGACGTGTCGCTCAGACACGGGGAACAATGCAGAGGGTAGAAAGCACGCGGCCTCGGAGGATGAGGCGCTCTGACAAGCAACGGGGAAACTTTCATGGATTCAAACAAGACAGGAAACATTTGAACGGCCCGATAAGAGGCTGAAAACCAGACTCTCAGTTCTGATATCACTGCCATCAAGAGAGAGAGAGAGAGGTCACGACTGTTTTTGTTTGACCAAATGTATGAGGATGATGTTTGTTTTCATTTCTCTCACAGATCTGTGATTTTCAAGTAAGCTCATCAAACTTTTCTCATGAAGTCTGTGTTTTTACTTCAAAAATGAACTGATCTGTTACAGCTGCTACAAGCTCATTTTTATTCATTTGTAATTTTGATTATTTCTTCGTCACATAAACAAGGCAGGAAAGGTCAAAGTTTCCACCCTTTTAAGCTCTGATTTTGGTCTCCTCCACCTTCTGAGAAAGGCATCCGTTATGTTGGTTACTAAATGCACCAAAATGTTCACCGGACTTAAGCTAGTTAGTTTTCTAATACATAAATATGCATGCTTGTGCACCTGACATGGCTCTACGGAGGAAGATTAGGGCCACTGAAAAAAAAGAAAAAAAGACGATATAATTTTTTAAAAATAACTTTTCTGAGGAGAAAAGTCATAATTAATGAATCAATCTCAGAAATCCAATTCATTCTCAGAATTCCAACTTTAATCTAAAAATTCCGACTTAAATCTCAAAATTCCGACTTTAATCTCAGAATTCTGACTTTTTTCTAATAATCCCAACTTCAGTCTCAGAACTTTGATTTAAATCTCAAAATTCCGACTTTTAAACTCGGAATTCTGTGGGGTTTTTTTCTCAAAATTCTGACTTTAATCCCACAATTCTAATTTATTTCTCATAATTCTGACTTTAACCTTTTGACTTTAATCTCAGAATTCTGACTTTAAACTAAGAGTTCTGACAAATTTCAGAAATCCGACCTTTTTTTCTTAGAATTCTGACTTTAATCTCAGAATTATGACTTTAATCTCATAATTCTCACTTTTATCTCAGAATACTAACTCTAATCTAATAATTCCGACTTCAATCTCAGAATTATGACTTAAATCCCAGAATAACAAATAAAAAAAAAATTCCGACTGGAGCTTTCTTTTTTTTTTTTTTCAGTGGCCCGCTCTTCTGTATAGATCTTGAGTTGCATACACTAATATATATTATACGGTGCCAGTGAGCAAATTTAATTGATTGCAGTTATTCTTAATTTTTTTCTTTAACAAACGGTGAATAAATATCAGCTTTGAGGGGTTTTTTTTGGAAAGTCTTTCAAGTTTTCCTGCTTTGTAAATCATTTTTAAATTTATTTTCATTTGTAAAATAATTAAAAAGATGATTTTCTCTTCGGCTTCAGGCAGTAATATCAAATCAAGGAGTTTGGCTTTTTACAAGGAAACACAAAATGCTAAACAACAATGTTTACAACAGTTCAGTAACACAGAAATCACCAATCGGTTGTTGTTGATGTTGTTGTTGTTGTTGAGAGAAAGATAAAGAGTTGATCTTCTTCTCATTGGTCCAACAGGGACAGTTCAGGTCTGATCACATAATCAATGTTACCCTCGGCACTCGGGTTATTTCTGATGCAATAAAAAGTAACAAGCACCATGTGACAAATCCCAGAAATCAGAATCGGATTCTTTCACGACTGGATCAATTTTGTTTTTTGTTTTGACAAAGTGATAATTTGTGTATCGATGTGATATAAGTCTGTTGGCCTTTTTCAGTTCCTGTAAAGAGCATTGCACTATATTGATTGACATTTATCATAACAGACACACACACACACACACGCACTCACACGCACATAAAATATTTGTACAGAGTAAAGAATGGCAACAATAACTGGAATACATAAATATATTGTCTTTTGATTTAATATGTCATCACGTATGTCAGATAGAAGAACGATATTACCCTGATTTGCTGAAGAAGAGCTTTATGGATCCACTTAGCTTTTATTGGACAAGAGTAGCACAAAGTTACACACTCTATTAGCTTAATAGTTGACTGTATAGGATTTATGTCATCAGAAATAAAAAGTAGAAGGAATAGTTTTTTTTTTTTTACTGGCGTGGATTTTTCACTCACTCCTCGACTGTTAAAATGCCACAGAGTCTCCTGGTTTGAATGTAAAGTTGCACAGCTTTGCGCCTATCATGTTAAATGTAAAAACCTGTGAGAACTCTCTCTTAGAACCAGCCTTGTGATCGACAACAAAACACACACTTCTTCTCTTAAGCTGCACCACAGTCGGTCAACCAGCGGCCCTTTAACCACTGTCGACCCCCCATCAGACCCGGGTGGAAATCTTAGCTGAAAAAAAAAACTGCTTCAAAGTTTTTTTTGGACAAACTGAGCAGGAGTCTTTCCAACTTTGAAGCACCTTTTCAGATAGATTTCACCGCGTCTGCTGCTCTTCAGTCAAGGTTGTTTTGAGCCAATCAGGCTGAATGGTTTTTGTTGTTATTGTTGTTGTTGTTGTTGTTGTTGTTGTTGACCATATACGGGGCAGAGGAGCGTCACAAACCTCCCTCGAGATCTGATACGTCGTCTGCCGAGTTATTATCTTTGTTTGTGTGTAATGAAAAGTTATTAAAGAAGGCAATAAGTGTCCGGATTGAGTCTCCATTTGTAATTGGCTTGCCATACAGTACAGTGATATAGTAACTTCCCCCTAAGGCGGCCCAGAACAGCATCTTTCAAACAGGCTCTGTTTCCCGGCCGCCCCGGGCTAAACCCCTCCTCATTAAGTCACAAGTAGAAATCAGTTTATAAATGATAACAATATAGCTCTCTGGAGAAATGTGTCTACACTGTACATCACCCTGAAGAGGAAGCCAAAGCAGAATCAGTTTTTCCATAGGAAACCTCTACTGAAGGCAAATGAATCATGACGCCAAGGGGGTCAGCATCAGGATCAACGTAGGGGCCCTGGAATCAAAACCCTCTATTTTTTTAAGACCACAAACACACTATCCCCTGACCAGGAAATAGACCTATCCCGCCCGCCGAGACACCGGATTCCCTAAAAGCCTCGTAATGATATGCTCTCATTCTTCCGTATCTCATATCATCACACGGCTCCAACAGTTCCTTGCTTGTTAATAGACCTAACCGAGTCAGGTAATAGACCTATCAGAGCAAGTAGTCGTCAAGTACACTTGCAGCATTCACACCAGGCCTTTTAGCAGCAAATGGAAGAAAAAAATGCTTTTCTTTTTGTTTGATTTTTTTTTTCCTTTTTTGGACAAAGTGCTTTTGTTTTCAAACATACAAGATAGAGTATTCTATACATATATCTAACATTGAGAAGGTACATATTAACTTATATAGAGTATATTTACAAAATGAATCACACCTAAGAAAATAGCTATGGACGGTGGGGGAGAGCAAGTCATTAGGCTACAACTAGACTAAAATAAGAATCATGGATAATCATCATTCTAGTTTCAGAAAAAGCACCATTTCTCCCTTTTTAGACGGAACAGAAACAGTAAAAATATATATATATATATGTATATGTCTGTGTGTGTGTATATATATATAGCCTGGCTGTTATTCGATCACGTGATACAGACAGACCGCAGCTCTGCATCCTCATCATCAGACATCAGAGTTCATTCAGTGAAGGAGGACTTTCTCAAACTAACCTGAATTCAGCCTCGTCATCATCAAACTCAAACTCTTTCTGGATTTTCTCGCTAACCTGGAAAAATCGCGGTTGAATTTTAAAATCCCTGGGACGAGCAGCGTTTTCTCTGAGGGCGCGGCGGGGAAGGCAAGCATAAACACGCATCATGCATTTTCGTTTTTTAAAGACGGGTCGGTTTGTGGCCTGGACGTTGTAACTCTAAAATGTCTCGAGGTTATCCCGCTTTATCAGGAGGGATGTAAAGCTGAGGACCAGAGGCGAGACCGAGCAGGATAAAAAAATCAGCCGCGTCACCTCAGAGGCGGCTGCGTCATTCCCAGGGAGGAGAAAATTCCACCGACTCCACGGTTAGGGAGTAAATCTGTGTGAAAATCAAAAAGTGGAAAAACACAGTGCTGAATCCAGGTCGACCTGGGACGAAATTCTAATGGCTTTGGCTTACACCTGTAATAACACAGCTTCCTCTTCTGCCCTCACATCTCCACACCTTTTGGACACGTCCCTGTCCTCACAAAAGACATCGTATCCTCGTTTTGTTAAAAAGGGCGTTTAGACTAGACCAGACCGGAGCGTCACTGTATCGTGGTTTTAAAGAAATCCAGTCCAGATTATCTACATGTCACTCAGCCAGGGGGTCCGACTACAAGACAGCTCTGCGAGACCTTTCTCATATTTCCCCCCACTTCTACTTCTCTCCACAAAGAGAAACTCTGACCGACAAAACCCAAGAGGAAAGCTAGCAGGCAGCTAAAGTACAAAAATATAACAAGACTTTTTTTTTTTTTTGGTTTTTGTGTTTTTGTTTTTTTTCCTCTAACGTTCTGGATGCAAGGGTAGGTAGGCTTTTAGAAATGTGTCATGCTTAAAAATGAATCAATTGTCATGAAAAGTGGCATTTCACCATCGATAGACATATATCATTAATGTTTCTATATACAGTACTTTTTAAAACACAATTCAGTTAATATTTTCCTTGTCTCTACATACAGAAAAATCAAACAAGTGACACAACAAAACGTTTTGGTTATTGTTGGTGACATGTCGACAAACGAGAAGTAAAAGAAAAAATAATAATAATAATGTAACATAGCTTATCTACCAGCGCTCTCGCTTTTCTGTCCTAAAAAAAAGCGCCATGAACACAAAATTAGCATGTGGAGGGAGGCATCAGTTCAGGAATGAAGTGCTCGCTAAAAGAAAAAATAAAAATATACCGGAGACGCCCAAAGACGGGATCGACCTCTAAAAATTTTCAAAAATAAATGACTGAATGTTCCTTTTCTGCACAGAATTGGACCCAAGCTAATTTTCACAGTTCGATGAAGTTCCCTGACCCTCCCACATTTCTTACATTCAATACGGCGTCAGGTAAGCTGTGCAAAACCTTACTTTAACTGGCTGTTTCGCCATTTCGTTGCATGTGTCTTTGGTACAAAAAACAATCAAAATATAGTGTGCAAATATTTGTTTTTTTTTTTGTAACTCTTAACGAAAATATCTGTCAACCCCCCCCGTTTTCCCTGATCCCTAAAGACAGAGTACCAAAAACCAAGAAGTTGTCTATTGCAGAGCCCTCCTATATACACAGACTCTGTGGCATCACGCAACAAGAGCTTCCACTTCTTCTTCGTTTATGTACATTCAGAAAATCTTCAGACGACTGAAATACACAACTAACCCCACAGGTGTGTGTGTCTGTCTCTCTCTCTCTCTCTCTCTCTCTCTCTCTCTCTCTCTCCCTCTCTCTCTCTCTCCGAACAAACATTCACTAACAATCATCTCTCACTCAGTGTAAAGTAGTCCTCTCTCCTTGGCTGGACCTCAGGGAGCTCTGACCAATCACCTGCTCTCATTCAGTCCCTCTAACAAACACACACACACACTCGCGCACACACACACGCACGCACGCATACATACACAAGGCACAATGAATAGAACTCTGATCAAACACTATAGTATGAACACACCAAACTCTTCGCCTGGTCGTCTCGGCTGTACAAAAAGGAAAGCCAGCTCCGTTTTCGTTTTATGTACAGTTTTCCTAGAGGAGATGCATCACTGTTTGTCATCTTCTTCAACCATCAGCTCCCTCGCTATCACTGACGAAAAAAGACTTTTCGCCCCGGTCCAGTTCAAAACCAGCACAAGGCCCATTTAAAAAAAAAGCACCGAACCACATGCACAACTATCTGCCGTCGATTTGGAGAACTTTTTTCAGAATAAAAACAAAACAAAAAAAAAGCATCAAGCCTCGTTATGCATGCTCCAAACCTTCAACGCAGCAGGATTGTGACTCTTATTGTGGAAAGTCGACGTTTCTGTTTCGACTTTCAGCTTTTTTTTTCTGTTTTGAGCTTCGATTCTACAAAAGCAGGGGATGGCGTGAACATATTAAGGCCTTCAATACAAAATACATCCAGCCACCCCGTGACCCCTTGAAGCATGCTGCTCCTTTTCCCTCTCTGTGTAACACCAAAGCTCTTCTTTACCTAAGCGTGTCAATCTGACATCCTGATGTTTCCTCTTCTAGGAAATGAGAACTGGAACTTCTGATGGCGTCTGACGTTCCACAGTCCATCCTCTGTCATCGTCGCACCCTCAAACAAAAGTTCTCCAGTGGTTATTACACCCATGTGACTGTTTTTTTCGTCTCAGAACCCACCGTACACACAATGCTTTGCTTAACACATCTAAGAGACTCCAGTGGATCTGGAGCGTGCCGTCATCTACACACCTAACCATCCTTTTTTTTTCTCTAAAAAAAGGCGCTTTTTACCCAACAGACGCTCGCAATGGGTTGGGAGAAGGTGACGCACTGACTCTGCGCACGGCGGCGGCGGCGTGCAGAGACAGAAAGCTAGGGTGTCTGCCATACAGAGACGCATGGCTATAACAAGCACACATAGATACACACACAGGGAGTGGTATGTGTGTTTGTGTGGCTAACAATGTGTATGTACTCTGGGTTAGAGGGGCATGCAGAGGGGAGCATAGTTACAACGGGGACAGCACGGTGATAACATTTAGTCCACTTCTCTCAGTGGACCGCCGCTGTCTAGATTTTAGAGGTGGGGACTCGCAGGCCCACCAGTCCGCCGGTGGGGTCGCCGCGTCCTGTGTTCTCCAAGATCTTGTTGACGAAGTCCGAAGTCTGCCCGGCGACAGGTGACGCCACTGCACATAAGAGACACAAAGACACCGTGAGAGACGAGTCGAGTCCGAGGATGATTCACAAAGCGTCTGTCGTCGCTCGCGTCTTACCGAGAGTCTCCTGGATGAGATGCTCCAGAGTGTCCGTCATGTTGGTCGGACGGGGTGAAGAGTCTTCCACTCGAGCAACGATCTCCTCCTTGATGGTGTTGATCACGAAGAGCAGCCGATCTAAATGAAGGAACGAAAAGCATCCAGCGTGAAACGACGAGAATCTCAGAGACATAAAAATCAGTGAGTAACTTTGACAAAATTATCAGAACAACAACAAAAACAAAAAGGTTGGTATAACCAGTTTGATTGGTATTTAGCTATTTTCATTCATTTTAACTCATTCTGTTTTCTGTTTTCCACCAGAGGGCGCTACAACAAGAACTCGCCAGTGAGAAGTGCGCCATCAAGTGAGCCAATTAGCCAAGTTGTGGAGTGTTTTTCCTCTATCAGGAGAGTAGGAAAATGCCGTTATTAGCCAAGAGCTAACGGTCTCGGTGCATCGGATCTCGTAGGAGCGGTGCTACCGTCTCTGGATCCAGTGAAGATCCCGGTACCGGATCTTCTCATCAGCAGACATTCAAAGAATTTTCCGGTGTGTTGTTGTGCCGCCAATGCCGGTACTGGTAAACGAGCCACAGTCCTAGCGGGGAAGACGCGAGCAGTCCGTGTGGTTTACGTCGTGGCGACAGAGCCAATACAACTCCCAGACGTCACAAAATGACCTATCACAATCGGATCTCGAGGAGGGAGGACCTTGATGCCACCGGTTAAGTAGTTTGAAGTGAAATGAAATAGACGATCAGAGCTTACTTGAAAGTCTCTCCTTCGTAAAAATGTGTTTTTCCAGATCGATAGAGATGATACGACCACACTGCATTGATCGATAACTAAACACAGGAGTGGGTTAGAGACTAACTTTGTTTTTCTGGTGAAAAAAGAGAATCACCTCTTTCTTTTCAGATATTGGGCTTAATTCTAGTCTAAGCACAAGATATTCTGTTGGTAATGAAAGATACGTAAATTTCTATTGCAGTCAATGGTGGCACTGGATGAGTTAAAAAGCTTGAAGAAAGCCAAAACTACATGTCATCATCAATAAATAAGAAACAAATCGATTTGAATCATATTTCTAACAGAGAACAGGGTTCAGGTTTAGTGTTGTAAGCATCGTACCGTACTCCGTGCTGAGTCCCCACAGCTTCACCTTGTTCGCTTCATACTGAGCCTTCTTCTTTAAACGACAGGCTCTGAAAAAAACAACAACACCAGCAGAGGTGAGGTCGATGATCACATGATGACATCTGCTTTTATCCAACCAGGCTGTGACTTGAGTATGAGCGTCACGTCGGTGCGTGGTTTACCTGGAGGCCAGCTTGTTCTTCTCCTTGCGAGACCGGGGTCGAGCCGTCAGAGGCAGCTCGCTGACGGGAGTCAGGTCGCTGATCACCTTGTTCAGTTTGCGGAGCTCAGTGCCGATCTGTAGCAGCTTGCGTGGATTTGGAGTCAGGTCTTCAACGTCAGTGCGGCGGGACTTCTTCAGCAGGTACTTTCCTAAAATGATAACCATGAAAAGAGGCGGTCAGCCATAACGGTCACATTCAAAGATTCAGCTCAGAGACAAAAAAAAAAAATGTTTTTTTCTGCCTCATTCAGAGAGATGGCCATCTTGGTTCCTCTCCCCTGGGCCTTTTTTCTCCTCAAAAAGAGGCATGAGGAGCAGTAACCTGCAGTATATCTACAGAATATAGTATACTGTAGATATCTACAGTTTATATATATATTTTTTTATAACTTCATAAAAAAAATTTAAAATCGTCCGATTAATCGGTAGTCGAATTTTTCCCCCCCTAATAATCGGTATCACCATATTGGTCGGGCCCTAGCTTTGACCCAGTGATTTATATCTGATTGAGTTATTTGGAGTCTGAAAAGGCTGTTTGTTTTTTTTGTTTTTTAGATTTAAAAAAAACCGCAATGAGTCATCCTCAAAATCGTTTTCAAACAACAGAATCACATAAAGTCGACATGAGAGAAACAGAAATGCTGTTTTCTATGAACTGTTTATGTGAGAGATGAGACGTGCTCC
Source organism: Xyrichtys novacula (assembly GCA_962446985.1). Taxonomy (NCBI): domain Eukaryota; kingdom Metazoa; phylum Chordata; class Actinopteri; order Labriformes; family Labridae; genus Xyrichtys; species Xyrichtys novacula. Next base: position 11,662,582 of record OY660872.1, read on the forward strand.
GTTTATCTATTTATTTGATGATTTCATCGTGATCATTTAAACCACTGAATCCCCGCTGAATTCACGCTGTGCACAGCTGCTGCTGCGGAAAATCCAGATCATCACAGTCCTACTGACAGACTCGGTCCATGCCTGACGGTCTCATGTGGATCAACAATGAGCACAAACGCTGCGATGGAGGAGTGAAACGTATATCTGTGTAATTTCTCAGAAATAAAACTCTCCTCTTTGAAGATCGTCTTAAAGCGTTCGATGATCCCTCAGTGTTTGAGCACGACTCACCGCTTACATAACCAGACTTTGCTCCGGTGTACAGTTTATTAATGTTTGTGTGAATGTATACCATGGAGAGGCCCGTTCTTCTGGTACAGGTTGCTAGGCAGCGTGTGTCTGTCCCATTCAGATGGCTTGAGCATACGTTCCTGTTTGGAGGGGGTGAGCTGCTCGCTGTACTCCCAGAAGTAGCGGCGCTTGCCTCTCTTCCGGCTGGAAACCCCGGCTGTCAGACCTTTAATGTCCTCCATCAGCTCCATGTCGCAACCTGGCGAGGGGAGGGGGGGTAACAGAGAGAAAACGCAGAGTTAGAGACCATCAGGTGACTTGTCTCACATGTGAAGCAGAAGTATGAAGGGATGGGAATTGATAAGATCTTATCAATATCGATGCCATTATCAATTCTGCTTATTGATTCAATTCTTTAATGATTCCCTTATCAATTCCCTTATCAATGCCTTTCTTTGGTAGACTATAGATTTTCACTGTTAACTCTAAATTTTATTGAGTCTCTGATAACAGAAACAGATTTATGCCACCTTCAGTGAGAGTCTGAAAATAATCGACTAAAAATGCTATTTGTACAGCGTTTCTGCCATGAATTGTGCTTATGTTAACATATGTTAGGGTGACCATATTCTGAATCCCCAAAAAGAGGACAATTTTACATGGGGGCGGACCTGTGTGCGAAATTTGAGGGTTTTTTTGGTCGGGTCGGGTGTTTTTCCCAAAGACAGCGCATGCGTGCGTCACGTCAAGGGGCAGAGCTGCAGAGAGAACTGATGCTCTGCACTGTTTTATAATGAATACACATTCCGGACATTTGAATAATTTTATAAACTCCCCCCAAAAGAGGACATTTCCGGGTAAAAGAGGACGTTTGGTCACCCTAACAAACGTACCTTCCATGCCCTGCTGAGACAGAGCAGCAGCGGCTGACGACCGGGCGGAGAGCATCGATTACATGTGACTCCTTATATTCGATGCCGTGCCCCGTTGACAAATGTTTAAACGTGTTGCTGGTGTTTCCACCTTTGCGTGTTATCATCGCTCGACTATTAGGAGAATTTTCTTTAGCCAATCCCATCAGCCTTTAGAGCGGTGGAGCCATGTAACTCAGATACCATGGATACGTTGGCGTTAGATTCCTGTAGCTGGGGGACAACCATCCTCAACAAAAACCTTGTACGCATTTTTGACATCACTCAGGTTCCCAAAATATGTTATGCTGTAGTATTCCCCTATATGGGCTCTCCATATGTTCAACTAAGGCTCCTTAAAACATGTTGTCCTTTGTTCTAACCCTACATGCACTCTTCTTTAGATCAACTAAATTCCAGCAGAATGTTTGGAAATGTGGACAACTAAATCTACCTGAACGGTCTCGAACCAGTCTTTGTTACACTTGTGGCATGATGAAGCTGTAACCCTGATCTGCAACCAGTAAAGCTTGTCAAACTGACCATTCACGTGGACCTTCCATTCTTTCTGGGCTACGCATCCTTACGTCGACAAACGTCTCGCTGTTGTCGTCTTTCTAAATAACATTAAGCCACACTTAAGCTCATTTCTGCCTACTTTTCAACCATCCGCCATGTTTTTTCTCTTTCTCGGTTCCGTTTTTCAAAGCACCCGGAAGAAAGGAATCGTTGAGGGAATCATTATGATAAAATGTAAATGATGTCGATGGGTTGAACCATTTGGAACGATTCCCACCCCTAGAATATGAAGGCGACACTTTCGTACCTGGCTCAGAGAAGGCGTCGCTCATATCGTCATCTTTGTCTGCTTCGTAGTCTTCGTCCTCCTCTTCGTCCTCTTCCTCCTCGTTCTCAGAGAGCTCGTGCTCACTGCCAAAACCCTCGTCATGGTCTTCATCATCCAGCTCCAGTCCATCGCCGTCCTCCTCCTCCTCCTCTGCCTCCTCTTCCTCTTCCTCATCCTCCTCTTCCTCCTCTAACTGGGAGTGAGCTCTTCCAGCTAGTCTGCTGCGGGTCAGGAACAGAGAGTAGTTGTGTTCTTCCTCTTTGCTCTTTTCGGTGCCCTCGACCACCAAAACCCCGCCGCTAGCTCCTGCCACGCTTTCGCCGCTGCTGACGAGCCCGGAGGTGACGCTGTCCAGCGCCTGGCTCGCCTCCACCAGCTGAGGCACGGAGGCAGACCAGCCAACGGGCATCTCTCTCTTCACGGCCCCCTCGGCGGCCCTCCTCTCAAAGCTGGTCAGGCTGCCGGAGCTCCCGGCCGCCGCAGCAGGAGGACCCCCCATGGTGGCACTTGCTGAAGTGGAGGCCTTTTCGTCCTGGGGCTGGGGAAGGGGAGGAGGTTCTGACCTCTCAAAGTCCGTCTGGGAGAGCTTGTCAGGCTGAGTTTTGAGCACAGTGCTGACGCGGACTTTAGCTTTCCGCACAAAGTCAAAGCCGGGAGAATTCGGGGCGGCCATCTTGGTTCCTCTCCCCTGGGCCTTGGTTTGAGCTTGGCTGTGGTCCTGGGTGAGACTGAGGAAGGTCTGAGTTTTGGCCATAGTCTCTGTGCTGGAGGGGACGGGTCTGGTGGCCTTCTGAGGGCTCTCGGGGAAGTCGAGGAGAAGGCTGCGGGAAGGACGGGAAGAGGACGTGGTGTTCTGGGAGGGCCGCGCAGAGCTGGGGCCTGATCCTTGGCTGGGGACCAGGGGTCTCTTACTGTGACACGGAAACTGGGACGGCTGAGGCTGGAGGCCCGGAAGGGTGAGGTCAGCAGGGGGGTAGAGCGCCTCACACACAGACTGCGAATCCTCGCTGTTGAGCTGGGCTAGCGTCGGGGTTCGACCAATCACCTCCTCGTCCTGGTAGGGGCTGGAGAAGTCATCCAGTCCGAGGAAGTCCACTTCTTTGGTGCCCCAGATGTCACAGCTGGCCAGCCGTGTGTATCTGCAGAGAACAGACACATGAGGGTCACTCAGTCAAGATTATTTATCTTTTTTTCCCTGTAAATTTGCATCTTAAACATTTGATTTTATCTCCTGTAACATCTGCACGGACAAACCTGTAAAACTGCTTCATTTTTCTACAAACCAACAAATCAAAGAGGCGCACAGGGAGCTCAGAGCTCAGAGGCGGTCTGAGGAAGACATCTGGTAGCTCCGGTTTCAAGACATGCACACACACACACACACACCTGCACAGACGCTGCTCTAATCTTTTTAGGGGGTTTGGTAAAAACCACAACAACAAGGAGCAAAGGTGCATCAGAAAACAAACTGCGTCCTTAATTTTTCAACTTAGGAGCTCATGTGCTCATTGTGGAAAAAGTTCAAGCCCTGCCATAAACCATCTGAGCTCTGGACGGTTCTGAACCGTCTGGGTTGTGAATGAATGACTCAATTCCTTCACTTCAACTCTGCAACAATCAGGAGTATCCAGCTCAGACTTCACAGCCTTTGGACTTTAAAAAAAACTGCTGTCTGCCTTTATCTGAGACTCGACTTCAGAGGAGGGGAAACACAAACTGTTGAAGCAGCAAAGCATCAGGATTGGCCGCAGGACAGAGGGAGCATCACCTGAGACCTCGGGAGACTGCGGCAGCAGGAGGCTTTGTTGTTTACCGACCCCCTTTAAACCCCTCCCTGTCTTAGAGCAGAATCTGGACCTGCCTTAAATCGTCCACTGTCAGACCGGGCTGTCCTGGCTTGAGGTTGTTTTCTGTCACTGATGGTAAACTCAGCTACTGTGAAAACCTTTAGGCAACAGTCCAATCCTGTAACATTCACTGACTGTCGTCTTCTTTTCTATTTGCCGTCTTCCTAAAGCAGAAATCAGATACAACCTTAGAGCACGACTCCGCTCTCTGCAGTGTCTCAGGTCACTGCTAAGGACTCGGCTTTTACTCATAAAGGTACCTGGCCCAAAAAACTGAAGACCCCTTCCTTAAAAAACCCTCCTGAGTTGATCTGATCCATGATCCAGTCCACTTTATCTATACATCGCATTTTAAAACATGTAAGTTCACCAACGTGCTGCACAGTAAAATCAAAAAGAACAAACACTGCAGAAGTAAAAACCTCAGACATTAAAGCAGGTCAAAGAAGATTTAAAATGTAATAAAAACACAAAAACTTAAAAGAAAGAGACGCGATAAAAAACACAGGGATTAGGACCATAAAAGAAGTAAAAGGACAGAGATCACACAACTCCTTCAACTCATCATACATTTTACATTTTAATAACCTTTATATTACACTCAAGATGTCAGAATCAGATCAGATTTTCTCTTGTATATGAAAATGTAAATATATTCTTTGAGTCATTTCCATAATTTTGCAAATCGTAAACTATTTGCGGATTGATTGAGGATAAACGTTTCCGTTTACAGCAGCCATACTCTGAGCTGGCCACGGATGACTTCCATACCGCAAGTATACAAAAATATGCAGCACGAATAAGAACATAGTGTCTGTGTTTCTCGAGTGTGGGGCTGTAATGAACCCTGAAATTTTCGACCAAAATCGACTAATCAGGGGGCAGCACTGGGGTTCCGACTCTGACAGCAAAACCTTCTGCAGCGGGGGACGACGCAGCTCGACGGGGTGAAAATATACTGATACCAGCATAAGAAGGAAATTAAAAACAAAAGGCAAGTTGAAACGCTTAAAATTAAAATAAATATCCAGCAAACCACCGGGCGCGATAATTTTTTTGTTGGACGGTAGGGGAAAGTCCCGCCTCCTTTGCCTCTGATTGGCTAGAAAAGCTGGAAACGTCAACAAATGCTCGAGCCAAAAGCGGGCTGTCAGCTCTGCACATCGCAGACGATGACGTGGACACTCTGAGACAGGCTGTTACCTGTGAAACGAGGGTGCTCTGAAAACACCCCCATTAGCACTTGGTACGTTCCTCCTGATGAAATTAACCATAGACTGTAAACTGAGATAAATGTAAAATGACTGTAATTAAAGAAAAAATCAGGTCGACTCAACAAGTATCGACCAGTCGACTAGGACTTTACAGCCCTACTCGAGTGTAGAGACATTATTGGTCTTGTGAAGAAGAAAAACTGTCCAAGTTGTTTTGCTAAGAAAACCCGTTCAGTGGAGAGAGAGCAGAGAGAGTATGTGCCCTGAATCATAAAGGATATCTCCAGTATTGGCTATGTTTAGCTTACACCAACAAATCACATGGAGGACCAAAACAAAACACACATACTGGTCCATCTCTAAACAGTTTCTGTCTGTGGCTCTCGGCCAAACGCTGAGTCATTCCCGATGAAACAGACCTTATTTTCAAAGAACAGGGTCACAAACGGAGATTTTATTGTTTATAAAAGGTTGTTCTGTCTCCGGGCAACAGAGATGAAACCCCACTGTACTTGTAATACATGTTTAGTTGTTATTCAATATAGTATGTCCTTTAGAAACGCTTCACTGCAGCAAGGCTGTGGACATGATACCAACCCAGAACGAACTAAAGTACCGACTGTGGAGGCACAAATGCAGTGGATCAGTTTTGCTTGCTTTGTTGTCGGTTGTTTACGAACCAAAAATTGAAGCGCTGTGGCCCAAAAGGCTAGAACAAATCATCTCCTGACTTCATGATCAGTATGAACAGTCGGTGGGATTATTCAGTCGATTTTTCCTACATTTAAGAGAAAAATGTGAATTATGCAGGAACACGACAGGCTTCACAAGCAAAGAGGTCCCATCCTGCCAGGCACTTCTTTCTCTTTTGACATCATAAACCGTCTCACAAATCATCCCATAACTACATAACTTCTTTTAAAAATGTGATCATAACTAAACTTAATCAGCACATGAGTCAATGGTGGCGTACCTGGTGAGGTCCTCCCAGTAGGAGTCCCACTGCTCGAACGCTGAGTTGCTGTAGGCTTCTCTCTCACTCTCGCCCAGACCCATCAGCTGATCCACACAGCCCTCCACCTCCTTCCCTCCATCTCCGATCCCAACCACGCTGTCCCCACAAGGGCTCTGCCGGTGGGTCATATCTCTGTCCTGCAGAAAACAAACAAATGATGATGAGTCAAGCAGCTGGAGGCATAATTTTTACTGTCCTAATTGGATTAAACTTTAACAATCACAGACTGAGGGGATCTGACAACATGGTGAGTCTGTGGCAGGCTCAGGTCTGTATCAGCGCACGTCTAACAGGAGCTAAAAGATCTTTTTTTCTGATTCTTTTAAAGGTGGGGTTGGCAGAAGCATCTTTTTGTGGTGTATATACAAAAAAGCTTTTAATATCAGTCAATAGATATTAGTTATTGATGACATTTGGGAATATAACGATACCGCTGTGTTTTGTTATGTCTGTGTAGTCAACTTTTTAACATTTCTAAGCGGTCCATTCATTCTGACTGTAAACACAGCTATTCTCCACCTCCCCGACCTGATTGGTTGTGAGGCAGACGCTGCTCCCCCGTGTCGTTCATTAGCCCAAACAAAGTTAGCGTGCTACAATATCAAACAGAAGAAACCAACCAGAAAGTACGGAAAATTGTCTAAATCCTCCTTTGGCCACAACTGACAACACAAGTAAGAAAAGGAAGTAAATACTGGAGACTCTGGCGGAATAACAGGCGCTTAAAAAGGAGGTAGACCAGACAAGCGCTACGAAGCAGGGTCGACATCAGCATAAACAAATGGGGACGCTTTAGGGTCTTCCGGACCCTGTAACCTTTCTGCTGGACAGGTAAACCGCTTCAACAAAGTAAGCCAAGTGTCTGTAACAGAAGTGTTTTTTTGTCAAACGGACCTGCTGTAGCGTGTTGTAGCGCCGCTAAACTGTTGACCTCGGGTCCTGGACTATGTCACTTTATCCTAGTTGTAGAAGTCCTGCAAACATTGTGTTTGCTGGTAGTCTGTTGGCATCTACAGTAGCACCAATGCTTTTTACTTTCACCTTGACTGGACGCCATTTGTAATTATCTGAAGTCTTTATCTGCATTATATCTGAATTTAATTGGAACGATACGAGTGAGCAGGAGCGTCTGTTTGTGGGCTGAGGGGAAAACTGGTTGAGAGGGGTAGAGTTTATATTCAAGATTTCTCTCCTCAGATCCTGCCGACCCCACCTTTAATGTTGATGAGTAAACTGAAGCCACACTTCTGTATCTCACTGTTTTTTTCGACTGTGAAAGAAACTGAGAGTCACTGCGGTTTAGTCTTAAGCAGACAGTTCACTGATTTTGACACCTGCAGCTGACACTGTGATGATGACAGGTGAGCTGCTGGGCTAAAGCTGTTTCATATCCTGTCATCTTTGAGATCTGAACACAGATAAACCTTTCTTCGTGGTTTTTAATCATGTTCTTCTACGACAACAGGAGGGCAGGATTCAAAGAAACTTGAAATCATCCTGGTTCTTGGTAATGTTGGTTTGAGTTTTCTCTGTTGAGTGTCTGTTCAGATCAGTGACAGCACAGCATGAGCAGCTGTGACTGATCTGAAGTAAGGCTCGTAAAGTCTGCAGCCTGTCTGTCGTGTGTGTCTTCCTTTACGCAGGTGTGGGCGACAGCAAAAGTTACACAAAAAGCTTTTAACTATGCCGATGATTTCAGAGTCTTTGTGAATGATTTTGAGTGTTTTTGGGACCTTTTTGCACATCTGTGTGTGTCTGTGTTTGTGTGCGCAGCCTACTCACCAGTTCATACATGAAATCTGGGTCAGAGCTGGTGGCGAGCAGCTCAGTGCTGGTCAGGGCCTGGTCAGCAAAGGAGTAGTTCTGAAACGCGTCCCCAAAGGGAGGCTCCATCCCACTGACGCTAGGCTGCAACAAAACAACAGCAAACACTGACGTTAATGACGGTCAACGTCGTCATCTCCAACCTTGAAACCTTTAGTCTGTTTTTAATCCTTATCATCTGTTCGGCTTTTCTTGAGTTGAGAACCACGTCCACAACTTTTAGGCTGTTTTAACAACGTTTATATTAATTAAACAGCCCAGAAATAAATTAAATCCTTAACATAAAATATTATTCTCACTCATCAAAAAACATGGAGGATAACATCAGAATATGTTATTATGAGATATTAAATGTTTACACACTAAACCTCAGTCAGTTCAGTCAGCTCCCATAAACCCTCACATCTCTGATACTGTCTCTTATTTGTCTCCATTATTTTTTTAGATTTTCAGATTTTGGTTTATATTCCCATAATCTGAAGCATTCAACATTTTCTATTAACCTCAAAATCTTTTATTATCAAATCTTTCAATTCCTCAGAAATCAGCTAGGGCTGCACGATTTTAGCCAAAAATAAAATACTAATTTTTTTCTTTAAAACTCCAATTTCGATTTAGATTTTTTTTTTTTCAGTGACAACTTCACCAAACTTCACTTTAAAAATAAAGTTTTTCTATCGTCTCTTAAAACGAAAGCAGTGATAATGATGTATTGCCTATGCCAAGCCATTGAGTGGCGCTGTAACGCTGCACAGGAAATGCACAAAAGACAGAAGAAGAGTACAGAGGATGTGTATAAAGGTTGTTTTGGCAGGACACACGCAGGCGCCATAAAAGAGTTACTCTGTGTGTCAAATGATCGTTTCCAGAGATGCAGATAGACATCCACACAGAGATGAAATGGTCGTCGTTTACGGATTTAAGCACTCTCTGACACGTTTTCAAAAAGTACCGTTTACAGTCACCCGTGTGGATGAAACGCTGATATGACAAAATCTCTGGCGCTTACTCCTGAATTCGTTACCGTGGTGACGCGTTGATACCGCCGTCACACAGACTTTTCAGCTGGGAGTGGTTTGCTCTTCATCTGAAACTGAGAAGTCGTACCAATTCCACACGACTGACTCGCTCTTGTCCTATTTAACCACGAAATTATCGCCTTCTTTTGCAAATGCCATGTTTGTTTACACTGGTGTGTGTTTAGGAACTGGGAAGTGCTCTTTCAGGAAGGAGGGAGCCTACAGTGGCCTGCAGCGGGAGAGGAAAATCGATTTGAGGATTTTAAGTTTTTTAACATCGTCATAATCAAATAATCCGATTACGATTTAAAATCGATTAATCGTGCAGCCCTACAATCAACCTGAACTTTATTTGAAGGTTTCAAAGTTTAACAACATCATGAGTTTTTTTGATTTTATACGTTTTAAAAGCTTTTAATATTCTAGGTGGTTCCAGGTGACCCGTGCAGATGGACACCTGTCCTCTGTTGTCCGTCTCACCTGAGGCATTGCCAGGCACAGCTTAGCGCTCCAGCGTGGGGAACCTCTGGGCCTCCTGTCCGGTCCCAGTGGTGAGAGGTCTTCTGACGAGCACAGTAACCTGCTGCCAAATGAGACGATCGCAGTTTGCTGGTGGATGCTGAATGAGGAAGGGGAGAGGGGGGAGGGGTCAGTCACTGGGCTCAACCTGGTGTGCTCCGGTCTGCTGTGGTCAGGTCTGGTTCTCCAGTCTCCAGGTTTCGGGTCTGTGGTTGAAGCACAGAGAAAGAACTGTTAGAGGATATCAGCGGGATGAAAAGCCTGAATTTAGAGTTTATTCTAAAACAGTGACAAATTCAAAGGTTCTTTGTTTTGATACTTTATGTACGTCTCCAAACTTCTCCTTCTTTCCAACCCCAGAGCGCTCAGAGATCAGCTGCTCAGCCGCCCCAAACCTCAGGAATAATTTGCTTTTTACAATTTTTCTTTAGCTATTTTTGAATCTAGATGAAAGACACAACCTGTTCCCTCAGGTTCTTCATTAGCTGCATTTAAATATGAGGATTAAAAAAGCATCATGTAAATATTTTGATTCGAAGATTCTGATCCAATTCGGCTCAATCTGAAAGAAACTGTATTCCAAACGAGAGGGTTGGTTTATGACGATAAACCTAACCTGACTCGATCTTCACTCTTTATTTACTGAAGTCAGGATTATTTCATTTTATAAACAGTGAATTCAGATTTTCAGATCCCTCTCATTTTTAATCGGATCAAGAAAATTTGCACATGTAACACTGTCTCTCAGATTCCTCTATTTCACATTTTCATTTATTCATCATCTTTCTTCGTTTGCTTCTACTTTATTATGCTGCCCTCCTCTTTAATATTGACCTACTGTGAAGCACTTTGGTCAATACTGTTTCTTATAAAGGTGCTTAATAAAGTAAACTGATCTGATCTGATAAAAAGTAGGAATAACAGAGAGGACACTGGCTGAATCAACAACTTCATAAGAAAAGTTTATCTGGCCTCATTCATCCATTAAAGCTCCGATCATTCCAGAGAAAAGTCGAGTACAAACACTGACACGTCATCTGAGGAGACGTCCTCTAAAGTCAGTAATCAAACTTGGAAACTAGGAGAAACACAAACACTGTTGTGCAGGTCATTCCTGTATAGGGCTGGGCGATATGTCCTCAAATCATTATTACAATATATATAATTAGTTCACCTCAATAACGATAAATCGACGATAACTACTCCACAGGCTGCTCACCCCCTCCCACATAAACTTTGTCTACTTCAGCCGCTCCAACTTTTGAACTGTCCTCCATCTCCTCACCTGTCTTTCCTCGACGTAGGACAGTGTCTTAAAATGACATGAGACCATAGCCTACCTTCACACATTCAAAACCAACTTTTATCTTTTTATTTTTTTGACACCGATTATGCCGATATGGACAACACGACCCTGGTTATTGTCGTAAATTTCAGTATCGGTAAATTTTCGGTTTATCTCCCAGCCCTACTTCTGTAGACGTGTCGTTGTCGCTCAGTATTAGCTAACTATGCGAACGACATCAACACTTTAAATATTGAAAATAAATATGATCATAGTTGGACTTTAATGGCTGAAAAACTCTCCAAACTTGTATCAGTCAACTTAAATGTGTCGTCATCCCCACCGCCAACTTCTGAGGTTAATTGAAGAGACCACAACCATCTGTGTTCCTGTTTAATGATTCGCAGAAAAAAGTGTTTCTCTTTAAAAAAGAAAAGAAAAAAAACTAACCTGGCTGATAACAATAATTAGAGATACCATGTTCCCAGGAGGGGAAATCACTTTTGTCACACACACAGCAGAAATTTGCATAAGCTAGATCTTGCACAGAGATGTCAGAGTAAAGGCGGCTGCACACGATACAGTGACCCTTCTTGGTCAGGGGCCTCAGCGTTTCCTCCAGGGCCCTCTTAGCAGAGGCCAGACAGGAAGTAACCCTGACTTCAGTCCAGGACTTGAGCCAGCCTTCCTCTGGTTTCCAAGTGTAGTCACCGCAGACTACGCTACAACCACTCTCCACAAAATGACACAGTGAGAAAGGCTGAGTGAGACGACATCATAAAACTGTGGTCAAGAGAGCAAAACGTGAAGCTTTCCTGAGCTGAGGGGAGCCGCAGATTCAAGGAGTAATGACAGTGAACACCACAGCAGACAGTTATTTTCATTGTTGATTATTGATCAGTTGTTTGGTTCATAATTTACAGCTCCCCTGTGTGCCGTTTAACAAACTTTTCCTCTGTTTAAAATTTGACAAAGATCAAAAACAAGCAGGCCTGTTGTTGTCTCAAACTGAGGTCTGTGTCTTTAATGTACGACAGGAAGAGAAACTCCGTCACTGTGCTTCTAAAAATGTTGAACCGTTGCCTCCGGGCCTCGCTCTGTTTACTAATAACTGCTGGATGTGAGGCTCTGCCTTCTGTCTCCATCTCTGGAGCTGGACCTAAAGTCAACACAGAAGTGGGCCATGTTAGTCTATCATAATCTCATCTTTCCTCTTCAGTTCCTCCTGTTCCCGTTTGTTTTCACAGATTATTGACCCAAATATGCTCAGATCTCCAGGAAGCTGCATCCTGAAGAAATGCTAACAAGACATCTTTGGGCTTGACTGAAGGTTTTTGGGAACACAAGGCTACTGTTGATGAAGTTGGGTATTGTTCTGAGCATTATTTGTGGCTATAGTGTAGATTTTTGGTTGAGGTTTGCGCATGGAGACATAGACCGCTGTATATTGCTATTGTACGGTCATTATTAAAGTTGGTATAACTAGAGAAGCCGGAATATCCCTTTAAGGACCTGCATATTTGATTGTTGAAGAGTTTAAAGACCCACTCCAATAAAAATCATGTTTTTCTTGTTGTCTACATGTTCATATGGCATTTTTCTGATGCTACAGGACAAATCATGAGAAAAATAAGTACGAAATTAAAATCTCTGTGAACCTCTGGCAGACCCAAACAGCAGGCTCAGACACAGTGAGATTTCCTATGTCACAACTACAAGCTCCGCCCCCAGAGCCCAACTCTGCAGGCCAGACTATTCTAATTCTCGTAAAAAAGCTAATTATGATTTTAACTTTCATCATGTCCCCAAAGACATTAGTGTCCAAGAGCGGAATAGTTGCTCTGTTAACTGCCACTTCAACTACACCGGCAATTTTACTGCCTCCACACACCAAGCGTGAGTAAAATCATTCACGTGAATGAATTACATGTTAAGTCAATGCAGAGACGCGATTAGACGCTCCTACTACTCTAGCGGCGCAAATGACCCGAATTGGGCGAGAGCTGAAAAAGTCTCAATTTGAGTGGATATTTGCATCGCGATAACTAATGAGCACAAAGGTTGCCAGGTGACATATGAAAATGGACGGTTGTTTACTGGTATCTTAAATGGAGGACAAACTGATCGTGTCGGTGTGTGGGTGCCCTGAATTCTATGATACCTTTTCTTTCAGTTACCGAAACTGGAATAAAAAGGAGCTCAAACGGAGGTAAGTGAGTGAGGAGGTCGGATTATCTGGTGAATTGTAAAAAACCTTTGTCTATCACTTGATCCCACTGGTTGAATCGGCAGGGATTACCGTTGAAATTAAGCGAATAAAGCAAGTAAATACTATCCATGTGTTTAGATTTGCGCAAATTAAGCGAGTAGGTAATTTTACTTGCACTTGGTGTGAGCGCCCTATTAGGCTACAAGCTAGTGAGAAAAGGAGTGTGCAGAGGATGAGCTACTGGAGCTCTGCAGAAGAAAAACCCCTAAAAATGACACAGGAAACGTGATTTTGGCTAGAAACTTGATTTAAAGACCACTGAGAACACTTTAAGTAGAGAAAAAAAAAACAATCTGAGTGGGACTTTTATCAAGCCTCTGAGAATTTTCTTACATCTTCAATCATCGATCTGGCTGGATGTTTAAGCAGTTTGGCCTTTTCTAAAAGCAAAAATCTGTCCTTCACAATAACTGAGTGTGTGTGCGCCAGAGAAAAGAGTTAGGGCCTCAAAGTTACACTCTGTCTTTCTGCTCATAAATCAAATAATATCTCCAAATATCAAAAAACTGCAGAGTAATACTTTGAATTTCAGAGGATACACTCTGTGATCCTGAAGCAAACTCTGTCGTCCTCTCTGTACAATCAAACTCTCCCTGAGTATAAGAAAACCACTTAAAACTGTAGAAAATACTCTCTTTGTAAACTCTATAAACTGAGAGGAAACAGAAGCAACAATGAAATCCTTATTTGTTCTGTAAACTCCTTTTATTTCAGTCAAGTGTGCATTAGGCCTCTCTCGGCACTTTGTGTTTACCTGACCCTCAAGCAAACAGACCTTTTCTAAGCATGTTCTCGAGAAGCGATCAGACAGCTGGCATAACAGCTCCACAATGAAACCGTCCGCTTTTACGAACAGCATCAGCTCTACGGAGGTACTGAGAGGAGAAACAAGAGCTGCATAATCATGTAGAGAGAGGAATAAGCTGATGACCTACAAAGGTATAATGCAGGATCTGAGATTGGAGATCAGAGCATATTCACACTTTTACACATTTTACCTCATCCCTGCCTCCACCTCCATCCTCTCTCTCATCCCAGGACAGTTTACGTTCCCTCTTCAGTCATGATTTAGTTCAGTAAAACTATCTTTCCTGTATTGTTTTTTTTAACTTAAGTTTTAATCATGGCTACCAGAAACGAGGGCTGTGTGTGCGTAAACTTATAAGCATCTATCCCAGGACAAAGAGTAGAAAGAAAGAAAGACTCGGGCAGTGCACTTCATCATGAGCCAATTAATCACCCGCCCTTTTCATTTCGCCGGTTCAAGACGCAATGAAACAGAGATGTGCTGGTGGGACCGAGCCGTCCCTCCACTGTGCCGGCATCAGAGGAAGTAACTGAGGCGTAACGAGGGAGATGGGATTACTGTGAGCTCGCAGAGCAGGCGAGGAAGAACAGCACTGTGTGTGTGTGTGTGTGTGTGTGTGTGTGTGTATATATGTGTGTGTAGTAAACTAGTCGTTGTGCGTTTGGCTCTAAGGCTACCACAACAGAGTAACACAATGAGAAACCACATGTTGGGTTAGGATGAGTATCATCAGGATTTTATCCCTAGTGGTGACATAATAATAGGTTATGAAATAATATAATTAATATTGATCTGTTAAATAATAACCATAGACTGTTTATGGATGGACTAGGGCTGGGCGATATGGTCTCAAATCAATATCACGATATATCGAGCAGTTCACCTCAATGACGATAAATGGACGATAACTACTCCACAAACTGCTCACTCCCTCCAACGTTAACTTCGTCTACTTCAGCCGCTACAACTTTTGAACCGTCCTCCATCTCCTCATCGGTCTTTCCTCGACGTAGGACAGCGTCTTAAAGGGACATGAGACCAAAGCCTACCAACACACATCCAAACCAACTTTTATTTATTTATTTATTTGACACCGAGTATACCGATATGGGCAAAATGACGTCAATTATTTTCATAAATTTCAATATTGGTAAATTTTTGGTTTATCGCCCAGCCCTACTTCTTTAGAATTGTTATCACTCAGTATCAACTAACTATGTGGACAACATCCACACTTTAATATTAAAATTAATATGATCATAGTTGGACTTCAATGGCTGAAAAACTCTACAAACTTGTATCTGTTAACTCAAATGTGGCGTCATCACTAACTTCTGAGGTTAATTGAACGGACGACAATGATCTGTGTTCCTGTTTGATGATTTGCATAAATAAAGAAAATTTTATTTTTCCTTTTTTTGACACCGAATATACCAATATGGGCATAATGACGTTGGTTATTGTTGTAAACTTCGACATTGGTAAACTTTTGGTTTATCGCTCAGCCCTAATATGGACAACTTGTCTTCGCCTTCCGCCAGTATGCGGACTTGAAGCCGAAGAACTCTTGGTATTTCCGGGATTTTACTCCACCTCCTGAAACCTACATTGTGCAGTAGCATTGTACACATTCGGCAGTAGAGTCACTTTGATGACGCTCGGCTTAAACAGCGTATCCCCCCGGGTGAGCTACGCAATCTTCGTACGCTTATAGGCTGTATCAAGTGTCAATTGTGGGACAACATGAACCCCTTAATAACTTTAAAAATGGAGCTGTACAGAAAAAAGAGGACTTGAGCACAAACCAGTCTGCATTTAATTTCTAAAATTTGTCCACAGCTCCATAGGGATTGCTGGAGGAGGCGGGATTTATGAACTATACTGCAGCTCATCACCAGAGGGTGCTGTTCTCGGGGTGGCTTCACCCAGCGAGGAGGCAGACGGTGTCGATTCTATATACAGTCTGTGGACAAATGCATTTTCTGCGTTCAAAAGTGTGATAAATTAAACTGTTATTGCAGTTTTACAGTGAGAGGAAAGGTCCGGTTGCATGATCAAAGGAGGGGTGTGTGACGGTGCATGAACAGGTAAATATTTGTCTTCTATTAGACGACTTAATGCTCTTTATTGTGTTTGTTGTAAAACATCATCGAGCAGCTGCCTTATCGTCAGAGAGCACTAACTTCACCAAACTGCCTCCTAGTTTTATGGTTTACTGAGCTTTTGATGGTTTCTGTGCTCATCGCTCTGAAACTAAAATGAAGTCGAACCCTCTGCTCGCCTCCCTCTCTCCCTCCTGACGACGACACATGGACTGATTCTCGGCCCCTCTGAGCTTTTGCATTGCAAATAAAAGAGAATCTGCATGGAGACATGATCCTTGCAGCAAACAGCTGACAAACAATCGCAAACCAGCCCCACCCTCCGAGGCCAGAGCACAACATCACTTCCTCTCACCGCGCGCTGACTGACTAACATGAACTTCTCACCCTTGAGCTCTGTCCTCCTGCGTTTACACTTTGCATAGAGACAGGAAGTGGCAGCGAACACACAAGCTGCAACAGCGGCCGTAATAGCAACACTTCTGAAACACCAAAGCACAAGCAAAAGTACAAAAGATTCTGCACATGAACACCCGAACAAATTTACTCTACGAAAAAAAAAACGTTATTTTTAGAGGTTCAGCCACCGACTGGGACAGAGTGGTGATCATTATCAGTCTGGATTTGTGCTTCCTCCCGAGGTAGCTGTGTCTGGTTTCAGCTTTAACAGAAGCAGAATTAGTGAGCATATGGCCTGAACACAACACGACCACCAGTATTAATCCAGACTTTATGTTTTCAGAAGGAAAAAAAGACGCCTGAGCTCACATCGAGAGATCTCAGAAAGATGCAGAAACCTCACTCTCTGAGTTCAAAGCTGCACAGAAGCAGATTTTCATATAATCCAACAATCTCAGTAGCCGGTCGTAATGTAGAGCCGGATATTTATGACTGAGACTGACAGACTAGAGACTGATTTATTCTTGTGCATCATATCCAAGCAGAGTCCATATGTAGACCTAGCTGAAGTTAAAGGTGGGGTAGGCAGAAATCCGTTAAAGAAGCATCTTTTTTTGTGGTGTATTTACAAGAAAGCTTTTAATATCAGTCGATAGCTATTAGTTATTGATGACATTTGGGAATTTAACGGTATCGCTTTGTTCTGTTATATCTGTGTAGTCAACATTTTAAAGTTTTGTGCGGCCCGCTCTTTCTGACTGTAAACAAAGACATTCCCCCGACCTGATTGGTTGTGAGGCAGACGCTGTTCCCCCGTGTCGTTCACGAGTCCAAACAAAGTTAGCGTGCTACAATATCAGACAGTAAAGACCAACCAGAAAGTTCAGAAAATTGTCTGAATCCTCCTTTGACCACGACTGCCAACACAAGCAAGAAAACAAAGTAAATACCGGAGACTCTGGCAGAATAACGGGCGCTTAAAATGAGGTAGACCGGACAAGAGCTAAGTAGCCGGGTCGACATAAACGATGGAGGACGCTTGGGGATCTTCGTGACCCTGTAACCTTTCTGCTGGACAGGTAAACCACTTTAACAAAGTAAGCCAAGTGTCTGTAACAGAAGTGTTTCTTGTCAAACGGACCTGCTGTAGCGTGTTGTAGCGCCGCTAAACTGTTGACCTCGGGTCCTGGACTATGTCACTTTATCCTAGTTGTAGAAGTCCTGCAAACGTTGTGTTTGCTGGTAGTCTGTTGGCATCTACAGTAGCACCAATGCTTTTTACTTTCACCTTGACTGGGCCCCATTTGTAATTAAACTGGCACTTCCTCAGATCCTGCCTACCCCACCTTTAAGTAATTGAAAAACTCATCAGTGGTTCTCTTGTAAATCTGTGAATCAACAGGCAGAAAGGAAACACTTCACATCCAGCCTCAGCTAAAGAGTGCTTCAGACACTGAGGTTTCTTCATCTTTAAGTGCTTTATTTTGTACTCTCATGGTTTTTAATTATCCAGTCTAGTCATTGTGAGGAGGAGAAGACCCCCAAGAGAAAAATCAGAGATAAAGTTAGCAGCCTATCGACTCGCTGCACCTCCTGACACCCTTTGTCTGCGTGTCTCAGTCGGGGTTTCATTTAACTTTCTGCAGCAATGACAAACAGAAAACCCTGATGAAGACAGAGCAGCGCTTTACGTCTCTAAAGTGCATCAGGGGCAGACAGTCTTAGTTGAGTCTGGAATTTTTGGTGCTGACTCTTTTCCCATCCAGACCAGGTAACAAAACACTCCCTTCACTCTCAGTAACACGATTTACTTCTATAACGCTGTTACTGTGAGCTGCATCTCTCCCTACTGCTGCAGCTCCAAGTTGGATTTATGTTAAACGTCGTCAATGTTCCTCAAAACAACTTACACAGGTCACAGAGCGAGCTCTCGACAAACTCATGCTCAGTTTCCTGTGTTGATGTCGACTGTTTACCATGAACTCTGGTTACATATTAAAAACACGGTATTAAAGCTGTTGATGGTAAAGTTAATGTTTTCGTCAAGTGGGGAAAAAAACATGCAGATATCCAAATAAAGTGATTTCTAGCTGATTATTAGAGATAACACTAAAGCGATCTACCTCTACGAATAAAGCGATTTCAAGGTGGATTTGTTGTTGCACTGCTAGTCCTCGGAAACTTGATTCCTCCTGTACCATACTTGTTTAAACTTTTATAAACAGGTATAGAAAAAAAACTATTTTCAATAACCCACCGCTGCATGTTTCCTCCACTTCCTGTTGATTCAGATCTGGACAGAAAGCTGCGTTAAGCGGTGACTGCACTCAGCTCAGCTCAGCTCAGAGCTCCACTATCATGCAAACAGCTCACATTCTCTGCCTCACAACATTGGCGCAGATCCAAGTAGGCCACACAGCAGTGTCTTATTTGGTATGAGGTACCTACTGATAGCAGTCGGTCCCTGATTCTCACACAGATAACATGCAGGAGATGCTGAGCTGTCTATGTTGACTGAGGGAATCTCATGAAAAAAGCAAAAATTAGAGTTTGGTTTTCCACCTGCAGCTGGTCGAGACTCGGTGAGCGACACTGACTGTACAAAACTACGAGATAAAAAGGCCTCGTAGTGACGACTGTCATCCTGATCACTGTAAAACAGGCCTGCACAATCTAAGACAAATACACGATGTGCCACAATCTGCTGTTTTACACAAAACCTGTGTTTGTTTCATGGCCCTCCTGAATCCAACACAAATACAGAAGCTGGTTTTTCAGTTTCGACACTGGCAGCAATCAGGAGCTGAAAGCGAGCAGGAGCTTCATCTGTCTGCATCATAACAGGGTGAAAGCGTGACCATTAAGCCCCGGGCTCTGTCTGACAGGAAAAATGTCCACATGCTGATTGAGAGAGCATCGCTTATATTATTTTTGTTTATTGCAACAAATTCGCTTTCAGGCTGAATCTACTCGCACAAATCCACATTGGTCTGACCAAAATACAAACTGAAACAGTTTGTGATGCCTTCAAAGTTATTTCTCAAGTATCAAACAGCTCTGCCTGAAAGACACGGCAAACTGTAGAGATGACTGAAGTGTTCGTTACTAAGAGTGTTAGAAGAACCAGCTCACTCCTTCACAAGGATGGAGTCTTTTCTCAGGGTCACTGGGCTGCTCTTCTACCAGAAAATCTACTTTTAGGACAAAACACACATTGCCGCACAGTGGAAAATGAGATTACATTTAAATATGCTTTCAAAAATCAAGATTTAACAGATTGGGTTTAATTAATAATGATCTATGTTGGAAGTGAGGGGCAGAAAGTGGCAGATTTATTCATGCATGGTGGGAAAACGTTATAGACTATACGAGAAAATCATTAAATTACAAACTTCCCAGATTACCAAGATTATATCCCCTTGGAGACAGAACTATGGTGCTCCTGTTGAATAAATACAGTGTTAGAATATTAAAACTGGCCTAATAACATGTGTACGGACTATTCTGAGGGGTTGGAAGGAACCCCGAGCTCCCACACTGAGTATGTGAAACACAGATGATGGGGACTGTAGCATGTGAGAAGATGTTAGGGAGATTAAATTGAGAAAATGATATGATAAAAGAAAAATGGGATAGTTTTGGTAAACAGATGTGTAAACTGTCTTGCCTTGCCAACTTACCTGCCTGTCTTATTTTGATTTTCTTCTGTGTATTTATTTATACTATTGTTACTATTTTTGACCTCCATTATAGGGGTGGGTATTGCCAAGGACCTCACGATACGATACGCATCACGATACTTGAGTCACGATACGATATGATATTGCGATATCCAAATGTTTGCGATATATTGCGATATATTGCGATATTCTACATAGTTCACTGAAAAATGTAAAAGGCATTATGCATCTTAAAATCCCAGTTGTATGTACATCAGATGATAGTGATAATTCATGGGACAAACAGTCAAAACAATGTAATTCAAATTATCGATGCCATTTTATTGTAAGTGCAAGTTACAACATATTTGCGTGAACAACACACTGTCTGAAACACATTGAAAAGTGCAGTGTGCATTATTCTTAGTCTCCCTGAGCACAATTATGACACAAACTGCAGTGTGGGTCAGTGTCCACATACTGAAACTGAATTGAAACCTCAGTGGATTATGTTTCTTCTGAATTTAGAGTAAATACTCAAAATAAAATGCAGTGTCTCACACACACTGAAATTGAAAATGCAAAATAAAGTGCAGCTTCTTGCCTTTGACCTTAAATGACAAAATTTAATTCACAGTTGTCTCCCTGGACAAGAACTGTGTCACTGTTTGAACACTTCACTGAATGTATGTAAAAAATAAAATATGCAATGTTGCTGCCAGTGTGGCTCTCGTACATGGCTCTCGTCTGCAACACATGTGTTACCAGCTCCCATTCGGCATTAATGTGGTGCGCCGTTATTGTAATGTAGGACTCGGTGGCTCGTGATGTCCAACCGTCACAGGACAGTGCGACTCTCGGAGCAGAGCTAAGAACTGTTTTTATTGTCTCCTTCACCTCGTCATACATTTTTGGCACAGCTACGTTAGCCATGTACTTACGCTGCGGCATCACATAGCGCGGCTCCAAAGTATGAAGCATCCACCGAAAGCCGACGTTTTCCACAACGTTGTATGGGCGCAAATCTTTACAAAGAAAATGCACCATCGCCTCTGTGATCCCCCGGGCTCGGGTTGAAGTAGATGGGAGGACTTTGGCGATGTCCAGTGTAGTTTGCTTTGGACCGGAAGGTTTCGGTGGCTCCGGCTGAGCTAATATGTCGGGGTGGTGTCTTGCTAAATGAGTTCTCAAGTTTGTTGTGTTACCCGAATATCTAATGGGAGCGACACAGAGTTTGCAAAGCGCGTACTCTTTGTCCAGCTCATTGTGTGTTTCTCCTTTCCTTTGGAATCCAAAGTATCTCCAAACATCTGCCTTAAAGTTCGAGGGCGTTTCTAGTTTAACGTTACCAGCCATGCTTGATTGTTTTTTTCCCGGCTCCTCTTCCTCACTGCAACCGGCGGGGGAAAAAAGAGAAGAAGAAGTGAGGTAGCGGTACAGCGACACCTAGCGGAGCGGAGGTGCGGAAGTCGTACTGGATTTGTTAACCCGTCTGAAACCTGATTTATTATTTGAACAAAAAATCGATATTAATATTTTGAATATCGATATTGAATCGGAAGTCAAAGTATCGCGATATATCGCCATATCGATATTTTTGCCCACCCCTACTCCATTACATCTGTTTTGTTTGATGTTTGTTTGTCTGTTGCAACATAAGCTTTCAAAAATATATATAAAAAATAGGGCCCGACCAATTTATCAGCGAGCCAATTAAACCAGCCAATGTTAGCCCGTTTGAGACTAATCGGAAAATATTGGCCAAAACTTGCTAATATTTCAGAAATAAAATGCGGAGAATAAGATTTGGTTTCACTTCGAAAATGTTCCGCCATTTGAAAAGATCCTCCGACTTATCCTGTAGATGGCGCAGTGACCTCATGACAATCTTCATCCACTAACTACTTCACAGCACAGCAGAGTGACGGATATGAAAACGCTTTTCTGGTCCGAGTCCGATACTGTATATTTATATTTTTTATAAATTCATAAAAAATTATAAAATCGGCCGATCAATCAGTAATCCGATTTTTTTCCCCCTAATAATTGGTATCGGCATCTGCCCCAAAAAATCCATATCGGTCGGGCCCTAATAAAAAATTCACCAAGAAAAAAAAAACCAAAAGTATGGAGTCATCTTACTTGCAAAACTGTCCCTGAGAAGTTACCTTTAAGTTGATGTCAGATCGGAAATAGACTTTCTTTCTTTCTCTATTCTTCATTTCAGATGACCAAGTCTTCTGCATCACAAGACTGTAACAACAGAAAGACCTCTGAAAAACAGGTGAATCCCTAACTCAGGGGTAGTCCCTCACAGAGGGTGCAGAAGAAATTTCCCCTGTCAAACAAAGGTATCACTCATAACACTGATGATAACCAAGATCCCAGAGGTGAAGCTTCTTCTGTGCTCTTCCTGTCATGAACAAGCGGATTTAGAGCAAGAATACTGAGACACAAAGTGATTTAAAATCACATAGGTAGGATAAGTGAAAGTTGGTCATAAATTGCCTTGTTTGGAATCTCCCTGGTGCCCCTACCGATATAGTTGCCTTTGTTACTTTATTAGCTCGACGTTTCATTCTGATGAAGTGGGAGTCAACAACACCCCCTTCACATACCCTCTAGTTAAAGGAAATTTTTAATAACCTTAAACTTGAAAAAATTCCATATACATTAAAGAGATCCTCTCGTAAATTCAGAGAGGTGTGGGGTCTCTTCCTTACTTATGCAGAAAAGACTACTCTCCCACTTGTCCCTGAATAGGATCCTGATTTGTCCTGCTGTGGACCTCTGTCTAATTTTCATGCCTGGTAATAAGTGCATTGAGATCTGTATGTTTTCTTTTGTTACTACCCTGCTTTAAGGACTGAAATTGTTATGTATATTAAGGGCCATGATCTGTAATATAACCCGACTGGCCAGCCCGAACCAATATTGTTCATATTATTATCATTATATTTCTAACACTTTACTTGACGTCGAGCTGTATAACGCATTATAAAATATAATGTATAATGTGTTATAATCATGTTATAACACCGTAAAACTATAGTTATAAACACTCATAAATGATCATAATGCTTTATAACAATAATCATAACACATCATAAAGCATTTTATCATGACTTACAAGGTCAGGTATTATAATATGTTATAACTGTTAAGAACTCACTGACAATGCCCACATAGATACTGCATTATACATATATTAATGCTAATAAACTATCATTATAAGCACTCATTAACTATCATAAGGCTTTATAACAATAAGCATAACACATTATAATACCTGACCTTGTAAGTCATGATAAAATGCTTTATGATGTGTTATGATTATTGCTATACAGCATTACGATCATTTGAGTGTTTATAACTATAGTGATACCGTGTTATAACATGATTACAACGCCTGAGTACTAGGACCCAACCTATTTATCGGCGAGACAATTAAATCGGACAATTTTAGCCCGTTTGAGACTAATCGGTAATTGGCCGAAACTCGCTGATTTTCGCCGACATTTTCAGAAATTAAATACGAAGAAAAAGATTCAGTTTCACTTCGAAAATGTTCTGCCATTTGAAAAGATCCCCCGACTTATCCTGTAGATGGCGCAGTGACCTCATGACAGTCTTCATCCACTAACTACCTCACAACACAGCAGAGTGACGGATCTGAAGCAGGCAGCTCAGGGACGCACGGAGGAGAGTGGTCTGCCTCAACGGTAAATAAACTAGATTGTGAAATACACAATAAGTCAACAAGTTTCAGTTAAACCCACTTCACCATGTTCCCTGCTGTGCTGTTCTCGGTCACGCCGAGTTAACGGTGAAGCACCATGTAATATGCAAGCTAAAGTTAGAGTTAGCTACCTGCTATTAGCCTTGTTACACTGTTAGCCGTGCCAGTAACAGAAGAATAAACAACAGTACACATTACGTGATCGAGCTACTTCTCTTACTGAGGCAGCTGCAAAATCGTCCGATTAACCGGTAATCGGATTTTTTACCCCCCTAAAGGTCCTTATACACCGGGGCCGATGCGAATATAGAACGCGAAATTACAAAATATTCGGAGGCGAATTTTGACGAGCCTGACTATACACATCAAGCCCAATGCAATTTTGCATCTTTCCGGGGGGGAAAGACACTTCCCGGGGAAGACTTTTGCCGGGGAAAGTCCTGCCTCCTTCGCCTCTGATTGGCTAGAGAAGCTGGAAACGTCATCACACGCTCAAGCCAAACAGTCAGCACTTATAGCCAATCAGAGGCGATAATATAAGCTCATGAAACCATGGTAACAACCGTTAGCTTAAGTTAGCACAGATGAAAGTTAAAACAAAGACGTTTAGCAAACTGTTAAAGCAACACAAACCATCGTCATATGAGAAATCCAACGCTATGACTCTCCACAAGTTGTCCTTCAGGTCGTTATCTTTGTGATGTTTGTGTTTTTAATCAAAAAGCACTCTGTTCTCTGACACGTAAACAATCAGCCAGTCGGCCATGTTGGATATATCGGTGAATCTGACGTCCCAACAACACACAATCTGATTGGTCCGAGGTGGACACACAGTATGCGACACCGAAAAATAAATGCTGCAATATCGCAGGACAGGAAAACATTGCTGATGTGAACGCATGTACTGACAGGACACAGGTTAGAAAAAAAATATCGACGTCCAAAATAATCACACGACAAAAACGTCCCCGGTATGTAAGGACCTTAATAACCGGTATCGGCATCAGCCCCAAAAAATCTGTATTGGTCGGTTATAGAGATAGGCGTCAAGTAAAGTGTTACCATTATATTTTCTTTCATCTATTTTGTTTGTTTGTTTATTGATGTAAGTTTACAACACTGTCATTTATGAGTACAGTTAACCTTTTGCCTGTTTGTGTTCAAAATCCGATAAACAAAACTGTTAAAAAATAGAAGAAAAATAGAAATATATGCATCAAATTGCATGCATTTATGCTAAATCATATACATTTATGTAATACAAATGTTTTTATTACTCCTTAGTTTTACCAGGAGATAGTTATGGATGGGTAGCTGTAGTCAGACACTGCAGATGAATATGATAAATATGATGCATGCAATTTCCCACAACCAGAGACAGAAGACTCTACAGTGTAGTAAAAACATGAGTATGTGAGAATATCTTCACTGAATATCTCAGATAAGACAATAGAAGTAGCATCCCTGCTTATCTTTGTGATAAATTCACTCGTTTTAAAAGGCTAAACTTGGAGGCATAAGAATTTCTCTCTAACTATCTATCAGGCTTGTAAAAGATGACAAACTACCTAATTTGCACACAAAGGAAGGTATAAATATCACCAATGTATCTACAGAATCTGCACTCACCACAGATCCTCAGCAAAGCAAAACACAACCTCAATCTAACAATAGGGACCAACACCCACGTAATCCACGCTCCCAACTGGTCTGACGGCGAAGACATCCCGCCTACAGGTGGATCTGATTGGCCGGCGCGACTGTCAATCACAAAAGCTGCTTCATAATAAACGGCCCGTTTCAATCTAGGTTGAGGCAGAAGATAAACAAGTTGGAGGCCTACATGCCCGTGGCCTAGATATCCATATTTATAATGTATTTCAGGTAAAACACACTCGTTTCCACATTAAATGAAAGCACCTCACGGTTTCATATCAATCCCCGGCTTTTGCGTGTTTTTCTACGTGTGAGGAAACACCGAGCACAAAATGTACCAAAGTCGTCTGATAAGCAGCAAGTTGCAGCTGTTTGACAGAGTGGAAAATCAAACTCATATATAACCGCGATGAAATTGCCCCACAGGTGTCTCATTGGTGTAAAAACGAGCCTCTTTGGGGGTTTAATTCACCTTACATCACATGGAAATTTCTGGCCATGTCGAGCTTTGTTTTCAGCAGCAGGGGCTGATCTGGGTTTGGGGGGCGTGTACCGCCAGAGCAAAAAAAGTCCACTCCTGACCATTCCACTCACAAACTACGGCCTCCTCCACCTCAAACAGCATCTTTTAATGATTTTAAGACATTTCACGATGTTTAAATGACCATTTAAAAGTAGCTTACAAGCCGATCTTGTTACATAAGTGCAGTTTTAACCGTCATTCCCCCCATTAAGACGTGAAACCAAGCTTCTAATGTGCCTGGAAAACATATTTATATCAAGACACGTCCATAAAAATCAGTAGTTTAAGACAGGTTTTGTGCCTCTCTCCACTATGAAGCTTATATTCCACTTCTTTCTAAACCCGATAAACTGTGCTACACAATAAGAGCCAAGTTAAATGTGTTATTTTCTATTATAAATGCGGACACGACGGGTTTGAGCTTCCCCTCAGTCAGTATGGCCTCCGTAAGTCCGCCCCCTTCCTCATCCCAGCTGAGGCTTCGATACACAACAACAGCCGACCTCCCGTTAGCTTCGAAGCTAATCCTCCAACCACCGCGGCTCAGCAAACTCAGCCGCCGCCGAGCACACTCGCCACAAAAGCGGACAAATGACGGTCGTACTCACTTTTAGGACATCCACGCATACGTCTCGTTCCTTGTCGGACCTCGTGTAGGTTCTCTTATCGCATCTAACAGGGCCCCCTATTCAATGGAGTCCACACGCTGTTACAGCTCTCTCGGGTTTGTTTTGTTTTTCTTCTTCCTGACGGGTTCCTGGAAAGCGCGTGACTGCCCGACCACGTGGTGCGCCGCTGGGCCAATAGGAGGAAAGCAGAGACAAGGGGCTACAACACTTGAGTAACATTTGATAATTCTCATATATTTTCATATATTCTCATATATCTCAATATTTCACGTTTGTACGACGGAGTATCAGGGACACATTAAGAAAAAAATTAAGACTTGGAGATAAAAGTCATTAATTTACAAGAATAAAGACAGTCACTACTTTTAAGTCAAATTAAAAAAACTCACTTTTGGGGCATTCCATGAAATCGGTGTCTTTTCAGCTTAGAAAATTTTAAATTTATACTATATTTAATTGTTATTTTTTAAGTACCTAGGAATCAAAGAATGTTTAAAATGGCAGGAAATCCTATTGTGCCATGATCTCAGCCTGTGTTATTTCATATTTTATAACCGTTTTTCTCCTGGCTGTTTTCACAATCTTGTCAACCCTGACATAGACTTAACAAAATACATTACTTCTAATAAGAAATATGCAATATATGGTGCACATATTAGCAGTACTTTAGTCTCTATTTCCATTGAGATTATTTCATTTTGTGGATTTTTTTCTCCAATTAGATATTTGTCATTCAGATGATCAAATATACCCTAATTTTGCATGGCAATCACATGTCTCAACATATATCAGATATTTTTTAGAAGAGAAATGTTGAAAAATGGCCCAATCTGAAATATTATGTAGTTTAAACTATAACGGTAAGTGTTAAACGCCCATTTGAGTTTTCATTTTTTACATTTTTATCAAATTAATGACAACAGCAGGAATGACGTTATCGTAACAGGGCTGACAAGAGTAGAAGTAAGTGGACACTCAGTAACTGGCTCTGCAGCAGCGTATCAATTGATGACTTAGAAATGTTTTAATTTTAAAAGATTAACCTTCAAAGAGAGTACAACGAGGGTAAACACTATTCTATGTGATATCTGTTACTCTCATGTCGAATCCTGTCACTGTGGAAAGGTAACAGGGTTGACAGTAACAGGGTTAACAGTAACAGGGTTGATGGTAACAGTTGACAGTAACAGGGTTAACAGTAACAGGGTTGATGGTAACAGGGTTGACAGTAAGAAGGTTGACAGTAACAGGGATGACGGTAACAGGGTTGACAGTAACAGGGTTAACAGTAACAGGGTTGATGGTAACAGTTTACAGTAACAGGGTTAACAGTAACAGGGTTGATGGTAACAGTTGACAGTAACAGGGTTAACAGTAACAGGGTTGACAGTAACAGGGTAACAGTAACAGGGTTGATGGTAACAGGGTTGACAGTAACAGGTTTGACAGTAACAGGGTTAACAGTAACAGGGTTGATGGTAACAGGGTTGACAGTAAGAAGGTTGACAGTAACAGGGATGACGGTAACAGGGTTGACAGTAACGGTTAACAGTAACAGGGTTGATGGTAACAGTTTACAGTAACAGGGTTAACAGTAACAGGGTTGACAGTAACAGGGATGACGGTAACAGGGTTGACAGTAACAGGGTTAACAGTAACAGGGTTGATGGTAACAGTTGACAGTAACAGGGTTAACAGTAACAGGGTTGATGGTTACAGGGTTGACAGCAACAGGGTTGACAGTAACAGGGTTGACGCTAACAGGGTTTATGGTAACAGGGTTGACAGTAACAGGGTAACAGTAACAGGGTTGATGGTAACAGGGTTGACAGTAACAGGGTAACAGTAACAGGGTTGATGGTAACAGTTGACAGTAACAGGGTTAACAGTAACAGGGTTGACAGTAACAGGGTTGACAGTAAGAAGGTTGACGGTAACAGGGTTGACAGTAAGAAGGTTGATGGTAACAGTTGACAGTAACAGGTGATTACTTGTAGATATTGATTATATTTTGAGAGATAGAAAATTGTTTTGGTTTATATGTTAAAAAGTGGTAACAGTGTTGACATTGTATGCTTGTCCCTCCTGGTTAAACCTCCAAAAAACATCAAAAATAGCACATCAGAGATAAGAGAAACTTAATCGTCACTGAGCTGTTAGCATCCTGGCTTAGAGATGATGCAACCTCCTGTCAATCATGTCAAGTCATGAAATGCTCCATGGCTCTAACTTCAACACAGTCATCTAAAACAACAGGTTAGAATAAAAGGACTTTCTTCTGACTTTACCCTTGCAAGTGATTCTATTCTCATAAGTAATGATTTTATAACAACTTTATTCTTGTCAGTAATGACTTTAATCTTGAAGTCTTAGATTTTTTTGTTCTTAATGTGGCCCTAATACTCCGTCGTAGATTTGTAATATGAACAAGTATTTAGATGGAAAGAAAATTAAAAACTGTAAGAAACTAAAAATATCCCAAACCCCTTCAGGCTGATCACAATAACACAACATTGTGATCAGCCACTGAAAAAAAAAAGTGGATGAATAAGTTCTTAAGAGAAAGCTATTATAATGACAAATGTAGAATAAAAAAAACTTTGTACTTTACTCAGATTTACTTTGTTAAAGAAAACTGACTTGCCCAGAAGGTTTCCCTTAATGAACCTTTAACAGGACTGTCAGTCTGTAAACACAAGGAAAATTAAGCATATATATAATGACAAGAGTAGCGTAACCAAATCAGGTTTTGTAAAAATAATTCCCACCAATGGAAAAC
This sequence comes from Xyrichtys novacula, assembly GCA_962446985.1. Lineage (NCBI taxonomy): Eukaryota > Metazoa > Chordata > Actinopteri > Labriformes > Labridae > Xyrichtys > Xyrichtys novacula. Next base: position 11,691,908 of record OY660872.1, read on the forward strand.
TGTGAACAAGTAAATTAAATTCAACCGTAAGAGGTGCAGGATAGCAGTCTCTATTGAAGTCAGTTCAAAAGAAAGTCCCCTGGGGAGTGTATAAGCAGCTTTGCCAGGCAGCCAACTCCCCTCCTATTTCTCTGGAAAGAGAAACCTAAATTACTGTATATCATGATCAAGTCAGACATCAGAAACACAGGAAAATAAATGGAGGACAAATACAGTTCATTTATGATAAGAGGAAATGTTTATGCTCTGAGTCAAAGCCTTTCATTATCTCAAAGAAGGAGATGTACTGTACACTTTACACGGTACACTGTACTGTTCCTTCAGTTTCACTCTTACTCAGGAAGACATATACACACAAACACTCACACAGCTGCTGCTGCTGCTGCTGCTGCTGGGTCTGGGCCCCTTTTTTGCCTAACCCTAATTCCAGTGAATTTACAACATCCTGAAAGCATCTCAGTGAGTTGGTCAAAGTGAAAGTTATCCAGAGCAGCTTTTGGATCATTTGTGGAAACATCCAAAAAGGATTTCTCAAGAAAAGCTAAAACGAAATTCTACAGCTCAAAGAAAAGCTTTGATTCACGTGTTTTAAAGAATGAACTACAGTATATCTGTATCTAAAAAAAACACTTTTATTCTTTGGCTTTTGACCCAGCATGAGACGGCATTTGTTTTATTGCGTTTTTTTTTTATTTTATTATTTTTGTGTCATGTTTTTATGTTATTATGTACATCACTTTGTGTCCGCTTTGGTTGTATTTAAAGTGCTCTATAAATAAAGTTGAGTTGAATATATCAATGACAAAACCAACTATTATTATTAAACTTACACTGACTTAATGATATGATTTGATACGATACATTTTATAATTTTTTTGACTGTATGATAACTATCAGCACTTAGCAAGCAGCAGGGTTTAAGTGAAAGGAGAATAAAAGACACTCCGTACAGCAGACCGAGTCGTGCGTTTGAACATTTATTCAGCCCGTTTTCCCTTTTGATTCTGTTTTCAGCATTGTGATTGTGTTTGTACAGAGAAGACGGCAGGAAGCACACCAAACCAGGTCACTGAATGTATTTCATGGTATTTAAATAATGTGATTTAAAACTAATAAATCAATAAAAGTTACAGTAAAGCGGACGATTTGTGGGTCAATCTTGGATTGGGTTAACGATCTGGGGACCAGTAAAGATTCTGATGTGGTTTTCTTGACACATGATCAGCTCTTCATGACCACAGCAAAAGAACTGTGATTGGAAATAAATAAATAAAACATCAGACAAATAACTTTGAGTGTGACAAATAACTTTAGTGATCTAATTAGTTAACCCTGTGTGAAAACTTCCATTGAGGACATACTGTCGCCTTAGTATGGAAGAGGATTAGGGCCACTAAAAAAAAAAAGGTCCAATATAATTTTTTATAATTCTTTTATAAGTTTAATCTCAGAATTTTTACTTTTTTCCTCAGAATAATAATGAAATAATTTTTTCAGAATTTTTTTTTTTTTCAGTGGCCCTAATCCTCTTCCGTACTTCAGCCTGCTGAAACATGGGCGCGTATAAAAGCAGAAACTACAGTAAAGATCCTGTTTACATACTTTCAAAGGACACAAGATCCAATAATTACCGAGCAAAATGTTGTTCAGTTTCTTCACATCCATAATTATTTACAGCACTATTAAAAATAGGTAAGTGTACGGAGGAGGATTAGGGCCACTGGGGGAAAAAAAAAAGGTCCAATAAGATTTTTTTAAATGGTTATCCTGAGTTAATAGTCAGAATTAGGCCTTTAAACTCATAATAATAATTTAAAAAATTATATTGGACCTTTTTTTTTTTTTTTTTTAGTGGCCCTAATCTTCTTCCATATCAGTAAAACTTGAATGGCAGGAGTAAATCAACACAGATAAACGGCAGAATAATGTTTTTATTGCATGAACAGTCGGAATAATTAATATTCCAACAGCTGTATTGATTTGTTTTGACTCATATTTCACTTCAGAGAACTTTTAAACATTTATAGAGTCAGACGAGATAAACACAAACCCTCACACGTGTCCTATCGTAAAGTTCTCATGGTACTTTGGCTTGCCGTGTAAATTTTCTACATTCTTTTCTTTTACTTTATTTTATATTTTCCAGAACTTTAGTCTTGAGTTGTTCAAGCTGTAGACTTTTTCACTCATGTTGGCGTTCAGAGTCGAGCAGAGGGGGAAATAACTCTGCTGGAAACGATCCCTACTGAAAGAGTTTTTACGGGAATTTTCAGGAAATTCTCGACCACATCACACTCAATTTATCATGATTTGTTTTTCTGGCATACATAGACAACAGAAGAAGTACAAAAAGGAGGTCGAGAGGTGAATCCATTTCAGCTGGGCAGCCTCTGACTAAGAGGAGAGGGATGAGGCTGAAAGTGAAAATGATTTTGGACCGAGCGAGAACTTTGGATTTGAGAAAGAGAATCTTCACTAAGACGAACAACCTTCATTTTACGCTGGAACATCCTCATTTCTGACACCTTTATGAGTTTTGGAAACAGTTTCATCAGATTGAAGCATCATGCTGTTTTCTCATGACGCCAATCGTTTGTAAACTTTCCATTAAACCACCAGTTTTTTTTTTGTTGCTCTTGCTTCCTCTGGAGTTGACTGCTCTGTCTTCAAAGATGTCTGTGATAAAAATGTTTGATATTAACAAGAGAAAAAGTGGAGAAAAGTATCATCACCGTCTTCATCAGCAGCAGCAGCAGCAACTCTATAGATCTGTCCTCTGCTTGTGTTGGCTCCACTCTGAGAGCTTGTTGGCTGCATTCCCTGAAAAAAAAGAAAAAAATCTTTCCGCTGGATTACGCAACAAAAGCAGCAGGAAGGGGAGATAATGAAACAGTCTGATGAAAGGGGCAACAGAGCGCAGAGCCAGTGGCTACGACAGTGAGTCACTGGAGGATTTTTCTGTAAATTAACTCAAGAGAGCTCGGTGATACAGACGATTTGATAAACAGTCTTTACATGTATAGATATAATGCAGCACTTGGATTGAGTGACAGAGAGCAGAAGTTTTCTTTTTACTTTATTTACAGACTTTCTCACGTCGCTCACAGCACTCGCAACTCAACAAAACAGAATTATAGCTGCTGTGTTTTTTGCGGTTTCCTTATTTCTTGGCAAAGAAAGCTGCCTGCAGCTGAATATTTTGGATGAAATCACAAAAGGAACATTGTCGATCAATCCACAACCAGTACAGCCAAATGATTCATATATCTGTACCGTTTATGGCGTATTAATGAAGTGAAAATGAAGTGAAATCCAATCTGTGCGTGACCACGGTTGCTTCAATCAGCTTTGCACTTGATTTAATTTTGAGACTTGTATGAAAATGAAGATGTAAGTTTATTCATGAGTTTGTTGTCAGTCAGTACAGAATCCTGTTCGAAGTATATTAAAGGTCAAAATGCAGCAGGGAATGACTAAATGTGCACTTCAGTATTTGGAGGTGTGGGTCATCTTCGAGCTAACGTTACCCTGATCCCTGTTTTTCTCCTTCCCAGCTTCAAACCTTCAGGTCATAGTTCGGTTTTGATCCTGTGCATGAGGTCTTTCTGGTCCACCATGTCTGTCTGTCTGTTCCAGCGATGGTAGGCGAGCAGGGCGATGTTCTTCGCAGCGACCGAGCTCATCTCCATCGCGCTGCCGGCCAACTCGATACCGTTGAGGTAGTAGAGACTAGGGTGGAGCTCCACGGCGGGGAGATCCTGGCTGCTGCCGTAACAAGGGTAGGCCTGCCATTCAGTCACCTGCACGGAGTAGTACGACCTGAAACCGTCAAGTAAAAGAAGGATGTATGAATTAGAATCTAAAATGTATTAGAATCAAGTTTAAAGGGATATTCCAGCGTAAATTTAAGGTATAGTCAATCACACTGTAACACAGAGTAAGACACCCCCTCCAGAGATGAATGTTGACGACTATAACTAGAATATTAACTAGAGAAGCAAGCAGTCTGCAACATTTATCTCTCGAGAGGGTGTCTAACTCGGTGTTACAGTTCGTTTGACCCTAACTTAAATTTACGCCGGAATATCCCTTTAATAACTGCTGCTGGATGGTAGATGGGTGAGTAAATATATATGAGGGACATCTGCATCCCAGCTCTAAAAAAGTCCATTTTGGTCTTTCAAATATTCACACAACATTAAAATGAAAACAAAAAAGCGTTGAATCATGCTGAATAGAAACAAACGAGTCAATAAGAATCACTGTCTGACCTGAACAGAGCTTTGAGCTGACTCTTCTCCAGAGGTTGGGATGAAAACACCTTATAGACTCCGGCTTCTTGCGGCTGTTTCCTCCTGAAGCCTGAGGAGATGTTGACGGGACAAACGCTCGCCACGCTGTTAAAAAACAGATCAGGCGTCTCTGTGGTCAAAACGCTCGCGTACGGGAAAAGACGAGGGTCTGGGAAACCGAAGAAGGAGGTGTTGAGGTAACCGTGGACGATGGTTGCTACGGTGCTGTGATAATTCCCTGGTAGCTCTTCGAAAGGCGGGCTGAAACCTTGAAATCGGACTCCAGACGCAACACTGGCTTGAAGCGGTGTCGCCAACACCACAATGTCGTACAGCTCTGACCCCGTACCGGCTGCTGTGGTGTAGTTCAGCTCGTACTGAGGCGTCTCCCCTTCAGAGGAAAGACATGAAATGAATGACAAAAGATAAGAAATGAAAACTACAACTTCAAAATCTTGATTCATTCTTTTTAAGCATAAAAATTTTCGACTATAACGCCCAGTTTTATGTTAAAAGTATATTTTAGATTTAAATACTCTTTAATCTCTATGTTTTGAAACAGTTAAATTCTTTGTCTCACACCTGCCATCCAGCACCAGATGATAAAAAAAATAAAAAATAAATTCATTATGATTAGCTTCACTGGTATGGACTACAGCGGGGTGACGCAGCTCAAGGAAGAACATTTATGATCGTTTCTTTATCATTTCCTTTAAGGAATGATCATTATATTAATCATTTTGCACTGCAGACACGGTAGTTCTTCTGCCTTAGCGTCTCGGTCTGATTTTATTTCCATGATGTAATAATCATAAATGTTCTTCCTTGAGCTGCGAAACTCTGCTGCACTCGGTGATTGACTTGTCATCCCCTGAGGGGGTGTCTAACTCTGAGTTATGGTGTGTTTGACCCTAACTCAATTTTCGTCGGAATATCCCTTTAGAGTTCCATAATCAAAGGTTTTCTCATTTCAATAGTTGTGTTAGCAAAGCAGAGCTACTTTTAAAATATATATCTATAAACAATGACATACAGATCAGGTCTAAGGAGTTTAAGTTCCAGCTGTGAAAGAATGTGACAAACTGCTGAGCCCCAGCACTAATGAGTGAACAGTTCAACAGTGTCAATTCACCATCATCATCATCATGGTCCTATACTGTGGCGTCTGGGTCGAGTACCTGAGGAAAGTGGGGAGATGGAGTTGACTTGTGCCTGCAGCAGGTTGGCGTTGGCCATCTTCAGCAGCCCTGAGCACACCAGCTTGTTGCCTCCTTCCACCGCCCACAGGTTGTTCTGGGCACCAGCTAAAGACACAGCGCCTGTCACACACACACACACACACACATATGCAGACATACAGACACACACACACATTAGCTCACTCCCAGCAGACGGTGCCTTAAACCAATTACCAGCTGCCCACACACTTTCCTGCTCTCAGGCTCACACAGGCTGACTTCCTCTCACCTTTCCTTCCCTCTCTTCTGTTATCATCCTCACTCCTCCCTCCCCTCTCTCACCCTAACCCTACCCTGCTCCCACAGACATGAACACCCACCCCTCAAACTGGTCCTAATTTAAGCCCCACAGTCTACTCGTCTCTCACCCTGATTTTTACGCACTAACCTACGAAGGCCGGGATGCTGACGTTCTGTCCATAGTTGACCCTCATGACGGGCTCGATGACCTCATCGATGAAGCGCTGTGACACGCCCAGCTCCAGCAGCGAATCAGAAAGCGGCCTCCGAGTCATGTTAATGAAGCCGCTTCCCCCGAGAGAGTCCAGCAGTTTCTCCACTGAGCTGAAGGCGTAGCCGTGGGCCTGGTACTTATAGATCCTGGATTACAAATCCACACAGAACAAACACAAAAAAAGGTTCAACAATAATTACATCTGTCAGAAATTAGTCATCATAACACTCAAACATCATACTTTTTTGTACATATAGATATATCATAACTACAAGATTATCTTCTAGTGAAAAAGCAATGGGAGGAAGAGGCTCTCTGTGGAAAGAAGAAAACTGTTAAACAGAAACGAATCACTTCCTGATGGAGAATAAGAAGCTGATGAAATGTAACAATGGAGGGGGAAAGTTCAAATCTGCAGCTGGTTCATGTTTAAGCGGAAATTCAAACGAGACGAGACAAATTCAGAGAAATCAGAGATGCTCTGTGTTCATTTATCACATGTGGGATCATATGAAACAAGACTAACAGATCACTGACAAAGAGTATACATGGGTATTATCTGAGTGACTCAAACATGAAGTGTCACATTATGGGAGCCGCTTTTTTAATATTTAGGAGATTTTCTGAAAAGGCAGAGATCATTAGAAGATGAGAAATACTGAAGCTGAAGTTCAGTAACTGTTTATGAGATACGACGTGGATTCAGGAGTGCTAAAAACTGCAGTTCTCTGAAGTGTCCACTTGACCAGAAACCACATACAGGTGAAGCTTCAAACATGAGAATGTCTCCCAAAAAAGTTTATTTTCACCTTAATTTTATTTAAAAAGTTCATTTTCCCGTATCTTCTAGATTTATCATCAACAGAGTGAAATATTTTAATCTTAAAGACTACGGCTTTTATTGACTTTCCTTTTCCTGCGAGACCTGGCACCCACCCATAACGCCAAAACGACCAGAAACTGGTCTGCTGACTGTGGTGTTACTGCGCTTGATTTGCGATGAGAGATACCAGAGCCAACAATACAGACGAGCTGATGGCTGCTATCAAAGTAACCTGAGCTTCCATGAAACCCTGCAGAACCACAGACTGGTCATCCAGGCTATGAACAGCAATCTCTAAATCTAAAGGTTTGATGCATCACATTTAGTATCCCATGAGACAGCAGCAAACAGTGCATCCATTTTCCTCTCTCACCTCATGAATTTCTCCATAATTTCCTCCACCCACATCTGCAGGCGGATGAAGCTGATGCCATAGCGCCACCACAGACGGAACAGGTCCAGCAGGTACCAGTCCGTCTCCTCCAGAATTACCTCCTTGCCGTTAAACACTGCGGTCTTACCCGCCATGTTGCGGCGATACTTTAAACCTTGAGGGACGTGGAGAGCACCAGGAGGAGCAGACAAACAAAGACACACATGAAGAGATAAAATACTGTGTGGTGTTCCAGAATAAAATATTCAGAGGATATGTTCTTCATCTAGTCCAGAAATAACAGAAATGACTTTAAAATCTGCCTACAGTGCCGACAAAATTTGAGCAGTAATGTGGAGTCAAAAAACTAACCTAGTTGTTTGACAAAGTCCTGCATGTGGAGGTTTAGGGAGTGAATGATAGAGCCCCCGGACTCATAGTCATGGTGGTTGACAGTAACGGTGGCTAGGCGGCCCCCGATCTCTCCCTTCTCGAACACATCCACCTGGACCTCAGGGCCAAAGTGCTGCCGCAGGAAATGGGCCGTGGCGCTGCCTCCTATCCCCGCTCCGACCACAGCTGGAGCAGAGGCAAGAAGGGCGAACAAAAGTGTTGTTCAAAAGTGAGGTGTGTTATAATAACTTTTAATCATGCCACTGATAATTACTGTCAATAATAAAGAGTAAATTATCTTATTTTGCCGCATTTAAGTGTGACAGCATGTTAAACTGTATAACAGGCCAAACGTTGACTCCTGTCTATGATGTTGAATGTTTAAATTAAATTTAAAAATTTTGTGTTTGAGTGTCTCTGCAGGTAGGTGTGTCTCTTTGACGTTTTGTCGTAAAGCGCTACGTTTGAGAGAGCGGACTGAATGGTCGGCTGTTTCGGCTGCACAGGCGCAATGGGCTTCTTGCTCCGACTTTGCAAGAACATGTACTCGACATAATTCGCAGTTCACATTACTCTGTTTCATGTCCGACCTCAAAAAAACAAAATACCTCCACACCACCAATGTTTTCGTGCCAGTGTTGTTGACGATGTCATCATCTGTTGAGTCTTCATCTGTATTTCTGTCGGGGTAGCACTCATTTTCTTTTTTACTCACTGACACTGCTGTCAGCTTCACGTGTTTAAGTGCTATGATTGCGTGTAGCTGCTGCCTGTTACTATGCAGTTGTCTGCGTGAAGTTACTGGAGAAACTCCCCTTTTCATTGGCTGTTGGAATAGTCTACCAAAACATGACGATCGAAAAGGATATTGCAAAGACTGTATATAAAATGGACAGCGTCTGCCTCCTTGCTAGGTGAAGTCACCCCAAGAACAGCACCCTCTGGTGACGGGCTGCAGTATAGGTCATAAATCCCGCCTCCTCCAGCAATCCCTATGGAGCTGTGGACAAACTTTAGAAATTAATTACACAGAATATACATTTTTCTCCCCCCTGGTCGCGATGTTGACATGTTGTTACTGTCAGACTGGTCTGTGCTCAAGTCCTCTTTTTTCTGTGCAGCTCAATTTTTGAAAATCCTAACTGAAAGAACCATGACTTATCTGACTGAATTTAAAGCATCTTATCAGGCTTAACAGAATCCCCTTTTTTAGAGTTTTAACAATAAAGGGGGTACGGAAAATAGTAGTAGTAGTGAGTAATAGTAGAAGAAAATAGTAGTGCAATAATTCCTGTTATCCTATTACTATGTAAACTCTGTACAGATGTAAATATGATGCATGTACATATAAATAAATAATAGATAAAGTTTCTTTATCTTTTAATTTTTCACTTTTTGTATCAACACTATGCTGCTGTACATTTTGAATTTCCCCTTGTGGGACTATTAAAGGAACATCTCATCTCATCTCATCTGAGCACCTCTGCAAGATGAGGTCCACAAGAACCTGAGTGATATTTAACAACATGAAGGAATAGGCGATTAATCTGAGTAATGATGGAGACCTAATTATCACCTGAAGGCCATCATCATGACCGGTTTACAACCATGAGACCGGGCCAACAACAGCCAATAGCCGGCCCGTCTTTGATTCTTAAATCCGGTTCTTTTCTCACCGATTCTGGAAGGCGGAGCTCCGTCGACGTGACCCGGTTCGGTCCGGTCTCCGGCAGCGGCCCGAGCTGACAGAACAACGGCGAGGAGCAGGTGGAGCAGAGAGCCGCCCATGGCTGCACCAGAGCGGAGACAACAGAGGAGGAGAAGAGGAGGAGGAAGAGCTGATCTAACACATTAGTCTGCTGGAGTCATCGATCCTCATCATGATTTGTTCATTAACATCAATATTTCTGATCAGTGTGGATCTATAGTTCCGCCTTTAATCCAGATGGCGCACAACAGACGGATTGACGACGCTCATGATCGTAGAGCTCAATTCACCAATGAACGGCCAACGTCCGGCAACATCACGTGATTCAAGAGACTGGGTTGTTTCGACCAATCAGAGCCGACGGAGAGTCAGCGGCTGACGTATGAGTGAGTGGGTAAAATAAATCCACGCTGTTTGATCAGCCTCGTGTTCACGTCACTTCAGATCACGTATAAAGTAGATTATTACGTATTATTATACCTATAATTAATGTGGTGATTATTACTCCCAGAAAATGATAAAGAAATGATCATAAATGTTCTTCCTTGAGCTGCGTCACCCCACTGTAGTCCGTAATGGACTGGCCTGAGGTCTCGCCCCACAAACAAGCGGCTGCTGGAAGAGAGTAGGTGAGTTGTGTTTAGTCTCTTTGCTAAAGAAATTAGGCAAAGCTAAAAAGATGTTTGGTGGCTAGTACTATGGCTGGGACCCTATATGTCCTGTTGATGAAGTTAGGTGCTGTTCTGAGTATTATTTGTGGCTATAGAGTGGCGTTTTGGTTGAGGTTTGTTTATGGCTCCTCAGACCGCTGTGTATTGCTATCGTGCAATCCTTACTAAAGTTGGTCTAACTAGAGAAGCAAGCGGTCGGAAACATTAATCTCTGGAGGGGGTGTCTAACTCAGTGTTACGGTGTGTTTGACCCTAAATTAATTTTATGCTGGAATATCCCTTTAACTTTAATATTAAATACGATTCAACGCATGTTGTTGAATACTCTGAGTATCTATATTCCATCCTTTTGACGCTTGTTTCTGTTCAACTGGCACTGAAAGCTCAAGAACCCAATGAAATCCAATGATCCAGTTCCCAACTTGGGATGTGGATCACTGGGTCCAAAAGCACTTGAATTCAACATTAGATCAAGTCCAGTTTCCATGAATTGTACCAATAGATACAAATAAAGAAACCTGATTATGAATATAATAAATTGCGCATAGCTTTTCAGAGTAAAGTTACAATTGAAAGAAACATTTCAAAATAATTCAGTAAATCTGTAGGAATGTACAGAGGCCTATGGCATTCACACAAAAAAGCTCTGGTTTTAAGAGTAATTTGTTTTTCTTTTTTGTTTTTCAAAGTAATTTTTTGTTTGTTTTATCTTTTAGACTAATTGAAAAACTAAGAAAAACAGAATAAAAATTTGTCCGGAACACAGAAAGGGGGGGAAAAAATACTAGAACAAAAACAGATGAAAAAAAAAAAGTCAGAAAAACGGAAAGGAGAAAAAGAAATTGCCAAAAAAAGAGAGATGAAAAATGTTTTTTTTTTTTTTTTTTTTACAGAAAACAGAACAAAAATTTGTCCTAAAAACAGAAAGAGGGGAAAAAATATAACAGAAGGAAAAAAGTCAGAAAAACAGAAAGGAGAAAAAAAATAGTCTGAAAAAGAGAGACCAAAAAAAAAAAAAAGTACGAAAAACAAAGAGGGTAAAAAATTTTAGTACAAGAAACAGAAGAACCAAAAAAGTCAGAAAAACATAAAGGAGAAAAAAATTAGCCCATAAAACAGCAACGGAAAAATAAATACATCAAAAAAGTTTCCTCTTTTTTTTTTTATTAGAATACAATACACTTTCGTAGGTTTGTTTCTGAATATGGTTTAAAAAAAATGATTCAACCACTGGTTCAACTGGATCATTTAAGGTTCACTGTATTTCAGCTGTCGATGTAGGAAATGAATCTATGGGACATTAAAATTGAAAAAAGAGAGAGGAAAAAAGTATTACCACAAAAAACAGAAGAAAAAAATTAGTCCGAAAAACAGCAAAGAGAAAAACAAAAAACAAAAACAGTTTCCTTTTTTTGTATATGACTACAATACGCTTCCGTAGGATTGTTTCTGAACATGGTTAAAAAACGTGTTTATTTAATTGGATCATTCGACGTTCATTGTATTTGAGCTGTCGATGTAGGAAATGAATCCATGGGACACTAAAATTGAAAAACAGTGGAAGTTGCTTTTATTTCATTCAACAAAGAAATCGCTGCGACATCTGAGTAAACCACTGAGCAGAAACGAACATTCACACTGAGCCGCTGAAACAATGACTGGCACAGTGGAGCAGTAAGGCTTAAGGACGCCTCAGACACATGCACGCACGCACACACCGTCAATCAATCGCACACTCAGACTCATACTCATTTACATCAGCTATCTTACACCTCTGCGGCTGCTCGCTCTGCAGCCTCGCCGTTATCCCTCTCCCTGTCATGTGGTCAGTCAGAGGTGAGGTGTCAAAGGTCACCTCTAAATCAGGTAGCCTCCGTTCCCTGCTGTTGCGTTTAACACAGGGCTAAGAGGGGACATAACACAGAGACCTTTACTGTTCATCTCTGCGGTACATCTCTAAGCAACAAGACCCCTCAGCAATCAAAACACTGTGAGGCTGGCTGAGAGCCTGGAGGAGGAGGAGGAGGAGGAAGAGGAAGAGGAGGAGGAGGAGGAGGTTCAGGGGAGGTCATGCTCTGGCCGTGGGGAAGGCGGAGGGAAAGAGGAGTAGGGCACTGGTCGAGAAGTCGATGTGATTGGTCACTTGGTGGAGCGCCGGGTGGGTTCAGAGGCAGTGGGTGGAGGTGGTGGGCCACGGCGGTCTAGGTCTTCAATGTAGAACATGATGAGCTTCCTTCGCTCCTCCGGGACACACTCCAGGACGAGGTACCGCTTGTCGTTCTGGAGGATTTTCTCCACGTCTTTCAGATGTTGCTCCGACTCCTGGATCAGCTTCCTCGACCTGGTGGGAAAACATGATGAGGTTGGTGAAACTGTGATGATCTTCTGCAAACAAAACCGCCTTAAAGTCAGAGATTTAGGCTTTTAATTAAGGTGTTAAAACATGCGGATAAGTAGAGGAGTGGCACAAGCTGAGTGTCCCAAAACAACAGGAAGATTATCTCCACTGATAAAGCTATACTGCATTTAGCTCCATCTGGTGTGCAGTAACCCAGATTTTGTTCAGACCTGTATGTGATGAACTTGGTCTCCTTCAGCAGGGTTCTGAAGTCAGCTTTGGCCGTGATGTACTTGTCTTTGATGTAATCTTCAAACTCCCGCTGTCTCTTCTACACACAGAGATGATCCACATCAGACATCCACACAGAAACTCACAAAATCACAGAACTGTAGTTGTTTTTTTTCATCTTACTCTGTCACTGGAGGAGAACTTAATACAGCGAGGGTCCTCTTTGATAACCTTCTTCACCTCCTTCCATGTGGTCGTCAGCGTGATCTACAACACAAGAGTGAACAACCCGTCAGACACACAGACGTCGACTCAAACAGATCCAGCTGATCTGGAATGATGAACACAAATCCAAACTTGTATTTCTCCTTCTCACCATGCTCGTTTCGTCCAGTAGCTGCCTGAAATGTTCTTTCTTCTTCTTGGCCAGCGCCTCCACGTGTTCGTTGAACAGCTTCTCCTTCTCCTCCCTCTCCAGCAGAGACGCCGACTCCCAGCGGTGATCCTTCCGCAGGTTGCGCCGTGTGTCTGACCAGGTTGCATCGGAGGAGCGAACCTGAGGAACGGACAAACGAAACAAACACGTAAACTCGACTCGTACTGCTCATCGTTTCGTTGTGTTGTGTTGTTGATCTCCTGCTTTGGTTAGATGATACAGAGTCCTTCAGAATCCTAAGTATTCAACAAAACTTGACTGTTACTACTTTAACTATTTGTGGTTCTGCTTTCCGCTAATTTCTGGGTCTTCAGTAACTACAGACAGCAATGAGCTTTTCTCTTGAAAACCCTTTAAATGTAATAAACCCCCAGCCTTGTGTGTGTGGGTGTCTCAAAGCTGTGAAGGATCTCACCATATCGGACATGAGAGCTTTGAAATGCTGGATGGCCTCCTCTCTCTTGTGCTGCTCTCTTTCTCGGTCGATCTCTTTGGTCTGTTCCGATCGAGCTTTCTGCACCTCCCGCTCCCTCTCTCTCAGACTGGCCTCGATACGAGCCTGCCGCTCCAGCTCTCGCTCCTTCTCGATGTCTACATTCTGTTGAGGAAAACAGGTCGTCAGCCGCATGTTTCATTTGGCACAGGAATCTTGGAGCTGTCAAGAGAAGTGCTCTGACCTTGGCTTGTTTTTCCATGAACTGTTTAAAAAGTTCTTCTCTCAGTGCCGAGCTCTCCACAGCCTTGTATCTGGGGTCTGTCTCCAGCCTCTCCTTCACTTTACTCCACCTCTGACCTCCCTCTATGTGCTGCTCACTCACGAGATCGAAGAAATCCTGCTTCACCTGAGTGAAAAAGTCAGATCATAATCAGAGACACATTCTTCAAAGCAGGGCAGATGTTCAGTGTCAAGGTGACACCAAGAGAACCAAATATTCGTTCCTGGTTAAAGGGATATTCCAGCGTAAATTTAATTTGGGTCAAACACACCGTAACACTGAGTTAGACACCCCCTCGAAAGATTTATGTTGCCGACCGCTTGCTTCTCTAGTTATACCAACTTTATTAACGACCGCACGATAGCAATACACAGCGGTCTAAGGAGCCATAAACAAACCTCAACCAAAACGCCACTCTATAGCCACAAATAATGCTCAGAACAGCACCTAACTTCATCAACAGTACAAATAGGGTCCCAGCCATAGTATTAGTCACCAAACATCTTTTTAGCTTTGCCTGATTTCACAGAGTGCAGTGGATCATTTCCTTGAAGTGCAGCGGAGTTTCGCAGCTCAAGGAAGAACATTTATGACCATTACTTCATGGAAATACAATCAGACCGAGACGCTAAGACAGAAGAACTACCGCGTCTGCAGTGCAAAATGATTAATATGGTGATTATTACTTCAAGGAAATGATGAAGAAATGATCATAAATGTTCTTCCTTGAGCTGTGAAACTCCGCTGCACTTCAAGGAAATGATCCACTGCACTCTGTGAAATCAGGCAAAGCTAAAAAGATGTTTGATGGCTAGTAGTATGGCTAGGACCCTATATGTACTGTTAATGAAGTTAGGGCTCGACTCGATAGGACTCCCCCCACAAACAAGTGGCTGCTGGAGGAGAGTGGGTGAGTCGTATTTGGTCACTTTGCTGAAGAAATCAGGCAAAGCTAAAAAGATGTTTGATGGCTAGTACTATGGCTGGGACCCTGTATGTACTGTTGATGAAGTTAGTTGCTGTTCCGATCATTATTTGTGGCTATAGAGTGGCGTTTTGGTTGAGGTTTGCGCGTGAAGACGTAGACCACTGTGTATTGCTATCCTGCGGTAAAGTTGGTGTAACTAGAGAAGCAAGTGGTCGGCAACATTCAGCTCTGGAGGGGGTGTCTAACTCGGTGTTACAGTGTGTTTGACCATAACTTTAATTTACACCAGAATATCCCTTTAAAAAGGAGTACAGTGTGTTTAAGTGTCAAAGCCTCTTCTTACCTTCTCTCCTCTGGACTTAGAGTCCTCTTTTTCTCTCTTCCTCATGGCGGTGATGAACTCCACAAAGATGGCCTCCCTGTCCTTCATTTTCTCGATGGTTTTAAATCGCGGGTCTCTGCCGTGCTTCACAGCAAACTCACTAAACGTTGTTCTGTTGGGAAAAAAAGGATGTTTAGATCTTTTCTACGAGGCTGGTGTGAAATTTATCAAACTGTGAATGTTTACATCATCACAAATCTGTAAACACCAAACCTCCCGGATGAATTAAAAAGTTGTGATAATTATGAAGTGAAAAGTTTCTATTACAATATAGAATATTATGGTTCACGCCTATTTTTGTGTTATATCATCCCTTAAAACACAGATCAGAACCTACCAGTAGTCAAACTGGCCTGTCCCTTTACCTAGCTGTGAGCTTCGACTCCTCCATCATCCTCCTGAACTCGTCTTTGGCCTGCATCAGCTTGTTCTTCTTCTCCTTTCTCTCTTCCTCAGCTCGCGTCTTAACATACTGATCAAACACCTTCAAATGGAAACACGTACAAATTCAGGGTTTTACACGCTGCATCACGCTGGGAGGATTTGGGGAATGAGTGAAAGAGAGAGTAGAAGCTGGACCTGTTTTCTCTCTTTTGGGTTGAGCAGAAGGTAACGCGGGTCGAAGACAATCTTATGAAGCTCTTTGTCCCAGGTGGAGAACGCAGACACCTTTGAGTAAGACAGAAAACGCTGGCGTTAGGCAGACAAACAGAGAAGCTGCATTCATGCAACCTGTAGATATAACTCATCGTTTATACTCCAATATCAAAAATAAAACCATTTTCCTGGTCCATCTTGGGCTTGCTGAAGCTGTTTACTGAAGAATTTACTGAATGTTTTAAATGTTGTGTTGGAGCTCCAGCAGAAAGTCAGTGTTACCCCTCTCTCCAGCAGCATTTCTCTAAACTGAGTCATCCGAGCCTCCAGTGGAACAATGGCCCGTTCTCTGGCAGCTCTGAGTTCTGCCTCCATCGCCGCCTCCTTCTCAGAGTCCGGCTCCTTCCCGTCCTCTTTCCTGCGAGGGTGGAAGCACAAGGGTCACCGGAGCAGGACAAAACGAGGCATGAACAACGAAGCAATACAACAAAGTACGATTGATCATGAACTATCGGATCTTTAAAAAAAGGGTTTCTTAAATCTCAGCTGTGCTGCATGACTCACTTTCTCTTCTTGGCTTTGGTTGGCTCTTCATCTGGGGTCTCTTCAGTAGCAATGGTTAGCTCTGGCTCTTCCTTATTGACAACTGCGCACAAACATTAAAAACGGTAATCCACACATGTTTTTAAAACGACAGCAGCATTCATGCACTTATAAATCTCTAAATCTTGTTTTTGTGTTATTTTAAGTTGAAATTAATTCAAATAACCACCAAAATTTCATCCTGTTAACTCATTCAGTGCCGTTGACGGATTTGGACGAAGTTTTCAGTTTTTTTGTTTTCCGCGACTAAGTTTGGGGTCGTTCTGAGCGCAGAAAAGCCGACAAATATGTCACAACCATGGTACAATAACAAAAACAAGAACTCGCCAGTGAAAAGTGCGCCATCAAGTGTGCCCATTAGCCTAGTTGTGGAATTTTTTTTGCTCTACGAGGAGAGTAGGAAAATGCCGAAGTGAATAGCCAAGAGCTAACAGTCTCGGCGCATCAGATCCCGTGGGCACGGTGCTACCGTCTCTGGATCCAGTGGAGATCCCAGTACCGGACCTACCGAACCTGGCACTGAATGAGTTAATGACTTGATTTCACGTTCATATTTGCGCTTGTGTTTTCACCTGTCTTCTTGCTGTCCTCGAGGCCCCTCTTGTGCGGCGGCTCCTGAATATGCTTATCCACATCAGCCCGACCCACCAGCTCCTCCGGTCGGTCCCACATGGACAGCCGTGTCGTCGGGTTGTAAAAGAAGACACGATCGTCACCCGTCCATACCACACACCTGAGGAGGATTCAAGGTCAGGCACGAGAGAAAGAAAAGATGACCTGAGAGTTGTTTCAGTGAAGTGGAGACAGAGACAGGGGGACAGCAGAGATTTTTGTATGCATACCATGGCGTGCCCGGGATCGGGTTGGTGGCTACAGGCCTCGCTTTCTGTGCTGCTTTTTCCTCCTCGGTCATCTCCTCCTCTTTAGGCTCCTTGAAACATAAAGACAGAAAATTGACTCACTCACTCACTCATCAGAGCCGACAGGTTTCAGTGCATGTAAGAGTTAAAAAATTAAAAACAAATAAACAAAAGATTTTAAAAAATAAACAAAAAAAATTAAAATAAAAACAAATAAACAAAAAACATTTAAAAAATAAATAAACAAAACAACTTAAAAAATAAACAAAACAAAAAAAACAAAAAAAAACAAATGGAAAAACGTTAAAATTAAAAATAAACATTTTTTTTTAAATAAACAAAAAAAATTTCAAATAAAAAAAATAAACAAAAAAATTCAAAAAAATAAACAAAAAAATTAAAATTAAAACAAATAAACTTTTTTTTTTTAAATAAACAAAAGAATTAAAATTAAAAAATTTAAAAAAATTGTTAAAATAAAATAAACAAAAAATAAATAAATAAATAAAAATTTGAAAAAATAAAAGAAAATCATAGGCAGAGAGCTTATTATCAACATTTTCTGTCATTTAGGTATGACTCACAAAGAGATACTTTATAGTTCAGCCACATTTGGTATTGTTTTGAGTAGCTGACACTTTATTAGGATCCTTAAAGCACAGTGACTTTGCCGTTGGCGATATTCAGACTTGCAGGAAAGGATTTTGTTTATTAACGAACAGTTAAATTGCACCTGCGCTATATTAAAACGCGTGTGCAAATTAAAAAAAGGCAGGTTAATGTCACCTCCCAGGCTCAGCAATTTTGCAACAGATCAGTAGATAAATTAATGCTACTGATGCTTTGTTGTATCGGTTTACGTTAGTCTTGCTCAAGGTGGGATAAAACTGCACAGTCGATTTTAAATCAGGAATCTTAAAGCTCGACTAAGGGAACACAGGACATTACAAAAAAAAACCTGAATTATCAAATTGGTTTCACCCGCATATGTTGACTGTTATACCTAAAATGCTACAGAGCAGTAAAATTCCCATTTTTCAGATTTCACACAGCTTAATTTTCTACTAAGTAAACCTATTAATTATACACCAAAAGTCTTGTCGCATTTTTAAGGTTCAATTCAACCTTGTAAATTGACTTTTCACTAACCTCCTTCTCATTATTAGCGTTTTCCATTTTGTTCTCTTCATCCTCCATCTCCATCGCCTCGGCTTCCTCCTGGGCCAGACGCTCCTTCAACTTTTCTGCTTCCCTTTCTGTTGGGCGAAAGAGACACAATCGACACCGTAAGACACTGGACTGTAACAAAGTCAGCTTTGTATTACGCTTAAACCTGTCAATGAACATTTGTAAGAGAGGACTGATGTGAATGGATGAGCAGGTGGAAACGTTTCACCAATCTGAGTTTTTAATAAACAGCCCCGGCTTTGTAGATCAAACCTCGAGTACCTTTCTCCACCAGGGCCTGCGGTTTCTCCCAGGTGGACTCCAGTGTTCGATTGTTGTAGTAGTACGTTTTCCCATCAGCTGTTTTGTACTCTGACCACTCGGGCAACTGTAATGAGCCGGCCATGGAGGCAGGAGCTGCAGAGAGAGCCAGCTGTGGGTGGTGCATCATGGACACTAAAGGTGGACCCATGCCAGGAAGCATGCCTGTCATCAGACAAAGAAGAAGAAGGTAGACAATGATTGGCTGAGAATTTTCTCTCGCTATCTGAGCAAAAAAGAAAAAAAAAAAAGTATTAGCAGTGAACTAAACTCTGGAAAGGCATTAGTTTCCACTTTTGAGATGTTATTTTCTGGACTGCCCCCTTGAGATAAAAAAAACACGCAGTATTAGCAAAAACAGAAGTGAGACAGACAGCTTCATCAGAGGAGTAAAACGCTTATTAAGTGCTACTTAAATAGGGGCTTTCCCTGTTAGCATTTCCCTAGAGGTTCATTATTAGATTGAGGGATGAATTACTGTACGCATGATTGAAATACGAGTCAGTGTTTCCCACACATAGACGATACCTGTCCATCAATCAAAAATCCATTATCAACGATTTCCTAGAGGTGGATATATCTAGACATTTAGGTTAGTTACATGGTTGGTGGTTACAGAGATACATGGAAACTGATAATCAAGCACATATGCAGCCTGTTATTTAATCCATATATACACCTAACATGGAGCACTGCAGCCAATTTAAAACACCAGGCTGAGCTCGACACAGACACTTGGAAACTCTGTGTCTTCACATTGTCCTGCTCCAACTCTCCTATCACCTTCCAGTTTATTTCTCCCCCCTTATTTAAAAACCAGCATGTTTCTATGTCAGAAAATATGGAATTCAGATTTTTTAGTAACATGGTTTTCTCCCCTGCAATAAATGTTTTTAAGTTTTTCCTCAAATCTAAACATCCCTCTTCCAGCCGGCATCTCATTACCGCGAGGATACCGTTGTTTTGTGGGAAACACTGCAACCACTTTGGGAGAGAAGTCAAAATAAAAAATCATCTCCATAAAAGCTGTTCACTGATTGACAACAAACACAGGCCACATACACAAACAAATAAAGTCAGTGACCTCACACACAACCATGCCACAAATAAAAGACGATCACATGACCACAAAAACTGAAAAAGGACCGAATCTCAAGCAGGTGAGAGCAGCTGTAACAGGAGGGTCTCTCTTTCTCAATCCGCAAAGAAGAAGTTCGAATGACTGACCTAAGTTCAGAGAGACACAATTCAGATGCTGAGTTTTAAAGTATGTATGCATACCAACTAAAAGCAGATTTTTGCCTTAGGTTACTCGTCTAGGTTTGATGGCGCTTTAATGTCGAGTTTTCTAAATATCCTAAAGGTGTGCAAAGTAAGACTCCTGTGTCTAGAGTACCTTTAATGCTGCTCCCAACCACTTGAGGCTGACCTGAGGAGTGGGTAGAGGAGATAAACTCCAAATACCTGAGAGCTGCAGACCGCCTGGATTTAAACCCCTGATGTAGCTCCACTGTGCTTAGCGAGTTACTGAAGTCTAAAGCATTATGAAGCCAAAATTCAGACATTTTTGTGGTTTCGTTACAGCGAACGAGTTTAAAGGATGCTCTTTGCGTTTAAATTGTGTGTAACTTTTGCTTCACCTTTGGCCCAGATCAAACGCACAAACACACACACTAGTTTTAACAATTCATATTTTGTATACGCTGCAAGTGGACTTCAGCTAATTATCCAATTAACTTCTTTATCAAGTGTTTTAATAGATACTGTCTTAGGGGGTACGCCTCGTGGACTAATCAAGAATATCTTTAATATGATCATATAAAAACATATAAAGTTATCAAGCTGTATTTTCTGTGTCTCTCACTCCTGTTGATCAGGGTGGATATGTTCACAGCAGTCAGGGTCATGCCACGGTTCAGAGGTTTCCATGTATATCAAATGACTCATGTAAACATTCACTACCATGCCATCTACTGGAGGTCTGAAAGGCAAGCGGATGGGTGTTTACCGTTAGCGCTGGGGCCTGCCTTTACACAGGGTGCACCTACTATCTGCATCATTGCTACACCTGCAAGAACAACGGACAAGCAAGCATCTGGTTGAGGACAGCAAGACACTGGACATCAACTAACCATGGTGTGTGAGAGTTTGTGTGTGTGGCCCCACTCAGACATTCACACGCCCAAATTCAGCAGAACTGAGCAGCGCACAGTTATCTTGTTTTCAGACATGATTGAAGTATGTGCAGTGTGCAGAAGGTTTGCAAACCAAGACTTATTTGGAGGCCGTTTCAGACTGTTTTTAATCATCATGTGCACTAGGACTGGGCGATAAAGTGAAAATTTACTGATACTAAAATTTATATCAACAACCGACGACGTCTGAATCAGCGCCTCCACGTCCGAGGCCATGGTCCTTGGTCGGAAAAAAGTAGATTGCCTTCTCCAGGTCGGAGGGGAGGTCCTGCCTCAAGTGGAGGAGTTCAAGTATCTCGGGATCTTGTTCACCAGTGAGGGTAGGATGATCGACAGGCGGATCAGAGCGGCGTCAGCAGTGATGCGGACGCTTAACCGATCAGTCGTGGTGAAGAAAGGGCTGGGCTGTAAGGCGAGACTCTCGATTTACCGATCCTCACCTATGGTCATGAACTTTGGGTAATGACCGAAAAAACAAGATCATGGATACAAGCGACCGGAATGGGTTTCCTTCGCGGGGTGGTCAGGCTCAGCCTCAGATATGGGGTAAGGAGCTCGGACACTCTGGAGGCCCTCAGAGTAGAACCACTGCTCCTCCACGTCGAGAGGAGTCAGCTGAGGTGGCTCGGGCATCTGGTTAGGATGCCTTCTGGATGCCTCCCGTTAGAGGTGTTCCAGATATGTCCCACCGGGGGGAGACCTCGTGGCAGGCCCAGGACCAGGTGGAGGGATTATATCTCTCACCTGGCCTGGGAGCGCCTGGGAATCCCCACAGAGGAGCTGGTGGAAGTGGCTGGGGTGAGGGCCGTCTGGGCCTCCCTCCTGAAGCTGCTGCCCCCGTGACCCGGACCAGGATGAGGCAGAAGAAAACGACGACGACGTCATTTGGCCCATGTCAATTTATTCAGGATCAAAAAAGTTCAAAGTAAGTACAAAAAAATATATTAAAAAGTTGGTTTTGGAGGACGGTTGGAGCGGCGGCTGAAATAGATGAAGTTAATGTGGGAGGGGGTGAGCAGCTTGCGGAGTAGTTATCGTCCATTTATTGTTATCGAGGTGAACTGCTCAATATATCGTGATATTGATTTGAGGCCATATCGCCCAGCCCTAATGTGTACAATAGAAAAGGTGAAGGAGCGCCTGAAAGTGTGAGTGCACTCGTGTTGGATCAGTAAATTCTCAAAGGCCTCCAAACAATTCTCAGTCTGACATTTGTTCTCCGAATCATCTCCCAATTGAACTCTAACTCCATCTAAATCTATTTTGATTGAGTCAAGTAGAAATGAGGGACAGACAGGAAAGAGGAGGAATCACAGAGGACACATGACAGTGGAGAAGAAAAGAGCCTGAAGAAAACACACAAGACTGAAGGGACGTTTCCCTTGGCCTTGGCCTAAACTGAAGCAGCTCCACTCAAAGACTTCAAATGTTAATGTGAGAACTGTGACATTTATCAAACTTTCGAGTAACTACCCTCTAACCCTGATGAATAAAAAAGGAGCCTGACATGGAAGCCAGGATTCAGAGTCAAGAGTGTGCACGATTACTTTTCAGGTTGGCTCATAAACCTGAAATAAACATCACACTTTAGAGCCACACTAACAGGGTGAGGTTTGAAAAAGCTAAATGTCTGATTTCAATTTGATGTTGCTTATTTTAAACAACGCGGGTTATAAAAATATGAGCCAATGCTATCTAGAAAAATCAAAATTCAATTACTTAAGGTAAACCTAAACATTTCACAGTTATGTTTGCTATTTTTTGGTGTAGTTATTCTAATTATAGACCATATTTTCAGAGCTGTTTTCTGATGAAATCACACTTAGGATGGGTAGTTTGAGCAGTACATGTAGAGTAGACCATGCATCCTGTGTTCAGAGACCACAGTCTACAAAGCAGACTGCCAGGACTCTTTACTGCATGTCATTTCCCACTGTACCATATCGCCATAAAAACATAACAATAAAAGATCTGTTACATTTATCTTCGTACCATCAGAGCTGATCAACAAGCTCGTCTAAATGTGAAAAGGAGTAAGTTTCACAAAAGTCTTCATTTAAGACGACAGAGGAGCTTAAAGACAGAGCTTCAGAGTCACAACCTCAATACAATATCGTCTTTTTATATTTAATATCCTGTTTCCTGCTTTCTTACCCCCTTCTTTTTAATTACATTTCTTCTTCTCACCTATTTTTAGTTTTTATTTTGGTCCTCATGGTCTCACTTTTTGTTGTAGGTTCTTGTATTGTCTGGGTTCCTTATGACAAATGATATTGGCCTTCAGTTTAGAGGCCTTGTTTTAAACTGAGCTTTTGATTTTTGTTTTTATTTCCATGTGCTGATGTGTTACGACTGTTTGTCAAAGCACTTTGTAAACCTCTGTTCGTTAAAAAAGCTGTATAAATAAAGTTATTATAAAGTTATTATTATTATATCCATCATTTCTTACCTTACTTTATATTGACAGATTCTAGTTAAGTGTGAAAACCCAGAATCAAACTACGCTTCTCTTAAGCTTAAACTTAAGCTCGGAATTAGCTAAACCAAACCTCGTTTTTAACCTGAAATGTGGCCGGATCGTCTCTCTAAATTTTCAGATTAAATCCTCTTTGGTGTGTTTTATCTTTTCAGTTTGGAAAATTTTAGTAATTGACATTCAAGCTTCCCACCCCGAGTGTGACTTCCAAGGAAAACAGCTGATATGGTCCAATCTAATGTGTCACTTCCTTTGTCTTTCAATTGGGAAATCTGTGCAGTTGTGAGGATACGAATGTTGAATGAACTTAATCTGTAGTTACCTAAAGTTTCATCAGCTCTACAACCTTGAAAAGATGTGGCCTAGTGACAGCAGCTGGTAATTGTCTTCAGGTGTTCTCTTACCTGGCAGAGGGATGTGCATGCCTGGCAGGGGCACCCTGAAAGGTGGCACCATGACAGGGGGGAAGGCAGGTATGGCTGCAGTAGGCTGGGCCACACTGTGAGGCAGAGCTGCAGGTAGCAGAGGCACGGTCTGTACTGCTGTAACGGGTGACGGCACCGTGGAAACGGTGACCACGGTGACAGGAGACACAGCAACGGTTGAGGTCACTGTGGCAATGGAGTTCAGGTCTGCTACAACGGTGGCTTTGAGGGGAAAAAAGAAAGGACAACAATAGTTTTAGTCTCTTTAAGTGCGTGATCATGTGTTTGTAACTTTAACTCAACTGGAGTCAACAGTGTGGTGTTAACCTGCAATGGTCGCAGCAGGAGAAGGGGAAGAGGTGGAGTCCGGACTGGAGGTGAGTGTGCGGGTGGGAGTGGTAGATGGGCCCTGAGTGGAGGAGGCAGCTGTTGCTGTACTCGCTGTAGTGTTGACACTGCTCGAGCTAACAGATGCCGTCACCCCCACACTTGCACCCGGCCCTGTTGCTCCGCCCCCGCCTACCAGTAGAGGGTTTAGCTCAGACTGCTGGATGATCTTCACACCATCAGGTTTGCTCCACGATGACTCTCTGGTCCTGGCGTTATAATAATAAGCCTGTAGAAGCAAACATTAGATCAGTCAGTGGGTTAGTTTTGAACCTGTTTTAAAGTGCAAACAATAGCTGATTTACAACTTCTGGTATACCTTTCCCTCTGGTGTCTTGTTCTCGACCCAAATCTCCTCTGTAGGGTTGAGTGTTGGGGTTCCAGATGTGGGTATTGGGGGCATCCCTGGAGGAAACAGCATCCCTGGAGGAGGCGGCAAGTTCCCCATAGGTGGGGGAAGGAACGGAGGTCTCTGCAGGAAACACAGAACTAGCGTTCACATTTCAGGTGACCTTTTAGGAGTCCTTCACCAAATATTGAACCATCTTGAGAGAACCAAATACGAGCGATGCTTAAGAGATTATGAAAGTGTGCTATTCATGTCCTTCTCCAACTACGCCAGCTATGATGTGTCTTGTTAAGAAATAAATGATGTTTTTCATCACAGACACCACAAAAGCTCGCTTTGTGGACAGTTTGTTTGAGGACCCTGCCTGCCAGATGGTTGCACTTCCACTGATATGGATTCAGAAACAAATTCAGGATTATTTTTCTGAAGGAGACTTCTTAATAAACACTCAAAACCAAACATACCTTTGTTAGTAAGGTTTTTAACGAACACTTTAAATTCCAGTATAAAGGGAACCCCCAGATATTTCAGCCACACAAGTGATGACACATTCCCTGATCATTGAACCAGATATAAGTCGACATCTAAGTTTGATTTAAGGATTTGATTTTGTAGTCAACTTCCATTGTTTTACTCAATTTTCCTTCATTAAAGAACAGCTGATAAAAAAACATGCATCATCTGCGTTCACTGAAATCACTCATTCACATGCTATCAACACCATCCCCACAGATAAAGTGAAGTGAGTTTAGCCCCCAACCTGCAAGAAACAGCACATACTAGATATGAAGATGGAGAACTTGTAACCTGTAAGTGAGGAGGTCCAATAGGTGGTGGCATGCCTCCTGGTGGTGGGATTGGCGGCATGTTGGGGTCAAAAGGTGGACGTGCAAACGGGGGTCGCGGTGGGGGTCCCCTCATCATCCCAAAAGGTGGTGGCGGTGGCCTAAGGAGTGGTGGTGGGCCTCTCAACACTGGGGCTGGAGTGGGAGTGGGAGCCGGTGCAGGTGCGGGTGCAGGTGCAGGTGTAGGCGCAGGTCCGCGAAACCGCACTGCCTGCTGCGCCATTCTATTACATAAGGTGAAAACATAAATTACTAACGGCTTCATCGAGAGATCATTGTATACAACCTCAAAATCCATGCAATCATTGTTCAAGAGATCTACGCTGTTTGGTTCAAAACTATTTTACATTATTACAGGTAAAGCTTCAAAGTAGGGCTGGGCGATAAAACGATAACGATATATCGAAAATTAATTTTCCTCAATATCAATATAAAACATGGTCAATATGCTTTTCAATAGTCATGTTTTGGTAGACTATATGAATAGCCAATGAAAAGGGGAGTTGCTGCTTCACGTTGAACCTATCATGTGCTGAATTAGAACCAAGTAGCAAACAACTGCATAGTAGCAGGCTGCAGCTACACGCAAATATAGCACTTTAACACGTGAAGCTGACAGCACTGTCGGTGAGAAAAAAAAGACAATGAGTGCTACCCCCGACAGAAATGCAGATGAAGACTCAACAGATGATGACATCGTCATCACCTAAAATGTCTGTGGTGGGGAGGTATTTAGTTTTTTTTAGGTCAGACATGAAGCAGAGTAATGTTGAGTACATGTTCTCGTTAAGTCAAGGAATATCTCAAACCTTTTTCACCACCTGAAGCAGTGCCACGCGGCACAGCACACGCAATGCAAAAGGTTACAAACATAGACTGTATATATTATGGACAACTTCCATAAAACCAACATTGCGCAGTAGTCATTCGGTGGGAGAGTCACTGTGATGACACTTGGCTCAAACAGCATATCCCCCTGGTGAGCTACGCAATCCTTGTGCAACCATAGGCTGTATCAAGTGCAAATCATAGAAAACATGAACCCCCTAATAACTTTTAAAAATGGAGCTGTACAGAAAAAAGAGGACTTGAACACAAAGCAGTCTGACAGTAACTACATGTCAACATCACAACCAGGGGTAGAAAAATTTATATTATGTGTAATTAACTTCTAAAGTTTGTCCACAGCTCCATAGGGATTGCAGGAGGAGGCGGGATTTATGACCTATACTGCAGCCCGTCACCAGAGGGTGCTGTTCTCTCGGTGGCTTCACCCAGCGAGGAGGCAGACGGCGTCCATTCTATATACAGTCTATGAATACAAATCCTGAGTGGAGCAAGGAACTCATGGCGCCTGTGCAACTGAAACAGCCGACCATTCAGTCTGCTTTCTCTAGCGCAACCAAAACGTCAAAGAGATACAAAGACCTCACATATGCAGTAACTTATTGAACTGCAAAAGACATGCTACCAATAAACACTGTTAAATGTAATCTTTTATAACATGATATATATCGATATCGACTTATATGAAAAATTTATTGTGATAAACTTTTTCACGTATCGCCCAGCCCTACTTTTTATCAGTGTAATAGTCACAAAGTTGTGAATGAGATCAGGTCTATTGTAATTTTAAGTCACTCTGGAGGTTTCTCTAAGGTGGAGCTTCTGAATGGAGTTTCCTTAAGGTTCATAATACTATACCTAAAACTACTCAAACTTCATACGACGTTGCTATTATGTTAGTGATGCAATTTCCTCTGTTTGATTGGGCAATATTTCGACTCTGCAAATTCATTGACTTCCAATAACCTGCTCATATACATGTTTCTCTTGATGGTAACAGATCTACACAATATTACACACACTCATTATTTGAACTCCTCTTTGCACAATCCAACCAGCTGGTTAAGACACAGCGTGTGTGTGCGTGTGTGTGTGTGTGTGTGTGTGTGTGTGTGTGTGTGCCCATGCCTACTAATGCATGTAGCATAGCTTAGCTAACTAGCAAACAGACGTTAACAATGCAGGAAGCGCAGATCAGAGAAACTTTCAGGGTAAATGGACAGATGTATCTCCATGAAGCCCCGTGGAGGTGAAAACATCAGCCTGTGTCTGATCTAAGTGTCTCTGTTTACCGCGTGCCACAGAAACAGCCACTCGGCAGTCCGGAGCAAAGCTAGCGTGCTAACGTGGCTACATGCAAAGATAAAACCTCCTGATTCAGCTAGAAACAACTCTGCTCTCTTCCTTTAGAGATACAGTCAATGCTTAAAATCAGACGTCGTTAAATCCATATTTGACACCATATATTTAATGTATCTGACCTGTTATCGCTGAACCCGATAGTCTCGGTGTCTGTCTGGTCCGCCATTACAGGAAAATGTAACCACTTTCTTCCTGGAAACGCCCCTAAGCGGTTTCTAGTGTTTCTATTGGTGTAGCTTTGGTGTCAATCATATCGCAGGCAAAGCTGTTCAGGCTCTGATCGGATGAGCGTTTTCTGACGGAGGCGTGGCCAACCATGTATTGGTCCGCTCTGATATTGTTTTTAAGGGATGTCTTTGTTCAACCACTGTGAATGGAGTTATTCATGACGACGAGGCGGACCGCCTCTTTTTAACGTACTTACTTACACATACCCCTTTCTTTTTCTTCTTTTATTAATTTGCCGTGATAGGAATAAAACATTTTGTATCTCAATGGGAATAATCCTGATTAAATAATTGTAAATTAAAAAAAACGAAATCAAAGCTCCTCTGAAAGATGACCAAACCTAAGAATGAGACTTACATCCTGAACGTAAACAAAGAAAAACCTTAAATGATCTTGTGAAAGTGTAAAATTTTCCATACCATCGAGTCAATTTTTAAAGTTTAAGTTTGAATGAATGAATGAATGACTTTGTTATACATAATGGACAAAAAAAAAATCTAAATCAGAAACAATGGTGAAGTAAATTCAATCAATAGCTTCTCATGTTATGTGACTGATTACTCAAAACAAAAAAAGGACAGAACAAAGTATATTTTATTTGACTTTATGGATAAGCATACTGACAGGTTGCATATTTAGCTCAAAAGTGCTTTTTTTGAATGAAACTTGAACTGTAGATTCATCTGGGGTCGTCTGTGTATGCTTCATACTGTATCTCTTAAGGTAGTCCAACCACATCAACATACTCGTCACTTGAACTGTTCATTGTGTCGTTGCTTGAAAGCTGTTGACTGATGGAATTATCAGTCAGTTCCAGGCTATCTGGTGTTGTGGTGGAGTCGAGCATAACTTCATGACTATTATTAGCCTCACAATCATCCTGTTGCTCGGTATCGTAGAGAGGAGCCAGATCGCTCTCTTTCCTCTCTGGGTGATTATAGGAGTGATCTCTCTCTTTCTTCATAGTGCTGTATGTGTTTGGGTATCTGTTGAAAATCCTGCTGTATCGATATAGGTGCACATAGGTCAAATTCTTTGAACTTGTCAAAACAGATATATTTAAGAACTCTGGCATCCTCCCAAGGACACTTTTATAGCTGAAATATTCCACCAACCTTGCAAAATGGATCTTAACACTGGGGCAGAAGTCCATAGGAATGTACTGGTAAGATTGGCAGAAGCAGAAGCCAGCTGAGTGGGGTATTGTGCTGCGCCTAGCATCTCTGTTGGGGTCTTGAAACTCTGAACAAGATGGAATAACTCTCCTGAAGGCAGAGAGGTCGACATCGTGTCCTACTCTCTGCTCTGACGCCAATAATCTTTTTTTACTCTGGGGACAGTACTCATAATCTAAAATGATATGACAAACACAAAACCAAATACCTGAGCAGATATCTGATGCAGTTTAAAGACGGTAACTATCATTGAACGCTCTTTTATCTCGTCATTAGTTGCTGTGTTTGTGTCCATACCAGGGAATCTCTGCTGGTGCATTTGTTTTTGTTTGTTGGCGATTTCAAAGTAAGGCCTCTTCTCTTCCTCACTGAGCTTGGACCACTCATGACCCAGCTCAGCGCTTGTTACTCTGACTCCAGGATTCTGCTCCTTCACGATACACCGACGGATCCTGGACCAAACCATATAGGCATTCATTGGCCGTTTGATGTGTCCGTTCTTGCTTTGGTAGGGCTGTAACTGAAACACAGCTAAGGGAGATGATTAGAACAATAAAACAAAAAATAGACAAGATACAAGGAGGAAATGTGTCCAAGTTCAAGATTTGCCTTCTAGTTTTTTAAACATACACAATGGTGTCCCACAAGGGTCCATTTTGGGTTCCATTTCATTTATTATTTAAACAAATAATTTATGCGACAATGCTACAAATATAATGTTGATTTTTTTTTATGCAGATGATATGATAATATACGTGTTAGTGCACAATTGAGTGTAAAAAGTGTGACAACAAGCCCTGGTCTCCCCTAATGATGAAACAAAATGAATTCAGTTTACAGGATTAGGATAGAAGTAGTTATGGACTATGTTAAAATAATTTAATGTGATTACAGTCAGCAGGCCTAATAGTAGTTAACTCTAGTTTTATGTTATTAATGTTGGTGAGGCTGACAGTTGGTTATTTTCTAACTAAAACTTTTAGGATTTTGATTTTCCACTATATTTGAGTGTTTTTTCTTGATTTACTCCCTTGTTTTCCTGCTTTTCATGTCCCACAAAGGTCACAATAAATTGTGGGAGATGTCTGTACCTTTCTTTGGTGGCTGGATGGTAGAAGAGCTGGTGACCGGGTCAACTTTTCCTCCTCCACCCTCCAGGCTGGCTGATGGATCCGCGGTGAAGTAGGCCGGCTTTAGCTTCACCGCGTCTCCATACTCGGTACACTGGAGGGGGATTTCAACGGCTACACCCGCCTGCTGGGAACCAAAAGGGGGCGTATCTGTACGAACACCGCCCATCTCACCTCCTCCATCGCCCCTGAGCTCCTCGGACATATGCCGGTGGAGTACAGGTTGGTGTAACGAGGTGGAGGAGGAGGATGGTTTTCCGTCTTCGAGTTTGTCATGTGTTGCAGCCGAGGTCGAGCGGTTTTCAAATGTTCTGACTCCATCTCCTACACCGACCGACGGCTGAAACTGGTCCGAGCAGGCGTTATGAGAGAGGTCGGAGGCTGCCATCTGTGGATCCGGACCTCGAAGTCCTCTCCCGGGGCACGACTTTTCAGCGAGGCCGTCCATTTACACGGTTATTTCACGATTATTTCTGGGCTAACTTTGCTGTCAGTTAACAGTAGGGCTCAGAAATATTATATATTTTAAAATGTAACGAATTCAAACGGCTCGTTGCCCCGACAACAGTAACTGATTCACGACGTAGGCCACAAGTCAAAACGACGTTTAACAAGGTCCGAAACATAGACTGGATATTCTATATATGTTCTTTATACAATCTATGGTCTGAACTGATCAGCCGAGAGCCTGTTTGTTAAAATGTGGTTTAATGAAGTGGAAGAGGGAACAAGTCTGCAGCGAAGAAGGTTTTGATGATTTAAAATGTTTAATTTCTTTAATCTAGCTTTGACTTTTGTGTTCAAGTTTTGCTTGTTTGGTCATTTTGTCAGTTTTCACGGTAACCTTGTTTGCGTAACAGTAACTTTGTTTGCGTAAAATTAATTTAGGGTCAAACACACTGGAACACCAAGTTAGACACCCCCTCTAGAGATGAATGTTGTCGACCGCTTGCTTCTCAAGTTATAACAACATTAGTAAGGACCACACGACAGCAAAACACAGCGGTCTGAGGAGCCATAAACAAACCTCAACCAAAACGCCACTCTATAGCCACAAGTAATGCTCAGAACAGCACCTAACTTCATCAACAGGACATATAGGGTCTTAGCCATAGTACTAGCCACCAAACATCAAAGAGACTAACACAACTCACCTACTCTCTTCCAGCAGTCCTTTGCAGACTGCAGCGGAGTTTCGCAGCTCAAGGAAAAACATTTATGATCGTTTCTTCATTGAAATGCAGTCAGACTGAGACGCTAAGGCAGAAGAACTACCGCGTCTGCAGTGCAAAATGATTAATATGGTGATTATTACTTCAAGGAAATGATAAAGAAATGTTCATAAATGTTCTTTCTTGTGCTGCGTCACCCCGCTGTAGTCAGTAATAGACTGGTTCGAGGTCTCGTTACAAACAAGCGGCTGCTGGAAGAGAGAAGTTGAGTTGTGTTTAGTCACGTGGCTAAAGAATTTAGGCAAAACTAAAAAGATGTTTGGTGGCTAGTGTAGTGTCTGGGACCCTATATGTACTGTTGATGAAGTTAGGTGCTGTTCTGAGCATTATTTGTGGCTATAGAGTGGAGTTTTGGTTGAGGTTTGTTTATGGCTTCTCAGACCGCTGTGTATTGCTATCGTACAGTCGTTACGAAAGTTGGTTTAACTAGAGAAGCAAGCGGTCGGCAACATTCATCTCTCAAGGGGTGTCTCACTCCATGTTATGGTGTGTTTGACCCTAAATTAATTAAATAAATAATTTTATGGTATTCAACGTTTAATTGCAGATTAAAATCAGAAAAAAGGGTCTTATTTTGGGATCAGTGGCTGCCACAGTGGTTCTGTCAATATCACAAATAATCTTAATAATGAAGTATAGAAACGAGCCATAAATGTTATAATTTAATGTTAAATGAAGTACAGAAAATATAGCGTGAAATCAAATAAAACAAGCTGTTCCAAAATAAGAAACAAAAACATGATTCCTGTCTACTGAATTATGTTATTAGTAGCTCTCTGCCATATGAACATAACCTTACTAGTAAAATAATAAAATATTTAACTAATAGCTATGGAGTCATCCTTCTGAGAGTAACAAAATAAAGATTTGGTCATTTGGAGTTCAGGGCCTCAGAAAATGACAAGAGGCTCTGCTCAGCTGTGTTTGCACATCAAACAGAGAAAACTATGCCCACACTATGTCACACACACTCGTGTAATCGTCACACACATACACACCCACCCACACACACTTCACTTAAGACCTTCCAAAAACTTTTATAATGGTCTCTGTTTACCATGTAAATCATTAAAAGTCATGAAAAATGATCCAGTTTATCTAATCGTCAAATGTGAATGTTAAAGTGATGTTTGTTAGACAATGAGTAAGAGAACAATATCCTCTTGTAGTTGGTGGCCATCCTTTCCTTTTTTCTACAGCTTATTGGAAAATACTCTTTAAAAAAGATTTTTTCAACCTCCACCAATATCTGCAAGTAGACGCAGAATACACAACATGATACATTTGTGCCTGACAGAAATGTTTGCACCAACAACCCTAACCATCAAGTTTCCTACAATGGCTTTCCTGAACTACACATTTGCAGAGTGGGGGCTTAAAAAGAGTTAATATCTGTGAGGCAATACTGACTGACCTCTCGACTAACTTTCAATCTGTGAGAATGAAAACTGCTGAGTACAAGTGTCACATTTAACAGTGAACCGTCATTATGAAATAAAGGGTACTGCAGTTTGCCCTTTGTTCTGAGAAGTTCAAAGCTTTGCTAAACTTTTCTGTGAAACAACAACACACTGAGTCAGTGTGAGCTTCCAACAAGAAAAGGACCGTCACATATTATCTCGATGGCTCAATAAGTCCTCTCGTCCATTCTGCCCTCTGCTGGAGGATTGGAGTAAGGATTTATATTTTTAAATAGACTTGTGTAATAATCATATAAAAGGTGATATTTCAGGCTGATGATTCATTGAAGAAGCTGTGTCATTTTTTTTTGGTGTCAACCTTACTGGCTGGTTTACCTGTGCATGTGTGGAAAACTACAGCTCTGTTACTTTACGGTAATGAGGGGGAGTATTTTGTAGTCTAGATATTAAACAGGTGACAATCCTTTCCTCACAGGAAAGTAATAAGTTGAAACTGTGGGTTGACATCTTCCCTGCTTCAGGGCTGTCCTCTCTGTGACACCTTTTCACTCATCAAAGAACTGCAGGGTTATCAGTGGGGCATCAGCAGTTGCTCTAGCTTTAAGTCAACAGACCTAGAAAGGGATTGATCACTGGTGCCAGACTGGTGCTGTCAGAGAGAGAAAGTAGAGACAGATTCATGCAAGGTTGTCTTTCAAGTAAGCAGTCCTCCTGTGGTCCTCTCATAATTTCATACACACACACACACACACACACACACACACACACACAAACACAAACACACTACTCTCACACACACACAAACACACACACATAGTTGCACTTTTTCATTTCCCAAAACTGCCAAAGTTAGCAAAGGCATCTTGTTTGGGTGGTACCACGGCTGGGGTGATTGAGTGTGTGAGGCCCATCCCCACTCCTGGCATCCCTATGCCCGCCATACCACCCATCATTACCGGAGAGGCCATGCCCATATTCATGCTCATGTTCATTCCCATCATGCCTTGGTTCACAGGAATTCCACCCATCCCCATTGTCCCTGTGTTCATTGAAGGGGGCATGGTCGCTGCCAAGGAGGCAGGCATGCCAGTTGCCATGGATGCAGGCATACCCATCGTCATGGGATTGCCCGCCATCATGGGATTGGCTGGTGGTCTGATGGGTGTCACGTGGGGTGGGGAGCTGAGGTTCAGTCCACCAAAGTTTTGCGCCAGAAGGTTGACAGGAGGCACTCCTGGACAGACACATACAGGCAGGAAGGAGTCAATACAATCCGTTGTAGTCCAATATATATATTAATAATATAGATATGTAATAATCTAGATTCCAAACTTTTACTGATATCCACCTGACAACTCGGATTGATTCTAATCCCTGCTGCTGTGAGTCAGTGTGAATAAACTAATATAAAGATATGATATGATATCCATTAAGCCAGAAGGAATATTAGCCTTGAATTTGTTGGCATTGTAATATCCATTTTTATCATTAATAACTACACTGAATGTTTATTATTTATAATCATGCATGCATGGCCAGGGCCTAGACAAGAACTAGAAAATATTTTTCTCTTTTTTTTGTCTCACTGCATTTCCGGATTGAAGGCCAGTGGAGCGAGACGCGGTAATATACTCTTCAGTAAGCGCTGTGTTGACTGAGTAGCTGGGTTTTCTCGCTCGTGGACCTGAGTGAGCATTGTGTTCATCCACTAAGATGTATTCTGCATGATTAGCCTTTGTCTTGGCCTTGTCTGCTCCAGTGCATGTTCTCAGCTTTATTATACTTATAAATATCTAGTTGACCAAAACACAAAAATAAATAATAAGCAGTAACATCTACGCTCTTTATTTGCTCCTCTAAAAGCATCATCTTAATCATCTTTCATCATTAAATGCCATTGGAATGCCTTTGAATAAGCCACGCCTCAATTTCATCAAAACAAAATTTCAATAGACTATGACATGAATTTTACTAGCCGGGTTTCTCCTGCAGGTTATCTCATCTATATGTAGTCAATTTTTAAGCACATGGAAACATAGTAATCATCCAAATAAATGACAATATTTCGTGAAGTTTGTTTTTTTTAAATAAGGAATGAAGATAAAAAGTGTTACCTTGTTGCTGGATGATGTTGTTGAGTGTTGGGGGTGTCTTTGTGGGGTTCAGGCCCGCTGATAAGAAGTCTAGGCTGATGTTGACGGAGGGATCGGACCAGGTCGACCCCAACAGTCCCTGACCTCCAACTCCAACCTTCTGTTGAGGCTGCTGGGATGTCATTCCTCCTAAGCTCTGTAATTATTTGCAAATATTTTAGACTTTGACAGAAACACAGAGAATACACTGCAGGTCGTACAGAGAAGAATTGGCAGCTACTCTCTGAGAGCATGTGTGCCGTACCAACCTGCTGAGAGCGAGAAAGCGGCATGGTGGGCATAGCAACAGATGCGCCTGGTGTTGACCCTCCCAGAGAGAAAGTCATGCTCTGAGAGGCACTCAGTGTTGTGTGCTGATTGGTTAGCTGGTGGTTAACTCCTCCCATCAGGTCAAAGAGCTCAGCAGAAGGTGGAACGGGGGCAGGGTTCGAGGTCGGGGCTGGGGGTGACTGGACGCTGCCAAACAGGTCAGTGACCTGCTGGGAAGGACCAGAGCTAGATGACGCTGGTTGATTGGTCGAGAATGCATTCCAGTCTCCGAACTCTCCATTCCCATTGGACGATGCAGCAGCTGTCAGAGAGAAAGATTTTTTTTAGTTGTAATTATGACGGTGACTCAAACCAGCACTGACATTTTCTTACAAAGTAAGAATTATTATTGTCCGATTATTTCGGACGTCAATATTTTTTTTCGAACCCGTATCCTCTCAATACGAGCGTTCACATCAGCGACGTTTTCTAAAGTTTCGCATACTGTGTGTCCACTTCTGACCAATCAGATTGCGTGTTGCTACGTCAGATTCACCAGTATATGGCCGACCGGCTGATTGTTTACGTCTCGGAGAACAGAGTGCTTTTTGATAAAAGACACCAATATTACAAAGATAACGACCTGGAGGACAACTTTTTAAGAGTCATAGCGTCGGATTTCTCATATGACGATGGTTTGTGTGCTTTAACAGTTTGCTAAACGTCTTTGTTTTAACTTTCATCTGTGCTAACGTAAGCTAACGGTTGTTACCATAGTTTTATGTGCTTATCTTATCGCCTCTGATTGGCTATAAGTGCTGACCGTTTCGCTTGAGCGTGTGATGACATTTCCAGCTTTCCTAGCCAATCAGAGGCGAAGAAGGCGGGACTTTCCCCGGGAAAAGTCTTCCTTGGGATGCGTCTTTTCCCCCCGGGAAGCCGCAAAATCACATTGGGCATGATGTGTATAGTCAGGCGTGTCAAAATTTGCCTCCTTATATTTCGTAATTTCGTGTAAGGACCCTAAAACTGGACTTTGGGGTTTCTCTGCTGTCGAATCAAACTCAAAAGTCTATAACTATCTATCCTTATCTCTCATTGGGCTCCACGTGACACAAGGGAATACAAAAATACACAGGAGTAGCCTTAAACCTCACTATGGTTTACTACAGGGTGAGTTGACAGAGGTAAGGACCAGGTTTACCAGTGGAGGTTGGGAGGCTGGCAGATGCAGCAGGAGAGGAGAAATCAGCAAAGCCACCGATGAGGTCTGAGGTGCCCCCTGGATGGAGAACACACACACACATACGCACAAAATTTTATACCATGAGAAAGTAATAGCTGATCATTTTTAAAACCAACTCTTCACATGCGTCATTTTCTCCCTGTCTTCATGTGCCTGAAGTTTTTGTTACCTGTTGCAGCGTTCTGATTGGATGAAGGGTCGATGACTAGCAGGTCAGCTAGACCGCTACTTGAGGACTGTCTGACTGAAGACTGAGGAGGCAGAAACACACAGAGGTGAAACATTCATGATGAACATGTACTTCATCACACACACAGATAAGAAGGACTGTGTGTGTGTGTATGATCACCTTCTCCTCGGGGCTCTTGTCCCCTGTGTAGTGGGCTGCAGCACCCAGGTCTAAGGTCTTGCTGCTCGACGCTCCGCTGCGTTTCCGCGTGGTGGTGGTTGTGGTTTCTGTCGCTTGTGTGATCTGGATGCTCTTTGTTGTGACCGTTTCTTCCTCATCTTTAAATTCAAGCGTCTCCTGCCTTCCATTTCTCGATGCCCTGTCCTCCTCGTTGTCACTATGGCAACAAGACAAGAGGTATATAATGAGATTTCGCTACAGACTCTTTTATTGCTTTGCAGCTGTTGCACATCTGTGTAGGTCTGGTTGAGTGATGACTCCTTCAAAAGCTGTGATTTAAAAAATAACTTGATGTAGCAATAGCTCCTGCAGGCACCACCTGTACATTTCAAATCAAAGAGCAGATGGTGTTTACGTGGACATGGGCAGTGTTTGTGTGAGTGTGTGTTAACCTGATTCTGTCAGGTGAGTCATCCCGCTCCTTCTTCCTGAACTTGTTGAGCGTGTCATCGATGGTGCTGCCTATCTTGTCACTGATCTCTCCCAGCTTCTCACTGAATGGAAACGCTCCTCTGCTCTTGTCCCAGTCTTCATCCCACTTGCTTCGATCCAACTCAGTAGCTGGGAGGAAGCAGACAGAATGTAGAACTCTCATTCATGAAGTTTTCACTGAAATTTCAGCAGTGAAAAAAACACACGCCATGTTGTTAAACTATTACTATGAAAGCAAATAATAAATGTAAGACACAAAAGCAGCAGCAGAGTTTGGGCTACTGCAAATGAAGGGTGTTCATTTAGTTTCAGTTCATCATTCTGACCGTGAAACCTCCCATTAACAGTCCAGTAATAGTAGATAACACAACTCATAACCATTTATAAAAAAAAACAGCATGTCACCTTAGGGCTGGGCGATATGGCCTCAAATCAATATCACGGTGTATTGATCAGTTCACCTCGATAACAATAAATGAACGATAACTACTCCACAAGCTGCTCACCCCCTCCCACATTAACTTCGTCTACTTCAGCCGCTACAACTTTTGAACCGTCCTCCATCTCCTCACCTGTCTTTCCCTCTTTGTTACGGACTTGACATGAGACCATTGCCGACCTACACACATCCAAAACCAACTTTTATGTATTCAGTTATTTTTTTGACAAAAAATATACCGATAGGAGCAAAATGACAACAGTTATTGTCATAAATTTCGGTATCAGAAAATTTTCAGTTTACTCTCGATTAACCACGGTTGTCCAAAGTTTACTTTCGATTAATCAGGATAGTCCAAAGTTTACTTTCGATTAATCTCGATGAATTACAATTGTTGAAAGTTTACTTTCGTTTAATCACGATAGTCCAAGGTTTACTCTCGACGAATCACGATTAATCTCGATAGTCCAAAGTTTACTTTCGATTAATCACTATTAATCACGATTAATCACGGTTGTCCAAAGTTTGCTCTTGAGGATTTATGGGTTGAGTCCAACCGAATAAGTCATTATAAATAACAAACCAATAACCTAAAATTTCACATTTCTTTTTAGTGCGGGCAGTTTGAGTAAATGAAATATATGTAATGATTTTAAAAGTTTGCTCCACATGGTTTCTTTTCTCAAAAGGATTGTTATTTCTTCCAGGTTCAAAGGAGTTGTATATTCACATGAATCCACATCTGATCAAAGCTATAACAGCAGATGACAGGAGGTGACAAACTTACAGTTCTTAATGCTCCCTCCTCCTACTCCTCCTCCTCCTCCTCCTCCCCCCATACTGTCAGAGGACACTCCGATGTATTTGTCTTTGTTTTTCTTGGCTTTCTTCCTTTCTTCTCTCAGTCTGTCATCATCCTGCACAAACTCCACCATCTCCTTCACCTTCTGACGCACGTTGATACCCTGATCCTTCCCGTTCTCATCTGAAGAGCATGAACAGACAGAGCCAGAGGTAAAAAGAAAAACAGTGTCATGTGTTCACAAGTTATCTAAAGCTCACAAAGAAACAAAGACATTTTCAGAGCAATAACCTGAGGCTTATTTTTCATGAAGAGACTTACCGATGAAGTGGTAGTTTTCTAGGGATCGCAGGTCATAAATGTGTTCTCTGGCACTGGTGACAACTCTTTCAGACCCATTCCTGATCAGATAGGCCAGGAGCAGTAAAGCCTTGCAGAGGAAGAAAAGACAAACGAAGTAGTGAAGTAGAGATATGTTCAAATTAAACGTCTGTTTTGCCGAGACTCATTTCCTTTCTCTTGAGCTATGCCGAGGAAATTTCAAAGACATTGTTCACTGGCTTTGACGTATTTTATAATCTCTATAAAGCAGTCTTATGTGAGTATGCAGGCGGTCCGTAGTTGAAATGTGTTGATCTTTGCGGGACTCAAAGAGGATTAAGGAATCAAAACTGCTTCAACACAACAGAGGGTAAAACTTCACCAAACATGAGTCAGGTTAAAATAACATGACTCTCCAAACCATCAATGCACATCACTGTCAGATGGGATTTGCAAAGTTAACAGCCTGTTTTGCTGCTGCATCAGAGGTGTATTAGTACAGGGATGCAGAAATCTTTGTCTTTAAGAAGCAGCGGATCAACCAAACACACCTTGTAGACTCGCCTCCAGTTCTTCTTGTTGTCTTTCAGCATCCTCGTCCACAGCATGTTCATCACCTCTGGAAACTGCTCGTACATAAAGGTAGACCTACGCTCACATACACACAAACACAGTCATAAATATGACCCATAAGGTATCCCTGAGAGAAATCAGGTCAATCAGACAGAGAAAGTTGAGAACACAGCGTATTTCAGTTTTATAGGTAATGTCAAAATACAGGATATTTGCTGCCATAAACTTCACACATACTTGGCTATTTCTCCCATTAGTTGTCCAGAGGGTCCCCAGGGGTCATCATTGGTTGCCTCTCTCACCTTTGACTCGATCTCAGAGTAGTTCATAACCACATTGGTGCTGTTGAAACAAAAACACATTTTCTTCATTAGTTACAAACTGAAGGAAGAGAAACAAGACCCAATGCACACCATCCACTAGGCAGTCAATCAGCAGATTGTTTGTGTCTATATCCTCTGAACTGACTTTGACCCTCTTCTGTAGATCAGACAGACCAAAATACGAGTACACCCATGTGCAGCGACACATTTTCACAGCAAAACATGCATGTGAACTTTCAGAGATCTTTAGCTGAGAGAGTATGATAATCACATAAGCACACTTAAAGCTCAGAATAAACAGGGTAAATATATCGCTTTGTTAAAACTGTGAAAAAAAGAGACTGACAAGGACGATTTCAGCTCACCAGAAAATGAATATGTAATTATCTTTCCTTGGGTCTTGTCCAACATGCAAACAAACAAACATATATGCAAATACACAAGCAGCGTGCACTGCAAGGACATATTTAGCTGTTCCAAAAACAAAGGAAAATATGAATGCATTTTCTATGAAAGCAAGAGAGGCAGGTAGTTTTGGAAAACACTGAGACAAACACAACGACGACTCCCTTTGAGCACCATCAGCTTCCTGTCTGCTTTGTTTTTGTGGGCTCACCTGCTGCTGTTCTCGTTTTCTGGTGTGCTGCATCTGTGCGAGGGCATGGCCTGCTCTAGATACTCTCCTCTGCCTCTCCCACATCCTTAAGCTGCCTGTATTCAAATTTCTATCCCCTTCACTTGATTTTCAATACAGATTTCTCTGAACTTAGATCCTATCATTACCCCTTGATTTCTAACCTG
Source organism: Xyrichtys novacula (assembly GCA_962446985.1). Classification (NCBI taxonomy): domain Eukaryota; kingdom Metazoa; phylum Chordata; class Actinopteri; order Labriformes; family Labridae; genus Xyrichtys; species Xyrichtys novacula. The sequence goes on from OY660872.1 coordinate 11,732,258, forward strand.
TCTCTCTTTCTCCTCAGATCCTGCCTTCCTCCCTTCAACTTCTCATCATTGTCAGAAAATACGACAGCCGGAGCTCAATGTTAGCATGACTCTCTCTTAATCTGCAGTAAAAGCAAGGCCGTTGTTGCCAGCTCTTTTGAAGCGGATCAATAATAGAGTGTATTCATCATGCCCAGTCAGACACGACCAACAGCTGATGGGAGCTGGTGTCGATTACTCCATCTAAAGCTCTGTCGAGTTTTTTGTCTGGCCTACAAAATTACAAACTGTCTAATCTCGTCACATCGCTTCACTCTTGTCTCTCATATTTCCCTCTTACAATTCTCAGCCATGTGTGTCTTTGTTTGTCCTCGTCTCAGTTATGATGCTTTGATCCAAATGTGGATGCTCAGAGTCAGTTTCCACACTTTGCCCTGTTTTTCACATGAAGTCACAGCTTGTTCTGTTACCTTACAATGACGTTCACATTTTATGTAGTAATATTCATACATTATCAATTTCATCAATCTGCATTCCACCTTTTTCACAAGATTATCAAAACAATGCGAATATAGCAGACACAGAGCTAACAGCCTTAACTTATAATCTCTTGAATTATTCACAAATACCCCAATTAAAAACCGAGATGGATCAACAAGATACGAAAATGGCTGTTAACATCAGCCATCAGTCTGCCCGCAGACGTAGAAGTCTTATAGCAGACTCACAAACAAAAAAGATGATGTATATTTTACCAAAGCAAACTTTCCATACAAAAATCACAACAGAGGAGCAGATTTGTCTGCGCAGGGTAGAGGCATCTGATGATTAGGTACTTTATGTGTAACTAAAACTGGTATCACCCCCTGATATGAGGACAGTTACATGTCAAAAGGGGATACACTGATCTGTTGATACCAAAGTACAAAATCATTTAAATAAATATAAAAATATGACAGCCATGAACACCCCAGTAAATGTAGAGTTAACATATTATACACCTTAGGACCCCTATTCAATATTTTCTTTTTTTTCTTTAAATTAAAAATGTACATGTTGTGCATGTTGTGTACTAAATCATTTAGTAAAATGGCTTACCTTATTATCCTGACCTACTGTACTAACTGAATATACTGAAATTTTTCTTTTTGCCTCAGTTAATCCTCTAAATACTTGCTGGTTTTACTCACTAATTAAGTAAATAGTCTTTGTTTATACACCCCTTTCTCTGGGCGTTGCACTAAAGTACTGAGTGTTGATGGTGTACCAGGTGTGTTATATTGAAGTGTTCCTTTTATTTTGTCCTCTTCATCTGCATGCATTAAGGGAGCAAAACATTAGGAACACTTTTAAAGATAACACCAGCACAATGCCAACATCCTACAACTTCAACAATTCATTTCAAGAGAAATTAGCACCTGTCTGAGCATGTCAACAAACACTGAAAATGCAGTAGCTTCAATGTTAGAGTTGTTGTATGGGGTTGCATTAGAGTGCCAAGATGGTCACACTGTCAAGACTATAAGGTCAGTGTACACTAACATGATTGTTTTCAATCTATCAGAACAACTGGTGCACAGAGACACTTGCATGATTCATTACAAGAAGAAAAAACACCCCGTAGTGGCTCCTAGTGTACGATCTATTTGGCTAACAAGCTCTGTTGTCTGAACTGACCGGACCATGGGGGCACGGGCCTCGTTGCAGCGCAGCTACACCGTGAGACATAGTCGGTGGCTAATTGGTAGGAAATCCACCGCCCACATACAATTATCTCTCCACCGAGATGGCATCATGATTCTCCCGCCTTATTGATCGTGATACAGAGTCAGATGAGGGTTATCAACAGCGGTTATCATCAGGGTGGGACAGGGCGTGATTCTGCAGCAGCAGCAGCAGCAGCAGCAGCACTCACAGGACCAGGACTCGGAGCCAACCGGAGCTTAGCGCCGCTAGCTGAATTAGCTCATTGGGTAGCTTTTCGTTCTGGATACGAATCAACAGAATTTGCTATGTTGATGGGTGAATATTAAACCCGTGTTAACCGTTCCAGGTAACTGTCCCGTGATTGATTTAAAACGCAAATTTTCTATTGGTGTTACTAGGCTGAAGATTGGCAGATAGCCAGCTAACAGGAGCTACCAGCTGAGGGTCTGTCTCCGTCTCCTCTGTCAGCGATAAAAGCTGCTGATGCTGCCCGGCTAAAGCCGCCTAGCTCAGGCTAGCAGGTGTTATGCCGTAGAATGCACCCCTTGCATCCCAGCCACTCATTCGCTTCTTAAAGTGGGAGAAAATGATCTCATATTTATAAAAAAAAAACAAAAAACATTATTGGCTCATGATAACATGTCAAATGGAGCAGCAAACTTTCGTTCTGTTTTAAGTGTCTCAAAAATGCACATATAGAGGTGCATATGGGTTTATAAACTGTACAGTTAGCTTTCAAGGTAGAGAACATTATATTTTCGAATTAGAGGACTATTGTTTTCGGCTTATCTTAATATTCTGAATGAAATTATTAAATTCACACGCTTTTAAAACCATCCAACGGTGAAGAAAACTTGGATTATTTCGCCTTGTTCTGTACTTTCAACCGCGCTCCCATCAGAGGGTGGCATTCTACAGCAGGGGTGCATTCTACGACACAACACCTGTTAGCCCTTAGCCACTTAGCGGGGTTTAGCTGGATGAAATAACGGCTCCACCTGAGCCTCGGTTACTCACGCTTTGTCCACCAGCTCTCTGACTTTCCACATATTCAGCATCTCCGCACGGAACTGCGGGCTCGCCGCCTCGGGTACTGCGTTGCCCCCGTGTCTCTACGCCCCCACCACAAGACAGAGGTGCTATCCGGTTACCGACGACGGTCTCCCCCCCCCGACTCCTCGTTAAGATCCGGTAGTACAGCGGAGCAGTGGTCGCTCGCTGCGGTTAACGGACCGGCCCCAGTTGCTACGGAAACGTCGTTCTCTGCCTACGTCACTGAAACGTCGGAATGTTCCAGTGTACAGCGAGAGAGCGGGCAAAACTCATAGAAGTGTGACGCAGGTACAAAGAAACGAATTTTAAATGATCGACATTTTAATGAAGGCGCGTGATGAAGGGTTTGTGTCATACTTATGTACACTTCAGCACGGCGATGGTTGAATACAGAGAGGTTAACAGATAACAGACGGTCAAAGTCGCGGCGACATCCTAAATAATTGTAAAGACAGTATTTTTATTTTCTAATTTTTAAAATATTCGTGTGATTGCCTGGTTTCCCCCCACAAGATTACATCTGATACGCGTTAAAGTGAAAAAGATTAGTCCAGATACTTTCAATTTTGCAGTTTTTAAGACTTCATCAAGATGAATGGTGAGAGAAATGAAATTTCTAATTTAAAAAATTAAAAAATAGCGATCAAAAATGAATAATGTACAGGGAACAAGTCAATAGTAGGGGAGAGCGGGGTGAGATGAGTCATTTTTCATATTTCAGATCACTACATCAAGTCAATCTTAGGTCGTGTTCACACCTAAAGGTCCGTCTCCTGATTCGAATTCGAGGCAAGACGATACTTTTCTTTTGATTGTTTAACTGGTCCGGTTTGCGTTCACATGGACAAACTCAATCGCTCCAGAAAAAGGAACCGGAAGTCACGTGACCGTGAATATCGTTCGGTTATTGGTCATTAGTTCATGCGATAATACAAACCCTGCTCTGCTGTCTTCGCCTGTCATGGAGCATCGTAGGCTGATTTCGCTTTTGCTACTCATCTGGAGTGCGTATCAAAAGACGCTAGTCGATCGCGCGTATGAACGGCTCGTTAGCCAGCGAGCGTAAACTGCGGCATTAATTAATACATTTGAATTTGAATTTGAACATTTGAATACATTTGATTTGAAAAAATCTGAATTGCACTGTTCACACTTAAATGAAAAAATCAGACATGTGTCACATATGGTTAAAAAATCGAAAATGACCTGCAGTGTGAACATAGCCATAGTTTTGTCTCTAACTAGTGCATCTGCATATATTTCAAGATGTTGTGCATCCCTGCAAACCAACAGAATGAGTGTCAACTGTCTTGGTAATATAGCATGCCAAAAATCTTATTTTATTTTCAGAATTGACATAGAACCATACATCATTTTAAGTAAAATAAGGTAGAAAATGACAAGAAAATGATAAAATATGAGGGGGGAAAAAAAACAAAGAAACAAAAAGAAGGTTAAACAAAGAAAAACCCCAACAACACATCGTGTCATCAACTAAAGAAATATGAGTCCTTGTATGTATTAAAAAAGTAATTATGTAAATAATATTGTATTTATGAGAAACTGAGTCCACAAGTCTGTGTGGAGGACTTTCATGACTCCAAATGCCCCCAAAACTGCAGTGTCCCGTGATGTCTTTTCCATTTTGTCTTCAGTATCTGAACAGTTAACGTGTTCTTGGCTCAAGCTCTAGCCAACCACAGCTTGTATCATTGATGAGTTGGCTCAGTTATTAAGGTCTGCAATCTGGTCAAAAAGAAAGCAGAATAAAGGCATGTGTCTCTGACTGAGTGATGGTCTTCTGTGATAAAACTGTGCTGCTGGGCTGGTTCTCTCGGTGTTTCATTGTCGGAGTGTTTCCTTGGTCTCACTTAAGGTTTGACATCTTTTCACTTTTTTCTATGTATCGGATAGTTTCACTGAAAAATTCTGTGTTTGCTATGAGAATACTTTTTGATTCTTTGCTGAGCATTATCAGTGTAATATATTGTAAAAAATGTTCATAGTACAGACTGTCCATACCTCTATCAAGCCAATATTATCATTCATCCCAACCTAAAAATGTTAATAGTGACCTATAGAGGAGGAGTGATAGTAACTTAATTGGAGGGAGGGAACTTGTCATGTTACTGCTATGAAACCAACCCTAGAACACTATCGCCGGGTGATTTTCACTAGACCAAACATGTTCACGTGATTTTCATTATGTTGTGTTTGTCTGAGTATCATGGGTCTCTGGGTAGCTTCAGCAATCCTTTGACATCTTTGAAGGCATATTTGTTTCCCTGATCCAAAACCTGCTTTTTCCTACAGGCACGTGTTCACAGGGTGATTTTCACCCAGCAATAGTGATTGAGGGTAAAGTAGGTTTGGGTGGATTTGATAGCTGCATGTAGGCGAATAAGGTCAGTAGGATTGGTTCTGGAATTTTGATGCTATCTTTATTTAGCGCAGTGGTTATGAATAACTATCACAAAGTAGTGATCTTAAGGGAATTCATGTGGTGATAAGAAATATTTTAGTCAGCTTTAGTCAGTAGTTCAGGAGGTAGAGCGGTCAGCTAATAACTGAAAGGTTGGCGGTTCGATCTATAAAAAAATTATTTAAAAAATTATATTCTGTGTAATTAATTTCTAAAGTTTGTCCACACCTCTATGAGGATTGCTGGAGGAGGCGGGATTTATGACCTATACTGCAGCCCGTCACTAGAGGGTGCTGTTCTTGGAGTGGATTCACCCAGCGAGGAGGCAGACAGCGTCCATTCTATATACAGTCTGTGGTCAAGAATCATTAAGCTTCTTAAATCTTCCCATACTTCTTTATCCAGGGGTCTCAGCTCTGTCTTCGAGTAAATATATCTGGTGGTTCAGGTTGGGTTGCCATGGTGACCCCCCTGCAGCAAATCAACAATCTCACCTCCGGGAAGAGCTCGGACTTTTCCGCCGCCGCCAGCGAGCTGAGCCCCGCAGGTCGCACCACGGTGGCGGTCGTCCTCGGGTTCATCCTCGTCCTGGGTTTCTCCGGTAACTTCGTGGTCCTGCTGGTGTTCTCGCGCTTCCCTCAGCTTCAGACCCCCACGAGCACGCTGCTCATCAATATCAGCGCGAGCGACATGCTCGTGTGCATCTTCGGGACTCCTCTCAGCTTCGCCGCCAGTGTGCGCGGGAAGTGGCTGACCGGCTCCTACGGGTGCCTGTGGTACGGTTTCTCAAACGCGCTTTTCGGTAAGTTGGCCTTTAGAAAATAAACTGATACTGTAACCTACAATTACATACATAAGCTTGTGAATACAGATTTTTTATATATATATACCCACTTGCGCTAAACGTTGTAGTTTGTAAAAGAAAAAAAAATGGGGCCAATGCAACAAATTGCCAAATTTGACTATTATAATATTTACTAACTTCTTAATTCTATTTCCAATTTAGATATTTTTTGTGCCTGACTTTGATGTTCACTTTCATGTAAAAAAAAAAAAAGAAAATTTTGTCTTTGTTTTGTTATCTGCAAAATCCACTGTGACATCTTACTCCATGTAGTGAGACAACTTACCCGATGGTGGGGCAACATGTCACATGTTCACACTCTCTATTTGATTGCTTATAACTCTGCACTGACACATAATATGAAAATGACATGAATATGAAATATATACCTGAGACTTTGGTCTTTCATCTGGTTCACATTTTGTTCATATATGATGTGTTGATTCCAAGAAATATATGAGTGTAAAAAGTGTGACAACAAGCCCCGGTCTCCCCTATTTGTTACTCAGTTGTGTAAAACATAGCACAGACACACACATGAAGACATTTAGAAACCCTAATGGGCCTGTGTGGGAGCTTTAATTCATTTACTCAGATGAAAATCCACGCTGATATATGACGGGATACATCTATCACTTAATCCTCTTTAATTCTGGCTCTAGCTGAGATTAAAGTTGTCCATCAAATATAAATAACATTTGTTCCATATTCAGCCTTTGTGCTCACTTAAGTCTGCTCAGCAGTTGGTGTATAAATGTCAGGATCACTTTTAGATTTTAAGGGGATTTTCAGTTTTATGGAAAAGTGATAAAATGTTAAAATAGCCAATTACACACAGAAATATTACCACCTTGATTTAAACACACTGAAAGTGGGGTGAAGCTTATTTGTAAAATTTTAAATACATTGTTGTTTGATCTTTAATAATACGTTAGATTTACTGAGCTGATCAGATGGAGAGCTTTCAAATACATGTACTTGAGTCAAAAGTAAAATTCCTTTCTATGTAAGTTTGATCACTAAACAGGCTGATCAATTAAGATAGAAAGTTTGATGACTATTGGTTGTCTTTGCACATTTCTGTCAGGTATCGTGTCTCTGGTGTCTCTCTCTCTGCTGTCTTTGGAGCGGTACTCTGTTCTGCTCTGCAGCAGCATCCAGTCGGACTCCTCTCAGTACCGCAGAGCCAGGCTGGCAGTCGCCGTCTCCTGGCTTTATTCATTGTTCTGGACTGTACCTCCTCTGCTGGGCTGGAGCAGGTCTGTACTTCTCTTGTTGGACCATACAGTGATAAAGGTTGGTGATGCCAAAGACAGGAGAAATTATGGTTAAAGGGATATTCTGGTGTAAAATTAAGTTAGGGTCCAACACACCGTAACACTGAGCTTGCTTCTTTAGTTAAACCAACTTTAGTAACATCCAAACGATAGCAATACAGAGAGCCACACACTCAACCAAAACACCACTCTATAGCCACAAATAATGTTCAGAACAGCACCTAACTTCATCAACAGGACATATAGGGTCCCAGCCATAGTACTAGCCACCAAACGTCTTTTTAACTTTGCCTGATTTCTTTAGCAAAGAGACTAAACACAACTCACCTACTCTCTTCCAGCAGCTGGTTGGTGACTGCAGCGGAGTTTCGCAGCTCAAGGAAGAACATTTATGATCATTACTTTATCGTTTCTTTTAAGTAATAATCACCATATTAATCATTTTGCACTGTAGACGTGGTAGTTCTTCTGCCTCAGCGTCTCAGTCTGATTGCATTTCCATGAAGTAATTATCATAAATGTTCTTCCTTGAGCTGCGAAACTCCAATGTAATCGATGCACTCGCCCAGAGGTCTCCATACAAACAAGTGGCTGCTGGAAGAGAGATGGTGAGTTGTGTGAAACAAGAAATCAGGCAAAGCTAAAAAGATGTTTGATGGCTAGTACTATGGCTGTGACCCTATATGTACTGTTGATGAAGTTAGGTGCTGTTCTGAGCATTATTTGTGGCTATAGAGTGGCGTTTTGATTGAGCACGTGGCTCTCTGAATTGCTATCCTGTGGTCGTTACTAAAGTTGATAAGACTAGAGAAGCAAGCAGTCGGCAACATTCATCCCTCGAAGGGTTGGCTAACTCGGTGTTACGGTGTGTTTGACCCTAAATTAATTTTACACTGGAATATCCCTTTAACTTTCTTTAAGACCCATATATTCAGTTAACTGTATAACTTGTGATATTGAAAAAGCAATGGCATTGAAAAAGAGAAAAGGTTTGTCTTGCATCTTTAGCTGCGGTGGACAAACCTCAAAAGTCTGTGGTCTTGTCTTCAATATTCAATTTTGGTTAGATTTCTTCACAGCTCTGAGAGGTATTGTCCCTACGTGTATAAAGGTGTAAAAGAAATCAAGTCCATTTTAAACTCACAGGTGGAGAGATACAAACTGTCTCATGACACTTAAAAAGAAAAAAAAATCAAAGTGTGTGTTGTCTGTGATGAAGCAGCTATGGACCAGAGGTTCCCAGTATCACCTGCTCGATCCAGTGGCACCAGCGTTCAGCCGTAGCTCGCTCCTACATCAGCGGCTTGTTTGTCTTCTGCCTTCTGCTGCCACTTCTGCTGATGCTCTTCTGCTACGGGAGGATCCTGTTGGCTGCAAGAGCAGTCACAAGACAGGTGAGTGTGCAGAGAGTGCCGTCTGACCTCTGATTAGCTCTTCTCATGTCTAACTGCCATGTGTTTGTAAAGCAGTCTCTGTGTGAATGAAACAAGTTAACATGCTGGGGTCAGAGTTCGGAAGAGACTGTATATTCTCTCTCAAAGGTAAACATCAACTTCTTGTGAAGCAGACATGTGGTATGTGATTGGAAATGTCTTTTAAAAGACACACAAAGTACTTAATAAGTAATATTTTTACCATCTTCAGTCGGAAAACCAGAAACCCTAATCACAAAGATTTTAAAATGTTAACTTTTAAAGCACTATCTGGACTCGCCCCAAAGCATTTAGCTGATCTCCTTAAGCCTAACGAACCCCTTCGAACCCTGATGTCCATTTTAGTCTAAAAAGGGGATTTTTTCACTTCGGTTGGGGCCAAACTCTCTGGAACAAACTGCCTGAGGAGATCAGACGGGCAAGTTCCTCATCCTCTTTTAAAAAAACTGTCGAAAAAAAAAAGTATAAAGTAAAAGTGGTATAGATGTCTCCCTGCTGTATGTTTTGTTGAGTGTTTTATAGTGTTCTTGCAGTTTTCTTTCTTTGTTTCTGTTTTTATGTTGTGAAGCACTTTGTAACTGTGTTTTGAAAAGTGCCACATCCTTAAGTTTCTTGTTATGATTACAATGTTTATTATGATTATATGATGATTGATTATGACTATGACTGTCATGATGCTGATGATTATCATTTTTATCATAAGCAGTAGAAGTAGTAGTATCCCCTAATCCAAATCAGGGCCCCAAATGGAAAGCATCTAAAAAGTGTATTTCTAGATCAACAGGTCTTTTGCAGAGCAGAAGGAAAGCCGTGTGCTCCTGATGGTGGTCTCCATGGTGACAGGATATCTCCTATGTTGGATGCCATACGGTGTCATGGCGATGCTGTCCTCATTTGGACGTCCCGGCATAGTGTTGCCTGCAGCAAGAATAATCCCCTCCCTCCTGGCAAAGACCAGCACTGTCCTCAACCCATTTATCTATGTGCTGCTAAACAACCAGGTAACATCCACAACAGTGTGAATAATTAAGATTTGTCTTATCACAACGGAACACGTCATTTCTTTTACAACACTTTGGTCTTAGCTTCACCACCAACAGCACCTAACTTCATCAACAGGACATATAGGGTCCCAGCTATAGTAGTAGCCACCAAACATCTTTTTAGCTTTGACTAATTTCTTTAGTAAAGTAAGGTGTGGAGCCAGCTGCAGTAGTCTGGTACATTTATGTCCCCAGTTACTCATCAGCGATTTTTTTCTACCTTCAAAGCTCGAGTGAAAAAAATAAGTCAGCTTTTTTTCTGCTTTCATTTCCTGTGCCATCTCTCAGTTCTCCAGGTGTTTCCTGTACATGATCAGGTGCAGCTCTGAAGCTCCGCCCACCCAGGTGCAGCACCACACATTGTCCAGCATCACAGGGGGATGGTCTCACACTCCCAAACCGTCATCAGAGGTACAAAACACTGTGCCTGTTACCTCCAGAGACCAACAGATACAGGAACCCTAGCACCAACGACTCAGTCACCCGATCTCTATCTCCACATAAGGTGAACTATCATGGTGTCAGGCATGTAGTGTGTGACGTGTGTGAGGCCGTGCTTGGAAACAATCTGTGCCATTAAGTGTAAAAAACGAGCCTGTTTCAATATGCAGCAGATGTCTTTAAGCACACAAGGATTTTCTCCCACCTCAGCTACTGTGACACAATCAGCATCTATGACGATGAATATCTACAACAGAGCGTTTAAAGTCCTAGATTGGTAGCCGATAAGGTCACATCACTGCCACATTCCTAAAGAAATTTCACGTTAAGTTTGAATGATTTTATTAAATTTGCCAACCTCATGGAGACTGTAATGTGTAATTTCATAAATCCTCACTTGGACAAACAGAATTATCTGTTCAGGGGGTCAAAATGTGGAACGCTTCACCAGCAGAGCTCAAACTTGATCCAGATTCAGATCATTTTAGACGTGGACTAAAGCAGTTTTTAAAGAGGATTCAGTCTGTGCACTTCCTGTCTAACTCTGTGCTATTGTGTGATTCTGTATTTTGTGTCTTTATAATATTGTGTGCTTATTTTGTGTGAATTTGTTGCCACTGTGTGTATTTTGGGAATTGTCTGTATTTCAAAAGCTTAGCAAGGGACGGAAATGGCAAATTAGCTCGAGTGACAGATGCTGTAGTACATGGCAATGGTTTACTTACTTCATACCTGACCCTACAAATAAACACTAAATAAATATTAAATAAAATATGTATCTTCTGTTCCAGTGTTTATTTTAGTAGACTACCAATAGTAAAAAAAAACAGAACAGAAAAAAAATTTAGTTAAAAAAAACAAAAAAAAGAAGAAAAAAAAGTAGTCAAAAGAACAAAAAAAAATCAACAAAACAAAACGAACAAAAAATTACTCAAAAAAACAGAAAAAATCAGTCCAAAAACAGAGAAGAAAAAAATATATATTTCAAAAACAGAAAAAATAATAGTCCAAAAAACAAATAAAAAAAAAAAAAATAGTCCAAAAAACAGAAAAGAAAAAAAGTCCAAAATCATTTAAAATAAAAAGTAAAAAAAAAACCTCAAAAAAAAGAAAAAAAAATTAGTCCAAGAAACAGAAAAGAGAAAAAAATAGTCTCTCAAAAACAGCTTTTTTTTTGGTGACAGTAATACGCTTCTCTAAAGTCAAGGGTAAAATATTGTGAAAATACTTCAGTTGTCTTTGTGAAGCATTGAAGCAGGTTATTGTGTTCTCTCTTTGCACCACTAGAGGGCGCTGTGGCTTGGCTGCTTTTGTGCATAATGCACACAGCAGCATCATTTATGTGTCGCTGAATGACTCACAAACAAATCACAACACAGAAATGTGACAAGTAGATTCTTTTAATTCTTAGTTGACAATATACGACAATTTTAAATCCTCAGTTCAGAATAAACAACTTTCTGAATGGATGATCGACACCAAAATAATTTATTAAGAAAATAAACATACGTTTTCAAAAATATACACAGTCATTATGCTTCATGTACACTGACTGAGCTCTCAGCGAGTGATAGATTTGTCTGATGACATGTTCACATTTGTGGCAAAATCATGACAACGTACAAATATATTGAAATACTTTCAGATTCAAGGCGAGAGGACACTGCTGTTTAAGAAAAATACTGTCTGTTCACTGTAGCAAATTCCCTGTAACAACTCATCGTCGTGTTTGAGGAGCTGAGATTGAAACCAAAATCCACACGATCAGTTAGTGTTTAACCTGCTCCACCTGCGTACTGATCTGAACACCACACACACAGAAATAGCCGTACAAAACAATTCAAAAATACACATGGAACATTCAAAAACATTCCTGTGAGATGGCGTTACTGCTGAACCGGAAGTCCGTGTTTAAGGTGCATCCATTTGCAGAGATTTGGAGGTGGTTTCTCTTTGCCTAGCTGGGGTGTGGAGTCTCTGCCCCCTTCAAACTCTGAGGGAAAAACAGACCAAAGAGTCAAAGAGAGATGGAAAGGATTCCTGATGTAAACCATGCCTCAGTGTGGCGCTGTGATTCATCCTGGCATCTGCAGCTCACAAGTCTTACTCACTAGTGTTCAAAATTGTAGATTTTAGTTGTATTTTTTCAGAGTAACTTCACCACCACTCATTAGTACAACATGTACATTTTCACTGTAAATCCCCAGGCTCCTACAGATGTATAGATCTCAGATATTACTACAGTATACCAGTGATACAGCAACTCATGAAAAATACATGTTGATAATTTTATTGTCTTCACTCCTGTTTTGTTGGGGTCTTTAGGTCCGTTATTGCTCAGTAGTGTCCAGTGGCTTTAAAGGGATATTCCGACGTAAATTTAAGTTATGGTCAAACACACCGGAACACCGAGTTGGACACCCCCTCGAGGGATAAATGTTGCAGACTGCTGGCTTGTTTGTCATCTTGCTTGCTAGTTTGGAACTCACTGACTCTCTTCCAGCAGCCGCTTGTTTGTGGGGGAGCCCTGACAAGTCGATCATCGAGTGCAGCAGATCATTTCCATGAAGTAATAATCATCATAATAATCATCTTGCACAGCAGACGTGGTAGTTCTTCTGCCTTAGCCTCTCGGTCTGATTGCATTTCCATGTAGTAATAATCATAAATGTTCTTCCTTGAGCTGCGAAACTCCACTGCACTTGACTGATCGATTTGTCAGGGCTCCCCCACAAACAAGCGGCTGCTGGAGGAGAGTGGGTCAGCACTATGGCTGGGACCCTATATGTCCTGTCGATGAAGTTAGGTGCTGTTCAGAGCATTATTTGTGGCAATAGAGTGGCGTTTTGGTTAAGGTTTGTGCGTGGAGACGTAGACCACTGTGTATTGCTATCGTGTGGTCTTTACTAAAGATGGTACAACTTGAGAAGGAAGCTGTCTGCAACATTCTTCTCTCGAGGGGGGTGTCTAACCTGGTGTTACGGTGTGTTTGACCATAACTTAAATTTATGCCAGAATATTCCTTTAAGTGTTAACATTTGGTTATAGGGTAACTTCACCACCACTCATTAGTACTATTTTTACTTGTGTTGCACAAGGGGAAATGAGTCAAGAGCACATCATAAATATACATTTATTTTTAGGTTGTCTTTTGAATACTTGCCCACCATTATAGGGGTTAGTTGATCAGAATCAGTGGGTTTCAGAATCCCTTACAGATACAAAACAATCATCTCTTTGAATGTGTGGCAGAGCAGTGCCTCTGGTAAGGCAGGTTGAGTTTCCTTACTGATCAGCTCGACATCAGTTTGAATAATTCACCTTTTTGGTCATTTATCAGGATTTAACGTGTATCACTCACTAAAACCACCTGATCACATCTGAAGCTCTGCTTTTTTCTTTTGTTTATTTAAAATCTGTGAATAATCCAACTTAAAGTTCGGACTGTTGTGGAGCTTTTTGTCCGGGATTATTTACACGACTTTGAGGTGAAAAAATCTGTTGATTTTTGGTGCAGACTGTCAAGAAAATAAAAACTATGACATGTAAATGTTCTGTACGGACTCAGTTTTTTAACTCACCTGTGAATAGTTGAATGGAGGAAACACAGGCTGGGGTTTCGTGTAGTCAGGAGGGTTGGCGTGGGGGTCGTAGCCCAGACGAGCAAGCATGGGGGCGATTTCAGCCATGTCACTCAACACATCGGAGGGAATGTTTCCGACCCACTTAGAGAGGGCTTCTGTGTTCACCGGCTTCATCACCTGGTCAGTGGAGCGCTCCACCCTGCACACAAACACACACAAGGTATAACACACACATTGTAACACACAGTTAGTGTGAGTTCACAGGAGATTAGGTGAAGAAATGTAGAAGTTTGAAATACTTCATGAAATGTTAATGTTTACTGTCCATGAGTTAAATAAAAAATCTAGATTTTAATTTGTCAAAAAAACACTTTAGATAAAAAGAAAAAAAAACTGAAGACAATGTAAAAGTGGACTGTTTTTCATATCTTCTTTGATAAATTCAATAACCATCACATTAGCGAAGAAATCAGCAACAATGTGAGGGACTTTTCAGCAGGGGGCGCCACCAAAATCAACCCAGACAGACAGACAGACAGACAGACAGTTCCTCACATGAACTTTCATCAAGGCTGAACGAACCTTTTACACACATTATTCCTCGACCACGTGTGATAAAGCGGTCTGTATTCACAAGATACAACCTATGGCACAAAAAACATTTGTGGGCGTAATACAAGGGCACAAGTCCTTCACAAACACACACACACACACACGCGCGCACATACACACGCCAGGTTTGACTACTTGCTGTGTCAAGCAGACAGATTTTCACCAAATCCCCTGAGCTGCCGGCCTGCGCATAAATACTCCAACAACAAAAACAAATTAAACATCTCCTGCTGGATGTCTGTAAGCTTTAACTGACCCTCTGACTGAAAACTACAAAAGTCAAAACACACGACAAACGTCAAATCTGGAAATTTAGGACAAGAAGAAGAAGAAGAAGAAGAAGACACGTTACAAAATAAGTGCTGGACTACATTATTTGATGATAGAGTCCAAGGTGGAGTATTTATGTGACTCTGTGACCCCTCCAGTGTGGACATATGAGATCTGCTACAGATTAAAGCCTGAGGTATTTCAACACTAGAAACTACCCATCTGTGAAAAATGTAATCAAACTGAGGCAAACTTGCTTCACAGTTATAAATTATGGACATATACTGTTAGACTATTATGGACAGCAGTGTTTTGATTTTTCACTAAAATCTTTGGGACTACGATAAGGTCAGAGCCACTTCTGGTTATACCTGGGACGTCAGAGAGCATTGGGAACCTGCAGAATATGCAACATCGCCTTTTGTGCTACAGTCTCTTCTGTGGAAAAAAAACGACTTACTTTTACTTATTAAAGGGATATTCCGGCGTAAAGTTTAGTAAAGGGCAAACACACTGTAACACTGAGTTAGACCCCCCCTCCAGAGATGAATGTTGTCGACTGCTTGCTTGTTTGTGTGGGAGCCCTGACGAGTCAATCACCGAGTGCAGCGGGTTATTTCCATGAAGTAATAATCATAAATGTTCATCCTTGAGCTGCGAAACCCTGCTGTACTTGACTGATCAACTTGTCAGGGCTCCCCCACAAACAAGCGGCTGCTGGAGGAGAGTAGGTGAGTTGTGTTTAGTCTCTTTGTTAAAGAAATTTGTCAAAGTTAAAAAGATGTTTTATGACTAGTACTATGGCTGGGACCCTATATGTACTGATGATGAAGTAAGGTGCTGTTCTGAGCATTATTTGTGGCTATAGAGTGGTGTTTTAGTTGAGGTTTGTTTATGGCTCCTCAGACCGCTGTGTATTGCTATCCTGCGGTCGTAACTAAAGTTGGTATAAGTAGAGTAGCAAGCAGTCGGCAACATTCATCTCTTGAGGGGGGTGTCTAACTCTGTGTTACGGTGTGTTTGACCCTAAATTAATTTTATGCCGGAATGTCCCTTTTATGTTCAAAAACATTGAAGCACTGCTTAAACTAAAGTTGGATGTATTGCTTCACAATAAAAATATCGGAAACAGAGTTTTCCTAAAGATTGATAATTTATGTTTTAAATGACCCTAAATGAGACTGGATATGGATTAAAAATATGAGATTGAGATTTTAAAATTTGATTGTGATAGTAAGGTTTTAATTTAATGGCCTCTGTAAATCGACTGAAACAGTTTGAAACCAAACAAGGTCTTGAGCTGTTTGTGGTCCAGTGCAGCAAACAGCATCGGTTCATTGCACTGGGGTTTATATGCATGTGAAAGTCTGAAACTGTTGCCAAAAACCACAATGAGCAGCTTGTCTCGACAGTAAACACCTGAAAACCTCAACACGTAGAAGAGGTGTGATAACCTGCATGACTCACTTAGACAGAGACACACCACCAGCTTTTCCAATCAGCTCTTCATGATGCAGCACCGACAGGTCCCACTGCAAATCCAGGAAGTGAAGCAACTTCCTCATTTCCTCCTCTGTGTGCAGGACAAGCTGCTCGTAGCGAACGGGCAGACACCGAGCCTCCCCGGCTGCCTGGCACTGACTGTACATGGTCTCCACTGCGCTGCTCCACTTCGTCAGACAGTCCCTGTAGCTGGTCAGGTCGAAGCCAGAGATGGTCACCTGTGGATGGATACAAAGATCATGAGACACCAACAATAACAATAATTATGATGGTGGTAATAATAATAATAAAATACTACTACTACTACTACTGCTACTACTACTACTACTACTACTAATAATAATAATAATAAACTACTGCTTCTACTACTACTAAGACTACAACTTATAGTAATAATGATGGTTATAATACTAATAATAAACTACTACTACTACTATCACTACTATTACTACAACAACTACTACTATTACTTCTGCTAGTACTACTACTACTAGTAATAATAATAATAATAAAATTAATAATAAACTACTACTTCTATTACTACTAATAATGATAATAATAATAATAATAAACTACTATTACTACTATTACTACAAGAACTACCACTACTACTACTAATAATAATAATAAACTACTACTTCTACTACTAATAGTAATAATAATGGTTATAATAATAATAATAATAAACTTTTATAACTACTATCACTACTATTACAACAACAACAACAACAACAACTACTACTACTACTAGTACTACTACTAATAAAATAATAACAATAATAATAATAATAATAATGAAAATAATAATAAACTACTACTACTACTACTACTACCACTAATTATATTAATAATAATAAACTACAACTATTACTGCTACTACTACTACTACTACTACTACTACTAATAATAATAATAATAATCAAAATAAAAGAGCCTAGACAAGACTAAAACCCAAATCAACATGTCCAAATGAGACATTATTGGTAATAAAAATAAAAATAAAATCAATATTTTATTAAAATCGGTGGAAGCTATAAAAGCTTTAATGAGTGTCACATGAGCTGAGACGTCATTAAAAACAAAGACATCATAAGAACCCGTGATACCCAGTCTACACAGGACCAACCACAAAAACCTAAGACCAAGGGGGACTATCAAAAAAAAAAATTAAGAGGTTATAAAACACGAGTAAGAAGAGTTAAAGGTTTTAAAGAAGACAAAATCAGGTTAAAAAAAGTCTATAAAAATGAGTTTTAAGACGTGCTTTAAAAGCAGTGACTGATTCTGCACGCCATGGTTCTCATGGCCTGTCCTTGTAATATGTTTTGTGTCATATGGTATGTGTTGTCTGTACTCGTGTTTTGTGTTAGAATAAGACCTGTGAAAGCAAATTTCCCCCTGGGGACAATAAAGATGATTATTATTATTATTGTCTCCTCACGGAGGTCGTTCCAAAGTCCAGGGGCCCTGATGGAAAAGGACTGGTCACCTTTAGTTACAAGTTTCAACCAGGAGGCCCCCAACCGAGGATCTCAGGGTGCCGGCTAGCTCATAGGGAGTTAAAAGTTCTGTTATGTAGATTGGAGCCAGACCCTCTACCGCCTTAAAAGTAATGAGTAAAATCTTAAAATCAATTCTAAAGATGTAAAGATGCTAAAATCGGGGTTCAGTGATGTGGTCTGTTAAAACCAGTTGATCATGAAAGAGTGTGGTGGCAGAGAGAAACCAGAAACCACAGGGAGGTGTTGTTGTGAAATGGTACCATCACAGACTCGATACGTGGCTGTTTGGACAAACACATGAGTGAGATGATCCACCGTACCTTGCGTGATATCATGGAGTGAACAGTTGCCCGTCCGTCTCGCAGCATGAGAACAAATTTGGCTTTAGGGAAGATTCTGGACAGATATGAGAGAGACTTCAAGGCAAACGGGTCCTTGTTGCAGAGACGAGGAGCCGGCTCCCCGTGCCCTACTATCACCTGAAACAAAAAGAGTTATGACCATGAATGCCTGAACTGTTTGAGACAGACCTGTCCTTTGAAAACAGAGGGTATACTCCTCTTGAGATGCAAAATGTAATTGTGTGAGTAATCTTTAATAGCAGGGACAGGATCCTATCACTCTTATTATAAACAGAAAATGACCTTTTAAACCAGGATAGATGAGAAACAAACATGGAGAGACACTGACACTCATTTAAAAGTGAAATTAAGCGGTTTAAGCACCAGCTGAACATGATGGAAAACAGATTCATTCAGAAGTTTGAGGGTTAGACTGAACAGACAGATATAAAGTCATCATAAAGTTGTCTTGTCAACAGTTTTCCCTGGTTTCAGTTCATCTTGGTACACTGAGACACAAAGAGACAAAGACTGCCCCGGTTTATGTTTCATATGAGGTCATGACACAGTTTTGCAGTTGTTGCCAAGACAACATCTGATTTCGCAAACAGACCTTTAAATACAAGTTTCAAACCGGCATGACGGGTTTTAATTAGGGGTGTCCCGATACAACTTTTTTTTTTTACCTCCGATACAATACCGATATTGATCTGATATTAGCACAAACTTGTGAATGACAAGTTTTTCACTCAGCCAATCGTCTTTTTCTGACTTTAACTTTCTGCAGCTACCGTAGCCTCGCAGAGTTGTTAAATGAGTTAAATGAAGTTTGACTTATCTGATTTCTTTGGCTTAATGCGCTTTATAATCCGGTGCGCTTTATGGTGCGAAAAATACGGTATATAAAGTTTTTTTTAAATTGTGATTGTG
This sequence comes from Xyrichtys novacula, assembly GCA_962446985.1. Taxonomy (NCBI): domain Eukaryota; kingdom Metazoa; phylum Chordata; class Actinopteri; order Labriformes; family Labridae; genus Xyrichtys; species Xyrichtys novacula. Next base: position 11,751,199 of record OY660872.1, read on the forward strand.
TGATTCTCAAACATCAGTCACAAAGCGGCTCACCTCTAACAGGAACGCTCTGACAGCCGAGTCCAACACCTGATCGGTGACGCCGGCCTCATCCAACCGTATCCTCTCCTTCACCGAGCGGCTCCAGGTGGCCCGCATGGCCAGAAGGCGGGGGATCACGCGGGTTTCCTCCCCGCAGCGCACATGGTTGTGGGCGTCCAGCATGACGCGCATCAGCGTCGTGCCGCTCCTGGGGAAGCCCCCGATGAAGATCAGGGGCGTGTCTTCTGGGAAGTGTTCAGTCAGGCCTAAGCTGTGATTGGCTGAGCCCAGATTGAGCTCCATCCACCTGTAACGATGGCTTTTCGGAGGGCACTCGATCCCGCTCATGCCCAAATAGAGCAGAGAGGCTGAGCAGAGAAGCACACAGCCCAGGAGAAGGCTGGATCTGCTGCTCCTCATGGCTGCTTCATAAAATCCACAGTCAACTGAAAAGGATAAAGGTACTTTCTCAATACCAGTTCTAGAATTGGCTCAAAAAACACACACCAGACAAGTCAAGGTGTGATATTCAGGGTCGAGCAAGGAGGGATCCTCGCTCCTTCGCAGCTCCTCAGCCTTGGCGTTGAAGGGCTGAGTCCGGGCTCGCTGCCTTCCACAGCCAGCAGCGTCTCTTCTGCATCATTTCTACCTAAAAAAAGAAAACAAAAATCACACAGAGTTTAAAAAAAGAACGGTACCAAACTCAGCCTGTACAGCCCACAAACTAAAACAGTGTTCTTGAGTTGTAATACAGCAGCAGATCTTGACTCGAGCCTGAATTCACGCCTTTTTTTGGCTCATGAAGTGAAGATACTGTCCATCATCCAAACATTAGCCACCACTCTGCATGGAGAGCTATTTTCAGACCGGCAGGGTGTGATGGTTCCAACTCTGTTACTTTGCCAAGAACACTTAAAACCCTTCCAGTGAGGCTGAATCATATCTAGATTTATTTTACATCTCTCCTCAAAGGAGCCGCCGACTGTCACGCTGTATCACAGCTCACTCTCAGACCGTCGATCTGAAGCCACTAATTACTACTTTCCCGTGTTTTCATTTTCAGAGTCGGTTTCTGCCTCACAACGCCATTTGTTTCAGATCGGACAGGATGAGCCGAAGAGTGGTGCAACTTCCCCATTTCTCTCCTGCAATGTTCACTGTAACTGAGCGAGCCTCTAGTTCCTCTTTTTAACACACTAGTTTCCAAGGAGCTGAGAGAGAAGTTGAACACAGACGAAACTTTTCAAATGATCTGCGCTCGGTTTCTCAAAAACTCTTTAAAGCCAAATTACAAATCTTTAACTCCCAAATGTAACTGCAAAAACGGCTTTTTTTAACATCATGCAAAAGCGAGCCACGCTTCAGTATGTCTGTTCTTCTTTAAGGTGAGCTGGTATTTCTGTCCTGCTGAGGCCAAATGTACAGGGAGGGTAACATCTGGATGCCACGTGGGGGAACACTCCTCTCACAGGGCTGGAGTAGCTGGTTCTGTAAAATTCAGCCTGGCGATCAAAGTGAAAGGGGAAAAACAGCTGGAAATGAGGACATCATGGCCTGGCAGGGTCACTGAGGTGCTGCCTTAAGCCTCGCTAAGTCTGCTGGTATTTCCACAAGCTTTACATGTAATTCTAATGCATTTCCATGCAGAGATTAAGCTACTTGGAGTTTGCAGAGAATTAGGCCAGCGGTTTAAGACAAGCCTCCCTGATTTTTTTTTCTCTCCCTTCAAGAGCTTTTTCCTTTTAAAGGACCAGTTCACCAATTTTGTCTGTGAAATGTCTGAAAATAACAGAAAAATACATCTAAATTTCTCTAAAAGGAAGTTTTAATCACTTTTGTGCAGTCTCAAACCTTCAAATACTAACCCCCATGATGATAAAGAGAAAAACTTGTGTACCGTGTACCGTTTTGGGGTTGATATAAAATATTACAGTCATAAACAGAACCTAGCTTACTCAAACCAAAACTATCTGCTTGTTAGTCTTTGCGAGAGTACAAAAAGGACTGACCTTGAAGAGGATTGGCGTGCACTCTGGTTAGTAACACGTCAAAAACAAATGATCACAACAAGAGTGAAAGAGGTAGTTGAGGTCGCAGTCGCTCAAGTATTTTGGTATTCTTGAATTCTTGATTCTGGGTTGCAGTGACTGGATAAAAATATCTAATCTGAAATGTTGTGTGCTCAGACTGCCAGAGAAAATTAGGTTTTCTTTGATTCCATCTAGGGCTGGGCGATAAAACGATAACGATATATATCAAAGATTAATTTCCCTCAATATTAATATGAAACTTGGTCAATATCCTTTTCAATAGTTGGCATTCTGCCATGTTTTGGTAGACTATACCAATAGCCAATGACAAAGGAGAGTTTCCGCTTTGTGCTAAACCAATCCTGTGCTAAATTAAGGTCCTTAAAAAAGGGGAGCTTTTTTTGTGCGGTTTTTTTCGTGCAATTATTTCGGACGTCAATCAGCGACGTTTTCCCGTCCTGCAATATTGCGGCATTTATTTCCTCGCATCACGGTCGATTTTTTTATAGTTTGGCATACTGTGTGTCCACTTCTGACCAATCAGATTTCGTGTTCTTGCAATGTCAGATTCACCAGTATATCCAACATGGCTGACCAGCTGATTGTTTACGTGTCGGAGAACAGAGTACTTTTTGATAAAAAACACAAACATTACAAAGACAAAGACCTGAAGGACAACTTGTGGAGAGTCATAGCGTCAGATTTCTTATATGATGATGTTTTGTGTGCTTTAACAGTTCAAACAGCGTCAAAATTCGCCTCTGAGTATTTCGCAATTTCGCGTCCTATATTTGCGTCGTTCCCGGTGTGTAGGGACCTTTAGAACCAAGTAGCAAACAACTTTATAGTAGCAGGCAGCAGCTACACGCAACTGTAAAAGTTTTAACACATGAAGCCGACAGCACTGAAGCAGCGCCACGCCGCAGAGCACGCTCAATGCAAAAGGTTACAAACCCCGAGCGGAGCAAGGAGCCCATAGCGCCTGTGCAGCCGAAACAGCCGACCATTCAGTCCGCTTTGCAAAAGGTTACAGGCCAAAGCCGAGCTCATGGCGCCTGTGCAGCGGCTAGTGCAACGCCTTATGTCGAAATGTCAAAGAGACACAAAGACCTCACACATGCAGTTGCTTATTGTATTGCAAAAGACATGCTACCAATAAGCACTGTTGAATTTCATTTTTTATATCGACCGATACAAAAAAATATATCGTGATGAACTTTTTCCCATATCGCTCAGCCCTGATTCTACCTGATCTCGACTTCATGTTTGATGACTTTGATTACTCGTATCCCCAGAGAAAGCACCAAACAAACAGAAATAACCTTGATTTGGACTGTTGGTGTGAGCAGTGGCAGCATGGCATGTTGTCGCCTGTGCTATCATAGTGACCAGTCTGTTTTCTGAAGATAAGAGGATAGGTCAAGCTCTCGTGAAAACAACCAGAAATACTCAAACAGGAATACAGATGCGGGGAAAGTATGTGTAGACTCTGGGCCTCAGTAGGTGACATGTCTGATCAGCATGTTGTTGAAAATCCAGTAGCCTCCTTGTTTTTCACAGCGGGAGGCGACGCCTTTGATTCCTCCAGAAAATTGAGTTTGAGAGGTGCATTTTTACTATTGTTTTTGCACATCTGGACACACTCATATTTCTGTGCAAATTCAAGAGTATTATGGACAAAACGGTAACAGACCAGTGCGGTTGTTTTTCCTAAAAGCCAGATGTTTTTGAACACGTGTTTTAGATCTGTTGATTGTTTTATTTGTGACAGCTTCTCAATGTTCGTGACTCTGCGGGGCTCCTACCCTGAGCAGGTTTGACAGGCGCAGAATATGTTTATCATTGAGCAAAAAGTAATTGAACAAACGTTAACATACAATATTGTGCAACATGCTCTGGAGTTTGGAGAGCTGTCTGACTCTGTGTTTCGGCTGGAGTGAATTTTCTCAGTACCGAGCTAAGGTATGGTAGTCGACATTAAAGTCCTTTATCGTACTCCAGATTGATTTATTAGCGAGGGTCACCTGTCTGACTGTCCTCAGCATCACGTCAGGAACTGCACTGACATGTTCTGTTTTTCTTTTGTAATTCCTGACCATGTCTTCTCGCTTTCTCCTCTCCTTTAAACCACTCTTTTTCATCATTTCATCATGAAATTTCACATGATAACTAATGACTGAAACATGTTGCCCTTGAACTACCATGTTTGCCAACACTATAGGGCTGGGACGATATTTCATCTCGATATTTAGTCTGCATTTTAAACACCAGTGAAACAGCTGAATGATTATGATCGTCTACTGACTATTCCAGGAACCATATTTCCCAAAAAAATACACATCATATGTAAGTCAGTTTTAAAGATTGAGGGTCCTTACACACCGGGACCATTTTTTTCGTGCGATTATTTCAGATGTCAATACTTTTCCAAACCCATATCCTGTCAATACAAGCGTTCACATCAGCAATGTTTTCCCGTCCTGCAATATTGCGGCATTTATTTTTTCGGATCACGGCCGATTTTTTTAAGGCCACTTTTAGATGGAAACGGTCTCCATAGAAAACGGAAAAGTGCCGTTTCGTTTTCAGTTTTTATGCTGTGTTTACAAAAAAATGCAATGTGGTTGAAAACGCTGTAATGTGCATGCCAGGTCGCTAGGTGGCGCGTGTCGTTGTGACCGCGCTCCCATATAGACCAACAACGCATACGTAGAACAACTTCCATTCTACTTCCTAGAAGCACGCAGCGTGAGGCGACGTGAGCCAGGACGTCACAGGTTTGACTGTTTTCAGCGTTGTTGTACTTTAGACGAAAGCGGGACTAGCAGAGCGCTTACAACATTTCCACTCTGGAGGGGGTTTTCACTTTGTTACGTTTTCATCTCCTGAAAACGCAGTTGCCTAAACGAAACTAAATTTTTCCGTTTTCTATGGAGACCGTTTCCGTCTAAAAGTGGCCTAAAGTTTCGCATACTGTGCGTCCACTTCTGACTAATCAGATTTCGTGTTGTTGCGACGTCAGATTCACCGGTATATCCAACATGGCCGACTGGCTGATTGTTTACGTGTCGGAGAACAGAGTACTTTTTGATAAAAAAACACAAATATTACAAAGATAACGACCTGAAGGACAACTTGTGGAGAGTCATAGCGTCGGATTTCTCATATGACGATGTTTTGTGTGCTTTAACAGATTGCTAAACGTTTTTGTTTTAACCTTCATCTGTGCTAACGTAAGCTAACGGTTGTTACTGTAGTTTCATTTGCTTATCTGGTACTGGCCCCGACTCAGTACATGCTATCATGACAGACAGACATCTCAACACTAGATGTCAAATCAGAACTGAAAACAATCAGTTTGGTCCCGCCCTCCTTCGCCTCTGATTGGCTGTAAGTGCTGACTGTTTGGCTTGAGCGTGTGATGACGTTTCCTGCTTTTCTAGCCAATCAGAGGCCAAGGGGAAAAGTCTTCCCCGTGATGCGTCTTTCTTTACCGCCAGAAAGTCACAAAATCGCATCGGGCTTGATATGTATAGTCAGGCCCGTCAAAATTTGCCTCTGTATATTGCGTAATTTCGTGTTCTATATTCGCATCAGCCCCGACCTTAAAACTCACCTGAGAAACCTGTAACATCTTCTCAGACAGGACACGACCCCTGACCATGAAAAGGAAGAAAACTAGTATTCCGATTTTTCGTTGTGCCCTCTGGTGGCAAAGATAATCGCAATATGACAACAAGTCCCGGTCTCCCCTACCTATTTTGTTTGGCCACCTTAAAAATCCCTGTGCTGATCCAGGTACATGATGGTCTATGTCTGTATGAATAGGTTTATTCTACAGTTTTACAGCTGAGGCCCAGCGGCCATGAACATCTGGCCTCGGTTCATGGTGCATGTCTGCAAATATTCACCCGAGGCAAGCAGGCAGGCGGGCGGGCGGTCCACCAGGTGAATGACCTGCTATCAGTCAAACACTCTAGCGGCCACCCACAACCGACAGAAATCTCCTTTTTGTCCTCATCACATAGAAATACAGCCATGTATCTGTGTGGAAGCAGCTGGTCAGACGGTGTTCACTCACCAACGTCCGTGTAACCGCCGAAATCCCGAGGAGGAAAAAAAAAAACATCAACCTTGATCCAAAAACCTGAAACAGCAGCTCCTCTGTCCACGGCCACGTCGGTGTTTTTCTCTCATTCATCGGCGGAGGGAACAGTCGTGTTGTCTACATCGCTGAATTCTTCCATAAACCCGTAATAAGTCGACATTTCTCCGCTGGTTTCCTGATGTAACTTTGAACCGAGTCAAGTCGAGCTGTCTGTCTCTGTGTCGCGAGGCGAGAGAGAGAGAAAAAGAGAGTCGGTGAGGCAGAGAACGCTGAGCGCTGATTGGACGATTCTCCCTATGATTACTGGAGCGCATGTGCTCGGAGGATTCCTATTGGTGGAGGTGTTAAAGGGCAATTCCGCTGCATTGACACAAGAAGAACAAGGAGAGATCTGTTTTTTTTTTCTCACCCGAGGCTTAAATTACTCCACTTACATCGATCTGTATCCTCTCACCAAAGGCCCACGGGGGAAATTTAATCACAGCTCGGGGTTTAGTTGAGGTTACACCGCCTCATTTAATTTCCCACCTTTTCATTAGGACGACACAGCGGGCTGGCTCTGGGTTTTAATGATAGGTTGTGGCCTCAGAACATGTGTAAGCTTGTCATTCTAACATAAAAGAAACATAAATTATCACTGAATTCATGAATAAGTTAGGAGATACTTAAATAATAAATGTTTCAAGTGCTAATGGTCAGGGAAAATGTCGACCAGAGCAAAGGTGCGAAAAATTACCAGAGAAAACAGACCTGACTTTTTTGTTGTTGTTGTTGCTAGAAAATGTATAGGAGAGAGTGGGGTAAGTTGAGCCACTCCCTGTTGATTGGAAATGGTCAAAGAAATTGATCATGTGACCAAATATTTAGGAGATGGGCATCAATTCATGGAGTCTGTGAAGGTTAGAAGCACATGGATAAAGGGGTTAGACATTTATTTCACTGTTGTAAGTGAATTTAGTCTGTCATAAGTTTTATTAGAATTGTGTTCAGACCAGAAAAGATCATTTTAATTTGTTTTATACACTAATTGTGGTATCTATGATGTCAAAAACCAAATATATAAGTATACCATTTTAGCTCAGAGGACTAATAAAGTCATAACAGTAGTACTTGGGTAACTGAGAAAGTAAAGGAGTCTGATGAGAGGATCAGAGTTTACGTTCAGATTGTTGAAATGTTTGACTTTTTGTCTACAAAAATACAGCTGTGAATGTTCTGAATCACTTAAAGACATTCTCATTTTTAAAATGACTTTTTACAAAACAGCTTTTTAGCAGATATATGCAATAATAATAATAAAAAGAATCATTGTACCAGTTGAATAGTGTATAATAGATACAAATACACATGAATGTGAAGAAGTGACTGTTATTGAGGGAGAGAGAAGGTGAGGGAGGGCTGGGGTCGTAGTGGGGATACGGCTCAACTTACCCCCAATTTTTATTTTGCATGCTATATTATCAAGACAGTTCTGTTTACGCTCATTCTGTTGGTTTGCAGGGATGACCAACATCTTGAAATATATGCAGACACTAGTTAGAGACAAAACTATGATTGACTTGATGAAGTGATCCGAAATATGAAAAATGGTTCATCTTACCCCACTCTCCCCTACTATTTAATTGGACCAGCGACAAACCTCCCACTGTAACTCATTGGTACAAAGACATTTTTAGAGTTTTACTGATGGAAAGGCTGAGTGCCAAATTAAAAGGGAATGATGATATCTTTATGGACACATGGCGGCCCCTTATGGATTACTTGCCTGAAGGTCTAAGTGAAACTAAACAGAGGGGAGAGGGTGGTTTAAGGGGTCCCAGACTGAGCTTATTATGAAAATACTTTTTTTATTAATACAAGGACACATATTTCTTTAGTTGATGACACATTGTTGTGTTGTTGTTGGGGTTTTTATTTGTTTACCCTTCTTTTTGTCTTTGTTTCTTTTCCCCTCATGTTTTATCATTTTCTTGTCATTTTCTACCTTATTTAAATCAAAATTAAAGTACGGTAAAAAAAAAAAAAAAAAGTAACCTGAGAGAGGATCCATGTGCTTTTGGGGATCCTTCCTGTCACTGACCTCAGCTGTTTGGGGGTCAAAATTCAGGATCAAAAGATTGATTATAATCTGCATTACTTCATACTTCTAATCCTGTCATAATTCAGATTTATCCTAATCATCCTTGCATAGCCTAGTTTAGACTGCCTTGAACTCTGTGGTCTTTGTGTTACTCACTTAAGCCCCAGTGGATTAAAGGATTTGTGATTCATCTGTGCTCTAAATCACACAAAGTTCCTTATTTGATGATTTGCCAATTAACAACAAAACCGTTATATCAGTTTTTGCGACACAGGAGCGCTTCTTGTTTGTTTTCTCTCTCGCACAAAGTCCTTGTGTCATCTCCTCAATGTCACTTGATTTTGGGCTTTTTCAAAATACCTAGAGGTCGTCTCACAGAATAGCGTATAATCTGACACCTTAGTGCATTAATTCTTTGTGTTGTTTTCCCATGACTTACAGATATTTTAGACAATACAGTTCAATATATTTAAGGTATGTTTTGGATGTGTTCCACTCATGCATGATAAGGGACTACGCAGATATTTCCCCCATGAAATAGTTTCAACTCTGGGGTCCCCCTGGATGTCCTGGTACTGAATCAGTGTCCATTACTTTCCCTTTGCTGTAGTGTCTTCTCTAAGGAGAGTACAGAGTAAGTACAGGAAACTGATGTGATACACTAACAGGAAGTTAAAAACAGAAACGTACACGCGTCTAACCAGCACATCCTTCCTCTGCCATTTCACAACATCCCAGCAGAGAAAAATGAGTCAATCCAAACCCGAAGATTAAAGAGTGTCTGTGTTTATGTATGAAGCTGCAGTTTACATCTTCAATGGTCACAAGTAACAATTATGAGGTTGTTACAAAATGACCCAGGAGGATTATTACATATCTGCTACCAGTATGATGCAGATAAAAGGAGAACTGTAGGTGGGGTGCAACTAGGGCTGGGTGATAAAACGATAACTATATATATATCGATAGTCATGTTTTGGTAGGAGTTGCGTCACGCTGAACAAATCTTGTGCTGAATTAGAACCAAGTAGCAAACAACTGCGTAGTAGCAGGCTGCAGCTACATGCAATCATAGCACTTTAACACGTGAAGCAGTCACGTGGGGTGCCTGGGCTGCATGATCACAGATAACCCCCGTACCCCGTAAAAACTCTTGTTCAGGACTGCTTACTTGTTCTTCCTACTCATTCGGCTACTATAATAACCGTTGTTCTAGTCTTCACGCAACATTTTTGTTCTTATTCATGAAACGCTTAAATCTGGGACATTTTTGGGGACAGCTTTTGTCGGGGACTGTCCTCAGAAATCGGGGACGTCTTGTCACCTTAGTCTAATCAGAACTGAAAACAGTCAGTCTGCTGTTGTGTCAGTCTTCTCGCTTACCCCCGGGAAAGTCGCAAAATTGCATCGCGCTTGATGTGTATAGTCAGGCCCGTCAAAATTTGCCTCAGAATGTTTCGTGATTTCGCGTCGTATATTTGTGTCGTTCTTGGTGTGTAAAGACCTTAAGGCACATTATGAATGAATGTGTCTTTGTTTAGGGAACGTTTGAGATTGACAAGTGTTTTTGTGTGACATTTATCGATATTGACTGATATAAACAAAAAATATTGTGATAAACTTTCTCCCATATCACCCAGCCCTAGGTGCAGCACATGTAAACCAGGTGAAAAAGCCAGCAGTCTGTACTGAGAGCTTTAGTTGTTAACAAAAGTTTCCAAACACGTTTCAGCAGATACTCTTCATTATATTACCCACGGAAAATAGCATGTTGTGGAAAAAAATGACAGAAAAGTAAACATCAATTCCTCTTTTCGAACATGTCTGTTGTTGCAAAGCCGCTCTGATACTGTCGTCTGACTTCATAGAGGTGGAAGTCAAATTGCTCGGCTGACTTGGTTAATCACAGAGCAGCAAAAACCTCTCATTTCACAAACCAAGATGGAAAGTGACTACCAGCGTGCGTGGAGAGCCAAAAATATACGTCACAATAAGTAGACTGTGTATGCATCAGTATTACCCAAGCTGAAACACAAATTACACAAATCAAATGCAAAACATCAGCGGCTCACTGTAGAAAAACCTGCTTTACTGAGAGGCTCATTTGGATCCAAGTGCTTGTTCATTTTCTCCTCCATGAAATAAAGAAGTCATCGAGTCTTTTTAGTCACAACCAGGCAGACATTGTTTATCCCTTCTGTCAGCTTGATGCTTACTTATAATTGGGATGAGAAACCAGTCCAGTTCTTTGTCAATCACAGATAGTACGCCAGTTTTCCACCAAAGTCTGAGTCGTTCTGATCCGTCGCCGTGTCAAGACTGTTCACCAGCGACCTCCATCTCTGCATCTGCGTTTTCTTGCTCAGGGTCACCAGGTAAAGCGTCTGAGACGATCTGGATGAGCTCCTCGATCTGCTCCTCTGATAGCCGCTCTTCACTCTCCTCCACCAGCTGAACACAAACAGACAATAAATTAGCCGAGTGAGGGAGACGGCAGATAAGTGTCTCTACTGATGCAGATCATGTCATATGAGGAAAAGTATCAGACCAGCCACTTACTTAAATATGTAGTTACATGTCAAATGCTGTTTAAAAGATTTAAGAAGTAGCATGTGTCTGCAGACCCATAAGGCTGTAGATTCAGGACTCCATTTCTAGTATCTAATTCCCATTGTTGATGATAGCACCACCTAGTGTTCATTAAGGACGGCATTTTTAATCTCTAATTGCATTTCTACCATTTTCTGTGTCTAATAGTAACCCTAACCCAAACAATACAAGAGGCTCCGTAAAGAGGCTATGTAAAATGTTGATGGAATATTGATATGTGAAATCAATAAAAAAGAAAATTCAAAAATAAATCAAAAGGTCCACCTCTGTGAGGCTTTTGACAGTGATCTTTACCATAAAATTGGATGAAAAGGTTCCAAACCACTTCTATTTTGTAACTGTTTGACATAATCAGACGAAAATGAAACTTTTAATTTGGTCAAGTTGTCCAAAATTTTGATCCAGTGTTTTTCTCAATTATCTTCCCTCTAACCTGATTGAAAATGTCTTAAATTTCAGGTAAAATATCTACAGGAACTGAAGAAATTAATACATGGGGTGCTGAAATTGTCTCACTAGTTACAATTACATCTAAGTATGTAATTGTGGGGCCTCAAAGTTCCTGATACCAAACCACGGCAGAAAAGCTACAATGTGCACCAAAGACCATCTTTCCCAAGTATGGTAGATACTTGAACATACGTTTGTGCTCTAATTTAGTGGAAAATATAACTTCATTACAAGGTTGAAGTTAAAAGTATAAAATGGAATCAAGTGCACCATTGAAAAAAAGTTCAATCAAATATCTCATGTTAATAGTACGGGGATAAAAAAAGACTAAATTCATGATCATTTGCTGTCATGGCAGCCAATCATCCCATCACATAATCTGATGTAAGGGGTTGTGGTTCAGCATTGTTTCCATTTTTGTCACAAGGGTGGTCCTGTGTTTCTTGTACCCCGGGAATAGAAAAAGAAATGTAGATGTCGACAAACGACACACTGGTAGTACTTTTGTTAATAATAATACATTCCTACACCTAACCCTGTTCTATCAGGGACTCAAATACTCACCGACACAGTGCAGAAACAGTGTAAAGAGTGAATTTTTGGGGACGATTAAATGAAACTGATCATTTTATTCTCATATTGACTTTTTAACACCTTTTTAGGTTGTGTGAAACCAACATAAAATATAACCTGGTCTTAGTGTATCACAATAAATGTGTCAAAATAGTAAAAGAAACATGCACTGGTGGTTGATAAAAACTTATATTAATACAGGAAACACTCACAAGTTGAATTTCTACTGCAGTCTGCGGCCGATGGTTCAGGAGCATCAGTTTCTCGGCCCTGATGGGTGAAAAATATCAGATAATATGTTTACAAAGCGATAAATAAATACAACAAATCAGTTTGAGCACAATATAAATATATTTCTGTTCAGATATGAAGGGTAAACTGTTCTGCTCTGTGGGGCTCACTGACTTTGTGAGTTTGTGAGGCATCATTGTGTTGAGGAACTCTTTGACGATCTCTGGACTTTGCCTGCTGCAGGGTGTCTTCGACAGATACTTCAGCGTCTAAAGAGAGTAAAAGCAGAGGAAACTGTGGGTAAGCTCATGCAAAACTCTGAATAAATTCACAGTGTAGGAGCCAAAATATATTTGTTGAAAGTTTTATTTCTATAGGTACGTCACTTCCGGGATCGTCACTGAGGGGTGTGGTTTTGGGATGTTTGGTGGGTTATTTAAATGTGACAGGTGTAGTCAGACGATGGGTTTGGTAAGCACTGATTATTTTCTGTTGACTGTTTTTGACCACTTCATTTATTCATCGTATCACTTTTTCAGTTGAAGGCAAAAGTAATCAGCGTATTTTCTTTCCTTTTTTGAACAATAAATCATTTTTCAACACTCAAACCGGACTGATCATTCAAGCGAGTCACAGATGCAAGCAAACCTAAACCCCAGCGGCCTTTTTTGTTGAAGGAAAGCACTCGCTACACACAGAGCAGGTTCATGCCAGTGCGAAAAAGGAGGAGATGTGTGCTGACCTCATACATGATGGTGTTGAGGTTCTGCTGCCCGATGCTGTGTTTGTTCTTCCCGCTGTCCTTCCTCTGTTCCTTTAGGTCTGTGAGGAGTTTGAACACCTAAAACACAACAATCAATCAATCAATCAATCAATCAATCAATCAATCAGTCTTCATTTTTATAGCACTTTTCATACAAAAATGATGTAGCAAAAAGTGCTTTAAGAAACAAATAAAACCCTTATCTACCCCAACCCAACCCCTGTTAGAATATATTGTAAATTTGGAGACGATTTGACAAAGAAATAAAGAATTAACAGTTGTGCTCATCGCAGTCATGTTCTGATGGATAACAGGAAGAAGGATAAAAGCTCCAGGGAGGCTATAGATCACCCTGTACAGAGGAAAAGAACAGTATCCATAGTATGAAGATTTTAGCTTTGGCTTTTCTTAATAGTTGGTAATTAAGGTGTCATGTACAGAATTAAGATGTTTGTGTGATGTTTTTAAGAAAGTTGTACTCAGACATATGAAAAAGGAAGTGTGCAGAGGGTGCTTTGCGGTTTGAATTTTTTATTAGTAGAAGTCCAGACAGAGATCCTTCAAACCCATTATTTGTTAAACTGCAGTTGTTGAAATTCAGCGAGTTAGTAGATTTCAGAATGTTGCAGATTATGTGTAAAGCTCATAGGAAGTTTTTACCAGTCAACACACAGAGCCGATTTGAAAAAAGACAAAATTGTTATAATTTAAAAGGATTTAAAATATTTAAAAAGCCAAAGATTCAGAACTAAACTGAAAGAGCGCTGTGTTACAGTGAGAGGAATACGTTTGTGGAACAATCTGAACAAAGAAACTAAAGAAACTAAATCAAATTTTATCTTAAAAAAAAAAAAAAAAAAAGAGTCAAATCCAGTATGTTGAGTAAATACAGGGAAATATGTTCATCTAAGTCTTGGTCTGTTTGTTTTGTGGAAAAAATGTGAATTAATGTGGTCTTTTCTGTTCGTTTTTGAAAATAAGATATACTGAACTGTAAAAAGGTGTGTTAGCCTGCAGCTCTTGTTTATTTTTATTGTGTTTAGTTGATTTATATCTTATGAAAGAGGGGCAGACTCTATGAGAGTTTTCTTCTTTCTGCTCCTTTTCATTCACATGTTTGAAATTTGTTTGTATTTTGTTTGTTTGTATTTTTTTTCTTTGTTTGTACGAAATATTTTTAATATTAACTGAATGAAATAAAGTATGGAATGAAATAAAACACTTCAACAAACTTAATGATTTAAAATTTAGTTAAAAGCAAGACTAAAAGGATACGTTTTCAGTTTGGACTAATCTGAAATCTTTCTGAATCTCTGAACTGGACAGTACAAACGTTTTTTTTTATTACAAACCTTTTTTAAAACCAATATAAAATCAATAATAAAACTGCGAAAACAAGCTATACGTATTATCAATAAGACTGATTATTATGATCACACGGAGACGCTTCTTCTAAATTCTCATGTTATGACATTTTATGATCTGATTTATTATAAAATAATGCAAATAATGTTTCGAGCAAAATCAAAAATGCTTTCTGACTCAATACAGAGGTTCTTTTCAATTAAGGACAGTCTGAATAATCTCAGAGGTGTTTGCAAATTTACTGAACAAAAAGGTATGAAAAGGAGATGTGTCTCCATTACTGGAGTAAAATTCTGAAATGATGCCGACATAACTCTAAAAACACGTCATTCTTTGTTGGTTTTTATGAAAATAGTTTGTAAAACTATTTTAGAAACTTATAAGTGCGATTAATTATCTGTTAATGTGGTTTCTTTGCTTTTCTGGAGGTCGTAGCCTAAAAAATGTTGACAATACAGGATAGACTTCTGCTAGACAGTCTGCTTCTGCCTTTTCAGTCAATATTCAACACATGGTTCTTGATTTAGTGATTTAGTGTGAAATTTCAATATTGTGTAGAATATTTGGTGTTGTCATGACTGAATAATCGACTACGACTGCAAACAGATGATAAATAAACAGATAAATCACGGTCTTACCTCATAGTTGCTCAACATAGCAGCTCTTGCGTTTTTCCTGTAAATCAAAAATATCAGAGATGGAAAAAATTCAGTTATTTTGTTTGATTTTATGAGGTTTAGACTAAAATAATGCTGTTATGACAGTTTCTTGTACAAAAATATTAGTAACCCAAGATTAACTTTCAACCGTTAGTTTGTGTAAAATGACTATCGATGAAGGCTGATTATTGAAACTCGAGATTAACACGGAGAAATATTCATAGTTTAATATTATGAGGAAATAAACACACGAGGGTTCAACGAGCAAACTCTGATATTATTATATTCTGAAAAATAATTAAACAAAACAGGGAAAGATTAAAAAAAACCCTTAACTTTAGTCAGACTTAAACTGTGCGCAAACACTTAAATCAGTTTCTTATCCGACACTCCGTGAATTTAGCGAAACACGACAAAGATTAGGCTTTTGTCCTTTAATTAAGATATTTACACAGTTAAATACACAATAAATCATGCTGAGAAGATCTAAATCATAAATATAGAGAATAAAAACAATCTTACACTTCCATATCGCCAGGGCTTTCACAGGGTTCCGCCACAAATGCCTCCGTGTAGAAAATAAAGACCAGCGCCAAGGTTCCGCGTGAAAGTTTTTTTTTTTCTTCCCAACTTTATTTGAATCAACAAAATGTCATAATAATAATAATTTAATAATAATAATAATAATAATAATAATAATAATAATAATAATAATAATAATAATAATAATAATAATAATAATAATAATAATAATTATTATTATTATTATTATTATTATTATTATTATTATTATTATTTTCTGAGGAAATAACTGCTCGCACTCCAAAAAGCACAAGCCCATAACATATCAACAAAGTAAAAATAAAATAAGCGTAATAACAGGGGGTGACATTTTAACAAAAAGTGCTTTAAGCTTGTTGAAAAAATATTATTAAATCTAAAGAGTAAGAGACTTTGAGATTGTCTGATACAGTTCATTCATAGACTGATTTTCCTCTGACAACATCCTTAGGGATGTTATATAGTTCTTAATTTCATTCTTAAAACAGTTTATGGTGGGTGTGCTGTTGTTACATTTATTCTTGTGTATATGATATTTTCCCATATGGAAAATAATGTTCATCATTTTAAGATGTCCAGACCATTCATATAGATCAACACTTGAAATTTGTTAAACAGAGAAGCGTTAATCCCAATATCTAACCATTAATAAACATCTTTCCAAAACATCATTGTGACTGAACATGAGAAGAATAAGTGTTGAATTGTTTCATGTTCTGTCACACAAAAAACACACAGATTAACTTCAAAATTAAATCTTTTCCTTAGAGTTTCAGCAGCAGGATAAATATTGTTTATTAATTTGAACTTTCTTTTACCTTGAGTGAAATTGTCCATTTAAGATAGCTACAATAAGTCTTTGTTAATGTCACTTCATTATCTGTTATCTTTATTTTCGTTGACTTTTTGATGTCATGGAATAGCTTTTCTTTAAACACGCTTTCAAGTGCTTTGTTATTACATTTTCTTTCGCCCAATTTCAATTCACCTATTTTTAAATCATAGACATTAGACACATTTGAAATTGTGAGGATATTTTTAATCGTGTATTTTAAGGGAAGTAGAACTCCATGAAAGTAATTTTGTTGTTTTCTTTGTTTTGTTTTTCTGGCTTCTGGTCAAATACATCGAAATATCTTCTTTGCTGTTTATCCTCTCACTCATTGACCGAAAGGGTCCAGTCCTTTCAACACGAATCAAAATGATTAAACATTTCCTCTGATTTTAACATTCCCCAATACATAAACCTTTAATTCAGAAGTCAAAAAAATTAGGAAAATACTCCAGCAATCGTGTTGTTTGTTATTTGCATTTTATTTGAGCATACAAGCATGCAACGGTCATTATATCCAACAAGTTTGACAAGTTCTGCTGAAGGAAGTCTGATTTTGACAAACAATAAACATTCATCCAAGTTTACACAAATAATAGAGTTTTAAAAATTGACTTGAACACAGACAATTCAGAGTATTTCTGATGTTTTTACAAAAGAATAACAGAACAAGACAAATAAGAGTCAGGTTTTTTTTTTTTTAACAGATCTGTTTTGACTTGTCTGATGATACAAGTGCTTCCATGATGCATATAAAATACAATTTTTTTCTCTTAATCTTGTCTGTTTCGTCAATCAGTCTGGTTCTTTAAAATATACACAAGGAAATAAAAAACCAAACACCATTTATAAAAGCCTTGAAAAAAAACAGCAAATGAAGTCATGTGATTAAAATATACATTTTCTGATTGATCCTGACGCTGATTATGAATCTTTACACGATGAATATGTATCTGGTTTTGGTTTACTCTATGCCCCACTTATCCCTGCAACAAGAGTGTCCTACATATAAAAACAGATTTAACACATACTGTTGCTGACTGCTGCTGCTGTCTATCAACCATCAGTGCACATTCAGTCAGTGTGCATGGGCACAAGTTCCTCTTCCTGAGAGAAGAATCCACAAAACATCTTCAGACTCTCATCTGTGGTCTTTAAGTTGTTGATTGCATTTTTAAATGCCACAAGATTTCTTCCCTCAACTAGTTTCTTTACATTGCTCATCACTTTTTGGTGCTGTGCAAAACCCGCAGCCAGGTATGCTTTCAGCACATCAAACCTTCCTCTTTTCACGACCTGGATGATCAGGTGTTCAAGGATGCTTGACAGAGGATAGCCAAACTCAATGACACTGTTCTGTTCACGCTTTTTGTTTTCATATGCATATCCACCTGAATGCATTGCAACGACATTACAGTGCTCGTCAAAGACAGGAGAGCCAGATGACCCATAATAGAAGCAGGACTCGTATGAGAGAGTCTGACGATTGCTTTGAACAGATTGTGCCACGTCTTGAAAAAAAATGCTGGTAACCAACTGAAAGACCCCATTGTACTCCACAAAAACACCATCTGGATTATTACGGTGATGCTCCTCTACGACCTTGTTGCACTTATCAGTGGGAATAATCAAGCATGGATCAATCTTTTTCACATCAGAACCAGGATGCCCAATAATGCAAATGGCTCCACCCTTGGGAAGGAAACCAAACTGTTGAATCAGAGGACATGGTAACTCTTGATCAGCACAGAGTTTCAACAAAGCCCAGTCATACTTATGACCTGAAGGATCCTGACCGTACTCAAAGCCTGCAACCTCCTCCACTTTTGCTCCTGGATCCACCTGGTCCAGACTCTCAAAGGAGAAATGGACTGTCACAGGCTCACAAAGCTGCCCATCACTCATATTAATACTGTTTTTAATCACGTGGCCATTTGTGAGGACAAACTTGTCAAAGAGGAGGAAGCCAGTTCCATTAGGTCTTCCGTTTATCCTCACCTGGCACACTGAATCACTGAGAACCATCAGTTTCTTCATTGTTCTTACTTCATTGCATGTCTGAGTTTTCTTGCCGAACTCAAGACGGAAGCGATTCTGGATGGGAGAAAGCGTAGGGACTTCAGTTTTCCTCCCTTTGACCAGACTTTTAATCTCAGAACGCAGATGCTTCATCATCTTTCCTGAATCAGGCATTTTTTCTGGCTCTATGACACCACCTTGCTTGGCTTTTTCCCCAGTTTTACCATCATCCCCTGACTCTCCTGTAGTAGACTGCTGTGGAGGAACTTGGTTTTCAACTGACTCAGACTTCTGAGGCTCACTTTGCATCACATATGCATCCTCTTGACTTTCAGGTGGACTGACTGGTGGTGGGGACTCACTGATCTTTTTGATCCTGACAGTTTTACCGTCAAGTTCATCGACTAGATCAAGCATTTCAGTTTTTATGTCAGTACCTTTTTCAACGAGGGCACAGTTCTTGTTGAATATGACACTTAGTAAACGGTTGTCTCTTCTCAGAGCATGCCTCACCTTTTCCCCTTTGTAAGCAAAAACAGTAATTTCCTCAAATTTGTTTGCAATTTCTTGCTTTTTCATGATTCTTCTTACATTTTCACCTCCTCTAGTCAACACATTAAATATCACAGGCTTATCAGACTGACACTTTCTTCTGCGAATTGCAGGAGCACAGTTCTCACTGGAAGGCCTCTCTTTGCCAGCTTTAACGTACTTGACACTTATACATCCTTGATTCTCGATTAAGTAACATGGGAAATGAGGACTGATCGCTTTCCCATCTCTTAAAATGACAAGCTCTTTGTTTTTATTCTTATCTGCAAGCTTTGTGAATTCCGGACTTCTTTTCAGCGAGTCCTCCACAGTTCCTGCCTTGTTGCAGGTCAAGTTGGTGCGTGTCTTGTCACTTCCAATCCACAAAAAGGAGTGGGTCTCATGTGGCTCTTCTTCCTAAAAATATGAAATATTTTCATTCCTCTTGTGTTATTACAGTGCAATACATTTTGTTCCATTACAAATTCATACAAACCATCAGATATACCTGTTTGACTGGTTTCACAGGAGGCTGACAAGAGGCTGCAGACATTTTTGGCTCTGTAGGGGTGAAAGGTTTGCTACACCCTGGTGACTTCTCCAGATGATCACCTGACTGATAGACAAATACAGATTGGTGAAGACATCTCAGAAACATGACTGGAATAAACACAATCTCATTGTGAACTTCTGCAAGAAAATAAAACCATGTGGTAAAAAAAGAAGCCAAATTATTCCTCAAGAAAGAACCTTTCTGTATGAAAATATATTAAAAACCCAAATGTTTAAGTTAACAGACTTGAAACCAAAGTAGCAAGACTTGAGTTTATATTTCACTGAGCAGGTAAAAAAAATTGTACCTTGAGAAATTTGTCCATTGGTCCTTTTCTAACTGGCGTAACCTTTGGTCTCATCGTGAAAAATTTTCAGCTAGTAGAGTAGAGTAGTGTAGATAATGCTGTTGTGTCTCGCTTACTGGAGGAGAGATAAAAGTCGTGTGAAGACTTCAAGAACATATAAAATTAACATTGAGTACGGTTATTAAGTATGAAAACATTAACATTGACAACATGAAAACAACGCCACAATGCAATACCACCCGAAATGAAAGTCAACCAGCACTGCTCCTTATTGGCCAGTCTGCAAACACAGACATTGATGAAAGCTGAGTAATTTTACCCTCATTAATACCATTTTGAGTTGAAATGCTGAAAGTGCAAAATAGTATAACTTTTATCTAGCTTTTAGGATCAACCAATCACAGCTTTTGAAATGATGACTCATCTCCAGCAAAGGGGTCCACACACACCCCCTCACGCAGGAGAAGATGTGGTCAACCCTTCCTTGCTCAGAGCATAGATATCTATAAGAAAGGTTAGATGACTCGAGGTAGAGTCACCTGCCTCCCTACACAGCGGCCATCTTACTCCCGTACACTATTCTGGTACGCTCTATGGTAGCTGACAGGAGGTGAGTAATCTGCATGATCAAAAATACTCTTAACTCGCTGAAATCTTGACAGATGTACAAATGGTTTAGTTTAGAACAGTTTTGTTTAGCCTTATGTGTGTATCAGGGCTGCACAATATATCGTTTGAGCATCGTCAAACGATTAACTAATCATTAACATTACATTACATTAACATTAATCATAACATTACACTGTTGACAGCTGCCTAAAGCAAAATGGCCGCCACGCGCGGAGGTCGGTCTCCATTGGCTAACAGTGTGTGTGAGTCATCTAGCGTTTGTATATATTTCTATAGCTCAGAGTTCTCGGAGAATGTTAAGGAATCACCCCTAAGCTTGACTCCTCGCTATGAATTTTAGGTTACTTTAGGATCAAAGAGGATCTTAAAGAGGATTCTCATAATCTTTAGGAATAAGGGCCCTGATAACTCTGAAAAAATGCACCTTCCCAAATTTCACTTTGTACCACCAATATATCGCCATAACGTTGTTGTGGTAGATGTGATTTTCAGATTATTCAACCTCATCAACTTCTGAAAAAATGCGCCTTCATCAGTCATCAGTGACCCTAACACTTTAAAAAAAAAAACACGGCCGACCCGTGTTTGTTTTTTAATGCGTAAAAGAACCACATAAATTTGTTTTATTCCATTAGGACTTTTGACTTTGGTTCGCTCCTGGTTTGAATAAAAAGCAATAATTAGAGTCAAAACTAAAATCTTAAGTGCACTGTTCAGGCACTACACTGACAGCCAGATCCTCTCCCAATTATGTGAGATTCAGAGAATGCTCATTTTTCCATGTTTTCCCTGCACAAAACAACAACGACGGGCATGTCCAGACATGTCAGATCAATTTAGTATAGACGTCTATAGAAGTCTGAAAGAAGGGGTACACTGGCAAAGACAGGCATAGAGATCCACAACCAAAAATATTATAAGCAATATTTTCATGGATAATGAAGCCGAACATGCGAAGCTACAGATAAGAAACACATTGGATAATAGAGAATTGTTAGTGGAATTTGCTGCTGATTTAAGACACGGGTCAAACCCGACCCGTTAATATAGAGGGTGCATGCATAGTAAAGCTAACACAGAAGGAAGGTTAGTAGTTTAATCGCGAATTTACCAAATCCCTGCAGCGCAGATACTCTAAACTTTGACCGACGACGACGAAAAAGATCTTCTTTCTTTCTCCTCTTTCGTTTAATGGCGGATCACAAACAACGTTCAGAATTAGTTGTTAATCGACGAGAAAGGTCTTCATAGAGTCCAAAGTTAGCGACACTTCTTTTCTGCTTGTGTTTCTTCTTTTAAATGGGCGCCGCTTTAGAAGTCCCGCCCCAAAATGACGTAATGATACACGTGACCACCGTGTGCACTGTTGTTCGCAGGATAGAAGTGGAACCCAAATGGTTTTGGACGTAGACTGTATATACTACTTTTATATACTTTTATATACAGTCTTTGGTTTTGAATCGTCCACTTTCGCGCCCTAACCGGTGTCGCAAATACGTATCGAAACGTCATAGGTAGTCGGTTACGCTACGTTAAAGTGACATTTTAGTACGCTGCTCCTAGTTTTCCATTCAAAACATTAACGCCACGGAGTACAGTCTTCGTCGTTTGGCATTCATTTTTCCAGGTACAGCGTTAAACTCGGTTAGACCCACGGACCATGGCCAACACTGAGGTAGGTTAACGTTGGACACGTGCCTCTGTTCTGCTGCTTCTCCACGTGTTGTTGTTTTAGCAAACAGCTGTCCGCTAACGAACCAGAGAGCTGTCAGTCCGGACCTCTCTCTCCTCCAGTCCAGTCAGCTCTTTTTTTATTACTTCATGATGAGTTAAAACTAACTGTGATCTAATGTTACACACGGTTGTTCCTCTGTCTCTGCTCCTCTTCAGGGCAGTAAACTGTGGGGAGGTCGTTTCGTGGGAGACACTGATCCCATCATGGAGAAGTTTAACGCGTCCATCGCTTATGACCAGAGGATGTGGGATGCTGACATAAGGGGGAGTAAGGCTTATGTGAAAGCTCTGGAGAAGGCGATGCTGGTCACCACGGAGGAGAAGACCCAGATTGAACACGGGCTGGATCAGGTGGATGTGCACACATGGACACAGTCTAACACCCACTTTTACAGTTAAACTTCACAACCCCACAAGTTTATTAGACATGTTCATACACAAATTCATACATAAACTAACATTATAGCAGGTGCAGACAGGCATCATATGTTTGCATAAAATCAACAAGAAAGTGACAAAAAAGCAGTATCTTCTATGCACAAAAATCCACAAAAGAAGTTTACATACACTATATAAAAAGGCACATAACCTTTTTTTCCTCACCATCAAACATTAAATCAGATTACACTTGTATTGTTTTTGGTCAATTATCCAGAATCAATCCAGAATTATTTTTATTTGCTAAATGTCAAAATATGAGAGAGAGAATTTTTTTGTAAACAATTTTTTATTATTTTCTCAAGACTTCTGGTTTCAACTGTACATATACATACATACACATCAGAATCAGAATCAGAATTCTTTTATTGTCATTGTACCAAAAGGCGCAACGAAATTAAAAAATAGCAGCTCTCGCAGACAGTGCAAAGAAAAGGTATCAGTCTTTTTCAAAGTATCAGTTTTGGGTTTAAGATGGGTGAAAGCACCTCTCAGGGCTAGCCTGGTACCATAGTTGTGACTGTCACGAGCAAGCAACAGCTGAGAATACAGATAAGCAGGTTAATGGTATGCATAAAGAACAGAATCAAACTACAAGCTAGTCTTTCACCATATGAGTATTTTGTCATCATTTTACTAACCAGGTCTGTTCAAACCTCAAACTAGGTTTTGTGATTTTAAGATTTCATCTCTCACCCGTGAGCCAGGGAGTACAATACTGCTGCATTGTGTGTGTGTGTGTGTGTGTGTGTAACCGTTTGCCCTGCAGTGTAGATGTATGTAAATGTGCTGCGGTGTTGCATTCCTCTCCCTTTTCTGCTGATTTTTGTGGTGAACAATACTGTAATCATGTGATAGATGTCAGATTTTATTGATATCAATGCCAATAAAGATTCTGCTAATCAATTCAATTCTTGAACGATTCCCTTGTCAATGCCTTTCTTTAATCTCAAAAAAGTAGACTTTAGGTTTTCAATGTTAACTCAAAATTTTACTGAGTCTCTAATAACAGAAAAAGATGTATGCCACCTTCAGTGAGAGTCTAAAAATAATCAAACCACAAACTTTTTGTACAGCATTTACTTGGTCGGTAGTGAGTCAAATTAGGGTGACCATATTCTTAATCCCCAAAAAGAGGACACTACTACACGGGGTGGAGTCACGCGCAAAATTTTGAGGGTTTTTCTGGTCGGGTCGAGTGATTATTTTTACGCACTTCTAACTCAGTTCATACTAAACAGACTCAAAACTTCCGTACAAAACTCGTTGTCGTCTTTCTTAGTAAAATGAAGCCACGCTTTATATCGTTTCTGCCTACTTTTCGTACCGTCTGCCATGTTTTTTTCCTCAAAGTCTCTGTTCTCGTTCACGTAGACTGGCTCTCACAAGACTGTTTTCCAAAGCACCCGTAAGAAAGGAATCGTTACGGGAATCATTAAAATGAAATGTTCAAACGATGTCGATGGATTGAACCATTTGGAACCGGTTCTCAACAAGAACCGGTTCTGGATTCCCATCCCTATGCAAGTAATTTAAAGGAAATTTAAACAAGTTTGATTCTAGTAGTGATGGGTACGGCAGTTCTTCTAGATGAACTGAATCAGTCGAATCAGTTCACTAAAAAGATTCGTTCACCAAATTACCAAATCATGTAGCACTTGGTGGGAGAAGCCTGTGACCCCGACCTCCTGAACTGATACACAGCTGTTTATAAGTCATGATGTTTTAAATGTACTGTCCTATGGTATGATATTTATCAGGTCTGCTCGGTAAAGTGGGCTCAGTGAGTTATTCGTTCACTGAACATTTAGAAGAATTCACACTGAACATGCGTAATTCCCTCCCAAACCGCTGCAATGATAGGATGCTGCAGGTTTTATGCACTACTTGTTACATGCTGTGTCCTATTGTATGAAAGTTGTTGTGGTGGTAATTTAGCAATTTAGCAATTTGTCCTACAAAATGATTCCAGAGAGTGTAGTTTAATAGGTGATTCGTTTACCAAGTGATTCAGGCATCGGTGCATATGGTCCTTCGTTCGCTGGCTGCTCGGCTGGCAATGCTGTTTCTCACTTCAGCACAACTGAACTGAGAAATGAACGAATCATTCGAGGAAGTTCACCTAAAAGATTCGGTTCTTTTGAACGAATCGTTCGCGAACGACACAACACTAGATTCTTGGCAAATCAAAGGGTTTTTGCAAATGATGTTTGTCTCTCTGTGTCTAAATCAATCCTAACAAAACACTTTTTTTTATCGGGTTGGATTTGTTTTTAGATCTTGATTTTATTGTTTCAAAACCCAGATTTCCGAAGAGTGGTCCAAAGGTGTTTTTGTGATCAAACCTGGAGATGAAGACATTCATACCGCCAACGAGCGCAGACTTAAAGTAAGAAGATTTTTTTGAGTTTTCTAATGTATGTTCTCATTATCTCATTTTTTACAATGTGGTACAAAACATACCTTTTTAGTCTTGCTTTTAACTAGATTTAATGTCATTAACTTTGTTTAAGTGTTTTAGCATTTATCTCTTTCTAGTTTTAATGACAGGATCGTCCTTTATTGATCTACTTTAGTGCCACCATTTCTATCTTCTAATGTCAACAACACAGAGGATTTTAGAGAAAAGTCAATAAAGAAGCCCTGTGATAATTTGAATATTCTATAAAGTTTGTCTTTGTGATTGTATGTCTTTACAGGAGCTGATAGGTGCACCTGCAGGGAAGCTGCACACAGGCAGGAGCAGAAATGACCAGGTCTGTTTGTACGAAAATGGAAACTATAATGACTAAAATACCACTTACAATTTCAGATGATCAATTAAAGGGATATCCCGGTGTAAAATTAAGTTAGGGTCAAACACTCCGTAACACCGAGTTAGACACCCCTCGAGAGATGAATGTTGCCGACCGTTTGCTTCTCGAGTTATACCAACTTTAGTAACGACCGCACGATAGCAATACACAGTGGTCTACAGTACATATAGGGTCCCAGCCATAGTACTAGCCACCAAACATATTTTTAACTTTGCCTGATTTCTTTAGCAAAGAGACTAAACACAACTCACCTACTCTCTTCCAGCAGCCGCTTGTTTGTAGCGAGACCTTAGGCCAGTCCATTACGGACTACAGCGGGGTGATGCAGCTCAAGGAAGAACATTTATGATCATTTCTTCATGGAAATACAATCAGACCAAGACGTTAAGGCAGAAGAACTACCGCGTCTGCAATGCAAAATGATTAATATGGTGATTATTACTTTAAGGAAATGATAAAGAAATGTTCATAAATGTTCTGAAGTCTCGCTACAAACAAGCGGCTGCTGGAGGAGAGTAGGTGAGATGTGTTTAGAGTCTTTGCTTAAGAAATCAGGCAAAGTTAAAAAGATGTTTGATGACTAGTACTATGGCTGGGACCCTAAATGTACTGTTGATGAAGTTAGGTGCTGTTCTGAGCATTATTTGTGGCTATAGAGTGGCATTTTGGTTGAGGTTTGTTTATGGCTCCTCATACCGCTGTGTATTGATATCGTTCGGTCGTTGCTGAAGTTTGTTTAACTAGAGAAATAAGCAGTCTGCAACATTCATCTCTCGAAGGAGTGTCTAACACGGTGTTACAGTGTGTTCGACCCTGAAATAATTTTACAACAGAATATCCCTTTAATTAACCATAAAGATACATACGTATCATGAGACAACGCTGCATGTATTTGTCTTCACCAGGTTGTGACTGACATGAGGCTGTGGCTCAGAGATGCCATCTCAACCCTGACAGACAACGCTCTACAGCTGATATCTACCATGGTGGAGCGGGCAGCAGCGTAAGCCGGATACACAGTGGTACACACAAAACACACACAGCTGTCGGTTAGTGTGCTTTTTTAAAGTTGTCCACTGGTGTCTTTCTGGACCTCAGGGAAGTTGAAGTCCTCTTTCCCGGTTATACCCACATGCAGAGAGCTCAACCAATCAGATGGAGCCACTGGATCCTCAGGTGAAAATGAAACCTACAATGTGAATCTCCTAATTTTCCCAAATCAGACAATGTGTTATTCATATCAGAGTTCATCTTTTCCCTCAGTCATGCTGTCGCCCTGAGCAGAGATGTTGACCGGCTTCTGGAGATGAAGAGAAGAGTTAATGTTTTGCCTCTTGGCAGGTAAATCATGAACACACACACAAAGTAACTGACACAGATTTTCACTCACAGACGAGATCAGATAATCGTGATGTTTCTTGTTTTTTTGCTTTTTTTCCAGTGGTGCCATCGCTGGGACACCGTTTGACATCGACAGAGAGCTGCTGAGGAAAGGTTGGTCTACTGCACAAACAGACAGATGTTAAAAAGGGTTTTATATCACTTTAGTAAAGGTTATCATCCGCCTGTGCCTCATTTATGTGTGTAATATAAACTATTAATCTATTTTACTTGTCTGTAGAGCTGAACTTTGATGACATCAGTCTGAACAGCATGGATGCTACAGCTCAGAGGGACTTTGTTGGTATGTACATCTAAAATGGAAGTCAGTGATCAAAAAGGACAGACAATATAAACAGTCGATGTAGAATTAATGAATGCCTCCATACAGAAGATTCACGGTTTGTTGGAAGAAAGAAAATCTGCTAAAATGTGATTTGGCTTTTTGTTTTATGTGTTTTATGTCTCTGCAGTGGAGTTTCTGTTCTGGGCTTCATTGTGTTTGACTCACCTCAGTAAGATGGCGGAGGACCTGCTGCTGTACAGCACCAAAGAGTTCTCCTTCGTCACTCTCTCTGATGCATACAGGTCAGTGTGGGTTTCCTGCACATCTTCTCAAGACTGCAAAACTTCTGATCGAATCATTTTTTTTTGGCTTTGTGTGCATTTTTTTACTTCACTCTGAGATAGAAACTATTTTATAAAATATGTATTCAAATTCAACTTTATTTGTATGGCACTTTTCAGACAAAATATGGAGTTCCAAATGTCTCACAGAGGCTAAAAACAACATTTAAACGGCGATAAAATCCGACCCTCCCACTCACACACCCACCCATGGACCCACAGACACACACTCACCCACACATACACACACACAAGCACACACAGAGTGAGAATTTACGATATATTGTTAAAGAGACATGGCCTGACACCGAGACATTGTGTTAGGAAAGAGCCACCTTTAGGAAACACTGGAGATAAAAGATAAAAACTAGAATTAAAAGATAGATAAATAAATAAAAAATTGTAAAAAGAAAGACTAATACCTGATGGACTAAAACAACAAAATAAAATAAAATTAACCTACCTACCTACCTACCTACCATGTTAAAGAATTTAAAAACCTCTGAAGCGGCAGTTAAGAAAAACACTAAGAACAGAGATAATTAATAAAATTACATTAAAGAAACATTAAGAACTTTTATTAAAATCAACATTTGCAATAAGAGAAACATCAAAAGGCAATCAGTTAAAATAAATATCTATAAAACATACATATAATGTGGTAAATAACTTTTGGAGTCATTCAACAATGTTGTCTTCTCTGAGTTTGTCCAGCAGAGCGTGCCATAGTCACTAATTCTCAACACTATCTGTGGCAGAACATGACAGCTAAGCAGACTGTTTTATACAGTAAAGTTAATTGATAATGAGTGATGATTATAAGTCCTCTTAAATGTGCACATTATTTAAAAAAGCGGCTTTTTTTTTAGCTTTGTGATACAGTATCAAGTCAAAACTAGAAGCACAATCCCTAAAAACCAGGTCGATTTTTCTTCCAGCTCAAGAATGTTCCTTATCAGCCCAAAGAAAGTTCACGTGAATGTGAATTCAGGAATCTACAGTCTGTTCTGAAGAAGTCCCACTACTGCCTTTCTCTGTGTGTGTGTGTGTTTGTGTGTGTTTGTAGCACAGGCAGCAGTTTGATGCCCCAGAAGAAGAACGCCGACAGTCTGGAGCTGATCAGGAGTAAAGCAGGACGCGTCTTCGGCAGTGTAAGAAGTCTTTATCTATTGAGCTGAGGGTGAGATAATTCTATGTCTCAACCTTTTTTTCACCGAATAACAAAAAGAGCAAACTTTAAAAAAAGTATTTAACTATTTTCAAACTGAATTTTTATATTTAAATGCTGATATTTTGATTTAACTGCAGCAAACACTTGACAGCAAAAAACACATTTCCCATAAACTCTCCCTGTTATTTCAAACTTCTACTTTTTTTCTTTCGCTAACATAAAAATGTTTCATTCCTTTACCAGCTGCTATAATCTTGTCTTATCACCAGCGCCCTCATGTGCCATTGAATAATCACCTGTATTTGTGCCACTTCAAACCTGGCAACCCATGTGAAATGTCCAGGATGTAACTGTGAAGAGTTTTAGAGTTTAACCCTTTGTTCACCTCCTAGAAGCAGAGCAGCTCTGCAGAGTTACTCTCTTTTGGCACGTTTTACTCACTGCTCATCTGAGTATTGTGTGAGTCTTTTTACAGTTTCTGGTCAAACTGAAATGTCTTTGCTGATTTTTTTTTTTATATTTTAGTGTGCTGGATTCATGATGACGCTGAAAGGCTTACCCAGCACCTACAACAAAGACCTGCAGGTTTGATCACGCCTCTTTGCTTTCACCTGATGAGGACGTTTCATATATTTCTTGGTGTTTCTTCTTAAATCGATACTTTTGTCATCCTTCTTCAGGAGGATAAGGAGGCCATGTTTGACTGCTATGATACTGTTCATGCTGTGCTGCAGGTGACCACTGGGGTCATGTCAACTCTAAAGGTCAGAGGTTAAATTCACTGTACGCACTAAATCTGATAACTTTGAAATTAAAAATTAGGATTTTAAAGTTTCTCATGGCCGACCTGTCTTTGACAAAAACATGTTAGAGGTTTTGGCTGCCTTGTCAGGCTCCTTTTATCCATGAGAGATTAAGAGAGTTGTAAAAAAGTGCGTTAGTTGTATTTATTTTACTTAAAACCAGAGCAGGCTCAAGATTGTATCTGGAGATTTTACCTAAGAAGCTGGAGGTAAAGAGAATTTAGTATTTCAGCTTTATTTAAGATTAACTAACGATGTATTTACTGTTGTTGTAAACAAGTGTTTTCACTCTTCACATTTCAATAAAGTCGTGCTAAATTTATCCTGTTCCAAAAAGTTACAGCAGCTAAGATTTTGTGTCCCTTAATTTTCTTTTTTTCAGATCAACCAGACTGTGATGGAGGCGGCTCTCAGTCCAGACATGTTGGCTACTGACCTCGCTTACTACCTTGTGAGGAAGGGGGTGAGTTATGTCTACTGTATTTTTTATTTTATCTTGATACGTAAAGCTCCAGTGAAGAATTTTCAACTGGTTACAAAACAGACTGAAATTAATACTGATGCCCCTGTTTGACTTACAACAACTGACTAAAGGCTAAAACAAACAGGATGTGTATTTGGAGCAAATAGGTTCCCATTCTGATCAATGCAGCAAAGCAAACAGGACGCGTATCAGCACCGTCGCAGCATCGTATCAAGAGCAGCACTGCTAAAGATATGCTGCAAGTCTATTTTTGCTGCTCTACGCTTCCGACACGAGTCAATCCACACAGAGTAGATCGTTCTAGACAAGAAGTCAAGCATGAAAACCGCATGTCATCCAGTAAATTTCAAAATAAAATGCCATATGTGGACCTAGACTGTGTATCATTTTGTGTAGATGAGAAATCCTTCCTGGTTCTGGATTTATCAGTAACACAGAACGATTCGATGGTCAATCCCTGATCCACGTGGACCCTGACAGGACTTTGAACTGCTAACTCTGTCTGAAGGTAACAGCACAGCAGAAAGGAACATAGTTTACTTAATTAAACACGAGTAAACCTGCAAAAACTGAAACTTTAAAATCACGTTTTTCACATATAGTAGAGGCTCAACAGTTACTGAATTGTATCCAAATTAGCAGAAAATCGACCACAGAAAGGAAAAACAACCTGTTGTGAGCACGTTGTTTTCTTTATACTGAGCCCAGCTGACCGGGGCTGCACTACACTGCTGCCACGCTCCAAACACACATCCTGTATGTTTTCGGCTTAAGACAAGACCGAAACTGTCAAGGGCAAAAATATGGAGAAATCTGAAAGGCATCTCAGTCTAAAGATTAAAATAGCTGTCAAAATGAAAACTGCAGCCGTGGGCCGGGTAATGGATTTTAAAAGATATTAGCATGAATGATTGACACTATACAAAAAAAAAAAAACTCTGATGATCACATATATTTGTTTGTGTTAATTTGTGTCATTGTATGTTGCAGATGCCATTTAGAGAGGCCCATGGTGTTTCTGGAAAAGCTGTGTTTGCTGCTGAATCTAAAAACATTCCCCTCAACCAACTCACCTCGGAGGACCTAGGCGCTCTGAGGTGACTCTCCTCTTTGTTCTCACACAAACTCAGCAGAAGTACGAGAATTATAGTTTATCCATCAGTTGTATTGTCTTATTATTTTCTCTTCTTCTCTGTCTTTCTCTGTCTGTTCTGTCGTTTCAGCCCTCTCTTTGGGAGTGATGTCTCCTCGGTGTGGGACTACAGGAGCAGCGTGGAGCAGTACAGCGCCCCCGGGGGCACGGCCAAGAATAGCGTTACTGCACAGGTTGAACACCTGAGAAACTGGCTAAAGAGAGAGACACAGTGACCTACCTCACAGATTAGAATCAGGTTTACTGCAAAGTTACAGGTTTACTAACTTAAATCTGAAATGAGAGGTCAGCTTTTTATGAAAACCGTGTTGCCTTCTTTTTAAGAGCATCATGTTCGAGGTTGGTGAGGAATGATTTAAAGGGATATTCCGGCGTAAAATTAATTTAGGGTCAAACGCACCGTAACACCGAGTTAGACACCCCAATGTTGCCGACCGCTTGCTTTTCTAGTTATACCAACTTTAGTAACGACCACACAAACCTCAGCCAAAACGCCACTCTATAGCCACAAATAACGCTCAGAACAGCACCTAACTTCATCAACAGTACATATAGGGTCCCAGTCATAGCACTAGCCACCAAATATCTATTTAACTTTGCCTAATTTCTTTCGCAAGAGACTTAACACAACTCACCTACTCTCTTCCAGCAGCTGCTTGTTTGTAGCAAGACCTCGGGCCAGTCCATTATGGACTACAGTGGAATTTCGCAGCTTAAGAAAGAACAGATATGATCATTTCTTCATGGAAATGCAATCAGACCGAGACGCTAAGGCAGATGAAACACTGTGTCTGCTGTGCAAAATGATTAATATGGTGATTATTACTTAAAGGAAATTATAAAGTAATGATCATGAATGTTCTTCCTTGAGCTGCGTAACCCCACTGTAGTCCGTAATGGACTTGCCAGAGGTCTCGCTACAACCAAGTGGCTGTTGGAAGAGAGTAGGTGAGTTGTGTTTAGTCTCTTTGCTAAAGAAATTAGGCAAAGTGAAAAAGATGTTTGGTGGCTAGTACTATGGCTGGGACCCTATATGTACTGTTGATGAAGTTAGGCGCTGTTCTGAGCATTATGCGGCTATAGAGTGGCGTTTTGGTCAGACCATTGTGTTTTGCTATCCTGCGGTCGTTAGTAAAGTTGGTATAACTAGAGAATCAAGCGGTCAGCAACATTCATCTCTCGAGGGGTGTCTAACTCGGTGTTACAGTGTGTTTGACCTTAACTTAATTTTACGCCGGAATATCCCTTTAACTGGACTTTCAGCTATCATAACTGTTACTAACTCCCTGACTAATGCAAAAAAAAAAAACAATAAACGTTACTGTAACAATATATCACATCCTGGTCCGTTCAGTCTGAAAGTTCACAAAGATCTCCATCACAGTGATATTTTTAGTTTTCCCGCTTGTACAACTGTGAGCCAGCCCAAAGTTTTAACTACAACAGTGAAGCCTGAGAGCTGCTCCAGTTAACTCAACTCCACCACATGTTTTACAATGATCAATTTACTTTTCTTTTAATGAAACTTAGGTGCCAACGAGCTGCACACAATGTAGTCAACCAAAGTTAAACGACATTTTTCAGACAACAGTTTGAAGCAGAGAGTAAGAGTTTGAATGTTTACACAGAAATGATCAAGTTTCATTTGAATATAAATGAAGTGTGGTATTATTCATTAAAAAAAATAAAAGGTTGCAATATATTAGGGTCTCATAAGTTATCCTGAAAGGATTCAAATTACCTGTCATACTGTCCTTTTATTGTTTTATTAGTCTCTGGGGGATGTGGCTCTGGATAGTTTAATTTATGTTGGTTATGTACAAAAATAGCATTTATATACAGTAAAATTATATCCAGTTTTCCCAAGAATAAACAAGCGCACTATTATTTCAGGAACCTCTCGACTATTGATGGTGTTTCTATGTTCAATCGTCTGAGAAACTTTACAAAGAAAAACACAAAAAGTTCATAAATTCACGAGGGAAAACATCAGAAAGAGGGAAAAAATAATCTAAATGTTGTATTCTACACTGTCTCATTAAGAAAATCAGCACAGTTGAAGAAAAAAAGACAAAATAAGTAAATACCTGAAAGAATAAAGGCATGTAAGAAAGTATGAGATATTTTCCCTTCACAAGATTATATTCAAGATTATTTTCTGTAGAAGTCTGACAGTAATTACTACTTCTAATATGCAGCAGAGAAATGAAACTCATGAAAAATTAATGAACTCAACCTAAGTTTTGCAAATCAAATGTGATCATGACAAAGCTAGCAGCTGTGTGAAGCTGTTTGACTGAAATGCTAGAGGCAAAATAATAAGCTCCAAATTAAAGTCTAATCCTGAATATGTCAAGTAGAATTTCGTGTGCTAGCATGATAACATTTCCAAATAAAAACTAAATAGCAAGTTGCTTCAGTTGAGGTTGATGGGAATGATGTTAAGCCTTGTCCACATGTAGCTGGGTATTAGCTAAAACGAATATATTTTTATATGTTTTGCCAAAACGAAACCGCAAGATAACATCATTTAGAAAAGTACTTTTTGAAAACTTAGGCTAAAGTTAAGAATTTGGAAAACTCCCGCCCTCCTTCACCTCTGATTGGCTAGAAGTGCTGGGCTCCGATTGGTTATTCCTTTTGGCTGTGAAACGTCATCATCTGTTGGGTTAGGATTAGGGTCAGGAGATTCAGAGTTTCGATAATGTTCTGTAACGTTCTGTTCGATGTACAGAGCCGACAGCCCGCGCTCGGCTTAAGCGTGACGTTTCACAGCCAATCAAAGGTGAAGGAGGCGGGACCTTCTCCTGCTATCCTACAAAAAAAATTATCGCTAACTGGAGTTTTAAATTCCCAAATGTCATTGTCCAGGATAACTAATAGATAAGTGTCATCTACTAAACGCTCTTGTTTGTGTCAGACAGTGGACAGCACAGATAAATACAGAACATGTATTTTTGTGAGGAGCAAAGGAGAAGGAGAGCTTTGCAGTCGGTTATTCTACACCAAATAACCCGTCCTCCACTTTTCTTGTGTGTTGTTGACTTTATACTCCTAAACGATGCCTAAAAGCAATTCCACCTCTTTGTCGGTCAAATACACGAACTAACTACACCGCGCTATAGTTCATGTTTGGGGAAGTGATGACGAGAAAGGAAGCTTGCTCTGATTAAATAGAAGAGGTCTAACTTTCTGGCAAATACTACCAACTCCTGGCATGAGAAGGGGGTTGGATATTTGTTTATAAAAATAGCCGGCTACGTGTGTACAAGGCCTGAATATTTAGGTTTGGCTCTCACCAAAGAACCTTCAATTTCAATGCTATTTTTATGGCAATTCATCCTGTTAAATTCAAAAATGAAAAGTTAACGTCCTTACCTCTTCTTTTACAGTTATTTACTTTGCACAATAACTTCTCCCTATCATTGCAATCATGATGTTAGCAGATACTAATTTTATATTTAAAGACAGATGACACTTTGTTTAGTGAATCATTATTTACAAAATCAGTATAATATTGTTTCGACATCTGTCAGGTTTTTGTCGACTTAGCCGTGGAGAAAGTTGGACTTCAGAGCTTTCCATTGAAATCATTTGTTGTTACATGTGAGGTCAGTTTATTAGATCAGTTGTCCCAAACACCACAGAGAAAACACAGGCCAGCAGGTGGATCACGCTTGTTAGAGCTGTGCTCGCCTTGGACCGGTACACGACTCTGCCATCCAGAGGCTGTGTGGGTCTGAAGATGTCAGTCATCGGCTGCCCGGTCCAAAACCGACACTGCCGAGTGATCGCATCCAGCTGCAGAGGAGAGGAGGAAGACTAAAGGTGAGTGATTACAGAGTCTGGAGAGTCTTTAAAAGGATAGAAGATGACTGCTGATTAAACATAAAACAATACTTCGCTTTTTAAGTGCATGAAATAAGCCCTCAGGAGTTATTTATCTGATAATGAATTAAACTGATATGAGTGAAGATCAACCTGCTGCTGAAACAGGTATAACTCATGACGAAGATAAGAAAGGCTATTAAAATAAAAACAGTCCATAAAGCTTTAACAAAACAAAATACTCACACTTGATCTTGTTTGCGTTTTATAACATTTTAAATCTCCCCTTTTAGGAAGGAGAGCCTGATTTTATTACCAGTGTGACCAATTCCTCGGCCATCGGTCTCTCACCTGTCGGCTGCTGATGGACAGGGTCTTGTGGAACACCGTCCATGCCACCGCCTGTTCACAGCCTGGCGTTGTCATGGAACCCACGTAACGGTAATAATTGTGGAGCTCTTTCGCTGCCGGGATGATTTCACTGAGTCGAAAGTTTGGGATCACTGTGCTGCTGCCTGAACACAGAGAGAAAGATGGGTAGTTATTTTATCAGCTGGTTTAGTGTTTCTAGAAATGGACCTCTTAAAGTGCATTTCTTCACGGCTGTTGTGAAAAACAAATTTCATCACATAACATTTTATCAATTACTTTCAAGAAAGAATTCTCACACCATTGTTTTGCACACGTCCCAAAGCAGCTATCACTGCATCTAGATGAGGATGATCGTCTGTTGTTTCCTGTGAAGAAGACAGCATCGAAATCAAATCCTAAACTTCATCACTAATCTTGTTTATCTAAAAATTAGAGCATCAACACAAATAGATCTTCTTCCTTTTTAAAAAAATCATACCTCAAACAGGAAAGCAAGCAGAGCGATACCCGCCATGTCATGTTCGGCCTCTGCCAGAGATCCATACGGCTCCTTGATGTGGACTATATGAAGCTAAAAACCAGAACAGAGTGAGAGAGTGATTTAACTCTTTATTCCCCATCTTAAAAATGTAGTGGTCTACTTTGAAGTATGTAAATATTCCAGGTTCTACCAAATCTACATCTACGATTAAAGGGATATTCCGGCGTAAAATTAATTCAGGGTCAAACACTCCGTAACACCGAGCTAGACACCCCCTTGAGAGATGAATGTTGCCGACTGCTTGCTTCTCTAGTTATACCAACTTTAGGAATGACCGCACGATAGCAATACACAGCGGTCTGAGGAGCCATATACAAACCTCAACCAAAACGCCACTCTATAGCCACAAATAATGTTCAGAACAGCACCTAACTTCATCAACAGGACATATAGGGTCCCAGCCATAGTACTAGCCACCAAACATCTTTTTAACTTTGACTAATTTCTTTAGCAAAGGGACTAAACCATAGACTGTGTATAGAATGGGTGAATTGCTGGTTGAATCCACCATGAGAACAGCACCCTCTGTTGACGGGCTGCAGTATAGGTCATAGATCTCACCTCCTCCAGCAATCCCTATGGAGCTGTGGACAAACTCTAGAAATTAATCACACAGAATATAAATGTTTCTCCCCCTTGCTTGTGATGTTGACATGTAGTTACTGTCGGACTGGTTTGTGCTCAAGTCCTCTTTTTTTTGTACAGCTCAATTTTTATAAGTTATTAGGGGGTTCATGTTTTCTATGATTGTGCACTTTGAGATTTGTTTTCAAATGTAAAGTGCGTTACAAATAAAATCTATTATTATTATTATTATTATTGATACAGCCTATGAGCGTTCAGGGATTGCGTCGCTCTCCCGGGGGATACGCTGTTTGAGCCGAGCGTCATCACAGCGACTCACAGCGACTCTCAGCGACTGCGTGGCCAAATGCGCGCATCGCTACTGCGCAGCACTGGTTACAGGAAATGAAGAAACCACAGAAATAATTTCCATGGTTGATCCTGTTCAGTGACTCCTGTTTTCCAATGCAATAAACAGTATCCAGGCTGCTGTGGTGTACCTCCATGGGGAACCGCTCCCCGTCTATGGTGTGCTCTGATCCTGGTCTCCCATTTCCTCCCCAGTGGAAGTGAAACTGGTCGGCTTTGTACAGACCAGGCAGAGCTCCTCCACTCAGTCGCACAGACTGCGGCAGAAGAAAATGAGCTAAAGAGAAAGAAACTGTCTCTTAGGATGGACGCAAAACAAACAGAATAATTCAACATCTGTGAGAATATGTGTGGGGAACATGACACAGCATATCATAGCTCTATTTTACCAGAGTGTCCTTTGTTTTGCACTGTTATGTTGTTTGTGTTGGTGTGACCTATGAAGTCAAAGGGTTGCAAGGCGCTGTTAACGTGAACTTTGTGGGTGACAATGTTAATCGGTGACTGGCGTAATCCTCCACAGCTGGGGAACTGAGCTGCCCAGCGGGTGGGATCTGATCAAGACAAATAAGAGCAGCAACAGTATTATAATTTTATAACAACACACAGTTATGGCTGAACTTGAATGTTAAATAAAGTGTATTTTTCATCTCGAGATAGAGGTAAATTAATCTCCAATAAGGTGAAAAAAAACGTTCTTTTAGCTCGATGACGATCAGGAAATATATGTTTAAATCTGGAGATGACAGCTGGATTTATTTACGGCAAGAAAATCAGTGTTATTATCTCACAAAGAACAAGATAAATCAGTCAGGATCTCTACAAAACAACAATATTTAATTATATTTTGAGAGAATAAGTAGAGATGTATGGGTGCTTGTCTACGGTGTCTTCTGGCCTTGCAGGTCTTTTTTCAAATTTCGACCATTTGACAGAGTAATGTTTTAAAGGGATATTCTGGCGTAAAAATGCAGCGTAACACTGAGTTAGACACCCCCTCGAAAGATGAATGTTGCCGACCGCTTGCTTCTCTAGTTATACCAACTTTAGTAATGACCACACGATATGACGGTAGGGGCCCAGCCACAGTACTAGCCACCAAACATCTTTTTAGTTTTGCCTGATTTCTTTAGCAAAGAGACTTAACACAATTCACCTACTCTCTTCCAGCAGCCGTTTGTTGATAGCAAGACCTTGGGCCAGTCCATTATGGACTACAGCAGGGTGACACAGCTCAAGGAAGAACATTTACGATTATTACTTAATGAAATTGCAGAAGAACTCCCGCGTCTGCAGTGCAAAATGATTAATATGGTGATTATTACTTCAAGGAAATGATAAAGAAATAATCATAAATGTTCTTCCTTGAGCTGTGTCACCCCGCTGTAGTCCGTAATGGACTGGCCCGAGGTCTCGCTACAAACAAGCGACTGCTGGAAGAGAGTAGGTGAGTTGTGTTTATTCTCTTTGCGAAAGAAATTAGGCAAAGCTAAAAAGATGTTTGATAACTAGTACTGTGGCTGGGACCCTATATGTCCTGTTGATGAAGTTAGGTGCTGTTCTGAGCATTATTAGTGGCTATAGAGTCGCGTTTTGGTTGAGGTTTGTTTATGGCTCAGACTGCTGTGTATTGCTATCGTGCAGTTGTTACTCAAGTTGGTATAAGTAGAGAAGCAAGCGGTCGGCAACATTCATCTCTCGACAGGGTGTCTAACTTGGTGTTACGTTGTGTTTGACCCTAAATTAATTGTACGCCGCAATATCCCTTTAACTGAATTGGAAAAATAGATTAAAAATGACCATGCTGGAGCAGACCAGTGTTTTACCAACAGACTCTTTTTCAGAGTTTAACTCTTTTATGGTATTTTCTTTTATTCCTATCGCTCCATGTGGTCTTACCTCTGCATGTGTCATCACAGGAGTACTGGTTCTGGTAACACCACTGGGCTGCAGAGAGTACAGACACAGACACTCTTTATTTTTGGTCAGGACATCTCTCCCCTGTGCCAAACAAAACAACTTTCACAAGTTAATAAATGAATATTTATTCCTCTGGTTTTCACGCTCTATTAGTCAGTGTTTTCCACCAGCTAATGTGTCTGGCTCTGCAGCTGAACTTTGACAGGTCAGAGCGGGCAAAAAACGCTTTCCACTCACATAACACAACGTAATGATTAATGCTCACATCATTAATCCCGCCCTTTAGCTGCACTTTTTGTTGTCTCAAGTTAAATATGAATACTCTGAGTGAACTTATAGGAACCAAACAAGACAAATTTATCAGCAATGACAAAGTAATGATGTATGACAGTCACAAGACCGAGTCAGTCACAATGTGACGAGATGACCTTGATACTCTCGCTCATAAGGACACGTAGTAAAAGATTACACAGGAAAGAACCATTTAACTTAAAGAAACACTGAAAATGTAAAGTTAAAAATACAGAACAAGCTAACTACCACTGTAGCGACAAAGGGTGAATAAATGTGAACATTACTCATTATTTATTATTGTTCTTTGTAAAGCAAATAGCCACAATCAGAAAAACCATCCTTAGTTTTGAGTCCATTACAGGACATATCATGAGAAAACTAAGTGTGAAATTGCATTTCTGAGTATTTCTGCATTCAAATCACAGTGAACCTCTCGCAGACCCAAACGGCAGGTTCAGACACAGTGAGATTTCATACATCACAACTCCAAGCTCCGCCCCCTGAGCCCCACTATGCAGGCCAGATTCGGAGGAGTAGAGAGGACGATTGCGGAACAAGCGTTTGTGTTAGCGGATTGCGATACTCGTAAGAAAGCTAACTATGATATTAACATTCATCATGTCCCCAAAGACATTAGTGTCTGAGAGCTGAATAGCTCTCATGTTACCTGCTTCTTCTACTACACCGACAATGTTAGGCTACACGCTAGCATGAAGAGGAGTGTGCAGAGCAGCGCTGTCTCCGCCCACGACTCACAGGCGAATTGCTAATGAGCTACTGGAGCTCTGCAGAAGAAAAGTCCTTAAAAATGACTCCGATAATGTGATTTTGGCCAAAAAAGTTCATAATCACAATTTACAGACCACTGAGAACACTTTAGGTAGTGAAAAAAAATGATCAGAGTAGGACTTTAAGGTAAAAATAATAAATCGTTAGAAGTTTGATGCATTTGAAAGTGTTTGTTCATGTCTTGTGTGCAAAAAACACCCAAAACTTTGAGTTATTACACCTCAGCATTAGTAAACACATGTGAAACACTTAAGAGTCTTCCATATTGGCTGTCTTGTCATAAAAACTGGTCTGTTTAACCACTGTGGGTTTGTAACATACGAGCTCTGCTGTACTTGCCAATAGATTTTTCCTTGTTTCTTGATGCCAAATGCTAAAAAGCCCAGTCCATTAAACACATATATACAGGCCTGAGGCAAACAGACATATTGATAGACCTGAATATGGTGAAGATGGCAGCCATGATCATAATGCTTTTTAAATCAATGATCGCAGTCGAGTTTTAGTCATCATCAGCCATCAACATCATATAATACAAACCAATGAAAACACTACATTATAACTAATGAACTGATTTTTAATTATAAGTCCTGTTATGATCACATTAATTGGATTCAGAATAGAGTGAATCACTGGCTGGTAAAATTTTTATCCAACACCTGATCTGGCCCGACACCGTGGCATGAAACGCCTCCATCCAACAGGTGCTGATGAAGTCACTTAGTCGTGTATTGTGTTGCTGATGTGAAAGAAACTCCAGTGTTTGACTCCACAGTGGGAATGAAGGGCACTAAAGAGAACCATTTAGCTAATATAAGAACATAGATTAACCCACAATGCCATCCTTTGACGGGGGACAACAGTTCTCACCAACCCAGAACAATGCACAGGTGGAGGTTGGCTCTCCTCCACCTGGCACAGACACCTGTGGGCTAAAACCGAGACGCAAAGGAAAGTCAAACATAAGAGCACAAAGAGTAAAACCACAGAGATTGACTTTCTTTTCTTTTCTCTTTCAGGTGCCCACCGCTTAAAACAATAAAAAGTTTGAATGTTTGACCTCCTGGGTGATCTGAGCCGATTTTCAAAAATGGGATAAGGCTGAATGTGAATGAAATAAGACAATAATTTTCTATGTTTGTGTCTTTTATACTTTGTAATTCTCTAAAGAAGAAACTATTGGATAGTTAAAAGGTTTCACAAATTTGAAAAACAGTCATCTTCTAAACAAGACCGGTGGTTTATCTAGTTGCCTGACATTAGCTTCTTACTTCCACTGATAATATTTTATTTAAAATTGGGAAAATGGTGTTTGTTTGTGATTGTCACTGTCTAAACATAAAAAGTGGAGCATCTCTAACTTGGATTTGTAAAAGTTTCTGACATGATCTGAAACCCAGCAGGAAAAAAACAATCAATCCAAGATAACCAGGGCGATGTAAAATCCCTGCAGTACATCTAAGTTATGCAACCATCTGTACCTGTGGCTGATAGTGCATCTGTTTTCTAACAGCAGATATTAATAATATATCTTAATCTATGATATGTTGGTTAATATAAAATATCTATACTGAATGCTATTTTTACGATGTAATCTAGAGTTTCTGCTCTTTGTTATTGAATTGTATCTTGTCTATTGTATTATATTTGATTTATTGTATTGTATTTTTATTCTTGGGTACTAATTT
Organism: Xyrichtys novacula; assembly: GCA_962446985.1. Classification (NCBI taxonomy): domain Eukaryota; kingdom Metazoa; phylum Chordata; class Actinopteri; order Labriformes; family Labridae; genus Xyrichtys; species Xyrichtys novacula. The sequence goes on from OY660872.1 coordinate 11,792,493, forward strand.
CGTACCACAGACTGTCAAAGCTGTCAGGTATGACAAATAAAGTTCCTTGAGATAGTTCAGTGATTTGCAAGTATGAGGTTATTTCTTCTATTTTATGATAAAGATACACAGCACCACTATCCAGTTAAAGATTTAGTCAAAAATGTTTACATTCACGTCATCATGTTATCTTGTTTTTCTGGAAATTACTGAATTTGTCAAGTTTTCTTCAGCTCAGAGGAACTTTTTTTAGTCACTACGCCCGGTTATCCCACTTTTGTCTCAGGCCTCTCAGTCTTTCATGAAGTTTTCAGTTAATCTCTTAATCTAATTAGTTTACAGTTAGCTCTGCAATTGGAATGACCTGACACTGAATATTAAAGAGAGCGTGTGGGAAAAGAAGCAAACTGGGCTCATACCTGTGCACTGAGAGAGGAGAGAAAGCAGAGTCAGAGTCAGGAGGTAGACAGAAAAATCCATGATCGGCACAGAGACCAGAGAAAATCCTGATGGAATCGTTTCAGCAGCAGCCCTCACATACTGACTGTGATGCATTTTAGAGGTGGGAGGGAGATCATCATCAGTTTGAGAGGGAGACAAAAAAAGGTCTGAGTGGACCTGGTTATGAACGAGGGAAGATAGACACCTGGTGGCAAAATCTGAAACGCCACCTGAAGACCTCGCTCTGTCTCTCTCTTATCAAACTGAAAGCTTTTCTTAAAATAAATAAATGAAGGATCAAACACATATTTGAGGGCAACATATGTCAAATATTTCACTCATTAAAATCTGTCTACAAGTTTTACTACTTCACAGGAAAGAAAATCATATAAGGCCTTTTTAAGAGAAGTGGCGTCACTTTTGATTTAAAGTATACAAGTAAAATAAACTTCTAAAGGTGTGGTGTAAAGTGATCATGAAGCCCGCTGAACTCTGAGTATAAGAACTTTGTGTTAAATTTTTAAAAAGTGTGTTCATTTTCCTGCTAAATTTCACTCCTCTGTGCCAGGTTTTGACATTTCTGTGTTCCTCAAAGTTGTTTTTTTTTTGGGCCATGGATGAAGACATGGGGCTCTATTTTCGTTCCTCACCGGCGGCATGGTGTAGGCACGGCGTAAGTCAGGTCCGCAAGCACATTTTGGTATTTTGGTAAGCGGCACAGGCCGGCATAAGTATCCCACCAGCTGATTCTGTCGACACCTCCATCTACGACGCCACCACGCCCAGCTTGGCGGACCTCGGTGCGCCTCAGCCCATGAAAATACCGAACTGACAGTGCACCAGACAAAAATACCACTGCGCGGGGTCCACCGCGTCGCCAGTGGGCACGAAAATAGAGCCCATGGTCAACATTTCATACTTACTAGGACCAAATCCAAACTTCAGAAATACCATCAGACTTTGTACACAAAGCGTGTTAATGTTTAGGGTTAAACAAAGACCCAAATGCAGAACAAAAAACTGATTTATTAAAAAGAGAAAATAAAAAGCAACAAGAGAAAAATCCAAAAGGCAAAATTACAGGGCGCAACTGGGACACAGGCGCATACGCACATCCATAAACAATGAACCAACAAAGAGGGGAAGACAGAGACTATATAAACACTGGGAAACGAGCAACAGGTGAAACTCGTAAGTGATTAACGAAGGAGGGAAAACTAGGGAAGTAAAACCAGACTAGAAACACAAGGAATCAACTCCTACAAAATAAAACAGGAAATAAAGACTGGAAACTGACCTAAAGAATAAAACACAGAGAGCAGGAGGGAAACAGGGTCAAAGACTGGACTACAGGGGAACAGGAACACCAGGAGAAAACACACGGAGAATACACTCAAATAACAAAACCAGTGAAAAACCACATCAACAGAACGTATCCTGACATTTAGAGCATACTGCTGTTATAGTTTAACCAAACTGATGATCTGTCCCTAACCAAACTGTCACCATCATATGAGGAATCACCATATACTGTTGTAGAATTTAGATACAAGACTGTTTTTTTTTCCAAGTTAAAGAGAGGATTAAGTCAGCAGCTCTTTCTCACACAGGGTCAGCAGTCTCCTTGTTTGCAGTCCTCTCTAAGCCCTTTGAGTCCTGCGTTAGAAACACTCGTACTGTGTTTAAGTCATGTAATGATTAACTGACATACCGCTGCTTTACTTACAGATGGCTACAGGTCCTGAGTATTCCTGGTGTACCGGATAGAACTGTGATATTATGCAACAGCAGTTCAATAATCACACCACAAACAGATGTATGCTGAAATGTATTTATTAAAATATTAATCCAATATAGAAATACATGTATATTTAAGTGGACTATTGATTACAACAGCTTAAAACAATCAACGCTTCTAGTTTGGTTAAAATAATTAATAATTAATTAACAAGGCTACTTCTTTTAGTTACAGGCATTCGGTGTTAAAGTGACATTGAAAACATCCTTCACATAAATCTGTTTTATCTTCATTTACGGAGGGTAGATTCAGAGACAAACTTCTTCATTTCGGCCTTCAGGCCTTAAAAAGAAAATCTAGAGTGGACTGAAATGTTCAAGTCAGGCGGTTAAGTTTTTGTCTAACATTCGTTGAAATGAAACGGAGAAACAAGATTATCAGTAGTGGCTCCTACACTATAAATAGTGTAATTATGAAAAAACTGCACGTTATGTTTTACTTCATTAACTGTAAGTCTTACTGTCTCCACACACCAAGCACGAGTAAAATCATTTGCGTGAATGAATCTCATGTTAAGTCAATGCAAAGACGCGATTAGACGCTCCTTCTACTCTGGCAGCACGAATGACGTGAATTGGGCGGGAGATGAAAATGTCTCAACTTGAGCGGATATTCGCGTCACGATAATCAATCAGCACGAAGGTTGCCGGGTGACGTATGAAAATGGACGGTTGTTCACTGATATCTAAGATGGAGGACAAACTGATTGCGTCGGTGTGTGGGTGCCCCGAATACCTTTTCTTTCAATTGCCGAAACTGTAATATAAAGGAGCTCGCCTGGACGCAAGTGAGTGAGTGAGGAGGTCGGATTACCTGGTAAATTGTTGTCTATCACTTGATCCTGCCGGTTGAATTGGCAGGGATTACTGTTGACGCGCGAATGAAGCGAGTAAATACTACTCATTCACATGTCTAGATTCGCGCGAATTAAGCGAGTAGATGAGTTTACTCGCGCTTGGTGTGAGCGTCCTATTACAGTGACTTCTTTACATTCTTCTGTTGCTACATTAAAAAAACACACTGTATATAAATGTGTTTTTCAGTCTACCTCATGAGCATTTTTTAATAATAATAATAATAATAAAAACCTGATCTAACGTTAAATGAAAAGTAGCAATACTGCATGAAATATAAGAGCTATGCATGGAAGTAAATAATTACCTTCATGTAAATAAGATGCTTCTGTAGAGGTACAACTTTCTCATGCTTGTTTTTTTTCAATATTGGAACGGATCTTTTAAAATCACAGCTTTCAAGTGCAGATTCTGAGTGAATGTTTCAGAATTCATGGTCCTCTAATCTCTCCCCAGTCATCACTCTGGAAATTCAGAGGCTTGTTGTTGGAAGCAGAAGGATGTCTTTAAAGGAGGTAGTTCTGGAAAAACAAAGATATCATTCAGACTCCCATCAGTGAACATTTCTTCAGCTCAAAATCTTGCTCTTCTGTGACTCACCTGGAGCACAACAGCCGCCACGACAGCCAAGACGGCTAAGACCGCCATTCGTCCTATCCAGCCCAGGTCTACGTTCTTCAGGATGAAGAAGCGGGCCCAGCCCAGTTTCTTGAATGTGTGAGGAGGGTAACGCATGCTGTTCACTCCCTCCATCTTCAGCTGCTTGATGAGACAACCCCGCAGGTGACTCAGCTGGTCAAAGGTGAATTTGCCGTGGTAGCAACCCATACCGCTGTTTCCTGTTCGTGAAAACAAAAGGAGATAGTTGGACTGTGTTGAACACAAACTGACTTTAACTTTGAACCAATTTGTGTGTCAGTAACACTTCTGATATCATCCCTCAAATATCTTAAATTGTTGCTGTCAGAGCGTCACCAGTCAAAAGTCAAAAGACTTTTTTTTTTAAATTTACAGTTTTTGTGTCTTTATTTGTGAGGAGTAAAACCACAGGCTGGACCTGAACCTTCATATTCACAGCTCAGGCTTCGGTGCCCCAATCTGATTTATTATTCCAGTAATTAGGGCTCCCCCTACAGGCCTTTTGAAAGTAAACAGATCTGAATAAACTAAATTAGGGATTTGTACTCACCCACTCCTCCAAAAGGCAGAGAGCTGACAGAGAAGTGCACCAGACAGTCATTGGCCAACAGTCCTCCACTGGAGGTCTCGTCTTTCACTCTCTCTATCAACTTAAGAGGGAGAAGAAGACTCGTGTTACCATAAAGATTTTCATACTTTAAACAGAGAGGTCTGTACTGGTGAACAGTCTGCTGGACTCCTGCTTGTTTTCTGACTCTATCAATCGGTACCTTGTTGTCTGATGAAAAAACGTAGAGGGCCAGAGGTTTCTCTCGATCATTGATGAAGTTTATTGCTTCATCCAGGCTGCTGACCGGTAAGATGGGGAGCAGAGGTCCAAATATCTCCTCCTGCATCACCTTCGCCTCAGGCTTCACGTCACGCAAGACTGTGGGAGCTGAACGACACAAAAACACGCTTTTCATCCAGCTCACCTACTTGATTGACAAACACATCAAAAATTAGTGAGAATCAAAATCTCACCGATGTAGCAATCTGACTCATCATTGTCTCCTCCTTCAGCAACGGTGCTGTCCTCCAGCAATGCCATTAGCCTCTTAAAGTGGCGCTGGTTGATGATGCGTCCATAATCTGAGCAGGTCTTGGGGTTGTCAGTGTAGAATTCCTACCAGGGGACGAATATCAGTGTGTCACAAATACTCTCATAAAGTGAGGAAGAAAAAAAACATCAAAAAATGTCAAGAACAATAGTCTTTACTTCGGAAAATGTTTTGAAAAAGACACCAAGGGTTTTGTACTTTTATGGACTTCTTGACTTCATCAATGACCCGGTCCTGGATGCTGGGATCACACAGGATGTAGTCTGGGGCGATGCAGGTCTGGCCACAGTTGGTGTACTTTCCCCAGGTGATACGCCTATAAGAGTTAGCAGAAGCGTCTCAGGTAAAAGCCGCTACAGCGTATGAGAGCCTGGATGGAAATTCTGCTCTTTCATTTGTCTGACCTGCAGGCGATGCTTATGTCGCAGTTCTTATCGATGTAGCAAGGGCTCTTGCCGCCCAGCTCGAGGATGACGGGTGTCAGGTGTTTGGAGGCCGCCTCCATGATCAGTTTGCCGACTGCGCAGTTGCCAGTGTAGAAGATGTGATCGAACCTCTGGCGCAGCAGCTCCTGCGTTTCCGGCACCCCACCGTTTATCACGGGGTAGAGCTCCTGACACACAAAACAGACAGATGGTCATCGAAATGCAGCGTTTAGTCTCTGACGTAACATTGGGCTCTATTTTTGTGCCTCGCCGGTGGATTGGCGCAGGTGAGGCACAAAAATAGAGTCCGCAAGGCGTATCCAACCACATTTTGGTATTTTGGTGAGCGGCGCAGCCCGGTGTCAGTATCCCCCCTCCCTAACTCCGCTCTTCCCAGCGGCGTAAGTCGTGGAGCGGGAGGAGAGAAGGTGTGAAGTGGCTTTAACACCAGGTTTGAATCGGCGAGCTTTCAGCGCACTTTATATGCTGCCGGCGGGTACGAAAATGTTGACACCTCCCCCTACTGCGCCACCACGCCCAGCTTGGCGGGCCTTGGTGCACCTCAGTCCATGAAAATACCAAACTGGCTGTACGCCGGGCTACGCCAGATGAAAATACCACTGCGCGGGGTCCGCCGCCCTCCGCCACGCCACCGGCGGGCATGAAAATAAAGCCCTTAGTGTTTGTATGTGGCTTACTATATCACTGCAGTGAAATAGAGAATAAAACTATTTGCTGATTAACTGCAAATTCAAAGATCTGATTCAATGTTTATTACTCTCCCTTTTAGGTGTATTTTGTTCAATCATCCTTACTTTGTCAATGTAAAGAGGCAGCAGTTCCTCCATGACCTTTGCAGTGTGAGCGCAGACCTCGGAGGGTTTAATCACAGCAGCGTTACCTGCACAGGGTGGTGAAAAAAAAATGGTATCAGAAGATAGAAAACATGATCCACAGAGTCCAAAAACCTTTAAAAGCACTCTATAAAAATGTGTTTTAAAGGGTTAATTTACTCCCAGTAAGTTTAAACAGAGTAACCAGCATGTCTACAAATTCTAGAAACTGAAAACTGAGACTCTTATAAAATTAAAAACTATCTTAACAAGGTTGAAAACATTTCCTCTGGGTCACAAGACGAGAAATTTGTATGTTACAAAGAGCATCAAATATAACATTTTACAGAAAATCTTTAGTAACAGCTTAGTTACCTACAAAAGCGCCTTTCCAAAGTGTAAATCCTGTATCATTACAACCCTAAAACACACATAAACAGTAGTATTTGGCTGCTTGATGTCTAATACACAATCTAAATAAACTTGAATTCTGGTTTAAGGTTATCATGCAGCAGATTTAAACTGCTGAATCATGTAGAGTTCACTTTTTCTATATGGTGAGGGTGTTGCCAGCTGCCTTTGACATACATCTGATCTTGATTTCTTTGTTTTTATCACACAACTGCACATATTTCAAAAGAAGAACTTGTGGCCAATGACGCTGATACCAGATCTGATAATGTGAGGGCAAAGGATAAAGTCCTTGTTGTGCAAACAGTTACTGCATGGGCTGCAGCCTGACAGGACTCAGTTCATTCAAGAGTTCTCACCATTAACGTTGGAGTCTCATCAGCTTTATCAATAAATAAAGAAATAATCAAAACACAAAGACTTTGTCGACCTGCAGCAGTACTCTTGTGTGTGAAGGTAAACAAAAGGTTTTATGTGAGTACAGAATATCACAACAGACTGTAGAAAAGCTGCTGTGTCATGCTAACAATCCTAAGCAGACTCTCCACACTCAGGTTTGCATGATAAAGTCATCAGGGCTCAGTCAAAACACTGGGACTTGATGCTTGTATCTAAACACAGGGAGACCATTTCAAAGGCTTTTAAAGAAGACATAAATTATTCATGGGCTCACTCATTATCTCAGGACTGGGTTTAACCATGTTCTTTCAGCCATCACTGTCAGGAATAATCCACAGAGTTGACTTACGTACGTTAAAGCGAAAGATTACCTGCTTGTGATGATGAGGTGTGTAATTTTTTTGTCTGATCTTACAATCTCACAGCTCTCTCATGACTGTAGAGTAGAGTTCACAGACTGCCCTTTGGCCCATTTATCAAGAGAGGGTGACATGTGTTGTAATGCCAAGATTAAAGGGAAGCTAAGTTGTCTTGATCACATGACAAAGAACCTCAACGGGATGAAGAAAAAGGACAGACTAACTTTCTCAAAATCTGAGTTTGGGTTGTTTCTGCATGTTTGCTAATCAATCCATGAACACTTACAAACACTTAACTGTGATTTTCTGAGATAACTGAGTAGATCCAGGACACAAATTATGCTTTAGTGTTTCAGACTTCAACAAGAACTATTATTATCATTATTATTATAGATCAAGCTTCATCTAGGGCTCTTTTATTGGCAAGCAAACCGCACATTGCACTTTGTTTCTGTATTTTATCTTTTGCACTCTGTTCATGAAAAAATACTGGTATGACTGACATATGCTTTTCTTTTTACCTTCTAAATCATCTTTAATGCTTTTTAGCTCCTGAACTGTTTCTTATGTAGATGTATTTTATTTTATTTATTTTCTTTTTATGATGTATGGCAGTGTTTTAAATGTCTGTGCCTGCTGCAACCTGATTTGCCCATTTTTGGGACATAATTAAGTTGAAGTGAAGCAAAGTGAACAAGAACTGTCTTAGATTACTGTCCATGTGGAGCCCAATCTCTATTTAAACTTCACCCCAGGGATAAATAACGATAAAAACTGATAGAAATGTGAACGCTGACCTTTTTACATCACACACACACACATAGCATGATTCAGTACCAGCAGCGATGGCTCCAATGAGGGGCTGTATGGTAACAGCCCAGGGGTAGTTCCAAGCCCCAATGATGAGCACCACGCCCAGTGGCTCCGGTTGGATGTAGACTGTATCTGAGACAGTCATCAGGTTCTTCTCCACGGGCCGAGGAGCTGCCCACTCCTTCAGCTTCCTGATGGCTAGGCTGATCTCTCCCTCAAGACCAAGGGTCTCGTACAGCTGGGTACCCACCTCACTCTGTATAATAAAGAATTTGAAAAGTCTGAGCCGACAGACGAAAACGGACTCTATTTACTCATGAGATTTGAGAAGATAATGATTTGAAATGCCTCTCACCTTGTTGAGGTCTTTTTTGACGGCATCTGAAATCTCTTTCTGTCTCTCGGTGAAGAGTTGTTGTAGTTTCTTCAGCTGATAGATCCGGTACTCTAAAGGTTTGGACCTGCCTGTTCGGAAGGCTTTTCTGGCACGAGCCACTGCCTCCTGCTCCCGAGACATACTGAGGGATAAAAAATACTTAGTTTAGCTTTTCCTACTGTAGCTACAGTTAGTCACAATATTTATTTATGTCAAAGGTCACAACTGAAAGACATATATAACATGTGTTTACATACATAACCCAGAAGTGTTCTGCTTGATTACACAAAGAGTACAGCGGTGAGCATACACCACAACAAACAACGTGTATTTAGTTTTGAGGTATTTGGACTACACTCCCATGTCCAGTTTTGTCGTACCTCATAAGTCTGCTTTCTACTCTAACAGTACAAGCTGAAACATTCACTTTTTACCCATATGTATGTATGTATTAAACATTACCAGTATTTTCATACAAAGTAATCATCAAAATCACTGCAAGCTTCCATACATCAGCTGTTGAAATTAAACCATGCAGTGCATCATAACAATGTCTCTGACAAACGGCAAGAAGAGACAGTAACTTTTATTATTGATTGTAATGTCAAGTGTTGTTTTCCCAGTTTTTTCGTCCTCCAAACATAAGACGTCTAAATTTTCCAGAGAACAAAAGCGCCATCATCAACATGTCCAAATTATGAAGTGAAGCTGCAGCCGAGGATAACTTTCATTCCTAATTGATTTTCTGGATAAACATTGATAACACTATCAGTTGTTCGGTCTATAAACATTATAAGGTTGAAAAAGTAGACTAATGAGCACAAATTAACCTAAGGGAACAAGAAGTGATGCTTTTAAACAACTTTAACTATGGATAGCACAAAAACTCTGTCAATTATACTGTTAGACCAAGAAGAGGCTTAATCTTAAAATTAATAATTTGCTGGATTTCTTCGAATAAGTGACATAATTGATACAGAATAATCAATATGTTGAAGTTTATCATTCTATTTATTTTATTAGTAAACTGATCAGCTGTAGACAGGTATTAAAAATATCATTCATCCACATTTCGCTGAATATTTTTGCAAAAAAACTTTGTAAACCTACTGTTCGTCATTTTCAGTTCACTTTGTGCACTATCCTAACTCTCTCCACTGTAGGATATAGGGGAGAGTGGGGTAAGATGAACCATTTTTCATATTTCGGATCACTACATCAAGTCATAGTTTTGTCTCTAACTAGTGTATCTGCTTATTTTTCAAAATGTTGGTCATCCCTGCAAACAAACAGAATAAGTGTAAACATAACTGTCTTGATAATAGAGCATGCCAAAAAAAGTGGTCTTCTATGGTCAACTTACCCTGTGTATGGGGTAAGTTGACCGAGTTGATTGAATATTTGGTCACATGATCAATTTCTTTGACCATTTCTTAGCAACAGGGAATGGCTCAACTTACCCCAGTCTCCCCTATTCTGCTGTACTGCAGCTGACCCTCCCACCATATGTCAGCCTTTTGTCCGTGCACCTCTTTGTTTATATAGAAAACTGTTAAAGAGTTGTAAGAGTGTAACAAGAAACCACTCTGATTATAAAGTCCACTGGGTCAGAGTTGAAGGTGCAGTTATAACAATAAATACACAAACCTTATCCGGTAACGACCTACTTCATAGAGTTCGTGTTACGGGACAGTTAAACTAATCTTTGACTGTATTATTATTGTTATTCAGTATATATCTAATCTGTGAGACCGTTTTAAGGGTATTCACATGTCCATAATGACTATTGTTTGTGTTTGTACAGTTATTCAGCTCGTTTCGCCTCGTCTCTCCGGACGTTCTTACAATAGAGAGTAAAAAACAAACTGCGCAGTTTCTTCTGTGTCTGAAACTCCTACCTGAAATGTTTCTGTTGGGTTTGGTTTGTCGTAGTGACCCCTGGTCCTGATGGCGAGACAGCCCGTGGAAATGAAGGAGCAGAGTAATAGTTGAAGATAAGAGACCGAGAAGAAAGCTCTCCTTCCCCGTTAGGTCACACCCCCACGAGGGGCCGGACCAACGGGACCAACCGCCGCCTCCAGGATGAGCCGTTAGCTACAGCCGTTAGCATAAATGCTGCATGGATACAGAGTGACACTCGAGGCTATTTACCGAGTTTGTCTGGAGTAGTTGCAAATTTTTTACTTTAGTTTCCAAACAACCGTTAAATCGTGGCTATAACTGCATTTAGGCACATCAGTCCAAACTCTTGTTCGTGTTATTATTATAAAAGGCAAACAAAATATCTTAATGACATAAGAAGTTTGAATGGTAGGGGAGACTGGGGTAAGTTGAGACACCCCCTGTTGCTTGGAAATGGTAAAAGAAATCTAGGAGATGGGCATCAGTTCATGGAGTCTGTGAAGGTTAGAGGCACATGGGGTGGACATTTATTTACAAAAAAACATCTCTTCACTCTTGAAAGTGAATTCAGTCTGTCACGAGTTTTATTAGAATTGTATTTAGACCATAGACTGTATATACTCTGGACAACTTGGTTCCGCCTTCTGCCAGTATACAGATTTGAAGCCGAAAAGCTCTCGGTAATTCCGCGATTTTTCTCCATTTCCTGAAATCAACATTGCAAATCCCCCGGGTTAGCTACGCAATCTTCATACGCCTATAGGCTGTAACAAGTGTCAATCACAGAAAAGATGAACCCCCTAATAACTTTTAAAAATGGAGCTGCACAGAAAAGAGGACTTGAGCACAAACTAGTCAAAGTAACTACATGTCAACATCACAAGCAGGGGGGACAAAATGTATATTCTGTGTAATTAATTTCTAAAGTTTGTCAACAGCTCCATAGGGATTGCTGGAGGAGGTGGGATTTATGACCTATACGGCAGCCCGTCACCAGAGGGTGCTGTTCTCGTAGTGGCTTCACCCAGCGAGGCGGCAGACGCTGTCCACTCTATAAACAGTCTATGGTTCAGACCAAAAAAGATCATTTTAAATTTGTTTTATACATCAATTGTGGTATCTATGAGCTACAACATGAGGTCAAAAACCTAGCATAAAAGTCCACCATTTTAGCTTAGAGGACTAAAAAAGTCATAATAGTAGTTCTGGGGTAAATTGAGTCATTGTCTCAACTGAGAAAGTAAAAGTCAACTTACCCCATACACGGGGTAAGTTGACCATAGGAGACCACTTTTTTTTGGCATGCTATATTATCAAGACAGTTTTGTTTACACTCATGCTGTAGGTTTGCAGGGATGAACAAAATCCTGAAATATATGCAGATACACTAGTTAGAGACAAAACTATGATTGCCTTGTTGTAGTGATCTGAAATATGAAAAATGGTTCATCTTACCTCACTCTCCCCTATACATCAACAAATTATCAAAATAAAGCAGTGTAGTTTTTAGTCTGTTGACCTGACGGTTAGCATATGCCACCAACTGGAAGTAGCATTAGGCTACTGAACATCTGAATCAACAATTTTTGGATGATATTTTTTATTTACTGGTGACTCCTCCTCCTGACTGGTGAGCGTGCGCATTGCTTCATTCCCTTCCTTGCTGTTGAACTGTGTGTAGCGTTTCGTTTCCTCCTGAAAGCGCTCTCCTGCTGTTTTGGTTTATTTTCTATCTGTAATTTATCAGTACATCTGTCTGTTTAGAAAGTCTGCAAGTATTTCTGATAGTTTTCACCAAGCACTGTTTTTATCTCCACTCCGGGCGATCTCTCTGACCATTTACTTTATTAGCTCCTAGCTTAGCTTCTCTTAGCTACACTTGCTAACGATGGCTTCCCCCCGGTCGCCTGCTTCTCCTGCTCGCTTCTGCTCAGTGTGTCAGATGTTCAGTTATTCCTCGTCCTCCTTAGACGATAACGATACCTGCTTTAAGTGTAGTTTATTCTTAGCTCTGGAGATGAGGATTACAGAGTTAGAAAAGCGGCTCCGCACCGATGCTAGTGTAGCGATAGCCAGCCAGGACTCGGTAGCCGGTGCGGGTCGGCCTAGCTTAGCCTCCCCCCCGGCGAATCCCGAGCAGCCGGGATGTAGTAGTGGTTGGGTCACTGTGAAAGGGAAGCATAGCAGTAGACCTAAGAAGCCCACGGTAGACCACCACATTCACACTTCAAACAAATTTGCCCCTCTCAGCAACACACCTGCTGAGCCTGACGCTCTTGTGATTGGAGACTCTGTAGTCCGAAATGTGAAATTAGCGAAGTCAGCGGCCATAGTTCAGTGTCTCCCGGGGGCCAGAGCGGGCGACATCGAAGGTAGTTTAAAACTGCTGGCAAAGGCTAAACGTAAATTCCGTAAGATTGTAATACATGTCGGCATAAATGACTCCCGACGCCGCCAGTCGGAAGTCACTAAATTGAACGTGGAATCGGTGTGTGAATATGCCAAGACCATGTCGGACTCCGTAGTTTTCTCTGGTCCCCTGCCCGATCAGACAACTGATGAGATGTGTAGCCGTATCTCATCATTCAACCGCTGGCTGTCGAGGTGGTGTCCGCAAAACGGCGTGAGCTTCATTGATAATTGGAAGTCATTTTGGGGCAAGCCTGGTCTGATTAGTCGGGACGGCATTCATCCCACCCGAGATGGAGCGGCCCGTTTATCCAGAAATCTGGCCGATTTTATTAATCCGAACCACTGACAATTCAAAGCAGAGATCAGGGAGCAGGGCCGCAGTCTTACACGCCCCCTGCGCCTCTTTTAGAGCAGCCTCCCAGCCACTACCACTTATACACAGAGACAAGGGAGCAGAGCCGCAGTGTAAAACGCCCTTCTGTACTCCCTTCAGAGCAGCTTCCAAGCTACAATCAGCTTGACTTAGAAATCAGGGAGCAGAGCCGCAGTGTAAAACGCCCCTCTGTACTCCCTTCAGAGCAGCTTCTAAGCTACTCTCAGCTTGACATAGAAATCAGGGAGCAGAGCCACAGTGTAAAACGTCCCTCTGTACTCCCTTCAGAGCAGCTTCCAAGCTTCTCTCAGCTTGACATAGAAATCAGGGAGCAGAGCCACAGTGTAAAACGTCCCTCTGTACTCCCTTCAGAACAGCTTCCAAGCTACTCTCAGCTTGACATAGAAATCAGGGAGCATAGCCACAGCTCTACACGTTCCTCTGTACTTTTGTTAGAGCAGCCTCCTAGCTACTGTCACTTTAATATAGAGACTGTGTCTGTCCCTTGTACTCGGCTCTCAAATTCTAACCGATCAATTAAAAAAGGAGTAAATAACAAGAACCTTACTAGAATTAAGACTGTTAACATAGCTGAACCAAGTACTAGTAAGATAAAATGTGGCCTACTGAATATAAGGTCTCTAAATTCAAAATCTGTGTTAATAAATGAACTAATCTCTGATCATCGCATTGATTTACTCTCCCTAACCGAAACATGGCTGCGTAAGGATGAATATGTAAGTTTAAATGAATCCACTCCTCCTAGCCACCTAAACTTTCACATTCCTCGAGACTCCGGCCGAGGTGGTGGAGTTGCAGCTATCTACAATTCCAGTCTTAGAATTAACCCAAGACCAAAACTAGATTATAACTCTTTTGAAAGTCTCGTTCTCAGTCTCCCGCACCCAGCCTCAAAGTCCATGAGACCACTGGTATTTGCTATAGTTTACCGCCCTCCGAGCCCATACTCTGAGTTTTTGTCAGAGTTCTCAGAGTTCCTATCCGAATTAGTCCTTCTCGCAGATAAAGTCATCGTCGTCGGTGACTTTAATATTCACATAGATGTGGAAAATGATAGCCTAAGCATTTCTTTTCGGTCCTTGCTAGATTCAATTGGGTTTACACAGTGTGTACATAGACCTACGCACTGCTTTAACCACACTCTCGATCTCGTCCTGGCTTATGGCCTCGAAACTGATGCCCTGTTAGTCAGCTCATTAAATCCTCTATTATCTGATCACTGTCTAGTAACTTTTGAATTTGTGCTCTCAGGTTACTCTCCTCACAACAAAGTCGTGCTAACTAGAAGGTTGTCTGAAAATGCTGTTACTAAGTTCAAGGAGGTCCGTCTGCTCTAAATTCTGTAGTTGAGAAAAACTTTACTGATAGCTCATATTTAAACATCAGTCCCTTGCAACTCGACCAGTTTGTTGATGATACCTCAGGCACACTGCGATCAGTTCTAGACTCAGTTGCCCCTCTTCGACAGAAAACTATTACACGCGAGAGGCTAGCCCCGTGGTATAATGCTGAAACCCGTGAGCTGAAACAGTTATTAAGAAAATGTGAAAGGATTTGGCGCTCCTCCAAAACAGCTGAAGCTCGTTTTCTCTGGCAGGAATGTCTCGATAAATATAAGAAAGCCCTACGACGTGCTCGGACAACCTACTACTCGTCTCTTATTGAGGAAAATAAGAATAACCCCAGATATCTCTTCAGCACTGTAGCCAGGCTGACAGACTGTCCGAGCACCACTGAACCATGTATCCCATTAGCCCTTAGCAGCAATGACTTCCTGAGCTTCTTCAATGATAAAATCTTAAAAATAAGAGGTAAAATTAGTAACCTATTGACTCCACCAAGTGTCTCTCTCTCAGATAACCCTAAAAATGTTGAGGAGCCCCTAAGGCCTCTGGTGCACCTTAGTAATTTTGTACCTATTGACCTTCCTGAGTTAAAATCAGTGGTGCTAGCAGCCAAACCATCGACGTGTCTCTTAGACCCAATTCCATCTAAATTGCTAAAGGAAACTCTTCCTTTGATTAGTACGTCCCTGCTCAAAATGATTAACACGTCTTTATTAACAGGATATGTTCCCCAGTCTTTCAAGACTGCATTGATTAAGCCTCTCCTTAAAAAACCTACTCTAGACTCAAGCTCCCTAGCTAACTATAGACCAATATCCAACCTTCCTTTTATTTCTAAAATCCTAGAGAAAGTTGTTGCGAATCAACTCTGTGATTTTCTCCATAACAATGGTTTATTAGAGGATTTCCAGTCTGGGTTTAGAACCCATCACAGCACAGAGACTGCTCTGCTAAAGGTGTCAAATGACCTACTCATGGCCTCAGACAATGGTTTTCTCTCTGTTCTAGTCCTGTTAGATCTTAGTGCAGCATTTGACACAATTGACCACTCCATCCTGCTTCAGAGACTAGAACAATCTATAGGCATAGCAGGATCAGCTCTCTCCTGGTTTAAATCGTACCTAACAGATCGATCCCAGTTTGTCAATGTAAATAATAAATCCTCTGCACACACCAAAGTGTGCTACGGTGTGCCGCAAGGGTCAGTGCTCGGTCCAATCCTCTTCACCCTGTATATGATTCCGCTGGGTAAAATTATGAGGAAGTATTCGATTAATTTCCACTGTTATGCAGATGACACCCAGCTATACCTATCCATAAAGCCAGAGGAAGCAGGCCAGGTTGCTAGGTTAGAAGCCTGCCTCAAAGATATAAAATCCTGGATGACCAATAACTTTCTAATGCTCAATTCAGACAAAACTGAAGTTCTGGTCCTCGGTCCTAAACACCTTAGAGAGGCGTTCTCTAGTAATTTAGCTACATTTGATGGTATCAGCCTGGCATCCAACCCCACTGTGCGTAATCTAGGAGTTGTATTTGATCAGGATTTATCTTTTAGCTCCCACATTCAACAAATTTCTAGGACAGCCTTTTTCCACCTGCGCAATATCTCAAAAATTAGACGCATATTGTCTCAGAGCGATGCAGAAAAACTAGTCCATGCCTTTGTTACCTCTAGGCTGGATTACTGTAATTCTCTCCTATCAGGCTGCTCTAGTAAGTCATTAAGGACTCTTCAGCTGGTCCAAAATGCAGCAGCTCGGGTATTGACTAGAACTAGTAGAAGGGAGCACATCTCCCCTGTTTTAGCCTCTCTTCACTGGCTCCCTATTAAATATAGAATTGAGTTTAAAATCCTCCTTGTGACATATAAAGCGCTTAATGGCCAGGCGCCATCATATCTCGACGAGCTAGTTATACCGTACTTTCCATCTAGACCGTTACGCTCACAGTCTGCAGGTCTGCTCGTTGTACCAAATGTCTCTAAAAGTAGTGTTGGAGGAAGAGCTTTCAGCTACCAGGCACCTCTCCTCTGGAATCATTTACCGCTCGAGGTTCGGGGGGCAGACACACTCTCAACTTTCAAGAGTAGACTTAAAACGTTCCTCTTTGATAAAGCCTATAGTCAGGGCTGATTTGAACCAGCTCTTAGTTATGCTGCTATAGGCCTAGACTGCCGGGGCTATCTGGCACACTGAGCTAGAATCTGTCTCTATCTCCTCTTTAGATCTTTATGTCCCATATAAGTCACTGACCAGCTTTCTGTCTCTCTGAGTGTCTCTGAGTCTTTTAGCTGCCACTGGACTAATGCTGCAAACGGTCTGCTGCGGAACTGCCTGACCCCAGCTGCATCCATCCTGGGCCCTGAGCTCCTCCATCTCTTTGGCTCTTTGGCTTCTCTGGACCGTTGCTGCAGGCCCTCTTCTCACTACATTCCTCCCCAACCCAGCAGCGGCATGGTGGCTGTCTAGCATGAGTCTGGTCCTGCCCAAGGTTTCTGCCTGTTAAAAGGAAGTTTTTCCTTGCCACTGCTACTCATGTTAGTTGAGATGGGCCAAAACCCATCTTAGGTTGGTTCTTGATCATCAAACAATGAGCGTGGTCTCGACCTGCTCTTGTTCTTTGGAAAGCGTCTTGAGATGACGACTGTTGTGAATTGGCGCTATATAAATAAAAATTTGATTGATTTGATTGATTTATAAAGCTTAAATTAAAATTGTTTTGTACTCATAAATTACAGAATTTTTAAAGCTGGTCCACCTGCAGACTGTACTTGTTTACTGCATTTAGCTAAACCCCAGTAACTGTATTTATTTTTACTTTTTTTGTAGGGTGTATATGGCAACTAAATTTATAGTAGCTTAAGTTTTTGGAGTCCAAATTTGAAAACAAAAGGCCTGTGATGAATTTTTAAAATGAAATACACTGTAGTTGGGAGTTTAACTACTCGGTAGTTATTGGATTTAAAACCTTCACCAGCAACTAACAGCAACTAACCCTCGACTCGAAGGAAAGGAGGAGCATGTACACTTGATCACTTTGCAAGCACATCAGTGGCAGTTTGTCGTCTGTAAGGGTGTGCCACTTATCAGAGCTATGTACAAGTATTTGCACAACAAGGCTCTGCAACATTCATGAGTAAAAGGCATAAAGTTTCACAATTTTGACAGTACTATATACTACTTAATCACATGGCTGCATGGCAATAGTGTGGCCCAGACAAAATGTGTCCTGTAGACTGTTTTGTCCGTGTAACGAGGGATTGTGTAAGTTCAAACAAAAAATATTTGTTGACGTTGAGTTTATAATACATGAGAATTGATGGGTCTTTGTACATAAACACACAGCTCAACATGAGAATAAACATAACACTAAGAGCAAAGATCACATGTCTCTTTTTTGAGAAGATGTCAGTACATGTGGATCTGTGTCAGATATCAGTGAGCTTTGCATCCCCGATCAAACTTTAGTTCAATTTGTATGAAATGCAGACTTATGTAAGGATCAAATGTGTTTTTGTATGAACAGTACTCTGTTATGAACTCACTCTAACAACTTTGAAATGACAAAGTTCAAATTTAATATACAGAAAGGTAAATAAAAACCTTTTAAATAGTTTTGAATTGTACTTTTTGTTATTAGTTCATGTGTTATGTAAGGAACTTTGGATCTGACCACAAATGGACTTGAACTTTTCCTTAGAGAGCATGTCTTGGAGAGCTGGTCTCTTTAAATCTTTGTAAATATAGATTAACCCTTCACCTATGTTAGGGTCTGCACCGACCCGTTTTTGATTTTAAATGCTTCAAGACTTTTTGACTTTGACAGGATCCTCTATTTCAACAAAATAAAAAAAAATAAAAAATTGACTAAATTATAAAATGGTCTTATTAAGAGCATGTTAGGGTCGTTGTTGACCCAGTTAGATCAATATCTAATAATCAGAGCAAAAACTGAAATCATAAGTGCACTGTCAGGCACCACACTGGCAGTCAGATCATCTTCCAATCATGTGAGATTTAGGAAATCCTCATTTTGCCTGTTTTTTCCTGCACAAAAAAAACATGTCCGGCATGTCCAGACATGTGAGATCAGTTCAGTATAGATGTCTGTATGAGGGGTATACTGACAAAGAAAGGCCCAGAGGCCTACTACAAAAACTATTATAAGCAATATTTTCATGGATAATGAAGCCTAACAAGTTAACCTAGAGATGAGAACCAAACCAGTGTAATTTACAGCTGATTTAAGACACGGGTCAAAACCAACCCTCAACATGGTGGGTGCGTAGTAAAGGCTAACACATGAGGAAGGTTAAAGGCCCTAGAGGAAGATGAAGCAGGCTGTTAGTGCTTTGACTAAAAATGTTCTGCTCTGTAACTTCGACTTAGTTGGTTGTTATGTCTGTATATGTCTGTAATTGTTTATGTCTGTGACTCTGTAAATGTACTGCTGCCTGTCTTGGCCAGGACACTCTTGCAAATGAGATTTTTAAACTCAACGAGATTTGAAGTTTCACTCAAAGTCAATTTTAAGACTCATAGACTTGTTTTTGTAGTTGGTTTTGATAGAATACCTCAGTATTCCACCTCAGCTCTTCCTCTGAGCGTTAACATCTATTTATTTGTAACCAAACTGTCTCTAAAGCATGCCTGCTTCCTCTTCATCTTGCTCTACAGAGTTTTCTTTTATCCACGGCCAAGCTGGATTCACACTCAGCCTCTACTTCCCAGATTCATAAAGGCTTTTTACAGTACAGGACACAGGTGAAGAGTAACCCCCTCACGCCGGCCATGCAGCTCATGGACTTGGCCCCAAAAACCTCTTAGGCTGACAGGAAATGTTGATGGATTTGTCTACATCAAACACAGGGCTGAAGAATGGTGTTTGTGTATTGAGGAGGAAGAAGTAAGGACATAGGTGAGGGAGAGGAGGGCACAGCGTCATTCACACCTGAGTGTCGAGCCTGATTTCTCCACACGGAGAGGAGTGTGGAGGGCTTCTTTGTGAGCCCACCTGAGTTGGTGAGGTAAAAATTAAAGCATTCAGGTGAAAAGAGAAGGACAGTTTGTGTATTGTTGCATTTTTTTCCCCGAAAACATCTGGAAAAGTGTCAGCCCTAGGTAGGAAAATGGGGATTTAAGATGAAGTGAATAAGGACTGAAGCAGATGAAAAGCAGAAACTGATTTTGTTTTTGCTGTTTGTAGCCAAACCCTGGTACATGTCTCGCTCTTTAATGCCTGACACCACAAATTATGGCCAGAAAATTCACATTTTTCTGGAGCTGAAATGTTAATTTCACTTACAACTGAAAAACCTAAAAAAACAAAATGTCCTTAAAATTTAACAAACACATTCATTTATCTCATTTGAGAAATTAGATGTTTTTGGAAACTAATAAACTACAAGAGGACATTTTTATCGTTTATCAGACTGTATTCTGGTGTTTTTTTTTAGTAATTTGTTGATCATATTGATTTGATAGATGTATATAAAAGTATGTTTCAAATATGATACAAAGGCATTAAAGGGCTAGTCTTATTATGTTGTTATGTTGTAAACTCAGTTCAGACAGAGCAATATTATTAATCCATAAAGTGTTCTCAGAATTATGGGATAATTATCTCATTTATTCGCGATATTCAAAGCAGACTTGTTTTTCTTATACATAAGGATTATTATGCATGTATTTACATGTGCTATATATATTGAACGATTGCAGGTTTTGGAATGGTATTCATATTTAAAATCAATATAAGTTGTTATAACTGTACTTGAGATAACATTGATGGCAAAAGAAACAAAAGTTGTACTGAAAATTGTATTAAGCAAGTGAATAGTGAAGGAACATGACAGACATCCCATAATACACAGGCTTTTGTAATGTTGCTAGGTCACTCTGTGACATGATGAGCTGCTGCCACCTTCTGGACGTTTTTAAACTAAAGTAGAATCAGAATCAGAATCAGAAATACTTTAATAATACCCAGGGGGAAATTGCTTTGGTTACAGTACTCCAGTGTAAATACAGTGAAGAGGAGATAAATACTAGATAAAATAATAATAGATAAAATAAGTAAAAATATAGAGATAAATAGATAAAATAGATAAAATAAGTAAAACAAGTAAAAATATAGAGATAAATAGATAAAATAAGTAAAAATATAGAGATAAATAGATAAAATAGATAAAATAAGTAAAACAAGTAAAAATGTAGAGATAAATAGATAAAATAGGTAAAAACATAGAGATAAATAGATACAACTAGTAAAAATATAGAGATAATAGATAAAATAAGTAAAAACATAGAGATAAATAGATACAACTAGAAAAAATATAGAGATAAATAGATAGAATAAGTAAAAAATATAGAGATAAATAGATAAAACAAGTAAAAACAAAGATAAATAAATAAAATAAGTAAAAATATAGAGATAATATACAAGTATTTACACTACAAACACAACAAACAGTGACATCGTATGCATGAACTCTCCCTAAAACAACATCAGATTCACAATCATGTTAATGGAAAAAGGCAAAAGCAGAAATATAAAGCAGAAAGTAAATGGTAATTAATTTTGGGGAAAAAAATATCAAAATTTTCGCCAACTGATTTCAGTCTCAATAGACTTCAGGTAAAACAAGTCTGAGTCGAAAGAAAACATGAAATGTCCTTGTTTTGTTATAAAAGAAGTGTTAAAGGTGTATTTTACTTGGACTGTCAGAACTTGGGGCATGACCCTGGCAGCATGTGACCCTGTTTCGACTGCCCATCTATGATTGGTATCGATACATGACTGTCTTAATGTAAGTCATGTGACAGCCAGCAGTTGTCCGGATTATGATCGTGATGGTCCTGTTGTTAATGGTAGTAAGAGTTACTGTGGAAACACTTAACTGCTACTTTAGGCTCATAATCACAGTGCGTAACTATCCAAAACCATTTTACGCTCCACCACGTGATACGGACTATCAAAAACCCAGAAACCCAGCTGATGTTGATGAACATTTTGATCAGTCTGAAGTAATAAAATGATTGTTTTTGGTCTATCTTGTCTACCTTTCTGCATTTTTAATCCTATATCCTGTGCGCTGAACTCTGGCGTTTTGATGTCTCGATCGGTGGAAACGAAACAGACCAGGAAGCAAAATAAGTGGCCCGATTTGTCACCTCTCATTAAAGCTGACTGCAGCCACACACTCCGGTAACTTCTTCAATACACTTCCACCATCCAAACACACACACTCCGGGTCGCACCAGGAGGCAGAGGAGGATGTCCCACAGACTGACATGTCAGAACAGTGTGATTGCTGCTTTTGTTCGAACAATTGAGTCCAAGTGATTCAGAATAAACCTAATTGGACTGCATGACTTTGGAGTCGAAAAACAAAATCGATCGGGTCTCTATATCCGATCAATTCACCAGCATCTGTTCCATTATACATGTTTTTGCACTTTTGGTGGGTCATGCAGCAGGAGGAACTCCGTCTCGGCTAAATGGCCACATCAACGGGTCATTGGGGATCACACGGACGGCCATTAGCCGGACAGCCCTTGATAGGTGTGGAGAGCATCAAAGGCACGCGTTTGCAAGACTCTCCAATATCCACTAAGATATGCACGATAGGGAGGGGTTTGTATGTGTGATGGTGGTGCTGGGGGGTCATTTTGTGTTTGTCAAGCAAAGTATAAAATCCTCGGGTACCCTCAGAGTTCACTAGAGCCGAGGACTTACTGGAGTCAACACTTCTCTGCTTTTGTTTGGATCAGAAGGATGGCATACGGATTGGATTCTACTGACCTGAACATGTTTTTCTCTTCTGAACAATACTGGAGCACTTCCTACAACCTGGATGAGGGCAACAACGACTATTACGCACGGGTCTCCAACCCAGGTGAGTGTCAGGACAACCCAATACATTATGTTGTTGTAAACTAGAGACATTTTTCTATTCAAATCCAAGGCAAAATGTAACATTTGTTTATTTCTCTCTCTACAGTGCATCAAATCGCTCCCCAGAGGATGCGCCCTGAACCAAACCGTCGCCGAAAGCGCACCGCTTTTACCAAGGGGCAGCTGAGTGAGCTGGAGAGGGCTTTCTCTGTCACACAGTATCCAGACATTAAAACGAAGGAGACACTTGCTTCAATAACTGGGCTACCGGAGTCAAAGATTCAGGTATGACATTCTCTCCACACATTAAAGATAATCATCAAAACGTTCTGTGCGCAATTTGACCGTAAATGATATCCCCATACTAGGCTTCAGGTTAATAATATCTATATTTTTCGACAGGTTTGGTTTCAAAACCGACGTGCACGCCATTTCAAGAGCAAGAAACCCAACAGAGAGGTGTCCAGACCCTTCACAGACCCCTTTCACCCTCCGTGCCCCCAGTTGCTCCCTCCTTTCTCACCTTTTGCCAGCTTACCGTCTCCACCAGGATATCCTGCTCCGAGTTTACCCGAATCCACCAGGCTCTCATCCATCCTGGACCATCAGACCATGTCCATGCCCACTGAGACTCTATCCTCTCCCACAGCCCACCAAGCTACAGACTTCTCAGTTTTTCCCACTCGAGTCCCTCTGGATCAGAACACAGATTTCCCTCCCTTCTGCCACGATGTGTTTACGCACGGTGAACTTTCTTCTTGGGATCTGGCGGCAGACTTGGAGGCTTTCCTCGGAGACGCTCCAGAACCTCAGCCCGAAGGTACCCGCTGTGGTTCTGTTAGTCAGTCCGGAACCACAGAGGACACCCAGACCTCGCTGTACCGACAGAGCTTCTCCGGATCTACCAACGAGTCCGTGGACGACCTGTCCGATCTGTGCTTTCCGGAACATGGCGACTTCAGCTTGACAGATTTGGACATTTCAGCAGCAATGATTGATTATATTCTGAGCTGACCGACAAAAGCAAACAATCAGTGAATGTTAGGGGAAGATTTGGTTATTTATAAGAATGTTTGGTAAATTGTAATATTGTCTCGGAAGGGGAAACTTCTCTTGGTTAAGCGGGGATAAGTTATTAACGCACTGTAAAGTATGGCATTAACATTAAAAAGAAACATCTATTGAGAAATACGCACGAGAGTGTTGTCTTATTTAAAAAGTCTGCTTCCGCATTCGTCACACACCACGTGAAGGATGAATTTAAATCCTGCGAAACACATGAAAGAGGTTGTGACAAATACTACAGTGGAATCTCAATGTGACGTCAGCTGCGATGGCCGAGTGGTTAAGGCGTTGGACTTGAAATCCAATGGGGTCTCCCCGCGCAGGTTCGAACCCTGCTCGCAGCGAGTTGAGATTCGTTTTTCATTGATCATTTAAAACGGAGGAACGTGTCCTAAAACACGAAAAGGGTTCAAACTAGTTTTCATCAGCTGACGCAACCTACTAAATATACACTTCAACACACTGTAAGCGGGAGTGCCCCCTAGAGTTCAGATATGATTACCCCCTCTCTGGTAGAGGGGGCGTGGCTTGCGCTACGGTACCTTGCGCTAATGTTTACACAGAGTGCTAGTGCCATTGCTAGCTGTACCAGTTTGATCCAGAGTCTGACCCAGAAGGAAAAGCTCCCGAAGAAATTCCAACTCTGACAGCAGCAGGACGTTTCTGAAGGGTTAGTTACAAATATTATGTGTCTCCATATTTTTCTTTTTACTTTGTATATGTGTTGGTGCACAGTGTAAGCTAGGTAATATTAGCTCCTGCTAACGGCTACATCTCTGCTGTGTTTACATTACTTGGATCGCTTTTGGTGATTGCGCAATATTGTAAGCGCAGTTTTCTCTTGTGACTGCACAAAATAGTAAAACTTATGGCTCCCACGTTAGTTGGGTCGCGGACAGTGAGTACCGATCCAGGCTTTAGCTTCAGATTCTAAGCGAATTCTGCTTTGTACTGGCCCTCATTGAGAAAGCAGTCCGAAGTGAAGTGGTAGGGACACACATACAACATTTTAGGAGTTGTTGTAGGTACATTTCCATCGAAAATAAAATAGAACCTCAGATGAAGAGGGAGATAAAAACAGACTTCTGTGCTGCTTCATGATGCTCGTACCTTCGCCATTTCAAACCAGCGTTTGCGAGGGAGAAAAAAGTATCTGAGTGGAAATTCTCTTGGGGCAATACAAACATCGTGGGCGGGGTCACCAACCTGGAGGGGAGGAGTTATCACCGTTCATGACGTCATGGAAGACGAGCGTTTCAATCTGCCTGTTTGAGCAGACATTTTCTGAAAGGTGGAACAAGAAAGAGAGGGAGATGATAGAAGTTTCTAGTTTTGGGTGGGTTTGTAAACAGGCTGGGGATGCTTATTATTGTTAGACAACCATTCTAAAGTGAATTTAGCATAATATGGGACCGTTATGTTTCTCCATGTTTTACTGTTTTATTTAGTCAGACATTCTGATTTCAAACAGGTCAGATTTTATAATGTGGCAGTCAGAATCACAGAGCTGAAAGTCCTCACATAAATCAATGTTGAATTAGTGTGTCCTTTAACACATAACCACTGACAAAAACTGTGAGAAATGTGTTGAGGTGTTTGTGTTTGGTACTTTGATAAACTTTGTACATCCGAAAATGGTGTGATTGTGTAAGTAAAGTTGAAGTAGTAATGTGTTGGTCCTCCTCCTGTCTGTTTAAAGGGATCGTAACACCAAGTTAGACACCCCCTCGAGAGATAAACGTTGCCGACCGCTTGCTTCTCTAGTTATACCAACTTTAATAACCACAGGATAGCAATACAGAGAGCCACACACTCAACCAAAACGCCACTATATAGCCACAAATAATGTTCAGAACAGCACCTAACCTCATCAACAGTACATGTAGGATCCTAGCCACAGCACTAACCACCAAACATCTTTTTAACTTTGACTAATTTCTTTAGCAAAGAGACAACTCACCCACTCTCTTCCAGCAGCCACTTGTTTGTACGGGCGAGTCCATCGACTGCAGCGGGGTGACGCAGCTCAAGGAAGAACATTTATGATTATTACTTCATGGAAATGCAATCAGACAGAGACAGGCTCTCTGTATTGCTAGCGTGCGGTCATTACTAAAGTTGGTATAACTAGAGAAGCAAGCAGTCGGCAACATTCATCTCTTGACGGAGGGGACAACTCGGTGTTACAGTGTGTTTGACCATAACTTAGTTTTATAATTTTACGCCGGAATATCCCTTTAAGTCCTGTGCTAGTGTCAGAGGGCTGAACACTGTATAGAATTGATTTAAAAGTTGAAATACAAATGAAAATCTCCCATTCTGAGGGACAAGTTTAAAAAAAGAGCAACTCTGGGAAATGTCAGGGGCAGACAGTCCTGACATTTCCTGGAAATTGTCCGGAGTGCACGAGTCAGAGGGGCTGATAATGTCTTAAGATGTGACAGAGTGGCGGATGGTGGTCTGTTAAAAGTCTTTTATAGTTTGGTGTGACTCAGATTTGTTTGATTTATAGAAATGAGCTGTGTTTGTGATTTCTCTCTAAGATCATAAACCCTCAGACAGTCAAGACTAAGACGCCAAGTCTGCTGATCAGTCTCTCACCTCTCAGTCCTTGTCTTATTTCTGTGATGTGACCACCTGCTCTGTCCGACCTCCAACACAAGAACAAAATGTCCCTGCTCTCTCTCTCCCTCTCTCTCTCTCTCTCTCTCTCTCTCTCTCTCTCTCTCTCTCTCTCTCTCTCTCTGTCTCTGACTCTCTCTCTCTCTTTCTCTGTGTCTCTCCTGGCAGGAGTATAGTGTCAAGCAGTTCAACACATATGGTCTGAGTACTGGCGTGTTGCGTTTTGTTGTGTTTTGTTGTGTTTGTGTGGAGCTGCTGCTTGTTGTTCATGTTGTTTTTTTATCACAGAGAGAACAGCAGCTTCATGCTGTTTAACTGTCTGCAGCATCCCTCCCTCTGCATGGTGACACTCAGAAGCCAAAACGAAGAGAAAACAGCATCTGTTATACTTATTTCACAGATTTTATCTCATAATACTTGTCACCTATCAGTTCCCAGGTTCCCTCGTCTTAATCTAACCCCTCGTTCTGGTCTGTGTGACTCTAAATTGGACTATAAATTCATAATACATGTACTGTCATTGCTGCAGGCCATCTGAAGTGACTTGCTGTTTGATTCATCAGAGGGCGCACTAAGTGTAACCGACCACTAAATGGCACTTTTGATTTCAGTGAATTAAAACACTCTAATTTTGAGTTTGGAATGTACACGTTAAAGTCGTGAAGTTGGTGATGATAGCTGTAATGACTTCTGCAGCCTGTAAGGGGCGCTGCCTGGTGTAAAAATGACAGCCTTGTGTTTGTGTTTCAATTGAAGGAGGCGTTCCCCGTTCAGAGAGTCTACGCTGATTACTGCAGCTCACTCCTCATTCTCTGTAAATCCTCTTTCCATTATCCTCTCGGCTAATTTGATGTTAATGTATTCAGCTGCGGGAGGATTTTCACAGAGAAAACACACTTACACACACACACACTCACTCACTCTAACACAGCTGTTTGTCGTGCTTTGTTTAAGTGTCTTTTATAACCACTTAATCAGTAACAATCACGACAGAAATGAGACTGTCTGCTCTCTTTTTTTCCATTGTTTTCTGGCTCTGAAATGTTCCTTCACAGCTCAGTTATGTTTTAACTTCCAAACCTCTAACTTAGTTCACATGTTTTAATACCTAACTACAGTTTAAGGCTGCAGCAAAAGCCGTGTCTGTGTCCTTTAGATATATATCAGAACAAATACTCCCATGCAGTCAGAATATGCCGAATAATTCCCTCGTTTTGCCTGCTCTCCTTATACTCTCAAATCTCTGAGTTATTTATAATACTTTACAAACTTGGTGCACAGTTCAGATGTATTTTTGGTCTGTAGCTCAGGTTTTTATTTCAGCAATAAGAAGTTCATACCTGCAGTTCTTAAAAAAGACCTTTAATGCTGAGCTGCACTTTAAAACAAACACACAATCTTGGATAATCAATAAATTATAATCTCAGATACACAGATGTTGGTGTGATCCCTCTGAACGGCTTGTTTTGGTCACTTTTTCAGACCTAGCTTGAACCTGACTTTAGGTTGTCCTTTGAGGATGATGCTTCAGGACATGCCCACCTGGAGCTTTCTCAAACTTCCCCTTAACAGGAAATTTTGTTTCCCCTCTCTGCTCTTTGCTGATTCAGTCTGTCTCTGTCTTCAAGGCTTCAGAAAACAGCAAAGATTCAGATGTTTTCATGACAACAGCCACAACGACACACTGTAGGTTATGAAAAAGTCCAAGTCCATGCTACCCTCAAGTTCCACCGCATATGGCTACAAAAAGTCCGTATCCGCTGATTGTAGTTGATCGTAACCATTCAAATTAATGGGTCAATTTCCACGGGCTTCTTTCTGTTCTGCTGCGGATCGCCGGACTCCGCAGCTGATCGCAAGAGTTCTATTTTTTTCGGGACACCAGAGCATGCTGGATAAATTCAGGACCAATTAATCCGTGCTGGAAAGGAAGTCGGTCACAGACACAAAATAAAACATCCGGCTTCTTTTCAAAATAAAACACTCCGTATTTTACACCATGCAAATGGGCGGGGATGAAAAAATGAAAGGTTTTTAGACGTCATTTCACCCCGATGACACCATGGAGATGCTGATTCTAGAAGTCTAGAGGTAGATTTCCTCCTCTGGAGGGACACAATCTACTGCTTATATGGTTATGGGGCTGTCTTTATAGAGACAACTTGTTATTGTGCGATTGCACGTGAATCAGCAGGTTCTTGTGAGTTCTTGCGATTCCCACTGTCCGTAATCCGCCACAAAATTCGCCTCACAAACGGATCCGGTAGGAATTGGCGGATGTTCCGGAATCAGAGCCGTTCTGGATGCAGTGGAATTTCAAGGTTAGGGAGAGGAATCAAAAACTGATTCCAGACCTGAACAGGTTCCAACTAAGTTCCAGCCATCCATATGATTTACCTTTGTGCTGGATGGTTCCCTTCCATGTAGGTCCATGTGCTGGGATAGGCTCCAGCCCACCCCCGCCCCCCAAAAGGGATAAGCGGTATAGAAGATGAATGACTCATGAACCGACATCGGCATCACATCCATTTATAGAACGTTGAAATTCTTGAAAACTTCTACACTCCGAGCTCTTCTCCCTGCTCTCCTCTCTCCTCCTGCTCCTCCTGGAGGATCCACAGGAATTGATGAGAGAGTAAGTCAAGAATTGGATGTATAATCAGGATCAAAAGTTACTGTTGTTCATCTGAACATGGTCCTTTTCAAATCAGGAAAACATGAGAAAAAGAGATTTTATCAGAGACGGTGGAAACAGAGGTTAATTTTGGACAGTTTGGCCTTTTGCTCTCTTCCTGTAAAACATGTCAGAAATGATGTTTGTTTACAATCAAACAGTGATAAAAATCCAGTAACTCAGGCTGCAGCTTCAGGCCGAAGCTTTACGTAACATAAAATCCTGTAAAGCTCTGCGTGTTTTCATCCGTTTACCTCCATTCATTATGGATGATAAGTTTTTAGACTCACAGCGTCTCCACCGGCTCAGAGAGGACACCGTGACTACCGCCATCCCCACTCTCCCTTTGTGTCTCTCACCCACTCTCTCTCTCTCTTCTGGCGGCGTGTAGAGAATTGAAGTGGGAACGAGAGAGGGAAACATTAACAGTGAGAGGAGGGAGGAGAAAGAGAGAGAGAGAGGTAGACAAAGAGGGAGAGACGGGGTAGAGAGAGAGAGAGAGCGAGAGGGAGGGAAGGGAGGCGGTGGGAGCGTGTAAAGGAGGGCGTCTGACAGAGATGAGAGTATTTATAGGTGGAGAGATGAGGAGATAGGACGACACGGAGGAGAGGAAAGGAGAGAGAGAGTGACGAGAAAGAGAGAGAGAGAGGCACAGATACAGAGAGAGAGGGAGGAAAACCAGACACAATAAGAGGAAGACAAAGAGGAGGAGAGGGCGAGTGAGGAACCATGCTGAGGAGGAAGAGAAGTGTTTCGTTTGGAGGCTTCGGCTGGTAAGGGTGTGTGTGCGCGTGTGTGTGTGTGTGGATAAATAAATGGCAGGATGATCTCGTCATTCACACTTTCGGGGTCTCTGAGTTCATTTCTGGTCCGAGCGGCGCCTGAGTGACATCACTGTGACATCACACCCCCCATATTTATGCAAATGAGATGGTTGTTGTTTGTTGATTTTAGGTAGTCAATCAAGAAGGGAAATCAGATTAAAAACACCATTTAGAGTAAAATTAGACTTTTCTTGAATGGGGTTTGGTGAGTAACATTCCCGCTTTATAACAGCTGATCTGCTTCGTTTACAAGAAAACCAGAACAATGTTTGTCACTTCTCAGTCCGGCAGACGTTCGTTTGTGCATGCTCGCTGCAGCCTCTCCCTCTCTCTTGTTGTGCTCAGTCTGTCCCTTGGCTTTTCAGACACACACACAGATACACACTTCTTCCTCTCATAACATAACAGAGGCAACTCAGCAAGTGGCACAGTACTTGTCCAACCTTAATTATCATGTTTTGATGATCATTTGGGGGCCTGCAGTATTTACCCCTCTTCCTGTAACAATAGTGAGTCCTAAGAGACAGTTACGGGGGCGTGGCGCACATGCATTGTCCGATCATACTCCAACTACGCTGGTTACATGGTAGAGAAAATCGAATTCCAATCCCATTATTTGGGTGTCTTAATCCAAGTTCTCCGACTCCAATCAGAGTTCTCAAACTCCGGTTGTAGTCGGACTAAGCTGCACTTCAGTTGTCCGGTCTTAATCGGAGTAAGGCAATAATTTGGTTTTCTCGAATGTCATGTAAACGTACTGACTGTGAGTTTCCTTTTCTCTGAAGTTTAACTCCTTTTTTCTGTAGATAAACAAAAATGTTGACGACCCAATTCCTTCTTTGTACGCCAATTACGCCAATTACTGCCACCCTTTGCCTGCGCTCATTCATCCACTTTTGAGGTGAAATCACCCATTCTTACTGATGAAATGAGTGCAGTGAGTGTCCACAGTTGGATACTCAAAATCTTGACTGATTTGAGTATGTCATCCGGGTACTTTTGCTGACTCAATTTTCGCATACTATCCATACTTATTCCTATTTTGCGTTGAGTATACTCAAAATTTTAAGTATTTAGTGCTGGAAGTATGCGATTTGGGACACACCATAAACCTGTAAAGTTGTTTTTTTTTTTAGCAATTGTTCCAAGATAAAGTATATAAAAGTAAACGGTTGCCATGACAACAGCTCTACTCCACATACTGATGTGTCTGACCTAAATTCAACTGAATTCGGCGTTTATATTTTGGATGATATTTCAGCAGTTTGGTGGTGTAGAGAGCCTGAGACAGGATCAGAGGTCAGAGGTCACAGAGCTGTTGATTATTGATCAGGCGGTCACTGATTCTCACGCAGCCTGTGTTTATATTCAACTCTTTAGCATCAACACTCTCAGATAAATCTGAGGCCACGCGGGCTCTGATTGGCTCAGTTGTTTTTTCATGAGTCAGTGAACATAACACTGCACCTGTCTGACCCCTGACCTCAGGTGAGGGATGCATGAGGCCCCTTCTTCAGAGCTTTGTTTGAATCTCTGCTCAGAGCTGTTGTGTTGTTTCCATCCGTGGTAGAAATGTTGGAGAGTTAAAGAATCAACACGAGAGAAAAAGCAGAAGACTGAGACTGACAGCCGAGCTCTAACTTCATTTAGATCTAGTCTGTGTTTTAGAGATCAGTGACTCCTGACCCTTCAGACGCCAGAGAGAATCATGTGAGTGTGTGTGTGTGCATACTGAGAGAGTGGAAAATCTTGCACTCCCCCCTTTTCAATCATTCACTTTCTCTTGTTTTATCTGTTAGCCTCGTTTCTACCTTACAACATACATGCAACAGTCCTCCCTTATTCCCTTTCCTACCACCTCGTCTCCTGTCCTGATTTACTTCTTGAGGTTGTTACGTCCTATAGATTTAAGGTGAGGTTGGCAGGAATCCGTTAAAGTAGCATCTTTTTCGGTGGTGTATATACAAAATAGCTATTAATCATTGATGACATTTGGGAATATCACGATATCGCTGTGTTTTGTTATGTCTGTGTAGTCAACATTTTACATTTCTTGAGCGATCCGCTCTTTCTGACTGTAAACAAAGCCATTCCCCGCCTCCCCCATCCTGATTGGTTGTGAGGTGGACGCTGCTCCCCCGTGGCGTTCAGGAGAAACAAAGTTAATGTGCTACAATATCGGACAGTAGAAACCAACCAGAAAGTTCGGAAAATTGTCTAACTCCTCCTTTGGCCACGACTGCCAACACAAGCAAGAAAACGTAAAAAGTAAATACAGGAGACTCTGGAGGAATAACGGGCGCTTAAAACGGATGTAGACGGGACATGAGCTAAAAAAGCCAGGTCAACATAAAACGATGGGGGACTTCGGGATCTTACGGACCCTGTAATCTTTCTGTTGGACAGGTAAACAGCTTTAACAAAGTAAGCCAAGTGTCTGTAACAGAAGTGTTTCTTGTCATACGGGACCTGCTGTAGCGTGTTGTAGCGCTGCTAAACTGTTGACCTCGGGTCCTGGACTATGTCACTTTATCCTAGTTGTAGAAGTCCTGCAAACATTGTGTTTGCTGGTAGTCTGTTGGCGTCTATAGTAGCACTAATGCTTTTTACTTTCACCTTGATTGGGCCCCATTTTTAATTATCTGAAGTGTTTATCTGCATTATATCTGAATTTAATTGGAACGATACGAGCGAGCAGGAGCGTCTGTTTGTGGGTGGGGCTTGCTGGAGCAGAGGGGGAGGGGAGAGGAGGAGCTGAGGGGACAACTGGTTGAGATGGATAGAGTTTACATTCAAGATTTCTCTCCAAAATTGGCACCTCCTCAGACCCTGACTACCCCACCTTTAAAACTGAACCCTGCAAAATGGAAACCAGATAGATGCATGATCCAGAATAACCAAAGACTTCTCTTGAGCCCATGTAAGGTGGACCGAGGGGAAGGGGAAAACTGTCCTTTGGTCTAATGGATTAAAATCTGACGTTTTTTTTGGAAATCACGGATTCTGCATCCTCCTCTCTGTAGAGTAGAGGGACCACCTGGCTCCTGAAATCCTCTATCAGGCCAGAATGGGACAACATTTGACTTTCAGACTCCAGAACTTGGTCTTCTGGGTTCACTAAGGTCTACAGAGGATTGGGAAAAGAAGAGCTGATGACCCACGAAAAGATGTTTTGGCTTCCTTCTTCCTTTCCTGACATCCTTCAGTCCCTCATTCATTCAACCAAAACGTCTCCTCAACTCTCAGCGGACCTCAACCTTCTTTTCTTCCTTTCCTTGCTCCCTTTTTCCTTTCATGCCTCCTTATCACCTTGAACACCTCCTTTCCCACCTCCTTCTTTCCTTCTGTTCCTCCTTGTATATCCTCTCTCTTTCCCTCCCTCTATACCTGCTCATTTCCTTCCAGTATGTCCTCTCTTTAATCTGTTTTTCTTACCCCTCGAGGCTGTTTCTCTCCATCTGTACCTCCTCCTCCTCCTCTCCCTTCTCTCTCTCTCTTCTCTCTGTCTCTATTTTCCTCAGTTATGATGAAGAAGCAGATGGTTTGGCGTCACAGTTCATCTTTCCATCCTCTCAGTGTTTACATCAGTCGGCTAATAGAGTTGCAGTATTTAATAATGCAGCAGCAGCTTCAGGGCGGCTGCGCCAACACTTCATATTAAACCTCCACCCCTCCAATAACCTCCACTTTTCTCCTCCTCCTTATCTCATCCCTCCTTCAGCTCACAGTCTAATTCCTCGATCTCTTGTTGAATTAAAGCCGAAAATGTTTTATCAGCACTTAAATGTAAATCACTTTAACTCTGCTGATATTCCTATTAATGTTAATGGAGTTGTTATATATATTTAAACTGATGTTTAATCAGAGACAGTGTTAGTTTCAGTGAATCAGAGGATGTTTTTTTAACGACTTTAATTCTTCGAAAAAGTGTCTGTTATTTCAGCAAACTGAGAAGCAGTAAACAAGACAAACAACAGAAAATGCGTTTTTTAGGCCAGAGTTGAGCTTCTCTGCCTCTTACCATCCCACACTCACTTACAGCGAAACTGAGACTCACAGCCATAGACTGTTTATAGAATGGACGCCGTCTGCCTCCACGCTGGGTGAAGCCTCCGTGAGAACAGCACCCTCTGGTGACGGGCTGCAGTAGAAGTCCTCCAGCAATCCCTATGGAGCTGTGGACAAACTTTATAAATTAATGACACAGAATATAATTTTTTCTCCCCCCTGGTTGTGATGTTGACATGTAGATACTATAAGAATGGTTTGTGGTCAAGTTCTCTTTTTTCTGTACAGCTCTATTTTAAAAGTTATTAGGGGATTCATGTTTTCTATGATTGACACCTGATAAAGCCTATGGGCGTACGAAAATTGCGTACCCCACCTGGGGAATACGCAGCTTGAGCCGAGTGTCATCACAGCAACTCTCCCGCTAAATGTGCACAACGCTACTGCGCAATGTTGGTTTCAGGAAATTGAGAAAAATTGTGGAAATACTGAAAGCTTTTCGGCTTCAAATCAGTATACTGACAGAAGGTGGAACCAAGTTGTCCGTAGTATATACAGTCTATGCTCGCAGCACATAGATAAACGTCAAGTCATTGTAAAGCCGTTGTAAAGGTATTGATAACAGTGAAACTGAGACTTAGCTTGAACAGATAGGCAGTAGATAGTGAGCCATGAATCAAGTCAATTGTGCCAAAAATATGAAGAACCTTTTTTTCCTCTCTGTTTAATCAGAACAGACTTAAACAAACTTTTATCTTGATTCTATATTTTCCATTTTCTGCACAACCATCAAAACAAACAGTGTTTGTCCAGAAGTGTAAACATTAATTAACCAATCAGGAGCCAGTATTGGTGAAGCACCTGTGATGAACACCTGTCCCTGGTTGTGTTCAGGTTAACGAGTTTAGAGCAGGGTTGATTCTACTATCGGCCATCTTGGTTTGGTCATGTGGTTTCTGGGAGAATATCTTCAGTCTCCTCTGGGCAACACACCCAGGAGTGTGTGTGTGTGTGTGTGTGTGTGTGTGTGTGTGTGGTGTGTGTGTGTGTGTGTGTGTGTGTGTGTGTGTGTGTGAGCAGATTTAGCAGTATAAATGTGTTATTTATGACCTGAGGGAGTTGAGTTTTCACAGAGTCATCGTACAGACGGGCTTTTAGCTTCATGGTCGCTCTCTCTCTCTTTCTTCCTCTCTCTCTTTTTCCATCTCCACATCCCTCCTCCTTCTACCTCTCCTTCTCCTCCTTCTTTCTGTTTCTTCTCCTTCTTCTCTTCTTTTCTGTCCTCCACTGTCTATTTCTCTTTTCTCCTCTTTTGTTTTGCCACTGTTTCCTTTCCTTTCTTCTTTCCTCATGTTCTTCCTTTTCTTTACCCACTTTCCTTCTGTCTCATTTTTACTTAATTGCTATATCCTCCATCCTCTCTTTCTGTGCTGTCTACTCCCCTCTATTATATCCTCTCCTCCTCACTTCTCTCGTTCTCTAACCTTGCTCCCTTCTCATTTCTTTTCTCCTCTCTCCTTTTCCTTTCCTTCCTCTCTTCCTCTCTCCCTCATTTCCTTCCTCACTGTCTTTATACCTCTTGCCTTGTCTCCTTTTTTTTCATCCTTTACCCCCCTTTTAACTCAGTATAGAGTCATGCAGTTGTTAGAAAACACACTAGCATACTAACACACACTAACAGGTGTTAGATACTTTTATTGTTTAAGATTTTAACCTTTTATTTTCTTATTTTTTTAACTTTTTTTCAATTAGATTTATTAATTCAAGTCTTGTCTTTGTCTTTATTTGAAAAAAATATATTTAACTTTTAGAAAAGTTTGTATCAGATTTTTAGGTAAGGGTCAGGATATAATGTTAATTATAAAAAAATAATTTTTATTCTTTATTCCATATTTTTAAGATCTATTCTTTTCCTTCATCTTTTTTTAAATTTGGTTTTTAATTATATTTTAGTCAAAAATTATTTGAGGTTTATTTAATTTATTTTTTTCCCTTTTTTTATATTACAAATATTTTATTATTTTATTTTATTTTTTGTAACAAATCTTCATAGTCTGTTTCTTAGGTTTCAAATATTAAAATTTAATGTTTTACTTGAGGTCTTTTTTATTAGGTTTATTTGTTTTTTCTTAATTATTTTAAATCAGATTTGAATATTTTGTTTTATTTCAGATTTTTAACATTTATTTCATTTTTGAAATGTAGATTTTAATTTCTGGTAATTTTGTATTTATGTTAGATTTCTTGATTTTGTATTTTATTTGAGATGATGGGATCTAGCTACTTTTTTTTTCAAATTTCTTGGTTTAAGATTTTTATTCACTTTACTGCAAACACTGTATGTGTATGTGTGTATGATTGTGTGTATGTTTGTGTGTGTGAGTGTGTATGTGTGCGATGTAAATGTGTGATTTACTGCAGCACTTTAATAAAAAGGGTTTTTATTGCAGTGAACCTCTGAGATCACACCCTCCCATGTCTCTCTCTCTTTCTTTCTCTCTCACACACACACACACACACACACACACACACACACACACACACACACACACACACACACACACACACACACACATTCACTATGGTTAATGAGGTGTTCAGGTGTAAATCTCTTCCCGCTCCCCTCACTGTGTTTTAATGTTCTGACGTTATCAGAGATCTTTACTGTGACACATGTTAACTGCATGTCTCTCTCTCTCTCTCTCTCTGTCTCAGGATTGATAAGTCTACAGTCAGCGCTCTCAGAGCTCGGTGAGTAAGAGTTACTCCTCTGATTCAGACATTTTACAAACTGAAAAACAGTCCGTTGTTTTCATGTCTGTTACCACATTTTAAACTGATCAGCCAGATCAGTAGAGTGTCACCTGTAAATCTATGAATCAGGGACTGGGAAAATTCACAATGTTGTAGGGTATTGTACAACCACGAGTGACGTCAACTCAACTTGTGTTCATATTTCCCACTTTGTAAAAATGAGAACAAGTTTTCCAACCACTTTCTAAATTTGACAAAGCACATGAATTTTACAAAAAAAAAACAGACAAATAAAAGATAAATTTCACAGTAAAAGCTGTGAAAACTCTGACAGTCCACCTCCCAGACAGGGCCACCTCTGTCCAAGTACAGCAAACACATTTCACAAATTACTCCACATCTACAAAGGTTGTGTGATCCGGCTCAAGTTGTTGTTGATCCATCTTACCGTGCCAGAGCACGACTGGATCCTCCTTTTTTTCTCAGGTAAACTACCTCAAACAGAAACAGAAATAATTGTCCACATTAATCATTAATAAAAAGGTAACGCCCATTAATAAACCTTGAACAGATAAACAGATCAGGGCGATAAAACTTCAGCAGGCATGAAAATCTCTCACCTTTCGGCGGAATTTGCCGTTTTGAACTCAAAAAGGGTGACCTACGTGAATCGTGTAGATCCGAGGAGAATTTTTTTTAGGGGGGGGGGGTCGGGGTCGGGAGATTTTTATTATTATCATATGATTGACTCAATACGTAAACTGAGCGCTTCAGAAATCGGCCCTTTAAATGACACTTGGACGGTCAGCAAACCCTCCTGGCTCCTTCGCTGACGAGAACCAATCATAGGCCAAACTGCGTTCCATTATTCCAATCATGCGCACACTCTTCACGTGTACTTGGAGTGCTTGGAGAGCCTGTGGTAGCATTGCAAAGCTGCGAGAACGAGAAGCAGGACACCACGCCGGTGTTGTGCCGTAGATTGCACCCCTGCCGTAGAATGCCACCCTGATGGGAGCGCGGTTGAAAGTACACAACAAGGCGAAATAATCCAAGTTTTGAGCCATCTAAAATAGCGAAAGCGGGCGTCTCGCGTTTACTGCTCTGCAAGGCTCTCAAGTCTCACGCATTCAGCGTGTGACACACACATTCCCACCCGTTCACACGCTCACACGCCACACATTGTATTTCTCACGCATTTATGTGAACATGGTGATGTCCACAAAGTTGCACCTCTGTAACAATTGAACAGGTAGAAATCAAGTGAGTTGATCCGAGAGTTCAGAAGCTGCGTGCCACGCGCAAGCCAATCAAATAAAGTATATATACTGAACAGCCAATCAGAAAGCAGCATTGCTGTATCCGGGTAGATTTTGATATCTTGCGGTTTGACTACAGAAGACAGACACTCGCCGAAATAGAGCAGGTTTTTATAAGGACGAGAAAGACCCGATGATTACAGTAAGTCAGTAACCTACACATGCAGAGACCTCAACACCTCATGGCAGATAAACTCATATGATAAACTAAAGCCCTATGCTATTGCTATTAACAGCTGTATTGACGGATTTAGCCTCTGTACAGCCATTTCCAGCCATTCTCCCCTCCACAAAAGCAGCATTTCTCATATATTCTTTTTAAAGTTCTGACAGTGTAACGCTCATGTACCAAAGGATTAAGTATCTCCATGTTTGTGAAACCTATACTAAAGTACAATTCATCTAAATGCTCCTCCGTGCTGATTTTAGCAACTCTCCTCCACAACAGGTAACTTTAGGACTTTAGTCTTATATATTATTGACTTTATTTTCCTAAATAATAACTTTATTGTCTAAGATTTAATACCGTTTAATGTGGCCCTCATACTCCGTTGTATTTAAGAGATTATTATACTATTATAGTAATAATTATCTTCAACCCCCGCTTCTCACCTTTTCAACCCCTGACCCATTTTCATGCCTGTTCAGTGTTGAGCCACTCAAAACTTTTATGCCACAACAGCACCAAAAGTTTAATTTAATACACCAGTAGTCCAGAGATCTGTTGATGTCTGGACGTTAATTTGAGAATAACTAAAAGAGAAATCCTCAAGTGCAACATCAACAGCATCAACTATCATTTAAATACGTCCTTTATAACAGGAAGTCATTAAAAACTTACTGTTAGGTGTTTACATTAGTGCCCGTTGACTAATAAACCCAGCCTGTAGGCGTCCGTCTCTCAAACAAAGACATTTATACAGTCCATCAGAGCCAGCTCATAATTCCTCCTTTATGATGGACATGAGGACACACATGTGACTGATGAACGAGTGTGAGAGAGCCTGAAGGAAGGTGACCTGTCTATCTGTGGAGATTTTCCCTTTCGGCCTTTTTCCTTCTGATTCACAATTTATCATCCGTCCATCAAACGTCTCCCCCGTACATCCTCCATGTCTCTCTCCCTCTCTCTCTCTCTCTCTCTCTCTCTCTCTCTCTCCCTCTCTCTCTCTCTCTCTCTAGACTGT
The DNA here is from genome assembly GCA_962446985.1 of Xyrichtys novacula. Classification (NCBI taxonomy): domain Eukaryota; kingdom Metazoa; phylum Chordata; class Actinopteri; order Labriformes; family Labridae; genus Xyrichtys; species Xyrichtys novacula. Next base: position 11,831,326 of record OY660872.1, read on the forward strand.
CTCTGTTGTTTGTTTCCCGACATCACTCTTACTTCAGCTCTACCTTTGGTAAAAATTGTCTTTTTTAAAGGTTTTTTGTTTTTTATTGGTGTGTACTAAGTAGAGCTGTTACATCCTTGTCCACATAAATACCAGATCACACTGAGAAAATCAGTTTTTTTAGGTCTCTTTCCTTTTTCACAGGACAGTTTTGGTCCCCAAAACATGTGGCCATATTTCATAATTTGTCATTTTTGATAGACATGGCTTTGTAGCCTGGCAACATTGGGGGAGGCTTCCAGAATGCTGGGTTCTGCAGTTCTGGGTTCAGGGACTACTGTGTAGTGCTGGACGATAATTCGATAACAATATATATCGATCGATAGACGTGTGGTGCGATAGAAAAAAAACAGGTCGATAAAAAGTTCGATAGAAAAACACAGTTTCCCTTTCTTTTTCATCATAGCCTATCATGTAGCTTTTACTACAGTCATTACTTCCTCCTAACCAATCACAAACGCAGACCCAGGTACGCTACGGCACCAAGCCCAGCCCCTCTCAAAGCACAACAGACAGCACGTGTATTAGAAAAAATGATACAGCAAGGAGAAGCGGAGGACATTGTCCCGAAAAAAGGTTTCAGTAGTTCACCAGCATGGCAATGTTTTGGTTTTTAGAAGTCTGACAAAAAGCAAACAGCGGTCGTTTGCAAAATTTGCAGAGAATTAGTAAAAACCAACCCTGCTTCTCGTGCTCAGTTTGCGTATTAAGTCAATCACATGATAATTAAAAATAAATAAATCTCCCGACCCCGGGAGAAATATTTCAGTGTTCAGACACCAGGCTGTGGGCAGTTTCCCACACAGTTAAAACTGGTAGTATGCTATTCCCACCTAAAGCTATTCTGTTTATTTATATATTTGTTTGTTTTGTTTATTTTCATCAAAAGACTATATTTATTATATATTTATTTATCAGATTTTCTGGTCACTTTAGTCTTTATGTTTGTCAGTATTTACTGACGTCACTCAGGCCACTTAAGTTGATTTCTTTTTCTTTTTTAAAAAAACTTTCAGTTGTAGTAAAAAGAAGGTGGTTGAATAAAGGTTTAAATTTGAATTCAGTGCTTGTGTGTTCTTTATTAAAAGTAGGTCATTAAGCAATAGCGTAAAACATCCAGGGCTGCAATTAAAATATATGTTAAAATTTTTTTGATAATCATCGATATCGATCAATATGACTTATTTTTTATCGATATGCTTTTTTTCTATATCGTCCAGGCCTACTACTGTGTTCTGGAAAGATTGATTAAACATGTTGAGATTTGTAGTGCTGGGTTCCAGAGTGAGTGGTTCAACAGTGCTGGGTTAGAAAATAACGCTTTCTACTAAACTGGGTTCTAAAGAGCTAAGCATAGACTGTATATAGAATGGACGCCGTCTGCTTCCTCGCTGGGTGAAGCCACCATGAGAACAGCACCCTCTGGTGATGGGCTGCAGTATAGGTCATAAATCCCGCTTCCTCTAGCAATCCCTATGGAGCTGTGGACAAACTTTAGAAATTTATTACACTGAATATACATTTTTCTCCCCCCTGGTTGTGATGTTGACATGTAGTTACTGTCAGACTGGTTTGTGCTCCATTTTTAAAAGTTATTAGGGGGTTCATGTTTTCATTGATTGACACCTGATACAGCCTATGGGAGTACGAAGATTGCATAGCTCACCTGGGGGATACGCTGTTTGAGCCGAGCGTCATCACAGCGACTCTCGGTGACTCTCCCGCTGAATGGGTACAACGCTACTGCGCATTGTTGCTTTCAGGAAATGGAGAAACATCACAGAAATACTGAGAGCAATTCAGCTTCAAATCCGCTTCTTTGGAAGAGCAGCAGTGTGACACGCAAATATATGGGTACTAGGAAAGCTGCAATACAAAAGTCATCGGCCTTGAAGTGCTGTTTTTTTTTTTATATTGGTTAGTGTTGGGTTTTAGCTGTAGTGCTGGATTTTTAAAGTGCTGAGTACTGGGGTGCTGTTTTTTGGAACTTTGGGAACTTAAATTGGTTCCAGGATGCTTGCTTGGTTCTAGAGTGCAGAGATTTGAGAAACTAGGGTCTTGAATACAAAGTTCTTAGAAACAAGGTTCCATAGTTATGGGTTCTGGAGGGCTGGTTTTTGGAAGGCTGGCTTCTAGAGTCTCGGGTTTTACAAAGGTGGTTTCCAGGTGGTTCTTGAATTCAATCATTGACGCGTCTTTGATGTAAGAACGAATCAGACTGTTTATATTTTAATTATTTTTTAATAGCATTGTTGATATTCGGATGTGGATCTTGTGTACATGAGTAATGTTGTCTTTTTCCACCAGGGGGCGATGTAATTCGTATTTAAAGAGGTCATTTTGTTTATTGTAGGATGCTCTCATTACTGTGATCCAGATTTACAGAAAAAAATCTCCCTCCTTTTCTCCAGTCGTCCTGTTCTCTGTCTGTTTCTGTGTCTCTCCATCCCTCTCTGAGGCGCTATAATCCTGCGGGTCCCTGGTGTTATTAGAGAGAAAGAGAGAGAGAGTGTGTGTGTGAGAGAGAGAGAAAGAGAGAGAGAGAGAGACAGAGAGAGGGAGAGGAATGATGCTGCTGGAGTCGAGTTGATGCTCAGTAACCGACGGCAACGCAACAATGCCGCACGACCACTGGTGAGTCTGGCATCTCCTCTCATCCTCCATCTGTGTGTGTTTTTGATTGCATGTGTGTGTGTATTTGTGTATATTTGATGTGTGTGTGTGTGTGTGTGTGTGTGTGTGTGTGCGTGTGTGTGTGTGTGTGTGTGTGTGTGTACTGGAGCTTCTTCTGATGCGTCTCTGTCCCAGGCTGCGTTCAAGAGTTTATAGACCGACAGCATTATGGAGTGATCATCAGGTTGCATATTTGTGTTTCTTAAGAACTCGCGTTCATAGACAAGTGTTTGTGTGTGTGTGTGTGTGTGTGTGTGTATGTTAAAGCTGTTACTTTGACCTTTAAATCAGCTGATGTGTCCGTTTGAACCTTTGATTTCGCCCAAAGCCGGGGTCTGACAGCATAAATCTGCTCTGATCTGACAGAAACTTTAATCTTAAGCTCTGCAGCGTCGGTTTTGGAGAGAAACTGAAAAAGTAAAAATCAAGATTTTAAGGAGAAACAGGGTAAAAAAAAGAAATATAAATGAGATATGCATACAAAATTCAGATCAAAGTGACATTATGAGTGATTTCAACTGAGCAGATTTACGCCAACTCTGACTGTAAAGAGGTAAAACAGTAGAAATGATATGACTGTGCTGTCATACCGCACAGATAGATAGATAGATAGATAGATAGATAGATAGATAGATAGATAGATAGATAGATAGATAGATAGATAGATATTTGTGCATGACAACACTGATAAATAGTTGCTTTGCTTAAAAGTCACACATTTCCCTGAAGTGCATAAAGCCTGTTGTGTGTGTGTGTGTGTGTGTTTGTGCGTTTAAAGGGCAGATGCTCCGTCTGTCTAGAAACACAAGCCAGCAGCGTCTCCCCTTTCTCTCTCTCTCTCTCCCCCTGCTGCTGTTGTTCTTATTTATGATGTTGTTTTCGGCACTTTGTCTTTTTTATGTCGTTGTTGACGCCACCGACACGTGTGGCGCCCGGTGATGTTAATTAGACTCCAGGAGGGGGGGAAAAAAGGAGGAAAACAAACGCCTGGCTGCAGACAAACGTCTCTGCAGGTGGTAGAGAAACACTGAGTCTGAAATCTCTGCAAACCTGCAGGTTTCTCTACTGAATGTATCTGCAGTCTGGAGCTCGGTGATGAGTGTGTGTGGTACATGCAGCGCCCCCTTGAGGCTGCAGTGTTCATAAATCCACATTTTTCAAGTCTTGGTTTAACACGTCTCACAAGAGGAAGCAGCCGCTTGGTTTCAAAGTGGAGCTGATGTAGGGTCTTATAAAACCAGCAGGCGGCGTCTCAGGAGAAATCTCGATGAAAACGCTCCTCAGTTTATTTACTCCTTTTAATGAGTGTTCGGGTCTCATCTTTGATGCAGCATGTACGGTGGCTGACGATGGCAAACTGTCTGCAGTGGCCCAAAGGATCCTCAACTGCAAAAACAGGAACACAATTGAAACACTCTGCAAACAGAAAACCGAGCTGTAAACATCTAAAACCGCTGCACAAATGAAAAATGCACTGCGAAGAGAAAACTGATAAAAGCAAAAATGTCCTAAGTTCTTTCTTTTCTGTCCATCTCGTGTTGAAGATAGTTCAGGACGTTGCAGATCTCCAGTGGTTGCTGTAAGCATGTTGTTCATTCAGGTAACTCTGGTTCACAGGGGTGCAGTTAGACGGTGGATATCTTTGAAAAGCCAGAGACAGACAGTGTAACTCACTTTAGTTTGAGCTTTTTTAAACACTCACTCATATTTCAGTGTGTTTTGGTGGGAAAAGTCTCCCCGTGGGTCTGTCAGGAACTCTGTCACTTCACATCTGTTGACGCTCAGCTGTTGGGGTGTGTTACAGGAGGACAGAGTCCCTCAGCCTGCCCGTGCTCTAAAATTAAAACTCCTCCAGCCTCTGAGAGATACTGGGGGTGAGTCTCCAGCTCTTTATAAGAGGCTCAATCAGCTTCTGAAGAGCTCCAGGGTTGTTCCCGTGTGAGGACTCAGAGGACTTGGACTCAGACGCTGGACTCATCTCGGGTTTTGTTGTGATTTTTGTCGACAGAGTCACATGGAGCTGCCAAGAGTCAATGAGTTTCCAGTGTGTGTGTGTGTGTGTGTGTGTTTGGGAACAAATCTGTGCTTTGTATTTTGCGGTGTGGCCTTAATGAACCATGAACTCCACTTTTACCTGGGGCGGTCAGGTATGAAGAGGGGAGGATAGGACTTTGCTCTAACAGACTGCTCTTTGAAAATCAAATATTCTGTGTGTATTCTGCAAGTACAAGTTCAACAAATCTTGTCAAAGGTATTTAACCATCTTTGGCTCAGCTAAATTAAAGGTATTTTCCACATGATTCTTTGTTTGTTGATGTGTTTTAGCTTTCTACGTGCTTAAAAAAGTCATTAGCATCACTATATGGCATTAGATAAGACTACTTAGCGAATCGACTCCTTGAGAACTATTTCTGCCTCTGTCCTAAGGCCGCTGTTGATGAAGTCCAGCTGATCAGGTCCAAGCTCAGTGACTCTCAGGTTTTCTACAAAGACACCCTTTAAGCTTCACCTATAAATATCACCTCGGATTTCGCCCTTTGTCGATGAAATGCTGTTTGATATTGACACTTGGCTGAACAGGCCTTAGCTCTTTTACTCCCAGCTTCTCCTGCAAAGATCTCCTCTCAAACAACTTTTTTTTTGACTCTCTCCAAAGCATTGAAAGTTTCTCCTGCACAGAATTTATTCCGATACTGCCTGCCTTGCTTTTCTTCAGTATGCACTTTAAGGTCCTATTTCTTGTACAGAAGAGGAGCTATAGTGCAAAAATCAATCTACAATATGCCAATGGATCACGTCACTCTGACAGCAGCAGCTGATTCAAACAGAAAGTTACTGAATGGCTGCATTTTAGAAAAGTCCGCCTGAAATCTGGGGTAGTATTTTTAAAATCTGACTTCTTTTTGAAATAACAAAGATTGAGATAGAATTTTTTTTTAAAAAGCCTGTGTGCTCAGTGGAGACCAGATTGTTGTGGCCTTTATGTGAAATGTTAGCTGAAGTTTTGGTGCCCTGTTACTGTCACATTTCTTCTCGGGAGGAACTGGAGGGTTAAATTTAAATGTTAATGAACAGCTTTGATGTTCTCTGGGAGCCCCGCGGGTCTCCTGCTCTGAAGAAAATTCATAAATACATTTTTCATGACTTAACATGCTGGAGAATTACCTGGGATGGCTCCACAGGGTCCAGATGAAACTGAAAAACATCCTCATGTTTCTATATTTAATTTATAAGCAGTAAATGTTCCGTAACACAACATAGTGTAGATGTAAAGACACACTCTGTTAGGGTGGATCAGTCAACAGCTGCAACACCTGCTATATAACAATACTCAGCTATGCAAAGTAAGTCAAGCTCTACTCGCCGGATAGAGATATACTGATGCTACAGATAAAGATGTAGAGTAAGGTGTTTATGGTGTTTCTAAGAGTCAGCTTTATTGTTAAACCCCAGGGAAGACCAAGGCCATGTCAAAGAAAACAAGACCACCCAAAATTGTTAGACCCCTAAAACTCAAAGCTAAGTAGATGGGACTGAAATTATTATATCAGTATGATCTAGAAAAATGAGGTCAGAAAGTTTAAGGTCAGACATTTGGAGGTCAGACAGTATGAGGTCAGGTGGTATGAGATGAGTCAGTATGAGGTTTTACAACATGAGGTCAGACAGTATGAGGACAAAAAGTTTGAGGTTAGACAGCATGAGGTCAGACAGCATGAGGTCAGGTGGTATGAAGTTAGACAGCATGAGGTCAGAGAGTTTAAGGTAAGACAACATGAGGTCAGACAGTATGAGGTTTTACAGCATGAGGTCAGACATCATGGAACCAGACAGCATGAGGTTTTATAGTATGTGGTTTTACAGCATGAGGTCAAACAGTATGAGGTTTAACAGCATGAAGTCAGACAATATGAGGTCAGAAATCATGGGACCAGACAGCTTGAGGTCAGGTAGTATGAGGTCAGACAGTATTAGATCAGATGGTATGAGTCAAAAAGCATATAGTCAGATAGTATAAGGTCAGACAGGGCAGCATGAGGTCAGACTGTATGAGGTTAGACAGCATAAGGTCAGGTGGTGTGAGGTAAAAAAAAGTGTAAGTTTAGAAAGCAGGATGTCAGACACGAACGATGGGCAGCACCAGGAGGTCAGGCAACACTAATGTTCCGACAGTGTGAATACCAACAGTTAGGGGTCAGGCAATGTGATATCTGACACTACGAGGTCAGGTGGAATAAGGTCAACAATGGAGGGTCAGTAGGCATGAGAGTGAGGCATTATAGATCAGGCTAAATACATATAGAAAGTGTTGAACCAGGAAGACAAGACAAAGCAAAGCAAGAATTAGGCCAGACATGATGAGGACCTGCAGCATAAGTTGAGACTTTAGTACACCAGGTGGCACAAGGTAGACTGTTAGTGGGTAGTCAGGCATCAAGGGGTCAGATAGCATGAGGACAGATGGTCGGGGTAAGGTGTCATCAGGTCAGGTGGCTTATGGTCCAATGGTTAGAAGAGAGGCAGCATTAGGTCAGTCAGCTTGAGTCCATACCTGGAGAGTCAAGACGCTTTTAGAGGTTTAGATGCTGGGAGGTCAGGCAGAATGACATTGGAAAGATGGAGGTCCAGCAACATGGAGGTCAGACATTGTGAACTTAGACTCAGTATGGTTTGATAGTGTCTGAGGTTGGGCAGTTTGAGGCGTGGTGCTATCTGAGGTCAGACTCTGCAAAGTTGAACAGCGTGAGGTCAGACAGTTTAAGATTTGATAGTTTAAGGTTTGACAGCGTGGGATTTGACAGTGCTCGGGCAGACAGCACAGCTTTGGTCCCCTGGCTGCTCTGATGCTCTCTGCTCCTGTGAGAACTGTCAATTTAATGATCCCAAACACAGTGAAACCGCACAGCAATAGCATCCTGTTACAACCAGCTGTGCTGCTGTCTGCTGTGGATGACAGCGCTGTCAGCGACCAGACAGGAGAGACGGTCTGTCAGTTTGAGAGCTGAATATGAGCAGAACAAACACATATATCTTTTTTTAACAGTGAGAGGTTTTTCATTCAGCTAATCACAAAGAAACGTAAAATCTTGAGTGTCAAATAAAACATGAGACCCATCAGGATGATAAGACTTGGAAAGTGATGTATTTGAGTCAACTTTTGCATAATGGTGTTGGGATGTGAGGAGGTTTCATGGCTGTCAGCAGTCATGGACGACTGTGTCAGCCCTTTTCAGTACAGCAAGTTCCTGTTCATTTGGAGTTCCAACTTGGCAGGGATATTTCGGGTCTCCAGAACTTTTTTAGACTCAGTGATTTACAGGCTGCGTAGTTGTACAAAGGTCCAAGTAGCATCTATGTTGTAGAAACATTGAAGATTAAAAGTTACCAGGGTTTTGCCTTCCATCAAAGGGTGTGGCCGTCTCATGAAGTCAAAGTTAGTGGGCTAAAACCGTCACCCTTAAGTGTCCCGGGCTAAGTGTGTCTAAAATACATCTGTGATTATTCGCCATAAAACAGGAAGTTCAGTTAACTCCTTCACAGAACCTCAGATCTTTTCCTAATTGGATATACAACATCAAGGTCGCCACTCTGTGGAAATTCACGGAACTTACTTATACATGCATAGTCCAGTCTGCTCCAGAGTTCCTCAGCTTGGTGTCAGACCCAGCCTGATCTCATCTGTGTACACACTTTCGTCATCTATGAACTCAATTGTCTGTGAAGATGCCAATGTAGGGCTGGGCGACAAACCGAAAATTTCCCGATATCGAAATTAACAACAATAACCGATGTCAATATATTCGGTGTCAACAAAATAAATAAATAAAAGTTGGTTTTGGATGTGTGTAGGTAGGCTATGGTCTCATGTCCCTTTGAGACGCTGTCCTACGTCGGAGACGTGACTCCACCCCATCCAGTCCGTAACAAAGAGGGAAAGACAGGTGAGGAGATGGAGGACAGTTCAAAAGTTGTAGCGGCTGAAGTCGACAAAGTTAATGTGGGAGGGGGTGAGCAGCTTGTGGAGTAGTAATTGTCCATTTATCGTTATTGAGGTGAACTGATCAATATATCATGATATTGATTTGAGGCCATATCACCCCGCCCTATACCAATGACTCCATGTTCTGTTTTTCCAAGTTGAACTTTTGAAGTACTTTTAAGTATTGTTCTCTGTATTTATGTGGACTTAAATGATTTTAAGGACTCCAAACACTTAGTTGATATCTTGATTTCAAATAAAGTCTTATTTGTGAGTCAGGTTTGCAGCCCGCTGCCTTTGAGAAGAGAGACAAGGTCCACAGGGAACAGCTTCAGTAATGTGGACTAAATGAAAAGACTTTCAGATGGGGCATTTTTAGAGAGAGTGAAACAACATCTCACTAAAACTGCAGTCTCACGGCTTCATTGTGAAGTGCGTTTTGAAGATTTGAGAAACATAAAGCCACAGCATCAATGAATGAATCCAGCAAGGAAGGGAGGAGGATGACGATGGAGCTGCAGGGGGCACATGCTGCGTCGATGAAATTCATGATGGTAAAACAGACTCTTTTCCTGCGCTTGATTTTTTTCCTTTTTGGAGATGAAACGTTCAGTGTCAGGAAATAGTGAGGGAAAAAGAGTGTGACATTTGATAAAAGTGCTCAGGAGGATGAATCTAAAGCAGCCCGAGAATAAAACTTTCCCTAAAAAGTTCAGGAACTTTAGAAAAGTCCTCTTGATGAGGGAACTAAATTTAGTTCATAATTTATTCCTCCAATCTGAGCACTGATTTAGTCCCTGAGTTTATCAAAAGGTTCCTGGTCCCCGGGGAGATTTCTGAAAAGAGCTTTTATCTCTTTTGTTGTTTCTTTTCAGTCTCTAGTTTCAGACTGAACTCGTCCTGAACTTATGTGACAGGCTCCCGAGGCGAGGTGCATTGTGGGAATGGCCCGCAGGAGTACTTGACATCAGTGACTCACGTGAACATGTGTGTATGAAAGTGTGTGCGCCCCGAAGATGATGTGATTGGACGTGACAGCCGTGATAACGAACCGACGTCCACTGAAAGGTGAAACTGCGCGAACATAACTCGATCACACATAAACATCCAGAAACTCACATTTGTGTTAAATCGACGAACTTAAATATCAGTGTGTACATTATTAGTTATGCATTTTTATATGTTTTATTACTACACCTCTGTCGATGCAGGTTCAACCAGCTTCGCTCACACAGTCTCTCACACACATGCACACACACAGCGACCTTTTCTCTCTCAGCAGGTTTCGCGTCTCCTTTTACTCTCAGTTCTGGTTGTCTTGTCGTCGTTTTGTGACCTTTTCCTTCATTCCTGGACTTTAATCGCTCCCCGAGGACCTGAAAGTCTCACAGAGAGGTTTACGCTTATGAATAAAAACATAAAAACAGCCCAGGACTGAAAAGCGCACTGCCTGAGGTTGCTGCAGACTCCTGCAGAGACTGTGTACTCAGAGGGTTTTTGGAAATGTCTCCAAAAGACCAAACAGGACAGCTGATCAAGACGCTTAAGGAGTGACAAAAAAAAAAGACTTTTAAAACTCACATAAGCTTTAGATACACAATGAGATCAATTTATAAGAAAGAAATTCAGTTATCATGTACATATTTTTAACTTTTGTCATTTTTTTTGATAACATTTAATGTTTAATGAATATTAGATATATTAAACTAGGCTGTTATCACGTTTATCTCTAATGAACATTTTGACATGGAGCTCTATGGGGGTTGACTTACTTTTGGAGTTAGCTCCTAGTGGACTCTAAAGGTACTGCAATTTTTGTGGCTTCTTCACTTTTTTAACGCTGGGTGTCGCTGCTTTATTCAAAGAAATAAATAAACCAGATTTCAGTGTAAAAGATATTTATAGATTTAAAACTCAAAGGTGTCCATTCATGTTTTTGAATATTAATGAATTAATGAATTATTCTGGACTCTGATTGGCTGTCAAACCTGGATTAAAAGTGGGTTGAGAGATCAAACCTCCTTTTCCTCAGAGTGAGATACAGACAGCAAAAAATAAAAAGTGTTTTGATGTCTGGGACCTTACTGGGGTTATGTGAAGATGAATCTCAAATATTCTCTGCTGGTAAACATCCTATCATCCTTCTGAACATCCTCCTCCTCTTTTTCTGTCCTTTATGAATCCAAACTAATTTCAGCAATCTGACATTTCCACTGAAAAGAGATAAAAGTGGAACTGCCAGAGGGCCGGCGAGCACGCGGCGAGGCCGATGACCTTGTGTTAATGTGTTTGTGACAGTGTGTGTATAAGAGGGACACAAAGTGAGTGTGTTGCGTAAAAATCTATGAAAGGCGACAAGGCAAACAGACTTGGAGGGCAAATTAAGTCCATTACACAACATATAAATAAAGTGTTTGTGTCATCAAGAAGAGTCCCAAAAATAACGCCCTGGTCTGAAGTTATGATGAGGATGAAACTTAATGATAATAACCTCAAATTCAACCTCTTAAAATCAAGATTTAAATAAAAATCTGCACTTACATGCAAAGAAAACAGAGAGGGCTCTTCAAAGGAGCCAGTCAGACAAATTATTCTGTATCAGTGTTCGCAGGCGATCAGTTATTGTGATGTTTGCTGCAACGCAATGACACCTCAGCGGGACGTTTTAACACCTCCCATCACAAACAGCCAATAATGAAGATGAGACGTCATCGACCTGCTGAGATCAGACCAGGCGTGACTCTCCGCTCAGCGGGAAACGAACATCACGTCTGTGTTTGAAGGATAGGTTTTAATCTGGAGAAAAGAGCAGAGGAGGCCGAAGGAGGTTTCTGATGTTCTGTCTGAGCCTCTAAAGGGATATTCCGGTGTGAAATTAATTTAGGGTCAAACACACTTTAACACAGAGTTAGACACCCCCTTAAGAGATGAATGTTGCCGACTTCTTGCTTCTCTAGTTTTACCAACTTTAGTGTAATGCTCAGAACAGCACCTAACTACATCAACAGTACATATGGGGTCCCTGCCATCGTACTAGCCACCAAACATCCTTTTAACTTTCCCTAATTTCTTTGGCAAAGAATGTTTTTTTTAATTATTCAAAGTCTATAAGGTACCATAATAGAAAATCGTTCTGCTAATCTTCTGTTTTTCACTTAACAGAACAGCTAGCTTAATGAGGTAGCTAACAGAAAAGGTAGCTCTCTTTTAGCCAACAGAGAAAACAGCTCTGGACTCCTGATGTCTCTGCTGGTAGGTGGATCCATGACTGAACCTAACGTGGGTTCAGTCAAAGATCTGGTCAACAAAATCTGACGCTGAGTCATCACACAAGTCATCAGAGTGAGACACACACGAGTCATTGTTAACAGGTCAATATCACAACACATGTCATCGATACCAGACACTTTCTGTTCGCAGACAAGTAATGCTGTAATCTGAGTGGCTGTTGACTGATCCTAAGAAAATTAATGCTCCTTTTTAGCGCCTGCTTATATTAGAGTGTGAGTGTACGGATTTGTTTTTGTGTACTTGTGGGACCAATGCTTGATAGATGATCATTACTGCGGGGACACGTGTGAGTGCCAGTGTTTTTATACATATGTGAGGACCAATCTTTGACCAATAACTTTCTTGACATTTATAAAGAAGAAGTTAATTGATCTTCTTTATTGGTGGTCGACATTTACATGTGGGAACCGCCACCTGAAAGAGGATCATCCTTGTAAGGACCTTTTTACATGTGTCAACTTATGTGCAACACGAGATTGTTGAAATATAATCGTGAAGACTGACCCCGGACCAATGAAAACAATGGACAGAAGAGGTACGTTTCTGCCTATACTTGTGGGGACGAATTTTAGGTGGACTATTATTCTTGTGAGGGCATTTGTTTGTGACGGCGTGTGTGTGTATCTTTATGTAGTTGTGAAGAGCAGCCTTGGACCAATGACCTTTCTTGTTAGGGAATTTGTTATTGTATGTTTGTTTACATATAGTTGTGGGGACTTACCCTTGATGGAAAATGTAGGCTATGTTTGCATATAAAAGTGTGTATGTATTCTTATATAAACATATTTGTGAGGACCAGTTCTTGATGGAGAGGCATTTTTATGAGGACACTTTTGTTTGTGGGGACTTCTATGTGTGTCTCAATGTACTTGTGAGGACCAACAATGGACCTGATCCTTTTTGGGACATTTGTGAAGGTGTGTGTGTGTGTGTGTGTGTGTGTGTGTGTGTGTGTGTGGTGAACGTGAAATCATCTGCAGTTGAATGTGTGGAGGCTGGTGACAGATTGGAGCTCAATCTGTATAGACAGACTCATCATTCCTGTGTGTGGCGGTCCAAAAAATTAGGACACACACACACACACACACATACCCACACACCCATGTACACACACTCATTTTGGAGATCGGAGCTTTTTGTGTGAGGGGCAGACAGAGTTTAATACGAGAAGTTTTGTGACATTTTTAAGGAGTTGTTTCTGAAATTTTATGATAAAAGTGCAAACATACAGAGGCGAAAAGTCTGTGAATAAACTGTTTAATATCTAAAATACCAAAAAACCCACAGGAAATAAATATTGTTCGTAAAATAAAAATGTGCTAATGTGTATCTATAAAGCAGTTGTATGTTTTCCCATGGTTCCCTGAGGTGGTTGATTATTTCTGTCTGTGTGTTTTCAGCAAACAGGAGCTCATGACCATCTCAAATGTCCCCGTCACAGACTGTCCCCCCTCTCCCCCAAGAACCGCACCCCCCACCATGAAGGTAACACATCGTCATGTCCATATGGACCATCAAAACATCCAACGATTCGTGGATGTTATATCAGAGTTTGCCTAAATGCTAAGTAATCACCTTTCTGCTTATTTTTTCCACAGTCAGCTCATTTCTTCGACATGATGGATAAGATGGAGGTAAGAATCAGATTTGGAGTTTCTTTCATATGTCATTTCAGTCTTCTCTGCGCTGACAGCTGTTAAGATAATTATTGTGTGAGTAAATGAATAAATAAATGAACAAATGAGGGATTATTTTGCCCAGTCGGGAAGCTTCCTCACCAGGAGCTGAAATTATTCAATATTCATTTAGCTTTAAGCTGAATTGAATGGAGCTGATGGAAGTGTAACAGTGCCAGTTTATTCCCACTAGAAACACCTGGATTCACATGTTCCTCCATGGAGTCCAAGTTCCTTACCTTGCTATCGTATCTGAACACTGTAGCTAAGCTATCGCAGATTTAGCAACTTGTTTTTAAACTCTAACCTTAAATTTCCACCAATTTTTGAACAGTTTTTCAGTGTTACACACAGTAGATTTCCGTTCTCTGGTTTAGGACATTAATGATAAATCATGTGGGGAATTCGTAAACCAAACCAAATCACCTTTGGTAGATTAATCCAGGTCAATATGACTATTTACATGCAGAGTTAAGTGGTTAAATTCGATCTGGCGATCTAACTGAACTACCGTTTTTGTCCCAGTTTACAAACACCAAACAGTAATTGAATTACTGATAAAAAGTCGAGTCTGAAACTAACTAACAAATCGACAGAAATGGAGTCAGAGCCACAGATAACCTTTACTCTGTGTTCTCTTCCTCACGCTAACACAGCAGGTGCCCGAAGCAGCCGAGATGAAGACGATCCCTCAGAGACAGAAGGCACGTCTGTCCATCTGTCTGTCTGCATTTCCATCCACGCTGTCTTTATATTTTCTCATTTCATTCACAGACAGTAGGACCAGCATGTCTCTGCGTTTGCTTGATGAAAAAACTCAAATCCATTTTACATTCGTCTTCAGTCACAAATAAAGAATAAATCTGAGATCTGACAGGTTTTAAAATGGACTGTAAAGATGGACTGCCATAACATTTGGTCTCTAATGAAAGTTTATGTAGCAGCAGAATTTAGGGTCATCTGGCAATAGTTTAACATTTGCAACCAACTCAGATTCCCTCACAAGTATGTTAGTGATCCAAGAATGACGCTGAAACTGGACCTGAAAGTCCCTGTCTGGAGTCAGCATTGGTTTTTTGTCCATAGACTGTATATACTATGGACAACTTGGTTCCGCCTTCTGCCAGTATACAGATTTGTTTTTGTGAAATTAAATAGGTGGTGTATGTTGTACTGCCCCACGTCTAACTGTGAACACAGTGCTATGGTGTTTGTAAGAGTAAAATACAGTGTAATGCGTTGCTTACAACTGGTATAGCTAACAACCGCTAACAACAACGGCTAATGACAGCTGACAATTGTAAACGGCTAACAGTAGGCATCTATCTTTGTTTTCCGACTTGTTTACTGGAACGCCTTGGGTGTAACGTCATTCCCAGCTCCGACATCCGACTTCTGAAGTAACTGGAACGCAGCAAAAGCCCAGAAAGGTTTAATTTTTATTGTCATTTTAGACGATGTTTTGTTCAGGGCCTTCCCCTCACAGTCACCAATGGGAGGAAATCTTGTTGGGCAATCAGTGAGTTCAACTCACTTGAATCAAACCTCTTCACATGCAGCTACACTTTCTCTGCTGCACATTTGTCACTCACCGTTGACTTTCTGTGTCATTTTAACATTAAACAAATTTGATTTACTCTCGGTCTGAACGCTCCCTCAAAAGACGCTTTCTCCAAACAGAAATATCCATCATTTTAGTCGTCACTGAAAACCTGTTGGTAACATTTAGCAGGTAAGAGGATATATTACCTGTGCCAAACTGCATTTCACCTTGACAGTAAAAACACAGACATCCTTGACTAAGACTCAGGGCAGCAACCTGCGCCTCCATGTTTCCTTGAGCAGTACCATCATTTCACACTTGACTTTCATGCAGATTGCTTCAAACTCAGCTCCAAACCACCTGGGTATCTGCATCAAGAGACCACTACAGGGAGCAAACAACAAGTTATCATCTGCATGATAGTGTCTCATGTTCAGCCAATCTCTTTGGACGAACAACCAATCATCGACTGTGGTTGTTTGAAAACACATTCATGTCCAACTTCATTTCCCATGGGGTTTATACCCAGGTTATCTGTGCCTTTAATATGGCAGTCTTTGTTTCCCATGTGTATTTAAAATGTTCTGTATTCTCTCTCAGGACGACTACATTCCTTATCCAAGGATCGAGGAGGTGAGAACTAACGACATACATTCACAAACAAAACATACAGTTCAAGCTACATCTAACATTTATGATATTAAGTAATTAAATATGTAACACAGGGACCAAAGAAACTAAAAGATATCACTGACAGGAAGGTGGCTGAACATGAGAGAGACTCAAGCTTTCTAACACTGCAAAAATTCATTTTTTCAGAAGTATTTTTTTGTCTTATTTTTGGTTTGAAAAGTGTGTAATTTGGCTTAAAGGGATATTCCAGCGTAAAATTAATTTAGGGTCAAACACACCATAATACCGAGTTAGACACCCCCTCGAGAGATAAATGTTGCCGACCACTTGCTTCTGTACTTTTACCAACTTAAGTAACGACCGCACGATAACAATACACAGCGGTCTGAGGATCCATAAACAAACCTCAAACAAAACGCCACTCTATAGCCACAAATAATGCTCAGAACAGCACATATAGGGTCTTAGCCATAAAGACTAAACACAACTCACCTACTCTCTTCCAGCAGCCGCTTGTTTGTAGCAAGACCTCGACCAGTCCATTACTGACTACAGTGGAGTGACGCAGCTCAAGGAAGAACATTTATGATCATTTCTTTTTCATTTCCTTGAAGTAATAATCACCATGTTTATCATTTTTCACTGCAGACGCGGTAGTTCTTCTGCCTTAGTGTCTCAGTCTGTATTTCCATGAAGAAATGATCATAAATGTTCTTCGTTGAGCTGCGTCACCCCGCTGGAATCTGGAATGGACTGGCCTGAGGTCTTACTACAAACAAGCGGCTGCTTAATCTATTCTTTTAATTTTGGCCACAGTCACCTAACAGACTGAGGATCTAATGCTGAGAAAAGAAAGCCCTGAAATCATGAGACTAATCACCAAATTACCAAAGACACAAATGAAAAAGAAGAAAATGTATAAAAAAAGTACAAAAACCTGCAGTTCTTTCAGTGTCCACTAGAGGCTGGTCCTGAAAGTGGACCAGTCCACATAGAGCTTCATGTTAAGATGTCTTTACCTGTGTTTTCCTGCTGCAGGTGTTAGAGCGGGGCGGTCCGTACCCTCAGGTCATCCTGCCGCAGTTTGGAGGTTACTGGATCGAGGACCCTGAGGCTCCTCCTCCTTCTGCACCTTCTCCCACCTCTCTGGAGGTCAAGGGCGAGGATGGAGAGGAAAAGGAGGAGAAGGGAGTATTAAGAGAAATAGAGGAAGAGGATAGACCCCCGGGGGATTATGGGTACCGACTGGAGGAGATCAGCGAGGCTGCTCGAGCCTACAGGAAGCACTTCTTAGGCAGGGTGAGACTTCTGGCGGCTATGGTGGTGTTTTCTGTGCTCTGATTGGTGGTTTTAACAGAGACGTGGATCAAGCAAATGTACCCAGGCCAATCGGAAAGCAGGACTTTTAATAATGTTTCAAAGTTTTCACATTTTTACTTCTTTTGTGTTGAACAAAATTCGACAGAGCTCAGTCTTTCTGTGGTCTTCCTGTCTCTTAAATAGCGACTTTTCTTTCTTCCTCCATTTGTCTAGGAACATTTGAACTTCTCTTGCTCAGCCAGCAGTCAGGGGAACCTTCTTCTGTCCGTGAGGCACGAAGACGAGAAGGAACATGAGTCGCTCCACGTCATCGTCAGGTATTCCCACACCTCAGTGGAGGAGCATTTCTCTGAGAACGCAGATTTGTCGCCTTCAATGTCATCGCCAACACAATAGAGGTACCAGGAAGTGAAGTAATCCCAGCTACAAATCTCTAGTCCAGTCTTCTTTGTCCTCCCAGGTCTCGAGTGAAGAGCGTCTACCACAGATTGTCTCTGACGGAGCTGCCAGAGATCCCGAGTGTGCCAGAGCTCGCCAAGGTGCTCCAGCTTTAACAGTCTTTACAGCTGCTTAATTGACTTAAAAATCATCAAATATGACTGCAGACAGTTTTCTGGGTCCATCAGCTTCACATTTATGGAAAGTTCTGGTTCCTCATCTCTGTGTTTGCTGCCTGAAAAATTATCAGCAACTTTGTGTAAGAAATGGATAGCTCCCAAACCTGCATTCTCTCCAATGGCCAACTTGGTTGTAAAAATCAGACTAATGGTGCGGAAATGTTCTCTTCAGCTATTTTTGTTCCTCAGTTAACAGTTTCCTCATGAGTTTATGGTCTTAAATTTTAGTTTCAGGTCTTTTTTGATACAACATGATAGTTGTTGGGGGAATTATAGTCTCACTTATAGTCTCTGCAACCAGAAAGCAGTAGAAGATTCTGGGTTGGGCTACCTGTGGCCTTAGGAATCAGCTCTTCCTCAATGTTTAAAGCTTGTGCTAGCCCACATTAGCATCTTTATTAAGGTGTTAATTACAGCACCTCCTTGCTAACCAGCTAGCAATAGCTTGCTTGGTCTGGCTGGATTTCGAAGAGTTTTGATAAACTCTTTATGTCGGGTGACCATATTCTGAATTACCAAAAAGAGGAAACGACTACGCAGGGGCAGAGTCACAGAGTTGCATGCTGTTAATTTTAAGAGTTTTTCAGGTTGGATTGAGTGTCTTTTATGTGTTTCTAACTCAGTAAGTCCACGTGACTCAAAATCGAAACTTACGTACAAAACTACTGACATTTGATGAATTTTATAAACTCCCCCAGACAAAGCTGGACAACCCCCAAAAAAGAGGACATGTCCGGGTAAAAGAGGACATATGGTAACCCTACTTCATGACCAAATTCACCAAAACAGCAGTCCACCAAAATCTAATCTTGAATCAGTCTGTAGTCCCCACAAGACACCATAAACAAGTGTTCATGTTTAACACTAACTGTCATGAAAAAAAAAACCCGTTTATAAGATTTAGAGAAGAAACGGGGATCACAAGCTTCAGCCAATGAATTCAATCAGTCGTCTTAACAAGTACATTTTTGTTCACAGTATATGTATTTGTGTGTGTTTTTTTTCTACAGCTGCTGTGTGACGACACTGCAGGTCTACGTTTCAGTCCTGTCCTCTACCCCAAGGTGACCTTAGAGAGTAACAACAACGTTCATGACCAAAAATGTTCTGACAATGACGACATGACTAATTTCATCAGACCTGTTTTTCTGTTTCTTTTTCTGTTTGTCTGTCTGTCTCCAGGCGTCTCAGCTGATAGTAAACTACGATGAACATGAAGTAAACAACACCTTCAAGTTTGGCGTCATTTTCCAAAGATTCGGACAGGTAAAAACTTCAGACTATAAAAGTAGTTTCTGGGGCAGAGTGTGAAGCCCTTCATCAGTCTTTTTTAACATAGTGAGAGGTCAAAAGGAGTGTTAAAGCGGGTCTTTAGCCTGCTCAGAAATATAAAAGATAGATCTGTTTTGAATGGATTTAGCCTGTTTAGCTTGTTCTAGTGTTATTAGATCTGTGCCTTTCCTGTAAACCATAAGTTTAATGTTTCATTTTACTGAGCTGTGACAATTTTATAATGAAGCTGTTTATATCATCAACTTGCTTTTTCTAAATGAGCCGTCTGTGTCATTTCAATTATGTATTTTTTTTAAATAAATGATATATTTGACATAAATTGTCTAATTTAAATGACAGAAATCATGTCTGGTAATCATTTATTTGATTTTATACTTTGACCCATGTCCCATCTGTTTACATGGAGGAGGTAGACTTAAAAAAAAAACAATCCCCAAGCCAATCAGCAGGGGGAGCTCTGACTGTTTTAGCCTCATTTTTAGGGAGCCGTTGTGCCGTTCATCTTTGTATACAGACTGTGGTTCTGTAACACACTTTTCATGGGTCATTAGAAGGTGGTAGCTCACACACCTGCACAGGTTGTGAATTGATTGGATGTAACAGGATCTCACCTGTGCTCCAGGTGTCTGAGGAGGAGCTGTTCAGGAACAAGGAGGAGACGCCGGCGTTCACAGAGTTCTTGCAGCTTCTGGGAGACACCATTGATCTTCAGGATTTTAAGGGGTGAACAACAACATTTCTACTCTGTCTGGACATTTGAGCTAATTAGATCAAACTGATGAAGTGTGTGGACTCTTAATGAGGTTTTAACGGACAGACCACCAGCAGGGAGCACAGAAAAACCTCCAGACACACTTTCACTGCTGATTGAATTTTTTAAAAGGTCATTAAAGAAGGTCATTTCTGACTCTGCTGTGTCCTCCCTGCAGGTTTCGGGGTGGTCTGGATGTGTCTCACGGTCAGACGGGTTCTCAGTCGGTTTATACAGTCCACCGAGAGCAGGAGATCATGTTCCACGTCTCGACCAAACTGCCCTTCACAGAGGGAGACGCGCAGCAGGTAGGAGACAGCAGAGATGTCTGCTTCAAAGGTTGTTTTTCTGATGATAAAACGCCAAAGTCTCTTATTCAGCTCCAGAGGAAGCGGCACATAGGGAATGACATCGTAGCAGTAGTCTTCCAGGAAGAAGCCACGCCCTTCGTCCCGGACATGATTGCCTCGAACTTCCTGCACGCCTTCATCATCGTGCAGGTGGAGGAGCCGTGTTCGGACTGCACCTGCTACAAGGTAGAGCTTCGGACATACAGGGAACACAGATGTTTTTAGTGTTCAGGAGTCTTTTAGTTTAAATATTTGATTCTTTATTTTAAATCTAATTTCCTCTGATCTCTTTTGATTTTTCCATCTGTAATCCTAGAAAAGTGCTTCTGCCTTTCTATGCCAGTTAAGTTTAAAGGGGTATTCCAGCATAAAATTAATTTAAGGTCAAACGCACCATAACACCGAGTTAGACACCCCCTCGAGAGATGAATGTTGCCGACCGCTTACTTCTCTAGTTACACCAACTTTACTAACGACCACACTACAGCAATACACAGTGGTCTGAGGAGCCATAAACAAACCTCAACCAAAATGCCACTCTATAGCCACAAATAATGCTCAGAACAGCACCTAACTTCATCAACAGTACATACAGGGTCCCAACCATAGTACGAGCCATCAAATATCTTTTTAGTTTTGCCCAATTTCTTTAGCAAAGAGACGAAACACAACTCACCTACTCTCTTCCAGCAGCCGCTTGTTTGTGGGGGAGCCCTGATGAGTCGATCACCGAGTGCAGCAGATCATTTCCTTGACGCAGCTCAAGGAAGAACATTTGATCATTTATTTATCATTTCCTTGAATTAATAATCACCATATTAATCATGTTGCACTGCAGACGCGGTAGTTTTTCTGCCTTGGCCTCTTGGGGGTGTCTAACTCGGTGTTACGGTGTGTTTTCAAATAAGATTTAATAACATGAATGTGGAAATAGTTCAGGCTCTGAATAGTTTGTTTGTCTTGGTTAAGTTAGCAGTTTGTTGCAGATCTGATTTGTTAACCTTAAGTTCTTAAGATTGCTCATCTCTATCTTATATCTTTATTTTGGTGACAGCAGGTTCTGTTCTATTTGACAGGTATCCGTCACAGCACGAGAAGATGTTCCCCCGTTTGGCCCACCTCTCCCGAACCCGGCTGTTTTCAAGAAGGTGAGGCTTAAAAAAGTCTGTAATAAAAATATTCCAGTGAGCTCACATTTAAAGCTGATGTCTTTGTGTTTTTAGGGTCCAGAGTTCAGAGACTTTCTTCTTACTAAACTCATAAACGCAGAGCTTGCCTGCTACAAGAGCGACCGCTTCGCCCGACTGGAGGTAAAAATACTAAAACAGCACAGACTTGTGTTCCTCAAAACTCAGGTTTATAAACACATTGTTTCAACCTTGTTGGATCTTTTCAGCACAAACTCATCCTGCTGGGTTAAAATGCATATTATACCCGCGGGGTCTGGTGGTTTTAAACCAGTTATTAATGCAGGTGTTCCTCAGGGCTCCATGCTGGGTCCCCTGTTGTTTTGAATTTACATGTTTCTCCTAAATCATGGGTGTGTTTTGTGTATGTGTGTGTGTATTTTGGTGTTTTTAGGAGCGTACCCGAGCTGCACTGCTGGACAGTCTTCACGATGAGCTGCAGAGGCGCTCTCAAAGCATGCTGGGATTGACGTTGGGTTTAGAGGAGGAGGGGAGAGCCGAGAACGGACATGCCCACGGAGGTCTGCTAGAGTCTATTAAGGTCTGTGGGTGAAAGTTTAGTTTGGACCTGATTCGGACCAGTTCCTCTGAAGAATTTACTTCGTTCCGTGTTACTTTGTTTTCCATGTTGAGAATTTTGGGGCATTATTATTTCTTTCTTTTTCCATCAGAGGGCGATGCGAGGGCGGAGCGTCTCCATGGAAACAATGTCGCGGGGCGGGGCAGGCCTGCCCACCAGTCTGAGTGGAGGTGGTCTGGCGCATTTTAGTGCTGAGGTGAGAAGTTCTAGGTTCATGTTTGCCATCAGGTGTCATCAGCTCCCCTTCTCTGGTGTTTCTTGATCCTGATTCATAAAAAATGTTATCTCCAAAAAAAGAAAAACTTATGAACAGAAGTGAGAGATTAGTAACCACTGTAATCCTCATGGTGAAATTCCTGTTTTTTGTTGACTCTAAAACCCGATGTATTTTTTCAGTATAATGTGAAATCTCCTGTGAAGAGGCGTTCAGGACTTTTCCCTCGTCTGCTGAGCGTCGACAGTCAAACAGAGAAACACAACCTGAGGAGGTACGTCTCTACTTTAACTCCTTCCTCTGATATTTCTGCTCTCCTGTTAACCTGTACAACAAACAGTCAACTCAGACAGCTTTAAAACGAGTTAACTGTTTCTCTCAGCTTGTAGTTGTTATCTAAGGTTTATTAGGAATGATTATTTAACCCTTTAAGTCTTAGTGAGCAAAGGAGCTTCGATGGCTGCCACACGACACTGGAGGTGAGATCAGAGCAGCCGTCCAATCCCAGCTCTCCAGAGGTGGGACAACGAGACAGGTGACTACTTTTTTTTTTTCCAGCTATTTTTCCCTAAAAGTTAGTCTTTACCATTACTCTTTTTACTTTTTACAGAAGTTCTTAAAAGCTGTAAAAATGTTCATTTCTGCTGTAAAGTTGGAGTTTTTAACATGGGGATCTATGGGGACTGACTCACTGCAAGACACAACCTCTAGTGGCCTCTGGAGGAACTGCAGTTTTGTGACTCTCACATTGGCCTCAATTTAAACTTTCCAAACACTTTTTTTTTAGAGGGAAGGGCTCAGAAATAAATACAAAATACTGCAAAGTTTTACTTGAGGATGGAAAAAGTGTTGCGGGGAAAAAGGTGTAAAAGACAACAGGAGAAAGTAAATGAGCAAAGGAAGGAAAAGATTGAGGTCTTGTCATCTGAAGATGGATTTTTTTATCTGCAGAATTCACACCAAGAAAGAGAGCAGTAAGATTTCCAGGTCAACTTCCAGCAGCTGCAGCTTCAGTATACCTGCAGATGAAACACACCTGGTGAGAAACTGGATTCACATGATAAAACAAATCTACATCTAAAATATTCAATGCATGTAAAGGTCTACATCTACATATTCTATGCATATAAAGATGCATATAAAGGTGATTCTATATAAAAATATACAATCTGTACTTCATGTATTATAATAGAAAGTGTCCTGGTCTCTGTTTATTGTCTGAGTAGTACTAACCAACCAGGTGCCAGCAGGCTCTAGTGTCTATGGAGAGCAAAAGCAGGAGGAACTCAGTCCTCAGATTGAACATCTAAACTGAGACATTTACACTTTAGATTTCCTGACTTCCCTGAATGCATCAGAAATGATGGATCTGAGCTCAACAAACATACCTTTTCAAAGTCGTTTCCTTCTCCTCTTGAGGACAGAGGTCATCAAATGGTAGCTGTTTTGTCTGATGGTAGCTTGCCGTGTTTTAAATCTTACCTCTCTTTCTCTATCTCTGTTTTTCTTTATTGTTAGCTTGCCCAGGCCATGACGGTAGAAGGCCAAAGTTCGAGTCCGCTCCTCATCTGCCGCAGTCCTACAGGTTCAGACCAAACACTCCTGCAGACACACACATGCCCAGAGAAACACGAATGTTTAAGATAACAGAAAGAGTTTTTTGTCCTGGTCTGTGTGCTGGAGGAGAAGCTGCCTCTCATTTTGTTTATGTCTCAATTTCAGAGTTGAAAAATAAAAACTCACCGAGGTCCAACCTCAAGTTTCGCTTTGACAAGCTGAGTCACTCGACCGCAGTAAGTCTGTATTTATATGCTGACTGTTCCTGGATTCAGTTTTCTCAAAGACAAATTTTACTGAACTGAATGAAAATACAAAACTTGGTTTCTCATGTTTGCAGACGGGGCAGTGAACTGTAAGGAGAACAGTGAGAGGTGAGGATGATCTCTTTCTCTCTGATGTTTCAGAAAATATCCTAAAAACTGAGCTGCAGTTTGTTTTAACCACACCTACTCTGAACAAGAGTTTTTTGACTGGTGTCAGATGGAGTTCACAAGAAAAGGTACTTCAAATCAGACCTGATCCAAAAATCTCTGCTGAAGAGTAAAAAAGATGCTGATAGGTGCCGTACACATCTCAGCAAACCAGCAAACTGCTGTAAAAGGAAAACAGCATCTCCATGAAGCTGGTCAGCAGATGAAGCCTGAAGGTCTCAAAGATCTGAAATTTATTTTAGTTTTAATTTGGAGAAAAGGTCTTCATTCTGTCACAAGTCCATTTTCTGAGGTTAAAGGGATATTCTGGCCTAAAATTAATTTAGGGTCAAACACACCGTAAGACTGAGTTAGACACCCCCTCAAGAGATGAATGTTGCCGACCATTTGCTTCTCTAGTTATACTAACTGTAGTAACGACAGCAGGATAGCAATACACAGCGATCTGAGGAGCCATAAACAAACCTCAACCAAAACGCCACTCTATAGCCACAAATAATGCTCAGAACAGCACCTAACTTCATCAACAGTACATATATGGTCCCAGCCATAGTACTAGCCACCAAACATCTTTTTAACTTTGCCTGATTTCTTTAGTAAAGAGACTAAACACAACTCACCTAGCCGCTTGTTTGTAGTAAGACCTCAGGCCAGTCCATTACGGACTTAGTATCTTTGCCAAAGAAATTAGGCAAAGTTAAAAAGATGTTTGGTGTCTAGTACTATGGCTGGGACCCTGTATGTACGAGTTTTTCTTGGAATTCTTGGATCAAAGAACTTTACTTTAGACTCAGAATTCTGAGACTGAAGCTGAAGTTTGAACTGTTTTTTTTGGAACTCTGTTTTTTCTTTTGTAGAAGTTCTGAGGTCAAAGTCAGAATTCAGGCAACTTAGAGGAATTCAGCAACGATCAGATTCACTTCAGTTCTCTTAAATCAACATCAGTTTCCTGAATTCAATGTCATTTTCTTGACCTTCTTGTGGAATTCGGATTTATAAGTTTCAACTCAAAATCCTGGCTCTTTTGGAATTCTTATTGTAACACCAGAACTCTGACTTTAGTCTCAGAGTTCTGACTTCTGTCTCAGAGTTCTGACTTCGGTCTCAGAGTTCTGGTTCTGATCCTATTATACTGAGAAAAACTATTTTTCTCTAATGCGGCCTTTGATCGTCTTCTGTATGAAACAGAGCTTAAACTGGAGTTGGTTTTTGAACTTTCTCTCTGATGTCGTCTGACATGACTTTGACATCAGCTCATACTCTAATCCATCAGTGACTGATGTTGTATTCATGTTATGGCTGTCAGAGAAGTATTCATAAGCCTGAGAGAAGAACCTGCAGATGATCCTCAGGGGTGAAGAGTTCACTGATGGTTCTGTTTCTGGAGTGAACTTCTGTGTGAGTTTGACTCTGACAGTGAAGACTGTAAAAAATGTGAGTCATCAAGACTGTGACTGAGGCTGAAGCTGTTTGTGGTCGACTGAAATGGTTCTGTTCATTTTGTCTTTTCTTTTAACTCTCCAGGAGTCAAACCGAGAGGTCCAAACAGACATCACGAAGACGACGTTTACTTGAAGACACTGATGGACAATCATACACACAAGTCAAACACACAGACACACTCTGAAGGGATAATAAGGGAAACAACACCCAGTTCGTCAAACCATTTATCATTTTTACACAGCGATGTTCAGTCTTCAACTGTCCACCAATCAGGAAATACATCAGATGATGTCACAGCGATGTCATCAAGGTCGTCTCAGAGTTATCTATGAGCAAAGAGTCGCACAGGTGAGGTGGTTTTCACCTGTTCAGCGCTCAGACTTACAAACACTGTGTTCTGTGAGGTTCTGGTTTGGACACAGATGAAGGTGTTCACAGCGTGTGTCTGCTTTAAAAATGAGGTTTTCATGTGTTCATCAGGGACTCAGAGCAGAGCTAACAGGCTAACATTTATCTGAAACATTTATATGCAACAGATCATGGATGCCTGAGATTGAACTTTTGAATTGCTTCTCATCTCACCTGATTAACAGAAGTTTGGTTTAGATTACGTCTTTTACCCCTGAAATATTTGATCGAGTTCATTTTAAAGACGCTCCAAAGACACATGAATCAAAGTGTTCCTGTTTCAGTCCAACTTTAAAAAAACAAACTATAACTATAACGAACAAACTATAACGTCTGACGACGCTCAAACATGCAAAACAGAAAAAATTAACAGTGACAGCTGTGGAAATTTAACATCAGTGGGACCAGCTAATTGGGACCACATTCCACAAGCCTACATTCTTAAATGTTAGGCACTACAATCCGGGTTCTATAATGCTGGGTTCTAAAATGTTTGATTCTGGAATATCAGATTTATCAGAAATACCAGGGTTTCTTGGTTCTGGAATGTTGTGCTCCACAATTCAGGGTCATAAAATGCTAAGTTCTAGAAGGTTGAATTGCTGTGTTCTGGGATGTCAGGGTCCATCATCATGGGTTCCAAAGTGTTGGGTTGTGCTGGGTTCCAGAAAGCTGGAAAGCCCTGTTCTGGAATGTTGGACACCGTAAAGTCTAATGGTGCGTTCCAGTCAACTCGGTAGTCGGATGTCGGAGCTGGGAATGACGTTACATCCGAGTTGACGGCGTTCCAGTAAACAAGTCGGAAAACCAAGATGGACGCCTACTGTTAGCCGTTGTTAGCTGTTGTTTACAATTGATAGCTGTCGTTAGCTGTTGTTAGCCGTTGTCAGCTGATGTTAGTTGTTGTTAGCTATACCAGTTGTTAACAATGCATAACACAGTATTTTACTCTTACAAACACATTAGCACCGTGTTCACAGTTAGACGTTGGGCAGTACAACATAAACCACTTATTTAATTTCACAAAAACAAAACAGAAGTGCTAATAATAAGACATTATGAGAGCGTTCTCTGTTACTCTTTACGTCAATGCGCTGTGATGCCATCTTGGTTTATGATGTTGTCGTATAGTCTGAGTTAGTGAGGATCGTCCGACTTCCGGAGTCAGAAATCGGACTCCAGGGGGGCGTTCCAGATGAATTTCCGACTCGAAGCTTGAAAATCCCGACTTCCGAGTACAACTGGAACGCAGCATAATGCAGTTACAACATAATGGGAATCGTTCTGTCAAAATTTGAAAGCTGAAATATTGCTCATGCGCTTCAAACAGGCAGACAGGGTAACTGGTTCGCTGCACGGTGGGATTCTTTACGGTGGTCACCATCTGCCATGAAAAGAATCTCCATAATAGAGAACTGTGTCACGTCATCCTGTCTGGTTTTCCATTTTACTTTATTTCAAAGTTCAATAAGGATAAAAAGTGATTAAAAAGTCTTTTAAACTAAAAAAAAAAACTAAAATGAGACCCGATGCAATAACCACAGCTCTGTCTGTCTCAGAGTTTGAATCACTGTAGTTCTTCCTGGTCTCCTGCTGTAGACAGGACACTGGCCTCCATACTGTAGATGTCATTTCTTTGTCTTTACGGTGTCTGGACGTTTACACACTTCAGTCACTATTAAAAACTGAAACAATCAAAACAATCAAAGTTTTTACAGAGACTTGTTCAACCAGTGTTGGTCTTTTTCAGTACAGCTGTGAGTCAGACCTGATCAAGTTTTTTAGAAGTATTTCAATCCCTGAAACCGAACAGGTTGGACTCTCAGTGGTGCTGAAGGTGACCAACTATAAACCTGCAAAAACCAGAAGCTTCACTGCCGTTTGATGCAAAAACCAACAGGAACCAGACGTTTACTTTGCACTAAGATGACACACAGCTCTGTGGATGTGAAATATGTACAGTCTGAATACTCCATCTATATAAATGTCTTGATTGCACTGAAAGCACAAAATCAGTTCCTCCTCGTCTCCCTCTGATTTCAGGTGTAAATGTTTGGTCTGTTTTGTGTTCAGATTTTTGCAAAAAAAAAAAGAGTATAATTTATTTTGAAAGGGGTTAAGGGAGGATGTAGCATAATTTCAAAGATGTCGCTGTGTCTGTATTTAATCCTCTGCATCTTAAACAGATTTCTGTGATTCTGAAATGTAAATCTGATGGAATAAAAGTTTCTGCAGAATGAAACCTGTTCCTCCTTACTCTGTTAGTGTGTGTTTTGTAAAGCAGACAACATCCAGGGGGCGCTGTATGCATGGGAAGAGAAGTGAGGACCAATCTGACAGAAGCAATTAAAAATATTCATACCTGACCCATCAGTCAGTGACACATTTGATGACCCAGTTTGACATAAATACAGTACATTAAAGTTGCTAATGGGGTCTGTAGTCAGAGGAACATAAAATATGAGCATAAAGTTGCAATGTTGTGAAAATAATATGTAATGTTATGACCATTAAGCTGTAATTTCACCAAAAAGCTGCTGTGAGAATAACTCAACTCCACTTTATGTGAAAAGTACTTTAAAACAACCACAGCTGAACAAAGTGCTGTACATAAATAGACAAAACAGCGCAGACATAAAAAAACAATTAAAACAATGGATAAAATAAAAGCAGATATTAAAAAGTAAAATATAGTTTCAATGGTTTTAAAAACTAATTTATAAACAATAGAAACAACTAAAAACAAACCATGAAACACTGAAATAGGAGCCGAGTCTCATGCAGGGTTGAAAGCCGATGTGAATAAAGTCCTAATATTACTAAAAAGTAATGTAAGGAGGATAGTCCTGGTGAGAATTAGGTGTTTTTGTTATGAGAACGTTGTCTGAATGTTAACACACTAAAGGGCACAATTACAATGTAGTTGTTTTATTCTGAAATGTCATTTTTTTAAAAAAGTTATCATTTTGTTATGGAAATAATTCTTGAAGTTATGAGATTAAAGTGGTGAAATCATTTTAATTCAAGACACATTTTTCTTTTAATCCTAGAACAATCCTCTCATTTAGAGATAGCTCACTCGTTATCTAGTTAAGGATAACAGAAATTATTTTAATGCATTGCAACTTGATAGTGGTTAAAGCGATATTCCAACTTTAGTAACGACCGCAGGATAGCAATACACAGCGGTCTGAAGAGCCATAAACAAACCTCAACCAAAACGCCACTCAAACATCTTTTTAGTTTTGCCCAATTTCTTTAGCAAAGAGACTAAATACAACTCACCTACTCTCTTCCAGAAGCCGTGATTGTAGCGAGACCTCAGGCCAGTCCATTATGGACTACAGCGGGGTGACGCAGCTCAAGGAAGAACATTTATGATTATTTTCCCGCTAAAACTCGCTCACAGAACCTTTACTGGAGTATTACAGAAGCTCTACATCGCGGTCACTGGGGGGCGCTCTGGTACAGCTTTGGTAGCTTACCGTCCACCACCACCTTAACACCATCGAAGAAGAAGCGGGAGGACGCTGAAACTCTGCCGGGTTAACGAACACAGCGGTAGTGTTAGCCGTTGTTAGCCGTTGTTAGCAGCCATGGCGGCCGCACGCAGCTTACGGGTGTCGGTGAAATCAGACAGCGGCTCCGACCGCTCCGACTCGGATTCGGACTCCGAATCGGACAGGGATACCCGCGAAGCCGAGCCGATGGAGGTGGAGGAGGGAGAGCTGGATGCGGAGGACGTGTCCGTGAATCGGTCCCTGAAGGAGCTTCTGCCGGTAAGTGGCCGGAGGAGGCCTCGTCAGACCGGGGGCTGGAGTCTCCTGTGACCGGCGGAACCGCGGGGAGACCCGGCGTGCGGTCGATGAGACTCGCGGTCCTATTTGGGAGCTGGTTGTTTGCTCCGCGGCTGTTGGTTGTTAACGGTGAATAACGGTTAACCGACTAAATCATTAAATCGAGTGAAATTCTGTCATCTTTGTTTAACAACCCGGAGCCTGTTTGTTTTCCACTCACTTGTTGCTGCAGACTGTAAATGAACTCCACCTGTTTACAACCAAATTAATGCAACCAGAAAAAACTGGAAATACTCCTTTAGTCGACGGTAATATACCGAGGACTGGGACTGTGGGTGAAAGGAGGAAAACACTGTGGAGATAACTAATAAATAATCTGAGTAATTACAAGGAGAGGGGCCTCAAAACAGACCTTACAGTGAGTGAATATGAAAGTTTGAACCTTAAAACAGGCTCTGAAATCCCCTTACAGCTTCTGAAGGAGACCATCTGGATAGAGAAGCTGAAGGGTCCCTCCAAACAAACCCAGCTGTGTTCACAAAAGAGGAATAAACCCTAAAATACAGAGCTGGATTAGGGCTGGGCGAAAAGGGAATAAGGTTATCACAATATTTTTGTTATATCAGTTTATATCGATATGTATTACGATCTAAAACAATTTAATTGTCAATCTTAAACGTTCCAGTGCCAGTGTTGTCAACGATGTTGTGATATGTTGAGTCTTCAGGTTCTTACACACCGGGAACTATGGAAATATACAACGCGAAATTACGAAAGACATGCTACCAATAAGCACTCTTAAATTTCATGTTTTATATCGGGACGTATATCGATATTGACTGACATGAAAAAAATATATAGTGATAAACTTTATCTCATATCGCCCAGCCCTAGTCTCAGCATTCTTCATTCGTTTGTGTTATTTTGACATCCAGAAAGAGTGCTGAGAGATTTTTCTGATTTGCAGGATACAAGCCGGCGGTATGAGAACAAAGCTGGAGCGTTCATCACTGGGATTGATGTCAACTCAAAGGTTGGACACACACACACACACACACACACACACACACACACTCCCTAAAAGAGCAGGACAACACCTGGACATAAGTATATGACATCACAGCTATTAGAGAGCCAATCAGACTGAAGCGTTTATCCACTGCAGTGTGATGTTGAAGCTTCCTTGTGAAGTGGAGTCACATGTACATCTACTAAAAGGGACCATGCATCTATTCTTCACTTGTGTGTGTGTGTTTGTGTCAAATGTGTGTTTGTGCTAAATGTGTGTGTTTAGGAAGCGATTGAAAAGAAGGAGAAGCGAGCGAGGCGATTTCATTTCTGTGCAGAGGAGAGCGTCGCTCAGAGGAACGTCTTTCTGGACAAAGACATGATGAAGAAAGGTGACCCCCTCCGCCCTCCTCCCCCACCTGAACCAGTTCACGTGTGTGTTTACGTTTAAGTGTCGTACCTGAATGTCCTCTCTCCTTCTTCTTCTGTGGTGTTTAGCGATCCCCAAACTGCGCATGGAGGCAATCCATGTGACGGGCGTGGACGAGATGAGCACACAGGACGTGTTCGGATACTTTAAGGAGTATCCTCCAGCTCACATCGAGTGGATCGACGACACATCCTGTAAGACACACACACACACACACACACACACACACACACACACACACACACACACACACACACACTAAACCAGACATCAGATCACTACAGAGCAGCTAAATGTCACCTTCTGTCTGTTTCTCAGGTAATGTGGTGTGGCTTGATGACAACACCTGTATCAGAGCCCTCTTCAACAGCAGCCGGATGCCTGACCCAGAGACGGTTACCACGGCAACAGAGGGTGATGACCAGTCAGGAAAGGAAAGCAAAGGTTTGGGTGTGTTTAGAGAAACATCTGCCAGAGTCAGAGAGGGAAGTAAAGAGCGAGTGTCAAAGTAATTTTTTTTTTATTTTCACCTGTCAGGCCACCGGGGTCAAAGGTCAGACGATGAAGATGACGAAGAGGAGGAGGGCGAGGTGGATGAGGATGAGGAGACGGTGAAGAAAAGCAGCGAGGTGAAGGACGGCGAGGTAGAGGAGGAACAGGACAGGAAGGTGGAGTCTGGACAGGTGACTAATGATTGGTTTAATTATCACCTAAAAAAAATGGATCGATCACATGATCAACTCCAGTCGTCTGATTGGTCACATGATCGGTGTGTTGTCTCTCTCAGGTGGACGACCTGTCGGGGGCAGAAAGACAGTCACTGTTAAGGAACGAGCTGCGACCCGTCACCAGACCGTTTAAAGGAAAT
Source organism: Xyrichtys novacula (assembly GCA_962446985.1). NCBI lineage: Eukaryota > Metazoa > Chordata > Actinopteri > Labriformes > Labridae > Xyrichtys > Xyrichtys novacula. Next base: position 11,863,418 of record OY660872.1, read on the forward strand.
AAACTGTTCCTGCGCTTCGCCACACATGGTGATGCTGACACACACACACACACACACACACACACACACACACACACACACACATAATCTAGACCCATGATTAAAGTCGAGTCTTTAATTGTGGGTCTAGATCTAATGTTGCGTTTCGAGTTACCTCAGAAGTCAGATGTCGGAGCTGAAAAAGACGTCACACCCGAGTTCCCAGCATTTCAGTTACCAAGTCGGAAAAAAGCAAAATCGGTGGCCTGAAACAAGATGGCTACATCTACAAAAGTTATTTTAGCACTTGCTAAATATATATTCGGACAAGGCAAGCACTAAAATAACTTTCGTAGACGTAGCCATCTTGGTAACTCGAACGCAACATTAGTCTAAAAACTGTCCTGGTTCTTGTTTGTCATCTGAGTATTGACCAATCAGGAGTTAGCAGGCTTTAGAGTCTGCAGGAAAATCAGTCTGTATGGAGAGCCGAAGCAGGAGGAGCACAGTCCTCCATAAAGACAAATCAGGACCTCTGACTTTGGACTAATCATGATGTTATTTCAGCGAACTGAAGACCTGTTACTGAGGAGAACATCAGTTTCTGCTTCTGAGGGACTATTTACAGAGAAACTGAGACTCTCTGCAGACAGACAGAAAATAAGCCAAAGGGAAGCCTTTGTGTAAAGTACCATTGATGGTGAAACTGAGACTTTCCAGAGGTTGATAAACATCAGTGTGAAGGAGGAGATGTTTTTATTTTACAGCCAAAAAAACTGAGACTTTAACACGATCAGAAGACGAACAGTAAACCAGAGTGAAACTCAGACTCACTACTGAGAACAAAAGAGTCTGTGTCTCCTACCTTTAACAATGAAACTGATGACACAAACATTAACTCTGCTCCTGTTTAGACAAATGAATCAATAAAGTTTTATTCAAATGCGGGTCTCCTCCTCTGGGTCTCCTCCTGTATGTTCAGATGATAAGAAGGAGCTGGGAGCAGCACGGCGCAGCAGATACTACATGAAGTATGGAAACCCCAACTACGGAGGCATGAAGGGGATCCTCAGCAACTCCTGGTGAGACTCGCACACTGTTACCCACACACACATGCACACACACACACACAAACACCTGAACATTTCCTGACGTTTCCTCTGTGCGTTCAGGAAGAGGAGGTACCACAACCGTCGTATCCAGAGAGACGTCATCAAGAGCAAGAAGCCTCTGATCGGAGACAGCATGGGACACACACCACCCTACACACACCGACACTCAGGTAAGCACACACACACACCTACACACATCGGAGGACACACACCAGATTCATCATTTTACATCTAAAATATTCAGAGATGGGACAGAAACATATGAGATGATTTTGTTCAGAAACTTTCACTTTGATTGCTTCGTTCAAAAGTTTAAAAAATTATATGTATATAAATAAATATTCAGATACACGTTTTGATTTGTCTGTCTGTCTCTTCGTTCCTCAGCCGATCTGGTTAATCTGCCAGAGGAGCCAATCAAAGAGGAGGAAGAAGAGGAAGAGGAGGAGCAGGATGAAGACGGAGAGGAGGACATGGACTCAGACGACAGGGTGGTGGAGTACAAAGAGCGAGCGGAGCGCGACAGAGGAGAGAGAGGCGGGTCGCGGCCGCTCGGGGAGGGGCTTTCTAGCCGGGCAGACCGCTCCCCGTCTCCGTGGTCGGAGTCGGACGAGATGGACTACGACCTGGAACTGAAGATGATCTCCACGCCGTCACCGAAGAAGAGCAAGAAGATGACGATGTACGCCGACGAGCTGGAGACGCACCTGAAGAGCATCAGGTCAGAGGAGTTCAGATTGTATTCTGTGCACAACTTCAAAACAAAAGCATGAGGGGGAACCTTTTAAATATTTAATCTTTTACTTTGAAATGCATCCTGTATACTTTTGATACAGAGTTAACACAACCCTCAGCTGATCCAGGTCAGCTGTGGAAACACAAAGAAGATCAGGGTCCAGTGTAGACCCAGACCACAGTCCTGCTGAAGGACTTTCTTTGCCTCTTGGTCCTGAGTTTGATTTTCTGTTTTGTGCCTTTTTGTGTTTTTTAGGAACAGGATCGGGGGGTCTGGATCACAGAGCGCACCCAAATCTCCCTCGCCCACCAAGGTGACAGACGTGCGTCAGCTGCTGGAGGAGAAGAGACAGGGCCTCTCTCACCACAGACAGCCCCCTCCTGTGGCGCCCAGTGGAAAGATAGGTCAGCTGTGAGTCCAGGTATAACGGTCGTCTTATAACTACAATATAACCACTATTATCTTCCCGTCTCTGCAGATGTTCGGCAGCGGTTGGGTAAAAGGCGCTACTCCCCTGACAGACGGCGCTCCCCCTCCCCAGTCTCCAACAGGGATGCGCCCCCCTCCAGAGAGCCAATCAGAGACGTGCACCGCAGGCTGGGCGTGGTCAGCCAAGACAGCAAAGACAGAAAGACAGGTACAGAAGAAACTTCTTTCGTCATTTCCCTTCAATTATCTTAACTCACGAGTGTTTCTGTCATCTCACAAATTATTAAAATATGAAGCAGGATGATACGATAAAGCTGAACTGTCAGCTGATAGGGGTTGATGTTTGGATCAGCTGATGCACTTGTGGACTGAGCTTGAATTTGTGGCCTGCCTGAACTAGCAGTATGCTTAAAGGGATATTCTGGCCTAAAATTAATTCAGGGTCAAACACACCGTAACACCGAGTTAGACACCCCCTCGAGAGATGAATGTTGTTGATCACTTGCTTCTGTAGTTATACCAACTTTAGTAACGACCGCAGGATAGTAATACACAGCGGTCTGAGGAGCCATAAACAAACCTCAACCAAAACGCCACTCTATAGCCACAAATAATGCTCAGAACAGCCCCTAACTTCATCAACAGTACATATAGGGTCCCAGCCACAGTATTAGCCACCAAACATCTTTTTAGCTTTGCCTAATTTCTTTAGCAAAGAGACTAAACACAACTCACCTACTCTCTTCCAGCAGCCGCTTGTTTGTAGTGGGGGGTGTCTAACTCGGTGTTACGGTGTGTTTGACCCTAAATTAATTTTACACCAGAATATCCCTTTTAAGTGCCGATGTATTTGAGGAAGATTGACTAATTTGATGTTTTTGAACTCCGTCATTTCCTGCAGGCGGACTCTGGAGCAGACTGGGATCAGCTGATGACGACAGCAGCTCCGGACGTCAGGACCGCAGAACAACCAGCTGCACATCAGGTCTCTTCTCCCCCTCCTCCTCTTCCTCCTCTTCTTCAGGACGGAAAAGCACCAGCGATAATGCCGGCGGCGGCGGCAGCAGCAGCAGCAGGAGGCTGGGCAACGGAGAGGAGGAGGAGGAAGAGGAGGCTGAGGAAGAGGACGACTCCACGCTGCAGAAGATGTGGGGCGCCATGATCAAACAGAAACAGGAGCGGCAGACGCACAAGCTGAAGAAGAGCCGGCTGGACAACCTGCCGTCGCTGCAGATCGAGATCAGCCGAGACAGCAGCGACGACTCGGACGCCTGAAAGGAGGAAGAGTTTGTTTCCGTTGAACTGAGTCCCTCTGTTCTTAACGTACAAAAATCAAAAAAGAGGTGAAGCTGTGAGAGTGGACTGCAAACCTGAGGTCAGCGTGGGAGTTTCTGGTTCATGTTTTATTTTGTGTATCTGTGGATGAGTCAGTGGAGGGGTCTACCGGGCTCAGACACAGGGCCTATGATGAACTTGCATAACCTTTCTGTCGTCAGTTTAAACATAGATCGTGAATGAAAAAGTGGGCGCAGTGGCGATTTCGGTCGAATACAAAGAGGCTTTATACCAAGTGTCCTCTCTGAAAAATGGACTCAGACTTTCTCAGACCGCTATGATAGTATTCGGTCTGAATCCTGGCCTCTCTCTGCGACTCTCAAAGGGACCATCATTTCCGAATGAACACCACGCTGTGTTGAAGAAGACTGAACTAGAGATTAAGACCAGAAACTCACTAGGGAAACGTAAATGAGGGAAAAAATCAGCAGAGAAGTAGGAGTGTGTTTGAGTCAGATTTGTCGCCTCCTGCTGGAGATGAGAAATAACAGGCTTCAGACACTTTGATACTGGCTTCACCTGAAAACACCCGGGCTGTGTCTACTTCTCATGTGCGGTCTGTGGATGAGATTAAAGATGTCCTTTTGTTTCTGTTCAGTAAGAATCTGTAACCAACTCATAACCTGCAGTCATGTGTTTTTATATGAACTCAAAGAAGGGGGTTTTCTGCTTATTTTCACTCTTTATGTCGACTCAAGCCAGGATGGCAACACCATGTTCGCTGGAGGTGAACACAAATCGCCACCACGAGGTAGAAGGCGACATAAAAATCCTGAAACGTGGACTTTCCCCGTTGTTGGTGCCAGAATAGAAGTAGTGATAGTAATATCTGAAAACTACAGTATACCAGCTGCCACTGCCAAAGACGACTTTGGCTAAAGCGGGATAAGACAGAAGGACTGGAGCGAGGTGATCAGCAGAAACACTTCATATGTTCATGTTTTTGTGTTTGAATGGATGGATGAAACAATGGCTGATCAGGGTCATTAACTGGGGAACAAGTTACTTAGCAACATAAACCGTTTTATGACACAAGCCAATGAGAGTCAGAGATACAAAGGAAACTGTTATTGGTCCTCCTCCTGTGGGATTGTCATGACAACCAACCACAGATGTAAAAGGAGCTACGAACCCATTTAACATTGCAGCTCAGTTAAATCACCCATCCACTGGCTGTTGCCCTGTTTGTTGGTGTAAACTCATCAGAAGAACTCCATATCCAGACAGACCTGCATAAAACAAGACAAAAACCAACAAATGCTGGTGAACGTGTCTCGAGTAGTTTTGCCTCCAGCTAAGCCATGCCCACCAAACATGTCACAGTTCACTATCACTAAAAGGGTCTATTGTCCTTCTGACAGCTTTGTTAATAGTTTGACATGATCTGAAGTTAAAACAATAATGTACTTGCAGCATCTCAGATCTGTGGTTTATATAAAAAAAAAAACAGTTTCAGTCTCAGTGAGGCTTCTTCTCACCAACCGTCTATTCTTAATATTTTGGTTTAGCTGCAGCTGAGAGACCAAAAGCAGCTCCTGAGACCTTTGCTCTCCTTTAAATAAAAAAACAGACAATCAGAATAAGAAACAAAGAGATACAGACGGTAATAAAGAGAACAAGTTGAAGAAATAAGGATCGAACATTATTAGTGTACTTAAGTGACAATCCCAGTTAGTGACAGCAGAGGGTGCTCTCTACCTCTTCTACGGTTCCTTTGTAACTAAAAAAACTGCGTTATCGACGTCTGTGTAGGTTCTCATTCATCCCAGACATGGTTATCCAATTCTTTGTTGAAAGAGTGACTGGACTCGTTTGAAGTTCTTAAAGAAGTTTCACCTAAGGCGAACCTCAAGCAAATCCCTTCCCTTTCAACAAGGAATTTAATGCTAACGTTATATTTTATCTGCGTCACCAGGCGTATGAGAGAAACATCTTTTAGAGAAGAGATTGCATCATAAAACGATTGTTCGTGATGCTTTTATTTTGACACCTGAGTTTAGGTTGCTCTGTTTCCTGCATTGTAAACTTATGCCTTTATTTTGAAGGTATTTGTAGCTCTCTTTGACAGATTATAAGTGGGTAGTAACCTGCTCAACAATTTCTAAACATGCTTATTTTTGGAACAATATTTTTTCTAAGTCAGTTCCTGTACATTAGGAAAGTGTTAGTTGTGTTCTTCCAAAATAAAAGCCCATTTGTAAGTAAGTGTAAGGCAGTAAAAAGGAAAAATGAAATCATCACTGGTTAAAGCTAAATAAAGCGATCTCTTCTCTAAAGCTTGAACACAATCTGGATTATTCACACCCTGAACATTTCCAAATGTTTTATGTGGAGGGCTGTGGCTCAGACATCATCACACGGTTTGTAGAAAAATAAGAAGTGTTTGTTTTTGGGTCATAAAAATAGGAACAGAACGAGTTTAACCAGCTAGTAATTACCTGTTTGCTTCACATGAATCCATCTGTAAATGTCTCCATGTATGAAGTATCTGTGTTGAAGTTCAATGGACAAAAAAACTCTTGTAATTGATCACCAAACTGTCCTGATAGCCAATCAGATTCTCCTCTTTGCCATGACATCATTCCTACAGTAACTCCTACATTCAGTCTGGTCCTACTGAGAGAAACTGACCTGTCCTCTAAGACCTGAACCTTGCTAGTTCTGTCAACTTGTTGCTGGGACCTGAACCAAACTCCATTCCAAAAACAAGAGATTTTAGTTTTGATCAGCCTGGTTCAGTGTGAGCAGAGCAGGAGGCTGTTACAAGATGATGGATAAGAGACTCGAATCAGAGAGATGAAAACGGCTCTGATTCCACCTTCTTTTGTTTCTTTTTCTGTCTCTATGAGAGCGGAAAGAACCGATGAAGACTCATCAGTCTGTGCCCGTAAATATCTGATACAAACAACGTTTTTTCAATCTCAGAAACTCCTGATGTTTGTTTGTTTGTGTTAAGATTTATGTTTTTTAATTTTTTTTCAATGAAACTTCCGAGGCCACAGTGAGTTCATGCTGTGTGATGTTCTCCAACAGGTGACGTCAAAGCAGCTCATGAGTTTAGAGGATTATTAAAATGTGAGCGTATGCTTAATTTTACACGTCTATGATTTCTGACTCTTATCCTGGGAAACGGCTTTTTTTAATGTCAGGACACAGAGGCTGCTGTGATCGGTAGATTAGGATTGATTCTCTCCAGTCCTTTAAAAGCATTATTATATTTTTTCTATCGCTGTGAAATAAAACAAAATACAGTCCTTAAAGTAATTCACAACAAAGTCTGAGAGCCATAAATTTGACATTACAGCAAAAAAAATTACCAAAATAAAGTCAGAACTAACTAACAGGGAATAAAGTTGTTAGTCCTTAAAAGCTAATAATGATAATTAAAATCAATCACGATGTACTCGTTTAGTTTTTCTGGGGTCACATGTTCAACACATGGTAGGATACTCTCACTGTGTAGTATGAGAACTTTTTACTGCATTTTGTGTGTGGTTTCAGATTATGTTACAGTGAAACAGAGTCTCAGTCTGGTGTCTGATTTCTGCTCTAAAAATATCTGAGCAGATAGTTTTGATCTGGACGCTGCAGCTGTGACCCTCATAGAGTTCACTTTACCCTAGGCTCACTAACATGCAACACACACAAAACATAAATTCAAACTGGAATTTTTTTCATGCACATTTTACACTCGGTCTGCTACTGAGGAGAATAAGAGATAAATATACAGATCTTTAAAGTTTGAAAATGTTTTAATTTAAAATCACAAATCTATGAAAAATGCTGGGATTCATATCAAACAGCAGATGTATGTAGACAGAAATCAGGATTAACTTTGAATCCTGACTAAAAACTCTGAATTCTTCTTTTCAGATGTGAGTCAATTTAGCATTTTTCCTACAGGCACGTGTTCACAGGGTGATTTTCACCCGGAAATAGTGATAGAGGGTAAGAGTGAATGTTGAAGAATAAGGTCAGTAGGATTGGTCCTGGAATTTGCATGCTATCTTTATTTAGGGCAGTGGTTATGAATAACTATCACAAAGTAGTGATTTTTAAGGGAATTCATGTGGTGATAAGAAATATTTCAGTCAGCTGGTGATTTTTACTGACTCAAAATCTGCCATATTTTGGTTTTCTCCTCTGCAGCTGTTTTTGCACCAAGGACCACGAGTCTTCACTAGGGAAGGCTCACATGACCCAGGAATGGATGGAAAATGAACTAAGTTTACAGTTTGTATGTGTATATATAAAACAACTCTCTCTCGGCCACCCTGGGCGGTATTGTGTCTCTTCAAGCTCGGGTCCTCTATCAGAGGCCTGGGAACTTGAGGGTCCTGCGCAGTATCCTTGCTGTTCCTAGGACTGCACTCTTCTGGAGTGAGATGTCTTATGTTTCCCCAGGGATCTGTTGGAGCCACTTCTCCAGTGTGGGGGTTACTGCCAGAGTGCCCCAATGACCATAGACACCACTGTTGCCTTCACCTTCCAGACTTTCTCTCGCTCCTCTTTGAGCCCTTGGTACTTCCCTAGTTTCTCGTGTTCCTTATGTCTGATGTTGGTATTGCTTGGGATGGCGATAACTACCACAGCGTCTTTCCTCTGCTGTTTGTCTACGATTACAATGTCCAGTTGGTTGGCCATTACCATTTTGTCGGTCTGTATCTGGGGGTCCCACAGGATCTTGGCTCGGTCATTCTCCATTACCTTGGGAGGTGCTTCCCATTTTGACCTCGGGGTTTCCAGTTCATTTTTTGTTCATGAATGCCTAATTTCAGTTATTTTGTTGCATTTTTATACGGTCCCCTTATGGCACTTTTTTCCCTCCCTTTGGACATTTCACAGTTAAAAATAAAGGAAAACTACTACTTGTCATATCCTGTTTTGATGACAAGTAGTTTTTCTTGGGCATAATATTTCAGGTAAAAATCACCCGGCGATAGTGATGGTCTTACTAATATTAACGACAGTGTTTCTGGGTTCAGGGTTCAAGCCATTTTTATTCCACATCACTTTAAGGACACAACAGTACACCATGTTTGAGCCTCGTGTTGTTCTGTTGTGAAACATAACTGTCCTTATGTAATAATTGGCTAACATCGCATTAATCTAATTGGTTCATTTATATGGCTGTTATTGAAGCGATCCAATCAAAACAGAGGATCCGGTGCAGCGGTCCGACACTAGCCAATAGGAGTGCACGGCATCACATCAGCTATTTCATTTCCCCCTCTCGTGACGTCGGCAGTCTTCAGTTGGATTCGCCATCTTGTCGTCGTTGAAACAAGCGGAGAAGGACGGCGAAATATCGAACAAATCCGACGAGAATTCTCTGTAAACCGAGGCGGAACGTTTAGCTACATGAGTTCATGGACTGCTTGCTGATCAATGGTCATGTTACCGATAATAGTCGTCTAGGTTTCCCCGGCTCGTTGGGCGCAAAGATGGGCGACACAGCGGCGAGGGAGGACGCCTGCCGAGAGTACCAGTCCTCCCTGGAAGACCTGACGTTCAACAGCAAGCCCCACATCAACATGCTCACCATCCTGGCTGAGGAAAACCTCCACTTCGCCAAGGATATCGTCGCAATAATTGAAGCTCAAATAAGCAAGGTTTTTATAAATATAGAATACTTTAATTCCAGCTGCTTCTGTCTATGTATGTGGAAGGCCCAGAACACGATGTCCTGTAAGCTAAGTTAGCTGTTAGCTCAACATGGCGGCCAGCGTTTGTCACAGAGTTACGTTACATTCCAGTGTTGTGGTTAGTGAACGAATACTTTATGTTAAAGTTTGAATTATTGATTTAATATCCAAATATTATAACATATTATCTGATGAGAAAATCTCGCCGCACTAATGTGAAGTTTGCGTTAGTTTTGTGAGCGAACGTATAAATACACGGTAAAATAACGCACATTTTCCTTTAACTCACAGTAGAAAAGAACCGTTTTCCGCAATTTGAATGCGTAGTTATCTTATCCAGAGTATATTTTTTGCAAATGAACTGATTAAGGGATACTTTAGGACAAACAAAGGGGTCTTGGTAACAATGGGGCCGTTTGAGCCTTTTTACCGAAACTGAAAAACAGCATTTAACAACCTTGAAGACCAAAGGCGTCTTTAAAATGGGGAGTTAGCAACGAGTCTTAAAGTTATAATACAAAACAAGAACAGAATTTTAAAGTATGAATCCTTATGAAGACTGTTGGAAAAACATTGAAAAGTTAAGCCTTTTTTACCTTCTGGTTAACTGAGTGTAAACTAGGAATAAAGTATCTAATTGAAATTAACCATTTGTGTCCACAAAAATATGTTGGAATATAGATTAAAATTGATGTACTTTTTGTCTTCCCAAACAAACTAACTCTAGGTATCTTGGCTGCCTTCAGTGAGTCTGTGGCGAGACCTTACCGAAAACTGTCATGCACCCTGAATCCCTCACACATTTCAACTTTAAAACAGAGCCAGAATTAAGTTCAACCTTAAAGGTCCTTACACACCGGAGCCGACATGAATATAGAACGTGAAATTGGGAAATATTCGGAGGCGAGTATTGACGCGCCTGACTATACACCTAGCCTGATGCGATTTTGCACCAATACCATCATATCAATTACTTAGCCTTTATTTATATAACACTATGTACAAATCAAACACAGTTCAGAGTGCTTTACAGTGATTGAAAACATTGCATTGTATCGTCAGAAAATGTGACTTTAACTACGACAAAACAAGTAACATTAAATTTTTAATGTAATTTTAAAAGAAATGAGCTTAAAATAAGGTTAAACTGTAAAATAGCGTCGAATATAGATGGTTAAAAAGAGATACAAAAAGTAAACCCAGCCGTCTCCTGAAAGAGCCAAGAAGAGTTGAATAAAAAGGTTTTTCCAGGGAGGGAAAGTTCAATTTTAGCATTATATGTTTAAGACTGAAACTTTTGTTACCAATAGACAAAGTTGAGAGGTAAGGCGCTTAACATTAAAAAAAGAGCTTTTAATCCCTACTATACGAACTTGGCCGCTTTTAATTGATCGTAATACACCAGTTCAGCCATGCTACACACCCAGACCATTAGAGTTAAACCCTGAGGGTCTTTTCTTTCTATCTGCTCACAAACACTAGACCTTCTCGCTGTGTTTCAGTGGGTTTCACAGGATCCTTTTGTGAATAATCAATGCCAGTATTCCTATTGTTTCACACAGAAAAGAGGGGCCTCTTTAGACCAACTCCTTCTCTCTATTGAAATGCATTTCAGTCAGCAGTTCAGCCCAGTCTCTGCTTAGTGTTTGCACGTTTACCGCACTAAGCTTGATCAGATCGCACAAGAAGTTTCTCTGCTTTAATTAGTGAATCTTGATTTACTGAAATGTCATTGAATGGTTAAAATGTTATAATAAAAATTGTGAAATGTGCTTTTTGTCATTTTTTATTTCCCAGTGTAATTTATTGGTATGGCTCTGGTTTATATTCACAGACACAGCTGAGTCTGACTCGGCCTGTTTGGATTAAACAGACTTATTTCACTTAGGCTGCACTGTCAGCAGAGTTTAATGCAGCGTCCTCTGTACGGTTAACTTGTTTTTTATGGGTCTTTAGTGGTTTTTATTAACAAGTCATGGGTTCAAACCTCTAAGGGGGCAAAACTTCTAAAGGGTGTGAGTGAATCAAACTCACTGGGTGTAACGGCAAAGATCTAAACTCTGGGTAAAGTACAAAGAGTGGTTGGAGGAAGAAACCCTCTTTGGAGGTAAAAGTTCCTGAGGACTGGACTCTCGCCTTTTTCTTTTTTTAACCCTTCACGGACCTGTTTGTCCCCCTCTGACTGAGGGTGGATCATCTTTGCAGATGCTGGAGTGACTAGTTGACATAGTGGACTAGTGGACATTTTTCTGCGCACTTTTTATTTTTTTTATCCTTCGGATCGATCCCAGTTGTGGAGTTTCTTGGAATACTTTTCCTGAAGAGTTTTTGTTAAATTTTTTGATCCAGAATAGAAAAAAACTCCAGACTTTGGACTTCCTTTTTTTTGATGGACCTGTCATTTCTTATACTTCTCTGAACACCGGTGAAGATTTTTTCCTGGTTTTGTTTTCAGTTTTTGGCGCTGCGGGTGGTGAGGGAGAGGGCGTTCAGCCCCTATTGATGCTGATGAGTTGTGCTTTTGTTCTGAAATGTTGGTTTAACCCCTGTTGTGTTCTAAACTTGTCGAGTTCTCTATTGCTCCAGGCCCCACCAGCCGAGAAGCTTCCAGTTTTGTACTTAGTGGATTCCATAGTGAAGAATGTTGGAGGAGAATACCTTGCAGTGTTTGCTAAAAACCTAATCACTTCATTTATATGTGTCTTTGAAAAGGTACAGTTCTCTTTGCTGCTGTTTGACTTTGTTGTTAAAATTGAAGCACTCAAACTGTTTAGAAACCCACTTCACTCCCCTCCTTTGTTGTATTGCTTGCTTTTAAATGTGATCTCCTGCTCTCTGCTCATACTCACTTAATGCCATAACTTACAGCTGCTAATAAAATAAAGGGGGGTAGATCCATACATGTAGAAAATTTTACGCAAATGTTTATTTTTTACCTCTGAAACTGCATTTTTAAGTTAATCTCTGTAGCTGTACTGAAGATAGTTAATGGTTTAATGCTGCTAAAGTGTCTTCAGGTGTCTGGGTAGCTTTGGACCAAGTCCTGTCCTCTGTTTGTAGGTGGATGAAAACACTAGAAAGAGTCTGTTCAAGTTACGCTCCACGTGGGACGACGTGTTTCCTCTAAAGAAACTCTATGCGCTGGACGTGCGGGTCAACTCTGTGGACGTGGCCTGGCCCATCAAGCCGCTGCCACCCACCATCAACGCCAGCATTCACGTCAACCCCAAGTTCTTAAAGCAGGTGTGTATGAGCTGCAACGACACTTCAGGCTGAGAAAGCATCTCCACTGAGGGTGTTAACTTGTTGACTTTCACCAGCTGCAGTTTTCTAACATTCAAAACTGATACAGCGTAAAACTTAAGGAAGACATTTTAGTTTGTCTCTGTAGAGCAGATTATTAAGTTAGTAACCAGGCAAGAAGTTTTTATCTCCTTAAACAGCTGTCTAAAGTTCTGTGTTTTCTAACTTTAAAAGTTTACACACCACAATACAAAGAAGAAGCCATTGAGAGAACTAAACAGCCCACTGAACTCACTGTTTTTACTTCGAAATGCTTCACAAGGAGTGCAGCAAACGTTCTCAAAAAGTTTAGGATTTGCTGCTTGTCTTTTAGGACACAGCCATAAAGTGTATTTTCCTCCCGTCTCAGAAATCACATGCATATGTCTCAAAAATTAAAAAGTTCACTGAAAGAAAGAAATGAGTTAATTTTTTGGTTCCTGCAGACCTCAGAGAAGTCTTGTAACATGACAACAACAGCAATTCCAGCAGACTATTTACATACAGTCAGAAACCACAAACAAAAGAGATGAAAGAAAATGAGGACATGCAAATTTAGGAAAATTTTGCTGCAACATTGAAGATCCAGGGAATAACCAGCACGCAGGGTTAAACATGATGAAGGGGCTGAAGGAATCCCTTTAAAATCTGGATTAAATATGCCACACGAGCGAGATGTGTGGATAAGACATTTCAACAGAGGAAAAATCAGACAAAAATCTTAATCCTGGATGTTTGAAATGTTGTTAGAACATCAATCAGATTCTGTTACCGGACCTTGAGACTAACGCCGCGTTTGAGTAACCTGGGAAGTCAGGTGTCCGAGCTGGGAATGACGTCACACCTGAGTTTCAGTTACCAAGTCAAGGAAAATCAACGAAAGTTATATTGGCACTTGTTAATTTAGTTACTTAAAGTAATTTTAGTAGATGTAGCCATCGTCTTTGGTAACTGAAACACTGGTAACTCGGGTGTGATGTCATTCCCAGCTTGGACATCTCACTTCTGAGGTAACTCGAACACAGCTCAAAATACTGAGTTCTTGAATGCTAGACCCTTCAATGCAGTGTGCTGGAATAGTAGGCTTACTTTCTACTGGAATAGTAGTAGAATAATACATTCAGTGTCCTGGGTGGCTTTAAAGTGTCTTCTAGAGACAGTAGCCTAAAGGAAGTGTCTCAAACTGAGGTTTTATCTTTTGTGTGTCTCCAGTCAGAGGAGGTGTCTTCTCCTCCGCCTGTCTCGCCTACCCAGCAGCCGCCACCCGCTCCTCCGCCTGCAGCAGCGCCCGCTCCTCCTCCTCCTGCGGCCACCCCCGCCGTCAGCCAGTCCAGTGTGACCCAGGAGCAGCTGATCCGACAGCAGCTGCTGGCCAAACAGAAGCAGCTTCTGGAGCTGCAGCAGAAGAAGATCGAGTTGGAGCTGGAGCAGACCAAAGCTCAGCTGGTAGGAAACATGGGGCTGGGTGGAGTTCTGGTGTAGTTTGATGGAGTTTGAATGTAAAACTGACACTCGGCATGCCGTTTCTGGAGTTCGTACAACTCTGTGTTCCTCTGTCTGATTATCAATTCATTCATTTGCTCTTTCTTCAGGCTGGAGGATTCGTGATGCCGGTATCAACCCCGGTCTCAGCTTCACCACCAGTGAACACTGCGCAGAAGCCCACCACTCAACCTGCTCCTGTAGTGCGACCCTGGATCCCCCCTCAGACTCAGCCTGACACCAAACCTCCCACCAGAGACCCCCGTCTGAACCGCATTGGCCCCACTGCTCCTTCCCAGCCCAAAGAACAGCCTGCTGGGAAAAAAACAGACACCAACACAAAAGGGAGTCCGGCTCAGACGCCTGAAAAGAGCCGGCCAGAAAAAAACAGGCCCCTGAAGAAGGACGTAATAGAGGAGAAAACGAAGTCCAAGTCCTTGTCTCCCATAGCCAAAAGTGTCCAGAGCAAAACCAAAACACCAGAAGGTGATGTTCAGAAGTCTGCTGAGGGCACCAAGAAGGATCCTCGTCTGAGGAAACGGCAACAGGACAAGGGTGGAGACGCCAAAGACGACGAGCTGAAGGAGAAGAAGAGATGCACTGACAAGAAGGAGCGAGAGGACACATCCAGAGGGGTGGAGCCTCAGAGGTCAAACAAAGGGAAGATGGTCAATGGCACTGTTGGCAAACACGACCGAGAGGGGTCCAATGAGAAGATTGAATTCAAGGCAGGGGGCAACGCTCGCACACACGCCAGGAAACGAACCCGCTCACGCTCGAGGTCACGCTCTCCCACTGCATCCCCAAAGAGGAAGGACAGGAGGTCCCCTAAGAGTCGAGCCAGGAGCAGCCTGTCCCCATCCCCCTCTCACAAACCAGGGAAACCTCGAAGGGTCCGCGCCGATGAACCAGAGCACGGCAAAACCAGCAGAGAGGACCGTCTCACTCCAAAAAAGAACCAATCAGAGAGCAGGAGGTCAAAGAGGCCGGCAGAGGACCGGCACTCTGAGACCAGAGACTCCCACTCTCCGAGGGGACATGAGGGAGGAGCCAAGGATGCCAAGGAGGCTCCTCATCGCTGGAGGAGTGGCTGGGAGGAGAACAAACAGTAAGTTCATCAAATCAGCGCACATTCATTCAACCTTACAATCCGGGGTTAATTTGGTTTATTATTACAGAAATTAAATATTTGAGTGGATACAGATGAGAGGAATCAGGATGTTTGGTGATCAGGAGGTCATAAAAAGACGAGACCTGTAACACTGTTTTTTTCAGAGTGAATATTCAATAAGAAACTAACTGTCTCTTCCAGTCTGAAGCTGTCGGAGGACTCTCACGCCAAGCCTGGACCTCAGAGACACAAACAGTACCCCACTCCGACTCGACCCACCACTCCCCGAACCCCCAAACATCGCCTCAGCATTGACGCCAACCTGCAGATCCCTGAAGTCTTGAACTCTGCCTCCAAGAAGGACCTACTGAGGAGGGTAAGTCACAGATACACCGCCACAGAAGCTCTTTGATAGTGAGGGGAAGATGGGGAGAGGTTTACCAGAGACTGTGTGAGCTAAGAGTTCAACAGTTCAACAGAACATTATATCATTAATTTGTAGAAATCACTGTACTGAAGGGACAGGGACCAAAACCAAGACTGGATGGTCCTTAAGTTCAGGGTTAAAGGGTCGACCAAAATATAGAATCACCTGAAATATTTGTGTACTGAAGTCAAAGAGAAAAGATTTGACTAAACGGTGTCATCGTACTCTCTCTTCAGGCAAGCAGACGTCTTGAAAGTGGCGAGATCTCCCAGGACGAGTTTCTGAACATGGCCCACCAGCTCAAATCCTTCTTCCAGTACCAGGAGGAGAAGCAGCAGCACTCGGACAACTGGGACCGCTCTGGAAACTTCCCTGTTAAGAAACAGCCGCTGCTGACCACGCCCCCCTCCGCTCAGCCCCGTCCACATGACACTATGGATGCAGCAGAGCTGTCTTATTATGAGCACAAGTCCAAGCTGAGGAAGACGCAAGTCACACACCGACATGTAGGGGAGGAGTGGGAGGGAGGGGAGAGCCCGAAGGAGAGCGATGGAGCCGGGCAAGGGGAGAAGTCAGGAGGCCGCAGCAGCGCTGGACGCCGGGCGCCACCAGAGCGACAGGGTGAGTAAAGAGAACATTCCCTTCAGTAAACTAGTAGACCTCATTTTTGAGATTGTAAAATCAGGTGTGTTCACGAAGACGCGTCTCTGTCTGATACCTCACAGGTGAGAGGCGGAGCAAAGAGCCGGAGGAGCCCCGCCCCCCACCTGGCCCGATGATTGAGGAGTACAACCACGGGAAAGAGTTCCCCACCCTAAAGTCTCTGCCGGGACTGCGATTCAGGAGGAGAGCAGACCCCAGAGAGGCTGGTAAGTACACTGCTGCTGTTTCCATGGCGACGTGTTAAATACCTGTTTAATTACTGAACAGTGGATCCGATAGTCACCTGTTGTCTTTATTCTCAGAGAGGTCAGAGGTCAGGTTTTGGAGCCACAGGTGTCAGGGTAAGATTCTTAAAGGAGATCACAGTTTATGTGTTCAACAGAGTTAATCGCAGTGAGCTGCAGGGCATCATGGGAAATGTAGTGAGATATTAGAGAGAGAAAAGTAGGTTTTTTTAACTGTTTTTTTTTTTTACTTTTTTTTTCTCAAGTCATACACTAAAATGTTGATCACAGTCAGGAACAGGAAGTGAGATTCTTCTTCTTTGGTTTATTTCCTGTTTCTAGCAGAGAGGGAGTGGACCTCGCCGCTGACAGAGAGACAACGCTACGACGAGCAGAAGAGCGGCTATGATGCTCCACGTAGATATGCACCCCCTGCCGACTCCAGAAACCCAGACCCTCGCAGGCCAGAGGGTCCCCCCTCTGGTCAGGTGGTCCACAGGAACTGCCCCAGCCCTGCAGGTCTGGAGGCTCCGGCCCCGAGGTTTGAGCGAGAGCGTCTGTCCCCTCTTCATCAGAGAGACTCAGCTGAGGGGAGCCCGGTCCCTCGCTTCGAGAGTCCAAACAGTGAGCACTCAGATGACGGGCCCCTGGACATCCCCCCACCCCACCCTAACCTCCCTCCTAAATCCATCCTTAAGGTTCCGGGTCGATCTGGGCCCCTGCCGTCACTCCGCCAGCACAGCGACTCACCTGGACACACCCCCCCTCATGATGGAGGACACGCCCCCTCTAGGTATGACACCCCTGCACACATGGGGCCCTCCAGGCAGCACCCTCCAGGCTGGTACGAGGGAGGGGGCACCGGGCGCTACGAGGACTCCTCCAGGTTTGAGGGGCCTCATCATCCAGGCCCTGGTAGGTTTGAGGGAAGTGGGCCCCCCCATCACAATATGTCAGACAGGTTTGACGGCCCCCACATGCCTCACGGCCCGATGAGGGGAGGGGAAGGTATTGGACGGTTTGAGGGTCCACCTCATCCTCAGGGACCTGTAAGATTTGAAGGGCCCGCAAACCAGCAGCCTCCTGCGAGGTTTGAGGGCCAGGGTCCAGGACCAGGTCACTTTGAGGGTCCAATGCCTCGCTTTAACAACATGGCCCCTGGTCCTGGTCCGGGTCCAATGGGCTTCCAGCCGCAAGGGCCCATGCGCTTTGACAGCCCCCAGAACCAGATGGGCCCCATGAGATTTGAAGGTCCTAGTCCAATGCGCTTTGATGGCCCCGCTCAGTCTGGACCCCGGTTTGACCTCCCTAACGTCCCCCAGCAGGGCGGGCCCCCGATTTACGAATGCGCTCCTGGACAGCAAGGACCAATCAGGTTTGGCCCCCAGCAAAACATGCAGCCCGCCATGAGACCCATAGCCCCACCCATATACGACGGCCCCATGGCCCCCCAGCAGAACTTCAACATGGCCCCCCAGAGGTTCCTGGAGCCGATGAACCCTCAGTTTTCCGGGGGACCCTTAGGGTTCCAGACGCAGACTCCAAACATGCAACCTGCCACCAACTTCAACATACAGCCAAACCCCGCCTTCAGCCAGCCTGGCCCCGCCCCCTTCTACAACCCAGCCGCCCCTGCTGTGAGCATGCAGCAGCCGGTGAGTCTCACACACACACACACACAGTCTCTCTCACCCTTCACTAGTTACACTCGCAGCTGTTGAGTGTGCCTCAATTGAAATAGGAGGGCATAATCAAGACTGGTGGGTATGGGGCGGTTTGGGATTGGGCCTCAAAGGGGTCTGAACAGTTTGTGATGTGTTTTTATTTTTGGTCCTTTCAGGTGAACATGATGAACATGAACCAGCCGTACCTGCCTCAGAACCCAGTGCCTTACAACCAACCAGGTGAGACCCTCAATTTATCTCACTGCCCTTAAGTTGGAGTGTTATGTGGAGAAATGCGCTCTTGATGAAAAAGAGTTCTAATGAAAAGGAAATTTTTTTCTTTGCAGCTCCGGTCGTCCCTCCAGAGAATCACTTCGGTCAGGTGGACGTTAACGACCTGCTGACCAAACTCATCTCCAATGGCATCATCAAACCGTCGGTGCCTGACACCACGCCCTCTGCCAGCACTGGTCAGTATGCCAACTGCCATGGTGACCTCATCTCAAACGGTGTTGTAAATTGTTTTTTTAATGATTGTTTATTTTTTCAGGGTCTGCACCTCCAGGTGCTCCTGCTGCTGTGGTGGAGGAGGAGGAAGAGGAGGAGCAAGAGGAGGAGGATGGAGACATCCCAGACCTCACCAGCTTTAGCATCGATGACATGAAACAGTGAGTGCAAAACTGGACAGTTTGGGGTTTCAATGATGGTTACGAATACTTTTGTATACTTCACAGATCCATCAGTTCAGAAATAATCAGTCTGAGTTTTAAACTTTTAAAGCCCAAAGATTTTAAAATCTGTGTGATTGATCTCCAGGCGGTACGAGGGCATCGTGACGCGCCTGTACTCGGGGAATCAGTGCTGTCTGTGCAGCATGAGGTTCACCACCGCTCAGACTGACATGTACGCCGACCATCTGGACTGGCACTTCAGACAGAACCACGCAGGGAAGGTGGCCAGCAAGAAGGTCACACACCGCCGCTGGTACTACAGCCTCACGGTAAGAGAAGCACGCACATACTAAACAATTCAGAAAACAAATAGATATTTAAGTGAATATCAAATAAAAATCATCTAACAGGATAAAAAAATAATTAAAGCAGAAAATATTCAAAAATACTCAAAAAGAAGGAACTTTGTCCATCTGAAATATATTTTCAATTAATAATATTTTTAATTTTTGAGCATTTCTTTGGGTATTTTATGAATATTTGATAAAATAAAATTTATTTTACATATGCAAAGAAAGTGCTGATGTTGAATATTTTTTAGTTCTATCAATTTTACATTTCTTGGAATATTTTTGAATTCTATTGGAGGAAAAAAAACATTAAATATTTTTGAATTTTTAAAGTTTTTATCAAATCATGAAACAATTTTCAGGATTTCATGAATTTGACCGTCTTTGTGTCATCAATATTTTGCGAAGTACTTCAGTGGTTTTTTAAAAAAGTCTTGTTTTTGAAAATATGTGCTATATTTTTTAAAATTTCGGATAAGAAAATTTTGTGTTTGTAAAATATTCTGCGAGGGATTTCCACCTTCTAATAAACTTTTTCTTTTCATTTTAGGGGTCAGTTAAATAAACTATGAAATTCATGAAGGAAATTTTTGGGCAATATTTTGTAAAGATTTTCCTTTTTTTTTTTTAAATGTCATGATTAAGTTCTTTAAGTACCGTATTTTTCACACTATAAAAGCGCACCATCAATGAACGCGTCTATTTGCGTCTATTTTCGTACATAAGGCGCCACGGATTATAAAGCGCATTACATCAAACAGAACAATCAATAACTCTGTGAAGCTACAGTAGCTGCAGTGCTCCGACAAGCCAAAAGGATTTTAAATGAGCCTTATAGTGTGAAAAATACTGTAGTTTTTGTGAGCTTGTTTACTGTCACGACATTAATCAGCTTATTTTGGTTAACCTAACTTCTGGGGTCACTCATGGGAGGATCACTTTACGTCACTTTTGGTCTGAACTATTTAAGAGTCTGCTGTTAGATCCTGGGATCTCGAGGATAATAAAACAGCTTTGTTCGTGTTTCCATCAGGACTGGATCGAGTTTGAGGAGATCGCTGACCTGGAGGAGCGAGCGAAGAGTCAGTTCTTCGAGAAGGAGAACGAGGAGGAGGTTCAGAAGACTCAGGCGGCGGCGAAGGAGAAGGAGTTTCAGAAAGTGAAGGCCGCCAAGGACCAAGTAGGAGAGGTGAGGCTCATATCATCAACAAGGACCAATCAGAGCTTAAACTTGAAACCCCTGATCTTAAACAAATGTAAACATGTCGGCCTGTCTCCTCCAGCTCTGCGAAATCTGTCAGGAGCCGTTTGAGACGTACTGGGTAGAGGAGGAGGAAGACTGGTTCCTGAAGAACGCCCTCAGGGTCGACGACAAGGTGACACAGCATGAAAAACACAACAACAACAACAACAACGTTAGAACAACTGAAAACAAAGGGAACATGCAGGGGAATTTATTTCTGTGCGTGATTCTGTTTGGAGCCGTAACTGTCGATCTTTCCAAGTGATTTTAAAACTGAAAATGATCCAAGGTTCAGTTTATCTGATAAGTACAGATCTCTGCCCCTCTCCCTGCTCTCCTCTCTCCTCCTGATTCAACTCTTGATTCTTATTTTTTCTTTAGTGTTTCTGTTTTTACGTCAAAGTTTTAATGTCCTCCTAACTGTGTCTGATCTGATCCTTCTCCCTCAGAACTTCCACCCGTCCTGCTTCGAGGATTATAAAAACGTGAGTAACAGAAAATTTAATTTCATATTAAAACACAAAAACCTTCAGAGGTCTGACTGTCTGATTTTGACCGGCTGTTTCTTTCTCCTTTCAGTCATCGTACATCGACGTCACACCGTCGCCCAGCAAGCTGCTCACTGAGCACCCACTGACCGCCTTAGTTAAGAAAGAGGAAGAGGAGGAGGAGGAAACGTCTTGTGCTTTTGCCGCTGCCTCTACCTCACAGGAAGTGAAGAGCGAAGAGAGCGCCGAGCTTCCCGAAGTGAAAAAAGAGGCGGAGCTTTTAACAGAAACGCAACCAGAAGAGCCCGCAGAGTAACGCCGCCGCTGCTGCCTCTCATCGTCACTTTTTCTGTTTTTGAAGGAAAACGTGTTTTTATCGTGCCGAGCCGAGTCCTCAGCACCCGAACACTTAAATACATTTTGGTATTTGGATCCTACGCGACCTTTGACCTTTTGTGGTCTCTGTTTCTGTGAATCAAAAATGAAACTGTTTGTAGAAGAGAGAAAAGTTGAGTTTGGATAAAGATGTACATGATTTAATTTATAAATTAAAGTATTTTTTGTATTTTTGCTGATAATCGACTGTTTTCTGTTAAGAGTCTGTAAAAAGATGATCACTGTCGGTTTATCGGTTTGTTCATGACGAGAGTTTCAGGTATTTGCGGCCATGTGGCATTCAAGGTAAGCATCATCTGATTGGATGGCTGAACGCTCCCCTGCTCGTCATCGTCGTTGGAGGATCTGCTGTTTTTTCTTTGGATGACTCAATAAAAAACGTCTGAAACTTGTTTGTGTTTGTGTGAAAAGTGATTGATCTTTAATCAGTTTTATTGTTATTTAGGTTTCAAAACTTCAAAATAAAGGTTCAGTGGAGTTCAACTTCCTGTTTGTGTTGTTTTTATTTCCTGTGACTGGATGGTTTTTATTTACCTGGAGATGTGACGGAGTTCGTAAAAGTTCAATCGATTAGAAAACTTGTGCTGTGTTTTCAGTTAGTCTACGTTCACACTGCAGGTTATGATGCACAATTCGGATTTTTTGTTAAATCCGATCTTTTTGTGTGGTCGTTCACATTACAACAACGAATGCGCACAAAGCACAAATTGCTTTCCGTGCCTGTTTGTGTTGTCGAACAATGGTGACGTTCGTCGCATATTGACGATGTATAGGTTGGATGAACGCGACATGAGCGTTCACACTGCAGTCACATCAGATACATATCCAATTTATATCCACAAAAAAAAGAGGCCTGGGTCAGATTTGAAAAAATCTGAGTGAGTCACATATGGTTAAAAAATCGGAATTGACCTACAGTGTGAACATAGCCTTAGTTTTATGAGTAAAGTCTGTTTTCATTGGAACCAAACAGCTGTTTGTTTTATTTTTAAAAACGTCAGGGAGCTTTTAATGATCACGATTTTGCATTTTTGTACATTTCAAACAATCCAGATTGAAATCAAACGTGTAAACCAGATCATTAAAAATTAAAAAGTCTGAACAGTGAAAATAAAAAAAGAGGATTAAAAAAAACCTCAAATATTAAAGCAGTACTTTATATTCGCAGTACAAATTCTGATGTACTCCATATATGCAGCTGAAAGTCGTACTAAAGTCCTTCACACAAACTGAAAATTCTCAATTTCCTTCATAAACTGAGTGTTTTTGTGCTAAAACAGCTGATACTTTTACTACATAAAAACCTGGATATTTGAGTAGTTTACCAGGAATAATTAAATAAAACTATCATACTGTTACTGCTTGTGTGAACAATATAACTGATGTGGTTGGGAACTTTTTCTGAAAAGATTTTTACCAGTAAAACTGTAAATCTTTTTGATTTTTTTAAAAAACAAACTGTTACACATAATTATCATGTTTGTATTTGTATTATGACTGAAGAAAATGATCAAAAAATACCACTTAACTCAGTATTTTACACAACAATGTGTAGATTAATAAGTGGTATTTTTGTAAAAAATAATGTATTCATGTGCAATCTTTCTGCATCCTGTATCTATTTAAATACTAAAACGTCCTCCTCTGTGATTTCAGAAACAGTTTCCATTAGTTGTAGAGTATTTATTCATCATACAGTGGATACTTTTACTTTAAAAAACACAGTATAACTCCTTTAAGCATAGTATTTTTGTAGCAGCAGCAGTCTGAGTGGAACTACTTTGTGTGGCAGAGGAAGACGCTCTGCCTGTTCTTCACCTCCAGAGGCGATAAACTCCCAGGGCGATGGCGAGGCAGGAAAAGACGGTGGCTGAGGAGAAAGAGCGAGAGAGCATTATTTAACCGCCACATCTGTCTTTAAAGTGTAACTGCTGCAGTGCATGATGGGAGCACTGCAGAGCATGATAGCGGTGATGTACCTGCCAAGTAACGGATCGTCTCCAGTTTGAGGGACTCTAGGATGGTTTTCAGCGAGGCCACCTGCAGGTCCATCTTCTTGTTGATCTCCATGTTATCGTGCTCCAGGTCAGTTTTCTGATGATGTCATCAACAACCACGTTAAAAACAACCAATCACAGCCCAGGATGATAAATGACAGAGTACTGCCACCTTCATAATACTAATACTACATAAAAAACATGGGGTATTACCAGTAACAGTTTACCTCGGCAGTCAGATGTTGGAGCTGAAAATGACGTCACACCCCAGTTACCAGCGTTTCAGTTACCAAGTCGGAAAAAAAGCAAAATTGAAGGCGGAAACAAGATGGCTACATCTATGATCAGATCAAATCATCCCTGTTATATTCGGATAAGACAAGTGCTAAAATAACATTTCTAGACATAACCATCTTGTTTCCGCTTCTGCTTTTTTCCGACTTGGTAACTGAAATGCTGGTAACCCAGGAGTGACGTCATTCCCATTTCCGACATCTGACTTCCGAGGAAACTTGAACACAGCGTAAGTTACCAAGTCAGAAAAAAGCAAAATCGGAGGCGGAAACAAGACGGCTACATCTAAGAAAGTTCTTTTGGCGCTTGTCCTTGTCATATTCAGACAAGCCAAGCACGAAACTAACGTTCATAGATGTAGCCATCTTGATTCCGATTCCGATTTTGCTTTTTCCGACTTGGTAACCGAAACGCTGGTAACTGGGGTGTGACGTCATTTTAAGCCCAGACATCTGACTTCCGATGTAACTCGAACGCAGCATAGGTTACCAAGTCAGAAAAGCAAAATCAGAGGCGGAATCAAGATGGCTTCATCTACGATCAAATCAAATCATCTTTGTTATATTTGGACAAGGCGTGCGCTAAAATAACGTTTGTAGATGTAGCCATCTTGTTTCTGCTTCCGATTTTGCTTTTCTCCAACTTGGTAACTGAAACGCTGGTGACTCCAGTGTGACGTCATTCCCAGCCACGACATCTGACTTCCGAGGTAAGTTGGATCACATAACCGCTGGATAACGACATAATTTTCCCATACTGCAGTAGTACTATGATTTAAGAAGACTAACAGTGATGCTTTAGTGATATATTACCTTATGGTGGAAGTCTGTACTCGCCTCCATCAGTTTCTTCTCCTGTTCGGTAAACTGGCAGAAAACAAAACTCAAACTTAGAAAACCAACATCTCCTTTCCATTCATACTAAAAAAACACCACAAAGGTCAACGTGTGGTCCTGCACCATGTCAGAGATCCTGCTGCTCTCCAGGTTGATGTCCAGTTTGGTTTCAGCTCGAACTTTCACACTTTCCTCCTGAACAAAAACAAAGACACAACAAACTGAGTCTTCATCACAGATTTATCTCTATCCAGAATATTTGGGTTTCAACATTCACGACTGAACTTTTCTAAAAGGTGGAAAAACCTGCTGCTTACCACCACTCTGTTCTGCAGCTGCTCCAGCTCCCTCCTCATTTTCTACAAAAGAAAATAAAAGAAACGATAAAGAAAGACATTTTGACATCCAGGGACAGCGAAACTATTGATCCTGAAATTACTGAACTTTAACACTGATGCATCAATGAAGAAGCAGTTTGGACTCCTTTAGCTTTCAGTTAGCTCGTACAGAATCCCAGAATAAACGTATATATAATAAGTATTGATTATTTTCTTGTACCGAGTTCTCTGAACGCAGGTTTGCGAACTCGCTCTTCTCCAGGATCACCATGTCCTTCCTGATGGAGTCCAGGTGAGCCATGATCTGCTGCACCGCGATTTCCTTTAACGATATAAATGAACACATGACTTTACTCGCTGAAAATGGATTCTGGCTGCTCGTTACACCATGAATTGAGCATCAGTTGCCCCGCTTTGTGCTTTAACTTGGGACTAATTCTCAAAAGCATGTTATGTTGATGTTATTCAGCTCAGTGCAGGTCGCTCTTGTTTCATGTTAAACTGTTAGTATCTCCACTCTCTGCTGCACAAAGCTGCACTGGGCACTCTCATCCTGTCAGAGCTGAAATGTGATATGATGATAAGCTGGAAGGGAGGGGACGCCTTTAACCAGTTTATTGTGACAGTTGTGATTTAAATGTCACTATTAATTAATAACAAGCTTCTCCCTTTGAGCGAGCCACAGTTCTGTTAGTAGTGTCTCTGTATTATGGTTTGCTGAACTCAGAACTTTTCTTATTTCTAGTAAAACTATAAAATTGAATTTCCCTGTGGCGATCAATCAAATTCTTCTTCTTTAATAAGAATAGTTAACAAAGGTGTTGTACCTGGTGGGCTTTTGTCACCATGTCTTTGTATACGATGTCCATGTTTGCTGTCGTCAGGGTCACTAAAGCAGACACAACCAGCTCCGCCTGATGCTTTGTAAAACCTGAAAAGAGAAAAACGCTTTATTAGCCAGAAAAATTAAAATCAGATCTTCGATCATGTGGCATTTATGAATGATGTAAATATCAATAAATGTCGTGTTTGGGTCGTCTTGTCTCCTCACCGCTGCTCTCCAGCTCGGTCACCATGGTGTGGGAATCGAACGTCAGCTTCCTCTGCTCCAGAGGTGTCAGCTCCACCTTCCTGACATCAAAGGTCGCAGTGGGCGCCGTCACATGGAAATCTGTTACACACACAGAAACGCACACTTACATGTTTATTAAACGTATTAACAGCAGAGCAACAATTAAAGTTTCAGAAGAAGCAGTGGGCAACAAAAATCACAAACAGTAGTTTCCTTTTTTAAATAGGGGAGAGTGGGGTAAGATTAGCCATTTTTCATATTTCAGATCACTACATCAAGTCAATCATAGTTTTATGTCTAACTAGTGAATCTGCAACAGGGGGTGGCTCAACTTACCCCACTCTCCTCTACCTGAGTGTGTTTGGAAACACTACTTCATTTTTGTAACACCATGACTTTATTATTAATCAGTAAAGTCAACAAGTTGTTATGCACCGTTTCTTTTTTATTTGCAGCGGGCATCGGTTTCTTTTCTTTTTTTTTTTTGGCACCAGTAATTTAAGTTGTGGCTTCTTTTTTTAATTTGCTTTTTTTTTTTTTTTTTTTTTTAAATTGCAGCAGTGGCGGTTCTCGGCCACCGTAGTGAATAGTCCAGTGAGACAACAAACAAACAAAGTGACAGACAGACAGACAAACAAAAAATCAATCAAACAGACAAAGATTTTCTCTGAGTCTTCATGAACCTCAAACAGTTCCAGTTAACTTCTAAACTAAAAATTGGAAACCATGACCTGAATGAATGAGAACCTACACTTATGTTACCGGTTAGAAGGTTAGATTCAGGCAGAGCAGCTCTGGATCCAGGGTGAACTGTGTGTGTGACAAACTGTTGAACCTGACATTACTGAACTTTAACACTCAACCATCAGACTCACCTCTCCGTGATCCGACCCGCCGCAGCAGGTAACACCGGCGCAGCAGTGCGTTCATACCGGAAGCTGCTGTGGTCGTGAAATCAGTTAAACTTTAAAGACACTCTAAATACCTGAAACGGATTCAAACCTTTCTCCAAAACACCGATAATCACCGTTCAAACCGTAGAAAACACAAACACATCCTCTCACACACGATACAGACACTCCGGAGATAGTCCAACAACAGACGGAGGAGAAACACGGTGAGAACAGACCGTCCTGCTGCTGCGTTCAAAGACCGTAGGAACTTTACATAAACTATTAATGATCATGTGTGACAGACAGAAAACGAGATTCCTACTTCAATTTGACGCTCAGTATAAAATACAAAATAACTTAATAATAATAAGTAAGAAAAAATCAAGGTAGTTGTTTCAACACGCCATGACTTTGTTGTCGTAATCTTCATAGATATATAAAACTAAGGCTAGATGACTCGAGGCGGAGTCACCGGCGTCCTTGCACGGCGGCCATCTTACTCCAGTACACCATTCTGGTACACTCCATGGTGGCTGATGGAAGTTAAGTAATCTGCTTGATCAAAAATACTCTTAACTCGCCGAAATCTTGACAGATTTACAAATAGTTTTGTTTATTACAGACCTTAATAACGTGGCTATGAGTCGGGATGTTTGGACATATTGAAATGACAGATTTTCTTTGAGAAAAATAAAGACTTAAGTTTACCATGATGCATAGTTGTTGTGAGTGAGACCAAGTACACATTACAAAGTTGACCCAGCAATTTTTTCACGGTTGAAGAACTATATGCAATGGAGAAACTAACATATGCTCTACGACTCCAGCAAGAAAAAAAAACACCCGAAAGTGGATCAAATATAAATTTATTCACATAACTTTAAAAAAATGGACAACTTTGATGGAGGCTACATGGACAATTGTCTTTTCTTCTCTGTGAATGACACCATGTTTTGTGTTCGCTTGTTCCTATATTTTTCTTGGAAAGTCTGTATGTCCTGTTTCTATTAGGTTTAAAAATTTCAAAGAAAATTTAAGTTAAAAGTTATGTTATTGTTATATGTAGTTATAGTTATCTCTATAATAGAAATATTACTAGTATAACATACATGGAATGATTAAATGTTTTATATATAAATGATTTAATATAACTGTCTTGTGTGAGTAGGCCTAAAGCTATTGCTCTACCTATCTGTTTCATGTTTATTTATGAAAATCCATGGTTAAAAATATTCTTGAGTATGCAGGAACATAACTAAAACTCTGAGGTTTGTTGCAAACCAAACCGTTTGAAAATCGGTTTTATATTAATCAATCTATGGTTATTTGAATGATACATGTACAGTAGACTGGAATGTTATGAGTGGGACAGAGTCCTGTAGCATGATGGCCGCCATAACACGGACATCGGTCTCCATAGGCTAACAGCTTGCGTGAGTCATCTAGCGTTTATATATCTATCTATGGTCGTCATCTTCTGCAAAACCGATAGCGTCACCGTCATGGCGGCGCCCATGGCTGACAATTGGAGCTGGTTTCCAGCGTTAGCTCTGGGAGTTTCGTTCGTCAAATGTCTCTTCATTAACGCCTAGTGAGTGGAAACATTTCATTTTGACCTGTTTTATTTCTCAGCCCAGTCTCAGGGAAATAGTTTGATTGTTAAGACGGTATTTCACCTGCTGCTGTGGTTCCTGTTAGCATCGAGCTAACTGGGTTAGAGGAGTTGATAGTTTGGGTGAGGGTTAGATGAGTTAAATATGTTTGATTTTAAGTTGTATAACTAAGGTGGGGGTGTTTATGTGTATTAATTTGACGTGTTATCAATCTACCTGTTTGTACAAATATGTAAACGCTCTGTTAGAGGCCGGCTATTAAATAAAACAAATATAGATTTTTTTAGTATTTAAAGTCATACAAAAGTAACTGATAAAAAGCTCCCGTTATAATACAATTTCACTCTATGTTAGAGAAGTGCCTCCAGGATGTCCTTCCTGATGATTTTAGTGATTTAACCTCATTTTTTTTTTATTGAGAGCTCAGTTTTATACCCCATAAAGTGTCTTTACATTTAAGTCATTAAACAGTCAAATCAATTTATTCTGTGAGTTTATTTACATTACACTACTCATCCAGTTCTTTGGCGAAACCTCAAGCAAGTCCAGTTATTGATCTGGATGAATGAGAACCTACACAGAAACATTACGCTTTAATTAATTTGTGTTTTCTTCATATGATAAAGTTCCTGTTGTCAAATGTCTTAAAACTATTCATCAGAACGCAGGATTTATGTTTTAGATTGTCAGACTCTGTTCATTCTCATAAATGAATCTGCATTCAAATCTCATTTTTCTGTGTACTTTTGGTTTTTGTCTTTTTGTAGTCATTCTACCGACTTTGAGGTGCACAGAAACTGGCTGGCCATCACTCACAGTCTTCCAGTGTCCAAGTGGTACCATGAGGTCAGTACGAATACACAAATATACCACAAAATGAACTGTATATAAGTAAATGTTGATATTATAGAGGAACGACCAAACAGGTAAAAAGTTGTGTGATGCCAAAAAAACAAAAACAAAAACAGCGGGAGGAATGTCTCTCACACAAAGGGGGTGAATTTCCAACAGGTTGGTAACGAGATGGAAGACGTTCACCACTCTGTGAGAAACTGCGTGAGCTAACAGTTTCAGAATGATGTTCCTGCGTGTGACAGAATGAGTGGATTTTATCATCTACAGTTACATAATATCATTAAAAGACTCAGAATCTGGAGAAATCTCTGTACGAAAGGGACAAGGACCAGAACCAAGACTGGATGGTCCTGATCTTCAGGCCCTCAGGCAGCACTGCATTAAAAACAGACAGAACTTTAGAGTGGAAATCACTGTATGGGCTCAAACTGAGTTCGTCACTGCATCCACAAATGAGGTGAAAACTGAACCATATGAAGAGGAGACCAGATAGAAACAAGATCCAGAAACACCAGAGACGTCTCTGTGCTTTAACTTGTTTTGAAATCATGGATATCATGTCGTCTGCTCGAGTCATGGACACTCCATCCTCCACTTTTAAAGAAGAGAGGGACCACTCGGCTTGTTCTCAGCTTGATTCTCAACATCTCCATTTCTCCTTTTCTCTGTGTGTTGTGTTTTTTTTGGCTGATCTGGACATTGTGTTGTACTGAAAAAATACATAAATCTAAAAATAAAGTAAACATGAAATAATTTGATAATGTTCTTGTCTGTGTAGAACACCTCAGAGTGGACTCTCGACTACCCCCCGCTGTTCGCCTGGTTCGAGTTCGGTCTGTCTCATGTAGCTCAGCACTTCGACAGAAACATGCTGCAGGTGGAGAACCTGAACTACGCCAGCCCGGCCACCGTCCTCTTTCAGAGACTGTCGGTGGTTTTTACTGACGTGGTTTTTATCTACAGTGTCAGAGAGTGAGTACAGACGGTCTGTTTAAAGCTGAATGAATCACTGAAATGTTCCCAGTTGTGTTGAGCTGTTTTTTTAATCAACTTTGAAGAGGGAAGAAGAGATGGTCAGTAAGCTGATCTCGTAGTTTGTTTTGAAGGCAAGGTGAGGACTCAAATAAGGAAAATTTGTGTCTTTTTTCCTCCTTTTGTTTTAATTTGAGAAAAACAGCACCAAAAACAGAAAAGGAACGATGATTTATTTAATAATCAGTTGATAACTTGTAAGTTTCAGCCAGAAACCAGAAAAACAGACGTCCAGGTAGACAGAGTCCTGTATGTCTTGTTTACAGCTTGATTCTGATTGGCTCTCTGTCCACCTCCAGGTGCTGCAGGTGTGTTCGGGGGCAGAAAGGCTCTGGGGATGTTTTGAACCGGCCGTCCTTCGTCCTCGCAGTCCTGCTGCTCTGGAACTTCGGCCTCCTCATCGTGGATCGTATCCTTCCTCTGCGAAACACAAATCCAGTCAGTATGTTCAGAACTTTAGTTTCTGAATGTTTAAATCTGATCTCTTTTATTATTCTCTGGTTATCATATAATATGAGTAAATAAATCCAACCTTGATCATCCTGAGTTAGAAGATCAACATCCTTCACAGTTGGCTCAGATATTCACTTCCAGTATAACGGTTTCCTGTTTGGTTTCCTGCTGCTGTCTGTAGCGAAACACCTGCAGGTAAATATGAAACTGACAGTTTTTCTTCAGTTTACTCAGCAGAAAAAGACCAATTCTGCTGCAATGTAACTGACTAAGCGTGGAAATCTGAGGGTTTATTATAATATCGATTAATACAATAAAATATATGATGATATATTTTAAAAAAACAGGATGCAAAAAGATACAAGACAACATTACAAAACCTCAAAACCACAGTATATGCTTGACTAGAAACACAATAATCTAGGACTTATCAAGGACTGCAAAGACGACTGAATCTGTGATCCGTATGAGTCGACCTGATAAATGACAGTATCATCTACATAAGAGATAATTGTGACAATTATTGGAAGATCATTGATGACAATGGGGGAAAAAAAGTGGACGTAATACAGAACCAGCAACTGTGTAATTGGACCAACGTTTTCTGTTGCTCAGTCTCAGCACCTACAGGGGGCGCTGCTGTTCTCCATCCTGCTAAACCTGAAGCACATCTATCTGTATGTGGCTCCGGCATACGGCATCTACCTGCTGAGGAGCTACTGCTTCACTCAGGACAACAGCGGTACCACAAACACACCTGACACCTACACACTCTTAAGGCTTATACTGAGGCAGAACATTCATCACAGACATGCCGGACGGGCAAACAGAGGGCGAGTGTGTAGGGCGAGTGTGTAGGGGGCGGTTTGGAATTGGGCCTATATACAGTCTATGGTTTGAACCTCCATATAACAGGTTTTCTCTGTGTTGTGCCTTTCGGCCCTCTAGCGGATAATTGATGCACTGCATGTATCTGTGTTTTTTTCCAGGGAGAAATAATCACACTGCTGAAGTAGAGATTTTATAAATGTGTGTTTTAATTAAAATTCGTTTGGGTTCAAATCTTTTATCGCACCTTAAACATGAGATTTGTGTCCGAGCAGATGGTTCAGTCCGGTGGAGGAGTTTCAGTCTGCTGCGGCTGGTCGCTCTGGGCACCATCGTAGTCACCGTCTGCGCTCTGTCCTTCGGGCCCTTCATCGCTATGGTGAGCAGAGTCTTCCTCCTTTAACAGACAGCTGAGGGTCAAACTGCTCCTGATTGTTTAGTCACTGAAAGTGGATTAATATTTGAAGTTTTGTGTTTATTTCAGGGTCAGCTCCCTCAGGTCCTCTCTCGTCTCTTCCCCTTTAAGAGGGGCCTCTGTCACGCCTACTGGGCCCCCAACATCTGGGCTCTCTACAACATCCTTGACAAGATCCTGGCGATCCTCGGTGAGCCTCCGCCTCCTCGAAAGCATCATCCAATCAGCTGTACAGGATGTTTCATTGAGGTGTGCTTTGTGTTAAATGATTGATTAGGTGTTCGCCTGAAGCTGCTGCAGGAGGCGGAGCTTCCTCGAGCCTCCATGACGGGCGGTTTGGTTCAAGAGTTTCAGCACTCAGTCCTTCCTTCCGTCTCTCCCTCCATCACACTCGTCTGCACCCTGCTGTCTATCCTGGTGAGTCACAACAAGATGAAAAGTGAATGTGACATAAAGTGAGGGAAAGTGAAGTCTCTCCTCACCCTCTTGTCCTCTCTGACTCGTCTCTCTTTAGCCGGCGGTGGCGTCTATCTGGCGGCGCCCTCGTGGTGCTCGGGGTTTCCTGCGCTGCCTGCTGCTCTGCGCTCTGGCTTCCTTCATGTTCGGCTGGCACGTACACGAGAAGGCCATCCTCATCGCCATCCTACCGCTCAGGTCAGAATCATACCCTCTGATACTCGATCTCCCTGTGAAGCTCAGGGTCTCTCCGTCAGTCAGACTCAGGTGGTTTTGTGTCTGTCTGTGTTTCTGCAGCATCCTAGCAGTGGAGAGCAGAGAGGATGCTGGGATATTCCTGGTTCTGAGCACCACAGGTCATTACTCCCTGTTCCCGTTGATCTTCACTCCGGCAGGTAAACTCAAAACAGACTCAGGTTTGATCTGAAAAGAGAGAACGAGGATGTGGATGTCTGAAAAGTCTGAAGCTGAGTTTGAGGTTTTGACTCTCTTCATCCCTGGAATCACAAAGATAACCAAGGTTTCTCATCTGTGCTGCAGAGCTGCCCATCAAAGTGGGTCTGATGTTGATGTTTGTGATCTACTCATTCACCGCTCTGAGGAAACTTCACAGGTGAACACACAACAATTCTACTCCTTCCTGATCAGGTTAAAAATGTGCTGTTATATTTTTCACAGACAGGATCTGATGAAGTTCCAGTTTTTAGGAGAAATCTTGAATGTAAACTCTACCCCTCCCAACCAGTTTTCCCCTCAGCTCCTCCTCTCCCCTCCCTCTCTGCTCCAGCAAGCCCCTCCCACAAACGGACGCTTCTGCTCGCTCGTATCGTTCCAATTAAATTCAGATATAATGCAGATAAATACTTCAGATAATTACAAATGGAGCCCAGTCAAGGTGAAAGTAAAAAGCATTGGTGCTACTGTAGATGCCAACAGACTACCAGCAAACACAATGTTTGCAGGACTTCTACAACTAGGATAAAGTGACATAGTCCAGGACCCGAGGTCAACAGTTTAGCGGCGCTACAACATGCTACAGCAGGTCCGTTTGACAAGAAACACTTCTGTTACAGACACTTGGCTTACTTTGTTAAAGCGGTTTACCTGTCCAGAAGAAAGGTTAGAGGGTCACCAAGATCCCCAAACGTCCCCCATCGTTTATGTTGACCCGGCTTTTTAGCTCTTGTACGGTCTACCTCCTTTTTAAGCGCCCGTTATTCCACCAGAGTCTCAGGTATTTACTTTGTTTTCTTGCTTGTTTTGGCATTCATGGCCAAAGGAGGATTCAGACAATTTTCCGTACTTTCTGGTTGGTTTCTACTGTCTGATATTGTAGCACACTAACTTTGTTTGGGCTCGTGAACGACACGGGGGAGCAGCGTCTGCCTCACAACCAATCAGATTGAAGGAGGCTAAGAATGGCTTTGTTTACAGTCAGAAAGAGCAGGCCGCTTAAAAATGTTAAAATGTTGACCATACAGGCATAAGAGTACAAAGCAATATCGTTATATTACCAAATGTCATCAATAACTAATAACTATTGACTGATATTAAAAGCTTTTTTGTATAAACCACAAAAAAAGATGCTTCTTTAACGGATTCCTTTCCACACCTCCTTTAAGATGCTTCAGTGGAGAAATGATCTCTTTTGATATTAAAGGTTGAATAACATCAGAGTTGAAATTTGAACTCATGTTGGTCAGAAACGTTGTTTAAAAGTTGTAAAATTTTCAGATTTCATAAGGAACTCCATTACCCAGAGTGCTTTGTTTTCCTTATTAACCTGACACTCTCTTCTCTCAGTGGTCCAGGTTCTCTCCTTCACCCTCTGGAGTCGGTCTACCTGCTTGGACTGGTTGTCCTCGGGGTCGCCTGTGAGGTGGTCGTTCCTCTGTCACCATGGCAACAGAAGCTGCCTTTCCTCCCCCTGCTGGCGACATCAGTGTATTGCGCTGTGGGCGTGTGTTACTCTTTCCTGCGTCTGTACATCAGCCTGCTGAGGGAGGAGAAGAAGAAGCCCAAACAGCAGTGACGTGATCGAGATGTCAGAGGTCAGATCACCAAATACACCTGCAGCACACCTGACCGCCAACAAACACGAGACGCTCAGACACTGACTGCTCACTGTGTGGACCAATCAGAACAAAGGGACCATCACATTTTCAAAAAACTCTTCAAAAACTGATTCCTGCTTCAGTTTTGGTTTCTTTTTGGAGTCTTGACCAAATATGGACTGTGACCTCACTTCCTGCGGTCAAAGAGGAACGTTTGGGAGCATATTTCCTTAGAACACCTGTTTTTGAAACATGCCATGGAGGAAAATCTCAGTTATAAACAACCTGAATCCATCCTCACAGACTGAAGAAGTCTCCAAAATAACTATAAAGGTGATGAAAAGTGAAAAAACGGCCTGAATTTAATGCCATCCTGCTGTAGCTATGATGTCTTATATTAGGAGCTTTGTTAGATAAATATAAACCTGGTAACACTTTCCAATAACCATAACTTATAAATGGTAAATAGACCATTTATAAATGGTAAGCAGATAGTTTAATCATCATCTATAAATTACATATAGACCATCAATAAATTATAAATCTTATAATTTTAAAACCCTAACTTTACAATAACCACCTAACTAATGTTTATAGGTGGTTTATAAACCAAATATTAACCATTTACAAAGTGCTTCTGACACACATTTTAATCTAGATGTTTCACAACCAATATTAAAACACTGTATAAACCATAAATAAATAGTCCATTAATAATCAATGAAAATTATTAATCATAATTTCATTGCTTGTTAATGGTAACTATTAACTTACATTAATAAACTATCTATTTGCCATTTATAAATGATGGTTATTGTAAAGTGTTACCATAATCCCTTATTAAGATGACACTTAAAACAGGGGAACTGAGTGTGGAACATTCCTGGAACATGGACATAAACTCCAGTTTGTCTGGATTGAGTAAATATCAAAATCTACTTTATGATAAAGAGTAGAATAAGATGGTTTCTAAATATTTAGAGACAAAATTTACCTGGAAAAAGTGCAAAGACAACAAATCAAACATCAACACTGAAAATGTTTTTGGTTTTCTTTCCTTTTCAGAGCAGACAACATGACAATGTCAGCCGTGGTTTTAAAAAAACAAAGTTGAATATTTACTGATCAGCCCCTCAGTCCACCCTAAATGGGTCTCTGGTGTTTCTGGACCTGTTTCTATCTGGTCTCCTCTCTTCATGGTTCAGTTTTAACCTCATTTGTGGATGCAGTGATGAACCGTGTTGACAGGCCATGGTTAACTGAAGTTGATAATAATAATAATAATAAAGCATCAGATTTCATATAGCCCTTTATCAGAGACCCTCAAAGAACTTTACATTGGATACATGTCCTTAGTAGTCACAGCTGCCCTGGAGCAAACTGACGGAAACATGGCTGCCAATCCACGCCAACAACCTCTCTGACCACCACCAGTCGCACACACTGGGAACAAGGTGGGTTAAGTGTTTCGCCCAAGGACGCAACGGACAGACTCGGGATAGGGGGGAATCGAACTGCCAACCTTCCGGCTATTGGACGACAGCTCTACCTCCTGAGTTACTGCCGTTAGCCCAGGAGGTAGTTGTCTTCTTTATCTTGAATCCACTTATTCTTTCAAGATCTATGAAACTGTTGAACTATTCGCTCACAGAGTCTCTCTCAGAACGGAGAACTTCTTCAAATGAACGGATATTTTCGATTACACAAAAACACTTTTTTTTATTTGTCTTTGCACTCTGGTCAGTGAAACAAAACCTTTAAATAATTAAAAAAACATCAAAATCTCATTTATCGTCATTTTAGCCAACATCCCAACTGAAAACAGTTCCTGTTTTTACAAAAAGAAAAGGTGAAAAACGTTTCTATATATTTGTAAATAAAAGAAACTGGATTTCCTGATGTCACGATGTTAATGTGTTTGACTTCACTTCAAAAATCTGTGTTCAAGACAAAAGATTGTTTAAAAACTTTATTGATAAGGCAACACAAACATGATCAGTTAGAATAAACTGTATTACAGTGTTTTACAGGACACAGTTCACTGTAAAAATCTCTCTATTGCACTATGAGGTGTTAGCTTCAATGCTAACCAGCAGATCAGATCAGACTGTACAACTAGCAGCTTTTAGGAGAAAACGGCCTCTAACCCTCGGGTCTACAGACGAGTTCAAACATTCCCCTCCATCGTCCCGATCTTGTCTCACACATCAGCGTATAAAAGTAAAAATATTGTCAACACTCAGATCATTCAGCAGATTCCTCTGGATTCAAAATGAGAGACCAGACGCACAAATCTAAAGACGGCTAACGCTGTGAGAGAACCTGAAAGGAAGTCAAATATCACAGTTCACAGTTCAGGCGTGCAAACATGTTGCTGCCTGTTTATATCAAGTTAGAGCAGGTAAGTTTACAATCTCATATTTACAGTATCAAAGCAGATGAGCCACAGTTTGAGGGAACTTTCTCTGCTCTGGTGGCTGGCCTGGTTTGGCCTGGGTGAGTCAGTGGCCTACTGCCAGAGGAGCTGAAGGATCAGGTTGTAGGGACTGTTTTAGCTGGGATTAGCCACTCTGCTCCACAGGGAGAGCCTGAAATGGAAGGTGGACTTAAAGTGCCTCCAGTGTATTTTCATAAAAGAGCATTTCCTGTTTGAATTTTTTTGTGTTTGATAGTGAAAGTTTCTCAAACCTGTAAGGATGCAACCCCGCTGAGCTGGTCTCTACAAAAATAAGAGTCTTTGACGCTCAGGTTGTCGCTAAATCTGCTCCATTACGGCTTTGAGAGCATTAGGAGGATCAGGACCAGCTCACTTCAGGGCAAACTCCCAGCATGCTTCGCTGACACAGACATAGACAGTCCCTAAGAGTGTGTTCATAAAAGGTTAAAGCATCAGTTTTTTTAGATTTCAGTCATTGTTTTCAACTTTGTCATTCTCCTGCTGTGAGAGAATTTACATACAATTTAAATACTTAAAACTGCAGTACTTCAAGTGTCCACTAGAGGCTGGCTCCTAAAGCTAGGGCTCCCCATTCACATCCATGTAATATATCAAATTTCACAGCAAGAATTCACAGGCGCTGCAAAGGGTGAAATTTATATTAAAGATATTGAGTTTAAGTGGCTTAGCGTAGTGAGGCAAGCACATTGTTGTGCACCCATTTGATCTCAGAAGACAGAAATATGCAAGTCAGATACATCATCTGGCACGCCCCCTCAAGTCAGAATTCACATTCAGAAACTTGGAGCAGGTTCAGGTACCCCGAGCTCAAAATCCAAGATGGCTGCCCCTTGTGTTAACCTAAAATCAGCTCTACTTTTGTCAGTGTTGATTAGCACCATTGTCTTAGGCTATGTTCACACTGCAGGTCAATTCCGATTTTTTAACCATGTGAGACACATATCTGATTTTTTCATGTAAGTGTGAACAGTGCAATTCTGATTTTTTCAAATCCGACCCAGGCCTCTTTTGTACGTGGATATAAATCAGATATGTATCCGATGTGACTGCAGTGTGGACGCTCAGGTCGCGTTCATCCGACCTATATGTCATCAATATGCAACAAACGTCACCATTGTTCGACAACACAAACAGGCGCGGAAAGCGATGGGGGACGAGGGAACAGAGAACAGCCAGTTGTGCGCATGTGGGTCACTTCATGGACGCATTCCATTCACATTAGATGCCGCATTAGTTATTGTAGTGTGAAAGATCGCACAAAAAGATCGGATTTAACAAAAAATCAGAATTGTGCATCATAACCTGCAGTGTGAACGTAGCCTTAGTTTGTGTGATTTGATCAATCACACTGAACGTACTGTACAAGTTCTACCTGTTGTTACCATCACAGAGTGTGATGTTTTTCATGGTACAGTGACTAATGGGGGAAATTTCCGACTGTGAACAGGAAAGCGATTAACTCAGCTGTGACGTCATTTCAGATCTGACTTCCAAGAGAAATGAAGCACATGATTAAACAGGAGGCTAAAGGCTCACTCTAACCCCTCCTCTTTCCTACTATCGACATTGACCAAAAGTTAGCTGACGACGGCCATCTTAGGGCAAGACTATGTACACAGTTGGTTTTTGAGCTCTGTTGGTCTCTGTGATTAAAAAAAGAGAATTGCTGTTTTACTGTAGAAGCTTTAAAAAGCCTCAAAGGTACAAGAAGATCCTCCCTCAAGAGGATCCCCCAGATCCTCAAAGTTTTTTCTTTGGTTTTTCACCAGTCTGTTGATTGAAGCTCATGAACCTTCAGTTTTATGTAGAGTAAGAACAGACATTTCAGAGAATAACTCAAACCTGAGGCTCCAAAGCTCACATGAATACACAAATCTAACATCCTTCCATTTTTGGACACGTTTCCCCCAAAATTCAAAACACAGATTCAGGGCTGGGTATCTTGTTTTGCTGAATGCCAATTTCTGCAAATCATTGGTTGCATTTAACAGAAATTCCTCCTGTTTAAAGATTCTGAACAGAAGCAGTCCTACATGATTGCAGTAAACTCTGAAAATGACCAGAGTTAAAGAGTCCAAAGAATCAGTTTTAGCTTTCCATGAAACATTTCCATCATTTCAACAATGCTGCCGTCGACAGCAGGGATATCGGACAAGATTGGAAACCTTCAACCACAATTTCCAGATCATTCTTTGGCTGTACCACATTCATCATGGGTTTTAACTTTACATTAAAGCAACAACAAGGAAAACAGACAGTTAAAACATACAGAGAGCTATGAGGTTTGACACCCAGCCCTGGACAGATATGGTCTACTATGAACTGGAATCATCACCAACACCAAAACAAAGTTCTGCGGGAGTATTTTCGGTTGTACGTCACAATCTTTGTGCCAGCTGATGATCGAGATCTCAATGTTGGATTTTGTTGAACTACAGGTTTAGGGTGGCTGCAGGGAAAGAATCATCAAAAATCTTCATCAAAAATTAGTTCATGTTTCATCCTGATTACTGAACAAAAAGGACCAAACTCTCAGAAGCAAAGTTCAGTTTCACTTTTCAAACATCCTTTAGTTCCCCATGTCCTCGCTCTGACCACAGAACATCAGGCGCCTTCAAGACGACTGTCAGGGAAAAGGGGAAGGTCTTGTCTCTTTGTTTGACGGGGAGTTGGGGCTGATTTTAAAAATAATTCCTATTTTGGGGGGACTTAAGGACTGGAGGATTTCTGCTCTCGTCAGTCTTTGCTGTCCCAGTTCACTTTATCCCCGCTCGGCCCTCCACGATGATCACTAACACAGGTGTCAGGTCCATCATTTTCTTCAGCATGTCCATGATGTCTTCATGGTCTTTTGCTCCCTCAATGAATTCCTCCAGGGTCAACTCACCTGGCCAAACAAAAAAGAATTGAGTGGTCAAATTGAGGAAACCTGGGGAACTTTTATCATTTTATTTTTTTAAATCTGGTTTCAATATACAAAACTCAACATAGAGGTCCCAAAATCTGCAGTTTTTCCACTAGATGTTTTCTCCTAAAGTCAATAAATCCCTGTAGAGCTCCATGTTAAAATCTACTTTTATTTAAATGTTATTGGTTTTCTATCAGCGATTTGTTTTATGAATGACATTTTATTGGAATAAGGCTAAAAGTTATGCATCGTAAAAAGCCTTTTGACTCGAGAAGAGTTCAGAACAGTATCATCTGCGTACAAACTTATTCTGCAGATTGTAAACTGTTTCACAAATATTTCAACCAGAACTCAGACGATTCAGAGTCCAGTGTAATTTTAGAGTCCCAGCAATCAAGGACTAATGCTAACGTTAGCATCTTGACAATAGCCGGCTGGTGTTAAGAACTACATCATCAGCATATGTATATAATCTAAAGAATTCAAGCTGGTTTGTGATCATCTCTGATGCCCGCCTGAGTTAAGTGGGACTTTTAGAGTACAAGCAACTTTTTCAAAAACTGATGCTAAGCTAATTTGTCATTAGTATTTAATGGTCATGTACATCTCACCCGTCATTCACTGGTAGGCTTTTGAGAACATAAACAAATTTATCATCTGCATGCATTCATAATCTGCAGATTTTAAACTTGTGATTTTTTTTGAGAAGTTCTGAGATGCTTATCTTAGATTGGTGTGACCTTTAAAGTTTAGGCAACCAACTTTTTAGATAAGATAACATTATCATTAGTATTTTAAGGCTTTTGAGGCGATGATGTTGGAGGGAATGCCTTTTCGTCTTTAATTACTAAATTAGCTAACACAGATGTCCCAATGTGGATAGCTGATTTGAAGGTCTTGTTTTCAAGGTTTCATTTTGTACAGTGGACTTTTAAGGACATTTCAGGCTGTTTATTTAAGCCTCAGCACTTTATTCAGTTTGAGTTAATTTGTTTCTTGTTGCCTTACTTTAAAACTTTTCTATTATGCATTGAGCATTTGCATCACATTTGATCTTGTTCGCTGGCCCTGCTACTGCTGCTTCTTCTTTGTACATGTGAATTCTAACATGTCTACTTCATTAGCAGTAGTATTAACAGTATCGGCCGAGTCTTGCTTTACCTTCCCCTTTTACATCGATCCTCTCAAATATGAGCGAGACGATCTCCTCAGGGTCGATGTCTCTGTTCCGTGTGATGTCCTGGATGGCCTGCAGGAGGAGACAAACACAACCTTAAACAGAGAAACAGGCTGCCAAAGCAAAGAAACCACAGTTTAGTCTGTTTATTTACTCTAAAAGTTGAAGTTCAATTAGGAGAGGATTGTGAAACCAATCATGGAGCAAAGGTTCGAGCCTTATTCTACCTGGTCTCAAAGGCAAATTTCGTCATTTCTTTTGTCACGTTCATTTCAGATCAGATAATCTGTAGTGTTTACATTTCGAAAGAGTTTGCTTTAACTCATCCATCAGATTCAACCACCCTCCAGACTCTGATTGGGTTGTTCTCTCCACAGCAGACTGGAGTCTCCCACACCTCTCAGACTGGTTTCACACCCAGCCTAACTCGACCCACTTCACTGAGCTGCCTGTGAGCCTGAGATTGAGCTCATTCAGCAGATTAGCACTTGTCTACTTTCAGAGTTAATCCAGCACAGCTTTCAGGGAGAGCAGAGCTGCAGCTCCAGTCCTGCTGATTCACTGACACCAGCAGAGTTTCTCCTGTTTAGTTTCATCTTTCGTTCTTTTCGTCCTGATTTACAAAAGGCTTTTTGTCAAAGATTATTAAGATGTCTGTTGAAATATCTGAAAGATATAAAGTCATAATTTTAGGTTCTATTTTTTAAGATTTTGGCTCATGAGAACATGTCCTAAGATCCATCTAAAATGGGTTTAAAATACAGGACTATCTCTTCATTCCTCCCCCAATACTGGGGTTTCCATAGTGATCTAACATGAAGGCTACAGGTCTGTAGCTCTGCTGAGGTGCTTTTGAAGCTTAGGTTGCTTTGATACCGGCCCTCAGCTGATCCATGGTTCTGGGTCAGGTATTCCTCATCTCCCTCTTCACAAATATCTCACAGATTGTTCATGGCTGAGAAGCAAGCCAATCAAACACAGTTATTCAATGGTCAACAAAGCTTTCAGTGGGAGTTTTGGCGTTGTGGGCAGTATTTCCATAAAGCTTCTCAGTAGATGAAGCATGAAGGTCTCTAAAATCTTTGGGTGGACATAAGGCTACGTTGACTGGACTTGATAAATCATAGTAGACCAACAGCAGGTGGTTCAAGGGGGTCTTGAAAGCACGAACACTCATAGTCCATTTCCTGGACCCGTCTGTGCGTAGAGGCTCTTGATGCTCTGTCTCCAGACTCGGTCCAGTCCAGTCCAGTCCAGAAGCTCCTTCAAGTCCTTTGAAATATCCCGGAAATATTACCATCCCTGTTTCTTGTTCCTCTTTCCTTCCTCACTTTTCCCTTCAGCCAACTTTCCTTGAATCTACTTCATACAGACTCTGTGAAGAGCCAAACTTTACAGCGGGGACCTTTAGGGGCTGACCCCCCTCTGGAGAGTGTCCATTAACGATTTCTGTCAGGTCAGCAGTCTTACTCATGATTGTGGTCTCAATAACAAGACTAAGACACAGTCAGGATGTGACACCTGCCCACAGCACCAAAACAACTACAAGTTGGTTTTCTGACTATTGACTCTTCTCTGGATGACCGTTCAGTCATGAGTCCTTAGACTGTATTGAATCAGACCAAGAGATACACT
Source organism: Xyrichtys novacula (assembly GCA_962446985.1). Lineage (NCBI taxonomy): Eukaryota > Metazoa > Chordata > Actinopteri > Labriformes > Labridae > Xyrichtys > Xyrichtys novacula. The sequence continues at coordinate 11,905,969 of OY660872.1, forward strand.
ACTTTAAGTTGGAATAATGCCAGCAACGAGGACCGTAGCGCCTGTATATGTTGTGCACACTTTAACCATTAAGCTAAGTTTGCGCCCCACTTTACCGAGAAGATGGTCTCCAGTTCGTCCTTATCAATCTTTCCATTGCCGTCCTGGTCAAACAGCTTGAAGTACCACTTTAGTTTCTGGTTGATTTCTCCTTTCAGCATCAGACTGACGGCGGCGATGTACTCCACAAAGTCGATGTAACCGTCCTGCAGACAGGAAATGGAAATGTTAAAAACTCAATGTTAGAAAGTCCTAGATTCAATACTGGGTCAGATTCATGAAAAAAACCCTCCCTCTCCCAGTTTGAGTCTGTGGAAAACATATGTAAACCTTCATTTCTGTTTGATTTTATCAGGTAGATCTAGTTCAACCTTTTAGTTAATATGTTCACAGTCTATTGTTGTAAACGAGGCCTTAAAACTCATGTGGAAAATGACTCTGCACAAGAACTCCCAGTTTGCAAATGTAAAGATAACTTTTGTAGCGACACAAGAAACAAATCTGAAACTGAACCGCGAGTTAAAAATACATCTGAGAATTTCAGAGTGAGAATTCAAGCCCAGGAAACTGTGTGTGAAAGACAGAGCTCAGAGTTCCCACATTCAGCATGACACTGATGTATTCAAAGAGATGGAGTTGGTCTTTGTCAAACTGAGAATAAATGTGATTGGATTTTCGCTGCGTTCAAGTACCCTTGTTTCTGTAAATATAAGCACCAACTGGGTCCAAAGTCCCTGGATTTATCTTCTACCTGTTTAAAAGAGCATCCGCAGATCCATGATCAGTGTCGTCCACATAAATCTGTTTGTTTGTCCACCGCTGATTCCAACTGGTTACACAACAAAAGCAGCTAATTCAAGCTGCTCATTGTGTGGCTGCAGAGTTAGCGCCGAGGCTAACTACAGTGGAATCATCTGTCCCAGACTGATGCCAAAGTCTAAATGAAGCTCTAAAGTCTGGACCAGGAGGTTATTCTGCCTCTTTAACCTGATACACAATGAAAACCTCTACACCTGCCATTTTAACTCTGTTTGACTGAGTCTTAGAGTCTCCACCCATCGGCCTCTTGAGGCGTTAAGAAACCTAAAGATGGCAAACACCAATGAAGGTATGATTTTAATGTGTTTATGAACTTTTTTCAGCTCCTGTCTTTAATTTAAGAACATATTGTGTCCACAGTTTTATATCATGCCACCAATTTAATACCTAAAGCATTTGTTTTATCTTCTGAATGATTTAAAACAGTATATTATTACATTTGATGTATCTTATTGTTGGTGTTGTCAATGAGCCTCCCGGTAGCCGAGGCTCAGGCTGATTTTTGCTAAAAATAAAGTCCCACTCTTTATTTTTTTCCACTAAACTCTTGAGTTTTTGAGCATCTTTCAATAACCACAGCTCTTGAGTGCCCCCGTCTTAATCCAACTAAACAGACAAAAAGGTGGAGCCACTTGTCACTCAAATAGGCCACGCCCCCAATCTGCGATCTTTTTAATCTTTAGTTTTATATAAACACAAGAGTACATTATAAACTCATCCCATAGAAATCAGCTAGATGAGTTTATTTCTGCTGGAAAGTTTGCCATGGGGCTACTCATGACTAAGGCTAGCCTCTGGTGGACTTGAGAGGAACTGCAGTTTTTTTAGGGCTTTCATACTGGAGGTTACGACTAAAATTCCTCAAAAATCTAAACTTCACAGATATCATTAGTCTAAAATGAATCCGACCAGGGCTGGATCTTTGGGATTGTTTAGTTTTCCCTTTCAAAATAAAAGCTCATCTTGCCCAGTAGGGTCCCAAAAATTGCAGTTCCTGTCATGTCTACAAGAAGCTGTCCTCAGTTGTTGGGTGGCCTGACTAAGATTATTTGATCAGTTTGTGTATAATTATTTTATTGATCAGCTGATTTCAGAGCTCTCTCTCTCTCTCTTTCTCTCTCTCTCTCTCTCTCTCTCTCTCTGTTATTTAAGCTCCTTTCTTTAATTGATTTGTCATCTGTCCTCAGGCTCCAAACCAATTGTTTTGCAGACGGATTAAAGCAGCAGTTTGATTGACTCCATTGATTGGCTGATTTATTAGAAGTGCTGTTAATTGATAGGTCAGTATTTCTGTGAATTCAGTGCTCTGTGTAAAAAAAAAAAATCTCCACCATCTTAACCTGCCAGGTGATCTTCAGGTGTCCTTCCGCTCTCTCCTTTCTCAGAACATCCTCCCTGAACCTCAGCGCCAAGTCTGAATCCACTTAACTCACCATAAACATACACTACAGGGATCAAACCTGCATGCAAACTGAGTAAGCCAATTAGAGAGAGGCAGAGGGAGAGAGAAAGTGCCGCGGCCGCCATCTTTGTCCTCATTTCAAACCTGCTGCAAAAAGTTAAAATGCTTACAAACCAGTTACAAACCAGAAAACGTCAAGAAAAATTAGAAATTTAGTTTAAAAACTCATGAATTTACTGCTTTTTTTCCAGTAAATTTACATTAATAAACATGTAAATTTATAACTTTAATCTTGTGAACTTACAGCATTTTCCTTCAGACTCTTTATTTGATAATTGTTTTTACTGATTTTCTCAGTTTTCAGTTTATTCTTGTATATTCACAACTTTAATCTCAAGACGTAACAATCTTTTTTTCAAACTTATGACTTAAATTTGTAAATTTATCAGTATTCTTGTGTATGATAACTTAAATCTGAGAAATCTAAAACTTTAGAAATTAACCAGTTTATTTTCGTAAATGAAGAACTCATAACTCAAAATTTGACAACTTTATTTTTTTCTTCATTTTCATATTTTAATCTTGTCAATTCAAACTTTTTTGCAAACTTTGATCTTGCAAATGTAGCATTTAACTGTCATGTATTCTAATTTTTTAAATGTTAATTTATGACTGTAACTAAACAAAATGACCCGATTCTTCTTCTAGATTTACAGCTGTAAATTTAGGAATCTGTCACCCAGTTTTTGTATTTCTTTTTACTTTGTTTTCCGTAGATTTATGACTTTTAACCTAATCTTGTAAATGTAAGACTTTTTTCATGAATTCATGACTTTCAACTTGTTTATTTACCAGTTTATCTTGTTTTTTTTTTTACAGGTTTACAATTTCACTCTATTCTCATGACTGTAAACATATTGTATTTTTTAAATTTACACATTTAATACATTTTAACTTTTTATTTTTTTTCTATTCATTTACAATTTTTTCTCATTTAATCTCAAGTCTTTATATCATGAGGTTTGTCTTGTAATTTAACTTTATTCTCATAATTTTGTGACTTTTTTCATACAACTTTCTTCCTGTAAATTTACAACTTTATTCTTTAAAACTCTGTTTTTTCATTATCTATAGAAGTGACCTTCGTTTTCAGTCATAGAAAACTGGTTTATTGAGTTCATTTGAAAATTTTTAGCAGCTTAAGACTTATGTTGCTAAAATTAATAAACTATTTTAAAAGTACAAAATCTTAATTTCAGAGATCAAAGCACATCATCTTCAAATTAGCAAAAATCTAATTTTTTTCAATTCTGGCACGTTTTTCTGACTTAAGTTTAACTTTTACTGTAATTTGAGAGCAAATCTGTTACAGAAATTGATATAAGTTTACTAATATTTGTGAGTAAATTAATGTTCCACTTAAGTTTGTGATTTTTCATTTTTTTTAAATAAGCTTATGTCTATCTACACTGTAAAGCTGAGCGTCACGTTATCTGAAGTGATGAAAACTATGAGCTGCAAATGAAAGCTGAAAAATAAAAATGACCAATATTCATTTTGTTTGAACAAATTAAAATGAAACCAGCTTATTTAAAAGAAATAACTGACTTAAAAAGTAACGAGTATTTCAGGAGCAGAATTATTAAGGCAACCAAACAAGTTCATCCCCACAGAATATATGAAGAAAAGTGTATAACTTCATCAATTTTCAGTATATTTTGTGTGTAAACTAAAGTGAAATATGAAAATATTTTAATTTTGTCTGGCATTTTCACATCTTCAGTGAATGTTCAGTAAAAGACATCCTACTGACAGTCATCTTAACCATGAGACCCTCGTATATGAGTTTCTTCTGGGACAGTGACTTCATCTAAACTAACATCTGCCTCCGTACATCCAAAAATATTCAGACACAAAGAACGATGGTTGTTCTTATTGAACATCTTGAACCAACAAACATCCAGTCAACATTCTTCTGCTGAAATGAACTCTTGAAAACTAAAATTACTAAACTAAAATTTGACAGAGTGAAATTCTTTTTTAAAAATTACTTGTGGTTTTAAGCGTAAAATGTTTGTTGAAAAAAAGTGTGAATGTAAAAGTTTGACGTCATTTTACTTCAATCTTGAACTTGAAATTCTACTTTGACCAAAAACATCCCCAACACTTGGCCGAACCATCAACAGTCTAAACATTAAAATAAGTTACTTACATTTTTAAAAACTCAATAAACCTTAAAATCCTAATTTAAGACCCTTTTCTCTCAAGTCTGCCACATGACCTGCAGGTGGACTTGATTTCCCATCCTGCACCTGAACCTCCACATGTGTCTCATTCATGATTCTGTGACCTGCTGGAGTTCATCGATTGGCCCAAATATTCACACCTTTACTCCTGTGTACCTTTAGAAAACCAATCAGCTGCCTGCAGACCCTTGAGAGCCCCGACCCTTTTTAATTTTCATGTTCAGACAAAATTTCACAAAAATAATTTACTGTTTTTTGCAGTTTTTATACTGAAGTCATCCAACAATCTTTAAATGACTTTTTAATGTTTGATTTTATATCAGATGATGAAAACTGAGTCAAATACAACAGAACTGTTCAACTGTTTGATGAAATCAAATCAGTGTTTACATGTGAATGAAGATTTCTGAAACATGGCAGCTTTTATCACAGGACAATTTTGAAAATAACTGTACTAAGTAAAAGTACTGCAGTATTAAAATAATGAAAATACAATACAAAAATACTGATAGTTTTTTTTATCAAGTTTGGGCTCAAAGTGTAAAATTAAGAACAAACTACAGAAGGATCCTTCAAACTTTTTACACAAAAACTGTTCTCAAACACGTAGTACTCAGTGACAGTACTTTTACTTGACTTGAGTATCTAAGTATTATTCTTCTGCTGACAGGTGTGCATTGTACTTTTTTCTGCACTGCCTCACAGGAACTCTGAACCTCGACTTGGGCGAAAATACTCCAGAATAAACATCATTTACTCTTTTGTAGAAGTACAGAAATACACCAGGAATTAAAAGTTTCGGAAAAACAAAACTGTTACTACGACAACCTTCAGCCAAAAATACTTTTACTGTGAAACTTTGACTCAGTGACGGATTTTAGAGGAAGTTTCTTTTATGGAAAATCAACTTTTCCTTTTTTTGTACCAAGGCTTGTTTTTCAATAACTCAACAGATACTTTTACTTGAATTCCTAAATTTATACTTCTACATTTAGTCGTGTTATGCACCACTTATGCAAGTGAAACTTTAACATGTTGCTAGCGTATCGTGTTTACGTAAACTCCAGCAAATTTACATAAAAAATAACAATTTCACCAGAAAACCACATTTAAAAATAAGAAATTTCTCGACGAGAGAGGACTGTGCGTGTGTTTGACATGGAAAAGTAAAAAGTATTCTTTTATTAGATCTTGGAGAGTTGAAGTCGTGGAGATTAAGTTTATTTTTAGCTTCTATCGTGATCTATGTTCCTAGGAGCGGAGGGGGACCAGTTTTAGACCATATCTGTGTCTTTTTAGACAAGATTTCTTGATTTGATCTTTTTAACATTATTTTTCAATCAGACTTTCACAGTTAGACTTTTTTTCCACCTTCACTGACCGATAAAAGCCGTCTGATGTTCTATCAAAAAATAATTTAAAGTTTAATTTGTGATTCTGAAGTTTCACCTACAAACAAACTATAACTTCCTCTTCACTCTCTGTTAGATTTGATCTGATTCAGGGTCACTGATGTTTCACACACGTTTTTCCGTTTGCCTGAATTTCACTTTGAGACTCACCCCGTCCATGTCGAAGGTGAAGAAGACCTGATCCACGTAGCTGTTGGCGTTCTCGCTCATCCCCTTCAGGCCCAGGATGGCCTTCAGCTCGAACAGTGTGATCAGGCCCGACGGAGACTCCTTCATGAACTTGTTGTACCAGTGGTGCATGTCCTCCGCCAGGATGTCATCCAGGTTCGAGCCGTGGTTCCCCATTGGTGCGGTCCGACAGGAGCACCGAGGACTCAGAGACAGAAACCTCAAGAGGAGACCAAGAGACTGATCCTCCTCTCAGTGAGGGACAGAAACCGGAGCTAAAAGGATCGAACCTGCAGGCGTGGTAAATTTGTCTCACAAGTAGAAAAGATTCAGAAAAAGTCTAAAAGTGGAAATCCTGGGCCTTTCAGACCGGGCCAGCAGACGTCCAGGCTGTAGTGACTCTGCAGCCAGAAATCAGACCTCAGGAGTCTCTAACCCTCTTAGGTCCTGCAGGAAAAAGCAGCCGGGCCCTAAAATAACTCCCTAATGGGATCAGAGCGTCCTGCCGTAGAGTTTTGCTGGCAGAGGCCGGGCCAAGAGGCTTTAGCGGCCCAGGTGAGGCCAGGGAGCGAGGCTGGTCCTGGAGGTAGGGTGGTTACATAACAGACTCACCTGGTTGTCAAGGTTCAGAGGGAGAGATTCCCTGCTGGGACTCCCATTTCAGCTACACCCCCATCAACGCTGAGAGACCGCGTCAGGTCCTGAGGGCAGGTGAGACCTGAAACCATATCTGTGAGTATTTAGTTCAAAATGATTCATGGGTGCAGAGGAGCTTCTCTTTAGACATCAACAAAAACAGGCTGTCATGACTGAAATTTAACCCTCAGGAGCAAATAATCAAAGTGTGTCACAGAAAGTTCCTGTTCTTGTCCCCAACAGACTCAGAATGCTGTTCTCCGAGTCTGAGTTTACACAACTTTATTTTCCTGAAAATAAAGTCAGAATTACAGGAAAATGCATCATATATAGTTTCAAAAAGTCCAAATCATCAGAAAAGAAGTCATAATAATGAGACTCAAAGTCACAAATATGAAATAATTGTTATAAGTTGGTAAATTGAAATTATGAAATAATTCTAAAGTCTAAATAATGTCAAAGTCAGAATAATACAATAGTTAATATTGTTAGCTAGTGAGTTAAAAATTAGATTTTAAAAATAATTTTGTCTTCTGTCTTAGTATAACCTATATCTCATAATTTTGACCATTTTTAACAGTTAAAACTTTCTTACCTCGTAATTTTGACTCCATCCTAACTTTTTGAAATATTTCTACTTTATTGTGACTTTTAATCTCAAAATTATGAGTAACTTTGACACAGTTTTGCATTTTTATCTCATACGCTCGCATTTTTATCCTCTAATATTGACATCATACCTCATTATAATAACCTTATATTTTATCATTATAGTTATTGACTCTTATTTCCCACTATTAAAAATTTTTCGCTTTTTATCTCATTAAAACAGGAACTTTCGAATCATTATGATTTTTATTCTCTGATTTCAACTCTTATAAAAGATACATAAATTTTACTTCTCTCTCATAATAATTTTTCTAAGTTTTAAATTTTATTGTTTTGTAATCATGACTATTTTACATTTTTGGCTTTTATGGCATAGGTCTGACTTTGAATATTTTTGTTTATAACTTAAAGCTATTAATATTTTTATGTCTTAGTTTGTCATATATTTGCATTTTATCCCATAAATATGATTTTGTTTTTTTAATAATTTTAAATATTATGTCTCATATTTGTGACTTATCTCTTAACAGCTACCCTATCTTGTTAAACTGAATTATTGCAGTAGGAGAAAACGTATTTCTTCTGATTTTGAGGCACTTATACCTTGGGCTGAAACTCCACAGAAAGTAAAATTCACAAATTGCAAATCAATGCAAGCTGATCATAATCCATATCTGCATTTTTTTCCCTTCTTTTTGGACTTGAAACTAGGGGGCTCCATTCGTGATTTTTATGTAGTGGTCTAACTTTAGTTGATGAGGGTTACCCTCTGTGGCCGTGACGGGGAGCTGAATGAAGCCCACGCAGCAATTCAGACTTCTACAGAGCACACCCACAGTGACCTGACCCACAGTGAAGGTTTTTAGTACCAAGTACCAACATCACACTGAGATCTAGTAATAGACTACAGGTTCAAACCCATGTTTGTAACATAGGTTTAGTTTAGTCAGAATATAAAATCAGTTTGAACTCATGAAAAACTGAATGTGTTGAACAGTATCAAAAAACTCAGAGCCTTATACTGCATTGGAGCAGAGCAGTAAATAACAGTATCATCTGTAAATAAATATAAATTCACATCTGGAACATTTATATAATGCTATTACACAAATTGTAAATAACAGTGGTCTCAAGGCGGAGCCCTGAGGCACACCATTTACCACTTCATGGTAATTTTAAAATTGAGTCATAAAATTAAAACAAAATAATTAAATACTCTAATTTAACACTTAAATTTCTAAACTCCTGTATTGTTAAATTATCCAGGGGGGCAAACAGATGGCATGTTCTGGAATAAATGTTTCAGGAGGACAGTCAAAATCTAAAAATATTTCCCCGCTGTGCCTCTGATTCATCCCTCGAAGTACAGCTTAATACTTTCCTGTAATGGACCGAGTTAGCTCAGAGGTGCAGTGTTCGTTTTGTCACTTTAACTCTGCAGACATAAGTCCTCTCTGCCTTTGTGTTTCTGTCTTACTTTTAATCAGAAACTTTTCTTGATGCATGCCGATCACAATCATGTTAAAATTGTTTTACGAGGAGAGGACAAGGTTATCAAACAAGAGAAAACGATTGAATGAATGAATGAATTTTACCATGTACCAGTGTTTTTCTCCACTAAGTGCAGAGCTCTGTTGTGTTTGCAAGAACAATCCCCGACTCCTGCAGTGTTATCTAAAAATAGGACAGAGACGGGATTTATGCCTCTGTGTACCGGTTTTTTAACCAAGATCCCCACATAGATTAACCTTATTAAGGACAGCGCCAATTTATCCACCTGCAAATGAGATCAGGCTTTTATTCTTAGTGTTTGTACTCCTCAGTGTGGGACTGAAGCGCAGAGCTGACATCGATTAATCAACTTATTCAATCGATTTTTATTTAGAAATGTCACCAAGTCAAAACAGCAGTCATTAAAGGCAGTCTGAACCCTGTGGTTATTCACAGAAAGACCTCATTAATCCGCTGAGAGACAGAAACACTACCTTTAACAAGAGTCTGTGGAGGACCAGGACTAACGCACCGTTTTCAACTGTTCATAATATCCAATAAACAGTAAAGACACGGGGCACCATCAGTCTAGCTGTTTGTGTCTGATGTACTGGTGTTTTCTCATCCCAGAGGTTGCTGGTTGCCTCTATATTTTTTTTTTCTTTTTACCTGTTTGGTTTTTTCTCTTTAACAACCTTTTACCTTTTTATTTGTTCCTTAATTTTTTTTTTTTTTACCTGTTTAGTTGTTCCTTTAACAACTTTTTAACTGTGGTTGTTCCTCTTATAAAACTTTTTACCTGTTTGGTTGTTCCTCTTTTACAACTTTTTGCCTGTTTGGTTGTTCCTCTTTTACAACTTTTTGCCTGTTTGGTTTGTCCTCTTCAACAACTTTTTGCCTGTTTGTTTTTTTATTATTAACAACTTTTAACCTGTTTGGTTGTTCCTCTTTTACAATTTGAACAACTTTTTACCTGTTAGGTTGTTCCTCTTTTACAACTTTTAACCTGTTTGGTTGTTACTCTTTTACAATTTGAGCAACTTTTTACCTGTCTGGTTGTTCCTCTTTAACAACTTTTAAACTGTTTGGTTGTTTCTCTTATACAACTTTTTACCTGTTTGGTTGTTCCTCTTTAACAACTTTTTTTTTCTTTCTTATTTCTTTTTTGCTGTAAATGATGTAGTTCTGCGGTTTTCTTTGACAGATGATATCAGATTGTTTGTTTCTGACTTTTACAGTTGACCTTTTCCCGATGAAAGCCTGTTTTGGGCTCAGTGGGTCAGTGTTTTTACCGGCGCCTCTGTCTCTCTGTGGTAATGATCCAGTCAGTTGACTCGTGTAACTTCAGAGGACCTGTAGTACACTTGTACGTTTCCCAAAGTGGCATCCTGTTTTTGTTGATCTGTTTTATTTCGGGCGGCGTTGAGGCTGGATGTGGGAGTATCAGAGGATCAAACAGATTATCCAGAAACAGACTTACACACCGCGGGTGGCTGCCAGGTTTCCTCCTTAAGCATCCTTCTCTTCAAGGTAACACCGTCAGGTGGAACACAGCCAGCAGTGAAAATCCTCCATTCCTGTCCACTTCTACCTTTTTAGTCCACCTTTCAAACGACCTTTTTAATCTCAGCTCTGACCCTTGGCCAGAGAGGAGACCTCAGTTAGCCACTTCAAAGAACAGGGGGTCGGCCATTTTTATTAGTTTTGGTCGAATCAGGTCTAATGTCATTTTGTAATCACGAAAATAAAAAGTTGTCGAAGAATTTTTCAGACGTCTAAAAGTGACAGCGGAGGCTCGTCAACAGGAAGTTACTGTAAGCCTTCGAAAAAGTGTTCGACCTGATGGTATTTACTACACATGATCGAGGTCCACCCCTAAACGCATCTATGAGCCGATCCCTCCACTACAGCCATAGCGCCACTCTGTGGAAATACATGGTACTAACTTGTACACACTATCACCAATCTTAGACACATTTCACAGTTTCAGGGCTCGACAGTGTGACTGTTTCACTTGCATTTGTGACTAAAAATAGATGTGTGTGAATTGTAAAATGTATTTAGGGGCATGTGCACATAAAAAAAATTTGCCAAATGCTTTTTCATGTAAATACGGCAGTGAAGTTAGTTTTAGGTTGGATATCTGATGGACATTCACTGCAGATCTATTGGTGTCTTCTCACTCTCCATAAACAGGAATGACAACAGCAGCACGGTTAAATCTACCCGACATCCTCGCTGTCAACTTGGGTGTTGAATAAGGGACTGTCAATAAAGTACTGGTTGATGTTCTCAAAAAGGCTGTTTTCCCTCAATAGCCTCCGTGTCATTTTTTGTGTTAAATTAAAAGGCAAATTTTGAACCTTACTTTCAATAGCTTCCATGTCATGTGACCAATTGACCTAAAATTGATTTTAAATAATAGTACTTATGTCGACCAATAAGACAAACATTATTCGATCAATTTTCATTGTGCCCTTAAAGTTCTTCGTGTGCTCCATATGTGCTCCTTGTGAAAAAAGTTAGTTTCAAGCCGTTATTTTTATAATGGTCCTAGCCTAAACTACTCTACGTATACATGTTCCTCATAGTAACAGTGACACCTACTGGAGCAAAGTGGTTGTAACTCACAAATATGTTCTTCTGAATAATAATTTACACTTTTATCAATGCCTCATCTGCTGGCAAAAGCAAGCCTTACAGTGTTCCATATGCTCACAGTCTTAGCATTAGCATATCTAAAAGACAAAGAGTTCATTTAAATTGGTGATTTAACTTTTTCCTTTTTGTTGACGTCGACCATAAAGAGACATAAAATTCAAGAGACAGTAAACATAGAGTTGACAAAGACATTTTCGTTTTACTTTCAGAGCTTTAAGGCACAGTGTGACATTTACAGGTAAAAATACGTAAAATTTACGTTTTTTTAGCGTGTTGAGACTTTGCACAGTTTCAGCGGGATTATATAAAAAAAATCGTTTTGTGTAAAATAATGAGGCTTTATAATTTTTATAAAATTTTTCATTTTACCCAGGACTGTGTGAAGGTGGAAAGACAAAAAATTCAAGACAAGCATCAAAAATCACATCATCATCATCATCATCATCAGTCGGAGCTCTAGTATAAAAGTGAAAACATTAAATTCATAAACTTAGAAAAGAAGGAAGTCCAGGCTGCAGTGTAAAAAGGTTTCATTTGAAGGATCAGAAAAAAGGACACATTCAGGTCAGCTCGGCTGTTTTCAGGAGTTTCCTTCTCATGAAGTCACAGCTGGAGCTTCAGATAAAACACTGCAGTGATTCTTTACAAGTTCAGTCTGTTACTCTTCTTCTTCTTCTTCTTCTTCACATTTAAAAAAAAAACACAGCGGTGGAGGCAGCAGCTCCGTGATGGTCTACGGAGTCCAGACAGCAGCAGGGTCTCCCGCACAGCTCTCTAGGGGCTCCACATGGCCGCAGAGCTCAGACTCAGCTGGTTGAACTTTCACATGTTGTTTCCTGATGGAGGATGTAATAATCAATCAAATCAGATAAAACTCCAGATTTCCACATTTATCATTTATTCATATACTGTATATATAGTTATTAGTACGGTACATGTAATCATGCATTTAAAAATTTAATGTATTTAAAGTGATATTCCTGCTTAAAATTAATTTAGGGTCAAACACACCGTAACACCGAGTTAGACAAGGCAACAACTGAAATTCCATGTGACTTTCTCCATGATACTGTCTCTAGGGTACAGATAATGCCACAAATAATGCTCAGAACAGCACCTAACTTCATCAACAGTACATATAAGGTCCCAGCCATAGTGCTAGCCACCAAACATCTTTTTAACTTTGCCTTATTTCTTTAACAAAGAGACTAAACACAACTCACCTACTCTCTTCCAGCAGCCGCTTGTTTGTAGCGAGACCTCACCAAGTCCATTACGGACTACAGCGGGGTGATGCAGCTCAAGGAAGAACATTTATGATCATTTCTTTATCATTTCCTTGAAGTAATAATCACCATAATAATCATTTTGCACTGCAGATGCGGTAGTTCTTCTACCTTAGCGTCTCGGTCTGATTGTATTTCCATGAAGAAATGATCATAAACTCGGTTGTACGGTGTTTGACCCTAAATTAATTTTACGACGGAATATCCCTTTAACTTTTTTCTGTTATTTGATTGGTTATTTATTTATTTATTTATATATGAATTCATTTCCCTCAATTGTCATATAGATTCATGTTTAACTCTGAGTCTTAGTAAAGTCCAGACACGACTTCTAAAACAGGATTCACTCTAATTCAGTATAAATATAAGGACATCAGCTTCACTGACTCAGACTAACTCAGACTGTGTCGATATCAGGCTGTAAACAGGTGTATTTCTGTTGTAAAGTTGGACATTTTTAACATGGGGCTCTATGGGGACTGACTCGCTCAGAGACAGCCTCTAGTGGACTGCAGAGGAACTGCAGTTTCTGAGACTTCTGTTCTGGCTGTGTCGCGTTTTGAGGATTCCAGATTTTTAAAAATGACTTAGAATTTAACTAAATTATGAAATTTGAAACAGAAATAGTTTGTCGTAAAGTGCATGACTTTAGTGTTGAAAGGCGTTTTTATGAATCACCTCGCTCTTTTCTTCTTCTCTGCTGTTTGTGTTTGTTGGTGCTCCAGTTTCTTCAGGTTTTTCTGCAGAGGTTTTCTCATCCTCCTCCTCCTCCTCTTTCTTCTCTCCTCCTGATGAAGACCCATCTCCCCCACCTCCCCCCTGTATCCCGCTCTCCACCTCTTCCTCTTTCTTGTCCTCCTCTTTGGGCTTGGCGTTCATCTCTGACACCTCCTCTTCGTGGGTTTCATTTTCCGTCGAGGTTGTTTCTGTTTCCTTCTCTTTCACCTCGTCTGTTTTCTCTTCTGTCTTTTCCTCTCCTTCCCTCGTTTCCTCGTTTTGTTCACTTGGCGTGCTCGGAGAGGTGTCTCCACCCTCGCTGGTGTTGACAACATCATCTCCGCTGCTGGAATTTCTGTGGCGGCGGGATGGTGGGCGCCGCCGAATGGAGTGGCGAGCTCTGCCCTAGAGGACAGGTGAGGTCAAGCTTTTACTCTGAGAGCTGTGACACATATACCTGCACAAGTGTTGGCGTCAATTAAACTGACCAATCAGAGAGCTGGATCTGACTTGACTCACCTTGTTTATACTTGTTAGGATGGATCCCTCCGCTGCAGAGGGAGGGGCTTCGAAAGAGGCGGGGCCTTCTTCTTCTGTTACAGGTGAGGCGGCGGCAGGGCTGATAGAGGTGGGTGTGGAAGCAGTTGTGGTTGCCGCAGTGACAGGGGCGGAGGTTGGGGATTGTGGCGGGAAGGTGGGAGGCAGTAGTCTGAAGCCGGGGCTCTTTGGAGAGGGAAGCAGTGCCGTGGGGGAGAGAGCGAGGTTGGCCTACAGGGGGAGACGGGGTGATGTCAGAATGATGTCAGAGTGATGTCAGAGTGCACAGTAACAGTAACCATAGATATAGTTAAGAGTATTTTTGATCACGCAGATTACTCAACTTCCTTCAGCTACCATACAGCATACCAGAATGGTATACTGGAGTAAGATGGCCGCCATGTAGGGACGCTGGTTACTCCGCTTTGAGTCATCTAGCCTTTTTTATAGATATCTCTGACAGTAACCACCTGGACTCACCTGCAGCTTCTCTATCAGACCAGAGTTCCTCTTGGCTTTGGCAGGTAGAGGAGAGGTGACACCTGCAGGCTGCTGAGACACAGAAACACACACACACCTGAAAATTAGAGTTCAACGACAACAAACACAAACTTCAGTTCGTCTAAATCCTTTATTTGAATCTAAAAAGTGTAAATCTGATTTCAGCAACACGTCTCTTAAAAGGTCAAAAAGTTTGAGGGTCGGGGGCCTTCACACCAAAACATGGACTCTGATGATTTTTTATTTATGATATGAGAACAATATGATTTGAAAACCTTTAAAAATACATATATATCACCCCTCAGCTGACCTGCTCTGTAACCATCAGTACCAGCTGTTTAAAAAACTTACACCAGCTTTTATAACATGCCCTCTTTAAAACGAGTCTGTTCCTCACCTCCTGGTCCTCTGTGTCGGGTTTTGGGAGTTTTAAGGAGCGTGGAGGTCTTCGTCTGACCGGCTTCTCCTGGTCCACAAACAAACAAACAAACGAAATAAATTGTAAAGGATTAGATTGTGTGCTTGAAAGGTGTTTTCATAACGACGTTTGGTCTACAGTGTAGCTATTGTACACTGTTCTGGGCTGCACTACACCCTTAGTACTGCCCCTGTGTATGGGGGGTCCGCAAGGTGTCTACTTTTCTGGACTGGGCCTGACTGCTAGCGCAGTTAAGAAGGGGTCTAGTTAAAATCAGAGCTACCCAACTTGATCCACTTCATGCCAAAGCTTTTCGAGTCCACTCCAGGTTAAAGCTCCCTCAAGTGGGTTAAGAATGTCTCATTATTTCTCCCCTCGCCGTATGTACTTTGATTATAAGGCGTTCTCTGCACTGCAAGAGTCTCATTGGTCAACAGAGCTGTCAATCATAATGTCATTTTACTCTACAACAAAGATAAAGAAAACGAACTTTCTTCCTGTAGAATAGAAACAGATTTACTTTTTCACACAGACAGAAATGTCTTGTGTCTTTGAGCTCATTTAAGACCAAAAAAAAGAGAAATATTTACCACTGAAACAGTTGTGTTTAGATTCTCATAACTCTCTTCCTGACCTCATTTCCTGTTTTTGTTTTTTCACAAACTGCTGTTGAAGCTCAGCAACATGAGACTGAAGTCAAATATAACCAAGATTTGTTGCATTCAAGGACATTCAGAAAACTCAGATCTCTAAGATACCATCTCATGAACAACTTTGAAAATTCTGTTCATGTCCTCGGACAAAAACCTGAAAAACTCTGTGACTCGTCCGTTTAGAATAAAACCCTTTCAAAGTAAAGGATCACAGGAAGACTGCGCACTAATCACTGATGCTGAGTCTTCTTCATAGATTTTACTGAAGGTCTTTGTGCTCGCATATCTCTGGATAAAGTCGGGATCAGACTCCCTGAAATTTCCTGAAAATATCCAGGAGTATAAAAAGGCTCTAACAGGTCATTTTGAGTCTCTTTGTGGTCTTTTGTCTTTTTAAAGTCTTTTTGTTTCTTGAACCTGAAACTGTTTTGTTGTCTTGTTTGTTTCAGGTGGTTTGGATCCAACAGAGGTGGTCCAGATTATTAACACATCGGATGTTGAACTCACTGTTTCTTGTCCGGCAGGTTCGTGTTGAGGAGCTGAGCCTTTGAATCGACCAGCGAGTTCAGCCACGGAGCGCCGAGATGGAGCCTCCTCCTGAGGGAAGGAAATAAGGAAAGGAAAGAGTGAAGGAAAATGGATGCAGGTAAATCTGAGGACGTGAAACCTACGAGCTGATGTGTGCAAACAAACTCTTAATCAACTTTCTATCAAGAATATTTGTGTTAACTAATGTGAAAAACCTTACCTCACGCTTCCTGAATACTTTTCAAAATAAAAGCCCTTTCTGTTATTTTTTTTTTAGTGTTTAATGAGTGCCCTTGTTTTTACATTGTGCTTTTATTCCAAAAGGGTATCCTGGACGCAGGATTTTTTTTGTAGGATGGCAGGGGAAGGTCCCGCCCTCCTTCGCCTCTGACTGGCTAGAAATGCTGGGCTCTGATTGGTTATTCCTTATGGCTGTGAAACGTCATCATCTGTTGGGTTAGGATTAGGGTTAAGAGATTCAGAATTGCGATAATGTTCTGTAATGTTCTGTTCAATGTACAGAGCCGACAACCTGCGCTCGGCTTGAACATTTGATGACGTTTCACAGCCAATCAGAGGCGAAGGAGGCGGGACCTTCCCCCACCATCCTACGAAAAAAATATCGCACCCTGGACGCGGGCTGTCAGCTCTGTACATCAAACAGGACATTACAGAATATTATCGCACTTCTGAATCCCCTAACACTAACCCTTACCCTGAACCTAACCCTAACCCAACAGACGATGACGTTTCACAGCCATAAGGAATAACCAATTGGAGCCCAGCACTTCCAGCCAATCAGAGGCAAAGGAGGGCGGGACCTTCTCCTACCATCCTACAAAACATTTTTTCACATCCTGGACAGCTATCACATAAATGAAGTAACATTAACGTTAAAACATTTATTGAAACTCATTCTTTTTCCTTTGACCTCTAATGTACCTGGTCGATGAATGAATGAATGAATGAATGGTATTGTAGATGAAGGTTGACAGCCCAACTCAGCATGTACTCAGAAGCCTATGTGCGTAGACTATCAATCAAAACTGTAACTACGCATCTAAACAATGTGGACTCCCTGTGATTGGACCACTCTCTGGTGTGACCGCTGCCTCTTTTACTTTGGCGGGTCTTTCCCCGTGTTTCAGGATGTTTCCCGTCTGTGGTGTGTCATCCATGTGTGACTGTATCAGTGTTGTCATCAGTGGGACAGCTGCTCATTTGAGACTCGGAGACAACATGCCACACGTGTTTTCGACATGTTTAAACCACACGGAGGGATGTTTCAGAGGGGGTTCAAACGTTCCTTTTGGATGTTTAAAACTGACGGGGAGGTGAAGAGTTAACCTGAGTGCGCTGTGTGTTTGTGATCAGTCAGGATGGGAATCAGAACATGCTCACCCTGTTCGGATACAATGTGGTGTGTTGACATTTGTAGCGTTCTACCTGATGATATGAAGTTGACTATCGGCGTCCCCCAGGGCTCTGTGTTGGGTCCTCTATAATTTGATTTTAATATTAACAGTTGCCAACAACAGTGCCGTGAACTTAGTCCTACCCACTTCCAGTTCCCCGTCCAACTACAGACTCAGATAATGACATTCATTCATTAAATCTTTTTTGTCCCAGAGGGTTTGCAACAGAGGTTCAAATAATGTATACACGACATCAAACTACATAAAATCATATATGTTATAGATGCATACATCTATACCACATACTACAGCTTATTTAAAAACCCAACAGCTGATGCGATAGATGAAGTATCTCAAGTATCTGTTCAATTTGGCCCTCCCAACATCAGTAAACCTGCTCCCGAAGTCTAAATTCTGCATACCAAGGATGCTGAGGGTCTCCCCGGATGGCCTTTACGTGAACAACACGACCGAGTTCATTCAGGTCAGCACTGACAATCTTTCTGCAGTTTAGTTTAATGATGTTTCCCAGCCTGTTTTTGTAAACCACGTGGATGTTATCAAACTAACAGATCATAACAAAAGTTAAGATGAGTAAAATATTTCTAAAAGAGATTTGTCAACATTACATCCTCTCAGCTTTTTTGAGAAGAACAGTCTCTGATTGGTCGTCAAAGCTTATCCCAGCTTATCTGTTGATTAATGTAACATAACTAAATGTAATGTAACAAATGTAATGTAACTTGTAACTTGATGTAACTTTGCTGAATATAACCTTATTTAATGTTGCGTGACTTAATGTAACATTACTAAACGTAACGTAACAAATGTAATGTAACTTGTAACCTAATGTAACTTTGCTTGATTTAACCTAACTTATTGTTACGTGACTTATGCTGTGTTCGAGTTACCTTAGAAGTCAGATGTCGGAGCTGAAAATGACATCACACCCGAGTTCCCAGCGTTTCAGTTACCAAGTCGGAAAAAAGCAAAATAGGAGGCCTAAACAAGATGGCTACATCTACGAAACTTATTTTAGCGCTTGCCTTATATTCGGACAAGGCAAGCGCTAAAATAAATTTCGTAGATGTAACCGTAACTAAAACGCTGGGAACTCAGGTGTGATGTCATTTTCAGCTCCGACATCTGACTTCCGAGGTAACTCGAACGCAGCCTAATGTAAGAATCATTTGATGTCAAACATCGTCATATTACTTAATCTAATGTATTTTGGTGTAACATAACATGGCATTCCGTAACATGATGTAACTTTGTTTATTGTTACTTAATGTAACATAACGTGACATGTTTTAGAATGACATAACGAAATGAAACCCTACACGCTTTAGTGTAACATAAAATCACATCACGTGATGGTCGTGATGTGACATTATTGTGTGACTGTCATGTAATATTATGTCATGTCCTGTTACGTCACATGATGTAATGTTACAAACACGTTCTGATGTCGTGTTTGATGGTGCAGTTTGTGGAGCGTCTAACATTGTGTGAACTAGATGATGTCTTTCCTGCTCAGTCATACAGATTTATTCAGTTTATCTGAATCTGACCCTGTTTTTTTTTTTTCTTGTATATGAACAATGACTTCCCTGCTTGCCTGTAATCCTGCTTTAAATGAAGGCGGAGAAACTTCTTCAGGAAAAGAAATTAAAGGAGGGGGCTTATATTAGGAAATTTATGGTAATAAATCAACAACCTCAAATGATTCATAGAAACACAGAAACCACAGAGACACAGAACTGAATATTCCTCTCCATAACTCAGTTATAAAACAGTTTTATCTGTGCAAACAGGAGGATACTTCAAGTCTATTAAAGGATCAGACAACTACACACACATAGACACACACACATACATGCATGCGCACGCACACACAGCTGTTGACGTGGGGCTGATCCCCGTCCATTTCAGCTGAAGGTCTCACATAGCTGACATTCAACAGATAATGAAATTGCAATGCAGGGAGGGCGCACACACACACACACACACACACACACAGAGGGTGGCGTACATTTTTTCTACAGTATCGTCGACCCACATAATGAAGACACTGAGTTAGAAAACAACCGTTTAACCACTTCCTCTGTGTGTAAGTGTGTGTATGAGTGTGTGTATATGTGTGTGTGTCATATCTGTAGTTGTGAAAAAACACGTGAGTGTCGTTTTACCCTGTTTCTACTGAATTTTCAAACTGACTGTACTTCATTTATGACTCAGTGTTAACTGCAGTGTGTCTGCAGGTTTTCTTCACATTATTTTATAACAAATTCTCCTTTCTTTCTTAAATGACTACAGCTCCCATGATGCTTCAGCAATACAACACTCCTGTCTAAGGTGACATTAACACAGATAAAGCCCCTCCCACTTCCAGGTTAGCTCCTGTTCTGCTGTGGTTGATCATGTAAATAAGGTTATTAATAAAGCTTGGGGTAAAGACACTTTCCCTTTTGATTTAAGTTCATGGAGAGAGGAGAGCAGGGAGAGGAGCAGAAGAAGGAGAGAGGAGAGCAAGGAGAGAGGAGCAGGGAGGGAAGAGGAGAGCAGAAGAGGAGAGCAAGGAGAGAAGAGCAGGGAGAGGAGCAGGAGGAAAGAGGAAAGCAGAGGAGGAGAGCAAGGAGAGAAGAGCAGGGAGAGGAGCAGGAGGAGAGGAGAGGAGGAAGAGGAGCAGGAGGAAAGAAGAAAGCAGAAGAGGAGAGCAAGGAGAGAAGAGAGAAGAGCAGGGAGAGGAGCATCAGGAAAGAGGAAAGCAGAAGAGGAGAGCAGGGAGAGGAGGAGGAGAGAGGAGTGCAGGGAGAGGAGCAGGAGGAAAGAGGAAAGCAGAAGAAGAGAGCAGGGAGAGAAGAGAGAAGATCAGGGAGAGGAGCAAGAGGAGTGAGGAGAGCAGGGAGAGGATCAGGTGAAGGCAGGTGTGTGTATTATGTGGTAAATAACCAAAGTCAGAGCTCTTGTCAAAGTAAAGAATCGAAGTGTGGTCCCTTTAAATACTTTTACATATTTTTCTTTTTTTAGTCAGTTTTAGGGGGTCAGTATCTCAGGAGGTGGAGTGGTCTTCCAATAACTGGAAGGTTGGCGGTTCAATTCCCCCCTTTTACCTAGTCTGTCCATTGTGTCCTTGGGTAAGACACTTAACCCACCTTGCTCCCAGTGTGTGTCCTCCACTGGTTTATGATTGTGAGTGTTGTGTGGTGGTGGTCGGAGAGGCCGTAGGTAGTTTACCACCACCAGGGTGTGACTGTGTGAGTGAATGAATGATATATCCAATGAAAAGGGCTCTGAGGGTCTCTGATAAAGCGCTACAAAATCTGATGCATCTTTATTATCATCCATATGGTGTCTAAAGATTAATAAGACTACATAATCAGAGTGTTCACCATCTACTGGTAGAATTAAATCTGTGCTGAGCTTTAAATCAGAGCCGACAGTGTGTTAACATCTGTTATAATTAGGACCTCGTCAGACCAACATGTTAGACTTCCATGAATGTGTCATCAGTGACCTAAAGTAACCCGTAGGTCAGTAAACGCATCGCTCACACAGCAGGTTTCTCTGCAGATCTGCAAGTTGTTTAACTTTGGAAAATCTCCCCAAATGAACTCAGATTAAAGTTTAACTGGGTGATTTTCTGTGTACAAACAGCGAGCTGCTTCATTTACAAACAGTTACAGACCATAAATAAAGCAAGATGGTCAGAGTAATCCTACTGCGTTTACTCATGATATGTCAGGATGTCAGAGACGTCAGTCACCGCAAAATGTCCCCTGATGCAATTTAAATATGTGATGCCTTCAAGTGCTTGTGGAAAGCTCCGTCATTCGGCTTCCAGTACAGCTCATGTGGAGTTTTATAAACTGAAACAAAATGTTCTGATTAATCCGACACTAAATCCTCGCACTCAAAGCCACATTTGTGGTCGCCAGCTATTTATATTCTCATATTTGTCATATTTCTTATTTTCTTTCATGTTTGTGTCCCAGTTGAGTGAAATAAATATTTTATTCTTCAGTAAAGAAAAAAGAAAAACACGCTGCAGGACATCCAAGTGTGAAATATAAGAGGTGAGAGTGTTAATGACCGTGAAATAAAAGAGCTGACGACGTCTCTGCTCTGCAAACACGACCAGCATGTTGATGAAATATGATTCAGAGTTTAACTTCATCATGGAGCCGCTCAACACAAACACACACACACAAACACACGTACACAAACACACGTACACAACCTGCAGGTTATTTTTTGAACACACCAACGCAATTAAACACAAATCTAAAATCTGAAAGTGTGCGTTTTGATGCTGAAATGAAGTCGAAAATATTAAAAGCAGCTTCAACTTCTCTTTTTTTCTGCTCTGTGCTGCTGATCTGATGGAAAACACACACAAAAACACACGCGCCAACACACACACACACACACACACACACACAAAAGTTAAGTCTTTTACCTCCATCCTGCTCGTCGTCTGTCTGCGTCCTCGTTTGTGTCGAGTATGTGTGAGGGAGAGTCGGCCTGCAGGTTAAATATAGAGACAGAGTCACTCCACACACACACACACACACACACACACACACACACACACACACACACACACACACACAGCTCATGTTCTGTCACATGCTCATCATCTCTCTGCAGCTCATTCTGCAGCTTCATGTTGATTCATGAGATCACTTTCACTCCGGCAGAAACAAATCAGAGCGACCAATAAATCAATATTTTAATCATCACTTGTCAGAGAGGCAGAAACTCCAAACACAAACAAAACACTCACATCCTTTCAGACACACAGAAGTTAAGTTTGGACTTCAACCAAGTGTGTTAAAAATCTCTGATACTGATTTTAAAGGTACAGTCCGTTGCATTTACGGTGCATGAAGTCAGAGAAAATGCGTTTATTCATATGCATGTGCAAAAGTGAAAGATTTCTGCTTTAGGTTCTGCAGGAGGAAGCTAACAGTGAACATTCAAACTGTAAAAGTCTGATAGAGACAGTTCAGGAAGGACTCAAACTCACAGTCATTTCCTGTGTCCGTGTCACATGGTTTCACCTCTGGCCCCGCCCCCTTTTACCAGACCAGCAGCAAGTCTGGCTCTGTGTTTCAGAAAGATTTGACCTGCTGCTTTTTTACATCGTCATTTAGAAACTGAGTAATTAAGTGTAAATGAAATGATGAAAGAAAAAAGGTTGAGGATTAAAGTTTGCTCACAAACCTCAAATGTCATGTTTGAATTCACTTTAAAAATGAAATACAATACAATAAAATATGAATTATTTGTCTGGAAACTCTGATAAACTTCTGATAAACCAAGTTATGATCTGATCTGCTCAGTGGTGCTAAGGCAGCCGCTCTGTAAACTTCTTTGATGTTGGTACACAGCAGATCAAGGGTTTTGTTTTCTCTGGTATGACAGTTAAAGGGGTATTACGGTGTAAAATTAATTTAGGGTCAACCACATCCTAACACCGGGTTAGACAACCCCTCGAGAGATGAATGTTGCCAACCGCTTGCTTCTCAAGTTATACCAACTTTAGTAACGACTGCAGATAGCAATCCACAGCGGTCTAAGAAGCCATAAACAAACCTCAACAAGAACGCCACTCTATAGCCACAAATAATGAACAGAACAGCACCTAACTTCATCAACAGTACATATAGGGTCCCAGCCATAGTACTAGCTACCAAACATCTTTTTAACTTTGCCTAATTTCTTTAGCAAAGAAACTAAACACAACTCACCTACTCTCCTCCAGCAGCCGTTTGTTTGTAGCGAGACCTCAGGCCAGTCCATTACGGACTACAGCGAGGTGACGCAGCTCAAGGAAGAACATTTATGATCATTACATCATGGAAATGCAATCAGACCGAGACGCTAAGACAGAAGAACTACCGTGTCTGCAGTGAAAAATGATTAATATGGTGATTATTACTTCAAGGAAATGATAAAGAAACGTAAATCAGTCAAGTGAGAGGAGAGGGTGACATAGTTGAAGTCTGGTTTTATTTAAAGTGCCTCAGGATGTTGAGTCTGTACCCTAGAGACAGTATCATGGAGAACGTCACTTGGAATTTCAGGCGTTGCCTTGGGATGTATACAAGTGTTGTTATGATATGACTGAACTCCGTTAGAACATAATATGGCCGAATTAAAGTAAAAATAAGCGAGTTCATCAGAACAGAAAAATTATCAGATATTAAGTCAAAAGTTTAAGGACTTTCTTGGAGCTTAAACTGAACTCTGAGGTGGTCTGAGGATGGTCTTGTCCATCAGCAGTGAGATGATGAGGGTAATAATGATGGTGGTGGTGTGATAAAAGTAGCAAAGAGGGGCCTGCAGCCTGTCAGTGCTTCCTGGGCTGTGAAGGGAAGTTGAGCCATGCGGGTGGAGAAATTGCATTTTTCATTTCTGCTTTTGTGTTTCTTCACTTCTGAGTTTTCACCAACTTTCTTCTGTTGACACAAGAACTGAGACTCTATCAGAGATAAAGGACTGGTTTCTGGAGGGCAGTATCTTCTTGCAGGCAGCACCAAAACGTTTCTACAAGTTTAAACGGATAAACAAACAAAACAACCGAAACCATCCTCGTCAATCAGGTGTAACTCTTTCAACTTATCGTCGAACCAATCAGAGCTGGCGGTTTTGAGCAGCATGCAGGGGGAAGGGTGAAACAGACAGGAAGAAAAGCTGCTTTATGAGGAGGAAACCTTATAAGGTGAAGGTTTTGTGACTACAGTCAAGTTACACAACTTTATAGCTTCTGCAAGTTTCACCCAAAAAAACACAAAAACACGAGTTTTTCGTCTGGACCAGAAAAAAATCCACTGAAAACCACACGAAGATAAAAACAGGATCCTGGGTTTATCTGAACCCGATCCTTATAACAGACTTGTTAGTGGGGGGTTTGAAGGGGGCCCCACTTTAGGACTCCTTTTCTTGACTCAGGACTTCACTGGTTTAGTTTCTGGACTTGGTCATTGGGACTTGTAGGTCATCTCTGTGGACAGGAATGTATTTTTGTTTGTCTTGACTTGGGGCACAACTTCTCAGTCTTAAAGTGACATGCTAAGCAAAGGGGATGTTGGTGACTGGAAACAGATTTGGAAGAATTATTCTTTTATTTAGAACATGACTAATGATTTACTCTACTTGACTTTGGACTTGGTTTTTAAAGCTGCAGGTCTTGCTTTGGTACGACCTCAGGTCTTGTTAATCTGACTGCAGTTTTGACTGAAATTTTGATCTTTTAGTCTTGACTTGGGAATAGACAGAAGACCCCTATCAGAGACTTGACTGGGCTTGTTTTTAGTCTTGACTCTAGACTTGATTTTCCAATGTTGCAGGTCTTTCTTTGTGAGTAGTTGAAGGTCTTGTTGAGATTTGACTTTAAACTTCCAGGTTTTAGTCTTGACTTGGGATCAGATACAGTTTGTTGGTCTTAAATTCTGACTTGAATTGTTAGTAAAGACCCTCTCCAGGGTTTGACTTGAACTTGTCAATCTTAACCTTGGGCCTAGAAGTGAGTCGATACAGAACATGTCTCTAACATAGAAAGTGACTTGTCAATTAATGGTCTTTATTGGGATCTGAACAGTTTTTGGTATGGCCTTGATGTTTGGGACTTGTCTTGCCAAAGGACTAATCCAAGACTTGCCAGTCTTGATTTTCTTTTAATGTTTCTAGACTAGGCACAAATTATAAGGTCTTAAATTTTGTTTTTAAATCTTCTTTGTAACCTCAGAGGAAACAGGTCTTGTCTTGGGATTGACTTGGGCCTCCACACAGGACCCCATGACTGACCTGTGAACTGTCAGTCCTCATCTGTAGCTTGTCAAAGGATTAATTGTAAGTGACCTTTTGTGGACTTGTTGAGGGACTAGATCAAGGACCCATGACTAGGGACTTGAATCTGGACCTTGAGTGTTGACCTGAAAGCTAAACTTCCAGTTTCTAGTCTTAACTTGTGATTCGACACAGTACTTATTTTGGTGTTTGACTTGCGCTTGTAGCTCTTTATTTTGGTCTTGAACCTGAACGGCACTTTTTTGGTATGGTCTAATTCTAATTGAAGCAATAGTTCCAGACTTCTCATGAGACACAAGGTCTTTAACTCTGACTCAAAATGTTATGGTCTTGTATGGCAATCGACTACTTGTCAAGCTTTACTGTGGGATAGACCTCAGAACTGACATGTGAACTGCTGGGTCTTGTTTTGGACTTCGCAGGAGACTGATTGGTCTTGGCTTTTCACTTGAACTTTTCAGGACTTGCTCAGGGACTAGTTCAAGGACTTGTTGGTGATGACTGGAGACTTGAATAAGTGTTGACTGGAGACTAGACAGAAGACAATTTAATCATGAATCCAGGCTTGATTTGCTGGGATGAAACACCCTGAAGGAGTTCACAGCATTAGGACCCCAGTGATGCTTCTTTTCAGCAGCTCTGTGCTGCCACCTGGTGGTCAAACATCTGCTCCTACCTGACAGAGCACCTGTACAGCTGAGAGGTCAGTGAATGCATCATCTGCACCTAAACGACATGAAGAGGACAGTTTCTGACTGAGCTGCAGGGCTAATTTGAATATTTTGGGTTTTATTTTGGGTTTAATGACAAAAAAAAGTTGTTAAAATAAAATCAAGAAACCTAACAAACTTTTTTAAGTTAAAAAAAAGATTGAAGGGTAAGAAAATGAAATATTGGTATTAAAAAGAAAGAGCAGACATGAATGGAAATCTCATAAACCCTAAAGAAAAAACAGAAAAAAATCACCTTCAATAGTTTATTTATTTCTCTGTTCATATTTATAAATAAAAACACATGTTGGATTTTCATCCTGCTGCAAAATAAGAAAGAAAATAAAGAGGGTGGCATCTTCACATGGTTTCGTTCTGACGCTACAGTTAAAAAAAACCCAACATTGTTATATCAACATCGTGTGACGGGAATTCTGGGTAATGGAGTTCGCACACTGCAGCTCAAACTGACAGCTGCTTTCTATTAATAAACACAATGTGACATTTGTTCAGAGTAAATGAAGTTAAGTGGATTTAAACTTCATGTCCAGCTGAACATGTTTTTTAAGAAAACACACACACACAAACACACACGCACACACACACCAGCTGGTTTATCAGTGTGTGTGAGTGACTTTAAACTGTGCAGATATTTTTTAATAATCATAATAAAATTTTATATTTCCTCTTCAGGAGAGCATCAAACAGTGAGAATATTCAACAGGTGGACCAGAGGAGGATGTTTGTGGCGCAGCGACGTCTTCATGCTGAGCAGATTCATGGAAAAGTCTGATTTTGAGGTCTGACTATGTTTCTGAAGATGATCTGCAGCCTCTCAGTTTCTCTCAGCAGTGATTTTTAGGGGGCGGGGCTTCTATGAGAGTGAGGTGTTGCACTGATTGGCTGCCTGAATGTTGTCTGAGAGCATAAACTCAGGTGTGAGCTCTTAGAACAGAGTCGTACCACCAAATAAAAACTCTTCCTCGCTGAGACCAAGAACCACATTTTATTGTACCAGAGCAGAATAAATGTTTTTTCAGTTTCCTTAACTTGTCTCTAGATCTATATGATGATAAATAATCTTTGTTCTTCACAGATCTTTGTCATAATTTGTATTTATCTGTAAAAAAGACAAACTTATCAGTCTGTTTTTTAAACACCTACTCTATCTACTTTTCTGTCCACAGTCGTACAAACTTCTTCTTTGGTTCTCGTCTCTGCTGTGTCCTAAGTTGTGTCCTCTGTCCAGTGGAGTCCATATCAGACTCTTTAAGAGTTTTAAAGCACAGAGGATCCAAAAGTTTGACAGAAAAATGGATAGAAAGAAAAGAACAGATTCCCCGTGAGTGAGTCAGTGAGACATGAGTCCCCAGCAGGTCTGAGATCAGCTCAGTGACGTCCCTGCTTCTTCTTAAAGATCTTATTAAAAGCATTTCTCCTCCGGCTGGTGGACGACTCACTCTCCTCCCCCTCGTACTCCTCCACAGGACTCTTCCTGGTCGGGATCTGTGGGACCGTCCCTCGACCGCTACCGGATGAGCTGGACGAGTTGGAAGATGCGAAGGTGACAGGGCTGTCGGTGGTGTTGGACGTGATACAGAGGGAGCGAGTGGAGCAGGAGGGGCCGATGACGGCGGCAGAGCTCCCTCGAAGCTCCCCGAGACTGGAGCTCTTCTCTAAGCCTCCTCCTCCTCCTCCTCCTCCTCCTCCTCCTCCAGAGCCCTGACTATGCAGGGGGTGGAGCCTGGAAGAAAAGAGGTAGGGTTTGGAGCTGTAGAGACTTCGGGATTCCTCGTGGGAGAGAGGAAGGGCGGAGTCAGAGTCGGAGCGGTTCAGGATGTCCCTGAGAGTAAAGGAGAAAGGGGGAGTGAGGAGATGGATACTAACGTCGCTATTCTGAATGATTTAAATACACTGTAAAAAAAAGGATGGCACAACAGCTCAGAAAAGTGAGGCCAAAGCATTCAGAGCTCCCCCCACCGACCTGCAACAATAAAGGCCGTACTTTCTAGGCTCTAGCTAATTTATCAGACTACTTTAGGTTAGGGTTGGGCGATATGGAAAAAAAGTTTATCACAATATATTTTTTTCATATCTGTCGATATCGATATATTTCACCATATAAAAAATGCAATTTATCAGTGTTTATTGGTAGCATGTCTTTAGCAATTCAATAAGTTACTGCATCTATGAGGTCTTTGTGTCTCTTTGACGTTTTGTCGTAGGGCATTGCGCTAGGGGAAGCAGATTGACTGGTCGGCTGTTTCGGCTGCACAGGTGCCATGAGCTCCTTGCTCCGCTCTGGGTTTGTAACCTTTTGCGTTGCGCGTGTTCTGCCGCGTGGCGCTGCTTCAAGTGGTGAAAAAGATTTGAGGTATTCCCCGACTTTGCGAGAACATGTACTCGACATAATTTGCACATTACTCTGCTTCATGTCCGACCTCAAAAAAACAAAATACCTCCACACTGTCGACGTTTTCGTGTCAGTGTTGTCGACGATGTCGTCATGATTGGTTCAGCGCAAAGCAGACCCGGAACAACTCCCCTTTTCATTGGCTATTCGTATAGTCTACCAAAATATGACTATCAAAAAGGATATTGACCATGTTTTATATTGATATTGAGTGAAATTAATTTTCAATATACTGTATTTTTTGCACTATAAGGCGCACCTGATTATAAGACGCACCATCAATGAACGCGTCTCTTTTCATACATAACGCGGATTATAAAGCGCATTAAGACAAACAAAACAGTCAGCTAAGTCAAACTTTATTTAACTCTTTCAATAACTCAGCGAGGCTACGGTAGCTGCAGCGCTCGGACAAGCCAAAAGGATTTTAAGTGCGCCTTATAGTGCGAAAAATATGGTATATATCTTAATCATTTTATCGTTTTATCGCCCAGCCCTACTTTGGATCCGACTCTGGGTGACCCAGAAGCTTGTTGGTATTCACCAAATGACAGAAACGTTTGGACTAGGTAACAGCACAGAGTTAGGCACAGATTAAGTCCAGCAGGATTAGCATGAAAAGGAGTTTTTTGTACATTAGATCAAATCTCCGTATATAAATGTTTAGCTCTGAGACAAACTGATTCAGTCCTCCTGTGTTAGTTTGTGAGTATCTGCAGAAAGTCGTCATGCAGAGGAAGATACCCAAAACTGCCTGAGCGACAGCGCTGTCTCTGGCTGGGTGCAGCGCCCCCTGCAGGTGGGAGGCTAGATGTCGCCCCGAAAGAATGGAAGTAAGAAGAGCGGAAAAGCAGAGCGGAGAAGTGGGCGGAGCCTTCAGCGTACGAAGAAGAAGAAGAGTCTGTGGGGGGAGGGCAGAAGGAGAGGACAGGGGGGTGGAGTGGAGAGGTGGGGCCGATGGAGGGGTGGGACAAGGAGGAGGAGAGGGAGGGGGAGGGCACAGGAAGAAACTCCAGCTGGCCAATGGAGCGGCTGCGATTCTGCCGAGGTTGGCCGCTGAGAGGACGGGGTGATGTTAACGGGCCACACTCTTCCTGTTTTGGTAAATCCTGTCCTTCAACCAACCTCTGAGAGCCAAACATGACGGCAGGGTCTCCTATCCTCTGTCGCAGGGGCCCCAGACTCTGAGCTGCAGGAGAGAGATGACAGGGAGGAGTTTAAGTGAGGTGTTTTACTTTGAAAACCAGAAAACAGGAAGTTAAGGTTCAAATATAGACGACTAAGAGATCATTAATGTGCGAGGGGAAGAAACCGAAAAAGACGCTCCTGAGCTGACGAAGCAGATTCTCAGCAGCATCTCCATATTTGTCGTTGTTTTATTCCAGAATATTGTTGATTGTTTTTTGATGATTCATCAGTGGTACGAACCAAGTGGAAGTGGGGGTTTTTGATAAAGGAGGAAGGAACCAACCAGAGTGTTTCCATGGCGACTGGGTTTCTGCAATGCCGCTCAGGGGCCACAGGTCGCTCACTCGCCGGTCCATCTGCCACGCCGCATCTGCAGAGAGCCAATCAGGAGAGAGGTGCCAAGGAGAAAAGAGGAGAGGAGAGAAGAGGAGTTTTATGTGACTATATGAATTGTTTTGAATACAGACACCTTAAATATTTATAGTTCATCAGAGCTGACAGTCCTGGATTCTTTCCAACAGATGTTTGGGGACTTACACTGCAGCGTCCCAGGAGACAGGATGTCCTCATCCATGTCATCCAGGTCGTCAGACAGGAGGAGGTGCTGAGGAGTCGAAGGTCTCAGGCCAAGGAAGGACGGGTCCAGGTTGAGGGCGGCAGCCAGCGCTCCCAGACCGGGGTTGTTGACCAAACAGAAACCTGTCAGGGACTCGATCTGCTGCCAGCGGTGCAGCTTCTCCCGTAGGGCTGCCGTCACCTCTGCCAGGGCCTGTCTGTGATAAAGAAAACCTCCTTCATACATGAACAAAGGTCCTGAAAATTTCCTCAAATTACCCGACAAAACCCTGACGTCACCTGGAATATTTCCTGATGCTCAGTTTAAAATTTGACATAACTGTTCTGATTGAAGGTCTTTGTAGAGTGTTAACATAAATCATAACAGCTGAAGTACATCAGACAGTATGAAGGAGCATGAATCCTGTGCCAACGTCTTCACTAGCTACGTTTACATGGAGCCAAATATTTCGAATCGGATTAGAAGCCCAATCGGAATGAAAATGCTCCATATAAACACCTCATTCGGAATAAACAGGCCCATTCCGAATGGAATTTCATTCCGATTCACAGGGGTAGAATTTTCCTTTTCCCATTCCGATTAAAAGCAAAATCCTGTCATGTAAACGGTGAATCGGAAAGTTGTCAGGCTGGGTTCTGTCTGCGCATGCTCTGTCCTGATGTAAACAAGCAGTGACGTATGACTCACATGGAAACATGATGGCGGCTTCCAAGCAGAGCACGATGCACTGGTCTGCGTCGGAGAGTTTGTTTTTGATACAAACTCTCAAAGAACTAGACATTGTCGCACGCTTAGACGGTAGGAAAACACGAAATGCTGAACTATTTAAAAAAGTTCACGAAAAACTCTGCGAGGCAGGGGTGGCAGGGCTTCTTCTTCACGTCTTCTCCACTGTAGTGCGTCCAGTAAGAGCGCGTTGGTGGCAAGCTGTTGCTTTAATAAAAGTGAAAAAACAATCGCTACTACTCTGCTTAACAGACGAAAGACCTCCATCTTTGATCAATCACGTGATGTTTGAAGGTATCACGTGTCTGTAAATAGCTGTTCCGATTGAATGCCGTGGCACATGTAAGCACCAGATCAGAATAGATCGCTTCCATGTAAACAGTTCGCCTGGGAGCTTCAATCGGAATGATTATAATCTGAATGAGAAAAAAGTCTGCATGTAAACGTGGCTACTGACTGAGCTTCACGGCAGCATGACAGACTGTGAAAGTACCTGACAATGACCACTAGATAGCAGCAGTTAAATGCAAACAATAATATGATCTTCACTCTTCACTTTTCAACAGTTTTTACACTGAAACATTTCAAACAACTGCTTCATCTATTAATTTATTAAACCTAAAAGGCGGCATGGTAGAGTCAGGTTAATTATGGGTTGGAGCCTCTGAATTCTCCCTGAAATTTTCCCTGAAATTTTCCTCAATTTTCCCTGGAACTTTTCCTGAATTTTACTTGGTATTTTCTTTCAATTTTCCCTGGAATTTACCTGAAACTTTTCTGAATTTTGCCTGAAATTTTCCCTATATTTACCTTAATTTACCCTGAAATTTTCCTTAATTTTCATTGAAATTCCTTTTAATTTTCTCGAAAATTTTTCCTGAATTTCCCCTAAAATTTTTCTGAATTTTACTTGGAATTTTTCCTAAATTTTACTGAATGTTACCTGGAATTTTCTTGAAATATCTCTAAATTTTACCTGAAATGTCCCTAAAATTTCTCTGAATTTTCCCTGAATTTTACTTGTAATTTTTCCTGAATTTTACCTGAAACTTTCCCTGTATTTCTCCTGAAATTTTCCTGAATTTTACCCGGAATTTTTCTTAATTTTACTTTTAAGTTTCCTGAAAGCTATCTTGAATTTTCCTGTAATTTCCTTAGACTTTACCTAAAATTTTCCTAAAATTCCATTGAATTTCCCCTTAATAATTTTTCCTGAATTTTACCTTAAATTTTCCCTTTATTTCTCTTGAAATTTACCTTAATTGTTCCTGAATTTCTTTTTAATTTCCCCTGAAATTTTTTATCAATTTAACCTGGAATTTTTCCTCAATTGTACCTGGAATTTTTCTAAAATTTCCCTTGAAAATTTTCAGGTGCATGTCACAAAAAAGCTTAAACAATCCCCTGTTGAAAGTCACTCACTTTGCAGAAAGGATTTTATGGTCGACGTCATCCAGTGAGGAGCTGTGAGCCACGTGAAAGGTCCCAAACAGAGAGCTCCTCTTCTTCTTGATTTTCTCCGCCTGAAACACACCCACTGCCATCATCACCATCTTCATCATTGGTGTGTGAGTGTATGTGTTTTGGGAGTGTGTGTTCTCACCCCCTCGCGGGCCTGCAGCAGCTGCCTCTCTGCGCTCTGCTTCTTGACGTTGTAGTATTGAACCTCCACCTCATGGGTCAGCTGCAGCCACTTCTGTAGAGCCTCTGGTGGAGCCAAACGAGCTCGCGTCTCCAGCTCCCGCTCCGCCTTCTTCAGCGCCATGCGGACCTGCAATTAACACACACACACACACGCACAAAACAGATACATAAACACATGAGCTCACTTTCAGGAGTAAGGACCACCCAGAGAAATTTTTTACATCCACTTCCTTTAGTCAGGTGTGTCTACCTGCTCCAGCTCCTCCTCAGCGTACTTCTGTCGGCTCCTCTCGTTCTCCGTTCCCTCTCTGAGCTCTTTCAGACGCTGAGCTTCCTGTTTGGCTGAGTTGATCTCGCTCCTGAGCTCTTCCTCCACCTTCACCTTCTCCACCTGAACACAGCGCTGCTCCTCCTGAGCTTTCTGCAGCCTGATGGAAATCAACAACAAAACAGCGACAGAAACAACAAAAACGCGTTGATGTATGTATGATGGGCTGTTAAAAGTAGTTTTCTGACAATGCTGGATTTATCTGCATCATGACATTGACATTTGTACCGCTATTACCTGCTTGTATTACCGTGGTACCGTATTGAGTTTCTGCTACAGTAATAATGACACCGTTTTACTATTGGAGTCATTTGTCAGTTTGAGTGCTTGTACTACCAGCAGGAGGCGCTGTTTAGGATTTGTGTGTGTGGGGGTGGTTGGGTGAGGGTTATTGTTTGCGTCAGAGCATGAAGGAATGCGTATGTGTGTGTGTGTGTGTTTGTGTGTAGTCAGTGTGTGTAACAGAATATGTGACCTATCCTCGGTACATCAGCACCTGTTTGATTCTTATCTGCTGTCACTAAATCCTGTCCATCTGCTGACACACACACACACACACACACACACACACACACACACACACACACACACACACACACACACACACACACAGTACCACATTCTGCAGAGAGGGAAGCGACAGACAATGGTTTAGTCATCATTAAAGGAAGTGCTGCTCACTTTTGACAGGTCAAACTTTAGGTAAAAAGTTAAAATTTTATCTCTGCTCTAAAAATTCAGATTTTTCTTTTGGAATTTTGTGAAAAATATCAAAAGGTCAGCATTCTGTTTTAGAAATTCAAGTTTTTTTTTCTCATGATTCTGTCATAGATTTTAAAAATTCTGTGGAAAAATATCAGAATTTTGTTCAATTCAAAATTATCTTTGATTTCAGAATTGTATTTTTTCTCTCTCAAGATTCTGAATTTTATCTCAAAATTGTGACGTTGGGTCAGAATTCTGTTTTTTCCCTCTGAATTCTAGCATTAAATTCAGAACTTACAGAAAAGAAAAGTTAAAAGTCTGAGTGAGAAGTCGTTATTATGAAATAGTCCGAACTCTTTATTCAATCTCAGTGTCCAGTTTTTTTTTAAATCCTGACTCTCATCTCTGGATTTTTATTTTTATTGAGCATTCAGTTTTTTCCTCCAAAATTCTGAATTTGATTTTAAAATCAAAAACACGATTCTGTATGTAATCCCAGAATTCAGACCTCTCTCATGGAGTTTTTAGAAAAGTCAGAATTCTGTCTTCGATTCTAGAACCTCTGAGATCTAGGTCTTTCTTTAGTAGATGTAGCCATCTTGGTAACACTTGGTAACTGTAACGCTGGTAACTTGGGTGTGATGTCATTTTCAACTCCGACTTCTGACTTCCAAGGTAACTTGAACGTAGCACAAATTTTTTAGATAGAAACAGAATTCAGATTTTTTTCTGAGAAAAAAAGTTAGACGAAAAAAATTTAAAATTTAAAAAAATGTATTCAGTGGCCTTCATCCTTGTTGGTAGATATTTGTCAATGTTTAAATTTGTTTTCTGAAGGGAAGCAGTAGAGTTCATTTAGTTTAGGTTTCAGTCTGACCTGGGCCAGACCAGTACCAGAACCAGAACCAGCAGCATTATCAGCTGTAACAGCAGTGCTGACTGCAGTCATGGCAGAGAGAGAGAGAGAGAGAGAGAGAGAGAGAGAGAGAGAGAGAGAGAGAGAGAGAGAGAGTTTCAGGAAATAGAGTGAAAAGAAAAACCGAAGTATGAAACAGCAAGTTTCAACACGACACACTCGCACCCTCACACACACACACACACACACACACACACACACACACACACACACACACACACACACACACACACACACACACCTATATACAGTATGTGATATGTGTGTGAGTGTGTGCCGACTGAACTGCTGGCTGTTCCTGCCCATATAAGGACTTCAGATTGAAAGCTTCTGCGGAGACCGTTTGCCCACACACAAACACACACACACACACACACACACAAACACACACACACAGACAGCAGATGAGTTATTTCCTCTGGTAGTTGTGGCTCAGTTGTGTTTTGAAGGTTAATGACTTTTAATTGTTGGACAAACAGATGGAATCAGGTTGTAATCAGATTGTGAGGTTAGCTAGCAGCAGCTGTTTGTCCTTCAGTTTAAATTTAGCCTCATGCTAACCTCAGTGTTTACTCTGAAATCAAACATGCGGTCGATCACAGAGGAGCTGCCGGGTCATTTCATTCACTTTATTAATCAGTATCAGTGACATAATCGATAGGTTTAAGGAAAATGGAGGACAGTATATAAAGAGGTGACGTTTAACATGAGGCTCTATGAGGACTGACTCACTGCAGGACACAGCCTCTAGTGGACACTGGAGGAACTGCAGTTTTGGGGACTCTTATGTTGTAAATCAATAATTAAAATGCCATGAAATGAAGGTGTAACTGTGTTAGCTCACTTCTCCTGCAGGTCCATCAGACTCTCCTCAGCCTTTTGCAGACCCTCCAGGTCCTTCATCAGTTTCCCCAGATCATCTCTGGACTTTCTGGTCTGAATATAAGCAAACCAGCAGCCGCCCAGCGCCATCAGGACAGACATGCCCAGAACCAGGTCCTTCCATCGGTTCTGTCGGCCTGAAAAAAGACATTTCATGTATCAGAAGAGCGACCACAGGGAACATTTTCAAATTATAACTACATTTTAGAGTTGATTTTAAGATCTTAATGTTTTTAAAGCGCTTCATGGGCTTGCCCCTTTTTATTTGACTGAACTTTTGAAGCCATGTGTCCCCTCTCGGTCCCTCAGATCCGCAGACAAATTGCTCCTTGAAATTCATTTTCTGTCGCTGGGCCCAGACTATGGAACTCCCTCCCCCGTCATGTGAAACAAGCCCCAACTCCAGCTATTCGTAAATCACGTCTCAAAACACACTTTTATTCTTTGGCTTTTGACACAACCTAATCACATATTGTCTGTTTATTGATTACTTTTTAATTGCTTTTATGTGGTCTGCTCTTGTATTTCACTGAACGTTGATTTTGTTTGTTTTTTAATGTCTATATAAAGCTCTTCGGTCAACTTGATTGTTTTTAAATGTGCTCTACGAATAAAATTGTATTTTATTGTGTGACTTTTTATGTTTCATATGCAGGTAGTGCATCAAGGGGGTCTTTTATACATTTTGGATCCATTTTTCCTAATTTAGCCACTGGAAGAGCACCCACAGGGCACTTTTTTAACTCATCTTTTTGACTAAAACAACTTGACGTCCACATAGACATCTTTCCTTTTCATGCTAAATAAGATTCTTTGTTTCCATTTAAAGCCATGCATTATTTTCATATAGTTTCATACATCCATGAAGCCAGCATGTGAAACCTCTGTCGAAAAACACACCCCTGTTAAACACACACACGCACACACTTCCTCTGACCTGGCGGCGGTCCAAACAGGACGATGTCCAGAGCTTTGAGCTGAAGTTTCTGAGCGTGACTCCGGTCTAAGATCTTCAGCACGGACACTGTCAGCGTGGTGTTCTTCACCGCCAGCCTGCAGGAAACAGAAGGAACAGAACACAAGAGAATAACACAAACAGACCGGGTCAGAGACACAGAGGGAGATGGTGCGTTCAGAGAAAATTAGAAATCTGAAACATCTGAGATAATCAGAGAGGAGGACTTTTTAAAGACCAAATAAAGCAAGCACATTATTATATTTCTTTTTTTTGCCATATTTCAGATAAAATTATGTTTTCAATGTCTTAAAAT
The DNA here is from genome assembly GCA_962446985.1 of Xyrichtys novacula. Classification (NCBI taxonomy): domain Eukaryota; kingdom Metazoa; phylum Chordata; class Actinopteri; order Labriformes; family Labridae; genus Xyrichtys; species Xyrichtys novacula. The sequence goes on from OY660872.1 coordinate 11,942,682, forward strand.
GAAACTGTTACAGTAAAATAAATTTAAAAAATATCAAATGTCCTGTAAATGAAGCTCCATGTATTGGTGAACATAAAGTGCACAGATTTTCTTTCATATCGAGACCCTGATTGAACGAGAAATTCAAATCTTGACTTTCTTCTTATAAATTAACAGATTTATTTTTGTAATCGCAATTTTACTTCTACAACTACAATAGTAATATGTTATAAACTTTTACATGTGCATGTATAATTACCTCGGTAAAGACTTGCCATCCAGCTGGTGTCTCTTGAAGGTCTCTGTGTACTGAGGGAGTTCCACACTGAGGACCAGCCAGTCCTCCACCTGCTGCATGGTCCAGTTATACACTACACACACACACACACACACACACACACACACACACACACACACACACACACACACACACACACACACACACACACACACACAAACAGTCTTCAGTCTAAGCAGACTCATACATGATTACATTCCAGCCGTAGTTTGTCATAGTTTGTTCCTGACGTGTGTTTTGGTCACACTCAAGTCCCAGAGAAACCAAAATAAACAAGATTAAACAAAATTGAACAAAATAAACCGAAATAAACAAAACTAGTGTCCCACGAGGCACCAACGGGCTCGAGCCGTGTCATACCGTCACCTCTGTGGACCGTTTAATATTACAAAATGTCAATGAATCATATCATAATAAGGTCATAGAAAAGTATGATATAAAAAAATCGTTGTTAAGTATGATAAAAAATTTCATAGTATAGTATGATAAAAAAAATGTCAGAGTACAGTGTAATAAAAATGTTATAGTATAGTAAAAAATGTCATAGTATAGTATGTTAAAAAAATCATAGTTTAGTATGATAAAAAATGTCATAGTATAGTATGAGAAAAATGTCATAGTATACTATGATAAAAAAAATCAGTTTAGTATGTTAAAAAATTAAAGTTCAGTATGATAAAAAATGCCATAGTATAGTGTGATAAAAAAACCATAGTATAGTATGATAAAAAATTATTATATACTATGATAAAAGAATGTTGTAGTATAGTATGATAAAAAATGTCATAGTATAGTATGCTAAAGAATCATAGTAAAGTATGATAAAAAATCATATGTAAGTATGAAAAAAATCATAGTATAGTATGATAAAAAAAATGTCATGGTGTAGTATGATAAAAAAAATCATAGTTAGTATGTTAAAAAACGTCAGAGTATAGTATGATAAAAAAATCCATAGTATAGTATGATAAAAAATGTCATAGTATACTATGGTAAAAAAATCATAGTTTTGTATGATTAAAAAAAATTCCTAGTTAAGTTTAATTAAAAATGTTATAGTATAGTATGATAAAAAAAAATCAATGTTTAGTATGTTAAAAAAATCATAGTTAAGTATGATAAAAAATGTCATAGTGTATTATGATAAAAAATTTCATAGTACAGTATGATAAAAAGATGTCATAGTTTAGTATGATAAAAAATCATAGTATAGTGTGATAAAAAATCAAAGTATAGTATGATAAAAAAAACTCATAGTTTAGTATTATAAAAACTCAAAGTATAGTATGATAAAAAAAATGTCAAAGTTTAGTATGATAAAAAAATCATAGTTTAGTATGTTAAAAAAATGTCATAGTATAGTATGTTAAAAAATGAAAAAGTATAGTATGATAAAAAATCATAGTTTAGTATGATAAAAAATGTCATAGTTTAGTATGTTAAAAAATGTCATAGTATAGTATAATAAAGAATCATAGTAAAGTATGATAAAAAATTATTGTTTAGTATGATAAAAAATGTCCAAAAATGTCAATTTATATTAAAAAAATCATAGTTAAGTATGATAAAAAATGTCATAGTATAGTATGTTAAAAAATGTCATAGTAAAGTATGATAAAAAGAATCATAGTATAGTCTTTTAAAAAAATCATAGTTTAGTAAGTTAAAAAATGTCCTAGTGTTGTATGATAAAAAATCATTGTAATGTGTGATAATATATGTCATAGTATAGTATGTTAAAAAAATCATAGTATAGTATGATAAAAAATTCTTAGTTCAGTATGATAAAAAATGTCATTGTATAGTATGATTAATATGTCAGCATGTAATACGGTTAAATAACATTTTGTGTCTGATGAAATATTTTGTTTTGTTAGGTAATACTGTGTTCAGTGAAAGTTGTCTGTGTGCATTTGGCCTTCAGGGGCACCACAGCAGTAAAACATGTGTGATCCCTGCATGGCTCTAATCCTAGAGGAAACTTAAACCATGAGAAATCGGTTTCTCCCCTGTGAACCCATCTCACCCTCAGAGTTCTTCCAGGCTCTCCACATGTCCTCCACGCTGATGTGCAGGTCGGCTTGGTGGAAGCTGCTGTGTTTGGCTTTGGGGTCGTGATACTTCAGGTCCTCCCTGAGAAACTGAGAGAGAGTATAAACTTTAAAAACACGAGCCTGCAGAAACCTTTTTTTCTGAGTAACTGGGAGAAAAATAAACATTTAAGGTTAAAAAAAAGTTCTCTAATTTCTGTGCCAAAGTATTTCTAATATTTACGCCTCTTTGTCTGTCTCACCTCATCTGTCTCAGTCATGTCCACCGTCCCGTCCGCGTCGTCGTCCATCTGTTTGTGGATGCTGCAGATCGCCTCGAAACTCAGCAGAGAGTTCTCGTCCTCGCAGAGTTGCTGGTCTATTTCACACAGATCTAGACACAAAAAACAGATCAATAATTAGGTTTAATGATGACATCTTAAATGTGACAGAGTGAATTGGGGTCATAAAATTGAAGGAATCTCTTAAGCATCTAACTTAGCCTGCTGCGGCAAAATATAGATGGATGGGGGTGAAAGTGTCCCCTTTAAATCATTCCTTTGTGTTGCAACAATGCCGTTTTTGTCAAGACCCTTTAATTGTCACATCTTTTGTCTGTGAACGTTATAAGTTTGGTGGAGTTCAAGGTTCTGACAAACATGCAACGCAGTTTTTTTGAGCAGCGATACTTCCACCACGCAAACTTTCTTTCTCCAGGTGCAGTTTTAACGTCTTACTGCGCAGTACCCTTTATTTCTGGAGTGCAAATTGTCTTCTGTGCAGCGCATACTTTTAAAACACTACAAATTACATTATAAAATGTGCAATTTGGATTTCCCATCAGTACTTTCTGTGCCAAACACATTTCACTAGTCAGAACACTGTTGTACATATTTTCAGTGATCTGAGTTTAGATCTGAACAGAAAAAACAACATCCTGCTTCTTTATTTGTAGATCTGTTGGAGCCGTTTCACTTGGTAGATCATGACTTGCTGCTACTCAAACTAAAAACTGCTGGTCTAAGTTTCAAGACTTAACTGGTTCAGAAACTATTTTGCAGATCTAGCTCAGTGCATCTACACAAAAGGCCACAAATCTGATTTTCGTAAGATCACTGAAGGTGTCCCCCAGGGCTCTAGTTTGGGACCTGTTCTGCTCTCTTTCTTTCACAAATGACTTGGGTAAGGATATTCAAGTAAAATTCACCTCTATGCCTATGATGCCATCATCCACACCCACCCTTCCTCTGTAGTAAAAGTTTCACTCTTTACAAACAGCTCTTCAAAATTTCAGTCTAGTTTCTATCTCAGTGTTCAGATTTAATAACTCTGTAAAGAAACCTGATTTTACAAGCGTCAAACTAGTAAAGTCACATTTCACCGCAGAGCCGGTGCTGAAGGTAAAACCTCTGAGCGTCTCCTCTCTGAGACACTGTCTCTCTGTGACAAACGTAGCCCCCCGTCCATCGAGCCAAAAACAGCAACACTTAGAATAAACATCAATTTTTTCAGGCTGCCATCTTTGTTTGGGTGGAGGGACGGAGACACATCACAGCTCTGCTCCTCTGAACTCCAGAGAGAGAGAGAGAAAGAGAGAGAGGACTTCTTCTACTCCACTTAAAGTCACAATAAAACTTTTCCGAAAGTAATTTAGGGGAGACTGGGGACAGATGCAACCAACTGTCCTCATCTAATCAAAAACAGAGGTGATGACATCATACTGCACATGCTCAGTTTGACCTCTGTGAATGTTTTTCTGAGGGGTCGTATTTTTACTTCTGAATTCTTGTGACGACTTCTTCATAGCGTGATCAACCATCATGTTTCTTCCCCGCACAGTCTTCCCGTTAGCCTCAGTTAGCGGCTAACATCCACAGTCATCCATCAAATCGGTTATCTGAAGCTGTGGTTGTCATGGTAACGCAGCGGATTTAAACACATTGCACAGAGTGCGAACTTGATTCATGCCTACATTTGGTCATTTCAGCCTCCAGAGAGTCTCTGCATGATTGCCCAGTGTGTGTGTGTGTGTGTGTGTGTGTGTGTCTGTGTCTGTGTTCCTAAAAATGAGAGGGTTTTTTTTGCATCATCTGTTCCTGATTTTTCTCTGTCAGGTCAGTTATCTATAATGATTGTTTGAATAAATGTTGACGATTCAAACCTTCAAGTTCATAAAGACACGAACCACCGTAAACCGTTTAAAGACTCAATTTAACAGAAAATACTCCAAAGACTTCACAACCAAACTTCATGTCCCATTCTGGACTTAGTCGTTACTAAAGTTGATATAACTAGAGAAGCAAGCGGTCGGCAACATTCATCTCTAGACGGGGTGTCTAACTCGGTGTTATGGTGTGTTTGACCCTAAATTAATTTTAAGCTGGAATATCCCTTTCATGGAGCCTTCACAGATGACCATGACTCTGGTGATCTCCACACCATCAGGGATGCTGGATTTAACCACCTCCACTGAATTCCCACAACAGTATTGTAGACTTAGATGTCCGGTCTTGTCTGAGGATTCTGTCACTTTTACCCACCATGTTACTTTGCTGACAGGATCTGATATTCATGGAAATACACAGACGTAAAAAGACGTCAGTCAGCTTGCTGTGTGTGTGGGTTCAGAAAGCTGTGGACGAGCCGAGTATTTGAAATGATGGGTGGGGTGGTGGTCTCAGCTGTCTCTGAGTCGCCTGTGGCTTAAAACGCGTCACTCTGCAGCGCTGAAACCCGACGCTGACCTCCAGATTAAAACATTAAACACAGGTATCTGCAGGAGGACCACAGTCTCTGTCCTCCAGATTAAGTTCTCAGTCTGATCAGACACCACAGAGGAAGAGAGCAAGGTACGGGCGGCCCGAGGATTACCGCCGGCAGCTGGGGGGATCAAAATACTGAGATAATAGAATTAAACAAGAGGAAGGACGAGACAAAGTCAAACACGCAACATCAGGCTGCGATTCCCGCCATGCATTTCTTCAACGCTTCTCCTTTAAACACAGGAACATCATGAAGATATCGCTGCACCGAACTGAGGAGGATGAGGTCAGAGGAGATGAGGATGTAGGAGACGGAGGAAGGTCGTGACCCTGTATGCATCAACTGACACCAATCAGAGGTTGTCATGGTGATCAAAGCTTAGCAACAGTGGCGAGGATCCTGATGTTGATGGTTGAATTCTACCACAACAGTGATGAGGACAAACCACGAGCATCCAAAGACTCTGAAGAAGATTTCCTGCGTTTTAATGTCTTGTGTTTGTACGCGAAGGGAAGTTTGAGGTTTCTGTGGCAGGTTTTTAGGAGGATAGTTTTGCAAAGTTGTAATAATATAACTTTAACATAAAGAATAATGATATAATGAGTGCTGTGAACGGCAGCGGTTATTGTGTAATCTGAGCGGCAGAGTTTAAAGGTCGAGGAGTTTGAGGATGAACAGAGTCGACGGAGCGGAGCAGATGTTTGTGAGACAGCGGAGAGAAAACGCAGAAACATGAGCGCTCAAACACCAGAGCGAGGAGAAGCATATCTGCGGGACAATCTGTTTTTATCAACGTGTCCCGGAAACATCCAAGACCAAGGCTACAAATGTCCAAAAACGTCGTTCCTCACCTCTTTAACCCCAAAACACGTCACAGGAATAATGAGAGGCACACAGAGGAGTATCTGGATAAACCAGTTGCTCTTACACTGTACAGATGCGACAGACGCTGTCTCAACACGACTATCGGAGCACAGCCAGCTTCCTGTTTGGACGATTTCATTTAAAGGAGACAATCCAACCATAAAGTCTTAAAGAGGGTTTTAGGAGGTACTGCAGTGACTATGTCTGGGTGCGGGAGTGAGGTGTTTTTGACGCACTTCTAGTTCAATCCAACGTTCAATCCAAGGTTGTTGTTGAATTATTTATTGATTCAATGAAAAACAAACAAAAAAGAAAGATACGTCCATCTATCTACGATGATGAAGTCTGTGACGAGAGTGAAAACAGTGTGCTCTTCCCATTCCCCAGATCACTTCTTCACCTTTGTTCCTTTTGTAGCATTTAGTGCCCCTTGTGTTGACTGTGCGAGTAACAAAACAAAACCCCCCAAAAAATAATATAGATAAAATGGCTCAAACAGGTACCGCTTCTCATCAAACAACCCAGGAGACCAGATTCTGGAGTCTGGACAATCTGGAGGGGAGGATACTGTGTCAATGATCTCCCAAAAGGATGTGAAATTCGTCAGGATATTCCGGCGTAAAATGAAGCTATGGTCAAACACACCATAACACTGAGTTAGACACCCCCTTGAGAGATGAATGTTGCCGACCGCTTGTTTCTCTAGTTATACCAACTTTTTTTGTTGCGAGACCTCAGGGCAAGTCCATTGACTGCTGTGGGGTGCCACAGCTCAAGGAAGAACATTTATGATAATTTTTTTATCATTTCCTTGAAGTAATAATCACCATTTTAATCATTTTGCACTGCAGACGTGGTAGTTCTTCTGCCTTGATTGTATTTCCATGAAGAAATTATCATAAATGTTCTTCCTTTAGCTGCGTCACCCCGCTGTAGTCCGTTATGGACTGGCCTGAGGTCTCGCTACAAACAAGCGACTGGTGGAAGAGAGTAGGTGAGTTGTGTTTAGTCTCTTTGCTAAAGAAATTAGACAAAGTTCAAAGGATCAGAACCTCTCACAGACTGAATGTAGTTTGTCTCCTCAGCAGGTCTCCTCTAGTCTGAACTCTGCTGTTCTTCCTTCGTTGAGTAAATGATTGGTGAGACAATAAACTCATTCAGAACTTCAAATGAGGATCTATGTGAACATTTCTCTGTTTGCATGTTTGTCTCACTTTTAGCAGATTTCCTGATTTGATTAAGTAGCTGAGAGTCCGAGAGAACTCACACATTGACACTCTGCCCTCCTCCTGTTGGCTGTCACATCTGAGGGTTCAAACCTCCTCCACACATATCTGTTTCTGTCACCACATTTCCTGTGACATCACCGACTTTTAACCCCCAGGAAGCTGTGGTTAGCAGCTAACGGCTAACTGCAACGCCGTCTCTGCAGCACACAAACACACTGCAGATTAACTCGTGTTTTCCTGTCTGGATGTGACACTTCAAGTCCAAACCTGGGACAGTTACAGAAGTTTTCAGTAGATGACGTGTTTCTGTCTGATGTCAGAGTTTTAAACTGTCGCGTCTGATGACTATGAGCGAACTGATGAATGAACAGTGACTCATAAATTCACAAAGCTGATATTAGATTAATGATTACAGGGATGGTTATCAGTTATAGGCCTGGTTGGATTCATACAGTCCACCTCAGATCTGTCTAAAGTTTGCAGGTTTTCTCCATTACCCCCAATTTTCTCTGATCCGGAACGGCGGTGATTTTTGCCATCTGCCAATTCCTACCGGATCCATTGGTGAGGTGAATTTCATGGCGGATTACAGACAGCAGAAATCACAAGAACTAACAAGAACCCACGGTTTCACGTGCAATCCCGCGATAACAAGTTGTATCTATAAAGACAGCCACAGAGGCTAACCATGAAAGCAGTAGATTGTAACTTTCCAGAGGAGGAAATCTACTTCTAGACTTCTAGAATCAGCATCTCCTCGTCCATGGTGTCCACGAGGTGAAATGACGTCTGAAACCTTTGACTTGTTCGTCTCCACCCATTTGCATGGTGTGAAATACTATCTGCCTCAAACATAGAGTGTTTTATTTTGAAAAAAAGCCGGATGTTTTATTTTGTGTCTGTGCCTGACTTCCTTTCCAGCACGGATTAATCTGTGCTGAATTTATCCAGCATGCTCCAGCACGTTAACTTTAATGGTTACTATTAGCTACGATCAACGGATACAGCCTTTTCGTAGCTGTTCCGGATGCGGTGGAAATTGGGGGTGAGTCTGAAGTTTGACGTGAGGCTGATGGGATGATTGCTGGTATGTGCGTCCTACCTGAGGCCGTGTCGCTGTTTGAAACCAGGTGATGGTGATGGTGGTCCAGGTGGGCGGGGTCACTTCTATCCGATGAAGTGTGGGCTCTGATGCACAAACTTAGTGCACACACTCCCACCAACCACACACACACACCCTCCATGTCTGAGAAAAGAGGGAGAAAGAAGTTTTCATTAAAGCTTAAAGAGGTCACTTCCTGCTGCCAGTAGGTGGGGCTGTGTTTTTGGAAAAAAATATATATTTAATGATGTTTTCAGGCTAGGAGACCATCATGAGTAAATCCGGCACACACCAAGACCAACATCTTCAAAATATGCTGAACAAAAATGATGCAGATACGTTCAACTCTCTCTGAGATATGAATTAAAGAGGGAAAGCGTGTCATTTTTGCTGCCACTAGGGGGCACTGTGATTAGGTTTAAATCTAACTGAATACTCAGGTTTATGCTGCGATCCAGTCGTACTCGGAAATTGGGATTTCCGAACTCCAAGTCAGAAAATCATCTGTAACGTGTTCGAGTTACCACGGAAATCAGATGTTTGAGCTGAAAATGACGTCACACCTGAGTTCCCAGCGTTTCAGTTCCCAAGTCGGAAAAAGCAAAATCGGAGGCCTGAAACAAGATGGCTACATCTATGAAAGTTTTTTTAGCGCTTGCCTTGTCCGAATATAACAAGGATGATTTGATTTGATCGTAGATGTAGCCATCCAATTTTCCTTTTTTCCGACTTGGTAACTGAAATGCTGGTAACTCAGGAGTGACGTCATTTTCAGCTCCGACATGTGACTTCTGAGGTAACTCAAACGCAGCATGATTACTGCCAGTTCCTTCAAAAAGTGAACTTCCTGTCAACATTTTACCACCATTTCACCTGTTCATAGACTTTGTTTACCACCCTAGTGCACACGCCAAATTCCAAGATATTTTTGGTTTGTTAACGCCACTAAATCAACAGTCTTTGAAAGCCTAGCTTGGTCCCTAAACATCAAATTAACATAAAAAAAAACAACAAATAAATTTAGTTTTTTGTAAAAGTGGGCATCGCCGATTAGCCGTTTTCGAGAACGAAAAAAATGTTTGCCGCTGATGTGGATTGATGTTAAAAAAGCACCTGACATCAACATTTAATAAATAATGACAACCTTTTAATGATGAATTGAGATCTCCTTGAATTTCTCAAACTGAATCTTGGTTCTTGTTGCTTAAATATATTGATTATAAGTCAGGAGTTACATCACCGTTTGTCTTGATTACACAGATATTATGCAATGATTCATTATATTGTTGCTTTTTTTATGAAATCATTTCATCATGAAAATAAAAAAAGAGGACGTAATAAAATATTTGAGGAAGGACCCAAAGATGCGTTCACCGTCCTCTGCTGATCCCACTGCTCTGGAAAAAGCAGTTTCGTGTTTTAATGTCAGAGAAACACCACGATGGGATTTAACCTGCCTAAACATCGACTATCTTCAGTTTTACCTCCATCTAAACTTCAGGGGTTGAATAATCCGCTCTTATAAAGACCCTAAGAGTTCCGATACTTTAATGAGTCGGTTGTCTTTTTTTTTAAATAAAGTTATTCCTACAGTTGGAGCGGGGGTCAGGGGTCACACAGCTGCTCAATTTCACACCAACATCCTGCAAAAACAAGTTTGACTCCCGAAGCAGCAGAAACGAAAAAACGCAGCAGAAAGTTTGTTCCGAGAATCACTCACCTCACCCACAGCCGATCATTTAATCCATCGATCTGAGCTCATCTGGTCAGGCCTGATCGATCCTGGATCTCCTGATCGATACAGAGTGATAATCTGAGGATGTCAAAGTTTGATCTTCAGCTCTCCACCCAAAGCCTCAAACTCCACAAACCTACAGGAGCGCTGAGCCGAGAAACACACACACTACCGAGATCCGCCTGCGGTGCATTCAGGGAGCCAAAGAAAGCTCAGAATTATGATATTTAAGTTAAACCAGTTTCCATAAAATAAGATAAGGAATAAAATAAAATGAGATATGATAAAGGGTTGCGTCTTCATTAATAATAATAATAATAATAATAATAATAATAATAATAATAATTATTATTATTATTATTATTATTATTATTATTATTATTATTATTATTATTATTATAAATAATAAGAATTATTTTATTTTTATTCTTATTATTGTCGTTGTTGTTTTATTATGATTATTATTGTTGTTACGATTATTATGGTTATTATGATTATTATGATTATTATTATATAATTATCATTATTATTACTTTTCTATTATTATTATTATCATTATTAGTATTATTATCATTATTATTATTATTATAAACTGTCCTCCTTTAACACAGAAAATAAAGTTGTTGTTTTCTGAACATCCTAAAAATAAAATAATTTTCTAAAATAATAAAAAAAAAGTTTCTAAAAGTAAATTGTGTACGTGAGTGTCTGTGGTGTGTGTATATTTACATAAATTATGATAATATATATATATATATATATGTGTGTGTGTGTGTGTGTGTGTGTGTGTGTGTGTGTATGTATATATATCATAATATTATATCATAATTTAGTGTAGGAGAAGGGGTGGGACTAGATAAGTTTTGACTTCTTCCCACTCCTTTTTGAACATGGGTAACTTTATCAATTGTTGTTGTATTCTTTCCTTTTTTTATTTATTTTTTTTGTACGTTTAAAATAAGCTTCAATCAATCAATCAAATAAATAAATCAATCTTACTGTCACTGATGCCATCCAGGCAGGACAGCGACTGATCCTCTTTTTCAAACTTTGCTTTGTTAAGCAGGATTTCCTGATTTTCCTAGCCTTTTCGTTCTTTTATATTTACCATTTAATTTAATAATTTTTGTGTTTTCTTCTTTGTGATCCAGTTTGAGGAACTGAATCTGGATAGTCCCTGATCTTAACTGTGGATGAGAAAAGCACCTGGATGTCACAGAAACACACTGAGTTGAACACGAGAGAGCTACCGGTCTCACAAATGAGTGGATTTTAAAGAAACTTCACTTTGTAGAATTCTATTTCTAGATCTGATATCCTAAACACAGCAATTACATGATGTATACAAAAGGACTTCCATTAAATACCAAACCTCCAATATGAGTTACTCCTGACTTATCTAAGATCTATTTTAAGAGAAGAACCCATTTTACATTCAGATTAATACAATCCTAAGAATAACAAGACAAGAAAGAAGCAACATGAAACATTTCACAACAGGTACAAATATTTTATATCTCCATTGTTATCAGAAAGAAAAACTCATGAGACAAAATATTTTGTGAAATGTTTTAGCATTTCACGAGAATTTGCACATGCATTATAAAACCAAAAACCCCAAACTGACTGAAAACAGGAACAGAATGCATGGTCTGGGTTGTGGTCCAGAGTGCTTGGCTCTCGAGTGCTGGGTTCTTGAGCTCTATGAGGTCTTTTAAAGAGACAGAAGCTAAAATGAGGCATTTCTGTTTTAAATTGGTGTGCAATCACCTGAATATAATTTTTTTAAAATTTTTATTCCCTCAGAGTCTTTTAGATCTACATCACATATCTTTAGCTTATGTCCAGTTATGCAGAGGTTGTCCTATTTCCTGAGAGCAGCTGAAGGTAACATACATCTTAAGGACTGGTGTGATGGCGCTCCCGTGTGGCCAAAGTGAGGAGGTGCAGGTCAGAGTTGCGCTAAAAGATACAAATAAAACAGCAACTCAGGTCATACATAAACTAAAAAAATACACAATAAACCTTATTATAACTGACAAAAAAAAACCTTTATATGTGAGTAAAAGACTAAATTGAGACAAAAAAAGGCATGAATAGTAACAAAGACTTAAGAAAAAAATGACACAAAGAGGTTACAGCCAGAAAAAGCCTTAAATAGAAACAAAACAGTTACAAAGAGACAAAACAGCCACTTAGAGACACAAACCATCACAAAGAGACACAAAACAGCAACAAAGAGACACAAAACAACCACGGATACACAAAACATTTACAAAGGGGACAAAACAGTCACGAAGAAAGACAAAACAGTCACAAAGATACACAAAACAGTCACAAAGAGACACAAAACAGTCACAATGAGACAAAAAAACAGTTACAAATGGAGACAAAACAGTCATGAAGAGACAAAATAGTCACGAAGAAAGACAAAACAGTCACAAAGAGACACAAAACAGTCACAAAAGGAGACAAAACAGTCACGAGACAAAAAACAGTTACAAATGGAGACAAAACAGTCACAAAAAGAGACAAAGAGTCACAAAAAGAGTCAAATAGTCACAAAGGCACAAAAAAACACAAAACAGTCACAAAAAGACACAAATAAAACAACAAAGAGACAGGAATCAGTCAAAAAGAGACACAAAACTGTCAAAAAGAAACACAAAAAACAGCCACAAAATAGACACAGCAGTCATAAAAAGACACAAAACAGTCACAAAGTGACACAAAATAGCTACAAAGAGACACAAAACAGTCACAAAGAGAGACACAAAACAGTCGCATAGAAAGTCAAAACAACCACAACGAGACAAAAAAGCCACAAAGAGACACACAAAACAGTCACAAAGAGATACAAAATAGCAACAAAGAGACACAAAACAGCCACAAAGAGAGTCAAAACAATCACAAAGAGACACAAAACAGACACAAAGAGACACACATTAAGTCCAAACTGATTCAGTTATATAAAAAGAGACACCACAGTTGAGTGTGTTTGACTAGTTTAGGAGAACAGTTTTAGAAAAGTTTTATCAATGAATCAGCTGCTCTGTGTTTACTGTAAAAGACCTGTCAATCAGTCAGATGGTGGGCGGGGCTTCATGTTAGTGTATATGCTGTGATCTGATTGGTGCTTTAAAATACTTTAACTAGATGAAACAAAAAGTCTTTCAATGTGTGTCAATTCTGGACTAACACACAGAAATGCCCGGTATTACACACACACACACACACACACACACACACACACACACACACACACACACACACACACACACACACACACACACACTGAGTAAACTTCCTCAAACTTGCTCCACCACTTCCCCTCTCTCTCCTCTCAGACTTCCTCCTCCTCTTTAGCCCCGCCCGCCTGCCCCGCGCTGAGATAGAGATCCGCTGTCCCTCCCGCACACACGCACACACATACTGACCCTGACACACACGCTGAAACTCTAACACACACTCTCTCTCTCACACACACTCACACACCCACGGAGAGCGGGACCGAGCGGAGCAGCGTGTCCGGAGAGGAGGACTGGTGACCGGTGAGTCTCTGAGCTTCATCCCCCCGGAGCTCCATCACCGATCAGCTGTCAGCGTGTGTGTTTGTGTGTGTGTGCGTGCGTCAGTGGGTGTGAGTGTGTCTCCTTTACCCAAACTTTTACTTCGTTATTGATCTCAGATTTTATTCCCGTCAGCTGATCGATCGCTTCTCCAGCGGATCAATAATCTGTATATGTGTGTGAGAGTGTGTGTGTTTATGAGTGTATGTGAAATAATTTGTGTGTGTGTGTGTGTGTGTGTGTTTGTTGACGTTGATGCAGGAAACTGGAGATGGAGAGGGACCACTCCCAGTATGTGTGTGTGTGTGTGTGTGTGTGTGTGTGTGTGTGTCACATACTTTTTCCTCGAACTTTAACAAACTTATGAAGAAATAATGTCCTTTAGAAATGAATAAATCAATAAAAAGGTATTTAATGTTGACTTTACTTACGAACAAACTCATCCAGTGGTCTCTGGTGTTTTATTTTCAGTTTATTACTCTTATATTTTAGTATCAGTCCAGTGATATCGGTGTGTTTGTTCCTTTATTTGGTCCACTGTTGTCTAAAGTTGATATTTGCTGGTTTAGTCGAGGGCTTGGTCAGATATCCTCCAAACTTCAGATCAAAGTTAGGCTCTATGTTTTGGTGTTTTAGTCCAGGTTTTGGCCTTGTACTGTTAAGTGTTTATGTCCATTCTTGTCTGGTTTTATAACTTTGGTTTGGTCCATTATTCTCTGGTGTTTTAGTCATTTTTAAGTCTACTTGTGTTGACTGAGGTTAGACCATTAATTGGCCAATATTTAGCGTTTAGCTGATTATCTGTCTCAGCATTTATTAGACATATTACCGGTAAAACCACTCAAGAGTGCACTCATTCGGCCCTGCAGTTGGTGTGTCTTTTCCTTTCAGTCTGTTTCTACTCTTCTCCTGAGTGACATGACTAAGTGTAAGTTCACAGGTTAACAGTTAACTCCTGTATAATGACAGTAAACGTTCTCAGCTTTGACAAAAAGTTGTTGGTTTTTACTGAAAATAGAGAACTATGAATAATCAGTACTGATAAACTGTCCTGAAAAAAGAAAACAATATTAGTCAACCCCTAACTTTGATAATGGTTCAGTCCGTTATTCTCGAGGGTTAAATCTGTAACTTGGTTCATATTTTTCAGTGTAACGGCCAAAGTTTGGACTGTGATTGTCTGGTGTCGAACTAGGGTGTGGTCCATAACCCCATGTTTAAGTCATGGTTCGGTCCATTATTCTCATGGCTTGGTCCATTATTCTCTGGTGTTTAAGCCATGGTTCGGTCCATAATTCTCTGTTTTTAGACCAAGGTTGGGTTCTTTACCCCCTGATGTTAAAGCCATGGTTCGGTCCATTATTCTCCAGCCATGCTCCGGACCATTATTGACAGGGTTATAGCCCATATTTGGTCTGATATTTTTTGTGCTTTTAGCCATGGTTTGATCTGTTATTCTCAGGTGTTTGAGCCATGGTCTGGTCCATTATTCTTTGTCTGGTCCATTATTCTCTGTGTTTAGACCATGGTTTGGTCTGTTATTCTCTGGTGTCCGCCTATTATCTTCCAGCCATGGTTTGACCCATTATCCCCTGGTGTTAAAACCATAGTTCCGCCCATTATTCTCCAGCCATGGTTTGACCCATTATTCTCTTGGGTTTAAGGCATGGTTCGGCCCATTATTGACACGGTTATAGCCCACATTTTCTGTGCTTTTAGCCATGGTTTGGTCCATTTTCTTCTGGTGGTTTTTCCTTGGTTTTGTTCCAAACATCAGTTCTGTTAAAGACCAAAACATTTTCCAATGACTTAAGTCCTGGTTTTGTTCTGTATCCCTGATATTCAAGACTTTTATGGATCCAATATTCTGTTGGAAGTTAAGCCCATGTTATGACCAATACTCAGAAGTTTAGGCTTGGTTTGGATCAGTACTCACGGGTGCTTTGGCCCTGATCGGAGATCATATTCACTGGCATCTAGACCATGGATTTTTCGAGTATCTGTCCCGGTCCTGTCTACTATCTTTTCAGGTCCCATATATTCTTTATTTAGCTCTAGTCTGAGCCCGTTTAGCTGCTGTTAGCCTTGATTTAGATTTTTTAGTTAAAATGTTTTCTTTTCCAGTTTCTTTGAGAAAAAAAAACCCAGACCAACGCTGCCGTTCTGACAGATGACATCACTGACTGTAGGCAGTTGCACGCGCTCAGATTTGATTCAGAAACATCCTCGTCAGCTCGCACAGTTTCATATTTCCCAGACCAAAACAGGAAGTCAGAGTGTGACATACGTCAGAGATTGCCCACTTGGTACTGATGTGAATCATTCAGCTCTCACAGACTATAGATATGTACACATGACTCAGTTTGTCCCAGTTCTTCAGGTGTTTGAACCCAGTGGGGTCCAGTTTCTCTGTTGGTTTGACCCAAAGTGGTCCAGTTTCTTCACTGGTTTGACTCCAGTGTGGTCCAGTTCCTCTGCTGGATTCAGGTTGTTTGTTGTATTATTCCTTTAACAATGCTTCGTCAAATATTTCCAGTTTTCTAGCCGTGGTTTTGTTCCAAAAGTACCCTGTGGTCTGGTTCATTATTCTTGGTTCTTTCAGTTCCTGTTTTTTCATGATAGATGTCCTGTTCTTGTTTTGTCGTTTTTCAATTTTAATTTCAATATATTTTTTCTCAGTCCTGTTTTTTCCTGATCTTCAGATCAGTTTTGTTTTCACAGTATTTGCACTACAGATAAACCATCAGACCTTTGGGCTAATTTATGGTACTTTAAACAAATCAGTATCAGACATTCAGGCTCATGAGGCCCATCAAAAGTCTGTGACCAGCTGAGGTTAACCTGCTCTTAAATGATCTTTTTTCTGTCAGATTAAAATGAGTTTCTAGATGACCACGTGCCTTCATTTATGATGTCCAATAATAGAACAGATCTATTTTCAACCTAAGGAAAACCTCAACCTTTGTCATTCCCATGTTGACTCATATTTGACATTTTGTTCTATTTCAGTAGTTCAGTGAAATATTCGTCAAACGTTCAGCCGCGGTTTGGCCAAGTATTCTTCAGTGTAGAGGTTCTGGTTTATACGAACATCCTTTAGTTGCCTGTTTTTATTGATTAACCTGATTGTTGAACCGGCTCAGTGTGATATTTTGTGATCTGGTCCTGTATTAGTACACTGGTTTTTGGCATTTAAACTAGATTTTTGTCTGGTACTTTCTGGTGCTCTGAATCTTGGTTAGTCCTTCATTTCATTTAGAGTTGTTCGGTTTGATCCTCTCTGGTGTTTTTTTTGACTGAAAAATCTGCAGGTATCTGATCCCTGATCTGAGGGGACATGATAAGTTGATTATTGGACTGGGTCAGTTATCTTTGGTGTTCTCTCTGGTGGTTCCATACTGATGAGTTTTTTGTAATCCAAGTTTGGACAGCTGTTTCTGTCCTTTTGGTTCAAACTGCTGTGATGTTTTCACTCAGATGTATTTGGTACTTTCATGGTCCAATATTCTCTGATGCTTTGGTCGTGTGAAACTCTTGCTTTCTTGTCCAAAATTCTTGCAGGTTTTAGTCCTGGTAGGTAATTCATTGTATATTAGTCTCTGTTTTTGGCGTTGTTCAGTGCAATATTCTTCATGGACAATTTGGTCCTGTCACAATGAATATTTATCCCAGGTTAGGTTGGACTATGGTGGTAATTTTAGTCCAGATTTGTTGGCTCAAGTGTTTTCTTAAACTCCGCTCTCTTACTTTGAGTTGGTTCCTTTCTTGTCTTGTGTGTCAGACCCACTGTGACCCAGCTGCTTTTAAGCTGCTGTTTTAACAGTGAGTTGGTGTTTGGACTCTTCCAATATTTTAGCTGGGGTTTAGACTTAAATACCAGTTTTTTAAAACTGAATTTCCTGACTTATCGTCAATATTTGATAAAAAAATAAAAATAGCTCAAGAAGTGCATCTCAACACCACAAAAATAGGAACTTTTACACATTAAAAAGGATCAGAGGAACTTTTTTGTATATTTTATCCCCTTAAAACCATCTTGAGAATTTTTATTTTCAATATTTTCACTGAAAGTATTTCGATAAGGGAACTTATTTTCACTTTTTATTCTGTAGAGAAGCAGCTATTTCAGCTATATTTTGCCTTTCTTAATGGAGAAGTCACCACAGAGGATTTGCTCTCCTGCTCACCCTTAAGTATACCACTGCTGGTTTTATAGAATGTTTTTGTTGGTTTAACTTCATCAGATGTTTTAGTTCTTGGTCTGTTCTTGTCCCTAAGTCGAGTCTAGGAGCTGCACTTTGAGTGTTTGGTCCTCACACAGCAGACACCCACCAGCTCAAAGTAAACCCGGGTTTGAGTGGCTCTAGAAGATTTGACTCTCAGTCCGATTTATCGTCAGCCTTCATCTCATTAAAGTGTGTTCACAGTTTTTGTCTGTATGCGAACTCACATGAACTGCTGCTCAGACTGTGTCACTTTTTCTTCACACATGCTGCTGCTGGACCAACAGAGTGGCGGACAAACCCTTCCTGTTTCGGTTTCAACACAGACCAGTTCCTCTTTGGCCGGCACCGTCTGACTGTTGGGGTGAGAGGGGGTTAGGAAAGGCTGTTGTTGACCAGATATCTATTCAGCATTTCCTTATGTTGTAGCTTCGGTTTGGCCCAAAAATCCTTCTGGACATTTAAAAGCATTAGACTTGAGTCTCTTTCTTCGTATTTTTAGCCACAGTTTTTTATCTGTTGGTGTTTCAGTCAGAGTTTAGTAATTTCCCCGTGTAATGGCCCCAGTTTGGCCGTGTGTTGATAAGTGTTCACGTCCTAGTTAGGTAAAGTATTTACTGGTGTGTGGCAAAAGTTTGGCCAATCATTTATGGATCTTTACTTGGGAATTCGGCCCATTTTTAACTGGAATTTAAGCTCAGGCTAAGCCCAGTGTTAAATTATATTAAGCCTAAATTTAGTCCAGTATTTACTGGTGTTAAGAATTAGTCCAGTAGTCACTGGTGTTTAGTTTGGGTTTAGTCCAGTATTTACTAGTGTTTAGCCCAGGTTTAGTCCAATATTCACTGGTGTGTAGTTTAGGTTTAGTCCAGTAGTTACTGGTGTTTAGGTTTAGTCCAGTATTCACTGGTATTTAGTTTAGGTTTAGTCCAATATTCACTGGTGTGTAGTTTAGGTTTAGTCCAGTAGTTACTGGTGTTTAGGTTTAGTCCAGTATTCACTGGTATTTAGTTTAGGTGTAGTCCAATATTCACTAGTGTTTAGCCCAGGTTTAGTCCAGCATTTACTGGTGTTAAGGTTTAGTCCAGTATTTACTGGTGTTTAGTTTAGGTTTAGTCCAGTATTCACTGGCGTTTAGATTGGGTTTAGTCCAGTATTCACTGGCGTTTAGATTGGGTTTAGTCCAATATTCACTGGCTTTTAGTTTAGGTTTAGTCCAGTATTCACTGGTATTTAGTTTAGGTGTAGTCCAATATTCACTAGTGTTTAGCCCAGGTTTAGTCCAGTATTTACTGCTGTTTAGGTTTAGTCCAATATTTACTGGTGTTTAGTTTGGGTTTAGTCCTAGTATTTACTGGTGTTTAGGTTTAGTCCAGTTTTCACTGGTGTTTAGTTAGGTTCAGTATAGTATTCCCTGGCGTTTAGTTTAGGTTTAGTCCAATATTCACTGGTGTTTAGTTTAGGTTTAGTCCAGTATTCACTGGTGTTTAGTTTAGGTTTAGCCCAGTATTTACTGGTGTTTAACCCACGTTTTGTCCAGTGTTCCCTGGTGTTTAGTTTAGGTTTAGTCCAGTATTCACTGGTGTTTAGTTTGGGTTTAGTCCTAGTATTTACTGGTGTTTAGGTTTAGGGTTTAGTCCAATATTCACTTGCGTTTAGTTTAGGTTTAGTCCAGTATTTACTGGCATTTAGTTTAGGTTTAGTCCAGTATTTACTGGCGTTTAGTTTAGGTTTAGTCCAGTATTTACTGGTGTTCAGGTTTAGTCCAGTATTTACTGGCGTTTAGTTTAGGTTTAGTCCAGTATTTACTGGTGTGTAAGCCTTGGTCTTTGACAGTATTTCCTGGTACTTAAAGTTTACGTTGGCTATGTAATTATCTTAGTATTTGGTCCAAGTTTAGTCCCCCTTTATCCTCTGGTGATCAGTCCTCTCTTGAACCCAAGTTTTTGTTTTTATGAAGTCTTAGTTTTATCCATAAATTTAGTGTTTCTTTAAGTTGAGGTCTGGTGCCTTATTTTCCACTGTTTTGGTTCTGATCTGGTCCATTATCAGGGGTTTTAGCCGCATTTTGCCCAGTAATTTTCTAATAAATGATTCTGTCGAGGCTTTAGTTGAATTATATAATGAAAAAAAATGAGCCATAGTTAGATTTTTTTTTACCGTCACAGTCTTCTCATTTGGCGGGGCAGGTGTCTCCTCTCTCAGAGTATTTTTGAAGAGACCACACCGCCTTTAGATTATCCCGGAAACCTCTCCAAACCAATTTTTAGAGTTTTCTTCCCGTCAAAGCGTCAGCTGTGCGGTGACTCGGTTCCTCTGTTGCTAATGAGATTCCTCCTAAAACAGCAAATTTCAGTGAAGATACAGAAAAAGAACACAGCTGACATGACGAAACTAAAGATTCACAAGTTCCTGAAACAGACCACTGACACCAGGACGGGGACCACGGGGAGTCTGACTGATTCAGTATTTCTGACAGATATAAAGATAGATAGAAAGATAGATAGATAGGTAGGTAGGTAGGTAGGTAGGTAGGTAGATAGATAGATAGATAGATAGATAGATAGATAGATAGATAGATAGATAGATAGATAGATAGATAGATAGATAGATAGATAGATAGATAGATAGATAGATAGATAGATAGATAGATAGATAGATAGATAGATAGATAGATAGATAGATAGATAGATTTAGGAGTAAATAGATATAGATATATATACTCATCTATGCTGTCCGTCTCACGGAGCAAGTGGATTTTACAGTCTGTGAGATTTATCGTTCGATATTTACAATAAATTTTGTGACATTGAAAAACACAACAGTATTGACGATGATTACTGAGCTCTGAATATCAGACTTTATCATTTCATACAGAGTCTCAGTCTTGTACTCGGTCGTCGTGGTTTTTCTAACCAGGACAGAAGCTGAAAAACTGGTCTGTTCTGACCTTTTCTTCACCACACCGTTTACATGTTTATTTCATTTTTTCATGTGCACTTCTACATCCTTTTACTACCAGGGATGCTGACTCTGAGCTGATAACATGGGTGGCTTGTCTCCCCTTTAGAGCGGAGAATGAAAAGTCCAAGATTTCCAAAAAGAATCAGATCCTGATTGGTCGAACCACTTCATGATAGAAAAACACCCTGATGGCTCACAGAGAGAAGGGAACTACTGCGGTTATTTTGGATCATATGTCCTCCTGACTGAGCCTCTTTTCTCCCTGTGGTGACTCATGTTCATATTTCCATCCTCTAACTTATATTTAACAGTTTATGCTGATGATTTACGGACACTGAAATAATACCGTGTTTGTTTCTCACCAAGAGGAAGATCGTTTTCACACACTAAATGTGTGTTTGCTGCAGGTCACCGAGCTCCATTCCTCTTCCTCTTCCTCTTTTTTTAACAACCTTCTTTTTCTTTCTTCCCACCGTCACTCTGTTTTACACTCACTGCCCTCTCTGGACACCTGGATCAGAGAGGATCAGTTTCTCAGAGTTCCTGAATGTATTTGGAGTTAAATCTTAGCGCAGATAGAGAACGTTTCTGACTGTCTGTATGAAGGTTCGAGCTTTTGGGTGGCTGCCATCTTTTGGACCAGACCTGACCATATTTGGACAAAAGGGTGGAGCAAACGGTCAGCTATCTAAGATACACAGTCTGTGCCTGTGGCTAAGTCATTAGCAGCTAATGGGATAGCTAACCGTGGTGTTTCCCACAGATGGAGATCGTGTTTCTTGCGGTAGCTGACCTGAGTTCTGTATTTATCGCACTAAAGAAGCTGAGAGGGTTTAAGAGCTTAAGAGTTGATGTGGTTTTCTAAGAGTACTCAGCAGATAACTCACAGAAACAGTCTCATACTCACTACAGCCAAACTATCCATGAAGTGCAAAGAAAGTACGATTATTTGTCCAATATTTAGAATAAATAACCTCCAACAACACAATCACAGGAGAGGTCAAGACCAGAGACCCAATCAGCTGTCAGCTCCCACCTGTCACTCAAAAAGGCCACGCCCCAGAGTACAAAGACTCTGATGATCCTCGTACCATCAGGGATACTGAGAGAGGAGGACCTGTTTGGTTGATCCTCTAAAGTTTTAACATGGCGCTCTATGGGGACTGACTCACTGTAGGAGACAGCCCCTGGTGGACACTTTAGGACCTGCAGTTTTTGGCACTTCCACTGACAGTCAGTACGTTTACATGACACTCAAAAAACCAAATTATTGCCTTACTCCGATTAAGACCGGACAACTGAAGAGCATGAAAACACCTTAGTCTGACTATAATCGAACTCCGATTGGAGTCGTAGAAGTCTGATTAAGACACCGAGGTAATGCGATTGGAATTCGATTTTCTGTACCATGTAATCAGCGTAGTAGGAGTATGATCGGACAATGCGTGTACACGTGCGCCACACCCTCGTAACCCCAGAGAAGAGGTGGTGCTATCATTTAAAGAACTTTCGACTCTGAAGTAACAACATAACATGGCTGAAACACGAAAGAACGTCCACTTTTGGAGTGACGAGGAGAGTGTCGTTATGCTTTCTCTCCTGAAAGAAATGGACATTTTAAAGTATATGGACGGTCGGAAAACAAGGAACGGAGACATCTTTAAAAAAGGTGCGGAAACAGCGCCACTGAAAAGACCCATATCGCCCCCTAGTTTTTGGGAGGACACTTTTACGTCAATAATTCGATTTTCTAAGCTGCATGTAAACGTGGACAAGTAGAGAAGTCTGATTCAGCGAAAAAAAAAAAAGAATTTTGAGCTTAGTCCGATTAAGGTGTGCATGTAACGCACTGACTGATACTGGAGGTTTTTGTCACATGTCACAGCGACCTCTGGTGGTAAAGAGAGGAGCTGCAGCTGAACATTGAGATCCGCTGTCACTCAGAGATGCTTTTAAAGAATCAGAGGAAACACCGTCACTGAGTTTAATGAACAGGGTTACAGTTTATTTCAACAGAAACCACAATGACTTTCTGTCTGCTGAAAACTTCCCTTCCTATAAGTACAGCTGCGTTACAAAAGGACGTCTTACAACACCTTTAACGTTTCTCTTTAGGCCCAAACATGGATCTATCTGTCACTGATAGTGGAGAACAAATACAGAGTTTCCTCCTGTCTCTACTGGATAAAAAGTTTTCAGAGTAAAACCATCGAAATATTGATGTGGTTCACAACTTTCTGCACAACATCAGAGCAAAGAGAGAGAGAGAGAGAAGGAGAAGAACGAGTCGTAGAAAAGTGAGAAGCTGTGAGATCAGAGGTGAAGCTTCCAGCAGGGGTGAGATCAGCCGACCTCCGCCCAGAGAGAGAGAGAGAGAGAGAGAGAGAGAGAGAGAGAGAGAGAGAGAGAGAGGGGAGGGTGGGGTCAACGTCCCCAGAGTCTGGGCTGAGACTCTTTCTGACATCTGGAGGGAGTCGGGTTTGATTGTTCACAGTTGCTGATCATTTTCTGTCTTTGTGTTAAACCCTTTCTTTTCTTTGTTTCTGATTTTCAAGTTTTCTGACACACAAACTCTGTGTGTCTACTACCACAAATACAACCTGCCCAGGCAATGAAAGGCAAAACAGGCAATAAAGTATTATAAAAAAATAACCAATCTCCTCTGAATGATCTGACATGATACAGAGGAGTTTCTGCAGAGAGTGCTTCTGTCTGAAGAAGACGAGGAGCTCCCTGTCAGCAGTCTGCGGGTCAGACCTGATATCGCCTGGTCTGCTCTCTTTCTGTGACAGATATAAACATATAAGCCTTTATTATTATCATGCTAAAGGACTTCACAATCATCGCTATTTGTAGAGACTGTAGACGTGTAACAGAGGTGGAGTGCAACTACCTTTTTAATCTCAGTTTCACTAACCAGACCACAGTGCAGACGACAGCTGAGGTGGACAAGAGGAGGACTTATAACTACTACTATTAAAAAAAACACACACATACATGAGGTAAAGCGCATTTTTTCAAACCTTTAAATGAAATGAAAAGTTTAGAGATGAATAAACTGTCCCGAGTGTCAGATGGAGTTCCAGGTCATCTTATTTCTCCTCGAAAGATGACGATTTCATCAGGTCAGACCAAATTAAAGGAATACTCTACAAACAGAGAAAAGAGTAACAAACAGAAATTAGAGCAGCTACAAACTAGAGATGTCCCAATCGCATATTGATATTGGATGACGACCCAAAATCAATAAAAATAAGGAATATGGGATTATATCAGCCTGCATCTAAAATCTCTGATATCAACACTCCGATAAAAGCAGTCCATTCCAGCACCCGGATCCAGCATGCAGAGCCCACATGATCACAACAACAGTGTGTACTAAGGTACTAACAAAGTACTAAGGAGTAGGAGCAAGGTCGACCTCGTGGCAGTATTTTTCGTTAGAGACCGAAAGTTTGTGCAAATATCGGATCAATATCGGAATCGGCCAATACTGAAGGCTACAATATCGGTAGCCTTTCAGCAGTAAAGAAGTTGTATCGGACACTCCTTAGACAAACACAATCTAAGCTGTTAGCAGCACTGACTGGGCCCTCGCACCTTTGGGCATGATCGAGCGTGATGCACAACATCTTTACACCAGGACATTAGCGAAAACATAAATGTTAAAAAGCTAGCACCATCGTGAAACCTGTGAAGTTCGGAGCAGATCAGATATTTTGTGTTTAAGTTAGTACCATGTATCCTCAAAGGGGGGCGCTATAACTGTAGTTGAAAAATAACACATACAGTAGATGTGTTCAGGGTTGGACCATGAACTCCATGAACTCTGTTTGAAGTAGTTGGATTACCTGACCTTGAAAAGATGGATAAAAATTCAGAGTAAAAAATCCTTTAAGAACGACCAGGAAAATAGGACCAAAGAGCCTCAAACCGGAGGAACGAACATGTAAAAAATAAAAGAATAAAAAAATAAAGCTCACAGTTTATCGAACAATGAGACGATAAGGAAAAATGAGACCGAAAGTGGAACCGAGACTGCGTCTGTCACGTAGATGTAAATAAAGTTTTATGTGGGAGGACCCCTCATTACACACACTGCTCTCATTCAAGTGTGTGTGTGTTTGAATCAGTGTGTGTGTGTGTGTGTGTGTGTGTGTGTGTGTGTGTGTGTGTGTGTAGGATAACATCTCTGTTTTGTTTGGAGACCGTTTCTGCAGAGATCATTTCCATAAACACAAATACTGACAGAGGACTCCCTCCTCCTCCTCTTCCTCCCCCTGCAGGCAGACGATGGGACGTCATGTGTCTCTGAACAAACTGTGTTAACTGAAGGAAACTGAAGCATCTCTGACGACCTCGTTAGGAGGAGGACTCGTTAGCCAATCAGAATCACCGGAGGTAAGCTCAGAGCCGTAGAAAGAGTAAAGACCTGAAAATTTCCCTTAGACTCTGTAGATGTTGGATCTGAGTAGCAGGATATCCTGATCCAGATTTGGACCTTTTTTTTGGTCGATTTTGGGACATTTTTATTGGTCAGGACAGCTGAGGAGGGACGGAGGACGGCAGTTGAACCAGCAACTGCTGCAACCAGAACTAAAGCTGATGTAACACTGTTGTTGTTGTTGTTGTCATCAGCCCAGTCATTTCCATCAGCTGTTGAATCCCGAGTATGATCCCTGTTAGGGTGACCATATTCTGACTTCCCAAAAAGAGGACGCGACTACGCAGGGGTGGAATCTCGCAGTCACACAAAGCTAATTTTGAAAGTTTTTTAGGTCGGATCAAGTGTCTTTTACGCGCCTCTAATGGTGCGTTTGAGTTACCTCAAGTCAGAAGTCCGAGCTGATAATGACATCACACCCGAGTTTCCAGCGTTTCAGTTACCAAGTCGGAAAAAAGCAAAATCGGAGGCGGAAACAAGATGGCTACATGTACGAAAGTTATTGTAGTGCTTGCCTTGTCTGAATATAAGGCAAGCGCTAAAGTAACTTCGTTTTTTTCCGCTTCCGATTTTGCTTTTTTGTGATTTGGTAACTGAATGCTGGTAACTCGGGTGTGACGTCATTCCCATTTCCAAAGTCTGACTTCTGAGGTAACTCGAACGCAGCGTAACTCAGTAAATCCACGTGACACAAAATTGAAACTTACATACACAACCGCGGACATTTGAAGAATTTTATAAACTTCCACCGACAGGCTGGGCAGCCCCCCAAAAAGAGAGGACATGTCCGGGTAAAAGAGGACGTATGGTCACCCTAATCCCTGGAGAGCCCCAGCAACATTTTCAGACATGTTTTTAATTCTATTCCTGTCTCTATTTTGTTGTTATAGTTCAAATTCTTTTACTTTTACTTGATTTTTTGTTTCAATTTTAAGTCAAAACGGCAAACCAGTCAAAGACTCTGGCACCACAGAGTGAGATTTCTGTCAAAAGAAAAAAGGAAGAGGATTTTTAAAACCAGAAACAGCTCAAACATCTCTACAAACACTGAGAAAAACAGGAAGTTAACCTGCCAGGTGCTGCTGTTAACTTCTCTTAATCTGTGTGTTTCAGGTTGCCGCAGGCTCAGAGGTCAGAGGTCATCATGCAGAGTATAAAGTGTGTGGTTGTGGGTGACGGTGCGGTGGGGAAGACCTGCCTCCTCATCTCCTACACCACCGGAGCTTTCCCCAAAGAGTACATCCCCACGGTGTTCGACAACTACAGCAGCCAGGTCTGTTCTGCTCTTGTTGGTCCGGTCTAATGCGACCACACAGTCATCGCTCATGCGGTGTTGTATCTTATCGTAGCTTATGGTGTCACCTGACCACGCCCGTGTGTTTACCTCTGTGTGATGTGTTCAGGTGACGGTGGACAACAGGACCATCAGTCTGAACCTGTGGGACACGGCGGGTCAGGAGGAGTACGACCGGCTGAGGACGCTGTCGTACCCGCAGACCAACGTCTTCATCATCTGTTTCTCTATCTCAAGCCCCGCCTCCTACGAGAACGTCAAACACAAGTGGCACCCAGAGGTCAGAGGTCAAACATTAGTTTGATTGAAGTTTTAATGGTTCTCTTACTAAAGTTATTATCAGGATGTGCATACCTGGTGCAGCCCAGTGCAGAGGAAGAACCGGTCCAGACAGTCTAGACCATAGACTGTATATACTATGGACAACTTGGTTCTGCCTTCCGCCAGTATATGGATTTGAAGCCAAATTGCTGTCAGTATTTCTGTGTTTTTTCAACACTTCCGTAAATCACCACTTGTGCAGTAGCGTTATGCGCATTCGGTGAGAGAGTCGCTGCGATGATGCAATCTTGGTATGCTCATAGGCTGTATCAAGTGTCAATCATAGAAAACATGAACCCCCTAATAACTTTTAAAAATGCACAAACCAGTCCTACAATAACTACATGTCAACATCTCAACTAGGGGGGAAAAAAATTATATTCTGTGTAATAATAAATTTTTCCACAGCTCCATAGGGATTGCTGGAGGAGGTGGGCTTTATGACCCATACTGCAACCCGTCACCAGAGGGTGCTGTTTTCACGGTGGCTTTACCCAGAGGCACATGGCGTCCATTCCATATACAGTCTATGGTCTGGACCGGTATGAAATAGGAAGGAGCTAGGGTTGGACATTAAGTCTCAAGAAATGAGCAGTCGGAATCGGAATCGGAATTGGAATCGTTCAAAATACCCGACCCTAGGAGCAAATGCTGTTGCATTAACAAGGGATCCCTGAGCGTCAGTTATGATTGAAATGAACTCAGACATGTTGGACATGCACTCCTGCATATTCCTTCATGTGTGAAAGTCTTACCTTTCCACATAAACGCTTTTTGACTCGTGCCTGCCTCGTCTCCTCCTCAGGTGTCTCATCACTGTCCCGGCGTTCCCATCCTGCTGGTCGGTACAAAGAGTGACCTCCGGAACGACAGCGACACCCAGAGGAAGCTGAAGGAGCAGAACCAGACGCCCGTCACCCACCACCAGGGCACCGCCCTTGCACGCCAGATCCACGCCATTCGCTACCTCGAGTGCTCTGCCCTCAACCAGGAAGGCATCAAAGACGTGTTCACCGAGGCCGTGAGGGCCTTCCTCAACCCGCAGCCCACCGTCACCAAGAAGCCCTGCGTCCTGCTGTAGGACCATACCAAACCGGATCAAACCAGGTTAAACCGGGGTTGGTCATGTGGCTGCACTGTCTGAGAGACTTTTTGGAAATGTGTAAAAAATTAGATTTTAAATGTTCAGTTAAAGTTTTACGGTTGATGAGATTAAAAAAGGTCTTTTAGGACTTGACAGGAGAAGGAGTATCCTCCACATCTCGAAGCATTTCAGGAGTTCAGTGGACCCGTTAAAGTCTCACTGCCGGGTCGTGTGTGTTTTTCCTGTTCTTTAAACTGAGTACTCGTCCGATACCCCAGAACCAAACATCTCTGGTTCTGGTTCGAGTTTGACCCTCCATCAATGTGTCTGGATGAACTTTCCTGCAGCTTCTAGTCACTTGAGGTTGAACAAGTCTCAGTTTCACTGTAACAAAAAAGTCACACTAAAATCTGTCTTCAGAGCCAAGAAGCCAAAACCAACAGGTCTGACTCTAAAAAGGACGCTGAAATAACTGCGCTGGATGTCAATTGGTAAAAAGTCTAAATTCAGGATTTTTCAGGTCTGTTTAAAAGGCAAAAAAGAAAACAACCCCTAAAATGTAAATTCTTAAATTGAGTTTGGTTTGATCATTTCTAATTTATTTGAATTTGCTTTTGACTTTGTGAAAAACTGCAGCTCTTCATGAATTTGTTTCCCTTTTTAATTGAGAACCTCTGAAGTACAGCAGCGAACAAAAGCCTTCAAATTCGATTTATCAACATAACTCTAACACTGACTGTTTTTAAAAACCTCAGATCGATGTAAGACAGGGAGACGAAATTTGCACCAAAAAAAAAAAATACAAACAAAAAAACAAACTTAAACACAGTTTTAGGTTCAGTTAGACTTTTTCTACCTAAAAATATCACAACATCTGATGTACCTTCAAAATAAAAGCCAATGAATCCCTTTGCAGCAGGGTCCAAAATTAACACCTACAAAATGCAGTTAAATTAACCTGTTAATGAAACTGAGAATGAACTCCAATAAAGTTTACATCCACATTAATTAGTTTGATTTATGGTAAGTTCAGGTCAGATTTGTTGGATCAATAGTTTTCAGCTTACACTCATTAAAAAACAATAAAAAAGATTTAAAAAAAGCTGAAATACTTAAAAAATAATCAGATTTTAAAATGAACAAACAGTAAAATGATGCTGTTACATCAAATTAATCTGAATATAGTTATATTTTGGCTTTCCTGGAAACTCATAGGAAATAAACAGCTCAGAAAACTTAACAAATCTGTTCTTTAAGTAAGAGTTTTATCCTGAGAGATTCACATTTTCTGTTTTTATTGAGACTTCCTGAATGTTGACTCATTTTAGCCCCATAAAAACTAAGTTAGCATCTTCTGTTAGCAGAAATGTGAATGTAGGAAGTCCACCTTTCTAATTTTTTACAAAATTGAATTTACTTTTCAACATAAATGTGATTTTCTTGATGATTTTGTTTTTAATTTACTGTATTTTTATTTAAATATGAAAAATTAAAATGTTTTACAAAGTATGAATGTGCTGTTTTTTTGTTTTTTTTTTATGCCGTGATTAAGAGCGGCTGAATTTTTCTCGTACCTGACTCAAACTGAGAGGTCGCTCTTTAGTCCGACTCTGGCCTGAGCTGTTTCAGGATGTCGTTTTTTTCCTCCCCAGACGCAGGAGTCACTTCCTCTTCCTGTCCACCGTCTCCAACAGACACTCTCTCTCTCTCTCTCTCTCTCTCCTGATTCTTAGTCTTCTCCAAACGAGTGCAGGCTCGCTCACCCCTCACCTTTCACTACTAAAAGAATGTACCCAGCATGCATTTCACATGACTCAGAGGTAATGAGACAAGCTCCCAGCCTCTTATGTTTTATGATGGTGTCTCTGACCCGACTGCCTGTGGTCCAGTTGCACTGTGGGTAATGTAGGCCCATATCTCTTAGAGACAGTGCTAAATATTACAGTATAGTTCAAAAGTAAATATTATGTCACTCTTCAGTCTTTCTATCATCCCTCTGTCATCTCTGACATGTCTTGACATGATTCAAAGCAAAAAAAAAAAAAATTGGGTCGAGATTTAGGTCTTTGTCTCTTTCAGACACCTCAAAGCACTACAGAACACAACACTCTAGAACCCACCATTCTGGAACAAAACATTCCAAAACACAACACTCTAGAACCCACCAATCTGGAACCCACCATTCCAGAACCCACCATTCTGGAACTAAACATTCCAAAACACAACATTCTAGAACCCAACATTCTGGAACGCACCATTCAGGAGCCCAACATTCCAAAACACAACATTCTAGAACCCAACATTCTGGAACGCACCATTCAGGAACCCACCATTCTAGAATCCAACATTCTGGAACCCACCATTCAGGAACCCGACATTCCAAAACACAACATTCTAGAACCCAACATCCTGGAACCCACCATTCTGGAACTAAACATTCCAAAACACATCCTTCTAGAACCCACCATTCCGTAACCCACCATTCTGGAACCCAACATTCTGAAACCCAACATTCCGGAACCCAATGCTCTGAGACATGCCATCCCAGAAGTCTCCTCTTCTGTTGCCATGTTATAAAGCCATTTTTGTCTATTGAAAATGACAAATTTAGGTAAGTCTCTGTGTTTTGGGCCCTAAATCTGACCCAGGAAGTCTGGACACAGACACATCAGCAGCTCTAAGACTCAGAGTAGAACTTTCATGTAGATAGGTGTGTTTTCATGCCAGGGTCACACTACAACATTCAAGTGTGGTTACAGTTTGGTCCAACAGTCGGCTCTAAAAAAATTATTATTTAGGCTTGGTTATAGTGAACGACATTCAGAGAAACGTCTTCAGGTTTGACTTTTCTCTTTGCCTCCAACAATTCACTCCAAACATCAGTGACATTGACCAATAAGAGCACAGAGCGAAAATGACAAACAATGAAAGAGACCCTTTCAAGATCTTTTCCTGTTTTTTTCAGTGCTTTTAAAAAATTAGCCACGCTCACCCATGACACAAAACTGACAGAATGAAAAAAATGTGTAAAATGTTTTTGTTTATTATAATCGAGTGTTTTAACAGCACCAGACATTAAACACACATGTACAATCCTCAGACTGGATCATGATGAGTGTGATTACATCATTGTTAAAAACAAGATGGCAGAATGCTAACACGTTAACCATTAACATGCTAACATTAGAATTTGGGCATGGTAGATATCCACATTATAAGGATGTGAACCACCTGATACGAGCTTGTAAACGGACTCATCCTCACTGTGCTTTGAGTTAAGTGTTTCCGACAAGGCTGATAAAATGACTAGAATGTCCTACAAAGGCCACCGTACAGGATAAACCTTTGGATTACAGAAATATACACTTTCCCCCGGCGCATCCCTCGGGACAATCTTTGACTGTTTGGAGACCATGAGCCTAGAGTGTGCTGTTGTTGTTGTTTACCTCCCTGTGAGCTAAGTCTAATGCTCTCTCACTCCAGGGACTGGAGTTTGTGGACTGAATTTATCTGTCAGGATTAGCGTGCACAGTGCAGCTCTGTGCAGCAGAGAGTGGAAAGGCTTACCATTAGCATCACAGAGCTGGTTTTTATTCACTAGTAAAGTTCATGATCCTGGATTTGATCTTGATTTGAGGATTCACAGTACACCTGTCGGCTGTATGAGTAAACCAAATTTAATCTCCTTTAAAAAAACTATACAACTTTAGAGCAGGACTGAATAAACATGTATTTTTATGTGATCTTTGGACTAAAAAAAGAGTTTAAAAAGTTTTTGTTGTTTACTGAATATTCTCGCTTTTGTCAGTCTGCTGTTTCGGGGTTAGTGGCCTCATTCATCGAAGATCGATCTCTCAGCTCCACAGAGCAGCAGTCAGATGTTTTCTGACCTGAACAAAAGCTCTGCTCATCTGCCTGAGTGTTTGCTGTCAGGATGTCACAGCAAACATGTGAATCCAGTTTAGCTGATGAGTAACCATCACACCATGCTGACAAGAGGAAACGACTTGTGCAGCGCTCACAGCTCACAAGTGACAGAAACCAGCAGAGACGTTCTCAAGAAGGGGGTCAAAAGTACGTGACATACGAGACCCTTTTCTCACTCTGTATCAACACTCGCCTGAAGTCTAACTAGCTTGAAGTCTTAGAAGTACTGACCAATCAGGAATCAGCAGGATTTACAGTCTGTATGGAGAGCAAAAGCAGGAGGAAACTAAAGCAGGTTTTATCAGGTTTATACCTCTAAAGAGTGAAGCTTTTGTGTTACTTACTATTTACAGTCAATTAAAACTTTTCATAGTTGTGTTAATTGGGCAGATTTAAGCTTAATTTACTGCATTTTAACCACAGGAATGACTGCTTCTTTTCCAGGTCATACGTCAAGGTGAGCCAGAGTAGAGCCCTATCAACGCTGAAACTGAAACTCACCGCAAACAGATCTGACAGGTGCTCTTCTGGGGGGGTTGGTGTTTATCTCATAGACACATCTGGAGGCCTGAATTTCACTTCTTTTTTTGGAGTAAATACCTTCAAGCTGCTGATTGGACTGGGCAGGAATTTGTCGAACAGTTGAAGTATAGAGAAGTCGGCTCTTTTTCTCTGATAATTTTTTTCCCTTAAGTTGTGTCTCTGCTCTGATTTGTGGGCTTCTTGAACTTCCTAGTGTGGGGTTCAAAAGTAAGCAGGCTACACTGATGATATACATGACCCTGGTCAAATTAGACTCGGCATAAGAAGGTGGACGAGGGTTGCAGAGGAAGCAGGAAAAGTAGGCAGGCTAAAGCAGGATGTGTAGAAGGTAACTGGCTCAGTTGTTAGCTGATATGGGCTTGTGTCAAGATCAACTGAAGCACAGCAGGCTGAGCTGGACTAAGGCCGGTCTGAACTAGCTCTATGCTCAACATTTCTGGATCGAAATGGCTCAAACTTTCTAAGTGTCTCCACTCAGGAAAAGGTCTAGAGAGGGTCAAAAAGGTCTCTCAGTCGGGGTCCTCTCTGGTTTGTTATAAGACACTTTGATCAACAGTCTGAGCCTGTCTCTGACACATTATTTTTTTTCATAGGATGGTATGGGAAGGTCCCGCCTCCTACACCTCTGATTGGCTAGAAGTGCCGGGCTCCGATTGATTGTTCCTTATGGCTGTGAAACATCACCGTCTATCGGGTTACGGTTAGCAGATTAAGAATTGCGATAATGTTCTGTAATGTTCTGTTCGATGTACAATGCCGACAGCCCGCGCTCGGCTTAAGCGTGTGATGACGTTTCACAACCATAAGGAATAACCATCGGAGGAGGCGGGACCTTCCCCTACCATTCGACGAAAAAAATTCACGTCTCTAACAAAAACGTAGACGTTTCATGGACAGAGAAAGATTATTTTACAGCCTGTTTCACTGCTGCAGGACGAGCTCATTCTCCGCCAACTGTACCACCTTGTTAACAGTCAGAAGCACACAGGTGTGTTTGGAATGATCAGAGTGTCGTCTCACCTGCAGTGAGGATTAAAGGCATCAGTATCAGTTCTAACATTACGGACATGACGCCTTCATGTCTTCACATCCTGTTCGATATAAAAGTCCAGGCGTCCTGTTGGTGCGTTTCTTTTCACCTGTCTTTCAAAAGTCCACAGGTTAGTATCTCTTTCCCTCAGGGGGCGTGGCCACAATGACCTCTTTGCTCCCAAAGTCCCAGAAGGCGGTCATGTGGAAGGCCATGTTGGAGAAGACGACCAGGTACTCACAGAGGGCGAACAGGGTGTAGACTGCAGAGAGGAGAGGACAGACAGAAGTGAACACCTGAGGACACCTGAGGACCATCAGGATCCTGTGAACCATCGATGGGACGCCAACACTCACCTCCAGCCTCGCAGTACTTATTGTGGCGTCTGAAGAAGTAGGCAGCAGCCGCGCAACAGCTGATGTTGAAAAGAAAGAGACGCAGCTTCCAGCGGTATGACGTCACTTCCTGAGGCAGACATGCGCAGTTTGAATACAGTGTTTCCCACAAAATGAGCTCAGACATGAACTACAGATGGTTTTCCAGCTTTTCGCCTGAATGATTGCAGATTTGAGGTTCTGCTCTCCCCCTACGACCTACAAAAATCATCTTGGATCTGTCCTCTAGTCCCAACAGGAAGTCGACCATTCCGAGTCAAATTTCACATCTCCTGATTTACAGAGTGCACATATGGATTGAATTGTCCAATACATCCCTCGCTAACATCCTTCAGGGACCAGCAGCCCCTCCTAAACCCCGTCCCTGTGTCTCACGGTAAGTCTGGATCCAATGACTCACTTTGTGTTGACAGATTTGTGACCCTGCAGCACCCCCTGCAGGTCGACACACACAATGACCTTAAACTTTAACCTATATTTCAGACAGCTCTTTGCTCACCTCTGGGTTCACATAGTGTCTCCTGATCACCTGCCACAGTCTGCAGGTAATGAGCATGTGCAGCAGTGAGCTGCCGATGAACACGATGAAAGCGTTTTTATGAATACCTGCAGAAACACAAAGACGCAGTTTGATCACTTTCTTCTTTTTGAAATACAGCTCTTCATTTTAAAGTCAGTCAAGTTTGAAAACTGAGATGATGAATCAACAGTTATTTGACTCTTTCTGTTCCTGTGAAGTTTGTCGGGTCATTGTGTTATGATTATGTGATTTTTTTATATCTTTAATTATAACGAATAAAAATGTGTGTCATACGTTCCAGAAAAACAACAAATTAGACTTGTGTCAGCTTGTCTCTGGCGGCGGTTGTTACTCACTGTAGGTTTCCGTGGATGACACGTAGGTGAGCAGCAGCAGGCCGGTGTTCTCGGCGAGGCTGCAGAGGAGAGCGAGAACGCTTAGCAGCAGCTCCAGCAGCCTCTCAAAGCGGCCGCGGTAGAAGCGGAAGTAGGCAGCGGCCACCAAGTAGCGCGGCGCCGAGTGCAGGCCGATGCAGCAGCGCCAGATGTAGCGCTCCGGCACCAGGCTGATGGCGGCACTGATGGACGGGAGGTAGTTTGACACCTGGGGAAGAAAAACAGATTTATTTTATTACTCTGTCGTGATGGAAGTTTTTCTTCTTAAATAATCTAACAATCTGAGGTAGCCGAGGTAATCCAGGTAAACTCCTGAAAGAGAAAAACACAAAGTTCAAACTGGACGTATCGATAAAGTTTCCTTTAAAAATTCCCCCAAACAGAAAATAACACTGACTCCAAATGAAGACAGTTCTCAAAAGTCAAACTTAAGAAGTGTTTATTGATGTGTTGGATTACATTTGATCCCACAGCTGATTTTACGTGTGAACGATAATCAGAGTCGATATTTGAAAAGCTAAAATCAACCTCCACACATTGTTTCTTTTCACGTTATCCCACAGTGACTGTCTGCCACCAGAACAAATGCACTTCATGTACATCAACATGATATGAGCTCCATGTCCTCCTGACGGCGGGGCTCATTCATACTCTTCATTTCACTGAGTGCTTATCAAGTTAGAGTTTTCAGACTGCCTTAAGCGGCGCTTCAGGCATTTATTCTGAAAGTGCGTCCTAGACATAATGGCGCCATGGAGATCATGTATGTATATGTAAATGTAAAATTTGTGCATAAATATTTGAAAGCACTACTGTTAGAGTGCAAAGAGGGAAAAGTTCACCGGAGTCAAACTCCTTGTAGGTGTACACATACTTGGCCAATAAAGCTGATTCTGATTCTGACAACACACTGTTCAATGACCAAAATTTAACATGCCAGAAATTCATCAGGTCAAGAGTGGTTCATCAGGCCATGATCATCCTCGTTCCTTCGTGATCACAAATAAAGTGAGATGGAGCATCAAGGTCAGTCCTGAGGCTCAAAAATCAGCTTTAATTCCCACAACGTGGCGTATTTCCAGCCTCGGATTATTATGAGGTAAGGAGCTGGTATGGATGGTATTCTGACCCACTCAAATGCAAAATACCACATTAAATAAGAACTTATTTTTTATAGAAGAACCTCATCTTGTTTTTGCCAAATTTCAGCTGAATAAAGTGTTTTATTACTTACGAAGGCCACATGAGGGAGCAAAATGCTGGAACAATATGTCAGTTTACTGATAATTTACTGACCATGCACCTGTCTAATGTTGTATGTGAATGTATGTGTATGTGAATGTACGTAAAGTCAGTGTGAGTAAAATCCAAACTGCACCTTGGCGTAAGTTCAGTTGTCTGGAACAGTTTTACATACTCGACAGTGTGTGAACGTGGAGTCCTCAGAGTGGTACACCAGCGAGATGAAGAGGCAGGCGATGAGTCCGGTCAGAGGGAGCAGGACCGTCCCCACGGCAAAGCTGGTAAACTGGAGCCGGATGAGGGGCCGGTCCCGGTCCAGGCTGCTGTACGGACCCTGGAGCATCCTGGAAACAGAGAAAGATACTCATTGAGAGCCCAATTATAGGACACATTTGTACTTACTAATACAAAATCTATATAAGACTGGATTTAAGAATAGTTTCTCATCTAAATAAATTTCAAACAATCAGTCTTTATTTATATAGCACTTTTCATACACAACCATGTAGAACAAAGTGCTTTACACTGAAAAGGTATAAAAGAAACAAAGAGTACACAAATCTACCCCAACCCAGGAATAAAACAAACAAAAAATACCCAAATCTACCCAAACCCAAAAATAAAAAAAACAAAGAATACACAAATCTCCCCCAACCCAGGAATATACAAACAATGAATACCCAAATCTACCCCAACCCAGGAATAAAACAAAGAATACCCAAGTCTACCCCAACTCAGGAAGAAAAACAAAGAATACCCAAATCTACCCCAACCCAAGAAAAAAACAAACAAAGAATACCCAAGTCTACCCTAACCCAACCCCTCATTTCCACCCCACGATCTAAACGCAACAGAAACAGTTTTAAATTGCATAAACTTAAAAGGGCTTGACTTAGTGGAAACAGGAATGTGCACACTGAGGAAATGCTATTTTGAAACTCAAGATAAAGAAACACTGGAGGTTTAGGTTAAAATCTAAGAACAAAGTGACATAAAATTAAACTTTAATTAATCAATCAATCAAAGTTTATTTATATAGCACTGTTCATAAATGAAATCGCAGCTCAAAGTGTTTTACATCAGGACAAGAAAAATAAAAGTTATTAAAATAGACGAAAACAGACAATAAATATAAACTTGAATTTATTAATTAAATAAGGTAAAAAGTGATGCTAAAAAATAAATAAATTATAATAGTAATTAAAATAATGAAGCTTTACATAAAAGCCAGGCTAAACAGATGAGTTTTTAGGTTAAAGATTTTTATATTTGTAGCTTGTCTCAGACCCTCTGGAAGTTTGTTTCACCAAAAGCACAATAAAATAAAATTTAAGAAATAATAAATGAAATGAAATAAAAACAACAGTAAAAGATACTAAAACAAGAACACCAAAATAACTCAATAAAAGACGATCCTGTCATTAAAACTAGAAG
The DNA here is from genome assembly GCA_962446985.1 of Xyrichtys novacula. Lineage (NCBI taxonomy): Eukaryota > Metazoa > Chordata > Actinopteri > Labriformes > Labridae > Xyrichtys > Xyrichtys novacula. The sequence goes on from OY660872.1 coordinate 11,980,067, forward strand.
AGATAAATGCTAAAACACTTAAAGTTAATGATATAAAATAAGTTAAAAGCAAGATTAAAAGGGTACGTTTTGCTTTTAATATCATCAAGATCTGATTTGATTTAACTTTATAGCATCTTTGATTCTTCTCTTTAGTCAGCTTAACTCATTGTGCTTACCTTTACTTGTTTGTCTTTGCTTGTAAAATGTGTAAATAACTAAAACAAACCTGTAAATAAATCTTCTGTTCACCCCTGAAGGACATAATTAACTGTATTTACAAAAGGTTTCAGATTCAGCTGTCAGACTGCTATCATCTTTGACAGTTTTAAAAACAATTATCACTCTTATTTTATGATATTAAAGTTGAATTTGTCTGAATTGAACCTCTTTACCTGAACAGGTGATGCATTCACAGACCTTACAGACGGGTCGTTTCTCCACACACCGCGGGCTAACAGTTAGCTTTGAAAAAGGACCTTGTGTGTCTGGTTTGAGGTGAACACTCACCTTTACAGCAGTCCAGACTGTGAGGATCTGGTGCTCCGGTTCGCGGCCATTTGACCCCCTATTAGCGTTAAACCCAAAGATCCTGATCCTGCTGTGAGCTCAGATTAGCTCCAAAGCTACACTCATCGTTAGCTAACGTTAGCGTCCAACCTCCTTGAGGTCGAGTTTTTGTTTTAAACCTGTCACCCAGTTTCTAGACTTCAGGTTTCAGTTCTATACAGCTGTTTGGGGTCGTTTAATATCAATGACATAGTACATATCTTATATTTTTCACTAAGTTTATTGAATCTCTACCGGACTAGTCGATGGACTTCCACCGGCACAAGGCTAACTGTAGTGATGGTGCGTTCAAATGCTCCAGGACAGCTCCGATTTCCGAGTGATAACGTCGTTCTTACTAACTTTACTATTTTAACTGGTTTGAACTCACAAGACAGAAAGAATTCTTCACATGAAAATCGATCAGTTCATTATTCAGATCATTACTCTTTTCCCTTTTATCTCTTTTACCTCTATCTTATTCGACTTACTGTCTTTTTAGCCTCTGTTTTACTTATAATTTTTTCCTATTTAACCTTTTAGGTCTTTAATTGATTTTGTTTTTTTCCTGCTCATTTTTGTTTGTTTGTTTTATTGCATTTTATCATTACTATTACCATAATTATTATTTTTTTTATGATTTTATTATCATTATTAATATCATCTTTTTATATTTACTATCCTGTTTCCTGCTTTCTACCCCCTTTTTTATTACATTTGTTTTTCTTACCTATTTTATGTTTTTATTTTGGTCCTCATGGTCTCGCATTATGTTGTAGGGTTCTTGCATTGTCCAGGTTCCTTATGACAAATGAAATTGTCCTTCAGTTCAGAGGACTTGTTTTTAACTGAGCTTTTGTTTTTTATTTGTTCTTTTATTTTGACTGTTTGTCAAAGCACTTTGTAAACTTCTGTTTTTAAAGTGCTTTTTAAAAAAAAAGTTATTGTTATAAAATAATTTAAATAAGTCAACACGGACAGCACTAAACTTCTACTACGAGACAAGTCACAAACGAGACAAAACTAACGCAATTTGCTAATAAAAACAAAGGTTTGTATAATGAAGGTAATATATGATTTAGTCAACAGTGGGTTTTGGTATATAACTGTTGCATATGGTCTGTCCGTGATGTGTAGATGCAGAAGGAGGCTTTGTGCCATTGGCGTGCTTGTATAATAGGAATTTATTATAAAGACAATGCCGGTATCAGAACAGCATTGCAGTTGCTGGGAGAGGACTGCCAATGATGTCCATCTCTCCCAAACCTCAGTTTATGATCTTGTTATATAGGGTTAGAGTTTTAGGTCCTTCTACATCCTCAGTTTATCTCTAAGTTATATTTCTTCACCATCTGCTTTACGCCTATCTGACCTGTGACCTGCAAACCCTCAACAGCCAGGATGTTTGGACCAGGTACCATGAAAGAGACACAATGCCCACACTCCACAATTTGGTTATCTCAGGCTATCCGTGGGAACTACCTCAAGGCAGTGCATGTTTTGGTACTGTACTCCAGACATCACATAACAAAGTCTGTTAACAAGCCACACTTCTCTAGTTCTTGTTTCAACCGAAGGGAGTCGTAGCGGGTATCTCTGAATGGGAATATTATAATTCCGATTACTTTAACAGTATGTGAATGCGTCTTGTAGACAACGGCTTCCTGTCTGAACTACCAAAATAAAAGTCTCTGCTAATCCAGAATGAGACTTTGGGACTTTCAAAAAAGAAATACTGTCTGAGGAAATAAAGTTTAAGGTATTTGTACTTACTTTGATGGCTCCACGTCTTTATCAACACAAAAACTGAGTCACGATGAATAAATAAAGACTCTATAGAGGCGTCTAGTCGTCTTGAAATGATTTATCACTGGTGTACAATGACAACAAACTTTACACAACAGTGCTAGCGTTAAATTAGCACCTTTGAAGCACAGTCCGTTTTAAAACCTCATTTACAAAAGTAAACATTCACATTTGTTAAATATTTTCAACCCTTTCCCTAACCCTGGGAAGCATTTTTCAGTTAAATAAACATAAAAAACAAAGACTAGAATAGAAACATAACATATAAGCTTTAACAGTGAAGTCAATCCATATATTTCTGTTAAATATACAGTTAATTGTCTTTCAGTTAAGCTAAAAAAAAAAAACGTTTTTTATAGAATTCATACAGAGAACTATTCACCAAGTGTTGACTGGTTCACACTTTGAGTAGAGTCTATAACACACGGCTGTACTCACTTTCCTCTTAATCCCTCTCTAGAGGTGATAAATAGTCCGGCCACAACCGCTTTACAAAGTTCTCAGCTGATGAAAGGCGATCAAAAGGACTAGTTTTCTTGATTTGGAGGACTCCTTTTTTGCAGAACGTCAGCTTCTCTCTCAGTTGGTTCCTGTCAAATCTCAACACCTGAGAGGAAACAAAGATCAGCAAAGACGATCAGAGGAGCAAGTGAGAGATCCCTGAATCAACCAAGGACTTGGTGTGTTTATTTTGTGACATAACAACTCTCTGAGATACCTCTGCATCCACATACAGGGCAAGAGCAACGTTATCCCAAACATAGAAGGTCTTGAACCTCGTTTCTTTCACTTCCAGCTGCTTTTCATCATACATGCGGACTAATTCATACCTCACAAACACAAAGAGAAAAATATTCACTAAGTGTGCAACTCAAAACTGAAATGATAGACACACAAAAGGAACAATTTAAAGTGCAATGACATAGTGTTTAATCTTGAATCTGATGTTAACAGGTGAGTTTAAAACGTATCCTTCTCTGAGCAGGTTTATTTCTGCTTTAGGACATTTCTACATTAGACCTAATGGGGACAGACTCACAGCAGGTCATGGCTTCTAGTGGACACTGGAGGAACTGCAGAATTTGGGACTTTGACAGCAGCACCAGTTTTCTTTCTGTTCCTGCTGATTCAGGTGTTGTTACCTGTGTGTCTCACACATGGCCTCAGGCCTCCATAGGAAGCAGCCGTCTTTGTAGGTGCAGATGTAGTCTGGGACGTCAGTCAGCAGTGAATGAGTTGAGAAAAGCTCCTGATTGGCTGGACTGTGGACCAGCACTGCATACATCACTTCCTGTTTGTAGAGTTCAGTCCGCAGCACTCGTAAGATGGGCTCAGCACCGGAGCAGAACTGGAGACGATAGGCCAAGTTTCACTGACTAACTCTTTTAATATTTCAACAGTTTCAGAATAAAGTTCCTGAATCATGGACACACCAAAAAACACACCACTGTATTATCATTATAATCAGTACACAGTTTAGATAGGACCCTGAGACTTCTCTAGACCTGACTCCTTTCAAGTTGGTCTGATTCAGGCTTTCATGATGGTGGTGATGTTAAAGGGATATTTCGGCATAAAAGTTCAACTTTGCCAAATTTTTTCTTAGCAGGGGACTAAACACAACTCGCCCACTCTCTTCCAGCAGCCGCTTGTTTGTAGCGAGACCTCAGGCCAGTCCATTACGAACTACAGCGGGGTGTCGCAGCTCAAGGAAGAACATGTATGATTATTTCTTTATCATTTCCTTAAAGTAATAATCACCATATTAATCATTTTGCACTGCAGACACGGTTTTATTTCCACGAAGAAATGATCATAAATGTTCTTCCCGAGCTGCGAAACCCCGCTGTAGTCCGTTATGGACTGGCCCGAAGTCTTGCTACAAACAAGCGGCTGCTGGAAGAGAGTGGGCGAGTTGTGTTCACTCGTTTTGCTAAAGAAATTAGTCAAAGTTAAAAAGATGTTTGGTGGCTAGTACTATGGCTTGGACCCTATATGTCCTGTTGATGAAGTCAGGTGCTGTTCTGAGCATTATTTGTGGCTACAGAGTGGCTTTTTAGTTGAGCGCGGCTCTCTGTATGGCTATCGTGCAGTTGTTACTGAAGTTGGTATAACTAGAAAAGCAAGCGGTCAGCAACATTCATCTCTCAAGGGGGTGTCAAATTCGGTCTTACGGTGTGTTTGACCCAAAATTAATTTTATGCCAGAATATCCCTTTAGTCTCATCTAATATCACTTCTTTTCGTGCTCTCTGATTGGTTAGAGGATTAGATAACTGCTCCTTTGTAACCATCCTTAAACAATCACTCTGTCTCCAAACTCTGTCTTTAAACTTTAACTTGTTTAATCTTGTTCAAAGTGGTCCTGATGGGATTACAGGGAGTACCTGGTCTTTGTAGGCCTTCAGCAGCTCCTCCACAGACAGGGTAAAGCGATATGAGCCCAGTCTGGAGCTTCTCTGAAATGCTGGGGAGGAGGCAAACTTCTCCAGGAAACTCTGCTGGGTCTGAATCTGCTCCTCTGTCCGGTCTGGGTAGGTGGTCTCCAGGAGCCTCCTCTCAGCTGACTGGATCTCTTCTGGACCCACAACCAGATTCCACCACAGCAGGGGGCTGGCCCCAGGGCTCCTGAAGCCCCCATCCTTCTTGATGCCCCATAATCCCCATCTGTTGGTGTCATGTTTCAGACGAGACACCTGGAACTCAGGACGAGGGAAGGCTGGGACATACGTTCTGGAGAGATACTGGTTTCTTAGATCCCGGGCTATGACTTTTAGGTCCTTCAGCTTCAGGTGGCATCCCTCTGCTATGTGCTTTTTATGTCCTCTTTCGTTGATTAGTGTCTCCATGCTCGGATAGAAGAACGTAATTAAGAAAAATAAAGTTTAAAAAAAGTGCTAAGATCAAAACAGGATCTAAAACTTCCCCCTACTGTTAACAGACGTATTCTCTGCTTCCGCAAATGCCTGATAGGGGAGAATAAACCACCACTTCCTGTTATGATGTCATGTTAGTCATGTGATCAAGAGAGAGCGAGACAAAGGACAAAGTCTCAGTCATGGACACATGTCCTGTCCTCTCAAAGTCTCTGTGCTGGAGTGAGTTTGATCACTTCCTTCATTGACTCTGATCTGATTTTTCTTTCAGTCAGGACTTTCAGTGTTTACAGCTTCATCACCAGAGACAACGAAAAAAAACGAGGTCGTCAAACACTTACGATACAGCCATACTCCACTGCAGTTCACGTTTTCCACTTCTTCTGTGAGGTGAGGTGAGGTGAGGGAACAGGTGAGGGAACTTTTTCTGGGTTTGAGTACCTCGCTCCCATCTATCATCTCCTCTGTGATTTGCTCTGTAGTAAAAGCTACTCACTGCAGTATATGTAGTATAAGTGACTCAGTTTGTGCTCATAGTTAATGAGTTCCAGCTGACAAGCTCTGAAAAACAGGTAGTGCTGGTCAAGGGGTGGACTTGTTCACTCACTCCACCATCAGATGGAGCTGAAACACAACATATTATCATCACGTCTCTGATTTATCTCAAACATGTTTTTGCGTAACTGTTCAACTTGGTATCACTGAAGTAAAAATGACATTCTGTTCAACGGTACAATTCCCGTAAGAACCATGACACACAGCTGTAAATACTGGAGATTACCTTATCAATCAAGTATTCACTGATTCTCATGATTAACTTAGAGCACTGCCTAATTACCATTATACCAGTATGGCAACCAGCATGCAGGTTTGAAACATACATGAGGAATTTAAAGAGTTTGTTCTCAAATATCCAGATTCAGACCTTACCTGTTCAACACTAAGTACATATATGAGCTGAAAAACGTGCCCTGAGGATTTAGTTACCCTTTCAATTGATCATTTGTAATGCTTTAAGTTTCATATTTGACTTTTATTTTGAAACGACACATATGCTACTTCCAGTAGCTCATGAATGGCGGACCTGAATTAAAAACAGTACAAAGAGTGGTTAGAAAGGAGAAATGTTTAATTTATTAGCATCTCAATAAAGGTACAAATCTTACATTGATTTAGTTTTTGGTTTCAGAATAAGAGTCTATCTATCAGAAAGCTGCCAGCTAGCTAACTAATCAGCTGCTGATGCTGCTTCCCTGCTGTCTTCCCTTTGATTTAAGGTGGGTAGCAGCTACTGTAAAGAACCACTATTGCTCCCTGTATGTTACAGTAGACAGTAGTTTTTTTTTTTCAGAAAGACAGTTATCATCAATGCTTTAATATTTTCAACACAAGTTATTAAGTTGTTTCGACAAATTCATAATTTGGGGTGGACTATAGGGGTTCCAAAAGAAATGGAGCAAACAGAGAAGGTAAAAGTTTTGAGCCTGATCTAGTCCGCTAAGCATAGAAGTCAAAGAAACCGTCCAATTCACAAAGCACACAAAGGGTTAAATGCAACAAACTGCTGCAGATAAAACAGAGCGCAAAGCTGCAAATGTGCTGTCAGGGCCACATTTGACTATTCTAATGCAATTACTTTCAAATTGGTCCAATTTACAAACAGCTTTATCAATGAACTTCATCATTTGGGTGTTGATGGATTTGAACTCCATCAGAATAAGAGCGTATAGAGAGCAAGAGATGATGCTGATGGTTCGTCGACAGGTTAAGGCGCAAAACAAGAGCAAACTGTGCAGAGCAGCAGAGGGTTAACAGAGTTATGTGTTCAAATATCATTCGGGCAGGATGTTTTGCGAATTGGACCATCAGACAGAATACGAAATGGGAAAATGATTAAATTAAACATGTAAAACTAAATTACTAAACCAGGTTGACAGTTGACAGAATAAACAGTAAAATACAGCATGTTAGCTCAAGGTGGTGCTGCAACAATCAAGTAACTTCTCCAGTTTTATCTGTGCTGCAGTTTCACTGTGCAGGAATGGCTAAAACCAATGCAACCAATCAAAACTCTCAGGCGTTTGGATGCAAATGAGGACCACTGACAATCCTCACAATGTGAAGAGACAGTCGTCAGGTTCTGGATGTGCAGAAAACAAAAGAAGTAATGTGAGTTGGATGACAAACATAACCAGGGCTTGACATCAACTTTCCTGCTCACCAGCCACCGTAGTTTGTGGTTTCCCAAAGTTACACCCCATTAGACAAAGTTTGCTTATTGGCCAAAGAGAACTGCTGGTTTGATAGAGATGTCAATGAAGCCAAACTGGAAAAACCATCACTGGTTTTGACATGGTGGACTGAGAGACTTCCAATCACTAAGTTATAATGCAGGTCATCACCAGCAAACTAACAGGCTTCATGAATGAACTGAAGCAGTACAACTCTGTGCTGGAAGTGCTCATGAGAGCTGCAGCGTCATAGTGCCAACAGTTTATTATTCCAGATGCCTTCTGAAAAGAGTACAATGAAAAGTTTATAGGCCAGTGTTGGTCATGGGAATGACTGTGTTAGCCGTCATAGGTGAGATCTACCTGAATTTGACAGATTGGCTGGTGTTGATGTCAGGCCCTGAAGATAATAAACAAAATCACCTTCTGTTTGCTATTTAAGGGTCAACATGTAGAGGAATCAGGCATGAATGTGATGATACAGAATATTTCACCACTTACACACAGCTGGCGGTAAAGGTCAAGTATTTGTAGGTGTTTGGACACGGGTCTCCTCCCATCTCCTCATTGTCCACATAGATGTAGCACAGTGTCCTATTGTTACACCTGAAAGAGAGAACACGTCATTGGTTTAAACCAAGTGATTCAGCAGCCTGAAGCTCCAAGTTCACCAGGAGACCTTCTCATCCTCATGGAGACTTTGGTCTGAGAAAGATCCCAAGTGGAGATCAACCAAACCCCATAAAGGACCTCCACCACCAAATCAAGGACATCAGGGACAACTACAACTAGGCTGGAAAAGGGCCACTAGAACCACCTGAACCGAATCGTCAACGACGATCGCATTTGCACGTCCTTTTTAGCAAGTACCAAGAATGTCATTAAGAACAGCTGCTCTACTTCCTGCACCAATACCACAGCCCCAAGAACCACGGAATAATATCAAGGTCTACAACCTCAACCAGAGCTGTACTGCCACAGAAACCTCTAGATTATCAACAAAAGTAACCAAGGACCACTTGAATTTGCAGCAACCACCAAAACTCATCAAGAATTGTAATACCAAAGCTAGAACCTCATTGCTAATGACACCTAGGACTAGAACGAACAAAGACTAATGAGAATATCACAAAAAAAACAGTCAAAACCTTATCAAGGTCTACTGCAATGCTCCAAGCACCATCAGTACATCCTTAACAAGAACCTTATGAGGAAAACAAGAACTAGATTAAACAAGGATCATCATAATCCATTAAGGTAACCAAGAATTACCAGGACTGCATTAGGTACTTAAAGGACTGCATCCAGAGTATTCCTACCCCATCATGGACAACAAGGACATAGTACCAACAGAACCAACTCAAGAACCACAGAAATTGAATCAGGAAAACCTGGACTGTAATGAGGACTTAATGACCTCCGTTTAGTGTGCTCAAACTGTCCTTCACAAAAGACTTGTCAATGATTAACAGGCAGATACACAAGGACCATGACAACAGCATTTCTAGGACATCCTTATCAAACATCTCAACAAGGACCAGTAGGGCTTGAACAAATGACCAAAAACCAAAACAATAACCACTGGAACCTCTTCATGAGCCACTTGACTGGATCCAAAACCTTGTGAGCCCCCATCAAGAGCCTAATCAAAGATCCCAAGGACTGAGTGGAATAGGAAACCTTGATGATCAAGAACACCATTAGGGTTTGCCACAATACCCACATGGACAACCAGACACCTGCTCAGAATCACCGCAGCTTTGAAAGTCAGGTCTTCATCAGATCCCTGGACTCTAATGAACAAACGTTTCAGCATTATCACAGATCTCTTGAAATAACCAAAAAGTCTTACATATTGCTCAGGATGGCAGTGACGTCACGCTTGCAGTTGGTGTTTAGTTTTTTCCCATAAATGCTGAAGGTCATACAGGTGTGAATATTCTGACGACCATAGACAGCTGACTCTATCCGGATCCTCTCTCCGTTAGCTAGAACAAAAGAACGAAAATCAGCCATAAAACAGACAGACTAAACACCAAAATAAAACGTGGTGAGCGTGAATGAGACTTACGACACTGAAACTGGCCCAGCCTTCCCTCACAGATCGTACTTTCAAACGTAAAGGGGGTGTTCCCTGTGCTCTGTTGAGAAGGTAGTTTAAAGGAGAGCGGATGCAATGATAGAGCAGGTGGTTTAAAGTAGAACGGGTATACTGATTGAGAAGGTGGTCTAAAGTAGAACGGGAATATTGATTGGGAAAGTTGTCTTAAGTAGTAAGGGAGTAGTGACTGAAATGCTGATCTTCTGCAAGGCAGACACAGTCTAGATCTGAGACTGATTAAGAGATAAAGTTCGAAGTGAATCAGGATCCTGAGTTTGTCCCTGTTTGACAGTTTGACTTTGCTGCTGGTGGGAACTTTTTCTTTGGTGCTGGACGTTGATATTTCTTTGGAAGGGGGCTTTACTTGATTTTCAAATGGACACTTTTGTTTATTGCCACATTGTGTTTTACTGCTAGTGGTAATGGTCGGGGTGTTCCCCAGAAGAGGTTTTTCCTTCTTCAAGACAGGAACTTTTTTTTTTTTGTCCAGAGGACACTTTGGTTTGTTTATGCCGGTGGCTGCCCAGTTCTTATGTAAAGGACATGTTGTCTTTTTCCGAACAGGGACTTTTTGGTTGTTCCTGAGGGGACACTGTGATTTATTCATTGCCCAGTTTTTTCCAATGGAGCACCCTTGATTTTTCGAGGCAGGAACTTTTCGTTTGTTTTTGCTGGGAAATTTTGTTTTTTTCTTCACAGGCACTTTTAGGTTGCTGCTGTATCTACGTTGGTGCTTGATGGAGACAGGGCATTTCTTAAAGTTACCTAGAGGTAACCTTAGGGTTTTACTGTGGACCCACATTTTCTTCTTGCTGAGGGAGCATTTTTTTTCTTTCTTGACAGGAACTTTTTGATTGTGTAGGGGATATGTAGTCTTTTTTCTGACAAGTACTTTTTGGTTGTTCTTGATGGTACACTTTTGTTTGTTGCCAGGAACTGTATTTTGCTTTTTACTGATTGTGACTGTCAGGCTCCTGCTAATGGGACTCTTTAGTTTCTTGACTGGTACTTTTTTTGTTTTCTTGGCAGGTGCTTTATGGTTACTGCTCAAGCGACACTTGGATTTATTCTTACCATGAACTTTGGGTTTGTTGCCATCCTGCCGTTTGTTGCTATAAGTAATTGCCCAATTTTTACCTAAAGCACATTTAGCTTTTTTCTTGACAGGAAGTTTTCGGTCGTTTCTAAGGGAACATTTCTTTTTGTTTCCAAACTCGTATTTTGGTTTGATGCTCAGGAGAACTTTTGGTGTGTTCCTAATGACACGTGGCTGTTTTCTGTTAATGAGACATTTTGTTTTCTTTGCAGGAACTTTTTGGTATTTGATGAAGGGGCTGAAGTGGACTGATACTTTTCTGGTCCTACTCGAAGGAGACTTTGCTCTTTTGCTGATGGTAACAGTGTATTTCCGTTTAAGGGGACACTTTGTTTTCTTTTTGACTGGTACCGTTGGGATGTTTTTGAGGGAATATTTTGCCTCATGTCTGGTGGTACCTGCCCAGGTTTTTCTCACAGGACATGTTGGTCTTGGTTTTGGTTTTTTGCCGATTGGACACTTGTGTTTGCTGTTGTTGACAGATATTCTTCTGGTTTTGTGGAGAGGACACTTTGGTTTTTGATTGGACATGACAGTCTTCTTCTTTTGTAAGGGACATTTTGTTTTCTTTTTGACAGGTTCTACTGGATTCTTTCTGGAGTCATGGTTTGACTTGATCCTGAGAGTCACAGCCCAGTTTTTTCTTTTAGGACAAATTTTTCTCTTCTTAATGGGAACTTTTTGAATTTTCTTATTTCTCTGAGGACACTTTGGTTTGTTACTGGTTGTACTTTTGGGCCTTTTGCTGTTTTTTTGAACCGTTGGTTTGCTGATGACGGGCGGTATTATGTTGTTGAGGACAGAACGTTTTGTTCTGAAGCCAAAGAGAGAGATCTGTCTTCTGATAGGAGGGTGTAGGCTGTTGTTGAAGGAGGCTGATGGTTGCCTGCTGTCCAAAGCTGATGGTTTTATTTCTTCACTGTGAAAGAGATAAGACAATAAAAATTCAGGTGTAGATTAATGACTGGAGGAAAAATACTTCTTTATTGTGTTTCATATTTTTCTCAGTCAAACATCCTTGACTATTGAGACCTTTGTTCAAAAACCGCTTGTTATCCAGTAAGGCTGTTTTTCAGGACTGTCAGGGACAGGCAGCTGACTTTTTGTTAGACAAATGTTTGAGCCGTCTCACTCCAAACCCAAATCTTCCTATTCAGAAAATTATTGACTCAAATGCTCTCAGGGTGATGATAACTCTTCTTCTATGACTCTATCATAGAAGAAAATAGCAGAAGTTGGGGAAGGCAGGACGTGACTGCAGGTGCCAGAAGAAGCTGTTTGGATTGGCCCTGAGCTTTCCGGGCAAATTTTGTGAAGCGGTCCTGGGACAATTGAGAGTGATGTATGTGGGGATGTTTGAGCATGACTGGATTGTGATAATGATACACTATTTGGTCATGTTATGCTGAAAAAATAAGCTTTGTATTAACTACTTTTAAAAATTTATGTGAATGATTTATTGAAAATAATTCTAAAAAAGCAGAGCACCTTTTTCCATTCCTGTAATCAGCTGTTTGATTTCTATCAAGTGAAAAATTATCACAATTACATTTTTAAAATTCCCTTTAAGTTTATTAATAGTCCCTTACAAAGTCTGTTTACAACATGTCCTAGTTGTCTCTGGCAAGGTTTTGAATTCAGATGCATAAAAAAGGATTGGCTGCCTGTCTGGGGAGGTCAGGCATGAACTGATGCAGTTGGATGCAGAAAAACACCCAAAACACAAAAAACTTGGCGAGTGCTCCAGGAGAACAAGAACCAGTATACTTGACATTTCTGACCCCCAACAGGTGAAAGAAACTGTTAAAGTGTTGCAACTGTGGTTTTGTCTCTGAGTGGTGCGGTAAAATATGAGCTACGTTTACTGTGGTCAGCCCTTATTATTCAAACAGGCAGTTTTTCTGGTACCAACTGCACCTGAGGGTCACACCAGGTGTTCAAATGTAAAAACACCACGACTCACCTCGCACTCTCCTTCGATGATAAAGTTGGCAAAGATAATGACTCGCACTGGGATTCACCTTGAACACACACAAACAAGAATTTTACTCAGGCAAACATCAAATCTTAGCATGCTAGCATGACCAGTGGAGTACCCTCAGAATCTGGTGACTTTGAAATAAAGCATAAATAAAGCAATAATGTAAAGACAGTCCTTTTTACAAGCAGAGTCACCTCTATCTACAGATACCAATGGAAGGGGACAAAATGACCATGTTGGCAGTGTTCTGGTTTATGCAGTCCAACACAGTCTGCAGCAGGTACAGACAGTCCAAAACCCTACCAACTCTTCTGGTCAACAACATCAAGAGAGGGATATAAAGTCTACAGGAAGAGGACTACACCAGGTCCTTTAAATCCAAAGTTTGAAAATGCAGGTCAGTAAAGTCTACAGCAAGGCTGCAAAGTCACCAACAGACATTCAAAACAGGCCCGTAACGTTGACACCAGTCAAACAAAGTCAGCAAACTGGTATGCAAAGTCTGTTTCAATTCTGCAATATCTACATCGGACCAGCAGAGTCTACAACAGGCTGCAAAGTCTTCAGGACTTTGTTGATGAAGACCTCTGTTGAAGGCTTGGCAGGTCCACAGCATGTCCACAATTTAAAAATCCTTAAGTTGTCCTGCACAGTCCAAATCAGGTTGGTTCCCTCTACAATAAGTAAGTAAAGTCTCAGGCAACCCTCTCTCGGGTCATTTTCTTCAATACCAAGATTTTTTCCATCCACAGCTTCTTAAAACTGATTAATATAAAAAACTTCCCTTTTAGAAAAAATCTGGACATAAATCAGGATCACAAACACCACTGATGTTCACTTAAAAAACCTATGATCTTTGTTTTTATTTTACAGTCGGAGTCATGTTCCATCTGGTAACATGGTACAATGAATTATACTGTGGCCAGTCATGAAGGGAGCTCTGGATGTTCAGCTTTACTTTGGCGGGGCTGTCATGGTGTCTTTTTCAAGTACTGGGGACTTGTTTACTGTTGGTTTGGGCCAAAACTGAGAAAATCCTCTGAACTGCTTCTCTAAATACACGATGTGTTCACATGTGAATGCAAAAACCAGCAAAACAATGAAATTAGAACTCACTGGTGACTGAAAGCAGGATGAGCACCGCAGCGAGACCTACAAAAGAGAGACAGATCTCCATTAATACACGTCTAAGTGAAAAAATCAACAAAATCTTAACGGTGCTGTTTTACCGATTCAAGACTTTACTGAGCACTTTCTGGCAACCTTAAAGACTACCTCCATCCATCCCTCCCGACTCCTCTTATTAATACTGTCAGATTTTACCAGAGTCATATGGATTGTCACTGACACTGCATTTTTCTACATCTCAATAAAAATAAAAGAAAACTCAAGAAAAAGAAAAGTGTAAATGAACATTTGAGCAGCTGATTCAAATATTTTTAACCTGCACATGCACCAAACACTGAGGTGTTTTAAAACAAATATTTCCTCACCTCCAGGCCGCTGCCTCGCTCTCAGCTTATTTGAATATCCACTCACTGTTTTTGCCCCTAACCACCACACCTGTCTAAAAAGTACCTAGTACAATAACAGACCATCTGCTCCAGTTTTCTGCGAGGTTGAAATCACTGTTTTTATTCGCTACAGTAATCCCGTTAAAGCTCTCTCTCTGCAGGAATCCTCTCTGTTATGTTTGTCAAAGTGTTAGAGGATTCCGTTGAACCAATAGGAGACCCCCGAGGCCTGAAAGGTTTCATGTAAAGACAAATATACTCACAGGACAGCAGGGTCCACTTCAGATGGACCATCTCTGGGCTGTAGTTCAGCTCCTCTTTGTTCGTTCTTTTCCTCTCAAGTCATCGGAGAAATAATCCAAGTTTCCTCCAGCTGCCTCGTCTGCACTTTGGGCTTCAAGTCCCAGCGAATGAAATATGACATGACAAACAAGTGAGGAGCCGGGCTGTTTGAGTAAACCACATGACTGGAGGGGGGAACAGGTTAGTATTTACACCTGGAGTACTATCAGCAGAAATGAGGTCTTTAACAGCAGCTGGAGTCAATGAGAGCACTCAGGTTTAAATAACCTGATCATTTCAATAAATAAATAACTAGTGACACAAAAACTGAACATAAGGTCTTACAGAGTTTGAAGGGATTGAAACGGTCTTCAGAGGACGTCAGACTTCTTGCGTGGAATCGAGACCCTAAAACAGGAAGATTGTTCGCTGTGTCGACGACGATAGCCGAGCATTTATCTGTCATCACAGCGTGTTTGTTATCGACATCGTTACACTGTTTCCCAGAATTCTCACTGACTTCCAAGCCATATAATATACTTGATTTTGATTAGTTAAAGGTAAAGTGACTCTGCTAATGTTTCACCAAAACTTTTACACTTCCTAAAGTGATTTCATAAAACACACTCAAAAAATTCAATGAAAAAGTTTCATTTTTTTAAGCATTTGTAAAATGTTTTGTGTATTTCATTAATTTCTATTCCATGAATTTTCCTTTTTCATTGATGAAGCCATTTGTCATCAACAACACATTAAAAAAATATGATTTGAAATGTTTTTTTTTCTGTATAATAACCCAGAAATAACCCTATTTTTATTTGCTTTTAAATTTAACCAAAAAATGTTGAGTCTGACTTTTTCCCCAATATTTATAGAACATTTTATATATTTTTTTCTTTGCAAAAAGCTGTATCTCATAACTTATTTCATATTATTTAAATTTAATTGTAATTTAGTTAATATTTTTACATTTATAAAAACAATATATAAACATCTTTAGTTCTTTAAATTTAAGTAGAAAGTATGAAATAGTTTTACAAATGCAAAAAAAGACTAAAACGTAACCTAAAATCTTTAATAATTCCTGTGTTTTAAAAATTTTTATGTTTAATTTTTATATATATATTTTTTTCTTTTGACAAAATCCTCATAGGAGTCAGATGATATAAATGCAGAGCAAAATTAGTGATTTCAGGACAACCAGACATCAGACATGACATCAAACCAACCACAGGAGGATCTTGGCTCTTATCTCGTCTGAGCCTGTTCACACTGTGGCAAAAACAAGTTTCCTGAAATGGTTGACATCCAAACATCGTTCTGCTGCTTCTCCACCTATCAGGACTCTTATCTCCATTACCACCTGTTCACCCCACATTACTCCTCCGAGGGGAGATTCAGGAGTCTTCTACAGGTGAGGAGGCCCACAGGAGCCTCCTGTACCTGATTTAACAGCCATATGTAACTGTTGAAAAAGTGGGCGGAGCCTCAGGGAAGTCACTCCTTGGTTTTTGAAGACGCGTCATGAAGCCCAAAGACGAGACTCTCCATATTGGAAATGCTGACTTAAAGGGGCGTAGCTCAGCTGGTTCTTTAACCATGCATCCACTTGTCAGTCAAATTGGCCACGCCCCTTATTTAGGCATGAAAAACCCCCGCTCTCTCCTGAATCTTTTGAGACAGCTTTCCTCTGGTCTGGAGGAGTCCTAAAGGTGAAGAGGTCAGTTTTACAGATTTATTAACAAATGTATGAGCCATCACAGACAGTTATTGAAGCTTTTAGCTGTAAAAAAGAGTTTAAAACACACCGAGTCTAAGAGGAAGAGTGTGTCAAAGTAAGGCCTCGCCCTCAGGCCTCTCCAAACACTGAGGTGAACACACACTCCAGGCTCTGATTGGCTTAAACAAACACAGTGACATTTGACTAACACAGCAGGGAGGAGGGACAGTCATCGGCTGAGATAACGAGGAGGCGAAATCCCTTCAAAAGGTTCACCAAAGTCTTGATGGTTTACAGGAGCTCCAAAAACTGCAGTACCCTCAGTGTCCACTAGAGGCTGTGTCCAGAAGGAAATCTGTCCTTTACCTTCAGTGGACACTGGAGGTCACTGAACTTCTCCTGATGGTTCAAATATGGTCACCTTTGGCTCCAGGGAAGACGAGAGGGAGCTTTCATAATCACTTCATCCTAATTCAGTACCATGTTTAAAACTCTATTATTTTGCATTTTAAAACTGATTTTAAGTCCATTTCAAAGCTGATTTTAAGTCCATTTCATCCTATTTCAGTACCATGTTTAAAACTCTATTATTTTGCATATTAAAACTGATTTTAAGTCCATTTCAACAATATTTTTTTTGGTGTGTTGCTTTCATGCAGCAGTCTCTGGTCCTGAGCAGTAAGGACACTGTGTAAGTGCTTAAAGCTGCAGTTCCCCGAGTGTCCATTAGAGGCTGGGTCCAAAACCATCAGAAACCACATACACACCCATTCTACTGTGCCTGTTTTTACAGCATAGATAAACACGTGTATCGCCTGGTTACAAGAAACAGTTCCAGTCTAAATAGCGGATAGGGGACACTTATTTTAATAACTCCTCGGTTAAAGATATTAATTTAATCTAAGCTTCTGTGTTTGACATAATTAAAGGCACAGCTCACCTGACTGATCACATCACTGTTTTTAAGATAGTAAAGCAGAGTATGGGGCAGATCTGGTGAAGTGTAACAGATGTATTTAGTTGGTGCTTCAGTGTGTAAATAAGATGAACAGATGGACTGATTGACGATGATGCTCAGAAAAATTAAAAACACTCTGACTAAAGACAGGTGGAGAGTTTTTCTGGCTTTATTCCGTCTTTTCCTGGCAGGTTATCTCTAGAGTAAACGCAAACAGCAGCAGCAGCAGCATCCTCTCGCTGAAAACATCCAGACTGAAGCCGAAAACATACAGGATCCGTGTTGAGCGCGTTCCGTCAGTGTCGCGTCTCTGCTCTGCCAAGCAACGCTGCCTATCGGATGGATGTGTATTTGGAGCGTAGCAGCAGGGTAGCTCAGACCCGGTCAGCTGGGCTCAGTACAAAGAAAACAACATGCTCACAACAGGTTGTTTTTCCTTTCTGTGGTCTATTTCCTGCTAATTTGGATATAATTCAGTGACTGTTGAGCATCTACTGTATGTGAAAAACAACCTGATTTTAAAGTTTTGGTTTTTGCAGGTTTACTCGTGTTTAATTAAGTAAACCATGTTCCTTTATGCTGTGCTGTTACCTTCAGACAGAGTTAGCAGTTCAAAGTCCTGTTGTGGTCCACATGGATCAGGGATTGACCATCGGATTGTTTTGTGTTACTGATAAATCCAGAACCAGGAAGTATTTCTCATCTACACCAACTGATAAACAGTCAGGAGTTCGGGTATGGTGTTTTATTTTGAAATTTACCAGATGACGTGCAGTTTTCATGCTTGTCATGCTGTCTATAACGATCTTCTCTGTGTAGATTGACACGTGTTGGAAGCGTAGAGCAGAGAAAATAGACTGTTGATTCTAATAGGCGTTGATTAGAATGGGAACCTACTTGCTGCGTGATATGCAACGCTGACGGGACACACTCAACACGGATCCTGTATGTTTTCCACTTCAGAATCTGCACATAGAACCACAACAGTGATCCAAACACAACGTTGATCAACTCTTCAACTTCAGGAACAAGAATTAGTCTGATTGATTTTAACTGTTATCATTAAGTTTAACTTCAACTCTTCCTAAGTCTAGTCGGGATGCGGACCGGTTCCTAGTCAAGAGTGTAGATGTTCTCCTGGACTGGTCGCCTCATTCGGATCTCATAGATGATGTGAGGAGGCTCTTCGGAGGAGAAACTAAGAAGAAAAGATGGTCAGCTATCACGATTACAGTCCTAAACTCTTTAACAGCTTCGACATCCTTATTCAGACAAATGTGGAGACAAGAGTCAGACTCACCAGTCCGTCTTTAAGGCTCGGTTGTAGATCCCACCTGGAGAGGAGAACCAAACTGAAGTCAGAAACTTTGAACACGTTAAAACCTCGGAAACTTCACTTTGAATTGACGATCATCACAGTCAGAGAGCACCAGACTCTGTTACTGAGATGAGGAGGCGAGACGTACGTTTGAAGGCCAGGAAGAGGAAAACCGCCGCCAAGACGGACAACAGGGCGAGCGAGAGGGAGAGGACGGGGACGTTTATCTGAAGAGAGAGAGAGGGGACAGCAGAGTCCTCCACCTGAGAGACAGAGAGAGAGAGACAGAGAGGAATGTTATCTCCCTCAGGTAGGACTGCATTAAAAAATCTGAGGGTCTGAAAAACGTTTCTAAAATGTTGTTAGAGAAACAACCTCCTGATCTCCCTCAGGTAGGACTGCATTAAAAACAGACAGGACTCTGAAGTGGAAATCACCGCATGGGCTTATCCTGAGGTTAATTTCAACATCTTTTTAAGACTTTTAAAAAAAACTTTCATAAAATGTGAAGACCTCTTCACCACCTAAAGCTGTTGTTTGCTATTCAACAGAAACGAGGTCAGCTGAGGGATAAAACTCAAAAGAATAAACTAAACTAAGGTGCCTTTTTTAGGCAGTACTGCTTGGCGAGGGTTTGTTGTCAGTGCCTGATCAGTCCATGTATGTTTTCACAGCTGTGTACAAGCATAGAAGGGATCATTTCACAGCGCACACACAGGATACTTTACCGCTGACGTTTTATTGAAAAATTCAAAAAGTAAAGATGAACAAAAGCAAAATAAATTACCGCCCAAATATGTTGTGCTCCAACCTGCTTATTGGCACAAGATATAAAACGTGAGTCTTTGTATTACTGGGGGGAGGTGTAATATTCATTTTTAGACATCTCTCTTTCCACTCACTGCTGTAAAGTCTGATGGCACTTTTTGGTATCAAAGCTTAAATACCAGTAAACTTTTATACCGCATAAAATCAGGATTAAGAGTTTTTTATACTTTTTAAGGGCCTTAATTATACCGAGGTTGATTTATCAACCTTTACTACTTTTTAAAACCCCACGGACACCCTGGAATCACTTAAAAAACCATTGACTGTGAACACAGATCATCACTGCATCCACAAATGAGGTTCAAACTGAAGCATGAAAGAGGAGACCAGAGAGATTTCATATGTTGTTTTGTACGATTTAAAATTATTGTAAACCATCAAACTAACATTTTACCCAGAGTTTAAACTCTTTTTGTGGACACAGTCGTGAATTTAACCCCACAAACCAAAAGAAAACCTGATGGGTAATGTGTTTTCATATGAATCACATGAACACGTCTGAATTTACTCACGTTGACGGAGTCCGAGCGCAGCAGGGTGGAGTTTTTTTTCAGCAGGTCGAGGTGAGACGACAGCAGAGATTTCCAATTCACTATAAAAAATAAAAACAGAATGACGGATGAACACCTGGAGTCCTGCAGATCTGACTGAAACCAGAACAAACAAATCCAATTTGGTAACTCTATCACCTGTGGAGGACGACTGCTCTGTGACCTGATTGGTTGTTGTGGTTGTGGTTGTTGTTGTGGTTGTAGGAGAGCTGGTGACTGGAGCTGTGCAGGGAAAAAAAGTCAGGTAAAGACGAGTTCACAGAGTCACAGGTATAGAGATTAGAAAGTCCACATTCACCGTTCATATATGAGTCTGATGGTCAAACTTGGTGAACTCCATATCCAGAGGCGGCCTGGTTTGACCGACTTTTACTCCTGATAACATGATAACCTCCTGATACAACCACTCAGCTCACCTTTGACCACTCTCAGGTTCATGATGGACTTCTTATCATTGAAGATCCCGTCGATGTCCACCCTGCAGCAGTACGGCCCACTGTCTGTCCTCCTCACGTTCACAATGTCCAGGTCCATCTGTCCATCCAGGACGTCCCCGGTCAGCCGGTACCGGTCCTCCACCTACAGCAGTCAGGGGTCAGTGTTAGAGCGGTTCAGGTCTTTAAACAAGTTAAAAATAATCTAAGAGAAAAGAGAGAGAGAGTCTGGAGAGCTGGGAGTCACATAAATCTAAAAAGTCTGAAAACACCGAGCCACTCTTCGAAACAAAAGTTAGAGAGAAATCTGAAATTTGTTTGTTATCTTAATGTTACAAACACAATCTGGTCACATTAAAATGTTGAGATACAACCTCACAAACGGCTCGCTGCAGGGCGTGGAAGATTTTTTAATCGCTGAGTCCGTCTCAGATTTTACCGCTGAGACTGACCTCTCTATTTACAGATTCTGCACCAATGTAGAGTCTGTACCGGCCAATCAGGAGCCAGCAGGCTTTCAAGTCTGCAGGAAAATCAGTCTGTATGGAGAGCAAAAGCAGGAGGAGCACAGTCTTGAATAACCCCCAATTTTCGGCTATGAAAAGGCCGTATCCGCCAATCGTAACCATTCAATTTCCACCGGCTTCTTTCTGTTCCACTGTGGATCGCTGGACTCCTCAGCTGATCGCAAGACTTCTATTTTTTCCGGACGCCGGAGCACGCCGGATAAATTTAACACAGATTAACCCGTGTTGTAAAGGAAGTCGGGCACAGACACAAAATAAAACATCCGGCTTCTTTTCAAAATAAAACAATCCGTGTTTCAGGAGGATCGTATTTCACACCACGCATACGTAGACGAAGAAGTAAGAGGTTTTCAGACGTCATTTCACCCCGATGACACCATGGATGAGGAGATGCTGATTCTAGAAGTCTAGAAGTAGATTTCCTCCTCTGGAAGAACACAATCTACTGCTTTTATGTCTATGCGGCTGTCTTTATAGAGACAACTCGTTATCAGGCCATTGCATTGGTCAATCTGTGGGTTCTTGTGAGTTCTCATGATTACCGCTGTCTGTAGTCTGCCACGATATTTGCCTTACCAATGAATCCGGTAGGAAATCCATATTGGAGCCGTTCCGGATGCGGTGAAAATTGGAGGTAAGGACCTCCAGCTCCCATAGTTGGATTTCTGTCTGCATGGTCGTCTAGATCAAATAACTATACTGATTCTGAGTCACTAAAGACAATCAGAGTTTAGATTTCCTGACTTTCCTGAATGCATCAGAAATGATGGATCTGACTTTCATTCAACAAATAAACTGTCTAACTCAGTAGAAACAGACAGCAGCTCCCTGGAAGACTGTGCGAACTGGAATCTATGTTTTTGTAGGTTTTTGGAGAAAAAGTTTCTCTTCTTTTGATCTGAACACACGGTCCTGCCTTTAGCTGCTAATCAGATGGAAAACAATGACATGCATAAAAAAGCAAGTCTGGATTAGCGATTATTCATGATGAGGTTTGTCAAAAACACATTTTTTCCGTGAACGCCCCTCTGATATTTTCACCGTTTCGACATGAAGCGTCACCATCTTCAGATTATTCTGACCTGACCTTTGAGATGACGCCGTTCTCGTCCGTCTGCACCAGGATGTTACTGCACCAGAAGGTCCCGCAGCCACGACCCCAGCAGACCCGACTGAGACCGAATCGCTTCACAGAGTACTGACAGGACAGAGAGGCCACGCCCCCCTCCATCACCTTGAAGGAGGAGACTGTTGAGAAGTGTACACCTGCAGCACGGACAAATAAAGCCGACAAATTTAACGTCCTGACCCACCAGTAAAAAAAGATGTATGAACATTTAGAGTCGCTAAAAAACGAAATCCTGTCGATAAGCTGGTTTTGTCCTGATCGGAGAACTTTTTGTCTTAAATAACGTTAAATATTTTAAATGTTCAGTATATTATCTTCACAATATTCTTAATTAAGCAATAATTTACAAAAATGTGCTATAACCCGAGGAATAATTAACTGCCAACAACATATTTCTTACAGTGTAAAAATTGGCAGAAATTAATCTGTTTTCACCGCTATGTCAGCGCTCTGGATCTCACCTGTCAGGGCGAAGAGGACGGCGATGACGGTCTGAAACACACGACAGCAGCGAGGCGAGGTGGCGTCCATCCTGTGAGTGTGAGCGTGTGTGTTTGTGTGTGTGTATGTTCACTGTCCAGCGAGAAGACGACTCAGTGATGGGGGGGTGTCTCTGGGGGGGGGCGGGGCCAAACACACAGTGTGTGTCTGTGTCCATTTGTTTGTGTGTGAAACTGCATGATGAAGACTTCATTGATTCTCATGTTGTGAATGTCTGCAGTCTCTGTGAGGCGGACTTAGTGCATGAAACTGCATCACATTAGTCCAGTTACTGGAGTCACAGCACCAGACTACTTCATTTTAAAACCATCCCTCAACATAATTGTGCGATTAAGAATATGTGATGTTAACAACATGGTTGAAAAAAACAGGATTTGATGGAGGTTAAAGGTTCAATACCTCTTTAGATGAACGTTCATGTTTATCGTTATTTCAGTTTTTTTCATTTATTTTCTATGTTTGTTTTTTATTCAGTTATTTATAATTGTAGGAGCCATAATGTTGCTTTGCTTATCAGTTATCCTGTGTTCTGTTACTTTTGTCTGGTTGCCATTGGTTTCGCTGGGTTTGGGTCAAGCCGGTAAGTTATATAAGGGGCGGTCTTACCTGCCCTGGGGTGGAGAGGTGAGCCTAGTTCACTGTAATTTTTGTTGACTGCGCTGTACGTTCTTTGTTTGCAATGATACACGTCACAAAGTGTACACATATTATACTGATGTGCGCGTGTGAATCATTGGCCATTGTAGAAGTGTTTTTTCTGTCATTAAAGCTCAAAAAACTTTGATGAACTTTGGGTGCTTCTTTGGAACAGCAGCAGCGTGTCACACAAATATACACGACCTATCCTCTGCCTCAAGTGACTTTTTTAAAGGTACTAGGAAGGCGCAATAATGATTACTAGGGCTGTAAAGTCCTAGTCGACTTATTGGTTGATACCATGTTGAACAAAATTTTGATTGGTCGACTCGATTTTTTTTTACAGTCTATGGTTAATTTCATCAGGAGGGACGTACCAAGTAATTATGGGGGTGTTTTCAGAGCACCCCCGTTTCACAGGTAACAGCTTGTCTCAGAACACACCTTTCATTTTCAACATTTTGGATTCGTACCTGGTCCTGAGCCGGTTCCGGATCCAGTGGGATTAGTTGATTAGTTGATTTGTGGTTGAAAATTTCAGGGTTTTAGTCGACCAAGAACTTCTTTGGTTGATTACAGCCCTAATGATTACAAACATAATCCAAACTGTTACTTTGAGCCCTGTTCCACTCGTATAAAACTGGATATTCTATGTGAATGTAATACCATGTATTTCCACAAGGGGGCTCAATAATGGTCGTAGAGAACTGATAAAGAGTTAGACGGTTGTACGAACGAGCAATAATAACTGTTTCATAATGAGCTGTTCAAATTTGCACCATTAATTGTTAAACTTATTTTTGTAATACGAGACTTCCTTATGGGTCTCATGCATATACATTAACCCTACTGGAGGTTTAGCGTACATGCTAAAACTAGGGGTGCTGTTTAGCCTGTGTGAAATCAAATTTTT
The DNA here is from genome assembly GCA_962446985.1 of Xyrichtys novacula. Lineage (NCBI taxonomy): Eukaryota > Metazoa > Chordata > Actinopteri > Labriformes > Labridae > Xyrichtys > Xyrichtys novacula. The sequence continues at coordinate 12,003,996 of OY660872.1, forward strand.
TGCCTGGCTCGATTTTTGTGTAAAGCTGGGTGAGTTTTATAAAAAAAATTACAATCTTTTCGGCAGCATTAACACAAATATATTCTGAAATGATCCTTTAATGTATAAAGCGTCTGACAGCAAGAAAAAAACACTTGCAACCAATCAGATGTTTTTCTATTTCCACAAACTCTGTGATCGCTCTCAACTTTAATCTCTTTAAAAGTTTTAAAATGTGATTCATGACTAACAGGATAAAATGACAGTCAAAACAGGAACAGACCAACGAATAAGAAAGCTGCATGTTTTCACCAATGGAAGGAAATACTGAAGACAAGAGGACTTTGTCTGTGACACACACCCACTCGCACACACACGCACACACTGACCCTAGCTGTGTGGAGACGTCGCAGACGCACAAAGGGCTGGTTATTCGTGTCAAAATTTTCTGTTTTTTCTCTTATATATTTTTGCTTTACTCTCTTATAAACATTGTCTGAAAATCCAGAAATTTCACACATAAACGTCCAAAACCATAACATAGCAGGTGAGGTTTTCAGGAAGACTAAGTAAACTTTATGTTGAGTTTGAAGAAAGACAGGAAATCAAGAACAATACTCTGACCACCTCTAGATGAACAGCTCCAGGTTTCATCAACAGCTGAGACTCAAATCCAGCTCAAACTAGTCTTAGGGGGTTTAAGTGAAGTGGTGAGCACTAAAATCTACAATGATGTCCTGAAAACATCCAAACTTCTCGCTGTTTTCCGAAGCCGTTCATCTTTGAGGAGAGAAAACAGCTGAGACTTTTGTGCTGTTAACCGGGCAGAGGAGGAGTTTTTGAAGCTCAAATCAGCTCACTGAAGTGGATAACATTGGAGGAATACATCATCTCTACAGAGCAGGTCATATGAAACTTTATGACAGTTTCATAATGACTCTACAGCTCCCTCTAAGGGGCTTTCACACCAACAGAGTGAATTTTTGTCCTGGTGTGTATAACTGATTGTCAAACACAGCCTCTTTATTTTGTGTGTTATTTCAATTTTAAAAGATGACAGTCTTTGACGTAGAGTAACTTGTATGAAATGAAAATAAGTGTAGCCTCCCCGTCGGGGAATCGAACCCCGGTCTCCCGCGTGACAGGCGGGGATACTCACCACTATACTAACGAGGACTGCTCTGAGTCCTGACCGTGCAGTACCCATTTTTGACCACTAAACTGAGGCCTACGTGTATGTGGTGCTATAACGATATTAGACACACTTGGTCTGATCAGGACAGCAAATATCTTACATTTGTTCATAACACCAATTCTGTCCCAGACACATTGACAATGACAATAGTTTCTTACCATTTAGGAAATTTCTGTGATCAAAAGGCCACGGAAAAGATGGACATATATGGACAGATATGTGAGGAATACAATGACTAAAATTCCAAGAGTTTAACCAACAGTGGCGATTCAACAACATCAGAGATATGAAAACAGACAAATAGATTTCAGGGGATGAGAGAAAGAATAACAGCAGAAAAGGAAACGAAAATGTAATCACAAAAAGGCCACAAAAACCATGAACCAGCATAAGACAGATAAATGAAAGGACCATACGTGTTTATTTATAAATACAACACATAACATATCACTATGTACACACTTTTACTCACGTTTAGAAATTAAAACAATCAAAAGTCAATAGATACTGTCTGTGATATTGCTTGAACTAAGAGTGAACTAAGTGTTTAAAAATGTTAAAGATGTTTCCGCCCGGTTTCGAACCGGGGACCTTTCGCGTGTGAGGCGAACGTGATAACCACTACACTACGGAAACTTAGCCTGTCCACACTCTGTGACTTTCAAAATAAAAGCCTGTGACTTTAATCATTTACACATTTTGTATACATATGTACACTGTTTTAAGTTAAGCATATTAAGCACCAGAGGTCATGGGACGATGAGAATCAAGTGTCACTCTCTCTTCTGCAAATTAGTTATGATCACGTCTCAATAAATGACATTTCACCATAACTGTACCATTAAATGTCCTGAATTTCTGATTTAAAAATTGCTTAGGATTTGCAGGCTGGTGAAAAATCTTTAAAATTATTCTTCTCTAATATGTAAAATGCTCTAAAACAAAGGTATAGCGCTTTTTTATCGATATATATTTTATTCATTTATTTTGTAGAAGAAGATACTTGTCAGGTAAGACCCAAACAAGTCACAACAAAACTGAAAATGTCATGTCGATGTATATTATTCAATTAAAATACTGAAGACTGTCAAAAAAATTTTTTTTCTTTGGTCCATTAAGGAAGATAAGAAGAATTAAAGTAAAATATTTGGACAGAGGTGTACAAATGTGCATGATTATAACTACTTAAAAACATGTATTTTTATTTTAACAAACTGCAAAAGTTGATTTTCGGCAGAAAAAAATATCGGGAATACAGAGAATTACAAAATATTATAAACTTGATACCGAATATGTATTATTTTTTTATGTTCTTATGACATTTTGGGTCTTTAATGATAATTGTCTCCAGCCAGTTTCGAACCTACGACCCTGGTGACAGGCGAGAACTGTCGACACAGAACACGTGCAGTACCTCCTTTCACCACCTGCAGTGAATGGCGCTATCGACACGTAAATTGAGTTGGAAGGAATCATTTAAAGAAAGTAAGCCTTTTCGACATTTAAGGAGGAAATCGTGTATAACGCACTAAATTCGGCTCAACTTGGGTTTCATTTCCAAATGAATTACTTGTGCATTACAATAAACGAGGTGATGGTTTTAATTTGACTCCATAAACAGACACACAGTCAGACCCAACTTTGAGGCCTGTATGAAACTTAGATGACAATATAAACACGTTGTAAAAACGACATTTTTATGTAGCAGATGTCTTTTTGGAGCATCTTAAGAAAACGGAGGACATTGATAAAGTATGACATTTGATACAACAGTTTATAAAACTACCAGAAATCCGACATCTCTGTAGCTAATTGTGTTAGCTGAATTGTAATTAACGTAAATAAACCTGATGAATTATGAAACAAGAGATAAGAGAACTACTTACATTGTCATGGACGCACGGGAAACATGGATCATGAAGAAAAAGGGAATGTTAAGTGATTAAGATGATTCTGAGAGGATGATGGAGAGGATAACAAACGTGTTCAGACTCCATACCTGCTTCTTCACTCCGAGCAGGAAGGGGTGGGTATGATTGACAGGTGTGTCCGAGGTTAGTGATAGGTGAATAAGGGGGGGTGGGACAATTAGCATAAAATGTAACCATTCTCCTCTATACTAGACCTACAGATATTTATGTCTGCAGCTGAAAATGTAGGAAAAAAATCCCTTTTGCATTTCATTCACGTTGCTTTTGTGGAGTTATGCAGTCTAACCTAAATATTATAAAAGATTATTTTTTACAATAGTTATTTTGTCAAAGATGAGTTAATTTCCCCCATTTTCTTTGATTTATTGACTGATGAAACAAGTGAAACCGTTGCTTTAAGGAAATTGAAGTTAGGGTCAAACACACCGTAACACCAAGTTAGACACCCCCTCCAGAGATGAATGTTGCTGACCGCTTGCTTCTCTAGTTATACCAACTTAAGTAACGACCGCAGGATAGCAATACACAGCAGTCTGAGGAGCCATAAACAAACCTCAACCGAAACGCCACTCTATAGCCACAAATAATGCTCAGAACAGCACCTAACTTCATCAACAGTACATATAGGGTCCCAGCCATAGTACTAGCCACCAAACATCTTTTTAACTTTGCTTGATTTCTTTAGCAAAGAGACTAAACACAACTCACCTACTCTCTTCCATCAGCTGCTTGTTTGTAGCGAGACCTCAGGCCAGTCCATTAGACTACAGCGGGGTGACGCAGCTCAAGGAAGAACATTTATGATGATTTATTCATGGAAATGCAATCAGACCGAGATGCTAAGGCAGAAGAACTACCGTGTCTGCAGTACAAAATTATTAATATGGTGATTATGACTTAAAGGAAATGATAAAGAAATGATCATAAATGTTCTTCCTTGAGCTGCGTCACCCCGCTGTAGTCTGTAATGGACCGGCCTGAGGTCTTGCTACAAACAAGCAGCAGCTAGAAGAGAGTGTGAGTTGTGTTTAGTCTCTTTGCTAAAGAAATTAGACAAATAAAAAGATGTTTGTTGGCTTGGACCCTATATGTACTGTCGATGAAGTTAGGTGCTGTTCTGAGCATTATTTGTGGCTACAGAGTGGTGTTTTGGTTGAGCGCGTGGCTCTCTGTATTGCTATCCTGCGGTTAAGTCTAAGTCTTAGTCTAAGCTTCTACAGGGTGGATAAATGAAAAATGACCCTTTGCAATGGCTCGTCAAAAGTTCAGTCCTCATTTAATGAAACTGATATATTTTACATATATTGACATACATGGATATAAAATTTTACTGTTTTTGAAACAGGTACAATGATTTTTTTAATGTCATTCACAATGTAAATATTGAATGAGTACCTACTTGACCTAATGGTCAGTTATATGGTTTCATTGTAAATACAGTCTGTGGGTGTGGTTTCAGGACAAACTGCTCATAATGAAGCTTTAATGATTAAGCAAAATAGATAAAAAGACACTAAGGCCTCGACTTTGGACCTGCCATGCTCGTTGTGATAACAAACTTTTGAATGTACATTAAACTGCAGTCTGTCACGGCCAGGATCTACTGGATCGTATTTACAAATGTCATGTACTTCTTCATTTGAGGGGTCACCACGAGGGCTTCTCCGTTCTTTGTCTCATCTGTCACGAGCTCCAGGAGACACTCTGCCACCTGAGACACACTGGAATGACAATTACAGACAGATGATTGATGAATTGATGAGTTAATTGATTATTCCCATTGATTATTACTGCAGAAACAACAACTTATTTAGGGGTCACACAAAACAACAAAGAAGTAACAAAGGTCAGCAGTTTTATACTTGGTCTTGATGATGATATTGCTGAACAAGGGAAGTAAGTAAATGGACATCTCTAGGAAAGGACACAAATCACCTTAAGGTCCCAAACTTTTCTACCATTCCTTTGGTTGCATCTGCCAGGTGGGAGAATTGGCCCAGTTTGTCTAAAATGTTGGCGAAGAGTTCAGTTTGGACGAAGCTCGGGCAGACGGCATTGACTCGTATACCGTAGCCGGATGCAGAAGAGGCCGCCTGTTAAGAGACGAAGGAATAATACAGGTCAGCTCAATAACACACTGGCCATTTCCTTCTGATGTTACAATTAGAAGCTCAATACTGTGAAGTAAGAGTCAGTCCATCAATCCAAGAGAAACAGCACATGTATTCCTGACCAGGCGGACAAGTTTTGTTTGAAAACCTTTACTCCATCTCCCTGTTATTGCCTGACCTTTACAGTAAAACCATCCCAGCACAATAAAGTGTTAATGACATGAAAACAGCGTTTGCTATTTCAGTGGAGCAAACCTACACTACAAATTCAGGCACTTCCTAAAGTAAACACAGAACACTGAGACGTGTTGCTGTCTTTCATATCATGTAAACAGAATGCTAACTTACAGCTAATATCTACCTTGCCTGCTGATATACAACAAAGAAATCCCAGAAAAAGAAGATGCATGCTGGGATTTAAGTCCTCTTGTTTCTCTTTTTGGACCTCAATCATTATAGATACTCACCGCCATGGCACGAGTGAAACCGACCACGCCATGCTTCGTAGCTGTATATACAGGGCAGCTTGGTAGAGGACCAAGACCTGCAGGATCCATGAAAAATCAATAAACAGAGTCGTCTTAAAAACATCATTTTTTTTTTATTATGAGAGCTTAATTTGTACATTTCTGATTAATCTTGTAATCCATATAGAAAGAAACAGTATTTTTGGAGTTCCCCCAGGGTCAATTCTCGGCCCACTGTTGTTTTCAACATACCTGCTTCTTCTTCATTCGCTGTTTCGTAATGTTCTTTAAAGAAGTATGGTTTTTACATATTCATGCACATTGTGGTCTTTACCTGCCATGGATGCTGTGTTGACAATGACACCTCCCCGACCTCCATTCAGCTTGTTCATGTGCTCCAGGGCCAGGTAGGTGCTCCTGATAACACCCATCTACAACACAGGACAACTCGGTTTGATTCTGGTGTTGACAGCAGGAACCTTTTCGGCTTCTTATTTAAAGGGATATTCCGGCGTAAAATTGATTTAGGGTCAAACACACTGTAACACTGAGTTAGACATCCCGTTGAGAGATAAATGTTGCCAACTGCTTGCTAATGACTGCATGAAAGCAATACACAACAGTACCAGAAACTAAAACGCCACTCTATAGCCACAAATAATGCTCAGAACAGCACCTAACTTCATCAACAGTACATATAGGGTCCCAGCCATAGTACTAGACACCAAACTTCTTTTTAACTTTGCGTAATTTCTTTCGCAAAGAGACTAAACACAACTCAACTACTCTCTTCCAGCAGCCGCTTGTTTGTAGCGAGACCTCGGGCCAGTCCATTACGGACTTCAGCGGGGTGACGCAGCTCAAGGAAGAACATTTATGATCATTACTTTATAATTTCCTTGAAGTAATAATCACCATATTAATCATTTTGCACTGCAGACTTGTAGTTCTTCTGCCTTAGTGTCTCAGTCTGATTGTATTTCCATGAAGAAATGATCATAAATGTTCTTCCTTGAGCTGCGGCACCCCGCTGTAGTCAATGGACTCGCCTGAGATCTCCGTACAAACAAGCGGCTGCTGGAGGAGAGTGGGTGAGTTGTGTTTAGTCTCTTTACTAAAGAAATTAGTCAAAGTTAAAAGATGTTTGATGACTAGTATTATGGCTGGGACCCTATATGTCCTGTTGATGAAGTTAGGTGCTGTTCTGAGCATTATTTGTGGCTATAGAGTGGTGTTTTGGTTGAGCGTGTGGCTCCTGGGACCGCTGTGTTTGCTATGGTGCAGTCATTACTAAAGATGGTATTACTAGAGAAGCAAGCGGTCGAAAACATACACCTCTAACTCAGTGTTACGGTGTGGTTGACCCTATCTTAATTTTACATCGGAATATCCCTTTAAGACTTGTTAGCAGCAGTTGGCCTTTCTTTGTTTGCCAAGTGTTGTGTAATGTTAAACCAGCTGAATGTAACTTCAAGATGTCAAAATCATCTCTGCTAAAAGACAGCAATGCCTTATTTCAAGCTGTAACTCCTGAAACACTGAAAACTCTTTGTGTTATGTAATTTCCTTTGATGCAGTGGTGCAACTGGAGACAAGTAATCGGTCTAATGTCTACCGGATGCAGTTTGTTTGTCTTTGGGTATTCTTACAAGGTTTATAGAGACGGTTTTCTCCCATGTGTTTTCATTCAAGATGCCAGCGTTGTTGCACAGGATGTCGATTCCACCAAAGACCTCTGAAGTTTTCTTTAAAGCAGCTGGAGAAAAGAAAAACAAAAAAACAGCTTTTAAGTACATGTTGTTGTTGTTTTTTTACACATGCACAACACATTTTTGGAGCTTTAGAGGTACTTCCAAAACACATGTCTAACATCTTACAGGACACAATTTTAACCCCTGAACTCAAACGCATCCTAACATTTTCCTCGAAGCGTTATGACTTCCTTAAAGATGTGGTCAGAAGGGGGCAACTGCACAGGTAGCTGGAAATTGTTTAATTCTCAGGGTCATATCAGAAAAAGCCCTGACCTCCTCTTCTTCGTCTTATTTAGTCGTTTGCCTCAGTTAATGTCCTATCAGGTCAATCAGCACGATTGCTTGTCTACATCTTCCTCCATGCAGCATTCTCGTCCAATTAAGTGTAAAATGAAGAACAAATTTGGGTTTGTCCGTGTATTTGATAAGTATCTACCACATCCTGTCAACTCAGATGAGATGTCACAACTTCGGACTGTTTAAAAGTTGGGTGGCACAGACACTCAACTCAACCAGCATCACTAATGCACAGTCTTTTCCTGGAGGTTCCTCTGTATCGCTGCTGCAGATGTTTTGACCTGCCTTGATCTCTATCTCCGGTTCAGTCTCAGCAGATGACTGTCTAACACGAGTCTGGTTCTGCAATTCTAAAATTTTTTGAGCCCCTACTGATTAGTGAAAAAATCTTGGTAATGACAAAAACCTTTGCAGATTCCACAATTTTGAGAAATTAGGCACAGCCGTAATGTTGTGTCTGGATGACTTTTTCTGTTGTTGTCTCCGAAACGTTGCAAATAAATGATTGATTGCAAGTTGGACAATCCATACTGGCAAAAAAGTACAAAAGACATTAGAGGATATTGGAACATTTAAAACTATCTTGAACTATCTCTCTGAGAACCAGAGAGATTATGAAACGACGAGACCTTGCATAACCTGAAGACCTGACAAAAGTGTTAACTTTAAAGTCCGCAGGGTTTCTGTGTTTTTTATCACGTTATTCTTGACATAAAATTTTGGTTCTTGAATTTCACGCACTGTGGACTATAATGAGTGTAACTGTGTACCACTAAAACAACCTGCAGTACAAAATGTTCCTGCATGTGTGTGTGTGTTTACCTTTAGTTTGTTCCTCAGATTGAATGTCACAGCTCAGGAACAAAGTCTTCTCCTGTCCGTACTGTTTCATGAGAGCCTCACATAAACTCTTCCCAGCGGTTTCGTTCACATCCAGGAGGGCTACCTGCACAGCAACAAGACCATGACATCAAAACCCACTTATGATCTGACTCCAGTTTAATGGTTGTGTTGTCTCTGCCCTCTAACTTTTTTATTTTTATTTCTGTCCATTAATTACTGTGGAAGAAAAATAATAAAAGTTAACAGGTCATTTACAGAATCCATTATTCCATACACATTTAAATCTTAAATGTTTAAGTTGTATTTTTAATAAATCAGTGGAAAGACAGATATTGGGTGTGGGTTTGGATTGATGAACACAGCTGTTCCTGCTAAATATTGATACTGTATTGTAATTAAACAATCGTCAGTTAGTGTTTTGGATGTGTTGTGACTTAATTTTGTGTCCCGAAATTATCCAAAGAGCCACTGAGGTCTTAGATAGCCAGGTGTACAGTTGACGCATCGTCCGTGTCTATTGTTCTCCACGTGTAAATGAAACAGTTAGTCACATTTTCTTTGTTTATTCTTCTTTTGTAAAAGAAACCAAATGCAAAAATAAAGACAAAGCAAATTCCAACAGACAGCAACGACAGGATGATAATGATAGATGATGTAAATGATGGTCAAAAAACTGTTTGCTCCTCTAGCTATCAACACACCTGCCACTAATTTCTTATTCTTATATTTATAGCAAACCAAACTCAGGACCTCACGCCACCAGGGCAAATACAACTGACATAGATAACAAAACACAAACACAAAAGGAAATACAACAAATGGCTCTAACAAGATGTCAAGTGTTGTCAATGAGTGATGGGAAAGATTATTTTTTAGCGTTGAGAAAAGATGGTGATATCAGACGATGCCGATAAGTCATCCGTACTCTTTTGTTCCCTTCAGGCTGCTGAATGTTAATTCTGACTCTTGGCGTGTTCCTATCATTTGTATTTGTTAATAATAATAATAATAACAATAATCCAGCAAATTGTATATAGCACTTTATCAGAAACACTCAAAGCCCTTGACATTGGATACATCGGTCATTCCCTCACACAGTCACACCCTGGTAAACTACCTTAAAAGTCACAGCTGCCCTGGGACAAACTGACGGAAACTTGGCTGCCAATCCACGCTAACAACCTCTCCAACCACCACCAATCGCACACACTGGGAGCAAGGTGGGTTAAGTGTCTTGCCCAAGGACACAATGGACAGACTATAGAGTGGGAATCAAACCACCAACCTTCCACTTTTTGGACAACCACTCTTGATTTAGTTTTATGGTCAAACTCTTGATAACACAAAGGTTTTCACTTAGATGTCTGAATGTTGTTTTCGACTGTGTTGCCTGTTGAATGTTGGCTGAAAGTTGAATTGCCCTCTAGTGGTCGATTAATCTGTTTGAGTTGAAGGATTAATACAATATTTTAATTATTTTAGTTTACAGACTTCCAGATGAGGATGTTCTGACTCAACAGCATTACTAATCCCATCATGACGTGAAGACTTTATTGCAAAACAAAACTTGATGATGATACCCGAGTCATTCTGGATCACCTTATTTTTAAAAATTTAGGTGAATAGAAGAAACAGATTGGCAAAGGTGTGGGGTCCATGTTAATGCAGCAGACGCAGAGATATCCAAACTTTAGATGTCCTGTGGGAGTCTAGCTCCAACACACTGTTATGTAAGTCAGTGTGTTAGACACTCATCTGTTTACCATATGCTGCTGACTTCTTCAGAAAACCACTCCTCCCTTTCTTTTCTATTTTAAGCTGTTTTATAAAGTTATGTGGATTATTTCTTTGATCACATCTCTCTAAGGGTACAGGATGTTAAACTTTTCCTGCCAAGTAAACTGAACTTTATGTATCTTATAATGAAAAAAAAATAACCTACAAATTACAAACACATGTCTTACACAATCTCCTGAATGACGCCTTCAGGCTTTTGTCTCATTCCCCTGACCTGTGAACCGGATTTACAGCAAATTTTGAGGCTTAAATCAAGTTTCTAACCTTTACCCTAGATATACACAGATCTGTTTTTAAGGGAGTGAGGAAAAAATGACAGGAATTTGGAGTAACAGGTTGATTTACTTTGAAAAAATAAAAAATCAAATCACATCCCTTTGAAGATAAATGATCGAAGTATAAGGTGATGCCAATAACACAGGTATCACGTGTATATCATATATAGAATAGTACAAAGGTAAGCTATCACGTGGATTATTGAATCAACTTGACCTTAAACCATAGTGCATATAATAATTAACCACAAATCCACAATAAAACTGCGGTGGCACCTTTGTTATTTTGTAAACACTGGGGTTTAATCCCATAAGGACTTAAAGTTTACCTTTGCTCCGTTTTGCAGGAGAATCTCCGTCATTGCTTTTCCAATCCCCAGAGCAGCTCCGGTCACTACAGCAACTTTACCGTCCAGAGACATGATAGAAGTTCAGTGTGAGGAAGAGGAGGAGAGCAGCTGAGTAAGATCCCAGAATGATACTGAGACAGGAAAGGTCACAGTGTGGAGTTTATGTAGTCACCAGCAGACACCGCCCATCTGGAGACAAACACTGAGCGTGTAAATACACGTTGGCGAAGAGGGTCTATCATTATAGTTCAGTGTCAGGGTTTAGGTTTCATAGCAGGAAGGACAATAAAAAAACGTTTTCTTGTGGTGACACATGGGGATTTTCTTTTTAACTGTGACCGGGTAACCAATCACAAAAGCCAAATCAATTAGTAAAATGCTAAAACCGGATAAAGAGGTTTTCTTCCTACTTCTTTGGAAACGAAGTGACTCATTTTAACCGCGTTTATTAATCCCTGCTCAGACTTCACTTTCAGGCTAACCGTGGATTCTTGTTTCCGTGTAAATTTACCAGTAAGATCGAAATTATTCACGGTAACACGTTGTTCTAAACTCGAAGTTTCCGTTAAACTAACGGGTCTGTTGAGTTGGTTGTCTCTCAATCAGAAGGTCGTGAGTTCGATCCCCGGTCACGCCGTCCACACTGTTGAAGGGGTACTCCGGCGTTAAATTAAGTTAGGGTCAAACACATCGTAACATCGAGTTTGACACCCCATCACGAGATGAATGTTTTCTACTGCTTGCTTCTCTAGTTATACCAACTTTAGTAATGACCGCAGGATAGTAATACAGAGAGCCACGCGCTCAACCAAAACGCCAATCTATAGCCACAAATAATGCTCAGAACAGCACCTAACTTCATCGACAGTACGTTTAGATTCCTAGCCAGTAGCGCTAGCTACCAAACATCTTTTTAACTTTGCCTAGTTTGTTGGTACGGACGGACTAGTCCATCGACTACATCGGGGTGACGCAGCTCAAGGAAGAACATTTATGATAATTTCTTCATAGAAATACAATCAGACCGAGACGCTAAGGCAGAAGAACTACCGCGTCTGCAGTAAAAAAAGATTAATATGATAGTTATTACTTTAAGGAAATGATAAAAAAAATGATCATAAATGTTCTTCCTTAAACTGCGTCACCCCGCTGTAGTCTGTAATGGATTGGCCCGAGGTCTCGCAATCGGCTGCCGGAAGAGAGTGGGTAAGCTGTGTTGAGTCTATTTGTGGCTATAGAGTGGCGTTTTGGTTGAGCATGTGGCTCTCTGTATTGCGATCTGTGGTCGTTACTAAAGTTGGTATAACTAGAGAACCAAGCGGTCTGCAACATTCATTTCTTGAGGGGGTGTCTAACTCGGCGTTACTGTGTTTGACCCAAAAATAATTTTATGCCGGAATATCCCTTTAAGTATATTTGAGCAAGACACTGAACATGAACAAGATAAGTTAAAGCTCGTGTGAAGTTTTTTTGTTCATCTATGAGTTACACAAAAGTCATATTAATGCCTTTTTATGATCCCCAAAAGCAGACAAGTCGAATTGAGTTTGTTTTCACCAAAAACTTTTCCAGTCAAGAAGCTCTCTTTTTTGTCTCGAAGAATAATCTCCTAAATTTTTCACAGTGTGCATCCCAATAAGGGAACTTAAATAGCTTACAGTATTATAAATTAGGGTTTGATTAGAAGCACTGTCAGGATCTTTGTTTCTATTGATTTTGTCGCCCCCTGGTGAAACCGTTTTTAGTCATGCATAGTTTGTATTTCTTCAAAAATAAGCTCACCTTTGCTCTCTTTTTACAAGCAGATGTATCACTCGCTGAAAGGCTTTGTCACGGACTTTGTAAATGGAGCTGTGTCCTATTAGTAGTGCACCACCGAGCACTTGGCCTGACACCTACCCTCTGCCAAAAGTTTAGCACATTCAAGAAAACTTTACAGAAACAGTCACTCCTCTTGTCAACAGTCTGTTTAGCTATTTTAGGTCAAAAGGAGACATCAGTGGTTATTTTACAGATGGGTACATTATACAGCAGCCCCTACAGAGGCTCTAATGTGAAATAACTTACAAGGATATATGAACACAGGAGAAAAAAAAATATGTCTGTCTGATAAACATACACGTTCTTGGATGTGGCCACTAGATGGCTGTAGAGTGCTGTGACTGAACAGCTGATGTTCATATTCACCAGGTTACAATGTTTTTCACTGTCAACACGATCAGCAGGGCTGCAGGGCCCTGTCTCTAGGGTTCAGGGGAGGTTGTTCCTCCTACATCTCTCCTCTGGGCGGCGCTCTGCTCCTGGTGCAGACGGCTCCTCTGATGGTGCTTTCTCAACTGGTTCATCTGTACTCTGCAGGTGTGTGTGTGTGTGGCTTTGGGTGTGACTCTGTATGTGACTGTTGAATGCTGGTTGTGTGGTTGTCGGGGTAGGGTGGTTGGGTGGAAGGATGTGGGATTATGTTTAATAAACTGTAAAGAAGTTTTGATTGAATGATTGATTGATGGATCCCTTCTGCTAATGGCATATGCAAACGTATTAGAAGATGACCCTGTTCTGCGAGTAGGAACTATCAAAACTCCTGTGAGGAACTTTCTGTATGTGTTGATTTGGCACAAATAAACTTCAGCTGCAGCTCTGACTGTCAGCGCACATACAGTTCATTTATAGTCTCACATACTGAATGAGTCTCCAGATAGAGTTGTGAAATCTCTGTGTGTGTTATGTGTGTGTGTGTGTGTGTGTGTATGTTAGAGAACATGGGCTCATGACACCGCCTGCCGTAAGCCTCTTGATATATAGGCATACTTATGGCAAGACCGTGCATGCTGTTCTCACTGCAGACTACTTACAGAAAGACCTTCAGATACCAAAAGTTTTACAATTATTCGTAATCTGTGTTCTTGGAAAACACAAACTTGTGGATTCTTTTATTTAATTTTACTGTATAATGTCACTGTTCGTATATTTGTTTGATTGTGTCTTTTATCTTTTAACATTGTAATGCAAATAAATCCTTTTTCATCACTTTGTCATTAAAATTAAATACTCCAACATCTTCCTTTTGGTTGCTCTTGTCAGTGACAGGAGTGTCAGTATTTATCTCAATGAGTTTCATAAACACTTTAAACTTCACTGAAGCTTTACATAAAGGTAATGAAATCCCTCTTAACTGGAGCTATCCTCTAAAGAGCCAATCAATCAATAAATCAATCAGTAAATGAAAGGAAATTAAAAGACCCAAAAAGTAAAGAAATATTGTGTAAACAGTTTGTGTTTGTTGTGCAGGAATTATATCTACACATCATAATGAGAAATTCAATAAAACTTAAAAGCTCCTCCTCATAAATATCTAAAGATGACAACATCTGCGACTCCACCACTAGGTGGCGTGTTCAGTTGCCTCCCGGCAGCGTGTTGCCTGTGTTAGTGGGTTCATTACATCATACAGGAGATCTTCAGTTACAGAAAGTTCAAACACGCTGAGACAGACACACAGCTGCATTTCTAACAAACTTGTCATTTTCTACATTCACATAAAAGTTAAAATTCTCTTTATTGTACACTTTAAAAAAACCTTTGTCCTCCTTTCTGTTTGTTTGTGTTGTTGTTGTTGCCTGGTGATGGTGTCATTGAGTGACAGGAAATAAACAAGAGCCTGTGAGGATCAAGTTATGAACAAGTTTCTTCTGAATTCATATTTATTTGATTTTATTTACCTGCCGTTCCTTTTTTTCCAAATGATTTCTATGTCAGTCTTTGTAAACACTCCTTGCTACGGAAGAGGATTAGGGCCACTGGAAAAAAAAAAGTTCAATATAATTTTTTTAAATTATCATTCTGAAGTTAAAGTCCGAATTCTGTCTTTAATCTCAGAGTTCAGACTTTTTTTCCTCAGAATAATAAAAAAAAATATCAATTTTTTTTTTCTGGTGACCCTCATCCTCTTCTGTACCTTTCTATGTGTCCTATAAACAACTATTATTACTGTTGATAGAATGGACAGAAAAGGGAAATGCGGCATTAAAGACAATGTCTGAAACTGTAGGAGGCAGAAAACACTGAATATCTGAATCACATACAAATTCACTAAACAAAATAATAGTTTTGAAAAAGAAGTCAGAGTCTATGTAAACTTTTTTTAATGACTCCAAATTTCCATGACACATGGAGGATAAAAATGTTGTTTGTCTTTTTTTTTGTGATTGTAAACAAAGATGATAAAACTCTGAGTTTTAAGAGACATAACTCAAAAATGTTTGAAAGTATGTGTCATTTATATTTTTAAAAAGTACATTTTATTGATAATTTTCATCAACAAAACTTTAAAACAGTTCTGGAATGACGTGGGTCGGTCTGTCCAGGTACGAGTTTAACCACCAATTTGAGGTTTTCTCGAGTTAAATCCAGTTTTTCTACTTTGTGACAAAATCTACATTTACATTCTGTGTTAGATTTCTTATAAGATATGTAAACCAACAATATGGATGCTGATGAAAAAGTCCCTGCACCCTCTCTTTGCTCTCACAATCAGGTCCCGCAGAGGCCCCCCGAGCTGGTCTTGCTTACTGGGCAAATCCAGCGTTCAGAGGCTTTCAGCTGTGATTTGCTGACCAGCTGCTGACTTGTATTTTCATCCCGGTGGCCTGTTGCCATTTCACTGGTGATTACACTGCTAAAGAGCTGCAGAGGGCCAGACAATACCAGAGAGCTTTACATGTCACCAGTGTCATCCAACGCAAAGAAAGGGACGTCGCCATTGAACCAAATATCAGCCTGTTTACAGTGAGGGGCCACAGCCAGGGCGTGTGTGTGTGTGAGAGAGGGTGTGTGTCTACATGTCAATACCTAAAGAGTCTGTGAATACAAAGGCTTTGGTGGAGATTATGTGGTCTAAGGGTGTGTGACGGAAACTGAGACATTAGAGGAGCGTTAGTGGCCTGTCACTCCTCATCGATCTCTGAGAGGGACGCTAAGTTTTAAACCCAAAAACTCGCTGTTTTCATCAGGTTCAAAACAAACTTAAGTGTGATAATGCAGGTGACGACCATAAATTACAAAAAACACAAACGTAGTCTCAGTGGCATCACCCACTGGTTTCTGGAGAGGCAGGGGGAAGCCCAAAGATGGTGGAAATGCTGACTCAAACTGACTTCCAGTGAAGACAGGGCTTGACACTAACTTTTTTCACAAGTAGCACACAAAGAACTTTAGGGGCACAATGAAAATTGATCAAATATTGTTTGTCTTATTGGTTGACATAAGTACTATTATTTGCAATCAATTTTAGGACAATTGGTCACGAGACATGAAAGCTATTGAAGGAAAACAGCCTTTTCTGAGAACATCAACTGGTAATTTATTGATGGTCTCTTATTCAACACCTGACGTTGACAGTGAGGGTGCCGAGTAGATTTAACCGCGCTACTGTTGTTATTCCCGTTCATGGAGAGTGAGAAGACACTGGTAGATCCGCAGTGAATGTCCGTCAAATATCCAACCTAAAACTAACTTCACCGCAGTATTTACAAGAAAAAACATTTATTGCCTCGGCTGATTTTTTTTATGCGCACATGTGCCCCTAAATACATTTTACAATTCTCACACATCTATAGTGAAATGGTTGCACTGTTGAGCCCTGGTAGATGTGGAGCTGAGGGTCACAAACTGAACCGAACACAAGCTGAAAATTCCTCACTGGAGCTTTAAGTACAAGTGTCTAAACTAGGGTTAGCTGACAAAATGATTTAACGCTGTAACCGTCACTTGTTGGCACCAAAACTTACTTTTACTTACTTAACTTTGAAGCCTCCGCCCCTCCCCGGAGCTGTAGTTCCACTTAAGGGCTGTCGCAATAATGCAGTAATGCTCTGTTTCACAGGTGAATTATGGCGTCTTGTAGAGCTTCATAGTTTTGCTGAAAGTGAAGAAAAAATCGGCTGTCTGTTTAAAGTGACATTGATTGGAGAAATACGTAACCAGCACAGACATTGGTGGTGCTACCTCTGCTAACGTTAGCCACACTTGTCAAACTGTTTATTATTTACCTGAAGTATGTGTGAATTAGTCAGTTAGTTGTTTTTTGTTGTTTGTTTCACTGACAAGGATATTAGTTGCCTCTGATCTTTCTTATTTAAGCTCTTCACTGGGGTGCCTCAGGGATCTTGGCTAGGTCCCCATCTATTCTCCTTTTTGCTCAGTATTTCATCTACAGTCCCTCTAGCCGAGAAACAAACACAAATTTTCTTCCTTTTTGTTGAAAATATGATGAGATATATGTTAGACGAAAATACGGACCCGCTTTTATAGACTTCCAGACCTGATTGTTGTGTCTTGGTACAGTGTTTTTAGACAAAAATCTGAAATTTGAGTGTTTGCTTTCCCACGTAGAAAACTAAATAGCTGATGGTCATGTGACTCAAATGTGAGTAGTAGTCTCAGGGTGAGCAGCAGCCAGAGGAGAGTGGCCGGTCCAGTCTTGTCCACCAGGCATCATTCAGACAGGGGATTTTGGTCACTGACAGTGGGATTTCAGGGGATTTGGTGTTGCAGTGGGCTGAAGAACCTCGTCCTCTGAGGTGTTTGGGGCCCTAATTACATTAAATCTACTGCTCTTACATAAGCTCTGGTGACTTTCATGAAGATAAACACGTCAAAATGTGTCGATATTTGAGTTTAAATGAGAAAAATAGAGTTGTATTTTCTATAATATTCTAAAAAAAACTGCTTTCAAGAGTTATTCTTAGAATTCAGTCAGTAGGCCACTGGGGCGATGTTATAAAGACATGTCAAATTTAGATCTTATTTTACGATTAAATGAGTTGTTATGTCAGAGTAGTGCTTTTAAGAGCTTCTTTAAGAGGGCATCGCCCATCTGAGAATAGCCTACAGGTATGACAAGGTGTGCGTGGATTCAAGTGTTCACTTAACTTTCTTTCTGACTGTGGCTCTCATTCAACTCATGACTCACCCGTCAAACCCGGGAGAAGCAACCGGCGCTCCACCCCTCATAATAATGCTGCCATTTACAGTGAGCATGGAGACAGTACACAGAATACACATTTGGACCTGCGTGATAAAAGCTTTAGTCAGAGACACATGAGGAATGCTGCAGGTCTCGAGCAGAGGCTGAAGTATCCCGACACCCTGTGCTGCTGGGACATCAGAGACTTAAAGGGATATTCTTGTGTCAAAAACACCATAACACCAAGTTAGACACCCCCTCCAGAGATGAGTGTTGCCGACCGCTTGCTTCTCTAGTTATACCAACTTCAGTAACAACCACATGATAACAATACACAGCAGTCTGAGGAGCCATAAAAAAAACCTCAACCAAAACGCCACTCTATAGACACAAATAATGCTCAGAACAGCACCTAACTTCATCAACAGTACATATAGGGCCTCAGCCACCAAACATCTTTTTAACTTTGCTAAATTTCTTCAGCAAAAAGACTAAACACAACTCACCTACTCTCTTCCAGCAGCCGCTTGTTTGTAGCGAGACCTCAGGCCAGTCCATTACAGACTACAGCGGAGTGCCGCAGCTCAAGGAAGAACATTTCTGATCATTTCTTCATAGAAATACAATCAGACCGAGACGCTAAGGCAGAAGAACTACCGCGTCTTCAGTGAAAAATGATTAATATGATGATTATTACTTAAAGGAAATTATAAAGAAATGAGTGGAGTTTTGGTTGAGGTTTGCACATGGAGATGTAGATCGCTGTGTATGGCTATCATGTGGTCATCACTAAAGTTGGTATAACTAGAGAAGCAAGCGGTCAGCAACATTCATCTCTCGAGGGGGTGTCTAACTCTGTGTTACAGTGTGTTTGACCTTAAATTAATTTTACACCGGAATATCCCTTTAAACAGTGAGCTTTGTGGACGCCCACAGAAGTTTCTCTGCTGAAGCCAAAACTCTGGTTTTAAAACCCACTTACACACATTCACACTCACTACTGTTCACACATTCACTCCTAAATCTGACTCCTGTGCGGATTATATAATCTCTCTCTCAGAAATGACCCCACGTGAAGGCACAACCTTGAACCCTCAGTGTGTTTTGGTAAAACTACAGACCTGGAGGAAGAAAAAAAAGTGAAGTTCTCGGGTGAACGGGATTCAGAGCGTGAATGCACACGTGCATTTTCTGTATGGACACGTGTGTGGTGTGTAGGAACCGTTTAGTGGTGTTTTCTGCCTTATTTTACATGTTTAAGACGATTCACCAACATTTAAGTCACAAACTGGAGACAGAGAAAGGTCTCGACGTGGTCTAAGTGTAGATAAACTCGGTGGTTTCATTAGCACATCGTGTTTTTGGACGGATATTTAACGAGGTGAGTAACGGTGATTTGCAGGCACGACGTGAGGGCGAGACCGACGTCATCCAGGGTTTCGTGATGCGTTTGAGTCCATCGGAAAAATGTCACTTCTTGTAAAGCTAGGTGACATGGTGTAATGTCAGTGCTACGTGTTTCAAAGTAAGGGGTCAGTTCAGGTGATGATTCAAAGGTATTAATATACACCTTAACTTCAACTACAGGAGGCTGAAAGCTGCTCTAATGAGTTTTCTTTTTCTTTTTCCTGGAGAGATTTTACATGGAAAAACAGAGCCGGCCCAAGCCTCAATGGGGCCCTAAGCAAAATTGATTATGGGGCCCTCTATTTCTGCCAACAATATTGATTGTTGATCATTCACACACCTTTACAAATTTCTTTAACATTCCATGACATGCAAACATACCTTTATCTTGGTGTTTTTTCTCTTCTTCCTCTTTCTTTTCTCTACTCCTGAAGGATGTGTCTTTTTTTGCGACATTGTTTTGCCCCACAAATACCTGCGCTTTGGATGCTCAGTGCACATTGCACAGCAGGAGGCACATAACAGTCGCGGAGCTTTGACATATCGGCAGTAAGAATCATAGGCCTACATCAGCAGCAGCACTACAATGTTTTTACTTTATTTTATTTTCACAATATTATATATTTGATCATACAGAAAGCATCACTCATATATGCAAAAAATAAAAAGTATTAAAATTATTATTATTTTTTGATTGCTTCGCTTATGCCTTGGGCCGACTCTGCGTAAAACAGAACAACGGCAGTTTTGTTTCTATTCAAACTTTTCTGGGAATTTTAAGACACTATTTAAATAATATTATTGTTTGGTCAAACTCATGAGAGATGATTTTTTTTGGGCAAACATGGATTTGGAGAGAAGGTGTTACATGTTTGAAAGAGCTAAATAATGACTAAAATGGCTTATATTTGGTTTTTGTTTAACAAAATGTTGCATGTTTTCACTTTTTAATCAGTATTTGTGAGTGGGGTGGATCTACCTGTGAACATATTTGTGTAGGGGCCCCCACACTGTCCATTTTTAAAACTCGTCTTTAAACCTAGTTTTATTCATTGGCTTTCAACCCTTCATGAGACTCGGCTCCTGTTTTAGTGTTTAATGGTTTGTTTTTAGTTATTTGTTTCTATTGTTTTTAAATTAGTTTTTTAAAAACGTTGAAACTATATTTTACTTTTTAATATCTGCTTTTATTTTGTCCATTGTTTCATTTGTTTTTTGATTGTTTTTTTATGTCTGCGTTGTTTTGTCTATTTATGTACAGCACTTTGTTCAGCTGTGGTTGTTTTAAAATGTTTTACAAATAAAGTTGAGTTGAGTAGTGGTGCACAAGTAAGGCATCCCTTCCCTACACATAGACACTGAAGTATAAAGACTTAAACCCTTAAAAGTAACTTCACAGGGTGTGTATTTAAATCTCCTTTTGATTTTCAACAAATTTAAGCTGTGTCGATCTTGAAGCGTGATATCTTGACTTAGTCGTCTTGTGGGGTGTGATACTGATTAGCTGCTGTGTGTCCTTCAGGCCTTTGTGTGCCTGATCAAAAACCGACAAAGAGCTTTAATCAAATCAAACAACTCATTTGACGAGAGATAACGCTGATCAACAAGCCGTACACTTTCGGTTTTCATGGACCAAAGATGGTCAGTATTTTGTCCTTTTTTTTGGCAGGAAAAATATTTAATTTATAAGATTAGTGTTTTTTAAATTAAATCTTAATCTTTGGGTACTTTATAGTTCTCTTTTTGGTTTATTGTTATGATGAAGAAACTAAAAAGTGCTCGGATATATGCTGGGATATGGATTTATATTCAGCAAGACCTGTTTTTATGTACCAAAAGAAGATGCATGTCTGAATTCACCATTCAAGGTATAAAAAAGCAAATGCAATAAAACTTTTTATACAAACCAGTGGATTGAAATTTATTCTGTAGATATGTAATTTGACTGACTGTTACTTGATAGACTCTAACTCAAATGGGGGACCTTACTGAGGCTAACTCCATGTTTTAAAAAGTCTATGGCCAGAAAACAACCCGGTGAGTTTGTTCCCCATAAAACTTTAGTTTTAAATGACAATTCAAACACGTGATTAAAAGTTGGCTCTTCTGTTTGTTCACACAAAAGGAAATAAAGGTTGTGAAACCAAGAAGTGTCACTTTCACACTTCTGAAACTGAAAAACAAGAGATTTTTACGACGGGGAGCACTTGAAGGCAGCATCTCAACCTGACCCTAATGCGCGCTCCCGGCTTTACGTGGCTACTCCCCCTCTATAGCTGCGTGCGCGTACCCCTCTATCGCGTGGTGGGGATCATCCATATTGCTGCTAGTGGTGGAGTTAAGGTTGTAATCTTGAGAGGCCCTCGGACACGTTTCTTTATTTTACATATGTTTTAATTGAGCACGAAGTACTCTGCGTCTTAGACTGAAGCTCTTTTGGTCTAGGAGCGACAGAGGAGCGGCAGACTCCGCGGAACAACTTCACATTTCCTTGATATTGACGGCGAATTCGGGCCGGGGGGAGGACTGGTAATCCTGAGGGGGGAAGAAAGACGGCGGTGGGAAATGGCCACTCAGGTGGAGACTCTCCTGCCCGGCAACCCGCTCGCGAAAGCGGAGGAGCACGGTAAAGTGATCCGCGGTGAGCCGGAGGAGGAGGAGGGCGGCCGGGGCGACGGGGCCAAGCGGCAGACGGGTGTAGCCGACCAGGGGAGCAGCAGCAGCGGCAGCAGCCCCGGGCAGGGAGGAACCCTCGGTATGGAGGAGCAGACCTCCAAAGACGCGACAGAGATGGGCAAAGAAGGCTGTGACAGCGACGAGAAGCAAAACGAGGAGGGCGGTAAAGGCAGAAAGGAGTTTACTGAAGCTCCCCCGCCCAAGGTGAACCCGTGGACTAGGAAAATGAACGCGGTGACCGTGGTCAGCGTGAATGGACAAGCACACCACGGTTTGTACCCCTCCCTACACGTTGATTTACAGGCTGTCAGTGTTGTGTTTGCTGTCTGTACGTCCAGGTGTGGTCACAGGAGACTACCGAGCAGCTGTCACATACTTCAGATCACATAATTGAACCAAAAAGAGTCAAAGAGAGGGGGGGTGCACACAAACACACCCCGGCTGTGGCCGCCCTCTTGTTGCACCCTGGAAGCTGGTTATATTTGGAGTGAAATACCCCCTCCTCATCCTCCACCTCCTCCAAGTGATGGCTATTCTTGGTGTCCAGGGTGGGAGAGGGGACCCATGGGTGGCTCTGATTGTGTTGCACACCCATGAATTTAGATTCCTGTGCAGAGATCTGGTTGTACACTCGTTTTACTTTCACTACATGCAAGGAGAATAATCTCAACTTTGCTGTGCATCCACAACAGATGAGCAAATTTACTCTTAGTCATGATTTAAAGTTACTGTGCAGGTTCACGTTGTGTTATGGTGCAATGGTTGTAAAGTTGCTCCAGTTGTGTCATTCTTGCATTGACAATTTCAGCCGTGTCATTGTGCATACTCTACCTCAAACTAAGTATACCTATCTCTGCTCTCTCTCATGTTTAGCCAGCTTAAGCCCAATGTCCTACCTCTCTAGTGTGATTAATCCTCAGCCTCTTAGTAACTCTCTCACACACTCACACACCCCGTGTGATTGCCAAATAGTTAAGACAGAGGTTACAACTCTAGAACACAACCACGCCGAGCATTAACGACACATCCGCCCATGTCTCAGATTGCATCAATTACCAGAAAAAAAGCCACGAGTCTGGCCGGGTTGTGGAGCTACTTAGCCGAACAGGTGTTATGTCGTAGAATGCACCCCTTGACGAGAGCGCAAAAAAATGGCGAAATAATCCAAGTTTTCCTCACCGTTGGATGGATTTAAAAGCGTTTACCTTTAATAATTTCATTCAGAATACTCAGATAAAGCGAAAACAATAACCCTTTTATTCGGAATATTTGCTGTCTTGAAAATATTATGTTACCTACCTTGACAGCTAACTGTAACGGTTAACAGTGAGTTAACAGTTTACATACTCAAGTACACCTCTATATGTGCTTTTTTTAGACACGTAAAAACAGTTAACACATTAAAAACTGCTCCATTTGATGTGTTGTCATGATTCAACACTCGTTTTTTTCTACATTTGAGATCATTTTCTTCGACTTTTAAGAAGCTAATGAGTGGATCGGATGCAGGGGGGGCATTTAGCAGGGGTGCATTCTGCGACTGAACACCTCGGCTAACAATAGCGCGCACACACACACATACACAGTCCCCTCTTCGGCCTAGTTCGGCGTCCGAGCCTCTCCCGATCATCTGCTAGCTTAGCCTCCAACTCCTACATGCACATTACAAGTCAAGAGTATCTGCTGGGTCATTTTAATATGTTTCTCGGTGTTGAAGCACATTGTACTAATGATACCGCAGCTCGTTTAATCGGTAAATTACGAGCAGGTTTGTTATGAGACGTCACGTGTTCACTCCACGTGTTCCCCGAGAGAAAGGCATGGCCGCTGCTGGCTAGTTAGCATCACCGCTGCATCGAATCAGAGCAAACCCACACTCGTGTTTCATTAAACGCTCCCCTGTAGAGTAAAGTTTAGTTATTTTGTGGTTTATTATCCGGTTGTCATGTCTCGTACTCGGTAATTTGGCTCATATCTCTGATGGGTGCCAACCCAAACAGCTAACTCTAGTTAGCATGGAAGCTAACAAGCAATCCATGGAGGAGAGTCATCCCTGCTCCTGAATCATCCCACAGCATAAAAGTTGTTTGATAACAACCAAGTGCACATGGGGCATGTTAGTTAGTAATGGGAACACTGTTTTAAAGTTAAAGCCACATTTCTTAACATAACAATAGTGAGTAAACGACATGGAGAAAGAAAGTTTCCTGCTCTGTGTTAAAGCAACGTGGTGTCCTGTCTCTGCCATGTGTGCTTTCACCTCTAGACACAGCATGTTAAAGGTTAGTGTTGTCTTTTGTGCACTGGCTGGTTTGACTGATGTGCAGAGGAATAGGAAACAAATGTAGACTTTAGATTGAGGGTACAGTCTGTACCCTGAATCAGGATAGGTCTGGGTGGGTTTGATGGATGTGCTCCAAAAGCTGTCACATCAGCAAGTAAACTGGGCCTGGAGCCAGTGGTGGAGATAACCAGGCAGGGGAGGCCTCTTGAGTTTGTGTTACATTTTAAAAATCCTAAAGCTTGAGTTTTGTTTTAACTTCTTTTTCCTTGTATCTTCCCCTATTTGCTGCCTTTTCAGAGTAAATATCAGCTCTAAACAGAGGTGTAAAGTGACAAAAGCCCTCCAGTTTTCTAAGAGAGGCAAATGTAAATGTTCTTTATTCATACAGCCCTTTACAACAACCCTTTCAGTGAACCAAAGTGCTTTACAATACATAGAAAATAAAAATGAATAAATAAAAAGTAATAGAAAAAGGATAAAATACAATGCAGTAAAATTAAGTGTCACCACACTGTTTTCAGTCGGGATTTGAAAAGGCCCAGGTCGGAAATAAGTCTCATTAGTTTGGGACCAGCAGCTTAAAAGGCTTGGTCACCTCCAGCAGAAGTTGATTTGCCGACCTCTGAGCTCTCCCCAGCTCCCTAACGGTTAAAAGCTGAGTTATATAGATGGGAGCAAGGCCGTTAAGAGAATGTGTGACCGTAATGATGAATCCTGCTTGTTCCTCTTTTCAGAAGGTGAAAGTTTAACATTTCTTTGGTTGTTTTATGAAGGTATTTTCACCCTCTTTGACGCTCTTCCCCTTATACGTTTTGTTAAAGTTAGTTTTGTTGGAGTAATTGTCCTCTATTCACCGACTTTTCTAAAGAGTAGCTTGAACCTTATCAGTTGTGTGTGCCTTTTGTGTCCTTGAAACATATCCAGACTTCTGTTCTGGATAAGAACACCAGCTGAAAGGCAGAAACGGTATTTCCACGGCTCAGGCGGTGGAAGTAAGTCACTATGTAAGAGCTCATTTGTTGATTGGATTATAACCAGGCAGCACTTTACACAATCGTGTCAGGGCTGCCAAAACGGACAGCAAGTAAAAATCCCCTTTCTCATATTCCCTATATGAACTGGGAACTTTCAGGCTCGTATATTTCAAATAACTTGCTGTTCACACTTGCCGCTCACATTGGGAGATATAGTGTGTTGAACAGCCCCACACAGCCGGGTGGACTCTGGATAAGGTGAGAGGAGGGGTGGGGTGGTGTGTCCAGCAGCAGGGGTCTGGTGATTATACAGACATTTTTGTGATAGAAGCACAATGATAACTGCAAACTGAAGGGAGCAGTGAAGAGTATCAACACTAGGGCTGGGCGATTTGGGAAAAAGTTCATCACAATATATATTTTTTCATATCAGTTGATATAGATAAATATCAGGATATAAAAAATTAAATCTACAGTGTTTATTGGTAGCATGTCTTTTGCAAAATAATAAGCTACTGCATCAGTGAGGTCTATGTGTCTCTTCGGGGTTTTGCGATAGAGAAAGCGGACTGAATGGTCGGCTGCACAGGCGCCATGAGCTCCTTGCCTAGCTCGGGGTTTGTAACCTTTCGCATTGCACGTGCTCTGCCGTGTGGCGCTGCTTTAGGTGGTAAAAAAGATTTGAGGTATTCCCCGACTTTGCGTGAACATGTACTGGACAGAATTTGCAGTGCACATTACTCTGCTTCGTGTCCGACCTCAAAAAAACAAAATACCTCCACACCACCGATGTTTTTGTGTCAGTCTTGTCGAAAATGTCTTCATCTGTATTTCTGTCGGGGGTAACACTCATTTCTTTTTTTCTCACTGACAGTGCTGTCGTCTGCTGTCTGCTACTACACAGTTGTTTGCTACTTGGTTCTAATTCAGCACATGATTGGTTCAGCGTGAAGCGGACCCTCAGCAACTCTCCTTTTCATTGGCTAGTCTAGGGCTGAAACGATTTTCTCTGCCTCAAGTTCTCGTTTATAAGCTCAAATCATCACTGTTTTGCACGTATTCTTTTGAAGGTGACACAATGCACTTACGCTTAGCTTGTAGCCTAACATTGCTGGTGTCGTAGCAGAAGCAGGTAACATAGGAGCGACTCAGCTTTCGGACACTAATGTCTTTAGGAGCTTGATTATAGTTAACATAATTAGCTTTCTTACGAGCATTGCAATCCGCTAACGCACACGCTTGTTCCACGATTGTCCTCTATTTCTCAGAGTCTGGCCTTCATTGCGGGGCTATAGGAAATCTAACTTTATGTGAGTCTGCCGTTTAGGTCCAATTACTTGAGTAATTAGAATATTCAGTAGAACACTCAATTACTAAAATATTCGATAGCTGCAGCTCTAGGCTATTGAAAAGCATATTGACTGTGTTTTATATCGATATTGAGGGATTTTAATTTTAGATATATATCGTTATTGTTTTATCGCCCAGCCCTTATCAACACTATCGAACTCTTATCACCAACAGTTTGATTAGTTTGAGTTCTTTAAAACCAGCTTCATGATCCCAGGTTAGTTCGAACTGCAAGTCATTGTCCTGAGTAATCTGCCTCCCCATTGGACCAGCTGGGTCTGTGGTTATACATGACTCGGTAAAATAACACAGACACAGTAGGATGTCACAGTGTGCTCATATTTACATTAATCAGAGCGAATCGTGTGTAAGATGACAGGTAAAAGTGAATCTTGTACCATCCAAAAAAAAAGCGTTTTTATGTCCTAGAGTAGTGAGGGACAGGAGCCACAGGCCGGGACTGAACTTGGAACCTCTGCACATGGGGCACACGCAGACCGCTAGGCCGGCCTGTAGTCAGTGTTTCGATCCCAATAATGAGTCCTGTTTTTATCCAAACTCTTCATCAGCAATGGTGAAGTTAAAGTGAACACCCTCCACCTTTAAAACCAAGGACAGACCATCAGCTGACTGATCACGAGCATGTAAGTCTGAGGGATGGACGACATGTTCACCCTGTCCGACCCGATCTTTAACTCTTTGTGTCTCCACCTGACGGAGGAAACTTTACATGGAGCGGTCAGAGAGGAAGAAGAATCGTCTTCAGTTGTTCTTGAAAAGCTGCATTAAAAAGTAAGATGGAGAAAAGGCGTTTGATTCAGTAAGTGCAGCAGTTGTAACACGGATAAACTCCTCTGGGTTTGCTGCCTTTGGCCGCTGCAGGCCTGAATTTGGCAAATGAAATCTACTGGTGGTAGTTTTATAGCTGGTCTGACATTTAATGTTTGGCATTTCGCTGAATCACTACTCCGTGACGGGTCATGTGACTGTGTGCAGGGGTGATATGTGTGTTTGCTTCGCTGGTGTTGTTTGGATATTTGAGTTTGCTACGAGTCTCAACAGTCGAAGCAGAGGAACAGAAGCGAGGATCTGAAGTAAACCTGAGAGAAGTTTCGAAGTACCTGGTCCAGGATTGAGTCAGCGCCACAGAAAACAGCGAAATGTCTCAGCCCAGTCAGTGTGTTTCTTACCCCTGAGGTAGTTTATGGTCAATCAGGGATAAACCCACCTTCCTCCTCAGAACAAGGGTACCAGTGTCTCTTTAGAAGCAGCAGACCCCCTCCTCTTGGATTTCACCTCCAAAATGCAAAGAAAACATTGATTTTACAGCGGTCACAGCGGTTTCAAGATCTAATTTGCTGAGAAGGAGACCAGACTGAGTAAAACATGTTATTGATCGAACTGTCGGACGAATGAAATAACAGCAAAGTACGTCCGCTTTAGCTCCGCGGGTTAGTGAGAGGATAAAACAGCTGACTGGAAACTGGGAGCAGAGCTGGAAGTCATTTCTAACAGGTGTGCAAATGTGGAGTCGTTTTGCACGATTCTTCACGTCAACATGAGCCGCTCGGATCAAAGTGAAAGTACGTTTAGTGGAGGACGAACTATCAGGCAGCCACAGGTGGAGAAAGCAGGCGGTTGTGTGCTGAGCGGCTGCTGTCACGTCTTCATCACCTGTGTTCATTTACGGGAGTCGAGCTCACTCTTTGGGTCTCACATAGGCCGTGATAAGACCCGTCCTGAAGCTTCATTCACGGATCAGACTTCTGTCACAGAGCGCCGAGGTCGCTGATTGATGTCATGAGGTGAAAACAGTCCGTGTTTGTCCTGTAGACGTTAAACCGCTGCAGTGACACTCGTCTCTGATAAATAATAGATGCACTGACGCTGCTGAGGGACTCTGTGGACCACAGACCTTATTTCAGACCTTATTTTCTCCATCTTGTTCTCTGATTTAATCCGATCACTTGTTTGTGTACTTTTCATGCATACAGTGTTTTGCACTGACATCTCTGGACGAGTGTTGAAGTATGATCCCGCTCCATGTGTGCACGTCTAACTCCAGGTGGATTGTGATTTATAAAGGGAGCGATGCATAAACGTCTGTTTTTATTCCTGCTGTTTTGATTTTTTTTTAAAGAGACCTCTGGCGTGGTTGAGGAGATTTGGATTCTTCTTTTTACTGTCAAACTACGACAAACATGAGAAAAGAAAGTCCTGTACTTCAGCATTCGAGCTGTGAGGGTTTTGCGATCATCTGCTCCAGACTTACAGTGCGTTGAACATCAACCAGAGAGCTGCAGAGCGCCGTCCTGCTGCGCCGCCGCTGCTGCTGCTCTGCACACATGCTTCCAGTTTGTCCTTCTTTTGTAAGACTTTACTGTAATGCTCTCTGAGTGAGAGCATGTGCTGTTCTCCTCTAAGCAGGACTCGAGGTGCTCCACAACCTCGCCATTGTGTACTGGAGAACCTGTGGAGTCCAGGCCTCCGGCGCCTGAATTCCTACCAGACACAGAAATGATAAAAACCTTTGAGAAGCGGTCAAGTTTTGTCAAAGTTACTCAGAAGTGAAAGGAAGAGTCCGCCTTTTTTTTAGTGGTGAGGAATGCAGGAAGACACGTAGCGTTGTCTTGTTGTTGGTGTGGACCCCCGAGGGTCAAACCATCAGGAAAGACTGGCCGGTCAGCAGCATGAATAAATGTAAATGTAGGTCTGTCAGGATGAATTAGCATCCCTTTAGCATGTTTGTTAACCCTTTTTAACACTTGCAAACGCGTCATTGTCTTCTTTTATGTGAAAACTCAAGGCTGCTGAAGGGAAACCTTACACAAACTTTAGCAGGACAAGATCTGAAGAGGATTTGTGGACGATTTTAATCATGAAAAGTTGATTATTTTTAATTTAATGTGTCAACAATTGATATTTGATTCCCATATGTTCAGTTGTGCGACACTAAAATGCAAAAACACAGTTTAAATCTGCTGATATCTCATGATTGTGTCTTTGATTGTCTCTCCTCTGTGACTCTTGTCCTCTTTGTTGTGGCCGTGAGGAAGCAGACCACCCCCCCCCCAGTCATCAGACACCTCAGGAGCCCGTTTGTAGTTGCTTTTTATGATGCGTCAGGACCCTGCAAAGGTCATGAACCTGGAAGCTGCTGCATGTGACCGGTTTAAAAAAGGACTTCTGTTCAAGGACGGACCATCGGCGTCACTTCTCCTGAATGAAACTCTAAAAAACCTCCATCACTGGAGTTGAATCACAGAGTAACAGTTTAATTAATGAAAGTCTTAAAGGGATATTCCAGGGTAAAACACACCATAACACTGAGTTGGACACCCCTTCAACCCCTATCAACAGTACATACAGGGTCCCATCCATAGTACTAGCCACCAAACATGTTTTTAACTTTGACTAATTTCTTTGGCAAAGAGACTAAATACAACTCACCTACTCTACTCCAGCAGCCGCTTGTTTGTAGTGAGACCTCAGGCAAGTCCATTACAGACTACAGTGGGGTGACGCAGCTCAAGGAAGAACATTTATGATCATGGCGGTTCATCTGTCCACCTTCAGTTCTAGACTTTTAGGAAAGAATTAAATGGACATCCAGAAACAGTTTTACAAAGAGATCTGTGGGTTTGACAGGATTAAAATGATACCTGAAACACCAAAGATTCTCTCTGAACGATGTTTGATCTTAGACCAAACCATAGACTGTATATAGAATGGACGCCGTCTGCTTCCTCGCAGGGTGATGCCACTCCGAGAACAGCACCCTCTGTTGATGGGCTGCAGTATAGGTCATATATTCTGCCTCCGCCAGCAAAGCTTATGGAGCTGTGGACAAACTTTAGAAATTTATTACACAGAACATACATTTTTCTCCCCCCTGCTTGTGATGTTGACATGGAGTTATTTTAAGACTGGTTTGTGCTCAAGTCCTCTTTTTTCTGTGAAGCTCAGTTTTTAAAAGTTATTAGGGGGTTCATGTTTGCTATGATTGACACCTGATACAGCCTATGGGCATTCAGGATTGAGTAGCTCTCCCGGGGGATACGCTGTTTGAGCCGAGCGTCATCACAGTGACTCTCTGTGACTGCGCGGCCGAATGCGCACAACGCTACTGCACAGCGCTGGTTTCAGGAAATGAAGAAAAATCCCGGAAATAGCGAGAGCTTTTTGGCTTCAAATCCGTATACAGGCAGTAGGCGGAACCAGGTTGTCCATAGTATATACAGTCTATGGACCAAACCACTCGCTGGTTTTCCTGCATTTATTCTTGACTTTCCTGATTGAATAATTGCTAAGCTAGTTAGCAGCCTATTGTGCGTCACACTCTTGTCAGCTCTTGTCTTGGTCCGTCCAGCTCTGGCTGTTTTTATCTGTGTCAGGTTTGTGTCAGGGCTGGATGATAGCGGCTCGTCCCTCTGCTGGGTGTGGACCAAGAGTTGATGTTGTGTCCACTTTGCGGTGTATCAAAATTCTGACTAAGCTCCTGCAGCTGAGGGAGTTTGGATGTGGTCGGTGTCTACGGTTACAGCTACAGCTCAGAGGTAAACTATTTCTACTCTCAGTCTGACCGCTGCCTCTCAGAGCTGTAATGACCTGTCAGTGAATGGAGCGACAATGAGTCAGAAGCTGTTGCGAAGACTCGATATAAAAGGAAAATAAACCGCCGGCCTCTAGAGTTCAGATTATTCACTCCAGACCAGTCACCCTGCCAACAGAGCAGAAATCTGCAGAGTCAACTCTGACCATTTCACTTCGAGGTTGAGGTGTATCACCCGGTTATGGTTTCACTTTGCTGCGACACACGGAGTTTCTCTGCAGAGGACGACCTGCACATGTGTGCGACTTCAGGGCTGCAGAGAAAGTTCCTCTGGAGAGTCTCCTCACTTTTGTTGTCGGAAACTTAACGCCCGTCTTCTTGGGTTGAATTTCACTCTAGTTTGAACGATCGAATATCAGCGTTTACTTTCTACCAGTAGACCCCTGGGAGCTGGTGATATGAAGACCAGCCCAGATCCAGTGATCTTGTATTTTTGTTGAGGCTAAGGGTTCCATTGAGTTCCTGTTTTATGTGGAAAGCATTAAAGTCAGGATTAGAGTGCACAGCGCAGCTCAGAGCAGCGGAGAGCTGAGATGTTCTGGGGTGTATTTTTTCATAGTCGTACAGAACTTGTGCTTGTTGTGTGATCTTTGTGAACTTGATGAGCTGATGTAGTTTGTTTTGTCAAGTCAGTGACTCATCAGTCTGTCAAACAGCTGTGAGCCTCAAACCAAAGAGACCTGTTGTTGTTGGTCAAGTGTTTTCCTTTCACTGTCGTCAGTTTCTGTAACTGGATTCTTGAACCTCTTTTACATTAAGACAGGAGTGTAAAACCTCATTTGCAATTGAAAACACATACGCCTCGTGGTGGGGTGAAGTTTCTCTGCCGTCATACAGGTGGTGGTTATAGACGAGCAGCAGAGGTGTGTCAGAGGAGAGGGGTATATGTGAATGTCTGAATTTGTGTTTTTATTCGAGTGTTTGAGAGTATTATCAACATTAGGAGGATTTATTTGTTTACTAAAGAAGAAGTTTGAAGCTTCGTTGGCCGAGCCGTCTCTCTGAAACCAGCAGAACTATCTGATCGGCTAAATGTCGACTCTTACCTTCTGTTCATGACGTTAAAAATTCAGCTGTTAGTAAAATTTAGCTGGAGACTTTAAACAAAGTTTTCTGTTGGAGTTAAAAATTTTGACTCAAAAGTTTCCGATTTTGACTCTAAATTATCGGTTCTTTCATCCCTGAAAAAACCAACATCCTGGAGTTAACCTTCATTTCTATTATAAACGAGGTTTTCTCTGCTTAATGAAGAATGTTTAATTTACTCACTAATCAGGTTACAAAGGGTTTACCGATTTGTGACGTCCATCACTTTATTGTTATATGACCTGATGTGTGTGTGTGTGTGCGCATATATGAGTGTGTGTGTCGCTGCAGCAGGGAGACGCCTCCCGGCTCTCTGCTGCCTGAGCTTCTTACTCCGCATGAGGTGATGTCACCACTCTGATCATGTGACGCCGGGTAGAGTCACTGACGTGCCTCTGCGCGTGTGTGTGTGTGAGGCAGGCAGGCAGGCGCTCAGCCGGCTCTGACTGTTTCCTCCATATTTGGTCGTTGCAGACCGGCTTCCCTCCTCAGACGTCACTCGGCTCTTCTCTGCTCCTGCGTGGAGGATCATCAGGCTGCAGGCTGTGTTAGACTCCACCGGTTTAGATTGAAGTTGTTAAACCCTCGATGTTTTATTTCATAATCTCGAGCAGGAAGAGATGTTGTTTGTCCTGAGATTCAGCCGTCTGTTAATGCACATGACACGGCTGATCAAGTCAGAGTAGGTGTGAAATTACGCCGGGCCGCTGATTGATTGTATTTTCTGTTATCAGCAGGACAGGAGCTGCAACCACACATGCAGACTGTCTACACAGGAGATGTGGGGCATAAAGGGTTAATGCTTCTGGTGTCCTGCACATGAATCATGGGTCATTTTACTACATATGTGAACAGAGCAAATGCATTTTTGAGCCTGCAGCGGTGCTCTGGATCAGGGCTGCAACTAACGATCATTTTCGTTATCTACGAATCCATTCTTAATTTTTGATTAATCACGATTATCTACGTCAGCACCGATTTGGACTTCGGTTTGACGTGTGAAAGTGACCCTGTTGTCCTCTCACAGCGTAAGTCTGAACTAACATTCGCTAAGCTAGCTTCTTCCATGATTTCCCGACTGATAGACATACGACACAAACGTTTTATGCATTTGTATCGTAGGCCAATGGTTAATTAATAAATAGCTTCTTTTTGAACTCATCTCTAAGTTATATGTGATGATACAGCGGCTCCGGGGTGTCACTGTTTAAGTAGGGTTACCTTATTTTGAAGCCAGGAGTCACGGAGTTATAGAGAGTAATTTATTTAGAGAGTTTTTCAGGTTGGATCAAGTGTCTTTTACGTGCTTCTAACTCACTAAGTTTATATAAAACTTTCATACAAAATCACGGACATTTGAAGGATTTTATAAACTCCCCTGGACAAAGACGGACAAACCCGGACAGGTCAGACAGCACCCCAAAAAAAGAGGACATATGGTCACCCTAGTTTAAGGTGTTTGTGTATCGCCGCAGTGATACCTCAGGATGAGATTTGAGCTTCACAGAGATCACATTTAACAAGTTTCACTGGATTATTTTCACTTAGTTGTTCCCAAACTTCGGAAACTTTGAGTTGGAGTTTTTTAGCCCCTTCGTCTGATTGATCCGTCATAATTCCTCCAACTCTGGACCCTGCAGCGGTCGATCCCTTTTCTCTGTGACTGTGAAGTATTGCATGTTGACTTACTGACACATTCAGTCCTCTGCAGAAGATCCAGAGAGCAGCAGAACCGTTTGCTCTAAACCAGCTCAGAACGACACGGATCACTCTGACAGTTTAGGGATGGGCCGTCAAAACCAGGTTCTGGATATTTCAAGAAATTCAGTGACGTTCGAGCTCATGAAGTCTGCTGTTGAGCCTCGTAGGTACTATAGGGCTGGGCGATAAACCGAAAATTTACCGATACTGAAATTTACGACAATAACCAACGTCTTTTTGCCCTTATCGGTATATTCGGTGTCAAATAAACAAATAAATCAGAGTTGGTTTTTGATGTGTGTAGGTAGGCTATGGTCTCATGTCCCTTAAGACGCTGTCCTACATCAGAGACGTGATTCCACCCCATCCAGTCAAAGAGGGAAAGACAGGTGAGGAGACGGTTCAAAAGTTGTAGCGGCTGAAGTAGACGAAGTTAATGTGGGAGGGGGTGATCAGCTTGTGGAGTAGTTATCGTCCATTCATCGTTATCGAGGTGAACTGATCAATATATGGTGATATTGATTTGAGGCCATATCGCCCAGCCCTAGGTACAAGACTTCAGTTGCACTGTGAGTCGTGGATTTGCTCCTCTAAACGTATAAATCCAGAACGATCTGATCGCAGAGTGATCGTAACAAGAAATGGACTCGACTCGCCTTAGAATCCGGCTGAGGCTCGGCCCGTTTCCCGACACTACCGCTGTGTTTGTCTGAGCCCACAGAGCCGACGTGGCACAAGGGTTATTTATAGGATCCACCAGCCTGTGATACCCTGTGGGCTCCAGAGCAGGTATTGTCACTCTGTGTGTGTGTGTGTGTGTGTGTGTGTGTGTGTGTGTGTGCGCTGCAGCTCTCATGGGAACAGGTCCTCGGTCTCCACCTGAGGGGCGTACTCTGTGACTTTCTGAGAAAAAGCGAGTCTGTGGCGTCTGGCGAGATAAGAGCGAGGATATGTGACGGACAGCTCCAGTTTTTAATCTCAATTAAAGAGGCAGGAAAGTGTGTTAAATGTGCCGACTGATCCCGTTTCGAGCCAACATGGCAGACTGAAGAGAAGTAGCAGATTCGAGCAGACAGTGGGAGAGATAATGGTAAATGTGCGCCGGCGGGGGTTGGTTGTGACTAATGTTAATGGTAGCCTGTGGCGGTCGGGGGTGCAACAACCGACTCTGAGTGCAGTGAGAATAAACACAGAGAGGAGAGGAGGAAGAGAGTGAAAAGAGGGAGAGACGGACGGAGGAGAGAGGGTGATGATGGACCTGAGAGCGAGCGAGCGAGCGAGGGAGAGAGGGCGTGCTCCTCTTATTGCTGTTTGTGTTTGCAGGAGGATCTAATGACAGAGGAAAACGGCGTCTCCTCCTGTCAGACGGCAGTTTCACAGAAATGTCACGGCTTCTGTTTGAACACGCCAAACCGTGTCAGCACAGAGTTTGCACGCCGCCGTTGTGTCGCTGCTTCTGTAACTGATAAATAAAGAGGGTCAAACATGGCGGACACATCAGTAAACTTCAGCGTCTGTTACGAGTTTTATCTGGTCATGATTGGACGCACGGTGAGGTCTCGTTGCGCAGGTTTGTTTTGGTGCGTCAGGTGGTTGTCGTACAGTTTGTTGTGTTGTTAGTCGTGGATTGAGGAAGAAGATGAATTTGAAGAAAGTCTTTCCTTGTAATTCCAGATTTGTCATGTCACTTCCCTCCGTATGTCTTCACTCAATCCTCTTAAACACATATATACACCCTCTTTTCATCGATAAGTGTTTGTTGACGTCCTTTACAAGCTGCTGATCATTTTTCCTGCAGGATTTCCTTTTTATTTATTTATAAATCTTCGTCTTTTCTTAATTTTTCAGTGAATCTGACTGATGCAGATTATTCGCTAAACACAGAGCCTGAAGAGTTCACAGAGTCCAGCTTCATGGTACCGGACATCTACGCCCACATATGTTGTGCTAGCTTTACGGCGTACCCCCCAGCGTGTCCTTGAGTTTTAGAGTGTGTAGCGCTCTGTAGCTGTCTCTCCTTCCTACCTGTCAGGTCAGACAGTTTTCAGGGGGCACATGCAGACCGGAAGTTTCCGCTGTCATCAGAAAAAAAAAACGTAAAGCTTTGATAAGTGACTTTCAGTTAGTCTGTGATAAGTTCAGTCTTTCCACGGCAGCAAAACATGAGGAAAAAAAAAACATCCGGTCTGTCGCTGATGGGTTTGTCTGCTTTTGGATATCATAATAAAGACACCAATATGAATTTTGGCCTAATTTACAAATGCCAAAAAACTCCTTATAGTAGCTTTAAAATCTTGTGTTTATATAGGAGTCAGGCGGTCAGAGAGGTATCTGTGAACTTTGCTCTCAGACTTCATTTTCTTAAAGTTGCAGACAGGTCAGAGCAGTCTGGATGTTTGTATTGCTCTCAGTTGTTTCCTGCTACTTTTTACATGATTTTTATTCACAAATTACTTTTTTTCGTATCTTTAGACTCTTAAGTTATCACAGTTTTATTCTACGGCAGCTGCAGTTTTAAATAATTGTTGTAGAAAATTTGAAAAAACTAAATTTTCACGTAAAAAGTCACATTTATCCTTTATTAGGATAAAAAGTTATTGTCTATGTAAGAGCGTCTTATTTTGAAAATCCTGCAGTGCTGACTGTAGGACTTCCTGAGGAGCAGCAGCTCACAGTCTGGCAGACGTCCCGGTCCTGAGAGTCTCTCCTCTGACCTTTTAAACTATCATCTCATATCATCTGAGAACACCAAACGCTGAGCGGCGCTGAGCGATGGTCACCAGCTACGAAGGTCAACGCTGAGTCTGATGAAGTATAATGAAACAGAAGCTGCACGGCTGATAGAGTTACTAAAGGATCCAGAGGCAGTCGAAGATTATTTATATGAACCAGGGCTGTCATCAACTAAATAAAGCCTTGGTCGACTAAAACCCTGAAATTTTCGCCCAAAAATTGACTAATCAGAGGAACAACGCGACTCTGCGGGGTGAAAATATACTGATATCAGCTCAAGAAGGCAATTAAACACAAAAGGCTAAAATATAAACATTCAGCAAACCACCGGATGTTGATTAACGTGGACGCTCTTTAATCTTCTGTCTCCAGCCGGTCTTCAGTAGGTTTGGCGAATCCAAAACGGTGAAAACAAGGAGGGTGTTCTGAGACAGGCTGTTACCTGTAAAACAGGGGTGCTCTGAAAAAACCCCATTAGCATTTGGTACGTTCCTCCTGATGAAATTGACCATAGGCCTTAAATTGACATGGAAAAAAATTGAGTCAACATATGGACCAATAAGTCAACCAGTCGTCTAGGACTTTATAGCTCTAATATGAACTGTACTAGCTAACAAGTTATCACAGTGTTAGCGCTCCGTCAAAGACACATTAAGACTGATTGGCTCTCAGTCGTCGTACATATTTGTGTAAAAAAGTTAAATTCTTCAACATCTGAATGTCAAATAAAACTGCGGCCGTGTTTCTCTGCTGCTCTCGCTCTCATTAGCTTTATCACAATTTTGCCGTCCTCGCTTCTCAACTGCAGCTTTTTTCTTCATTAACAACACGAGGACTTCCTGTATTCAGCCCAGAGCGATAGAAATACTTCGTCTGACCCTGAGGTTGAAAACTGAATGAACGCGGCGTTGGTGAGGTCACCCGTTTGTTTGTAACCAATAGGAATGCTGACTCACCCTGACTTAAGGTCAACCTACTACAAGTCGGCCTTTAGCCTCTGTCAGGTCAGCCACATCACTGATTCACCGTTCTTGTTACCGTGGTAACTTTGAAATGAACTCGAGCCAATCAGAGCAAAGCAGGGTGTAAACACGCTTACTCTTGCTTAATGTGCTTCTGCAGCGAGCCTCTTGTGGACTCTCGAGGTACTGCAGTTTTTAACATGTCTGCATCTGTGTCATTTCTCGGACCAAAAGTAGCTGCTTGGTTTCACCTCACAGGACTGATGCATGTTTTTAAGATGATCACTCACAACCAAGTCTGTGTGCATGAGAGAGAGAGAGAGAGAGAGAGAGAGGAAACGAGGCTTAGTTAAAGACACGACACGCTTGTTTCAGAGCCGGGTAAGAGTCCCTCTGTAACGATGACGAGGCAGAATAACTCCCGTGTCACTCTTTCATCAGCTGACCCACTTCCTGTGAGAGGCATTCAAAATAAGAGCCCGAAGAATTCAGGACAGACACACTAAAGCAGCTATTGTCGGATTTCAACACAGGACTGGAAATATGCAGCGACCTCACCGTGTATCTGCCCCCCCCCCCCCCCCCCTCCCTCAGCTTCTGTGCTGGCCGGTCAAACATGCTCTGTCATGCAGCAGCGTGACGTGTCTGAAAACTCTCACTCTGCTGTTCAGACTAAGCAGATAAGGGCGGATCAAAAAAAAAAAAGAAACTGCAGAAATTCCTGCAGAGTTTTTACTTAAAATAGCAGAAACAGTTTCCTAAGTTTCTACGTCAGGCTGCCAGGAGGAGACCTGAGTTTCTCCCGGATGTGGTTTAATGTTTACGCTGAAAAGACGGAAAAAGGAAGAGAGAAAAAAACGACTAAGAGCCTGATCTGCTTCTGTCTGTGAAGGTTGTTTCCAAGTGAATGAAAGGTGGACTTCAGATATTTACCTCTGGGAAGAACAGCCGATGTTTCCTGACCTGTGTGTTTGTGCTTTTCTGAATTAACCTAAACATTGTCTGCTGCACAGGTCTCTGTCTAGGGCTGGGTGATATGTCCTTAAATCAATATCACAATATATTGAGCAGTTCACCTTGATTACGATAATTAGACGATAACTACTCCACAAGCTGCTCAGCCCCTCCCACATTAACTCCGTCTACTTCAGCCGCTACAACTTTTGAACCGTCCTCCATCTCCTCACCTGTCTTTGCTTCTCAGGGCTCGACAGTGGGACCATTTCATTCGACTATAAATAGATGTGTGCGAATTGTAAAATGTATTTAGGGTCACATGTAAATACCGCGGCGAAGTTAGTTTTAGGTTGGATAACCGACTGATATTAGCACTCATCTACCGGTGTCTTCTCACTCTCCATAACCAGGAATAGTGACAGCAGCACGGTTAAATCAACCTCGCCAAGTGCCAATGAGCTCCAGTAGATCTTTAGCAATTCACTTCTGAGTCGTGGGCGGAGACAGCACTGCTCTGTACACTCCTCTTCACGCTAGATTGTAGCCTAACATTACCGGTGTTGTAGAAGTGGCAGGTAACATAGGAGCTATTAGTGCAGCTCTCGGGCACTACTGTATTTTTCGCACTTTAAGGCGCACCACCAGTGAACGCGTCTATTCTCGTCTCTTTTCATACATAAGGCGCACCAGATTATAAAGCACATTCAGCCAAACAAAACAGTCAGATAAGTCAAACTTGATTTAACTCATTCAATAACTCCGTGAGGCTACGGTAGCTGCAGTGCTCCGACAAGCCAAATGGATTTTAAGTGCGCCTTATAGTGCGAAAAATACGTTAATGTCTCCGGGGACATAATCATAGTTTATATCATAAGTAGCTTTCCTACGAGCATTGAAATCCGCTAACACATGCTTGTTTCACGATAATTGCACTTAAAAAAAAAAGTTTTATCAGATAACTTTTTCGACACGAATATACCAATATTGGCAAAATGACGTTGGTTATTGTCGTAAATTTCAGTGTCTGTAAATTTTCGGTTTATCGCCCAGCCCTATGGCAGACTTTTAACCTGTTTTTGGACTGCAGCTTCTATCATCAGACTGAAACCGGTTCTGATGCCTCTTTACAGCCATCATTAGCAAACATAAACCCCAGTGAGGGGGCGGAGTCAGAGCAGATGATTGACAGCAGCCTCATTTCATGTTTCCATGGTGAATACTCTTAGAAAAATAAAAAGGGCTCTTTCTGCTGAAAATCCCTGGAGGACTCATGACTGTGACACAGTTTAGCAAATGAGATGAAGCAAAGGTCAACGCCGGGCTGTCGGGGAGCGCCACTTTAGTCTCTGTTTGACGATTTCTCAACTCTGCGGAAATCGATGAAATGTTCGGGATAAAAGTTCAGAAGTCATTTAAGGGAAAGGCGGTGAGTGTGACGGGCGCATTTCAGAGACACCAGAGGATACCGGAGGATTTCAGTTAGCAGTCGAGGTTCAGCTTTGACTTTAAATCCATGAATTCAGTGATTTTATC
Organism: Xyrichtys novacula; assembly: GCA_962446985.1. Lineage (NCBI taxonomy): Eukaryota > Metazoa > Chordata > Actinopteri > Labriformes > Labridae > Xyrichtys > Xyrichtys novacula. Next base: position 12,044,234 of record OY660872.1, read on the forward strand.
GCCTTCAAACGCCGAGAGATCTCATGAAACCTCCTTAAAGAGTAAGTCCAGACCAGACCCTTCATCAAAACCAACACCAGGGTGACAAGAACCAGAGTCAGAAACTGTACCAAGCAGACGGTGGTTCGTGGATGAGATTTTGAGTCCATGTGGGGATTTCCACTCCAGAGTCATGTCTGTTTTCTTACAGAGACAGGATTCAGAAAGTCTGGTATCAGTTTTTTAAGTTTTTCTGAATGTTTTATGAGATGATGGAGATCCTGAAAGTCTTTTATAGTTTTACTCTCAGGAAAATGATTCTGGATTTGTTCGATTGTCTTTGTTCAGAGTGTTGAACCCGTCCTGTGTTTACCTCGGAGAGACCTGACCTCTCTGAGGGGTCCTGTTTACACCCAGATCTGTTTCTAACCTGTGGGACATCAGTCACGGGTGTTTTTCTTTTAGCGTCACACGTTGTTTTCTGTGTTTTAGGCCGCTGGTAGATTAATAAGAGCGTCTGTTTTAACCTGTGATCGCTGGACAAACTCTGTCATTGTTTTTGAGGACACAGTTGAAGATTTGTTGTCCTTTATGAACTCTGAACATTTCCCTTTTAAAGCTTCACCTGCTGACTTCAGGAGCAGAGTTCCCCCGAGTTTCTGCAGAGTTCAGACTCTCTCTGTAGCTCCTCGGTCTCCTCCTCCTCCAGGAGAACTTGCTCTGTGGTTGGTCAAAGTCCTCACCTCGTACTTCTGCGAATCAGAGCTCAGATTTTAAGGTCATTTATCAAACAGTTATATATTAGAGTTTACACCATGATGGCCATATCTCTTCTTCTGCTTCTCCTTCTACCCCTCTTTTTCTTCTTCTACTTTTTCTTCTTCTCCTTCTTCTAGTGCTTTCTCTTCTTCTTCTTTTTCTTCTTATGCTTCTTCTTCTACTTTTTCTTTTTCTTCTTGTTTTCTTCCTCTTCTCCTTCTTCCTTTTCTTCTTCTACCTTTTCTTTTTTCTTCTTCTACTGCTCCTGCTTCTCTTATGCTTCTTGTTTTCTGCTTCTACTTCTTTCTTTTCTTCCTATTCTTTTTCTTCTCTCTCTCTCTCTCTTCTTCTGCTTTTTCTGCTTGTCTTCTTTACTCCTACTTCTTTTCTTCTTCTTCTTCTTCTACCTTCTTCTTCTACCCTCAGGGAGGTGAAGTATTGTTGTACCTCTACATAAGCTGCTCAACAACCGTGACATGTAAACACACTGCAGCTGAGGTCGCCTCCTCATGTACGGCTGACGTGTGTGTGTGTGTGTGTGTGTGTGTGTGTGTGTGTGTGTGTGTGTGTGTAAGCAGCCTGCTGTGACACAGTTTCTAGGTTTTCACTTTTTTCTGTTTGTCGTCCGCTCTGACGATCCAATCATAATCTCTACCAGTCAGCTTCATCTCTGAACTTCTTTAACGGGCTGTGTGCAACAGTCAGATACAGGAAGTGTGATAGCTGTGAAACCTTATATGGTCATGCTGCTCATTCAAAACCAGGATCTGAAATTCTCTAATTTGATCTTTTTTTCTAATTCTCGGTCTGCTGATCAGAAGTATTTAAAAATTTATGTGTTTCCAGATAAAAATGTTTTTCTTTATTTAGTGGTCGTTGCTGCTTGTAAAGACCTGAAATCATCTCTTAGTTTGACTTATGACAGTTTCAGCATCTCCAGCTGTTTGGTTTTTCCTGAACCGGGTCGTTTCAGATCTGCTCCTGAAATCCTGAAACTTGCGAATACTTCGAGTTTTCGAGTCCTGAACAACCTGAATGATGACTTCATATCCTGACCTGATATCCGGAGGTCAGGGTCTAGATTAAGACCCCTGAGGTGGAGGAGGTCTTCAAGGACAGGATGAGTCTGTGGTGTATGAGCATCAGTACAAATTCCCATATTTCGCTCTTCTTCTGTAGATGTTTGGACTTTCACGTTCAGACCTCTCTCTCTCCTCCTCCTCGCTTGTCCTCTGGACTTGATCGTCCTTAAGGATCCTGCTGAGATCTCCTCTGTGGTGTAACCGGCTCTGCTGAGTCCCTGTGAGCCTCTTTAACTCTCTCGTAGTCGAGTGAGGCGGCGCGGCGGCGGCCAAAGACCAGAGGAGGCCAGATCTGTGAGTTCAGGACACGAGTCAGATCAGCACAATTAAATCAGCCGGGCTGGTCTGTAGTCCGGAAGAGTGTTGACCGGGTCTGATCAATTAACCCTAATCTGTTTTATAATGGGGATTATTGATTTTACCTACAGTGGATACTACGGTATATTGACAGGGTCCAGTCTGAAGGTGGTTTTTCCTGTTTTATTTTTGGTTTTGGATTATTGGTTCTAAAGAACCTCTTCATGGATTTTTGGAGTCAAACGGCTAAAAAGGAGCCGTGTGTTTCTGTGGAGTTCGAAATACAAAACTCTGTCACGTCTCTGTTTTTTTTGTCTGTCTTCTTGACTTCCTGTCGTCACAGAATCTTGATTTTAAACTCGAACCTTCTCGCTGTGTCTCCTCAGAATCCAGCGGTCCCACCAAAGTGGTGAAAGCAGGAAACCCGCCTAAAGCCAGACGTGGAGGAAAGGTAAGACCGCTCTCTTTCTCTATTTATGATTTCACTTCCTTCTGTTGTCCTCCAAAAGGATAAGATTGAATTAACAACAATCTGAGTTCACCACTTTGTCCAGAGGGGGCGCCGAAGTGACAGGACAGGATAAAACTGCGCCTCATTTATTGTTTCAGGTTTACTCGTGTCTTTACAGACGATCTGAATAATCATGGATGAGGCGCTCTGCTTTAGCGCCGCTCAATACCAATAAACTGAGTCTAACTGCAGAGAAAAGCCTTTATAGTTTGTAATTATAGACAGTAAACTGGATTCAAACAGGCTGTTCTCATTAGAGTGGAGGAGGTGTGTGTGTGTGTGTGTGTGTGTGTGTGTGTGTGTGTGTGTGTGTGTGTGTGTGTGTGTGTGTGTGTGTGGTCACAGTGCAGGTATTTATCTGTCAGGCCTCAGGCTGTGGAGAAACCTCCCTTCACACTTCCTGCAATGCAAATATGAGTTCCTGGTGAGCCAATCGCCCCGCAGATAAAACCCACAAATATCCTCAAACGTGTTTCATTCACAACCTCCCACCTTTGACGGCGGCCGTGCTGGAGGCCGTTAACCACACCTGAACCACAGACGTTTACCAGTCTGTGTGTGTTCGGTGTGAAGCTACAGAAACAAAAACAGACCGACGTATGGGGGGAGATAAGACGGGAGTGAGGGAGGTTTCTGTCCGCAGGTTAGCTGAGGAGAAACAGAAATCAAGTTTTGAATCTTCTCTGCTTTCTGCTTCTTCAGCTGCTTCTTTGTTTGTTTCTCAGGTCGGAGATTTCGGCGACACCAACAGCTGGCCGACTCCGGGAGAGATCGCGACTAAAGACATGCAGGTGAGTGCGAGTGTTTGTCTGAGAGGTGGTCGATATGAAGGGGGAGACAGTGACGGGAAAATCAGGGACAACAATCAGGTAGATGAACATTATTACGAAACTTCCTGCGGCTGCTCTGGTTTCCTCTGAAAGATCAGATCATAGACTCGTCGCCTTCCTGTCTTTGGCGGCAGACAGACGGATGAATTTTCAGTCTTGTCAGCGTAGAGCAGAAGAACCGTTTTCCCTCTGTGCTGGACTCGTGGATTATCGTGTCGCGTTATCGTATCAGCGTTTCCCTGCAAACTCAAAGTTTTTCTGTTTCATGGATCTGAGTCTGAGTTTCCTGCTTCTCAAATGGAGTCAAATCTGGCAGAGACTGACCCGCAATTTACACCGCATCCAGAAAGGTTGCGAAAAGGCTGTACGCGCAGATCGCCGCTGAGCGTTTCCATTCAAGTTCATGTGTCAATTTCCACCGGCTTCTTTCAGCCCCTCTATGGTTCAGCGGACTCCCCAGCTGAACGCCAGGGTTCTATTTTTTCCAGACGCCGCAGAATGCCGGATAAATTCAGCACAGATTAACCCGTGCTGGAAAGGAAGTCGGGCACAGACACAAAATAAAACATCCGGCTTCTTTTCAAAATAAAACACAACGCCATGCAAACCTGGGCAGGGACGAACAAGTCAAAGGTTTTCAGACATCATTTCACCCCGATGACACCATGGATGAGGAGATGGCGAAAATCGTTCTGATGCGGTGGAAATTGGGGGTCAGTCTGTATGTAATTGCGGAAGTGCGAAGACTGCAGTTCCTTGAGTGTCCACGCTCCTTTCAGGTGGGTATGTTGAGTATTTTTTTCCTCGGCCGCCACGATTGCACAGGGGTTCGTAGTTTTATTGAAATGATGTGAACAGGCGCCAAACAGACATTTAAATTGATTTAATGAGTTATTTTTTTATTTCACCTCAACATCAACATAAAAAATCTTAAATAAATCTAAAAATGTTGAATTAAATCTCCGTGCGGGTGTTTCCTTCTCTCTTATCACGTCTCTGCCTGGAAGCGTTTCAGCTCTGTCGACTCGTTTCACCAAAGCAATGTCATCAGACAAGAACCAGAAGGTATTTCCTCGTTTGCCCCGCCGTCACCCCGGAGTTTTCTACATGAGGTTATATTTAAGCAGCAGCCGAACATCCTTGCCGAGCTGTTTCCTCGCCTCGTTGTCGTCAGCACCGTGTGTTTCTCACTTTCTGAGAGAACGAGTCTGTGACCTGGTTTGAACCCGGACAGTCTGAAGACAAAACAAGGTGGCTTTAAATCGTTAGCCGAGCGGGAGTCAGACAAAAGTGGTCCTCTGAAGAGTCGAGGAGGACTACATCAGAGACAGCGTTCTGGTGCGTTACACATCCCTCTGTGTGTATGTGGCCTGCAAGTCCACGAACTGGGACGAGGAAACCGCTGCACAGATGTGCGGATGACGCCACAGTAGGCGGTCTCAGTCACAGTCTCGGCTGCATGTTTACGAGGACAAGGAGAGAAGTTGGGTTCGACGAATAAACTGAATTATGACCTTGTGCGATTAAACTGTTCCCGTAGACGCACTGACTGATCTGACTGTGACGTTCGTTTTTATCTGGTTATTAAGTCCAGATATAAAGAGACCCGTGTCACATGTGGTCCAGTCCAGACCCCCCTCTGTCACACTGACCCCCTCCCCTACATCCTCACTTTCCTACAGCTGTTGCTCTGCAGGGGGGATACGTCTAATTTGTGTCGTCTTACAGTAGCAGCGCTCGTCAATCACCGCTCAGAGACGTTTTCTATTCCTGATCTCTCGGCGATTGTGTGTCAGGGGGAGAGCGACCCCCGTGACCCCCCTATTTTAGGCAGCCAGGTCTGAGCGACAAGGAGAGACCGCATCCCGGAGCAGGAAAATGTAGGCCACATTGTCAGAGCCAGGAATAACCCGCTTCTCCGGTAGCAGGAATCGTAGGTAGGAGGGGGCGGAGTTTAGAGACGGTGGCCAAGCCCTGGGGAGGGATGTCCTTTTAGGGATCCCCTTTAATAAACCCCCCTCTGGATCTGGGCCGCTGCTATTCTTAGGGGGGCCTGAGTTCAGCGTCCACCACGTAACATTTGAAGCTGTAAATCAGTCGCTCCGGTTCACGGATTATACAAGCGGAGAAATCGACCCTGAGGTTCGATAACGAGGAGTTTGAACGGAGAGACGCTGAAGTCTGAACATGATAACGCCTCCTCTTGATTTTATTTAAAGGTTAAAAACGTCTTTTCATGTTCGGACTGAATGAGCATCAGTTCACCAACACGCTGAAACACTCAGACTCAGTTTGTCCGACACACAGATTTATTTGATCTCCTGTAGAAGACGTGACCTGATGACAAAAATATGAGATTGAATCGTCAGCGATCATCAGACGGTCAGGTTTGTGTCTGTTGTCTGTTCCTGACACCTGACATGGACGAAACAGACTTTTGAGCGGTTATCCGCTGATGCTGATGTCATGAGGATAAAATTTGTACGTCCTGTCGTGTTTTCTTCCTGAGGGGATAACTGTGGGATTTGACGCTTTTGCAGAAACACATTGCTTCTTTAGACTGATTAGAACTTTTTTCTGTTTTTGCAGCTGAATTTTTTATTGTCATGACAGACGGGCCGTAAAAACATACAAAAAGATACTTGCAATAATCATTACGAACACCGGAGCCCGAGGGCTGCATGATTTAGGCCAAAAATAAAATCCTGATTTTTTTCTCAAAAAAACTGGATTTCACCAAATGTCATTTTAAAAATAAAAAGTTTTTCTATCATCTCTCAAAACTAAACCACTGAAAACAATGTAGTGCATATGCCAAGCCAGTAAGTGGCGCTGTACAGGAAATGCACAACAGTCAGAAGAAGAGTACAGAGCATGTGTATAAAGGTTGTTTTGGCGCCATAAAAGAGTTGCGCTGTGTGTCACATGATGGTTTTCAGAGATGCAGATAGACATCCACACGTAGATGAAGTGGTCGTCGTTTATGGATTTATTCACTCTCTGACCTGTTTTCAAAAATGATCACGTATAGTCACCTGAAACGCCGTCTTAGTGTGGATGAAACGCAGATAAGACAAAAAACTGTAGCGTTTACTTCTGAACTCGTTCCCGTGGTGACGGGTTGATACCACCTTCAGACAGACTTTGCAGCGGGGAGTGGTTTGCTCTTCATCTGAAACTGTGAAGTCGTACCAATTCAACACGACTGACTCGCTCTTGTCTTATTTAACCACGAAATTATCGCCTTCTTTTACAAACGCCATGTTTGTTTTGTTGTGTGTGGGAACTGGGAGGGAGAGTTTACGGTGGCCTGGAGGCATGAGACATCATAGTGAGGAAAATCAATTTGACGATTTTAACTTTTTAACATTGTCATGATCAAATAATCCGATTACGGTTTAAAAACGATTAATTATGCCATTCTGGTTTGTGTGACTGATTATTTTTAAAACCATCTTCAAGCCTCCTGGTAAACGGTCAGTTTCTGATGCCGCCACACAGACAGGGACACAGATTGACCGAAGCACCAGTAAAACCCATCAGCCCACTTTGACCCCTCTTCTACCGGGGTGAACAGAAAAGGGAAGAAACTGAGAGCGAGATTTTCCCAGGACTGGTGGATGTAAACCTGGGCGGTAGATGATGAAAATGATTCAAGGAGGAAAGAATGATACAGAAAAATCCATTAAATCGATAATTGATGGTGAATTATCGACAGCTTGCAGTGATTTTTTTCAGCATAATAGACGCTGAAATAAAGTCTGTTACCCCCACTCTCTTGCCACTCAAGGAGCTACCCTGTTACCTTCACGTTACACTACGTTACCTGCGCTACTCGCTATAGACCGTGTATAAGCTCGAACTTTACCTTTCACATTCATGGAAGAGCATCCAACAGGATTTGATGTGTTTCTCGATGACTCAAAACAAGTCGAAAGATAACACTGTGTGTTGTTGTGCTCACATGGTGCGGGTAGAAATCATTAGTGGCGCATTGATATAAATGATCAAGTGAAATTTTAGTAGTGGAGCACGTAATTCGGCAGTGGCGCTCTTAAGTCAAAATTTCGAGATTAAAGTCGACATGAATTAAGTCGAAATTTCAACTATTTCAAATTTTGACTTTAATCTCGAAATTTCGACTTTAATCTCGAAATGGAAATAAAAGAAATCTCCCTTCTGTAATATTTTTTTCTCTTCTTGTGGCCCTAATCCTCTTTCGTACAAATCCGATCTATTCATGTCATACTAAAGCATTTTTCAGATTTTGATGAGCCATGAAGACGATGTTCCTTTTAAAAGAGAAAATCCGACATGTTCCTCTCGCTCGGCATTGTCAGAAAGCTGCAAGGTGGACTGAAATGTCGTCTTTTCCGATAATGTGTTATTAAAATCCTGCACACTAAGATACAATGCTGAAACTACGTACACCGATAAAAAAGTGAATCAAGTGTGTAAAACCCTTGGTGCTCTGGACGAAACCCTCCTCCAGTTTAGTCAAAGTTCATCTGAGGATTCATCCACCGACACTGGTAGAGGTTTGGGTCAGAGCTGGTGAACAGTGGAGATAAGGGGCGATAAAAAGTCCGTGTGTAAACTTGATCCTCCGTATTTTTGGACCATGTCCTGTTTGCTTCAGTGAGGTTGATTTAGTTTGTTGATCATGTCATTGTTTTTCTCCTTTTACATGAAGGAGCTGATATTCAGAGTTTTTGTTCGGTTTGAAAAAATGATTGTTTTTTTATTTTTTTACCTTTTCTGTCTCGCCCACACGCAGCACGCTGTGACTGTATATCGAACAAACAGGCGTTTAGTGGCGGCAGGTTGAAGCAGAGAAAGCCACACGCTCTCACCCCTCTCTGAGTCCATGTCTGAGCTCTCTCATCCGTCTGTCTGTCTGTTGGTGTCATCACCTCTCACCTCATGTCGTTCTTGTCTGTTTTGTCTCCAGAGTGAAACGTTGGTTCTCTCTGTGTTGTTTCTGTATCAGGAGTCTTTGGTTGTGACTGTAACAGCGAAGCCTCCTCGGTTTCCTCCCTGCGGTGAGGAGGAGTGAATCAGCATCCCTCAGATCTCCGCAGCATTACTCTTCACATTTTTCCGTTACATCACACGTCTTTATTGATTCAGTGAAAAAAAAAAAAAAACACCTGAGCTTTAAACACAGTCGTCTACGCTCCGTTTCACACCTCTCTGTCCTCACTAAAAATAAACGTCCCCCTCTAATCCCATCTGTGCAGAAAGCAGAGCAATAAACCCGGAAAATATACGCCTGTCTTGATGTAGCGACACAACATCAGCCCATTAGCCACTTAGCCGCTCTGGGACGTCGTCTTTTTAAACCCAGAGGGAGATTTTCACAACGAACAGGAACACAGACGACAGGAAGTAGATTTCACAAAAAGGACAGATGATACCTGCAGAGGTGAGGACGGACTCTCTGCAGGTACTAACCTACTGTTTGTGTGTGTGTTAGGGTGTATTTGTGTGTGTGTGTACATGTCTGCATCATGGTCCACCTCATTGTCTTCTCTAAACTGCTCTTCCCTCCCTCTGTTCAGATCGAGGCAGTGACACGGACCGTGTCCTGCCCGCCGACTGTCAGGCAGGTCAGAGACTCGTGGAGATTCACTGTAAGTTCAACCTGCAGCCTCTGAAAACCTGCAGCCTGCCTGATTTTCAAACCTATAACCCTCTGAGTAAACTCCTGATTATTAATCCAGCAGCACCACACTCAACAAAGGCGGGGAGTCGACTCAGGTTCAAGCCAGTTAGCTTAGCTCGCTGAGTCATCCTTTCTGCGCTTAACGCTCGAATCACTCAGAGGAGGGTTTGAAGAAGGTAAAAGGGCGGATAAATCCTTACAGATGTGTCTTCAAATGATACCTTTAGCTGTTTTACATGCAGAGCTAGCGTTAAAGGATTATACATGAATATGTTATAAATCCGTCAGAGTGCGGCAGCTTCAGCCAGCTCTCTCTAAATGAAGTGATAGCAACTGTCCCGTCTATTTAAACTCGGAGCAGCTGGTTGTTACGTAACCTCGGCGGGCTGTACGATATCCAGAGTCGAGTCATGACACAGAGTAATGTACAGACAGACAGACGGACAGAGCGCTGCTTTATTTAAAGAGGAGCGCCAAGGTAACAATGTGGCCCCTCACCACAGCGGAGAGAGAAGAGACGGAAGAGGTATTTTTGATTCATCATCATTTCAGTTTAGTTTTCTATCTGCTTTTCCATTTTCACCGTTTAAGTTGATGTTGTAGATTCAGATGCACAGTTTAAACAACAATCAGTGTTTTTTTTCACAGCTCTGACCACTGTGGTTTCTTTAAATCCACCTCCATCTTCACCTCATTTCAAATCTACGGAAGACGATTAGGGCCACATGAAGGGAACAAAAATAATTACAGGAAGGAGATTAAGGTCGAAACTTTGAGATTAAAACATCGAAATTTCGAGAAAAAATTGCAATTTTGTGATATAAATCGAAATTTTAAATTCGAAATTATGTCAATTAAGTCAAAAGGTCGAAATCTTGAAATTAAAAATTGAAACTTAAAAAAATAAATTTTGTCAGTCGAAATTTTGAGGAAAAATCGTAATTATGTAAATTTAGTGGAATTTTAATATTAAAAAATCAAAATTATATCAGTAAAGTCAAACGGTCAAAATTTTGAGATTAAAAATTGAAACTTCGAGATTAAAAAATCAAAATTTTGCCAAAAAGGTGAAATTTTAAGAAAAAAATTGCAATTATGTCAGTTAAATTGAGTTTTGAGATTAAAAATCGAAATTGTCAATTAAGTCAAAATTTTGAGATTAAAAAAATTTAAATCTCAAGATTCAAGTCGTAATTTCATGATTAAAAAAATCGAAATTATGTCAATAAAGATTGAAAATTGAAATTTAATTCAAGGAACTTAAATTGAGATTTAAGTCGAAATTTTGACATTACAAAATGTTGAAATGTCGTGAATATCGTTTGTCTAATTTCGAGATTGAAAAATTAAATTTTTGAGATTAAAGTTGAAATTTTGAGGATAAGGTCGACATGAATAAAGTCCAAATTTCAAATTTTTTTAAAAATTTGGATTTTATCTCAAGGTTTCAATTTTTACTCTTGAAATTGAAATAAAAAAAATCTCCCTCCTGTAACTATTTCTCTTCTTGTGGCCCTAATCCTCTTTCGTACTAATCTGATCAAATTAAAACCTTATTTAAGATTTTTATGTGTTCAACGTCCAGTCACTTGTGCAGAAGATGATGTGCCTTGAAAATAGAAAATCCGACGTGTTCCTCTCACTCGGCATCGTCAGAAACCTGCAGGGGGGACTGAAATATCGTCTTTCTGAGTGTGCAGGAATTTAATAACACATTAAAATGCAATACTGAGACTTTGTACACCCATAAAAAGTGAATAAAGTTTATAAAACTTTTGTAGATTTCTTTCGACATAGGCGTGGTGGATCCTCATTTAATAAAACCATAATATTAATCGAAAGCAGGATTCCTCCATCATTACTGTAAAGTAGGGCTGGGCGTTATGGCCTTAAATCAATACCACGATATATTGAGTAGCTCACCTCGATAACGATAAACGGACGACACCGAATATACCGATATGGGCAAAATGACATTGGTTATTGTTGTAAATTTCGGAATCGGTAAATTTTTGGTTTATCGCCCAGCCCTACTCTAAAGTAATGAGTGCGTTGATCGACCTTCTGCGGCTCGTGATAAATACTAAATATGTTTTTTTCTTCTTGACGTAGTTGGACCAGCGCTCCTTCAGTCCGATCACTGTAAAGCTGCTCCTCTAACAGAGCTGCTGCTGCTTCTGCTGTTTGATTTCTGGTGAAACTGAGACAACGCTGCATGTTCAGGGTTTTTGAGTTCAGTCTGATTATATAATTGGAGATCTGACGCCTTTAGGCTGAGCATGTTGAGGTGTGTGTGCGTGTGGACTTAAAGGTTCGGGGATTGAAATGTGTGGTATCTCTTACTCCACTTCAGCTGAATGCTTTGCATGACTCGTATGCATACCCCTGTGGGGTGTCAAACCTCGCAGATATGTGTGTGACTGATAGCCGAGCTGTGGCGGCGCAGACGAGCGGCTGGACTCTTTGATTTGAATAAAAGGGGATACGGGCGTAGTGAGCAGAGATAACCAGTGAATGAAATCCACGAGCGTGAACCGCCCTCTCTCTCTCTGTTTTTCTGAGACTGAGCTGAAGTGAAAACCACATGCAAAGTCTGCTCTCCTTTTATTGTAGCTCTGATCAGGTCGTATTTGAATTTTAACCTTCGTAGTTTTCCTCAACTAAACCCAGAACCTGTCAGAGTCACTTCTCTCTCTTTAATTTACTTTATTCACCAAATACGACCTCTGCATGATCCTGAAGAGGAAGAAACATCTAGAAATAGTCAACAGTTTGGTGTTTGCCAAGCCCCACCCCCCTCAGTTACTGTTGCTATGCAGATTCACCACCTGAAATCCTCATACGTAGAGTAGTGTATGGAGTCAAAAGGAGGCCAGTAAGCATCGTAAACATATTTACAGGGTTCCTACACATGAAGAATTCTCAAACTTTTCCGTACCCTGCTTTTTAAAATTATTATTTCCCTCTTTGTTACTGACTGGATGGGGTGGAGTCACGTCTCTGACGTAGGACAGCATCTTCAAGGGACATGAGACCATAGCCTACCTACAAACATCCAAAACCAACTTTTATTTATTTATTTTAACACCAAATATACTGATATGGGCAAAATGACGTTGGTTATTGTTGTAAATCTGAGTATCGGTAATTTTCGGTTTATCGCCCAGCCCTAAAAACAGTTTTAAAGTTCAAACTTTTAAGACACCCTCTTCCCTCTTGTCTGATACTTTGGTAACTGGCGTGTCTGAAAGCGTGACATCAGCAGCAAAGTTTTATTTTTCCTTCTGGTGACTAAAGCTAAAATTAGAAAGTACATTTTTTAGGGGAAGGGGCGAAGAAAATCGTCTATTGTCTGATTTTATATCTTGTGACAGTTTGACCAACCAAAACCGTGTTTACGCTCCAGTTTCTCCACGAGTCCTCTTCTGATGCGGTACCCAAAACAGAGATGTGCGTTGTGTTTGTGTGGGGTCATGACTCTCTCTGAACGGGTCTTAAGTGTTGCTGTAATAGACTCCACTTTCAACAGCTCTCGTCTAAGTGCCGATATGCTTGAACCTGTCCCCCCCTCCAGGGCCCGAAAAGATCGACAACAGCCAAGAAGGAGTCGAAGGAGAAGAGAGAGAGCATCGAGGAGAGCAAGGAGAACCTGAAGGCCAAGTCGGACGACTCTGGGGAGGAGAAGAACGGAGATGACGACTCCCAGAAGAACGGACCCAAGAAGAAAGGTGAGCGTAGATGAAGCGTTTGAATAAAAATACAGATGAGCAGTAAAAGTGTCCTCACATTTGACTGTTTAACCTTTTAAATTAGGGGGATTATTCAAGCACCATTAAAGAAGATCTTAAAGCTTTCATGAACTCATATACAAGTGAACAGTTTGAGTTTTAAAAGTCCCTCTGTGTCTCATTTCACACTTTGGCTCACATCGTCTTTAATAAAAAACTCGGGGCAATAAATTTTGATTCTTCACGCCGTTTAGTTTCGCTTTATTGCGTCTAAGAAACTTCTACTTTTCAGGGAAACATGACTCTAAAGACTTAAGGGGGATTCCCTCTGTGTTTTTCACGGTATTTATCAGTCACCAAAAAGTCCAATCCGTGTGTCTCTGTGGAGGATGGTGGGACTGACCTCAAGTTTTTAACGGTCTCAGAAATGCAGAGCTGGAAAAAAAAAAAACACCAACAGGATTTGGGGGAGTACAGACATTAATGTGTTCACTTTCCGACATCCACAAAAACTACAGAAACACAAATTTTGTTTTTAAGTTTGTTTTAAAGAAACCTGCAGACGTGCTTGATGACGTGATGAGCTCTTCATGTCTCTTCTCTGAATAAACAACTATGAGGAGAAACTTTCACAACTCTGATCTCGGCACTGAAGCAAAAAAAAACACAAAACACTCAAACTCGTGTTGAGTCATTTAGACTCATTTACTCTCTCATGTCGTCACCGCGGACTAATTTAAGAGTTTTCAGCTGTTTTATAATCTGAGGGAAGTCCAAGTTTCTATTTTTAGAGACTAACGATGTTTCACTGTTTGAGAGTTGTCAGGAAGCACTGACATGTCGCTGTTATGCACCTGTCTCTGAATCTGTACCTGTGCACACTGACAGTTGTGATCATCTGTAGTTCCGTTTCAGCAGATTTAGACTCAGGCCCACGTAAACCGGCTCCTCTCTCACACACTCTCCCACACACCTTCAACCAGATGTTGCTGTAAGCAGCGTATATCTGATGCACCCTGCTGGTCAGCAGAGGTACTGCAGCGATGATGGTTCTTCTTCCACTGAATGACTGAGTGAATTTCCTCTCTCTGTGTCCGCAACCCTTTATTGCCTTTTGTATCATATTTCATACGTACCTTTATATACTTCCATCAAATCAATATGAACAACAAATTACTAAAAAACACCCTAATACAGTCCGATAAATGATAAAAATGTCCTCTTGTGGTATATCAGTTTCCAAAAAAATCTAATGTATCAAACAAGATAAATATGTTTGTTAAATTTAAAGGACATTTTGATGTTTTTGATTTTCAGTAGTAAGTGAAATCAACATTTCAGCTCCAAAAAAAATGGAATTTTTTGGCCATAATTTGTGGTTTCAGGCATTAAAGGGTTAAAGCTTTTTTTTCCCTTCCTGTGAGGTTTTGACTTTTTATTTAATCATTTTGAGGCAAACAGCCGGGCACTTATGTGGAGATAATTCCTGTTTAATGCGCTTTTGAAACGAGATTTCACAGAGCCTTCTCCGCTGCTGCCACCCCCACCCTCTGAAATTCACTCCCCAAACCCATCTGAGACTGTACAGACCCCCATACCTTCAAATCACTCCTAAAAACACACCTTTTTAAATTGGCTTTTAACCTGTACACTGTTTTTTTTATTCTCTTTTCATGTCATGTCTTTTTAAACCTTTTACATTGCTGGTGTTTTACTCCACACTGTTCTGTATTTTAGTTGCATTTCTTGTAAAGCGTCTTTGAGAACTTGTAAAAGCGCGTTATAAATAAAAATTATGATTATTTTTTATTTATTATAGACTTCCACAAAGTCGAAAGATGATATTCAAAACTAGACTCTTCGGACTTTTCATATCTGATGCACATTAATAACATTTAATAAACCATCAGACTGGTTTACTTAAACTCTGTTTTCTCCTAAAGATCCTGTGCTCCTGCCGGGTCTGAATGACGATTTCATCTTTTTGTGTCACTACAAACAGGAAACAAGCACAAGTGGGTTCCTCTGATGATCGAGGTGAAATCTGAGGGTCCCAGAGAACGCTCGGCCTCCAGGAACAACAGCAGACAGAATGAAAACCCCCGTGTGCCCCCCAACGCCAGGAACGACCTCAGAGGTCAGTCGGTGATGTCATCACCTGTTATCCGCACACTCATAACCACAAACGGCTCTGACAGCTGTCCGAAGGGGTCGTATTTTCCTTTAGTTATTTTGTTTTATTTTTTTGTACACAGACTCGTGAGTTTAGGTAACTAAATAACTAACAAACTAATTAACTAGCTAGCTAGCTAACTAACAAAGTAATTACAGGGTTCCTACGCAAGTATTGAAAAGTATGGAAATAAATTTGATTAGTTTCCAGGTCTTAAAAGATATGGGAAATGAAAAATAAAGTATAGAAAAATATTAATGTTTGTGGTGCAGTTTGTGCAGTTCTAAAATACTATTTTCTAAAAAAAATAATAATAATGTACTAACTAACTAGATAACTAGATAACTAACTAACTAACTAGATAACTAACAAACTGATGAACTAACTTAGTAGCTAGTGAATTCACAAATGGATCAACTTACTTACTCGCTAGCTTACTAACAAACAAATTAACTTACTACCTAGCTAACTAACAAACATAATACCTTGCTAACTAACTAACTAGCTAGCTAATTAATTTACTAGTCAGCTAACTAACTAACAAACTAATTAACTTACTAACTAGCCAACTAACTAGCTAGCTAACTAACAAACTTAAAAAGTTACTAAATAGCTAACTAATTAGCTAGCTAATGTACCTACTAATTAGCTAACTAACTAACCAGCCAATTATCTTACAGGCTAGCAAACAAACTAACAAACTTATAAATTACCAACTAGCTAACTAACTAGTTAGCTAACGAACTAACAAACGTATTAACTTACTAAATAGCTAGTTAACTAGCAAGCTAATTAACTTACTAGCTAGCTAACTAACTAACAAAATAATTAATTACTAACGAGTTAACTAACCAGCTAGCTAACTAACAAACTAGCTAGCAAAGTAATCAACTTTCTAACTAACTAACTAACCGTGGAGACAGATGAGCACACTGTGACAGGTTCAAGGTTGAGTTGGTAAAACGAGAATCAGGCACTAATAGATGATGTGTTTCAATTGCCACGTCCAGAAAGAGGAAAAAAGGGTTTTTGTTGAAATCTGTGAAAATACAAAATTTTGAAAAAATAACAGGAAAGACTTGACGGCAAAAGCGAAACTATAAATCGTACAGCAGTCGTTAGTATCGGTGAGAATCTATGATCATTAGGATAATTAAGACACTTTCTTTAAATTTGTGATGAAATACAAGAGAAATATGTGTGTGGATTTGTCCTGTTAACTGTCCAACAAGGTTTCCTGACTGCGTTAAAGTTAATTTACCTTCTTTAGTGCAAATACTTTATTTTTTTGTTTGTCGGTGATTTATTTCATCTGTCTGTAAGTCGGCAGGAGGATTTTCTGTTTCCAGGAAGAGTCTGATGTTGTTTGGGTTGTTGGAAAACTGTCTTCCTCACTCTTAACACCACTAAAGTAGAGCTCTAGTTCTATTAAAGGTTTATTCTGTATAATTTCACACAGTGTTTTTGAATATCTAAGCCCAGGAAGTGTTGATGTTTGGATAGATCCAAATCATTGGGTGGATTTACAGCAGGAGAAGACACAGGCAGATTCCACAGAGAGCTTCAGACATGCAGATATATATGAGTGTTTATGATCGTATCAATGAAAAGCTGATTATTAGAGAAACAGTCGTCATCATAGTATCTGCAGTGAATCCAGGATCCAACATTTACATGCTGAATAAATATCTAGAATACTTAAGCAGTCGTCTGAATGTGAACGCTTGACGAGTTTTGAACCACAATCAGGGACTCAGCAGAAGGAAATGAGTCTGAAATCCCACCCGGCTGGTTTCACGTGGAGCTTTAAATGCCAGCGGTTATTAGCTGCTGCTGCTGTTTGACTTGTGAGAGCATGTGACAGCAGATTTGAGTCTGTAGTGTTTGTGTTTGTGTTACACTGCATCTGCGAGGCGAGCGTGCATGACTCAGCAGCAGGATGTGTGTGTCCTTAACTATCGGCCACTTCTGCTTTGATAGCTCAGCGTTTTTAATGTAAAGAAGAAGAAGAAGAGGAAATGAAATGTGTCGGTGTCTCTGAGTATTTGATCTTTTCGTGCAGCAGAGTTGAAGCCACTGTTCGGTTGAATAACTAAATAAATTTGCATCAAACCGGAGCTCTTCTCTCCGTTTCTTCTGCTGGTCTGGACGGTGGGTGGCGTTTACACTGACAGGATATTGTTGTGTGTTTCCCCGCAGACTGGCACAGTCAGAAGTACGAGCGTGAGTGGCGTGACGACCACGACGAGGTGTCCAGCGTGAAGAGCGAGGGAGCGCCTTTCCGCGGAGGGTTCAGAGGTCGTGGACGTGGAAGAGGAAGAGGCAGAGGACGAGGCCGAGGTGGTGGCAGAGGTATGTGCGCTTCCCTCCTCCTCACAGACTCTAAGAATACAGCGAACCGCGAGTTTCCTGGCATTCAAAACGTCCGATGTAAATAGATCTTTCTGGTCTTTTGTGGTCGACTGTTTCAGTCGACAGAAACAAACAAAGACGCTGGTGAGGATTTCGCCATCCCGCCTGGTGTGTGTCAAACAGTTTTCTAAGAACAACTTACCAAAACAAGAAACGAGCAGGAGAGCGTTGTTGTGACAGAAACCTGCTGTTTACGAGGTCGCATGAGTAAACGGATGAATCAGCCAAACTGAACCTGCTGCAGAGGTGATGAGCTCCTCATGTCTCTTCTCTGAATAAACAACAATGAGGAGAAACTTTGATAACTCTGATCGCAGCAGAAAAGAAAAAAAACATGTTAGAGGTGGGGTAGGCAGGATCTGAGGAAGGGCCTGTTTTTGGGAGAAATCTTGAATGCAAACTCTACCCCTCCCAACCAGTTTTCCCCTTAGCTCCTCCTCTCCCCTCCCGCTCTGCTCCAGCAAGCCCCGCCCACTACCCCACCTTTAACTTGTTGATGCCGATTCTCATTCTGAGTAGTCGTTGCGATTGCTTCTTTCTTTGGTTTGGGTTTTTGAATTTAGAGGTGGGGTAGGCAGGAATCTGTTAAAGAAGCATCTTTTTTTGTGGTGTATTTACAAAAAACTTTTAATATCAGTCAATAGTTATTAGTTATTGATGACATTTGGGAATATAACGATATCACTGTGTTTTGTTATGTCTGTGTCGTCAACATTTTAACATTTTTGTGCGCTCCGCTCTTTCTGACGGTAAACAAAGCCATTCTCCACCTCCCTCAACTTGATTGATTGTGAGGCAGACGCTGCTCCCTCGTGTTGTGAGGCGCGCTCCACATCCTCCAATAACGTTCAGGATTCCAAACAAAGTTAGCGTGCTACAATATCGGACAGTAGAAACCAACCAGAAAGTTCAGAAAATTGTCTGAATCCTCCTTTGGCCACGACTGCCGACACAAGCAAGAAAACAGAGTAAATACCGGAGACTCTGGAGGAATAACGGGCGCTTAAAACGGAGGTAGAACGGACAAGAGCTAAAAAGCCGGGTCAACATAAACGATGGGGGACGCTTGGGGATCTTGGTGACTCTGTAACCTTTCTGCTGGACAGGTAAACCGCTTTAACAAAGTAAGCCAAGTGTCGGTAACAGAAGTGTTTCTTGTCAAACGGACCTGCTGCGTGTTGTAGCGCCGCTAAACTGTTGACCTCGGGTCCTGGACTATGTCACTTTATCCTAGTTGTAGAAGTCCTACAAACATTGTGTTTGCTGGTAGTCTGTTGGCATCTACAGAAGCACCAATGCTTTTTACTTTCACCTGTTTGTGGGCGGGGCTTCTGGATCAGAGAGGAGGGGAGAGGAGGAGCTGAGGGAAAAACTGGAACTTCCTCAGATCCTGACTACCACACCTTTAATCCGTGCTGGAAGTGGAGCGTTACACAAATGGTCTAAATGTCGACTCTGACGGTAAATAAACACACACCCAGAGTCGAGAGCAGACAGCCGACTGAAGCAACGGCGAGGTCATTAAAGCAGAATTTAAATATGATTTACAAGACCACTTTTAAACACTTAGAAAATGGTCCAAATGAATCCGCAGGAACACGATCAGAGTCTGTGGGTCAGCAGAGCGACACAACCGGCCTTCAGTCCAGGATGATATCAGGTCATGCACTCCTTTGTTGGAGTTAATCAGACACAGATGCTTTTATTTTCATTCAAATTCTGAAAATGTGACTTTTCAACACTGCTCTCATTATCACAAAAACAAAATGTGACGACGAAAGAAAAGACGAATCTGCAGACGTCTGTTCAAAATCAAACGCCTTCATCCGTACGTCTGTTTCCACATTTGAATATTTTTTCTTCTTGAACGACCTTTTGACCTGGTCTGAGTCTCTGTCTCTCCATCTAACCCATTCTTCCTGTCTTTCTGAAGGCCACTATGACTACCACTATGGCTACAAGTCCTACGACATGAAGGACGGACCGTACGGCCTGAAGTTCAACAACACAGTGACCTACTACTACGACAACATGAGCAGCAACGACCTGTACTCGGTGGACCAGGACCTGCTGAAGGACTACATCAAGAGGCAGATGTGAGTTTGAACCCAGAGACGCAGGTTTCTGATTGTCTGGACTCGCTGGAGACGTGATGAGCTCTTCATGTCTCTTCTCTGAGGAAACACCAATGAGGAGAAGTTTCACAACTCTGATCTCAGCGCAGACCTGAACCCGAGTCCTCTTTACATGATATTTACATTTCAGCACAGACTCTCTGAGGCTGCAGGATCGGTCCAGACACCGTACCTAAAACTCTCAGAGGTCCTGGATCGGTTTTCTGTTTGATCTGAATTTTTCTGTCACTTTTAAAGTGTGTGCTTATCCTCTAACTTTAGCTTCTTAACCGTCACACTAACGTTAAAAATGAACGTTAGCTTTGGAGCAGCGATTTAAAAAAAGGAAACTTCTCATCCTCAAATTTTCTGAGCTTCAAAAACACGACTTTGTTTTTATTTTCATCCATGAGAATCTGAGTAAACACATTTAGAGCAGCAGAGCTTCTCCTTTTTTATGGCGTGCACGCTGGTGGCCGGGGGTTACCGTGGTAACCAGACATGCTGTGTCTATCCTATCTGAGTGCTCTTTTTTTCTGCTGTTAAGAAGTATTTTAAGAAGAGCCGTTCGGTCTGATTTTTAAAGAAATAGATGGACGTCTTCTAAAATAAAATTTACTGAAATGATATTTTCAGATCAACAGAGTTGGTCTCAAAAATGACTCCAGAAGTGAGTTTATTGAATCACTTTATTTCATATGTGGAAGGTCGACACCAGCAGGGAAATGTTTCACTCAAGTCTGACTCTTGAGTTAAAGGGATATTCAGACGTAAAATTAATTTAGGGTTAAACACACCGTAACACCGAGTTAGACACCCCCACGGAGATTAATGTTGCCGACCGCTTGCTTCTCTAGTTATACCAACTTTAATAGCAATACAGAGAACCATGCGCTCAACCAAAACACCACAAATAATGCTCAGAACAGCACCTAACTTCATCAACAGGACATATAGAGTCCCAGCCATAGTACTAGCCATCAAACATTTTTCTAACTTTGCCTAATTTCTTTAGCAAAGAGACTAAACACAACTCACCTACTCTCTTCCAGCAGCCGCTTGTTTTGTAGCGAGACCTCGGGCCAGTCCATTACGGACTACAGCGGTGTGACGCAGCTCAAGGAAGAACATTTATGATCATTTCTTTATGGAAATACAATCAGACCGAGACGCTAAAGCAGAAGAACTACTGTGTCTGCAGTGCAAAATGATTAATATGAGGATTATTACTTCAAGGAAATTATCATAAATGTTCTTCCTTGAGCTGCGTCACCCCGCTGTAGTCTGTAATGGACTGGCCCGAGGTCTCGCTACAAAACAAGCGGCTGCTGGAAGAGAGTAGGTGAGTTGTGTTTAGTCTCTTTGCTAAAGAAATCAGGCAAAGTTAGAAAAAGTTTGATGGCTAGTAGATGGCTACTAGATTCAGATTCAGACATTATTCATCCCCGAAGGTCAATTAATTTCACAGAAATAAAATAAGAACTAAAACAATCCTGAGAATTTCAACACAGGCCACCATTCAGCGACTTCCCAGTGTTTAGCAGCCTGATCGCTGAGGGGATAAAGGAGTTTGAGTACCAATTTGTTTTCTTTAGGGGTGCATAGTAGCGCCACCCAGAGGGTATAAGAGAAAAGTTTAACCCCATGTTTCTGACTGTGCGTCTCTCCTCCCTCTGCAGCGAATACTACTTCAGCCTCGACAACCTGGAGCGAGACTTCTTCCTGAGGAGGAAGATGGATCAAGAAGGTTTCCTGCCCATCGAGCTTATCGCCAGTTTTCACCGAGTCCAGGCGCTCACCACAGACGTCAGCCTCATCATGGAGGTAAGACTGGACCTGAGATCAACCGGGAGAAAATAAAAGGAGCTCAAGTGATTTATTAAACGAGGAGCGATTAAAAATAAAGGTTATAGGGAAGAAGATCTGCTTCAAAGATTTCAGATCCTCCTGATGATCTGATTTAAACTCTGACAGGTGAGAGTTCACTGTTCCCTCTCTCTCCTGTCAGGCTCTGAAGGACAGTAAAGAAGTGGAAGTGATCGACCTGAAGATCCGTCGGAAGGTGGACCCGGAGAAGTGGCCTCTGCCGGGTCTGGCCATGCCAAACCAAACACACACCGACTTCTCCCAACTCATCAACTGCCCCGAGTTTGTCCCCCGACAGTTGACCGAGGAGCCCAGAGGTGAGATTTTAGAGGATCACAGTTAAATCTGAATCCTGATTCTGGATCATAAAAGTGTCTCTGAGACCCTCTCTGTTTGGGCTGCAGGATCTCCTCGGGTGTCCACGCCGGTGAAGCAGCAGAACAGGTCTGAATTGGACATCTCCAATCTCAAGACCATGCCGAAGGGCCTCTCCACCAGCCTGCCAGACCTGGACTCTGAGTCCTGGATCGAGGTGAAGAAGAGACCCAGACCTTCACCAGCCAGACCCAAGGTCAGCACGGAGAAGGTGAAATTCAGGACTCCAAACTCACACATGAAGATTTCATTTGCTCAAATGTATAAATCATGATTTCATAAACACAAAGTGGTCGTTCGCATCTTCAAACTCTGAGCGAACGCCGTCAAACTCGAACCAGATCATATTTCTGAGTCAAATCTAAAAAACTAGAAGACACAGTTTCTGCTTTTGTACAAAAAAAGAGACGTTTTCTGTCATTTAGACGATTAAATCTGAAACTTTTCTAACCAACACGACAAAAGTCTTTTAAACGACACGATAATCTCATCTGTCCTCCTTCAGAAATGTCTCATCTGTTCATTTTGCTCAAGAACAAAGCTGCTGCACTTCTCCTGATCGTGACTTTTTATTTCTTTATCCATCTCCTCCTCCTCCTCCTCCTCTCTCCTTTGTGGTTGGCGATGAAGGCCCCCTCGTTGCAGCAGCAGCAGCAGCCGAAGGAAAAGGAGGACTCTGTTCGCTCTCCGGTCCCCCACTCGGGCCCCTCGCCCTCCCCCGCTACCTCAGGAAACAAGGTGAGTGAGACAACGTTTCCTGCTCTGATCGCACGTTTCTTCGTCTTTTTACTCGTATTAATTGGACGGCTGAAAAGACAGAAAAAATGAGGGAGAGACATGAAGCAGTGGAGGGTCAGGAGGAACAGGTGTTGTGTTTTTGTGGCGCTCAGATGCCACTCCAAGTTTAAGATGTTTAAACTTAAATTTATCTGAATTTACCTCAAAGTTTTCTTTAAAAGACTCACAGATGATCAGAAAACTGTTGCTATCGTTGTCCATGTAGATTCTTATTCATCCAGGTCATGGTTTTCTTGAAGACTTGCCTGATTTTGGAGTTTTGCGATCGCTCACATTCATTCATCTGTCGTTTCTGTGTCTGTGTTTTGGTTCCCGATCAGGACGGGGCGGAGCCGGACGAACCCGAGGAGCTGGACTTCATGTTCGACGAGGAGATGGAGCAGATGGACGGCCGGCGGAACACCTTCACCGACTGGTCGGACGAGGAGACGGACGGCGAGATCGACGACCACGACGTCAACAAGATCTTGATTGTCACGCAGACGCCGCCCTACCTGAGGAAGCACCCGGGGGGCGACCGCACGGGACAGCACACGTCACGAGCCAAACTGAGCAGCGAGCTGGTCAAAGTGATCAACGACGGGCTGTTTTACTACGAGCAGGACCTGTGGGACGACACGTACGAGCCCGAGTACGCCACCATCAAGGTGAGGAGGACGTTTATCAGATCGAACGCTTTTATTCCTGAGCGACTGATCCTGATATTTTATTTTGAAATGTGGTTAAAGTACCATTATCGGCATGTTTCTGTCCTCCATGACAGTGAAAATGTGAAACAGTGACAACCCGAATATTTCTAAAGTACATGAAGAGCTGCTACTGAAAAACCTCCCTAACAAAGCATCTTTAACATTTTAATTCCTATATCGTCACCCAATTAAAATAATGGCCTAAGCCATTTTTTGATGAAAATGAGTTTTTGATCTAAATCATCTCCTGAGCTAAAGTTACTTAGCACAGATGAAAGATAAAAACTGTTAAAGCACACAAACCATCGTCATATCAGAAACCCGACGCTATGACTCTCCATAAGTTGTCTTTCAGGTCGTTATCTTTGTAACATTTGTGTCTTTATCAAAAATCACTCTGTTCTCCGACATGTTAACAATCAGCCGGTCTGTCATGTTGGATATACCGGTGAATCTGACGTCGCAACAACACGCAATCTGATTGGTCAGAAGTGGACACACAGTATGCGAAACTTTTGAAAATTCGACCGTGATCCGAAAAAAAAAAAATGCCGCAATAACAATTAGAAGAGGAGAGTGCTGATCAGAAATGATAAGAGTTTCTGAATGTGGTCCAGAAAAAGGTCCCAAAACCTTTTTGAATTTTTCGTCATTATCTACGACAGAGTAACAAATCTTCTCAGGGTCTAAACAAGGAGTTTATCTTATTCAATTTATTTTATTTACTTTGTATGTTAAGAAAATGTTGAACTAATCTCTAGTTTATTTAGTTTTTAGTACAGAGTAGGGCCCGACCGATATGTTTTTTTTGGGGCCGATACCGATTATTAGGGAGGGTGAAAAATTGGATTATCGATTAATTGGACGATTTTTAAATTTTTTTATTAATATATAAGAAATATATATATTCTGTAGATATGAACAGTATACTATATACTGTAGTAAATTAGTCGGACCCCAGTACAGATGCTTTAAAACTGGCAGTTTAAAAAATGTTGTGACAATAATCGAGATTGGACGATATGACAAAATATATCAAAACAAACATTATGCACAAACAGAGGAATAATTGATCACTTTTAATCGACAAAAATCAGGTCAAAGAAGCGTTAAATGTCCTGAGATCAGGTTTTTGTTTTTTTAGCTGTTTAGTTTTTATAAAAAAAAAGACTCGTACAGAAATCTTTGCGTCTCTTTATTAACCCTTAAATGTCCCTGAAGGTCACACGCTGTTCTGACAGCTTCCCCGTTGTCCGAGCGCCAGTTTTTTTGAGCACTGGAGTTTTTCTGCTCGTGTTTGTGTTTCCTCTTCAGTCAGAGCGGCTTCTGGATATGGAAACAGACAGGTGTGTTTGGCTTTTTGTTGTCCTATTGTCGCATTGTCGAGCTCATTGTGAGACCTTCAGCGCGTCCACACATCCAGCTGTGTGTGGAACGACGCGCTCTTTTTTTCTCCCTTTTTTATAAATAAAACTCACACTCACACACACACACATTTACACACACACACACGGCCTGGGCCTGACGGGCTGCAGGGGGAGACAAAGATGGACGCTCACGGATCTTGGAGGAGGGAGAGGACGACTGTGAGTCCCACATCAGGGTCTTGGTGTCAGATCTAGAGGTCTTCTTTCACGTGTACTGAGATTTCGGTCCAGCGGCTGTTGTTGTAGGAGGATCAGGAGCTGGTTTTGTTATCAGGAGGGGGTCACTGGTGGAAAATTCAGGGTCTCTGTGTTGATGTAACCCAGCGTGTCGTTGTGCCGCGGTCAGATCAGTCAAAGAGACGTCAGCATGAGGGTGAAAAAAGTCTTTCTGGCAGCCATGTTTTGTTGCTGCATCTCCATCTCCAGATTACTGCAGATAAGGTCGGCGGCGGTGGCGGCGGCGTGGATGGATCTGAGATCCTCTCGCTCCGTTTGTTTGTTTGATTTTTACTCTTCACGCTGAACCTGTTTTCATGTTTCAATGTTTCTCCTTTTACAGCAAGAAGTGGAGAACTTCAAGAAGGTCCACCTGATCAGTCGTGAACAGTTCGACTGCCTGACCCCTGAGCCCCCCGTCGACCCCAACCAGGAGGTCCCCCCAGGCCCCCCACGACCCCAGCAAAGTAAGGATATTTATTATTTAATCAAAATACATCTGGACAAGTGTGATCGTCTTATCGGGTTCAGTATAAAATCCGCCTCGTGTCCAAACTCCTGCTGGTGTTTCAGTTTCGTCGACATTTCCAGTTTTGTTCCTGACGTCATTATTGAAGTTTGAAGGTCAGAAAGGTCGACAGTTTTTCAGTTTTAAGCTCCTCCTGGTTTTTGTAAAGTGAATCGGTCGGTCATCACTCAGCAATTCTGTGATAAAAGAGTTGAAGACCTGCTGACCAGAGTCATGGAGGACTAACAGTGACCCAGCTAAACCCGGGTTCTGAGGACTTCTTCAGATTAGGATTAGAGACACTAAAAAACTGTCAAACAGACGTCCAAATATAAATAAGTGTGTGTCAGAATTTACTAATTTAACTCATTTGATAAGTAAAGACATTGAAAATATAATTTAATTTAGAAAATCCAGTGTAATCCAATCTGCTTTACTTCTATATCACAATTTAAAAAACTACCTAAATCTACCAAAGTGCTGCACAATGAAATGAAAAGTACAAACACTGCTGCTGAAAAACATTTAAAATGAAATAAAATAAATGAAATAAAAACACAAAAGTATAAAAGGAATAAAAGTGATAAAAGAACAGAAATCACACAACTCTCATGCTGAACTAAAAGCCAAGGAATGAGTGAGTTTTAAGACGTGATTTAAAAGTAGAAAGTTTCGGGGATGTTTTCATCTTGAGTGGCAAAAAATAACTTTTTGTTTTATGTGTTCAGTTTTATAAAATCCTGTTCATCTAAAAATCCGATCATTAAACCAGGAGCTTCATCATATAACAAAGGTTGTCTTATATTCGGTCATTGGGGCGTTTATTTATGTGATTAACTTTCATCTATAAATATCCGTAACAAAGTTTTTTGTATTAATGGTGTAGTACAGAGCCTAGAAGGTGACATGAACTTTTTTTTTTTTTTTCTTTTTTTGCACGTTTTATACATATCTCCTAAGTGCAAATTAACTGTATTTTTCGCACTATAATGCACACTTCAAACCCTTTTGGCTTGTCGGAGCGCTGCAGCTAATGTAGCCTCATGGAGTCATTGAATGAGTTAAATAATAATCTGACTGTTTAGTTTGGCTTAATGCGCTTTATAATCCGGTGCGCCTTATAGTGCGAAAAATACGGTATTCGTTTTTTGCGTATGCATTTTCCTAAATAATCCTCTGCGAGCCTCATCCGTGAGAGAAGAAGGACAGTGTCACGGACAGAGAGCATATTATTAACATTTTCTTTAATTTAGGTTTGACTCACAAAGAGATACCGTCTTTGTTCATCTCTCTCCTCCCCTCTTCAGTCCCCACAGACGCGTTGGCGAACAAACTCTTCGGCGCCCCTGAGCCGTCATCGATAGCTCGCTCACTCCCTACTACTGTGCCTGACTCGCCCAACTACCGCAGTGCCCGGACGCCCCGCACGCCTCGCACACCGCACCGGAAAGACCCGACGATGACGCCGCGCTTTTACCCGGTGGTGAAGGAGAGTCGGCCTGTCGATGCCAAGGTAAGAGGGGAAGACCGCCGTGAGAGGTCTGATGAGTCTGTGGTGGTCCAATGAGAAGTTCAGAGATTAAAAACCAAATCCACTTCCTCTAGACGCCCAGAAAGAGGAAGACCCGACACAGCTCCAACCCCCCCATGGAGTGTCACGTCGGCTGGGTGATGGACTCCAGAGAGCACCGATCCCGCACCGCCTCTGTCAGGTGAGGCTTTTAGTTTTTGTCCAAATGAAACAACATTAAAAATCTCTGTTTCTCTTCTTACATCTTATCTGTTTTTTTTTTTTCCCACTCTCAGCTCAAACGCCAGCCCGTCAGAGGGAACTCCTGTCCTGGGAAACATCGGCTGCACGCCTCAGTCCCTCCCGAAGTTCCAGCACCCGTCACACGAGCTGCTCAAGGAGAACGGCTTCACGCAACACGTTTACCACAAGTACCGCCGGCGCTGCCTAAACGGTACGCTGACCTCCTCTACCTCACACTCGATAATCAATCAAACTTCATTTTTAAGACACTTTTCATACATAGAATGTAGCACAAAGTGCTGTCCATTCAAACAGGATATTAAAAACAATGAAGTAAAATAAATAAAAATACAAATAACAAACCCCACCCACCCTCCTGACCCCAATTCAACACATACAGCAGTCACACACACTGATGCACACACAAAAGTCCAGGTGAGGACTCTTCAACTTTCCACAGAGGACTGAGGAAACACTATCTTGAGTTAAAAAAAGGATGAGGAAACACTGGATCTGTTCTGAAACGAGAACTGAAACGTTTGCTTATCTCCAGTTTTTGAAATGAGCCTTTTTTTCTCGTCTTTCCACCAATCACAGAGAGGAAGCGGCTGGGAATCGGCCAATCGCAGGAGATGAACACACTCTTTCGCTTCTGGTCGTTTTTCTTAAGAGATCACTTCAACAGAAAGATGTATGAGGAGTTCAGACAGCTGGTGGTCGAGGACGGGAAAGAAGGATACAGGTGAGGGTCCGAATCATCATCAATCTGAGATCAGTATTTACAGACAGGATTGTTTTTTTTCTTCTTTTCCACATCATGTGCTTTTGATTTCATGACATTCAAAAAGGAGCTTTCTTCCTTTACTTTAATCTGTTTGTTTCTCGTTGTGTTTTCGTCGCAGGTACGGGTTAGAGTGCCTGTTCAGGTACTACAGCTACGGTCTGGAGAGGAAGTTCAGACCAGACATCTTCAAGGACTTCCAGGAGGAGACCGTCAAAGACTACGAGGCTGGTAAGGACAGAAGTAGTCACCAAAAAGACCGTCTTTTTTCCTGATTTAGCAGCTTCCTCTTTTTTTCTAACTTTTCTGGGTCGTGTCTCGTCTCTCGTCCTCAGGCCAGCTTTATGGACTGGAGAAATTCTGGGCCTACCTTAAATACTCCAAAGCCAAGAATCTGGAGATCGACTCCAAACTGCAGGAGTACCTGAGCAAGTTCAAGCGTCTGGAGGATTTCAGGATTGATGTGAGTGCTGGAGTCTCTGCAGAGTTTGGCAGAAAAAGGAAGAAACTGCTGATTTCTGTCGTGACTAATTTTCGTTTTCTTTCCTTAGCCGCCGATGGAGGAAGGAGGACGCCGGAGACACTCTTCCAGTGGAGACGGTCGCCGCCGGCACCCCTCTCAGCCCTCCAGCCGGCCCCACAGCCAGGCCAGCTCCGGCCCCAGCCCCGCCCCCGCAGCCAAGGACGATGCCAAACCCACCAGCCAGAAGGCCGCTGCCGCCGCCGCCACAGCCGACCCCGCGCCAGATGCCAAGACACTGAAGTAACTCGACAAAGCCGCCGGCCGACATGGATTGACTACACCTGCAAGTCGCTGGTTCTCTGCAGCAGGAGTGGGGAGGGGGCGTCCCGCTTCACATCAAAGCATGAGCAAAATTTTTCTCCCCGAGAATTTTTGATTTGAGAATTTTTCAGTTTTAAAGTTTTTGAAAAAAGAAAAGAGCGTCTTTGTCTTAATGAGGCACGAGTGTCAAACACTTTTTTTCTTTTACCATCATCTCCGGGCCACACGGTGGACGGTTACCGATGACTTTTTTTTCTTTTTATTTCATTTTAAAGTTTTCATGCAGACCCCCCCTCTCTGGCACTGGGACCCCTGATCGATAGTCACCACCCCGCTGGCTGAATGATGTTCGTCTCCTCGCCCAGATATCAGATTTGTGATTATTATTTCTTCGGCATGTGGTGCGTTTAAAGACCTTTGGAAATAGTCTGAAATAGTTTGAACGACACTGAGCATCTGACATCCCGCGCTGGAGGCCGCGCTGCTCTCGACATCTAACCGGACCAAAGCGGTTTGAACCGAGCGACTGACATTTCCATCTGCAGAGCCCCCCTCCCCTCCTTCAGGGGCTGAAAATCGAAACCTTTGATTTGCTTTATGGCTGGACTTTTGAGGGGGACGATCTTAACGAACCAAATGAGAAAAGCAGAGAAACACAGACTGGTTCTTCAGAGCCCTCAGTATGGACATGCTGAAAGTTGAAAGTTGCCTTATTTTAATGGTTTTACTGCTTCTAACTTGTGCCGCCACCTTCTCGTTGAGTGTACAGCATCGAAGATCACCATGTATCTGCTCACCGTGTCCAGCAGAGGCCACCAGGTGGTGCTCTGTCTGCCAAACTGTTCTCCCCCCTCCTCCTCTTCCTCCTCCTCCTCCTCCTCACTGTCACCTCTTCTGAACTGTCTTCCAAGTCTCATCGGTCTGTTACAAGTCCTGTAATTCTTCCCTGCGTTTGCGAGTCGTGGCTTTTTGTGCTGAAACAACCTGGTGGAAGTTTGTCGCCTTTTCCCTCTCCTGAGATGAAAAAAAAAACAAAAAACATGAAGTGGGGTTCAGTTTGGGAAGGGAGACTCCTCCTCGGATGATGATCTCTCTATGGGTGCTTTCTGTCTTTCTCCTCCCCTCTATGCACAAGCTGCATCCATCTGTCCATCCATCCATTCAACATCCCTCCATCATCAGCTGACGACAGTGGCGATCAGGACTGGAATCACCAATCTGGATTACTTGAAGAAGTTCTGAGGTTATATTTTTTGGTGCTCCGGGTGGAGATACCGGTGAGGATCAGGCGTTTGGCTTCCGACTTCACCCCCGAAACTGAAGTTCTGCCGCCGCTGCCGCTTCTCCACGTTTCACACACACATCATCAGACACAGGAGCGGACACTGACAGGCGTGGTCACACTACACGCAGGTACGGATGTAGCAGCGTGAGCAGGACGAACACAAACACAGAAACACACACACAGACGCACACGCAGCTCCGGTTCTTGCCTCTCGACTGGATCGTTTTGATTCCACTTTGATCCGTTCAGGTCCACGCTTCGGTCAAGTCATCTGATATCAAACTGGAGATCGATTCTTTCTTCTTCCTCCTCTAACGTTAATGTGAATTTGATCGATAAAGACGAACCATGACAGCTCCCTGCTCCTTGTTCTTTTTGTTTAGAGGACAGATGATATATTTGCCTTACTCGTGTATGTACTCTAACTTCTCTTTTTTTTTAAAATGGTCTCATGATTATCTTTTAATGCTTTTTAATTTCATTTTGCAGTGTTTCTAGTGTTGTTGTTATTGCTGTTGTTGTGATGGAAGTCGGGTTTGTGTCAGGCTGTTATCAAAATCTGTGGATTTCAGAAACGGGAACATGATTCATAACACAAAAGGGAAAGTCGCCACCAGGGCTTCGAAAGTCTCCGAACGTTTTCACACAAACGTTCTTTTGTTGAAGTCGACTGTTTTTGCTTCGATGGAAGAGCAGCGTTTCCAATAACAAACTCTTGAAAGTGACTGAAACTTTGGTTAAACCGTCGCCCTCCAGCTTGTCTGTAAACACTACATCTGCAAATTTGAAAAAACACAGATTTGGGTCAAAAGGAGCAAAAAAAAAAATAATCCAAATATTCTGGTTGAAATGTCTTAAAAACAAAAATGGAGGTCCAGATGGAATGACTCACTACTTTCTGTTGTCATACTACAATATTTTACGTTTTTGCTCCTGGTTGTTGAGCTTTTACTGTGAAAGAGCAGTCACATGACGTGAAGCCTGAGAGTTTGGAGGTGCAGCCGTTTGTTTTTTTGTTTTTTTTTGTCCTTATTCATGAGTTATCGTTCAGCCTGTTGGTTGATGTTCCAGCAGAGAGTCCTGTCAGTGTTTCTGTTCGTCACTTTTTTTCCAGAGTAGTTGGAAACATGAAAATGCAAAGCAAAGCTGTATTTGTTTTTTCTTTATTTGATTTTTTTTTTTTTTTTGTTTTATCTTCAGGGAGATTTGGATCATTTTCAGACGCTTGCCGTTGATGCATCAAAAGTGTTTACTGGAGGTTTAAAGGTGGAAAAAAAAGAGCTACAAAATATCCAGAATTAAAAAAAAATGTGCATTTCCCATACAGCCAGTGAAGCCTTTGAACGGGTGCGCTGGTGTGTGTGTGTCTGCAGATACAGCAGGCAGCCACTAGGGGGCCTTCTTCCTGGGACAGTCCCATGATTCCTCCCTCTAATGTGATCGTCACCTGTCACCGGACATTCGTGGGTTTCAGGTGTTAAGGGAGTTTTCCGCCTTCTCTGTCAGCGAAGAACTGCTGCTAGCTGTCCAAACAAACTCTAGGGGGCGCCGCAGCCTCCACTTGTCAGTTTTACACGGACTCTGCTAGCGGGCCAGACACTGGAGAGATGAGTGATGGAAGAAGAAATGGTGGGAGGAGCAAAATGAGAGAAAAGAAAGAAAAAGATCCCAGCTGGGGTTTGAGATGTTGCTCAGATAAATATGGCTGGTTTTGATGTCTGGAGACTGAAAAAAAAGGACAAAATTCCATAAAGCCATATGAATAAGATGTAAGTGTATATGAACCATCAAAATAGTTCATTGCATTACAATATCCTAGGCTTGTCATGAGGAAAAAAAGATGAAAACCAGGAAAAAAGGAATAAAAAAAATATATAAAATGGAAAAATGTAAAATACTTGAATGAGATCTTGTATTATAACATTTAATATTCATAATATCTGCTTTGTAGGCTGATGTGATTCGCTATTAGTGTTATTTGTAATTTGTAGTAATTATGCTTTTCCTTAATAAAGAAAAAAAAACACAAAACGGACAAAAAAACCTCAAACACACCGGCGTCTGAGTGGTTATTTCTACAGACAGAGTGTTCCTTGTCTTGTTCTTTGCGTGCCTAAGTCTCATCTTGCTGTTTTATAAGAAACAGGGTTTTTTTTCTATGGTGGTGGCTGACTCTGACCCTCTAGCACTGGTTTGAGGCGATAAAAGTACATTAAAAACTGTTTGTCTTGTTGCTAATGGTCTTGATTACTCTTGAAAAGCTCAATATGACTTTAATTCTTTTTTTTAAAAACAAACTTAAAGAAGCTTTGAGCTCTTATAGGCGACTTGTATTTCTGTATAACCCAAAAATTAAAAATTCGTGTTTGTTTTTGTATTTTAAGCTCAAAACAGAATATATAATAGAGAAGGAAATGAAAACGAAATAATAAATCTTTGTCTATGTTCACACTGCAGGTCAAATCAGATTTTTTAACCATATGTGACACATATCAGATTTTTTCATTTAAGTGTGAACAGTGCAATTCTGATTTTTTCAAATCCGACCCAGGCCTCTTTTGTATTTGGATATAAATCAGATAAATCCGATGTGACTGCAGTGTGGACGCTCAGGTCGCATTCATCCGACCTTTACGTCATCAATATGCGACAAACGTCACCATTGTTCGACAACACAAACAGGCGCGGAAAGCAATTTGTGCTTTGTATGCATGCGGGTCACTTCACGGACACATTCTGTTCACCGTTGTTGTTATGTGAACGACCGCACAAAATGATCGGATTTAACAAAAATCCGAATTGTGCATCATAACCTGCAGTGTGAACGTAGCCTTATTTACAGTTATTGATTCTGAGTGCGCCTGTTTTGAGTGTCCGTGCATGGAGGCTACATTGGCTTTCTCATGAGCCTCAGCGACAGTGACCATGGCGAAAGATGCGACAGAGCGGTTTGAGCGCCAAAATCTTTTTTTTAGATGCCGATTCGATTTAAATTGCGATTCTACAATATTGTCGATTTTCTCGATTTTTAGTCTGCAATTTTAACACCAGTGAAACAGTTGAATGATTATGTTCGTCTACTGACTATTCCAGGAACCATATTCCCTCAAAAAATACACATCACATGTAAGTCAGTTTTTAAGATTTGTTCTTAAATTTAAAAAAAAACAAAACATTTTTGAACATAAAAATCGATTTAAAAATTGTAAAATAAAAAATTGCGATATTTATGTGAATTGATTTTTTCTCCTACCCCTATAATTTGAACTCTAGCTTAAAACAGAACAATGACTGAGGTCTGACAGGATGTCTTAATCTCTCCTCTAACAAGTCCACGTGTATCTCTGCTAGGATTTTCATCTGGAAGAAGTTTATTTTAAAATATATAAAGTTACAATTTTTTACTTTGAGTTGTGCAAAATGGTTAATTGGCGCTCATCTCGGCTCACGTGGGCTGTGTCCGAAATGGCCTACTACTCCTACTACTCCTACTAACCCCGCCTCTGAATTGAGTAGGCAGTGCGTTCACACTGTACAGTATGTGAATTTTGTGTATGCGAGAAATGCCCGGATGTATACTCAATCAGCTTCGATTTCTGAGTGTGCAACGGAGCTTGCTTCACGTACTGCTTCTGCCCCACAATGCATTGCGCACCTCAGCTGGTAATATGGCCCTCCTTCCCGAGGCTGAAAAGAAATAGATGGCATGTGATTGCAATAATAATGATATATATATAAATAGATAAACAATATTTAATCAGTATACATTACACAATTTTCATCATTTTATCATATTTTGATCTTTTTACCAGATTTATTTGTATTTTAAATTAGGATTATAAGTAATGTTTTTAACTATTCGTATGAATTGACTTTATTTATTTAAGTGTCTATTAAAGATGTATTTATTACATCAAGTTTGAGCATCTTCTCATCTCTGAATGCATCATCAAAGTGGTCGCTCATATTAAGCACAGACCTCTGATTAATAAGAATTATTATTGGTAGAGAGCACATGGTTCAGAATATACAGACGGGGGAGTTTCCAGTTGACAATCTATGTGAGCTTTACTAATTCTTACTTGTGATTGAAAATCTGATGGTTTCTGAAATAATCATTGTACATGAAAAGAATGTAGTCGGGAAATGATGTATTTGCCAAGGAATAACCGAACGAGGTCATAATAATTATGTTGTGTGTTGGTCATTTTGCAGCCCTCTGCTGCTCATCACACGCCTAGCAGGTGGTGTATAGCATTATCACCATGGATACACGGATGTTTGTGTGATTTTTTTCATCCACTGTCGCCCGGTTTGTGTCGTGTAGATGTTGATTATGAAAAAACTTCGCAATAATTTGGAAACGTGAAGGGGGAGCTGCTGCTGCCCGGTGTTTACGGTAAATAGACGCAAACACCGACCAAGTGGACGCTTCGGTCTCCGAAAACGCCGAGACAAATTTACAAACAGCCACTATTTCAAACAACTGGGCTCATAATCGTGATGTAAACACTTACTTTCTCGCTAGAAAAAATATTATAATTGAATGAATTTATATAATTTGTCCGGGATGCAGTCGTTCTGTGTAGCTTGTGGTAGGACTATTTAAATTTTCCCGGCGCTGCGTCCGGCCGGCACGAAATGCATTCTGGGGTATTTAGTATGTATGTGTGTAAACGCTCGGGCAGCCGCGGCATACTCAAATCATCTTTGAGTAGTCAGTAGGCAGTAGCTACTGCTTGAGTAGGTAAGTAGATAGTAGGCAGTATGCCATTTCGGACACAGCCAATGTTCTCTTCTCAGACAGGACACGACCCCTGACTATGTAAAGGAAGAAAGCTAGTATTCCACTTTTTAGTTGCGCCCTCTGGTGGCAAAGATAATTGCAATGTGACAACTTACCCATGTGACAACAAGCCCTGGTCTCCCCTATACTAAAAACTCATCAAGATATTTTTCTTTCTGAAATAGCTGATGGTTAATATGAGCTCGTCTGAATTTGTTTTTTTTGTTTTCAGAACATGTGTTAAAAATATGAGTAGAAAAGAAACAGCACATTTTTCCTGAAATCTTTTATTATTAAACAGTCCAGTCCAAACATAGCTTTAATCACAGTAGGAGGAGTCTTGTTGAACATTCATGTCTTGTTATACATCCATGTCTAAGCTGTCTGTTATACATACTAACATACTCTACATTCAATCAGAAGTGCAAATGTCTCTTTTATCCCAGCAGCAAGTGAACGCAGCAGAAGAATCTGGACTGATGAGCTTGAAGTGCTCGATAACAACAAAAGATTAGCCGACTTGAAAATATAAATTCATGAAGAATTAAAAGACTCGTGTTTATGTGTTTATAACGGACACCACATGTATTAAAACTACAGTTTATTTGAAAACATGATAAAACTTGAAGTGGTGGTCGTTTCTACGCACAAGTTTGTGGAGACTTTGAGATGATCAACATCTGCTTTATGACAATGAACTTAAAACGGGCCAGAATGACGTAAAAATATGTTAGCTTTTAGTGGCTCTGTCTTTTGACTTTTGTTTTGAAAAATCCTGTCAGTCAAAATTCTGAAATGACAAAAAAAATTCACCAAAAAAGACACAGATAGTGATGATAAAACGAAGTTAACAGTCACGCTCAGACAAACTTAAGACCAAATTAGCCCAGAGGTTCTAACATATTAAGTTCAGTAATACTTCTATCGAAGACATGCATCACTTTGAATCACTTCTTTCGGAGGACAGCTACAGAAAACAGCCCTGAACTACAGTCAGAGTGAGAACAAGGAGATGAAAACACAGTTATTATAAAATAATCACAGAGGCCGTACTCGGAGAAAAGACTGCATGAATTGTGAATGTTTGATAAAGTGCAACAATATTTGTATTTCAAAGATTAAACCTGGAGAATCTGTTCCGACGTCCACAGTCTGAGAATGAAAGTCATTTAAGATCACTGGGGGGCGGCTCCCAACTTCGTGAGGCGTGAGCCTGAGGTCAGAGGTTATTACTGGCCCTTCTTGGGCGTGTCAGGGATGCTCTCGTTCAGAGGGGTGAGGCTGGTGAGCAACGTGTGGCGCTCGTACTGCTTAGTCTGCCTGAATTTGGAGTCTGTGCCGTGGAGACGATCCAGTATGCCAAAGACCCCGAAACACTGGTTAAACCTGGAACCGAGACAGAGGTGTGAGGACAACGTGGGACTCAATTATCATCATAAGAACAGGAATAATTGTACATTAAATTCAGCTTATTCAGCTTATTCTTACATCTGCAGTTTGAGGCTAATCGGTAAAGAAAGAGGTTGACAAAATAATCAGGCGCACACCCGCTACAGTCTGATGATAAGCTAAAAAGAATTAGTTTATCATCTTTATTACAGTTAAAATAAATAGCCAGGGCTGTAGTGTAAGTCATATTATGTAAACACAACAAAGAAAAATGCTTAATGTAGGCTACAGGTTTGAAAATGGCCCATATGTAACTAGACGGACTCTTTTCAACAATGCATATTTAATGCATACTTGCTGTTCTCTCACTTTTTTTCTTTTTTTTTGTTGTTTTTACAGAAAGAAAGCGAGCGTAGCGAGGTGTGGGACCACTCCACCAAGGATGCCACACACAAAACACAAAATACTTCATTCTTTTTCAGTTATTTTAGCAATAAAAAGGATTTAAAATGAGTTTTATGCCTTTAATTCTTTAAAGTGTTGAAGATATATTACTCATATTAACAAAATTTTTAAAACTAAAAAATTGGCAGATTAATCGGTAATCAGATTTTTTTCCCCCCTAATAATCTGTATCGGCATCGGCACCAAAAAAATCTATATCGGTCGGGCCCTAATCTGCAGTAAAAATGAAAATGTAGAAAAAAAAAATATTGTGAATTTGAACTTTTGTATGATCCTCAAAACAAGAGAAACTTTCAGATAAGATCAGATTAACTGAGATTTACTGGAAAAAGTCTTTCAGATCTGCAACTTAAGAAGTAAGAGACAAGTTTAAAGTCGATTGTGATGACCAAAGGTGCGCTCACCTGAGGTGGTGGAAGTCGTGGAACTCCGGGGAGGGCAGGAAGGGCAGGTGGTATCCACAGTGGGAGATGGTGGTGCTGAACAGAGCCAGGCAGTACCACATGGAGGTGGAGGTGAGGTGAGAGCCCAGGATCACCGGACCCAGCACCACGGGCAGCATGTTGGAGAGCTGACAGCAAAGAGGAAAAACAAACAAGTTTTATTGGAGCACAAAACGCTTCATTTCAAAGTTACTTGATTTCTCACCTGCTACAATAATCAGTCAGAAAACCTCTGAGCGTGTCAGAGCAAAAACAGAAACCTGACAGGTTTAGAAATGCCGGAATTACCCTTTAAACGTGTCACACTTTCTAAAGATAAACTCAAGTTAGAGACAAGAACTGAAGATAGAGATTTTGTTGGTGTCGGGCTCACTGACCATGTGCTCCAGAGGATGAGCGTAGGTGGCGACGACTCCGATGGGGGCGGTCCACTCGTGGTGCTGTTTGTGGTAATGCTTGTAGAGGCTGGGATGATGGAATAACCTGAAAATAAAACAGACATAAATCAGTCACAACACTCTAGAGCTGTGCGAGCAGGTATGTGTAGACTTCATGGTTTTAACATTTTATCTTTGTCGCATCACAAACAAACTTTTATACTTAAATGTTTAGACTAACTATGAAATATGCAGATATTTGTCACGTTTACAGGCTGAAAGAATATTTCATAAATCAGTTTTTCCAGATTTCTATGAATTCTTTATACTTGAGCAACAGTCAGTGGTTTTCCTTCTTTATCCACAAGATGTCAGTAGTGAGTAAATTTAGGTGTTAAAAGGCAAACGCCGCTCTGATGAGTGTAGAGGCGCTCACTGTGAGGTCTTTTTGAAAAGCAGAGGTGTCAGATCTACCTGTGCGAATAGTAAAACAAAACTTCTTCCACGATGGAGAAGAAAGCCAGCTCCATCAGGGCCCAGTGGAAGGTGGGCAGCTCAGGACCGCAGGGGTCTCCTCTCAGGGTCATCAGGTAGTAAACAACGACCACCATGGGCCCTGAGACGAACACCTGGTTAAACGTGACCGTCTTTATGGCGTGGCGAAGCTTCACTGGATCCACCTGCAGGATGACGGAGGAGACAGAGGGTCAAAACTGGACAGGCTCTCAGAAACCTTTTCATTATTTCCTTTTAGCTTTTATAATGAACCTTTCTGCTCCCAAAACACAGTCCAGCCTGAAGCATCGACATGTCCAGAGTAAATCTAATTAAAATTTTATTATCTTACATTTTTATGACCTGTTGTTTATCATGTTCCCTCTTTTAGATTTCTCTATATATCAGTGTTTTTCATATCCTCCCGTATCTTTAAGGTTCCCATAGAAACGCTCTTTACTCCAAACTTTATTTACACTTTCTCTGAAACTTGGACTGATATCACCAAATACCGGAAAGCTAAAAGTGATCATATAAAAGAGTGTCAATAATGATCAGCTCGACTATTGCTGCTGATCTTTAGACTCGACTTATTCGCACATGGACACGGTGTGTACATGTCTGTGTCCATAATACACACAAGTGGACTTTAGTACGATGACAGTAAAATCAGTAACATGTATGATATTTTTCTACCACAAAATCTGATGTTTTACTCCTGTTTGTTTCAGATTATATTCTGTGGGGTATTTTAATCTCTGCAGACGGATCAAGTTTGATTCCCTCATGTGTATGAGAGGATCCAGAAAAAGTCCTCTCTTCGTGAAGAAAACTGACAGTTTTCAGATTTGTGTGGTCAGTTTATGGTTTTATTTTGGTTCAGTCCGTCCACACATGAACAAAACTGATGTACAAATTTATTATTTGTTTTGTTTTTTTCACTCGGCACTCTAATCTGGTTTAAAAATACATCTGATGGATATAAAGAGCAAAAGGAAAATAAACACCAAGTATAAAAGCGAAACCTTTAAAT
Source organism: Xyrichtys novacula (assembly GCA_962446985.1). Classification (NCBI taxonomy): domain Eukaryota; kingdom Metazoa; phylum Chordata; class Actinopteri; order Labriformes; family Labridae; genus Xyrichtys; species Xyrichtys novacula. The sequence goes on from OY660872.1 coordinate 12,083,254, forward strand.
TGTACTCCTGTACTTCCACAGATGTATTTTCACATTATTAGACGTGACTTCAGTGAACTCCACAGACTGTATTTCTAAAACGGTTGTATTGCTCTGCAGCGGCGTCACCCCTCTGAACTTTGTTGATGATAAAAGTCCAGGCGGGTGTCCTCTGTCCCTCAACCTTGATATCTTATTCCAGAGCGATGACCAACAGGACAAACAGCAGATTAGATCTTCAGCGGTGATAATGACAGTTTTATTGTGACTGACATAAGCTGTTGGCAGCACTGAAACAGTCATGTTCGAGTAAAGACAACAAACACACCTCCCTGTACTCCAACGTCAGATTATCTGGATTATTGATATCTACGAATCTAAAACTGACCGCAGATACTGCGGGTCCATTTATGACCATGAGCTCTCTGTGTACCGCTCCTCTGTGGAAATCTTTCAGATAATCAATAACATGATTGCATATGTACTGTAACCTTCCAGCCCTGGTTATCAGTAATGTCACTGTTTATCTCCGCAGTGTCCACCAACACGGGTTTATCTGAGACGGCGAGGGGACTTTGGACAGGCGGACAGGTGGACACTTCACATCAGCAGGTCTGAGCGTGAACTCGGGTTCAAAACACATCAGTTATATACTCCATGTGTTATTCAAGGTTAATCTGAATAATTATGACTATTGGTTTATTTGTTTATTTGACATAAATAGTCAAGATGAGAATAAATGTCCAAAAAAATAACATTTAAAAAAATCTGATAAATTATCTGCCGTTTATTTAATTTATTGAATAAGCAAAAATAAATCTAAAACCTTGTCTGTAATTATTTTTAATATGACATTATATAATCCCATTTTTATCTACTACATGTACTCCATCTTTTATGATGAAGGTACCAAGTGTAACAGAGACGTACGTGTCTCTGACAAAGTTTCCAGTAATCTGTTTGTATTAATTTGGTTTATAGGCGTCAATTTAATCAAGTGAGAAATAAAATAAAAAGAAACAAAACTCTCAGTCACAGAGAAATAAATAGAAAGGTGTAATCATGGTCAGGACAGAATACAAAGAGACCAACGTGAGACTGAAGGAGCGTAAAGTGATCCAAATGAAAATGAAAAGAAATAAAAGATCTAGAAATCTGAAATCACGAGCTCTCCAAACTAATTTGATCCTGATGTTTTGGGTCTGTCTCATGACGAGGGCGAAAAGTTAAGTTTTTTTAGGATGTCTGTGAACAAACTGTGACACCCATGACGATGCAGAGACGACGAGGAGCGGGTCCTGGAGCGGTGAAAGTCACGTTTGCTTCGGTGAAGTCTAATCTGCGTTTCTAAAAGTCACACACGAATCGAATCATGGCAGACTTGAAGGTGGTTTACCAACTGGGAAGGATTTTCATGTGTCGGAGGAACGAGACTTTTGAAAGGAGGCTCCTCAGAGTCAACAGGTGAACGCAGAGCTGAGGCGAGGAGACACTGAGGACCTGATGGACTCTTAACAAAGAGCTCAGAGGCTGACTGTTTTATTATTCTAGATATTATTCCATTAAACAAGTGACAGTTTGATCCCTTTTTAATTGACATTGAGGACAAATCTATGGATGACATTATTGGAGTTTGTTTTGAACATCGAGATCTGCGATGTAGTTTTGTGAACTTTTGTGAATATGTTTAACTCCAGTATATTCCTCTGACGCAGGTGCAGTTTTAGATCATGTACGGTTAAATTTGAATAATAAATCTTCTTTTTCATGAACTGAGGCTTTGTTTCAGAGATGGAAGAATCCAGATCTGATATTTGTACCTGAATCAAAGGCCATAAAAACAACTTTATTCTGACGACATAACTGCGGCTGTAATGAGGGGCCATAAAGTGATGAATGAAGTAACAGTGTTGTTTCAAGGGGCAGAGGTCAGGGTGTAATAACGGCGGTACAGACACTCAGACTGGAGCTGGTTTGAACATGGGTGAGATTGCTTTTACAAACTTGTTGATAAAATGAAACATGTAAAAAGCTCAAACCTTCAAGAATGAATCTGAGAGAGATTTCTGAAAGCACATACCGGGTTGTTTTTGTCCATCTGGATACGGTATCGAGTGATGAAGGAAGGTTTACCGGTGGTGTCCACCAGCAGCAGCAGAGCATTCACCGCCCAATGCGTCAGCGTGGGGAGCAACATCGTCCCTGTGGAGGGAAAATAAGACAGCTGTCAAACATGTACTCTGAGCAGGGAGCTGTTTCTCCAACTCTGCTGTCTTCACCGGCTTTAACATGGTGCTAAGTCTTCATGCTCGAAACTCATGGAGTCACAGCTAACACCGATAATTGAGAGAGCAAATATTGATCTGACATTCATGAATCCCTGTCAACACATTTACTCTTTACACAAAAGATTAAACATCAGCTTGTATTTAAAGTTTTTAAGATCAGTAGAACATTATCTCCCGTCAACTTTCCTAAACTGGAACTAATTTTTCAGATCATCCAAACACGACATGAGTGCAGAGAGACACGGCGACTACAGGGCCGGCCACTATCAAAAATAATCATCCAGCTACTTCAAAATAACCCGAGATTAAACATTGAGTCAATATGTTTTACTAATTTTATCTTTTTGAAAATATATCTTCTTCAACATCTCTTTTGTGAGGAACTTTTTAGCTGCGTTGACTTTGGCGCCCCCTGTGGACAAAGCGGTACATCGTATCTCTTGCTGCTTTTGTTTAACACATGAGTATCGAAGTCCGTCACACTGTTTCTGACGTCTACTTCCACACAGGTGATAGTACCACATAAGAAAAGTCCGTCTCGTTGCTGATGGTCCTGTTTGTTTTGCTAGGTCAATTTTCACCACGTACGCCAATTCCTACCGGATCTGTTTGTGAGGCAAAATTACCTGGCGGATTACAGATAGCAGGAATCGCAAGAACTCACAAGAACCCTCGGATTCACGTGCAATCACGCAATCTTGAGTTGAATTTATCTGGCATGCTCCGGCATCTGAAAAAAATAGAACTCTTGCGATTAGCTGCGGAGTCCGGCGATCCACAGCGTAATGGAAAGAAGCTGGTGAAAATTGATAGACTAACTTGAATGGTCACGATCAGCTACGATCAATGGATATGGCCTTTTTGTAGCTGTTCAGGCTGCGGTGGAAATTGCCAGTTACTGCGACTTGGAGACAAATCCCAGTTTCTATCTCAGAGGACATGAAGTCTAATTTTAAGCTGCTTTCAATATATTGTGCCAGCTTTGATCTTTTTAAACCAGACAAAGTAAAAGTTATAGAGCTGTAGTAAACAGATCCATAAAGCCACTTATCTCAGAAATTTTCTAGACTAGATGTGAAACCTACATGTCGCGATTTCTTACCCAAGAAGAACAAGGCAGCATGGTGACCCTCGAACATCACGTACAGCTTCGTCCACAGGTTCTGCCAGAAATCTCCTGAAGCGCCCCAAAATCTCTGGAGATGCCTGAAGGGGGAAATATCAGCATGTGAAAACCAAAAATAAGTCGGACAGTTTGATTACAAAGTTCAAACATGAAGAAACACATGTAGGACGTCAGATACTGAAGTCTGGGAAAGTTTTAGTCATTCAGAAAACGAATGACTAAAAATAACATCAAACTGACAACCTAAAAACACTAAAATAACTTTCCGTCAAGGTCTGCGTCATAACTCTGAAATCCACGGCAGACAAAAGGCACAAAGAGGTGAAACACAACAAACCCACCCGTTGAAAACCTGACGACACCCTGACTACATACCTCAACACGTCACGCCACACCTGTTCTGCGTCATGTCACACACTCGGCTGCTATTTCGTGTCATTTAGCCTGTGCTGTTAAATGATCGCATACTTGTCTAAGTATTTATTACGTTAAAGGGACTTGTGTCAGTTCTGGCGCCCCCTGTGGACGTAATAGCATCTGTTTATCTCTGCTCACTTTCTCACTGACCGAAACAACAAACTAAAACGAAAACTGCGCCAAAATAAACTCGTAAACACGTGTAAAAATAATCACCATAACTTTGCTGATATCCCTCATCGTGGTTTCGTAATCATGACGTAATGTTGCTCTAGATGTTACTGACTGTAATCTGAACCTGATCACCCGTCCTCTCCTGCTGCTGCTGCACTTTTCTGTTTGTACTGTATTTATTTATTGGAGTAATAATCTCTGATACCCTCCAGCCCTCTGCTTTATCTCAGGTTTACCCCAGGACAATCCTCAGCTTCGTTGTAGGCTGATGTGTATCTTGTAAAGGAAGCCTACCATGTCAGCGAGTTTCCAAACGCAGCCAAGAATAAGATTCCTGATCCGATAACCACCGCCGTTTTCTTCACAGAGTCCCACAGACCTCCAGGGCTCTCCTAGAAAGAAAGAAAAGGTCTCTGTTTCTCTAGTGATGCTGTGCAGTCTCATGATCTTACACTAAATCAGCACTTCCAACAAAGAGACAGCAAGAGTCTTTCCTCGAAATCCACAGGTTACTTCGGTTCATCCACTTCTGAGAGCTCCTTTTCATTTCACAGAAATACAGCTCTGAATGAATCTGAATCCCTCCTGTGTGTCTGAGCTAAATCAGTGTTGGAGGATCAGAGAGAGGATAACACTTGAGGCTGTTTCACTCTCGATCAAAATCAACTTTAAAATCAGTAACAAACAAACAAGAGGAAGTCAAGTGAGAGCAGAGAGAGAGAGACAGCCGGAGGTCCAAACAAACTGAAAGGGACATTATCAACAAACTTGGATATCTGGTTCAAAAGTTAAAATCCTGAAAATATATTTAATCTTTCGAAGTGTTGTAATAAAAAAGCTGAATCGATCAGAGCCACAGAAGGACTATGAGTCGTCTGGAAGAGCAAATTAAACATTAACTCGCTGATATCTCTGTCTCTCTGGTTCGTTTACCTTTGTAATTGCACATTTATTTAACTATAAACATCAATATGAGGAGAGTTGTTTGCAGAAATGGCTCATTTAAAACACAGTAAAGCAAAAATTAACATGTAAATTTAGGCTTTGATATCTTATCTATGCCTATTTAAAACTAAAAATGTGATTTTTACTGAACATGGCTGTTTTTTTCTTGGACGACAAAGCCTCCAAATTCCACATTTCTGTGCAAACACAGCTGATATAACAGTCAGTTTAAGATCTAGACTTGACTGTTATAAAAACTGCCATAAAGTAGATGTTCACGCTCAGAAGATTTCATAGGTGAGATTTCGGCTGATCTAGTAACACTAGATCTAGTCATGTAGCCTGAAACACAGAGAGTACAAAGGTCTGCCAGCAAAGTCAAGAGTGTTTCAGATGAGCTAAAGCGGAGCTGACCTCGCTGAGAGAAAACTGGATCAGTTCACTCAGCGGGAATTAAGTCCAGGGATTGATGTCACATTCACCAAACCTCCTGAAAATGTCAGATTTTACCCCCGCTGACCCTGTGCAACGCCATGGCAACGGAGCGAACAATGTGGCACAAATGTCAGACTGCTCTCAAGGTTCAGACACGAATATTGTTACAACCCCCTGAAATTACAACCAAACTTTTCCTACTGTGAATCAGCCAAACCCTGCTCAACCTGCTTCAGTGTTTTTCATGCACGATCAATTGATTGATGATATCCCTTCTTTGTTTCCTGCAGCGCTTTATAAAATTTGTAATAGGCAAAAAAAAAAAATGCAGCGCATCAGGTTAGACCAGCCCATCCCAGGGAACAGCATGGCTAACAGGACAAAGAGCCGAACAGGGACAAAGAAGTCAGGTTTAAAAGCGGATGGGCGAGACAAGTTCAGTCACATCGGCTTTTATATAACAGGTGTTTGACTGGCAGGTCGTACAGACGCTTCAAACAAACAGAGAAATTAGACACCGGCAGTAACAGGAGGTTTCAAGTCACTGACACGAGATTAAACCTGTAATCAGTGATGAATAAAAACCACACGGTGGTGCAAACAGACTCCAAAAACATCATCCCATCAATCAAACTTCTGGGACTTGTTTTTCAGCGCGACACAAACAGCTGACTGTGACACTGTTGACTGATTCAGAGATGAACGCTGAGTTTCACCCGAGTTTTTAAAGAAGCCTGCAGGTTCAAATGTGTTTTTACACCAAAGAAGAAAAAGTACAATTTCTCTCCTCTCAAAGACGTCCAGAAAGATTGTGCATGTGTTTCTCATCTGTCTTATATTATGTAATCCCAGTAGTAGCGAACAGTTAGACGGTGATGTGTTCGTACCTGTCTGCTGCTTGTGGTGGCAGCTCCACTTGTGTCTGTAAACACAATCAAAAACACACTGTGAGGATCAACATTGTCATTAGCTGCCCCTGATTTTACCCCCCTGTAATAAAAATCTGAACTGTTGAGGGTTGCAGCTTTTTAATAAGCAGGAATTCAACATCCAGAGAGTGTGAGAGTGTTTTGGATCTTTCATGAGCATCAAATCATCAACTCTTGATCACACGCTCAACAGGTAAATTCAGTCGTTTCGCAGGATGTTGCAAAAAGACGAGTCAGAAAACCAGAGGTTATAGTCCTGTTTATTTTGAGAGCTGATCTAGACCAGCTTCACAAATAAACCTGGGTGTTTTTAGTCTCTTTACAGTTCTGAGTTTTCAAGAGAATAACGTTTTATCTAATTTTGGGGGATTCACAATAACAAACAGAAGTTGTTACACACTTTAAACTCTCCGTTTCTGAATCGTGTTGAGTACAGAGCTCTCATTACACTCTGTCTTTTTATCCAAAAATGTGTTTAGATTTCTGAGACTTGATATTTTCATGGTAAAATAATCATCTCAACGCTGTAAAGGCTTGTGCAAAATTTACAGCTGGGGGATTATTTCTAATCCTATTATAATCTGTGCTTCCAAAGTGAGCACTTTTACAGTCAAATTCTTGGGGATAAAAACCTGACCTACATCCACAGAGCCTCTCTCTGTGTCGCTGAAGAAGAAAAAGAAAGTCTAAGAGAATAAAAGAGGACTTAATGCACCGAAAACAATCATGTTTAAGACCTTCTGATCTCACTTCTGTCTCTAACCTGTTGTTTAGAGCGATGTTTGCTCAGAGTTTGACATTAGCAGGCTGAAGATGAAAGTTTCTGTAATTAAAACGAGATCTGAGATGAAGTCAAATCTGTTGGAGATAGTTTAGTGAAATAAATTTTTGAGCCGATGCTTTTCTAGTGTTTTAAAACACGTCTGCTGGAGAAACTTGGACGAATCTACGGACCCTAAACACATGAAATCAAACTAAAATAAGATTACAATATAAAATAAAATAATGAAAAACATTCTATCTTTAAGGAGCATGACAGTGGGTGCAAGACTTCAGATCTAAAACATGATACGACTTATTTTTCAGCAACATGCGGGTATAACATCAAAAAGCAAAGTAAAATACAGTGATTTATTTTAACATGACTGTGTGAATAACTTTAAATTCTGATTATATTCTAAGAAAAATCCACATATGTCTCAATAAAGTTTAATAACCTGGTGTTTGTGACCGATAGGAAAAAAATTAAGATGTATTTAATGAAGAAATACATTTAAAAAGACTATATAATACAAAAACACAGACTATTATTATTCTGTCACATTAATGGTTTCCTGAATGATAAATATAAAAACATTTTTCTCTATATGAAGAAATAAGAAAGTTACACACTAAAGTCTGAAAACATCTCCTGTCTGAGTGTCACTCCTTTGTTTTTGGTCAATGTTTCAGTGATTCAGACGGATTTTAATAACTCTGGATTAAAAAGAATCAAAAAGGACTAAACTAACATGTAATAGATGTAATAAACCTCGTACTCACCGCTCACTCTTGTCCCCACCGTCATGTTTTCTCTGTTTTCTCCTCTCTGTTTTCTCCTCTCTCTCTCTGTTGCTTCACTCTTTCACACTCTGTATATTTACAACAGAGAACGACTTCTGATTGGCTGCCTGGTGGTCAGCTGACTCACGATAGACCCGGAAGTTTGGGAAACCCTCCTCCGCTGCGTGGATGTTGTTTATTCCTCTGGTCCACATGGATTCAGGTGAAGGTTGAAGCACAGCAGGAGAGAGAGAGGTCGCTGTGGAGATATTACAAGGCAAAAAGTGGAGGAAAGTACATCCCAGTACAAGACGTATTTCAGGTGGGGTTATCACACAATTTCAGGTGGGGTTATCACACACCTGCTCAGGTGAACATTACAAACATAATATGTAGACAACAGTCAGTAACCCGGGATGACAGTAGCTGTTAAACATCTGTTACAGTCCATCAAAATGTTTTGAGTAGACACAGACAAACACGCTCATTTCCTGTTCCAGCCCAAAAAACACCTAAAGATCATAAAACACAGGATTTCATAACTTTTAGTTCATTTGAAACAGTTAATGTAGTTAAATTTCTAAGTCAAAAAGTACGATGGCCGAGAACTGCCACTGCTGCAAATAAAAAAAAATGATGCAAAAAAAAAAAAAAAAAGGAGCTTCAACGGAAGTTACTTATGGAAAAAAACAAACAAACAAAAAAAAAAACAATCCCGCTGCAAATAAAAAATGAATGGTGCGAATTTTAAAAAAAAAAGCCACAACAGAAGTTAATGATGCAAAAGAAAGTGGCGATGCAAAAAAAAAAAGGTGCTCACTGTGAAAATAAAAGAATGATAAAAGAAGCCACAATAGAAGTTACCAATGGAAAAAAAGAAACGGAAGCTTGCTGCAAACAAAAAAAGAAACGGTGCAAATAAAAAAAAAAAAGAAAGGCACAACAGAAGTTAATGATGCAAAAAAAAAAAAAAAAAGTTACTCACTGTGAAAATAAAAGGATGCAAATAAAACTGAGGGGTCTGCGTACTTATTTCTTTGAGTAAAGCAACCGAACCGTAAATCTACTGAACTCGATTCTCCTCTCTTGGGTCTTTTGGGGCGTAGTGGGTTTCCCGTCCACTGGCATCCTCCAGTTCAACTTCATATCAACTCAGGCGCTACATGGCCTAACCAAATGACACATACACAATAAACATAAACAATAACCTTTCCACTAACTTCTTTGCTCGTCTTCTCGTCGGCGTCTTCTGTGGCTAGATTGTAAAACATCGGTGTGTCATCATTATTGGTCCCTGGCAGCTATGGCTTTTATTATTTGCATCCTTTTATTTTTGCAGGAGGTACCTTTTTTTTTTTTTTTTTTTTTTTTTTTTTGCATTCTTTTTATTTGCAGCAGTGGTGGTTCTCGGCCCCCGTAAAATAGGATAATTTAAACAAACAAACGAATGCAAAGGGCAGGGTTGTGCATCATGGAGTTTTAATGATTTTAAAACTTATTTGACAACTTCTGCCTCACAGAAAAAAGTTATATTTTTTAAACTAATTTTCAAACTAAACTCCAGCTTTCGTCTAATGTAAGAGTTTCCTCTGTTAGATGTATGACCCCTGCAAATTTCAATCACAATGACAATATTGATGATAATCACACACTGTCCTCTGCCTTCCTCTCATTAGTGATACCCCCTGCAGCTATCTCTTAACTCCCTCTGACCCCGATAACCTCAGGCTGCAACATGTGGCTCTACAATCACTCATTATTATCGAGCAGGGCGTCAGTCCACCACAACTGTTACGTAAAGTAAGTCGCACTCAGATTAGAAACAGTGGATCAGAGCTGGAGATATTTAAATCATTACTCAGTTGGAGTTCTCCACTTAGCGACAAGATTGAGGATTTTTATATTGTAGTCTTAAAGGGATATTCCAGCGTAAAATTAATTTATTGTCAAACACACTGTAACACAGAGTTAGTCACCCCCTCAAGAGACGAATGTGGCCGACCGTTTGATTCTCTAATTATACCAACTTTAACAATGAACGCAGGATAGCATTACAGATAGACACACGCTCAACCAAAACGCCACTCTATAGCCACAAATAATGCTCAGAACAGCACCTCACTTCATCAACAGTACATATAGGGTCCTAGCCACCAAACATCTTTTTAGCTTTGCCTGGTTTCTTTAGCAAAGAGACTAAACATAACTCACCTACTCTCTTCCAGCAGCTGCTTGTTTGTAGCGAGACCTCAGGCCAGTCCATTACGGACAACAGCGGGGTGACGCAGCTCAAGGAAGAACATTTATGATCATTTCTTCATCGTTTCCTTGAAGTAATAATCACCATATTGATCATTTTCACTGCAGACCCGGTAGTTCTTCTGCCTTAGCGTCTCGGACTGATTACATTGCATCCGTGAATAAATATGTGGAATTTTAATTTTACGTCGGAATATCCCTTTAAACTAGTGTGAGGGGGTAGGTGTTAGCCTTGTTTTTATCACTGGCACAAAAAAGAGTCACTATAAATGATACACTGAGTGTCAAAAGTCTGAATGTTTGGATTTTTAGTTAGAAGACGCTCATTCATTGCTGCTTGCAGCTTTAATTTTACCAGATAGTTCCGTTTCAAAGTGCAGATTTTATTCTGTTTATTTTTGTTGGCTGTTTATTTTTTAGGCTGTCATTGTGTGAAGATGGCACACAGCTTTTGTTGCACAACCCACCTTTTTTCTGGGTGCTGTAAAACCAAAGCATTTTACTTGCCTTGCGCCTGAAAACACAAACTAAAAAGGATTTCCTTCAGGCTTTGACTTCTGGGTTTTGTAAATCAAACTTATGTTGCCACTCGGTTTTTAATAGCCTCCTTGATAAAGCCACTAAAACTGCAGATGCATTTTCATCATTTGATCATTTTAATGCGATTTTAATGAGATATTCACCCTTAGAAGAATGTGTAACAGCTGCAGGCAGCAAATCAAAAGTTGGTTATAAAGCTGTGTGTTGCTTTAATACAGCCTTTTGTTTTAGTGCGTGGCTCAGCTCTGACCTCTGCTGTTCAGCTGTTGTCACTACATCAGTAAGTTTTAACACACATCCGTCACATGCTGTTCTCCTCAATGACTCACTGGGCGCTGTAAAGACTGGACTCATGACCTGATTGGCTATTTGCATGCGTGTGTGTGTGGAGTTTATGAACTAAAGTCTGCCATATTTGTCTTTTAAAGTGTCTTTTATTGTCTTTTCAAAAATACTTTTTCAGCTTCACTCAAAGTGGTACAGTCTTTACACCTGAAGCCCCGCCTGTTCTGAAGTATATTTGTTATATTATCATCTGTACGTGTTTCTCCACCACAAATTACACATACATGTAAACACATACTGTATGTGCACCCGTCTAACTGCTCTCATTACGTCTATATATTTTCTACTAAGCTGCACAACCTGTTCTTATAATTCAAACAATTTGCTCTCTATGTGCAGGACAATTTACTGCTTTAATAAGACATGCTTCATCTTTTCTCTAAAACCACTGAGTTCACTTTGAATGTCAGGTTATGTATGAAAAGACTTCCTGGTTAGAGTTTAACCCAAGGGGATATAATACATCGCAGTTTAAGTTTGATTTATTGAAAGTGTATCACACCATGACAGCTTAAGGATTAAGTTGGATAGTTTGATATAATTTTCAGAGTCATAGTCATGAAAATACAACTGTGTCTTCTCTAGGTCACTCCAAAGGTGCTCTATCAGACATTACTTTTATAGCTCAAACACTTTAAACGGCCTTGGTGACAGATTTAGTTCACAAACAGCCTGTTTAGTTTGGCAGCAGCACAGGTGCAGGAACAGAATTTTAGATTTAATTTAGCGGCCTCCAACATTGGCTGTACTGGTTTGAGCATGCTGCCTCTCGATCACACAATGACAGGGCTTATTTAGATACAGTAACGCAGATACAACACCTGTGCCTTTCAAGCACTCATCGTGTGACACTTGGCAAACAAAGGCAAGGCACATAACATGTTTGCACCACTTACAGCACTGAAGAGGAGGCAGATTCAAAAGTCCTGACCTCTTTAAATTAGTTTAAAAATCTGTTTTCATCTGTGTCAGGACGCCTATTCATTTAAATTCTGTACAGACAAAATGAACATGTTACTTTCTCTAACTCTGTCAGTGGGATACTCCTGACCAGTAGGTGGCGGTATTTCCTCTTACTGCTTGGTTCTCACATGTGAGTATGTGAGGAGAGCCTCCAGGTATATGCCCGGGCATGAAAAAAGCGGTGCCAGGCACAGTCTGACTCAGGTTTCCTCAGGCAGAGATATAATCAATCACAGTCCTGATAATCAAATTAAATCCTGTCCCACTCCTTCCACTCTTATGTGTGAGTAGTCCTTACTGCTGCTGGTTTTGACCACATGCCTGTAAACAAAGAGGGCTTAATCTTTTCTGGTTTCTGAGTGTCTCCTCAGTGACTGAACTTACACTTCTGAGCTGGACACATGCTACTTTCCCCACAGGTGTGTTGGTTTGTGTCATGACAACATGACAGTTGAACCCGTTTTAATTACACAACAAACAGCTGTTTTAAAACCACGAGCCGTGCACCAAATACGTTATATTAGCTGTATGCTTACCAGCTAGCTGTGGTCACATATACCCTACATGGGGAACCACTCAAACAAGACATGAGGCCAGTGCAGAATCACTGAAAACTGCAGTTCCTTAAGTGTCCACTTGAGGCTGACTGCGAAAGCACCAGAAACCACATACACACCCATTCTATAAAAATTTCTAGAAAAAAGAAAAGTAAAGAAAATTATTTTGATCTATACATCTCATTTCTCTAGCTGGTGAAGGTGAAGCCACTCCGAGAACAGCACCCTCTGGTGACGGGCTGCAGTATAGGTCATAAATTCTGCCTCCACCAGCAAAGCTTATGGAGCGGTGGACAAACTTTAGAAATGTATTACACAGAACATAAATGTTTCTCCCCCTGGTTGTGATGTTGACATGTAGTTACTGTAAGACTGGTTTGTGCTCAAGTCCTCTTGTTTTCTGTGCAGCTCTATTTTAAAAAATTATTGGGGGTTCATGTTTTCTATGATTGACACCTAATACAGCCTATTAACGTTCAGGGATTGCGTAGCTCTCCCAGGGGATACGTTGTTTGAGCTGAGTGTCATCACAGCTACTCTCGGTGACTGCGCGGCCGAATGCGCGCATCGCTACTGCTGGTTTCAGGAAATGAAGAAAGATCCCGGAAATACCGAGAGCTATTTGGCTTCAAATCAGTAAACAGGCGGTAGGCAGAACCAAGTTGTCCATAGTATATACAGTCTATGGTAACAACCTTAGGGTTGAATTTTTGAATTTCAAATTATTTCAATAAGTGCCCTATAAAGGGTTAAGTGGGAATTTGTCAGTGTGTAATTATTACAATTAAATATCTGACTCATAAATAACGGGCAGAGCTATAGTAGAATACTGAAAGGGTGTGTAGAAATAAAAGGTGCGCCCCTGGTCAAAGTTCAACCGACTCCACACAGTTAGTCTGATCTGACCTTAATTTAAGAGTTTTCATTGATCTGTTTGGTAAACACTCAGCGTTTCAGTCTAAACCACGTGTTTTCTTGGACAAAGTGAAGGTATAAAGGGTTAAAGCTCAGCAGCAGCAGCAGCAGCAGATCAGCAGGTCTGTCTCCAGCAGTTGTTTCATCGCTCGGCGGGCGGGCAGCTCAGGCTCGCTCCGATATTTCAGCTCGCTGTGGATTGTGGGAGTCGGGGACTCTGCCCAGGCTTGTTACCGGAGAACGGGAGATATTTTCCGCCGTGTCCTGTTTTGTGAGTACTCCTCCGGGTTTGCACACAGCTTCAACTAGCCGACCGCGGTCGCTTCTTCGCGGCGGAGTAGGTTTCCCGATGTTTAACGGAGCCGTTATCGTCGCCATTTCGATGTTTGCTGGCATGGAGGCCGAGAGAGCGGAGAGCGACCGAGCTGCTGGAGCTGACAGGCGGGGAGGGGAGGGAGGGAGGAGCGGGCAGCTGCCGCCGCTCTGCCGGGGTTATTCCCACCGAAAACTCGCTGACCTTAACGAGGAAATGCCCCTACATCGCCTGACAGCTCCTTTTGAGCCGTTTATTCGTCGTCTTAGTGTGTTTGTCGGATAAATTTGCCGGTTACAGATACGAGGCGGGCTGTTGGCATGCGGAAATCGTTGTGTTGTCTGTCACTGACCAGCAGGAAGAAATGCCCGGTATAACCCTCCTACCTATCTTTACACCTGACCGGAGCGGGCAAACACCGCGGATTAAACACCTTCTTACTGTCTGTCAATAATACTATCATTTTTAATTTATCGATATGTTTGATAAGGTGTGTTTTTTCTTGCATTAGAGCAGGTTTAGATAAGAGCCTGGCCTTTGGTGTTGCTAATTGATTCAGTAACAGCTAATTGATGTCGACATCTGTTTCTGTAAAAAAGGACTAAAGTCAGCATCACTTTGACTTTTTATTACATTATTCAGCAGTTTTAACCTGTTTTAACCTTAAAGTCTTTATTATGCCAATTTGCATTCAATATAAAACCCCATGTCACGATGCTAATGGCATATTTAATGATTAAGTCTTGGTGAAAGTGGACCCATTCATTGTCTTTAAGAGGATCCTGTGTTTTCAGGGTAATCGCAGAAAAACTTGGAAATCCCAATTTAGAGTGAAAACAGCAGCTGGAGGACATGAAGAGAGTGTAAAAGCAGGCGTGTTAAAGCAGGATACCAACAAGAGTTTTTGTTGTTACCGAGTTTGAGGTTGGGTTAGGGGGTTATCAAAGGCGTGGACCCTGAAATTAGTCATCAAGTCCATAATAGTCGACTAAACGTCTTATCACTGTCTTGTGTTTTCATTCAACACCATCAGATCTACTTCGACAAAGTTACTACGCTTTTGGTTTTTGTTAATCCAGTCAAAACAGGTGATTAGTTAAAAGGATATTCAGGCGTTAAGTTAAGTTAGGGTCAAACACACGATAACACCGAGTTAGACACCACGTCGAGAGATGAATGTTGTTGACCGCTTGCTTCTCTAGTTTTACCAACCAAAACGCCACAGCACCTAACTCCATCAACAGGACATATAGGGTCCCAGCCATAGTACTAGCCACCAAACATCTTTTTAGCTTTGCCTAATTTCTAAACACAACTCACCTACTCTCTTCCAACAGCCGCTTGTTCGTAAGGAGACCTCTGGGCGAGTCCATCGATGGCAGCGCGGTGACGAAGCTCAAGGAAGAACATTTATGATCATTACTTTATCATTTCCTTGAAGTCATAATCACCATATTAATCATTTTGCACTGCAGACGCGGTAGTTCTTCTGCCTTAGCGTCTCGGTCTGATTGTATTTCCATGAAGAAATGATCATAAATGTTCTTCCTCGAGCTGCGTTCACCCCGCTGCAGTCGATGGACTCGCCCAGAGGTCTCCATAGAAACAAGTGGCTGCTGGAAGAGAGTAGGTGAGTTGTATGAAATAAGAAATCAGACAAAGCTAAAAAGATGTTTCGTGGCTAGTACTATGGCTGGGACCCTATATGTACTGTTGATGAAGTTAGGTGCTGTTCTGAGCATTATTTGTGGCTGTAGAGTGGCGTTTTGGTTGAGCGCGTGGCTCTCTATTGCTATCTGCAGTCGTTACTAAAGTTGGTATAATTAGAGAAGCAAGCGGTCGGCAACATTCATCTCTCGAGGGGGTGTCTAACTCGGTGTTATGGTGTGTTTGACCCTAAATTAATTTTACGCCGGAATATCCCTTTAAGGTAGTTGTCAAAGTTGTGTTTTTTTAGTGTTGTACTGGAGTACTTTGAATTGAAGGGTGTTCCCAGTATTTTGCTCCCCTTGTGTTTGCCAATGAAGGGGACAAAATATTGGGTACACCTTACCACTGATGCCACGCACTATCTTTAATCGTAAATGTTGAGTCCATTAACCACCTGTCTGATCGTGTCAGTAAGGACTGTACATTTAGAAGAGCTGATGAACCTGATTGGTGTTCATCATATATCTTAAATGAGAGGATTGATCCGTTAATGAACCATGTCGATATGTTCCTGCAGAGAGAGAGAAACTGGTCGTCAAACAAGCATCATGTCCAGCCGAGGAGGAAAGAAGAAGTCGACCAAGACGTCCCGGTCTATCAAGGCCGGGGTCATCTTTCCTGTTGGGCGTATGCTTCGCTACATCAAGAGGGGCCTGCCCAAGTATCGCATCGGCGTCGGGGCGCCTGTATATCTGGCTGCAGTTCTGGAGTATCTCACCGGTGAGATTTAGAGATTAAAAACATGTAGAGATGAACTTTTTCATAACACCGAAAAGCTAGAAATGAGTCCAGGACCACCGTACTGAAGTGTTAGGGGTTATATTCAGAGGTCCACTCGATATTCGAGTCCTGCTGCAGACATTATTCTTTATCGTGGAGTATTGATCCGTTTGTCTGTAACAGTTATGAGTTAAAGGTACACATTTTTCTTACACTCCTGTTGTTAACCCAGGAGACCATAAACAGGAACTTATTTTCTAAACCACATGTGCGCCATGGTTATCGATGGACGGCACTTATTTTTTCCTTTCCTCCATGTAGCTGAAATCTTAGAGCTGGCAGGAAATGCAGCCAGAGATAACAAGAAGGGTCGCGTCACGCCACGACACATCCTGCTTGCCATCGCAAACGACGAGGAGTTGAACCAGGTCAGTCGCTGCATGTTTGTGGAAAACCAAAATGTTTAAGACGTGTGAATTCTTGGTTGTTTAATAGAAAGTGATTTTTAAAAAGTTGTCCAGGACTTCCCAAAGTGTACAAAAACTCTTCTGCAAACTTGTGAACTTGAACACTGTCGTCTTCTCTGTCTCAGTTGCTGAAAGGTGTGACCATCGCAGCAGGTGGAGTCCTGCCCAACATCCATCCAGAGCTGCTGGCGAAGAAGAGAGGAGCGAAAGGAAAACTGGAGACACCCGTCTCACCTGCACCTGAGAAGAAACCCAAACCCGTCAAGAAGTCTACAGCCAAGAAAATGAGCGGGAGGAAGGCGGGAGGGAAGGCTAAGGTAACAGACCACCCATCCTGACCTCTAACTGTATCTGTCAGAAACATATTACTATGAAATGAAATCCAGCTTCGTGATGACAACTTGGGTTATGTTTCTTCAACAGAAGCAGGGTGATGTGAGCAAGGCGCCGACCGCAGACAGCACCACAGAGGGGTCTCCAGGTGACAGCTTCACTGTTCTCTCCACCAAGAGCCTCTTCCTGGGTCAGAAGGTCAGTTTTCTCTCTGTTACAACACAACACTGGACTAATATGAACCCTAGACATGTCTAATTCCTTCATTACAAAGAAGTAAGTTTACTCTGAACGAGCAGAAGTGATGCCAGGCTGAAGTAAGAAGAGTGAAAAAGTCTGGACCATCTGGTAAAACACCCCTGTCTTAAAACGCAGAGGGAGACCAGGAATTAATATTTGATAAGTCAGAGTTTTGTGTCTGCTTTAGAAAAACTATTTAATTTATTCCAGAGCAACTGTAAAACTCTGGCTTTTCTCTTCTCCTCAGCTGTGGTGTGTAATTCATAAAAATACTCCCACAGACTCCAGACTTTAAACTAAACTCTGCTTTTCAAACATCATTTTATCTCCTCTGACACTGTGAACCAGTTTAGCTCGTTGAATCATTTAAAGAGGATGTCATATCTGAATTATGTTGTTGACTATGATGTATGTTGTTTTATAAAGTCCAGTCTGTAACAGGTCTGCTGTAATCACCAGTCTTGATTTCAGGTGTGATAGTCAGAACAACCACAGCTGCTGCGTTAACTGCTCGTCTGTCCTGCTGCACTCAAACAACAAAAATCCTGATTAAACCTTTTTTTTTCTCTCTCTTTTGTTATTGAGCTGAAACATGGAAGTAAATTTGCCTCCAAGTGTCATCTGAGCTTCTTTAAACTTTCAGATCAGAAGCTCGTAAAAAACAGATCGGACTTTGAAAAACATAAAAGCAGGGGGGGCGTGTAAGAAAGCGAGTGACTCAAGACTGATGCAAGCAGTGTCATAAGTCCCCAGCTGCTGAATATTAACCAATAATTGCTGCTTTAGTTTCATTTTGGCACAGAGTTCGATTGAAAAATTTACTTCCACCACCAAGCGTTGCTAACGGCTTTGCATGCTTTATTTTCTGCCTGCATTTGCTCGCAGTAACGGCTTAATAATTCCTAATAGTCCTGACACTCTGCTTCACTTTCATGGGTGATGTTTCTCTACTCCACATGTTCTTAGTTTTCTTAATTCAACCACTTTTATGAAGGATTGATCACCATATAGAGTTTGGTGTTTGCATTATTTGAGGTAAAACCCTGATCAGCAGCAGCAGTAGTGTCTGTGAGCCCTCACTCCCTCCTCATTACTTAAATGGCTCTCTGCTCGATTTTGCGGCTGACCTCAGACTACAGCAGCTGTTTGAATCAGTGGATGATAATTAATCAAACGAATGCTGTTAACCTCCCGCTGATTGAGATAAAGACTCCAGGGTGAAAAAAAGCTAGTTTGTTTCTGTTTTTCAGACTTCATTAACATAACAACACTTATTTTTCTTCTGCCCAAATGTTTAGCCTCAGTCTGGAGCTCCATCAGCTTCAGTCTCACTGCTTCACTTTTGGCTTTTTAATTTCATTTTTATAAATTTGAGTCATGATTAACTAACCTTTGAGGCTGACAGGATGTTACCTTTGCACTGAAAAAGTTTAATATGTACAAGGATACCTCGACGTATGAAAAAAGTCACACTTTAAATGAAGAATTATGATCCCAAAATCACCGTCTGTCGTGCTGCCTTAAAACAAATCTACTTGCAGACGTTTCACAGAACCAAATGGACACCAACATTTTTATTCTTAATATTTCATTGTGGGAACCTTCCCAAAAGGATAAATAAATTTGATCTAATCTAATCTTTAAGACATGTTAAATGTTAATAAAATGCTGTAATATAAATGTTTGAAAAGGAAAAGCTGTAAACACTCGAACATTAAACACGACAACAAAAATACATGAAAACCATCCAAACCTGTTTAAAAACACATAAAAAATCTTAATCATGAAGAGGGTAGAGCTCTAAATCCCTGACGAGTTGTCGAGTCCCTGGTTTTTACTGTACCCCCCCTTTAATCCATCCACAGAGCCCCCTGTTCAGCATGATCCAGCTGCAGATAAAGTAGGGTATGCGCTAACAAGCAGGGGTGTGCCCAGACTTTTCTGACTGGGGGGGCCCAACATCGACTCTGACACTACAGGGGTGGCCTTAAGTTTGTGAGCGCACACATTCAAAGCATTTATTATTGCATCTCTGCTGTATCATCAGCCTTAGGGTTAAATAGTTATTATAAGTTCTGCCTCTGACAGAATAAATAACCAAATAAGAAGATGGTTTTTTATCACTATGCTCAATTTTAGGAGTGTTGCCCCTGACAACCATTCTGTGTTACAAACTAAAACACTTAACTTGTGCAAAAGAAAGATTAAAAAAAAAAAGCATGTTTGAAAACAGGAACTAAAAGAAACTTCCAGAAATAATCAAAACAAACTTAAATGTAAAACAAAAAGTCAAAAATCTCAAAAATATTATAACCTCGGTTTACTCCAATTAAAAACTGGGCATGGCTCAGCCTGTGGAAGTTTATTTCCCACCTCACCAGGTTCGGCTAATTGGTCCCTAGTATCTAAATGTTTAAAAAGACAGTTTCTTCTTCCTTTGTGCGTTTTGTTTCTGTCTCGTCCTTTTCTAACCCTCAAACTTTTCACAGAGCTGAGCCCATTTGAACTGAAGTATAAAATAACCTCATGTTCTGTGCTGTGAAAGTCCAGATCAGGTGTTTTATCGACACAAACTGAATCCACCTCTTTTATTTGAGGCCGTTTTTTCTCCTTCACACCCTCCGCCCTGATCGTTTCCACTGAGATTTTAAATAATTGAGCATTTCTCCGTCAATACACCTGCAGACCTGCAGACCTGCTGTCCTCCGCTCACTCCTTTCATTTGACACGTTTCGCTGTGAAAATTACAGCAGAGGCTGTTTGCAGTGTCGCGTTTGTCGCAGTGTTTTTGTCTACAGGGTGATTACGCTCATTAACATATGACTCAAAGCGTGGGCTGCCGGTCTGCCTTTAGACATCAGCTCTACGCGTCACACACACTCACACACACGCACGCACACACACACACACACACACACACACACACACACACACACACTCACACACACGCACACACACACACACACACACACTCATATTCAGCTTTTTCTGACCGTGCACACAGCTGCAGATATGTTGTTGTTGTTGTTGTGTGTTCACCCGCACATATGTTAAATGCACAGCGTTCTAAACCGTCAATAAGTCAAGGTATCCTTGTGATCAGAGGTGTGAATCTGGTTTTAATGGCTTTGCTTCCTCCTCCTCCTCCTCTTCCTCTGCATGCTCCCTCTCCTCTGCAGCTCAACCTTATCCACAGCGAGGTCAGTAACTTGGCTGGCTTTGACGTGGAGGGGGTCATCAACCCCACCAATGCTGAACTTGAACTTAAAGATGATCTAGGTGAGCCCCCCCTATGTGAGGTGAGGTTTAGATGTAAAACCCTTGAATGTTGAACAAACTAAACACTCAATTAGCACAATTACCGGGTCTGTTTATTTACTCTGCGAGCAGCTTCGTTTTATTTATTTCTGGATTTAAAATACATCCACAATTTCCATGTCTAATCCGTAGCTCTTAAGTGACTGAATCAACTTTTTAAAAAGTAACTGGAGCTCAAAAGAAATCTGTAAAAACAAAGATCCTCATTGCACACCAACTCCTCCATAGGTTCAGCGATGTTTCACTTAATCAGAGTATTAGGGTCACGTTAAAGGGAAAAATTAAGTCTGGAAACTTTTTAACGATGAAAAAAATCTTCTCACAAGAATTAAGTCGTGAAAAATCTTTTTTTAACAGGTTTAGTTTTTCAGTCATCATGCAAAAAACAGTAAATATCCACAGTCCTGACTCAAAGCCTGAAAAAGAGACTGAACAGGAAGAAGCAAAAACCTGATCTCATTCTAGATTCAAGTAAAAACCTGAGAAATAAAGGTGGAGTAAAGTTTAATATAAGAAGAATAAAGACAGAACGTAATAAGAATATAGTCGCTATATAATTATAATAAAGTCAGTTTGTTATTAGAATAAAGTCAGAATGTAATTAGAATAAGGTCAGGATATTATTGGAATAAAGTCAGTATGTCAGTGTGTTATAAGAATAAATTGAGTAAATCATAAAAATAAAGTCAGTGTTTTTAAGAATAAAGTCAGTATTTAATTATAATAAAGTCAGTATGTTATTAGAGTAAAGTCAGTATGTATTTAGAATGTCTATGTATTAAGAATAAAGCAAGTTTGTTATTAGAATAAAGTCAGTGTGTTATTGGAATAAAGTGAGTATGTTATTGGAATGAAGCCACTATGTTATTAGAGTAAAGTCGTGCTCAAGCTGAACTAAGACAAGTTATTCTCGATGTTTTTGTTCCTTAGCTGTGTGTGTTTTAAGTGTCAGGTTTATCGT
Source organism: Xyrichtys novacula (assembly GCA_962446985.1). NCBI lineage: Eukaryota > Metazoa > Chordata > Actinopteri > Labriformes > Labridae > Xyrichtys > Xyrichtys novacula. The sequence continues at coordinate 12,104,730 of OY660872.1, forward strand.
TGGCTGAATTAAAAGCTTTTAAAATGATGTTAGTTATGTTAGAATAAAATTATTATGTAATGTTATCCTGCTGAGAAAATGACTCGGAATAAAATTTAAAAATCTCAATCCTCTAAAACAAAAACCCCTTTTTAACGTGGCGCTGATACTCCATCATATTATACAGATTTTGACTTTGGGTATGCCCCGCTGTTTGAGTTGACTTCCAGCCTGACTTGATGTTGTTGTCCTGAGCGCACTTGTGCAACACCATGGCAACAAGCTGCATGATCAGCATGACTTACATGCAGACGGACAGGCACCAACCAGCCGTCACATAACGGCCACCTGTGCAGAATTTTTCAGTGATGATTTGAGACGTGGTTATGATAAAGTTTCAGTCAAACACAATAAAAGAGAGAGAGACCAAACATCGTTCTTTATGAAACGCTCAGCAGCAGCCTGTTTGATGACGGCTCTCAGAAAATAAACAGACTTGTTAATGATGTTGCTCACAGAGTGAAAAAAAAAAACCTGGTGAGGGTCTTCACTTTGATCCAGTTTGACCTCGAATGAGCGAACCTGCTCTCCGACTGAAAACACGGAGCAAAGACAGAGAGATCCTCTCCTGCAGATCAATCGAATCAGGAATGAAAGACATAAAACGCGAACTTCTAAGGAGACATTCAAGAATTTTATCAAAGCTCCTCGAGGAGAAAACCTGCCCGCTCTTCCCTCTGTATCCTGCTGGATGTGTTGAGATTCACTTCAGGTCGTCCTCCTTTCAGACGGCTGCCAGAGCTCCATTGTGCTTCATAGCCGGAGTAATTTCAGGACAGTTATTAGGATGAAGTCGAGGAGAAAACCCGACATGAGCCTCAGTTAGACACTCACGGCAGCCCGGCTGAAAGGTCGACTGTCTGGAGTCCGGTTATGAAACCTTTTGAACGTTGTGGTGAGCGAGAAAAGAGAGACGGCACAATTAGTCAGAAAATGAGTCGAAATATCTTCATTTTGTTGTTGAAGCAAAAAGAAAAACAAGATTCAGGTTTGAAAAACGAGCCAAAGATCTGAAGATTTGGTGTAATTGACTGTTATTCGTGGCGTTTTCATATTAATCTGGCCAAATGTGCCGTCCAGCTTCCTGCTTACGTGACGCCACCCACCGCGTCCACAGTAGCCTCCTTGTTTCCTGTGACCTCATCAGCCAATAAGGAGCACACTCACCTCTTTGTCTCCTTTCTTCCTGTTTGTCTCTCCTCCTCCTCCTCCTCACATCTTGACCGTTCTCCGTGTTTTGACCACCATGTCGTTTTGCCTGTCTGTCTGTCGTTTGCTGTCATCTGTAGTTGCAAGTTGTCCAAGCCGACATTTCCATCGTGGAGAGCGACGCTGTCATTCACCCGACCAACTCCTCCCTCTATACAGGTGGTGAAGTAGGTAAAGGAACCTTTGTCACCACGGAGACCGCAAGTGCCTGTCTGCTCTCTCTCGCTCTCTCTCTCTCTCTGTCTATGTCTCTCTCTCTCTCTCTCTTTCTGCTCACTCCTGAAAGTCTGCGGTGCCAAAATCGCAGCTGCAGCTCGCTCTGGATTCTGCTTTTTAAGTTAATTAGCTGGTGCTTTGCTCTGAAGAAAGCCTGTTTAACCCACAGCTCACCCCTCTGGCTGCTCACGTGTTTGCATCGCTGTAATACGGCAAAACATGGACTGAAAGAGCTGTTATTGTACCATGAGTGAAAAATTAACTCGCAGAGGCTTGAAAATGTGCACGCAGGGACTCTCCGATGTGCCAATTAAGCGTTCGTGAAAAACTCCGCTTTCCAAGATCTGAAAATCAGCTGCCAAAGAGCGTTAGAGTCACACGCTATGCCTTCATTAACCAAACCCAGACCTCCAGCTCAATGTGGACACTGTGAAAAGGATCATTTCGATTTGGCAGCTCCCTGTTTTTAAGAAAAGAAAACGCTGATGTTTGGCAGCTGAACGCGTTTCCCAGACGTCAGAGATTCCTGCTTTTTTAACCGGGTACTGTCCTTCACAGAGATGTCAGTGATGCTGGAAGGATAAACTCAAAGATGACCATATTGACATGGAATAAGGATGCTCCCTCATGGGCAGAGGACTCTGTAAACGCAGAGTCCTCACTTAGAGATGTTTGGATGCAGTTTGAGATCAGCTTTAAAAATGTTTTACTTTCCCAAAACACGCAATCACATATCCTTGTGCGGATAACCAAATCATGAGCGCAGGTTTGAACTATAATAGGATTCAGATTGACATTTACAAGTATCTTAACCCCAATTTCCACCGCATCCGGAATGGCGGCAAAAGGGCTGTATGCACCGATCGCAGCTGATCGTTTCCATTCAAGTTAATGTGTCAATTTCCACCGGCTTCGTAGGCCCCCTACGGTTCAGCGGACTCTGCAGCTGATCGCCAGGGTTCTATTTTTTTCCGGATGCCGCAGAATGCTGCATAAATTCAGCACAGATTAACCCGTGCTGGAAAGGAAGTTTGGCACAGATACAAAATAAAACATCCTGCTTCTTTTCAAAATAAAACAAAAATAAATAAAACGGGCGGAGACGGACTAGTTAAAGGTTTATAGACATCCGAAATAATCGCACGGAAAAAAAAAACGCTCCCGGTGTGAAAGGACCTTAAAAGTAGATATCCTCCTCTGGAAGAACACAATCTACAGCTTATATGTCTATGTGGCTGTCTTTATAGAGACAACACTTTATCGCGCAATTGCATGTGAATCCGCGGGTTCTTGTGAGTTCTCGCAATTCCTACTGTTGGAAATCTGCCACAAAATTCACCTTACAAATGCATCTGGTGGGAATTGGCAGATGGCAAAAATCGATGCTGTTCTGCAGTGGAGCCGTTGCGGATGTGGTGGATATTGGGGGTAACTCTTGCTGCCCTGCTGACTCGGGTTCAAAGATCCCATCACATTATTTTATCTGTTCTCGGTCTGAACACTGGATTATTTACGTCAGGTTTTTAACTCTTCCAAAACGTTTAAATCTGACCGCAGTGAAGACCGAGTCTCTGCTGCAGCTTCTCAACCTTTGTAAGTGAATTTTTTACTTTGTGCACAACGTGAACTAAAGGAGTCTCCTCCTGTGACGCGGCTGGTCTTTGTGCCTGTGATGATGCTCTCCACTCTCTGATGATGTTCAATAATCCCTCTGAAGAAATGTTAGACGGTATCAAAGTGCTGTTAGTCGTGGACGAGATGCTGAGTCAGCCGGAACATGATCCACTCAGCAGCAGCAGCTGGAGCGTATTTCTCTGTTTGTGTCCGCCGCTGCTGCTCATCACTGCTTTGTTTCTCTTGATTGTTGGTGATCTGAGACTTTGCTGTCAGATCAGCTGATTGGAGACAGTGATTCGCTGAATGGACCGTCTGTTTTCATTTAAGAGGAAATCAGTGCATTAGTGTTACAGCATGTTACTGTTAATATTCACCTGATTACTTGTGTCAGCTTTTAAACTATGAATGATTCTGGACGCTAACCTGATCATGTTGTTCCCCGTCTGTCTGTTTCTAAAGATGATGATGAAGCAAAATTGGAGCTTTTTTTCTGTCCCTGATGGACTCTCTGAATCTCCTCTCTGGTTGATTGTGGAGCTCCTCTCTTTAGCTCTGGTGAACTTCTGATAGTGTGATCTTATCACTTCTCTACCTCCTTCTTAGAGTTACTGAAGTTGCTCCCAGGACCTGATTACTGAAGCTGTGTGAGCAAACATCGTTAAAAAGGTGGAAAAATAAACGCTGAAGTGAAAGAAACGACTCTGAGTCCAAGCCAAGTGTGAGGACAGAGGGAAGTAATTATGGAGCGGGGCCTATAAGGCATTACTGTCCTGACTCAGAGTGAGTCATTTGGAAAACAGCAGCTTTTAATCTTTGCACTTCACGACCACTTTTGTTCAGCTGTTTAACAAAGTTCAACAAATCACTAAAGAAGCGGTGAAGATGTCAGCTCAGAGAGAGGACCAGCGAGACGATTGACAGCATCGTTGTCCGCCTGCTTGCCTGACTGTGTGTGTCTCTTCATGTTGTCTTGCTTGCCCGTTCTTCTGTCCGTCTCTCTCTCTCCATCTCTCTGTCTGCATGAAACCACCTCTCAGACTCTCTGTAGTGAGGATGAAATGACTTCAGCTCCTCTCTCTCTCTGCTCTCAGGCACCGCTCTGGAAAAGAAGGGAGGGAAGGAGTTCATTGACGCGGTGCAGGAGCTGAAGAAGAAGAACGGCCCCCTGGAGGTGGCTGGTGGTAAGTGCGCAGAGCAGATTGTGGTGTTGCTACTATTGCGAATAAAAACAAAACTGAAAATAATTCAAAGAAAATAAAAATAATAATAAGAAGCATTTTTTTTACACGTCTTAGATTGCTTCGGTAGAAGAAAACTAAACTTTTTAAATAAACAAACTTATTCTAGTTTATTCTAGGTTATTTCTATAAATAGTATATATGTATAATCTCTCATTGTGGGCAGTATTGACAGGGGAAAAGTGGGATTAATTCACAGCTTTGTAAATTCTGTTCTGGTAAGTATTTCTCAAACTCTCAGAACTTGACTGGTCAGGAACGTTTTTGTGACCAAAGTTTTGCAGCAGAAGGATTTTCGTTGTATTTGATGTAGACGATGATTTACAGAAGACCAAAGGAGACGATGAAATAACTTTGATGATACTCCTCTAAATTTGATGGTCAGGGTAGTCGGTTTGGAGCTCTCTGTTCTTTAAAAGTAAGAAAACAAAAGGATTTTGACGACTTCAGACTTAGCAAGGGTTACGCTTGTAGCCGACTTCACTAACTTTTAAACTGGATGTTTTCAGGTCTTGATAAAAAAGGAGACGCGACATTCAAACTTTAGACGGTGTCAGAGCGAGTTTTTTCTCCGTCCTGTGCTTAGGCTCGGTTATAAGAGGAAGGTTCAGCACAGTGTAGTTTCTCCTGCATGAGCACAAGGATGGGGAGTCTATGTGGACATGATGCGACTGTTCCTCTCCTCGCATTTCACCATTAATATAAATGATAAGCGTGTTAACCATACTGTTGTGTTAAACTTAAGTTAAGTTAAGTAAGTTAAGTTATTAACTTAAGTTTTTTCTCTTGAAATGTGTGAAAAACAGCGATTGTGGATTTGAACTCAACGAAAGCATCAGAACATTTTTATCCTTTTTCTCTGTTTAAAGGCATGGTTGACGATTGGAGAGATTTGTGTTTATTATGAACCTCGTTTCTATGGCGATCATGGTCCTAGAGTGCGGTCTCCACAAAGTGAAGAGAAAAAAGGATGGAAAAAATCCGTTCACCCTAACAGCTGCAGGGCTGCAAAAACATTGACCTATAGGAGCCATCTGTCCCGGACAGCTCCTATTGGTCAATCTCCTGCTCCGGCAGAAGGAGGACGATAACAGTCATCTCTCTCTCTCTCCTGTCATCACTCTGCGTTCGTTTCTTCTCCTCTGAATTTACTGTTTCAGTTCCCGACTTTCTTCCAGCATCCCGGCCGAACTGCAACAGTGAAGTCAGTGTGTCCCTTAAATCCATCCTCTCTCGGATCCGGGTGTTTTTGGAGTCCACATTCAGAAAGTGATGTCCGGACACTCAGAGGGGTTTAGGGTTTTGGGTGTGAACTCACAGATCCGGCTCGTTTGAAGCTGCCACTTTTCTTTTTAACGGGACTTTTAGAGAAACAGAGAAACCATCAAAGACTTTCTTGGCGCCTCGTCTCTGCTCTCCGAGACTTCGGTCCAAATCTGAAGGCTCCGGTCTTCTGAGAGTCGTTCTGTTTAAACCCTCGCAGATTATTTTATCTTCCAGTCCATTTGTCTCTTTTCTCTCCTCTGTCTCTCTCATCGTCTTCCTCCATCTGTCTCTCTCATTATTCATCACTCACAGTCAATTTCTCTCCCCACCTTCTCGCTCCCTCGCTCGCTCGCTCACATTCAGCCAAACCAGCTCAACATCATAATCCCGCTCTCTGCTGGAGCTCATAAATAGATTACCAGGTGACTGAACACAGAGCCAGCGGAGCCTTTCAGGGGTTCTGAAGGATCCGGATCAGCCCAACAGTCATCCTGACCAGATCTGGGTCAGGACAGCTGTCAGAGAAAGTACTTCAGGATGTTTAAAGTACTTCTTAAAAGTATCTCCTAATCTGGATTATGAGGAAACTCTCAAACTCAGGCAGGTACAGAGATATTCACTGTGTTTTTAGTAGAGAAATCAGAAAATCAGGTTAAACTTGGTCTGGGGATTAATAATCTCAAAACAGTTAAAACTAGAATAAATGAGTCCTGCACTTTTCCTCAGTTAATCTCATATCATCATGTCTCATTATATTCTCTTTCTTTCTTTCTTCTTTATTTATCTCAAACTTTAAGAACAACAACAAGCAACTAGAAACAAAAACACGGAACAATATAAAACATATGTTCACCAAACAACTGTACATGTCAAAGATGAATTAACATATGTATGTCAAAAATAAACAGTTTGAGAAGGAACAGAATGAAGCAAAAAGCCAATCTAGTCCTGACCCTTCCTCGCAAATTAGAGATTTAAAAAAAGAAAAAATCTATTTCTATAAATTACAAAGATCTGTATAAATACATACATTTATACACAAAGATCCCTGCTCACCACCCAACAGGTTACTTATTATAATTACTTGCATTATATTATAATAACAATTAGTGTTATAATATTCAGAATTAATATTACTTTTATGCAATCCAGTAAATCAAGTATAAAACCATATTTTTTGTTAATTTACTTATATGAATCTTTTAATACTCTCTATAGTTTGATTTAGATATTTTAATGTTAAAGTGACATCCAGGCTCTTCCAGAGTTTAACACAACAAACAGAAATGCACATACTTTATTCAGTGACCGACTCTGATGTCGATCACAAACATCTTATTCCGCTGTTGTTGTTGTTGTTTTATCATGTGAGAAAATCTGATGTAATTATGATAAAACCTGGTAACCTCAGACAGACGCACATTTAAGTCAATTTTAAATAATTCCAAGACTTTTAAGAAAATACATGTGATGATGCTGACATTTGTTTGTCAGAGTCGATATTTAACTCCATTATTTAACATATTTTAATAGAATATTTATCAAACATGAATCAGTAACTGTTTGATTTGATCTGCTGTCTTTAGGGAGGAGAATAACACGTTATGATTACAGAGGACGTCGCTGACAGGTCCGCCTGCAGCTCTGTAGAAATAATTTATGAAAATCAAATTTACATTGAACAAAATACGATTAAAACATATTCATAAAGTTTCTGAACATAACTGAACATGAACTGTTATAACTGCAGACTCAAAAGTCGGAAAAATATCTGCTCAGACATCTGAACTGAAAAATGAAAATGAACTGAATAAATAAAAGCTAACAGAAAGAAAGGGATGGGAACTGGTAAGATTTTATTGATATCGATGCCATTATTGATTCTTCTTATTGATTCAATTCTTTAGCGATTCCCTTACCAATGCCTTTCTTTGATTTAAAAAAAAGTAGACCAAAGGTTTTCAATGTTAACTTAAATTTTGATTGGGTCTCATATAACAGAGAAGGATGTGTGCCACCTTCAGTGAGAGTCTAAAAACAATCAAATGGCAAACTATTTGTACAGCGTTTACTTCGGTTGGTATAAAGTCAAATACGTAAGACTACCCGACAAACGTTGAACGTCACGCTGTTGTCGTCTTTCTTAGTAAATTGAAGCCTCACTTTAGATCGTTTCTGCCCACTTTTCGTAGCATCCACTGTGTTTTTTTCCTCAGAGTCTCTGTTCTCGTTCACGCAGAACTGGCTCTTATGAGACCGTTTTTCAAGTCACCCAAAAGAAAGAGATCGTCAAGGGAATCATTAAGATAAACGTAAATGATGTCGATGAATTGAACTATTTGGAACCAGTTCTCAACAAGAACCGGTTCTCGATTCCCATCCCTCCAGAAAGATAAAGAAATCCTTTTTCCTCGTTGTTGCGGTTGTCAGCGTTGTTGTCGTTGGCCTGAGCTGGTGAAGCCTCTCTCTCCCTCTGAAACTTTAATCACATCTGCAGGAATAATTCATAAAAAAATTAATTTTGCATTTAACAAAATAGGATTAAAACATTCTTACCCAACATTTGTAAACATTTGATTTAATCATTACAGACTCAAAAGTCGGTAAAATATCTGCTCAGACATCTGAACTTATTTAAATAAGAACTGAAAAATGAAAACAAACTTAATAAATTAAAGCTCACAGAAAGAAAAAGAAATCCTTTTCCCTGTTATCATCATTATCACCCTTATCGTGTTCGTTGTTGTTGTTATCGTTGTCATTATCGTGTTCGTTGTCGTTGGCCTGAGCCGGTGAAGCCGCTCTCCCTCTGAGGTTTTAATCACATCTGCAGGAAAGTTTCCTCGCCGTCCTCATGATTTGATTGACAGGCGATCCCCAGATTTGCGTTGCAGCGAAGCTCTCTCCCAAACCGTTAAAGCAGTCGAACTCTCTGTATCTGTAATCTTCATCATCACCATCATCATCATCCACACACTTCACCTCCCGGTCAGATCACACACACAGTCAGACGAACTCCCGCCCTGCTCTGAAGTGTCTCCATCCTCTCCATCGGCACTCCATCTGGAAATCAGCTCGTCGTCGGTTCGCTAATAAAACCTGACTGGAGGTTTTCTCACTTCACACAGTCGGAGGCTCTGGCTGAGTTTTCACGTCCACAGCTGCTGGCTTGTCTTCTCTCTGCTCGTCGGTTTCCCCCTCCTCTCCCTCCAGCTGTCTGGAGAAGTGATTTCTGGAGCCCACCTCGCAGTCGAACTCTGCTCAAACCATTTCAAGCTCTCGGAGATTTGCCGAATGTATTTTCCAAAAAAGAAAAGTGTTATTTTAGCATCTCCGGTCTCCAAGTTTGACTTTAGGGGATTTAACTTCTGACAGAAGCAGTTAATGAAGCTGATGTTTGACTGTAGAAACACAGAGGTGATGTGAGGAGATGAGACACATGTCAGAGGTCAACATGTTCATTTACTGTCTGAAGAAAGAAAAACAAACACTGTGTTTGTGGCGCTGATCGCTCCTCATACTGTAGGTGGCAGCTGTGGACGACCACAGAGACGGGTCTGTCATTAAGTGTCATTATATTTGAGACTTGAGTAAACCTTCATGTCAACATTTACTCAGCAGACTGATGTCTTATTGTTTGTTTGTGTTGGCCTCTCCTCTCTGAGGGACGTGTTTGCTGGTGTAACGCTGAAGCTCGATGTTTTTTTTTTACTGTTATTGTGTTGTAGTTTTATTTCAGGATGACCTTTGTTGACCTTCTGTGTGAAACTTTTGTTTATTATTCACTTAAAACGTGAAACAGTCGAGTTTTATTTTCTAAACTGACTCATTCCCTGTTTTGTGATATAACCTTGACGATGATCGATGTTTATCGACAAAAAACTGTTAATATGTTAAAGTTCCAATCAGAGTTTTTTCACACAGACAAAAAAAATGTGCTAATATTACTTTTCTCATAACTCCTGCTTCCTCCTCTCCTCTCCTCTCTATCCTCTCTATCCTCTCCTCCCCTTCTCCTCTCCTCTTTATCCTCATCCTCTCATCTCCATCCTCACCCTGTCCTCTCCTTTCCTCTCTCTTGCTCTCCTCTCTTCTTCTCTCCTCTCCTCCCCTTTCCTCTTTATCCTCACCCTCTCCTCTCCTCTTGATCCTCATCCTCTCATCTCCTCTCCTCTTCTCTCATCTCGTCTCCTCCCCTCTCCTCTCCTTTCCTCTTCACTCATCTCCTCTTTATCCTCGTCCTCTCCTCTCCTCTCCTCTCTATCCTCATCCTCTCTTCTCTATCCCCTTGTCTCCTCTCCTCTCCTCTCATCTCATCTCTATCCTCATCCTCTCTTCTCTATCCCCTTGTCTCCTCTCCTCTCCTCTTCAGCTGTCCTGACTGGCGGTTTCGGTCTCCCTGCGAAGTACGTCATCCACTGTAACAGTCCAGGTTGGGGGTCCGATAAGTGTGAGGAGCTGCTGGACAAGACGGTGAAGAACTGTTTGGCTCTGGCCGATGAGAAAAAACTCAAGTCTGTGGCTTTCCCGTCTATCGGTAGCGGAAGGTAAGAGAAGTGACAGAAACACACCTGGAGCACGGTCAGATCACAGATTCACAGATTCTGGTTTGAACATTTTCAGTTTGATGTTCTTTTGTGATCTCAGTCGTCACTTTAATTTAAGGAGGATTCACTCTGGTTTGGTCTCAAACTGGAGCTGCTCACAGTCTTAATCAAAAACCTAAAACAGGATTATCAAGTCCTGTTGAGTTGTCTGTCTTTCCAGAGGAATATGAGGGTGAATGCTCTGATAGTTTCAGTTAGGGCTGGGCGATATGGCCTCAAATCAATATCAGGATATATTGATCAGTTCACCTCGATAACGATAAATGGACGATAACTACTCCACAAGCTGCTCACCCCCTCCCACATTAACTTTGTCTACTTCAGCCGCTCCAACTCTTGACCCGTCCTCCATCTCCTCACCCGTCTTTCCCTGTTTGTTACGGACTGGATGGGGTGGAGTCACATCTCTGACGTAGGACAGCGTCTTAAACAGACATGAGACCTTAGCCTACCTACACACATCCAAAACCAACTTTGATTTATTCCTTTTTTTTACATCAAGTATATCAATATGGGCAAAATGACATCAGTTGTTGTCGTAAATTTCAGTGTTGGTAAATTTTCGGTTTATCGCCCGGCCCTAGTTTCAGTCCTCTGTGAGTCAGTCCAGTCTGAGACTTCTTCATTTATGGTGAACCTAAAAATGGGTCAGACCTTTGCAGACCTTTGAATCGAAATCAGACGGCTTGTTTGTTGGTGCATCTCCACCAGTGTTGTTTTCGACGACGTTGATGAAAATATTTCGTCAACGTCATTGTCACCGAAAACAACACTGCAGAATATACGTTTAGCGTTTGACTGACGAAATGCTCATGAATTTTGTGACTCTGCTCGTCGTCCACCACTAACGTTTCGTCTATTCTCGTCAACGTGAACGCACATTCGTCTCGTCACATTTTAGTCATCTAAGACTTATGTTTAGCTGTTTTGATGAAAATATTTCGTCAATGCCCCTTTTTTTCCACAACAAAGACGTGACGTTGACGAAATATTTTCATCAACGAAAACAACACTGATCTCCACAACATCACCAAATAAGAAAGTGAGCCCCGTGTACATCTCATATTGATAATGCTTAAAGAATATGTTTACCCCTGTTTTTACCGTATCTTGAATACTGGTTATTAAACCCTGAAACCAGTCGTTTCTGGAGGGGACAGGCGGGTTCTGGGTCTGAAAACACCTCCTGTGTTTGTACGTCCACCTGTCAACTGTCTCCTCTCCATCAGGAACGGTTTCCCCAAGCAGACGGCGGCCCAGCTGATCCTCAAGGCCATCTCCAGCTACTTCGTGGCCACCATGTCTTCCACCATCAAGACCGTCTACTTCGTGCTGTTCGACAGCGAAAGCATCGGGATCTACGTGCAGGAAATGGCCAAACTGGAGGCGAGCTAAAAGAGTTCGGCGTGTTCTGGAGTGTCTGCCTCCTCTCGCCCTTTTCCCCTCACTTCAGTTTTATTTCTCCTCTAAGGAAATAGGAAGGTGTTTACTAGTGATTTGTTAAATATGAAGAAAAAAAAGAAGAATCTTTCTTATAGGCCGGGAACTTGTTTTTGCATTATGTTTGTATTTTTCTGATATTGTTTTTAATTTTCTTATTTACTTGTCACTTCTAAGCGTGCACTGTTCATCCTGCGGTCTTTTACTACAAACGGTGCAAACACAAAAAAAAGACTCGCGTAAGATTTAATTTTCGTGGTTAAAGATGTTATACGAGAGCGAGAGAGCGCTTCACCTCGATTACAAGGCTTCCAGAGAAGTCAGAAGAATACGGGTTAATGCATGTCAAAGCAGTAAAGATAGCAAAAATCAGATAGACTCTTTTATTTTGATCTCAAAAACACGACTCACATCGATTCAGTGTATTTTCAGGAGCATCGTTTCTGTCGTTGGTAGTGTTGGTTGTTGGTCTTTAGGAGACCGATGTGATGGAACTTTTGGAATGAGGTTTTGTTTTTGTGACGTGCAATGAAAAGATATTTTTGTGTGCTGCGGAAACTTTGAATTTCCAAAAAAATCTCAATCCGTTTGTCGAGAATTCGATAAAACCTCCACGCGTACACTCATTTACTCTGTCCTCCTCATCGAACTCTACACAGACGCTCCACATTCATCCAAACAGTTTAGACATATGAAACGGAGATTGTAGGTTTTTGCAGGGCACAAACGGTTTATATTGTGTGTTCCTATCTGTGTTTATATCGATGGAGTACTTGTGAAACGTTATAGTAAAATATTGGACTGTAACAAAGTCATATTTTTTACTTTCTATTATAATTTTGACACTTTAACTAAAAGATGGTTTTGGAAGCATATAAAGAAAAAAGTTGTTTGTGTTAATTTTTCCGTGTTTTGTCTTTGTTAAGCCATAAATCTAATGTACTCACTCTTGCTGGAAAAATACAGTCGAGGTCCCGTCACTTTCAGTTTGCTTTTTCACTCAGCAGCCACCAGATGGCGCCCTGTAATCAAGAATTGGGAGTTTTTCATTGGAGCCATTTTCTGTGCAGCAGCAGGCCTCTCCACGCCGACGCTGGTCTATTTGAGTTGGATTTAGATTGGGACTGACGGACTAACATGAGGAACCAGACTGCTCTGCTGCATTTGGACTTTTCAAAAGCCTAACTTTCTTATGAGATGAAAAAAAAAAAACAGAAGAAATGTAAATTGCTTTCTAAAGAATTGCTACAATTGATGATTCTACAAAAGGTCTGTACACACTACGGTAATAAAAAAACCTTTAAAACAACATTTTGTTCCTCATGAAATCATGAAATCACTCTGGGGGCGGTTTCCAAAAACGGAGAGTGTGAAGGTAACGTGTGAGAGAGAGAAAACCTCATTGTTCCTCATAGAGATGTCTCTTCAGCATTATAATAAATCAGTCTACGTTGTTTTACAAGCAGAATAATCTGAAGTGTTGCTGAACAAACGGCAGAAACATGACGTGCTACATTTATTGGATCCAACTGAAAGCTAAGTCCAAAAACCTCAGGGTTTTGAGGATATGAGGACCAGGAACTCCAAGGAAAAGAAAAGTGACAAGTTAAAAAAAAAATTGAGACTTTTTGACACCTTACTGTCAAACTACAAAGTATGGTTCATGTCCTCTGCTTTGGTAGGTGGAGACCAACTTCGCTTCCGTCGTTATATGAATTTAAAGCTGAATTGCTCTCGGTATTTACAGGTTTTTTTCTCCACTTTAGGGCTTGACATTAACTTTTGTCACAAGAAGCACATGAGCTCCTAAGTTGTAAAAGGAAGGAGCACACAAAGAACTTTATGGGCACAATGAAAATTGATCAAATAATGTTGTCTTATCGGTCGACGTAAATACTATTATTTTAAATTGACCCTATTGAAGGAAAACAGCCTTTTTAGAGAACATCAACCGGTAATTTATTGACGGTCTCTTATTCAACACCCGACGTTGACAGTGAAGGTGCCGCTTAGATTTAACCGCGCTGTTGTTGTTATTCCCAGCTATGGAGAGTGAGGAGACACCAGTAGATCTGCAGCATATGTCCGTCAAACTAAAACTAACTTTACGACGATATTTACATGAAAAAACATTTGTTGCCTTGGCTGATTTTTTTTTTTTATGCGCACATGTGCCCCTAAATACATTTTACAATTCGCACACATCTATTTTTAGTTGCAAATGCGAGTGAAACGGTCGCACTGTCGAGCGCTGCACTTCCTGGAACCACCACTTGCGCAGTAGCGTTGTACACATTCGGCGGGAGAGTCCCAATCTTAGTACGCCCATAGGCTGTATCAAGTGTCAATCATAGAAAACATGAACTTCCTAATAAATTTTAAAAATGGAGCTGTACAGAAAAAAAGAGGACTTGAGCACAACCCAGTCTGACAGTAACTACATGTCAACATCACAACCAGGGGGGAGAAACATTTATATTCTGTGTCATTAATTTCTAAAGTTTATCCACAGCTCCATAGAGATTGCTGGAGGAGGCGGGATTTATGACCTATATTGCAGGCCGTCACTAGAGGGTGCTGTTCTCGGGGTGGCTCTACCCAGTGAAGAGGCAGACGGCGTCAATTCTTTATACAGTCTACAGTGGAGACACACCTTCCTTCAGCTCGTTACTATCAGATCGTCTTACGTATCAAAACAGTCGACAGTCTGCACAGGAACGGAAAGAAGCTGGTGGACATCGACACATTGACTTGAGTGGGTATGATCAGCGGATACGGCCTTTTCATTGCCGTTCCAGATGTGGTGGAAATTGGGGGTACAACATCTAGAAGTCAAGACCACATGTGAAGTCAACTTTCAGGTCGCAGTTCTTCGTTAAGTGATGCAGAAGGTTTAGAGTCTGGTGGAGATTTATTTCTTGGTGTCACCGTCAAATATTAAAGGTACAAAGTGACCGGTTTAGTCCACCATACAGGTGCAGGCGAGTTCTCTTGTTGTGGGACAGATCCAAGTCTTCAGTCCCATCCTGAGGCTACATGCTGGCAGGGCACAAAGAAGACCAAGAAGTCAGATAGGGGTCAGTTTCCCAGCCATCCAGGGAGGCCGGGACCTGAGACCTCCTCTGAGGGCGCCCATCTGACGCCTAATCCCCAGGAAATACAGGCAGGTTTCCCCCCCTCCTCCACCTCTTTCCCTCCTCCCCACCACCGTCCATCCATCCATCCTTTCCTCTGTGCTTCTCCTCGAAGGCAGAAAAGCTCCGTAAATTCAAAGCATCTGTACGGGCAAGGGCCAATCTGAGGGCCGCCTTTCCCAGAGCCCGCGCAGATGAAATTTTATTCTTTGCACGAAAAACTTACAGGGGGAGGGGGAGAAAAAACAGAAAATAAAGTAAAGCAAACAGTGGGGGAAGATCAAGAGGGAGAGAAGATGAGGGGTAAGGAGCTGGTCATCAGAGATCTGAACCGTTCTTTCTCTCTGCGTTCATGAGAAGAAAGTTATTTTCTGTCCTTTATGGCGCTGAGTCCAGAGTGATATCAGCTGAAGTCTGTTCCTATCTGCAGCTGATATCAGTCCAACACGCTGACGTCATCAGGCCGGCTGGATGGGAGTTTGAGTCAAAGCTAAAGCAAAGTTCTTCTGGAGAGTTTGGGATCTTTGTAACTTTTCCAGGATGGTGACGAACATCGTGTGACTTTTCACTGACCTCAAGAGACTTTATGGGTGTGTGATGCATAAAAGCTGCTCTAAGTTTCTATAATATATTTAGGGCTCGAGACGATTCTGCAAGCAGCGAGCGAGAGCCCTATTGAAATTGCCTGTCTTAAATAATTGTATTTTGCTCTGCCCCTAAATATATATATATAAAAAAGGACTCACTAGCGCACCCTACAGTTTTCATGCTTGGAGAGTTTCCTGTATAACTTCCTGTACACTGGTTCCACCTCCACCAGATTTTAAACAATACTTTATTTATGAACATTATTCAAACTTTATTTTTATCATACCATACTATAACATTTTAGCGTACTAAACTGTGATATTTTATCAAACTTAAGCATACTTTAACATACTATAAAGTGATATTTTTATCATACTAAACTATGACATTTTTTCATTATACAATACTATGATTTTTTTCATACTATACAATGACATTGTTTATCATATTATAGTATAATTGTTTTATCATACTATAATATGTCTCTTTTAATCATACTAAACTATGACATTTTTTTCATACTATTCTATGACTTTTTTTAACATGTATTGCTCTGACTTTTTATCATGCTATACTATGGCTTTTTGATTATACAAACTATGACATTTTTTCATACTTTCCTTTGATTTTTTGTAACACGATACAAAGAAATTTTCATCATACTATACTATGACATTTTATCATACAAGCTATGATAGTTTTAACATACTAAACTATGACATTTTTTATCAACTAAACCATGACATATTTTGTTATTCTATACTTTGATTTTTTTATCATAATATACTATGACATTTTTTATCATAATAAACTATGACACTTTTGTTTTACAAAAATTTTAAATTTTTATTATACTATACTTAGACTTTTTTTTTTCGTTCTACATTTTGAATTTTATCATACAATACTACGCCATTTCTAACATAATATACTTTTGCATTTTTCCATACTATAATTGGAAATTTTTAACATATTTTACAATGACATTTTATCAGTATTAACATTTGAATTTTGATTGTACTTTACTATGACTTTTTTTTCTTACTCTACTCTGACATTTTTTTAATCCTAAAAAGTGAAATTAATATCATACTATGCGAATAATTTTTTTTTTGTACTATACTTAAATTTCAAATTTTTATCATACAATACTATGATGTCTTTTATCAAACTATACTGTGAAATATTTTCAAACTTAGTTTTGAATTTTTGTCATACTATGCTATGACATTTCTAACATTCTGTACTATTACATCTTTTACTATGCTTTGCTTTGATTTTATTGTTCATACTTTACTGACATTTTAAACATACTATAGTATGACTTCTTTTTTCATTCAAAATTTTAAATTATTATCATACTATACTATGACATATTCTAACATACTATACTATGACATTTTATTCAAGTAAAATGTGAAATTTTTAATCATGCTGTTCTATGACATTTTTTTATTCTTAAATTTAAAATTTTTATCATACTATACTGTGATGTTTTTTTTAATCATACTATACTTTAACATTTCTAACAAACTTTACTATGACATTTTCTACCATGCCATACTTAGATTTTTTTGTTCCTACTTTACTGACATTTTAAACATACTATAGTATGACTTTTTTTTTCATACCAAAATTTAAAATTTTTATCATGCTATACTATGACATATTCTAACATACTTTAATAAAATATGACATTTTATTCAAGTAAAATTTGAAATTTTTAATCATGCTATACTATGTTTTTTTCATACTATACTCTGACATTTTTTATCCTTAAAAGGGAAATTAATATCATACTATGCGAATATATTTTTATTGTTCTATACTATGACATTCTCTGACAAACTGTAGTATGATATTTAATAAAAGTAAAATTTGAAATTTTTATCAAGCTATACTATGACATTTTTTCATACTTAAATATGATTTTTTTATCATACAATACTATGATGTTTTTTTTTTTATCATTCTATACTATGACATTTCCAACAAACTTTACTATGACATCTTTTACCATGCTCT
Source organism: Xyrichtys novacula (assembly GCA_962446985.1). Classification (NCBI taxonomy): domain Eukaryota; kingdom Metazoa; phylum Chordata; class Actinopteri; order Labriformes; family Labridae; genus Xyrichtys; species Xyrichtys novacula. Next base: position 12,122,109 of record OY660872.1, read on the forward strand.
ACTATGATTTTTTTGTTCATACTTTACTGACATTTTTATCATGCTATACTATGACATTTTATTCAAGTAAAATTTTAAAATATTTATCATACTATACTATGACATTTTTTTAATACTATTCTATGATATTTTTTTATTCTTAAATTTCAAATTTTTATCATACAATACTATGATGTTTTTTATCATACTATACTGTGACTTTTTTAAACTTAATTTTGAATTCTTATCATACTACACTTTTATGGTATTATCATACTATACTATAACATTTCTAACATTCTGTACTATGACATCTTTAACCATGCTTTACTATGATTTTTTTGTTCATACTTTACTGACATTTTAAACATACTATAGTATGAAATTTTCTTTTTCAGTCAAAATTTTAAATTTTTATCATACTATACTATGAGATTTTTATCATGCTATACTATGACATTTTTATCATGCTATACTATGACATTTTTATTCAAACTATAATATGATATTTTTATCATACTATACTATGACATTATAATTGTACTGTTCTATGATCTTTCAACATACTAAACTATGGTATTTTTATTATTCTATACTTCTTTACCACTAAACTAAGGGAGAAATAAGGAGACACCACACAGTCTAACACAAAGAGAAATCACTTTTTAATCACATTTGGAATCACACTATCAGGCTACTGCTGCTCCACTGCAGAACATTACACTGGGGTGAGAGAAAGAGCCAACCATATGTCCTCTGCTCCCTTTACTACAGCAACTGGAAGTGATGGGCATCCTGCAAAGAGAGTGAAGCACACCCAAATACACTCTAGCACAGACACTCCCACGCCGACACAGAAACTTCACCAAGTTTCTGACTCCTTCTATTAGATGAAGCTAACCCCATGAAACTGTGAACATAGAGCAGGAAATAAAACATCCTGGAAGTATCTTCGTGAGCACGGTCAGAGTTTGTGTGCCTCAGAGATGGTCCAATAGTAGCCTTTGGCTGTTTGTGGTCAGAGATGGTTTTTATGTGGTTGAGGATAAGTTTGGAGCAGAAATGTGATGATTTCCAAGAAGAAAGGAGATGGATCTACACATAAAAGGAAACGAAAAGGGTTTGACCTCATGGGGACAGAGTCAGTTATTTTTGATCTGGGTTCGAATGAGACGAGTCAAGCAGAGAGAGAGAGAGAGAGAGAGAGAGTCACATGCTTGAGCAGAAATTAACATTTGGAAAAACAATCTTTTAACATTAAAACTTCACATCTTTGTATTTTGTGCTTTTGGCCAACGTTGCATTGATTCATTATTGATGGTATAGAAAGGTCAAATGAGGGTTTAAAGGGATATTCTGACATAAAATTAAGTAAGGGTCAAACACACCGTAACATCGAGTTAGACACCGTCAAGAGATGAATGTTGCCGACTGCTTGCTTCTCTAGTTATACCAACTTTAATAGCAATACAAAGAGCCATGCACTCAACCAAAAGACCAGTGTCTTTTGTGGTCCCAGGGCCCCAGCCATAGTACTAGACACCAAACATCTTTTTAGCTTTGCCTAATTTCTTTACCAAAGAGACTAAACACAACTCACTGTCTCTATTCCAACAGCCGCTTGTTTGTACGGAGACCTCTGGGGCGAGCCCATCGACTACAGAGGAGTTTCGCAGCTCAAGGAAGAACATTTATGATCATTTCTTTATCATTTCCTTTAAGTAATAATCATCATATTATTCATTTTGCACTGCAGATGCTGTAGTTCTTCTGCTTTAGCGTCTCAGTCTGATTGTATTTCCATGAAGAAATGATCATAAATGTTCTTCCTTGAGCTGCGAAACCCCGCTAGAGTCAATGGACTCGCCCAGAGGTCAAACAAGCGGCTGCTGGAAGAGAGTAGGTGAGTTGTGTTTAGTCTCTTTTCTAAAGATACTTGGCAAAGTTAAAAAGATGTTTGGTGGCTAGTACTATGGCTGGGACCCTATATGTCCTGTTGATGAAGTTAGGTGCTGCTCTGAGCATTATTTGTGGTTATAGAGTGGCGTTTTGGTTGAGCACTTGTTACAGTGTGTTTGACCGTAACTTAATTTTACGCCGGAATATCCCTTTAAGATTTCTATCAATAGTTCAAAAAGACTACAGGTCCCTGATTCAGTATAATAAAGTCATCATAAGTATTCCCATCCATCACCCCTTATTTTAGTCTCCTTCCTTACCGACTCGCCCACATTATGAAGTGACTTATCTGGTCATGGTCTGAGTTTTCTCTCTGAATCAAAGGAATCTGCTGCAGGATCAGAGTTAACAAACTACCTGCCCAACCGGCGTTTCAGCAGGTTACTGAAAGGAAGCTCGGCTGAAGTCCGACGGCCTATCATGAGCTTGTGTCCCTTAATCCCATGATCCACAACCATTAAACACGGCTAAAGGAGGGATATCCACATCCACAAACACTGGGACAGACGGCTGACGTCCTCACTGTGCCACCCTGTCCTCACTCGTCCTGTGAGCGTCTGATTCTGGTACCAGGAGATAACTCGGAGGGCCGCTGCCTCTGACGCTCTCCTGCCACCTCGAAAGGGTTAAAGTGGCTCCCAGGCTGGCCACATCACACTGTTGGGTCATTTAGTGCAGGAAACCTGATAGTTTGGCTCCTTTTGATGGCCTGATTCCCGGGCTTAGGAGAATAAATTAAATGCAATCCCTGCGTAGGCCTCAGCTGCAGCGGCAGGGCATGCTGATTTAGGATTTTCATCTGGGGAGCTTTTCTCTCCCTTCCTGCTCTCCTTCCCGCCCAACCCCCCTCATACACGGGAATACGGTGACTCTGGTTTAAAAAACAGCTTTTGTGAGGCTGTAATGAAGGCTGAGAGCAGCTGTCAGTCAGTGTGAGCTGTCAGAGGAGAAGAGGAGGGTAAAGCATGCAGAGAAAACACAGATAAAGATGGAGATGTGAGACAGAGTCTGAGATCCAGAATATTCAGTCCTGATCCCTGATGCCCCTGTCACAGTGTGAGGGGCTTTAGTAGAGCTACCAGTCTTAGGGCAGAGGGGGCGATGACAAGCCTGTGATGTGTGTTTAGACTGCTGATGGGTTTCCTGTTTGAGTGGCAGATCTGTGTCTGTTTGTGGACCTGTACTCTGAAACCAACAGGAAGTTATAAGTATCAGGCTGAGTGTTAAAATTTTACATATTTTTGTGATTTTCAGGGTTTATATTTGAATGAACTTCTCCTAGAGGGTTTATCCTCTTAACTGTGTGTCATAGACAACTGAAGATTGTAGGGCTGGGACGATATGCTTCTCTCCCAATTCGATTCTTCTACGATTTTTTGGATGCCAATTTGTTTGAAATTGCGATTCTACGATATTGTCGATTTTCTTGATTTTTAATTAGCATTTTTAACTCCAGTGACACAGTTGAATGGTTGTGATTGTCTTCTGACTATCGATTTTTGAACATAAAAATTGATTTCAAAATTGTAAAACAAAAAATCACGATACTTGTGTGAATCGATTTTTTCTCCCATCCCTAGAGGACCTTCATATTCCAATGTTTCATCCTGGTCACAGTGCCCTCTACTGGCAGCAGCTGAAGACTTAAATTTTCATTAGAGGGCGTGGTGATCATCATAGAGTATTTTAGTATAATTTTAGCTCAATCTAATCTTTAGATATCTTAGTTTTAAAGTTTCAGTGTAAATCGATTAAAGTCACCGTATTGTAAGTGCCGACTCAACCTACCTTTGGCCAATTCTGTATTCTTCATAACTTATAAATAACCACGTTACAAAAAATTCATTCCTGAGACAAAAACCGTCTTTTGAACAGGGCTGTAAACGCGTTTATTTTTGCTCTCACTGGTGTGTGGTTGCCAGTGCTTTTGTTGTCAGCCTCTGGAGTGTCAAAATTCTACATATTTTTAGTGATTTTCAGGGTTTATGTTTAAATTAACTTCTCCAACTGAAGGTCACATTTATTAAAAGTTTTAAACTTTGTCAAAACAGGAAGTAGTTTTTATCTCAGCCAAATGCACCACACATAACAAGGGTCCCAGACTGAACACATTCATATACCAATGTTTCATTCTGGACCCAGCGCCCTCTACTGGCAGCAGCTGAAAAACCTTTGATTTTCCATTAGAGGGCGTGGTCATCATTACAGTGTATTATAATATAATTTTTCTGTCTCCGCTCAATCAAAACTTCAGATATCTGCACAAAAGCCAAAATATCAAAACTGCTGAAATGCTTTTGTTTTGTAGACTAAAACCAGAACCAGAATCTTATTTTCAGTGGATCGGGACATGTTGAATTCAGACTCTGTACATATTATTGACAAAAGACTTCATTTTTATCATGAAAGTCCACTAATAAGTCAGATATGGACAAAGAAAACATGAAGAAAAACTGAGTTGAGCAGTTAGAAAGATGGACACATGATGAAATATTGAACAAATTTTGAGAAAACATAAATGAAAGATGTTGCTGAATACAGGAAAATCTACAGCAGTCTGACGCTCAAGACAAAATCAGAGGATTTACTGTAATTAAGAAATTAAATAAGCCTTAAATGACCTTGACTGTGAAAATGATTTTATTAAAATGAATAACAGAAACATTTTTTTAACTTGTTAAACCAAAAACTGAATCAAACTTTGTTTTTATGTGTTTTATTTTTTACAAGTTTGATTTTTTTTTAAACTCAGTTATGAATTATAACAACGACACAGTCAACAGTGGATCTAAATGAGTCATGTAATGTTAATTTAATAGTCTGGTGCTCTCCTTTCCTCGCTCGCTTTCATCTGTAACCTGCGAGTTCCTCCTGTTTGATACATGAGGGTCGGTGGGTGGTCGCGCTCGTCTTCGCCGTCTTCATCCACGGTTTGGTGAGCGGTCAAAACGGAACAAACTTTCATTACAGTGGAATAAAGTAAAACCGCGTCTGTCCTCGGAGGACTTTCAGCCTTCGGCGGTCAGTAAAGTGAAAAAAAATGCTGACCTTGTGTTTCTTGTTTTCATATCTCTGTCCTTCTTCTACCTTCTGAAACAGAAAGAAATAAACTTCAGAGTTTGAAAACCAAAAGTTCAACCAGGAGCTTTACTGAATAAAACACTATTTTTTAAAATCATAACTTGGTACCAGCTGATAAACTAAAGTTCTGTTATTTTGTCATTTTCAGCTAAAACAATAAAATAGAAAACCCACAGAGACAATGGGACATATGGAAATATTAATCTACATTTTGGATGAATTAATAGCAGCTGTATGTTAAGTCTCAGTTCTCAGCTGACAGTTAACTATTTAACATCATTTTTAACAACATGACTAAGTTACATATTATTCTCCAGCAGCCCAGATTTGAGGCCTTTTATTTCAGATGAATTTAATATAAGTAAAATACGAGGCTAAGCTGAAACACATTAAAAATAATCACATTAGAGAGTGAGAAAAATGAAACAGTGAAAGTCACGAATGACGGCTGAATGCTAACATCAGCTGTTTAAAGTGAAGCAGGATGTGAAAACGTGACAAAGATTGAGGACAGTTTTGGAAAGTAGTTTTAAAGTTTCAGAGCAAATCGGTTAAAGTCACTGTATTGTAAATGCCGACTCAACCTACCTTTCACCAATCCTGTAACTTTAACAACTTAGAAATGAAGATGATACAAAAAAATGTAAACACGTTTATTTTTGCGCTCACTGGTGTGTGATTGCTGTTGCTTTTGTAGTCGGCCTCTAGTGGACACTCCAGGAAGTGCAGTTTTAAGCACTTGCAAAGTCGCCGCTTGGCTGCTACAGGTCATAAAACAGGAGAAGAAGAAGCCGACTGCTAGCGAGCTACATAAAGCACTGAGAGCTGATTAGGCTTCTTCAGCTGATGTTCGGGATTTATTGGGATTTATTAGGTAAATTTTTATGTAAAGTTGTGTTTTAAAGTACTTTATTGTTTCCCCTTTTTGGTTTTTAGTTTTCCAGGGACAAAAACTAGCCTTGCTGGCTAACTCTGGCTCACTTACAGTTTTCTTTTTACTCTGTTGATTCGTGGTGCACTGTCCCTTTAAAATAAACCAATTATATTAGAGTATTATTAAAAATGAATGAGGGCATGTAAGTTAACAGTGTGGCTCAACCCTTGTCTTTAAGTCTCCTCAATATGAGACTGATTGTGATGCACTTTCAAGCTTTTCAATAACGATCACTGTAACATTATCGTAAATATCTGATATCGTCACAGCCCTACAAAACAGTGAAAAAAGTGAAGGATGGACAACTTCACAAAATAAAACTTCAGAAACATCAAAAAATGAAAGAAAAGGGGGAAAGTAGGCTGGCTGCTCAAAATACACCTGCAGTTACAGCTTGTGGCCACAGGTGCCGCCAAAGACAACAAATTTGAGCTTTAGAGTTCTGTTTGACCTGCTGGTGAAAAACTGTGATAAGAGGTGAGTTCCTCCTCATGGGAACAGGACAACAGGTCAGGAGATGCTTCACTGGACTGCTGTAAATTGCTTTTATTGGCCTTGCAGAGGTCCCGGGGTCAGACTCGGGTTATTCAAAGTCTCCAGACCCAATCAAATTCACATGAGTTATACGCACGCAAGATCTTTGTTACTTCTTGTTCACACACACACAAACCCAAACAGACACACAGTTGGGCTGTATCTCTTTGTCTGTGGGGTTAATCTGAGGGTCAGATCAAAGGGTCAGGTCCAGGAGATAAACCCCGGCCCTGGAGGTTGCAGCCTCCTTCTCTCTGTATATCTGCAAATCATTAAGCTCAAGGTGATTCACGGCAGCTAACCGAGTCGCCCCGGAGGATTGTGGGCCAGATAGCGGAGGATTTGTCCGAGCCGAAGCTGCCACTCACTCTGAAGATAGTCTGTCGCTGAGCTTTGAGCCTCTGCATGCTCTGAAGCAGACATGAGAGCCACTCAAGACACCCCCGGAGATAAAAGACCCCCTCACCCCTGACAGGACGGGATCTCATGCCGCAAACACACACAAATTATCCTCTGCTTGCTTTGTATGAGGGATCTCCAGGGAGGAATCCTTTTGAAAGGACCAAACATTCACCCCGCTTGAATGTCTGCAGGGTTTATTAAGCAGAAAATTTTCAATGGGAAGCAAAAGGCCGTGCTTGTTGCTGCTTGATTCGGGATACACTTCTAACAATGTCTACAGGGGCGGATGAATGGGTTCGTGTCATCGCTGCTGACACGCTAAATGGAGGGTATCAAAGCGAGGAGGTTTGGCATGGAGGGAGGGCCGGAGTGAGCAAGAAAGGAAAAGAAAGAGAGAGAGAGAGGGAGGGAGGGAGAGGCGCAGGAGAGATAAGAGCGAGAACAAGAAAGTGGAGGAGAGCGAGCCGCGAGTACGGGAACATCTGTGAGGCTTCAAACGGAGACAATGGGAACGTTTAAAGGGGAAGTTTGTGTGTTTTCAAAGAGGACCTGAGACTACAGCAGGAGGGTCGGAGGTTCCTATCGTGATAAAAATGACTCACATTGATATTTCGATCTTAAACTATATTCACGCTCATTTTTACTGTATTCTTTTAGGCGTGCTAGTAAGCTCGACTCGTGTCCTAAGACATGGGGGCATGAAACTAGCTGAGGATCCTTTTGAATGTTGGTTTACAAAACATGTCGACTACAAAAGCTACAAATCCACACGACAGACACTTGACCTCCAGCTCCTTTATTGTGTTATGGCTCTATGATGTCCCACTGCTGGACTACACTGCAGGTTATATCATCTCATCCAATCCAATCCATTTTATTTATACAGCACAATCTAAGCAAACGCAAGGTTTCCAAGGTGCTGCACAGCAAGATAAAAATACAATAAATAACACAATAGAAGCACAGTAGATAAGGTAAAAATAAAATGAGATAAAACACGGTAAAATCAAATAAAACAATAAAATCAAATAAAATAAATGAAGTTAACCTCCTACTGTTTATGTTATTGTTATGCTACTTAGGGCCTGATCTACTAAGATCCAAAGAGCGAGCGCTAAATTGCGTGTGCAAACTAAAAAATTGCACATGCTATTAGTGGGCGTGTTGCAGTATCATTGTGTGTGCAGTTGATGGCGGGAGCAAAAGTGGTGCTTTAAAGGAGGATTTTGCATGCGCTATCGGCCGTCACCATTGAGAGTTTGTGAGAGCAGAGTGTTTGAAGCCATGGAGTCGCACATATCGTATTGGGCAACTGCATAAAAGGCAAGGCAAGTTTATTTGTATTGCACAATTCATACACAAGGCAACACCAAGTGCTTTACAGATGCAAAAAGATATACTAAAAATCTAAAAAGGGATTAAAACGATTCAAAATCAATAAGGCAAACAGATACATGTATTTGTCTGTTCTGTGTTTGACCCAAATTTACCCGAAAAGTTTGCACATGCCTTTCAAACGTGTATAGACGCAAAACAGCACCTGCAATCGGTTTCCGGGTTTGATAGATCACACTGCGGGTGCAAAATGATTTCATTTGCATCTGCTCCTCCCAGAATTTTGCGCGTTCTGATGATCTACATACATTCTGCATATTCACGAAGGCAAACACGCTAAATTGTTTGTGCGCGCTGTTTTGCTCATTTGACAGACGCAATCCTCGGTTGCCTTTTTTTTTTTGTTTGTTTTGTTTTTCTTCACTTTTATTTTTGTGGGGGGGTTTATTTCCACTTGTTTTAGTCAGTTGGTAAGCTCACCACTGACCAGGGCTCCCTCGGCCTGATGGGTATTGAAGTCACTGGAGTCTCTGTTGCACTCTCCTCGATGAAGCAGCGGCAGGAGGTGGAGGGTGCCGATGATTTAGGCCTGGCTCCCCGGAGACACCAGTGGGAGTCTGCTTGTGCAGCTGCCGGAGTCCCAGTGGTGACGGAGCCGGTCCACGGAAGGGTGGGGTTGTTGGTGGTGCACGCCAAACTCTGGTCTCCTGTGCCGTACGCCCTGAAGTGAGCGATAAATTTTAACTGCGTGGTGGCCACACTGAGAAAATCCATCAGGGTCTTGAAGATCCTGTCTACCGTAGTTTAGAGACGGTGGAGAGGCAGGACCATAGACTTTATATACTATAGACAACTTGGTTCCGTCTTCTAACTACATGTCAACATCGCAACCAGGGGGAGAAACAATTTATATTCTGTGTAATAAATTTCTAAAGTTTGTCCACAACTCCATAGGGATTGCTGGAGGAGGCGGGATTTATGACCTATACTGCAGCCCGTCACCAGAGGGAGCTGTTCTCGGAACACAGTTTTGAAATTTGGCGGCTTGCTGGTGTGATTCACCTCATGGCTTCCGGGTTTTTCCCCCACTCGATTTTGTGGCGATCCACAAACTTAACGGTTAAAAATGTGTACGTGTGTTTTTAAAAATGAGCTGAATAAAAGTGGGGGTAGGCGGGTGGATGTTTTTAGAAGAATTAAATAGTTAAACACAGTGATTTTGTTGAGAGAGTCTGTGCCGCCGAGATTAAGGACAGTCACCTCTTTGCCAGGCGCCCACTCCAACAGCTGAGCTCAACTGGTGAAAATACCCAGGAAAATTCTGTCTCTTTTTTTATACATTGTTCAAAAAAATCAAACAAGCAATCATGACAACATGTGACAAACCATCCCACCGCCCTGACACCACCCCACGGTGCTGCTCCTGGTTCTTTTGTGACTGTGACACCTGTGAAGGCCGGGGGTGGGAAGTCAGCCTCCGGCTAATTGGGATCCCAACCTTCTTTGGAGGAGCGTGAGGACTCTCACCTCGGAGCTTTGACACCTTTAGAAGGAGACAGGTGACGCCAAGGTGCCCCCCACCCAAGAAGAGAGCAAAGGTGGAAGAGAGGGGGGAGAGAAGAAAGGGTGGAGGTAGCATTAGGGTGCACCTCAGGGCAGCTTTGGCGCCATGACTCAGGTTCGTCTCTGTGTTGGTGTGAATGCTGCCGTACCTGTGTGGGTCTGTATTCGTGCATATACATGTGGAAGCCTGCACACTTTAAACACAGGGAGGTGAGTGTGTGTTCTCCGGGTCCGACCTTGTGTTGCTCATTCCAGGTATGCAGTGGGGTGTGTAACAGGGTGTGACCACTGCATGAAAACGCTGGCAACAATGACGAACTGTTTCAAAACTTTCTTTTCCAGGCTGATTTAACTCCTTCTGCGTGAGGTTTGAGGAAATATACAAAGTTACTTTGACATTTCTATAAATAGTCAGAAACCTGAAGACCAGTTCAGACCCAGAACGACCGGACGGCCCACTAACTGTCACATACTTTTCAGTCTCTCAGATTAAGTCAATACACAAGACAATATACTAAATCCCACATCCCACACAAGCATCAGCATCAAAACAGATGTCAGTGAAAACAAACAGCCCCCGCCGCCGCCGTCTCAAACAGACAGACATGTACAAAGGGACTCTCCAGTTCGTCTTTAACCACAATTAAAAGTTTAGTGCTCTACAAATATTGTCTGCTGTTGCGTTTGGAAACTTACAGAGAGAAATAACAAACTTTATGAATGTGCCAGACAGGATGTGGGTAATCTTGGTATTGAGAGTTAATTAATGTTGTTATGCATTTTTAACCAATCAGAATCAACTATTTAACAAGTCAGATGATTGATGAGAAGGCCTGATGAGAACACAGAAACACAGTTATACAATTATAGTTAAAATACATGTTTTGCTTAAAGAGCCGGCCCAAGGCATAGATAGATGGATGGATGGATGGATAGGTGGATGGATGGATAGATAGATAGATAGATAGATAAACACCCTAAAGCGCTCCGTCCTCCACCGTAAGAAGAGGAGACGCTTCGATCTGTTGCTCCTCTGGGCGGACAGAGACCCATGCAAAGGGTGTCTGGTGTTGCTGAGGATTGCGTTCACTTTCCTCCTCATACACCTCTCTACAACAGCTCCCACGGCGGCCGATCACTGACCCCGCCTTCGTCACTAGCTCATCCAGCCTGTTACAGTTCCTGGAGGAGATGTTTTTGCCCCAGCAGATAACAGTATAGAAAAGAACAGCCACAACAACAGACAACAGACAACATTCGAACAAACTAAGCGCCTGCTGAGGGCCCTGCATGTATGAGTGATGCTTTCTGTATCATCAAATATATGTTATTGTGAAAATAAAATCAAGTAAAAACATTTATGTGCTGCTGCTGATGTAGGCCTCTGATTCTTACTGCCGATATGTCAAAGCTCCGTTACCGTTATGTGCCTTCTGCTGTGCAATGTGCGCTGAGCATCCAAAGCGCAGGTCTTTAAAAATGTCGCAAAAAAGGACATATCCTTCAGGAGCAGAGAAAAGAAAGAGGAAGAAGAGAAAAAACGCCAAGATAAATGTATGTTTGCATAAACAAAGAGCAGAAACAGAGGGCCCCAAAATCAAATTTTGCTTAAGTAAGTAGGTAAACTTTATTCGTATAGCACTTTTCTCAGACAAAAAAGTCACAAAGTGCTTCACACAGACAGAAATAATAATGTACATACAAATGAAAAGGCAAAGACAACAACATTTAAACAGACATAGCAGCCCCAAAACAATTAGACAAACGCCTGAGCAAATAAGTTTGGAGTCGGCTTTTAAAGGAGTCAACAGAGTCAATTAAGCGCAGAGAGAAGAAGATCATTCCAGAGCCTGGGAGCAACAGCCTGGAAGGATCGGTCTCCTCCGGTCTGAAAACGAGTGCACAGAACCATCAGCAGATTCTGATCCACAGACCTCAGAGCCTGAGAGGGGGTGTAAGGCTGGATCAGATCACAAATATAGGATGGAGCCTGACCATGCAAAGCTCTAAATGTTAGGACCAGAATTTTAAAACTGATCCTAGAGGACACAGGCAGCTTTAAGAATAGGGGATATGTGGGTCCTCCTATTAGTGCGGGTTAGAATTCTTGCTGCAGAGTTACAAGGCCCCGTTGAGGGTTGGGCCGGCTCTGTTTGCTTCTCATCAAACACCTTTTGTTCTGATCTGAACGACGGGGGCGACTGGATCAGGAGATCCAAGATTAGAAACCTAAATTTTATTATCTAAAAAAGAAAATCAGATCTAGATGATTCAATTCAAACTGTGTCAGACTTTGTCCTTCACATGTTCAGTTCTTTAGTATGTCATTATTAATAAGATTAAATCATCGAGGATTAAAGGATTACCAGATCTGAAACTCTGACTGTTAGCATGACTACGATAAATGACCGAACAGTGTTTGTTTTCAGATTCAATTTCATTCTCATAAAAAAGGGATTTCTACTATTTATTCGATTTTCTTCCCATGCCTTGAGATCATTTATATTTCAGAGGACAGAGGACATTAAGAGATTTCGCTCTTCTAAGAGGAATATTGTCCAAAAGCCGGAGCCCCTTTGCAGATTACATCTATCAGCATTCGCTCGGTGTTCACTTTCAAACGCTGGGTGTGACCCTAAATCCGCTGAGCCGCGCCGACGCCGCCGTCTTCAGCCAGCTGATTTCCTGACACATCAGAGGCCAGGAGTCAGACGCTAACAGATGGAGATCAACGCGGGGGCTTTGCAGTTGCATCACTGGTCTCCACGGTAACCATGTCAGCCCAACAGTGAGTTAATCAGCAGGTATGATGGCCCTGTGGTGTCATCAAGTGTTCAGTGATGTCATGAAGGAGGCGTGTCTAACAGCTTACTAATGAGAGTAACTCTGCACACCTGGACCTCGGGTTTGGTTCCGTTTGAGTTCTGTTAGCGTGAAACAACACACAATATCTCAATATCATGTGGTTAAATATCTGATTTGATTGAATTTGATTTAATTAAGCGTTATTTTGAACTTAGTCCATGCTGTGTCTCCGTCTTTGCCGTGATCTCCTGAGGCGAAAAATTAATCAAATTTAAGAGTCTTGCAAAAACATTTTCCGTATCATGCTAGCTCACCTTTAATTTATGTTATTTGTTATTTCAGTCATCATTAAAGCTCCAGTGAGGAACTTTTTAACTGGTTATGAGATAGACAGAAATGAATAATGAGGCCAATTTATGACCAACAAACACGAATAAGGTCATTAAAAAAACGTCTGATGATTTAAGATCAGCAATCGACTTAAAGTTACTCACTGGAGCTTTAAATTAAATCTAAACGTAAATTAAAGCGATTAACTCCAGGAGGTAGTTTCTTTTTTCAAGCTTTTATTTTGTAAAACAAAAAGACAAACATGAAAATATAGTCGACTTAAGAGTCGCCCTGTGTCGACTGCCTGTAGTTAAGTCCCCCCCCACTCCATGTAAACAGATGGGACATGGGTCAATCTTTATAGACATATAACTACATATTAAATAAACCTCTCCTACACATTTTTAATATCACTAAAGTCAGTTGTTTCAAAGCTGAATTTTTAAGTTTAAGTTTAAGTTGGATCAGTGATTTTTTGGATGTTTTCATGGTCACTTCCACTGATTGGTCCCGACTGCACCAGGGCGAGATTTCAGCACCTGCCGGAGAAAAGTTAGCTTCACTTTTGGACTATGTGTGGAGATGCATGGTCCATTTTTTGTACAATCAGCAGTTGAACAGAACATGCAGTTTTTGTTATATAACATGCACAGATTGTTCCATATGGAGATGATAGGTGAAGATTGTGACACATAGAAACCGTAATAAGAGACCCAATTCTAACATATGTAGGTGGACTGGATGTCCTACCTGACAACATTTAGTTGGCTCCTCCTGTTTGGGGAATCTGTCGAACACTAAGTCTAGTCCATCTCAACAACTCACCTCTATACCTGTTTACTCTCCTTAATATCAGAACCACTTCCAAAACATTTTGTGAACTATTCTTTTATTTATTTGTTATTATTTTCTTTTTCTTTCTGTTGCCCTCACTTTGATTATATTATCTTTATATTATCTTGTACTAATCTGTTCATAAATTGTCTAGAGTATGGCCTGTTTGTCTGATGTTATAACTAAACTCTAACATCTATTTTTATTTGGCACACTTTGAGGGTAAATCACACTTAATTATAGGGTAATTATATATATCAAAAGTGCGTACAACGTATCCTCACCTGAAGATGCTTTATCATTTGAATTTATGTCAATCGTGAGGAGTCATGTTCTCTGTTCCATTCAAAAGAAAAAAAATATATAAATATGTAATGTAAACATCTTTAAAATCTGTGCTTGTATACTTCCAAATAAAAATAATTCATAAGAAAAAAAAAGTTTAAGTACCTGTGGGACTCCTGCTCTCTATGATTAAGTGTTTTTATCGTGTTGTGTTGCCAAGTGGTGGATAATTATTCATTCTCTCCTGTGATGTGGTTACAAGTTTGACAAGTGGACGATGAATTATTGTGAGAATTATTCTGGTGGTGCTGAGAGATGAAACATTTCTAACTCCTCGGGGGAATTGAAGAGTGGTGGTTACATCGGTGCGAATGTGTCGGACTCTCTGTTGGGACTTGTTAGCTGTGATTCTGCGGTTTGTGGAGCTGGTTAAGCTCCATGAGAAATTAGCAGATGAGGTTGAGAATAAACTGAGAAACAATCACGGATCTCCACAGAATGTTGAAAGCTTAATCAGGGTGTGGGATTATGTCATGTATTATGTTAAAAACAAACAGCAGGATTGTCTCAGCTCAGTTATGACACTCTCAAAACGGCACGAGCTCGATAGAGAAACACACTTGCCGTGAAAAAAAGCCTTTTAACTATTCTCACATGGACCAAATGAGAGAGCGAATCAGGATAATGGTCTTCATCTGGATCTAAAGCTGTCATATCTGGCACTGCACACGTTCATATCCTGACTCCACTGGCTGCACATGAGCTGATGGGAAATGCAAATTTTTGGTAGACATGCTAGCTCTCACCAGACACAAGAGAGATGAGTTAAAGATGGCGTCTTTTTATGTTTTTTCATCTCTCTTTCATCTCTGACCTCTCACATGAGAATAATCCAGTGATAACTCAGATCCAATTGTTTTTTATTATACACCTAGTTTTCTCACCCAAGATGCAACAGAATAATAGAATAAACAAGACATCTGCGAGGAGAATTTATGGGTTTCTTAAAAAAATATGGGCGGATAACATCCAAACAATAAAAGGCCAAGGGTAGCCTGTTTTCACAACTTTTCTGGTGTCGTGACCAGCGAAGAAATCCCAAAGAAATCCTCCGACCTTTCCCTTTCTTTTCTCTATAATCAAGTGCTGATTAACATTTATCTGCTCCAACTCCGACACAATACATTTGGATGCTGTTGCCATGGTTTCCAGTGCACAAACAAGCAGAGAATGTAGCGTTACAGGAAACTGGTTTAATACTTAAATGAAGTTTAAACCAGGTTTTAAAGCTGCTAAACGCTCAGATCTGACATTTGTTGGCGCACAAAACAGTCATGTGATGTTGACTGAAGTGAAGGAGTTGAGTAACCAGACAGAAAACCAGATCAGAAGCCAAATAGAGAGGACTCTGAGGCCTAATAGAGATTTGATTTGGTTTCACCACTTTAAGGAACTATTTCAAAGTTAAAGGGATATTCCAGCATAAAATTAAGTTAGGGTCAAACACACCATAACACCGAGTTAGACACCCCCTCCAGAGATGAATGTTGCCGACCGCTTGCTTCTCTAGTTATACCAACTTTAGTAACGACAACAGATAGCAATACACAGCGGTCTGAGGAGCCATAAACAAACCTCAACCAAAACGCCACAAATAATGCTCAGAACAGCACCTAACTTCATCAACAGGACATATAGGGTCCCAGCCATAGCACTGGCCAAGAAACATCTTTTTAACTTTGCCTAATTTCTTTAGCTAAGAGACTAAACACAACTCACCTACTCTCTTCCAGCAGCCGCTTGTTAGTAGTGCGACCTCAGGCCAGTCCATTACAGACTACAGCGGGGTGACGCAGCTCAAGGAAGAACATTTATGATCATTTCTTTATCATTTCCTTGAAGTAATAATCACCATATTAATCATTTTTCACTGCAGATGCGGTAGTTCTTCTACCTTAGCGTCTCGGTCTGATTGTATTTCCATAAAGTAATGATCATAAATGTTCTTCCTTGAGCTGCGGCACCCCGCTGTAGTCTGTAATGGACTGGCCTGAGGTCTCGCTACTAACAAGCGGCTGCTGGAAGAGAGTAGGTGAGTTGTGTGGAGGGGGTGTCTAACTCGGTGTAACAGTGTGTTTGACCCCAAAGTAATTTTACGCCAGAATATCCCTTTATCTAGTTAAGTTTTTTTCATTTCTGGATAAAATACTGAGCGGGAATCTTAAACACATTTAAAATGTTCATTATTGAATCAGTATGATCTCTTTAATCTGCCCCTTTAAACAGATGAGGACCCTGAAATTTATTAAAACCTGAGATTCAAAGTTTAGATTCTGATGTAAAAATGTCTAAAAATTCAGATCCAGATCCTCACAGATGTCTCTGCTCAGTCAGGCAGACGTGCAGCACGGCGAGGTAGGAAAACGCCCCTGAAGACGGATTATGTCTGAGGAAATCTACTGAGGAAGATGGACAGGTGGAGCCAGCCTGGTGGTCTTCAGATTGAACCAGAAGACAGACTTTGGTCCACTGTGTCTCTGTATGCATATGTAAACATGCGCCTGTGTGTACATGTGTGTATTTTCACACAGCGTTCGGTTTGTGTGTCTGTATGTCTGCTCGCTCAGGCCACACATGTTCGTCTTTGTCCGTGTCTTTGGGGTGTCAGGGTCTTGAAGCTTTAAGCCTTTTCTCCTTTATACCTTCAGGGAGACGGGACCTGAGGCCTCACACACACACACGCACACAGTCCACAGAGAGTGTGTGTGCATGTGTGTGTGTGTGTGTGTGTGTGTGCAGCGCTCAGACAGCAGGTCTGGGTGTCATCTATTCCCCCTTTTTGAGTTCAAAGTCTGGCAGAACAATGAGACACAATTAGCAGCTTACAGAAGGATCTGGGCCTTTCGCTGTGGGGTTAGTGGATATCTGTGTGTGTGTGTGTGTGTCTGTGTGAGTGTGTGTGTCTGTGTGTTTCTTTGTCTCTCTCTGCTCTTGCTTTCCGCCTCTTTTCCAAACAAAGGTGTTCAGAGGAGGAAACAAGGACAGAGGAGACTTCATCAGATTTAATGGACGGGCTTTAATTCAGGAGAGTGACGAGGATCAGGCGGCTCCTCCATTAACATGATGGATTTTAGAAAACTGTGTGGTCTGAGAGGAAATTAAACAAGGGTGACCATATTCTGATTCCCCAAAAAGAAGACACGACTACGAGGGGCGGAGACACGGAATCATGTGTAGTTAATTTTGAGGGTTTTTCGGGTCAGGTCGAGTGTTTTTTACACACTTCAAACTCATTTCGTCCACACGACACAAACTAAATTTGAAGGATTTTATAAACTCCCCTGAACAAGGACGGACAGCCCCCAAAAAGAGGACATGTCCGGGTAAGAAAGAATATATGGTCTCCCTAACGGGCAAACCCACAGGACCTGGAATGGCGTCAGACATCCGGCTCTGCGGTGGATTGGTTCCGGCGGCTGGATCAGATGCGCAAGGCTTCTTTTTTTGCCGGATGCCGGAGCACGGCACATCAATTCAGCGCAGCGCAGCACAAGCAGCAGTGGAAGTTGTATGCGGTTACAGAGTAAAATATCCGGTTAATTTTCAAAATAAAATAAAGTCAATACGTTTAACTGTTCTTAACTTGATAATGGGAGAGGCCAGGGTTGTGGGATGTGGGTGTTTATATACACCGATCGGCGGATCTTATTCTATGACTCCCAGGGAAAAATGTGAGAGCTTGTGGGATCTCGTGAGATCTTGTCCAGTCTCGCAAAAAATGTCGGTAATCTCTCGAGCGCTTCCTCTCCGATAGCGACGGTGGATCGGATCTGGTGGGTACTGTATGCTTGCGGATCTGATCCGCCTGCCAGTCCGGAGCAGAGCAGAGCTGTTCCGGATCCTGTGGGTTTAGCCAGTAAATTAGACTATTTGTTTTTCGCCATTTGTTCACTGACCCAAACATTAAAAGTAGAAAATATTTTATTTTGTGTCTCTTGTTTTCACCAATTTGAGTCGAGTCACTTCTTACTTGTAATGTTTTGCATGAACAAAAAATAAAACACCTCATGAGTAAGCCTCTGGACGATCGTTGACTAATTTCTTTTTTTTCTTTTCTTAAAGCAGAAAGCCAACATTCAAACTTCATCTTTCAATGCTGACAGTATACCAGTCGATCAGATTATTAGTGTTATATTTACTAGTGATGGGAATTACGGCTCTTTTTCGTGAGCCAGATCATTCGGCTCAGCTCACCAAGAAGAGCCGGCTCTTTCGGCTCCCGAACGGCTCTTCATTTTACCACTTAAACATTTTCTAATTCAGCCAAATTTAGTGTTGTTTGGCTGATGATATGTCTGTTTTATAACCTTATTAGGAGCTTAAAATAATCCTCATCATAATGTTTATCATATCTTTACGCTTTGTCGCTGAGATGCATTAATTTATGTTTTTCTTTTAATATTATTGTTATCAAATATTTAGTCTGTACATGCAGTGATGTTTTGTTATTGTAGGTTCAACCGATTCAACCTGGACCCTTCACCATATTGTCCACGGTGTCCCCTCTGTCATTGTGAGGGTCCGGTGTAACAGGAGACCAGTCTAGACTCGCTGGCTGCTGCCCCTAATCCTCAGAAACATGCAGCTGAATCAATCTGAAACCAGAGAGCGTCCTGTTAGCAGCCGACAACACAAACACTCATTCATTACAACAAACACAAATAACATTTACCAACAGACGGAGGCTCGGGTCACCGCTCCGTCGGCGTCGTATCATTAATTCAGCAGCAGCAGCCGAGAATAAAAGACTTATAATTCACAACACAATCAACAGCTTCATAAATAATCGAACTCAGTTAATGTCTACCTTTGTTCTGGACTATCGCTGTGTCTCTCCGTGTTTGATCCCTCTGACTCAGAGGTTGTGAGTGACAGCGAGTTTATTCATACTGGTATAAAAAGTAAAGCCTCAAATTAGTTTTTGGATCTGATTTGGTTTATTTGAGATAAAAACACTTTTTACCAGTTTTTGTGTCTGAGGGAGAAGCCTGGACCAGCAGAAGCGACGTTGAGGAAATGATACTGCGGCAGGAACTGATTTTTCAACTTCAAAGCAGCGAAAAAAGAAACTGAAGACTGAAAATGAGGATGATGAGCGGAGGCATCTGGTGAAGAGGCCACAGATCACCACAGAGAATATGTCAGCCATGTCTGGATCTCAAGTGGAACAGACCTCAGATCATCTTTACGTCCACGTTCAGGCTAACCGCCGTGACACTGAGGGATGATGGGAGAGGGAATCCAGCAGATGGTATGACAGTCAGACCTACAGCATGTGTGACGTCTGGTCCTGGGGTCTCTCAGCTCTGAGTGCTGGTCTTTACATGAACCTGCACTGAGGCAGATTATTCTGGGAACAAACCTCTGTGCAGGTTTTCTTAGTGAGCCTTTACATGACAGTTTTTTTCAATCGTCCTAACACAAACTCCAATACCTCTGACACACAGCTTTGAAAGCGAGGAAACGCCAACCGGCTGCAGCCCGCCTGACGTCCCTCCTCACAGAAAAACCCATCATGGCCTCAGAGGATTGATCGTGTTTACACTACGACACCCTCCCACTTCCTCCTCTCACGTCAGTCTGCCATCCCGTTTTGTTTTAGCCGAGGAGGGCTTGTTTTTTCACTGTAGATCCTTGACCAGCAGCGTGGCTCTCTCAGCGCCCAGATAAAAGCTTCAGGGTCAGACGTGTATATTTCAGTGAGGGAGAGACCACTCAGAGCCGGCCGAGATAAAACAACACTGTCTCTCTCTCCAGCCTTTCCACTAACCCTACATCCATCCATCCAACATCCATCCTCTCCTCCATTTTTCACATCAGGTCATCTCAGTGCACTCCAACATGGTTTATGGACGTACAGCAAACGTGCGCTTTAATGTTTCTGATTCCTTTATTGTTTTTGTGGCCGTTAACCGCAACAAATAACAGCGTAAAGAGACACGACTGACAGCAGCGGCTCAGCAGCTCGACCTGGAACTGACAGATGGACAAAAAAAGTGAAAACGAAGAAGTTCAGTTTTATTCTTCAGACCCCGAGAGAGACGCTCGTGAAATAAACTCACTCTTCTTGCATGAGCGCAGACTCTGTGCATGAACACAACAAACACAGACTCAGAAAAGACACACAAACTCAAACACACCATTACCTTCACTGGAGGTCTGGGTCAAGTGCTGAATTTGAAACAAACACTTGAGTCGAGTAGAAACGACTGATAAGAGCCGAGTCACACTATCAGACTGTGAGTGTGTGTGTGTGTGTGTGTGTGTGTGTGTGTGTGTGTGTGTGTGTGTAGTGTCCATTCTAACCTCTCCATGCTGCTGTCTCCTGACTTCGTATCCTGTAACACAAGTTACACAAGTACACAAGTAACCATTTAAAATCAAAGTTCTCGCCAAGGATGTTAAATAATTCGGCAAAGATCTGAGGAACTTTTAATGAAAAATGTTGGTGGAAAATAAAAACAGACCTGCGATTGCATGTGATAGTCAGATGATGATTTGTCTAAAATCTGCTGAATTGCCAAAGGTGTTGGATCATATCATGGTTCTGTCGGTCATCGCATGAAAAAACGGTGAGGAAGGCCATTAACAGATAATTTTTAAAACACAAAAAGTTTCACTGAATTTGCAAAACACAAAATCCTTTCACAAAAAATGAAAATATTTTATATGAACAACAAAATACGCAGAATATCAGAAACAAGTAAATTTGAAGATATAAACATATTAAATAAACACACAAATCTTTGTAAAAAGGGTGTCCTGATCCGATATTGATGTCAGATATTGGTCTGATATCAGCAAAAAAATATCGACCTGCATCTAAAATCTCCGATACAAACGGTCCATTCCAGACTCCGCTCCGTCACTTCTATCCAGCAGAAACAGGATCCATCATGCAGAGCCCACGTTACCATAACAACAGCGGTGCACCCGAGTTACCTCGGAAGTCAGATATCCGAGCTGAAAATGACGTCACACACGAGTTCCCAGCGTTTTAGTTACCAAGTCGGAAAAAAAAGCAAAATCACAGGTGGAAAAAAAATGGCTACATCTACAAAAGTAATTTATTTGGGTTTCCTTGTCCAAATATAAGGCAAGTGCTAAGATAACTTTCATAGATGTAGCCATCTTGTTTCAGGGCTCCGATTTTGCTTTTTTCTGACTTGGTAACTGAAACGCTGGTAACACAGTGTGACGTCATTTTCAGCTCCAACATCTGACTTCCGGGGTAACTCGAACACAGCAAAAGGTACTAATAAAGTAGTAAGAGTATGAGTGTTGTTGTCCATGTCGCAGTATTTGTCGTTAAACTCTGAAAAGAAGTGCAAAAATTATCATGTAAAATTTTGTACTAATATCGGATCAATAGCGGTATTGTCCAACACTGAAGGCTACAATATCTGTATCCTATCGAAAGCAAAAAGTTGTATCGCGACGACCCTATTTGTAAACACATACATTTTTCATTAAAATATTTTGAAAAAAAAATTTACGTGGACCTTATGGGCCTCCGTATGATCAGTGCGCTAGCTCCATAGCCGTTTTTTTTTTGTTATTTGATTTCACATTTCAGCATAATACCTAAACTGTCTTTGGTCTTTGAGCTGATAGACTGTTCGAGATATTTTCCCTAAGGTAAACTTTTGAAAACTTTGATCATAAGAGTCTAAAATAGTAAAAGTTGTAAATCAGTAAAAACATACGCAGGATTTTAAAAGATAAACTAAAGCGAAGTTTCGTTCATTACAGCGTCTTAACTCCAACATTGTAATAGAGCCTCACTGTTTCCATCTTAAACACTCTGAACCTTTTAAATACACATTTCTGATAAATAAGAGCTCGAACTAAAGAGACATAAACAAAAGTGTAACCAGAGACGCTTTAAATAATAATAAAAAAAAGAGTGTGAGGAAGTAAAGACAGAAAAAAAAACACTCGGAGCCTCTGACTCATTAAATCTCAATCAGCAGCAGAACATCTCTATGGGAAATTGCTCTGTTTGTAATTAATGCTCAATTAAACCCGACATGGTCGCCCCTAATCCTCTGTAAGGTAGCAGATTAGTCCGCACAGCTGGTCCGCATTGGCTGAGCCGCGGCGGTGTCTCGAGTTACCTTGTTAAGATACGTCCTCTTCCTCAATGATCGCATTTATGAGATTTGTTTCAATCTTCTCAAACTACGACGGAGCAACAGAAAGAAAGGGAGAGAGTAACTTCATAGTTTGATTACACCAGGGTAATCAATGACACACACACACACACACACACACACACACACAAACACGTAGAGTGTAACTTAACTTCTTATTGACAACATGTGGAGAAACTGATTTCCAATGACTGATTTTCTACCCCCGCGATAAAGAGCAGCATTTGAATTTGTTTGTGAGTCTGTGTACAGTATTGTGTGTGATGTATGTGGTTGCCGTAGTGACAGGCTTTTTTTGGAACAGGTGTGTATGCACACATGTTGAAGTGGACTGGAGAAGAACTGCAGGTTTTTTGGTATTTCCTCGATGGCTTTAGGGATGGCTGCTTAGTTTTTGCTGACTGCTTGTGATTTTAATATTTGACAGATGGTGTGGGCGTGGCTTCAGGTGACACAGGGTCAGAGAAAATGCTGCGTTCCAGTTACCTTGGAAGTCGGAT
This sequence comes from Xyrichtys novacula, assembly GCA_962446985.1. Classification (NCBI taxonomy): domain Eukaryota; kingdom Metazoa; phylum Chordata; class Actinopteri; order Labriformes; family Labridae; genus Xyrichtys; species Xyrichtys novacula. Next base: position 12,144,863 of record OY660872.1, read on the forward strand.
GTCGAAGCTGGAAATGGCGTAACACCCGGTTTGACAATGTTCCAGTAAACAAGTTGGAAAACCAAGATGGATGCCTACAATTAGCTGTTGTTAGCTATTGTTTACAATTGTCAGCTGTTGTAAGTTGTTGTTGGCCGTTGTCAGTTGTTGTTAGTTGTTGTTAGGTGTTGTCATTTGTTAATTGTTATTAGTGGTTGTTAAATGTTGTTAGCCATTGTTAGCTGTTGTCTGTGTAGTCTGCTGTTGGTAGTTGTCATTAGCCATTGTTTGCTGTTGTTAGCCATTGTCAGTTGTTGTTAGTTGTTGTTAGTTGTTGTTAGCAGTTGTTAGTTGTTGTTAGCGGTTGTCAGCTGTTGTTAGTTGTTGTTAGCTGTTGTTAGTTGTTGTTGGTGATACCAGTTTTTAACACCGCATAACACAGTATTTTACTCTTACAAACACCGTAGCACCGTGTTCACAGTTAGACGTTGAGCAGTACAACATATACCACTTATTTAATTTAACAAAAACTAAACAGAAGTGATAATAAATAAAACATTTTGAGAGCTATCACTGTTACTCTTCACTGTTGATGCACTGCGCTGCCATCTTGGATTATGATGTTGTCGTCAAGTCGGAGTTGGTGAGGGTCGTCCGACTTTCTGAGTCAGAAATCCAACTTCAGGGGGGCGTTCCGGATGAATTTCCGACTCTGCGCTAGGAATCCCGACTTCTAACTGGAGCGCACCATAACACCTGTAACCAGCAGATGACTCTCTACCATGAGTCTGGTTTTGCTCGAGGTTACTGCCTGTTAAAGGACGTTTTTCCACAGACACAATCTCGCTGACTCGTTTCTTCATGTTTGGTTTCACTCAGACCGACCTGTGTTCACCTGACCACATTCCAAGAGGAGTTCTAGATGCATACCTGTGTACCTGGTGTTTGTCGAGGACCCTCACCCGCTGTTGACTCTTGGTGAATGGTTACCTCTCAGCGTTGTGTTGCGACAAGAACTGCAAGCATCCCAGTCGCAAACCTGTGTGCTTATCAGAGAGAAAACCATCAGGACAAACATCTCTGCTGAGGAGATCATTATTGACCTGCTGAGTGTGTGTGTGTGTGTGTGTGTGTGTGTGTGTGTGTGTGTGTGTGGAGAGGCTTCATGTGCTGGTTATTGATCAATTTAATGACCTTTATGTCAAAGCAGGTGATTTTAATCATTAATCGGTAATAAAACGAAGAAAAGCTAAGATTGAAGAAGACCAGGATGAGAGAGGAGGGGCAAAAAAGTGTGTGTGTGTTTCCCTGTCTGCAGATGACATTTCCTCTCATCACAGCACAGCAGTGAACCTGCTCTCGTATTTGGACGGTGATGAAGCTCAGTGTGTTTGCTTGTCATGAGCGATATGAGGAGCGGTGCATTTTCTAAACCAACAATCCCACAACCCTTCAACTCAGAGAAGAGAAACCATGCTGGACCATCTCTGCAGGAAACACACACTTTCTATAAAATTTAAACTCATTTTCCACTTTCACTCTTCCCTTTCTGACAATATTCATCAACACCTGTCACACTGGAGTACCACAGGGCTGCGTTTTCTCACGAAACCTGTGTTAGCCATCGGGAAAACTGTACAATGATTAAAACAGCAGAGGATGAAAGTCTCTAGGTGACAATAAGTGACAATTATTTATATTTATTATTCTTCTTGTTTTGTTTAATTCATGGTATGACTACAGTATAGCTCAGTGACCGATAAGTCAACTTGAAAATCTGTTTCTGTTTGATTTGTTTTTACTTTTTTTTGATAGAAAGAAAGAAAAAAGAAAGAAAGAAAGAAAAAAGAAAGAAAAAGACATTTTGGTGACATAAAGTGATGGTTTTAATCTACTTTTTAGTCATAAACCCCCAAAATAATCCAGGTGTAACAAAAACACTTTCTAACATTTGATAAACTGTTGACAAATTCATAAATAAATAAATGATAAAAACAAACAATGAATTTTCTTCACACCCTCCTGTAAAAGTTTTAACAACATAATCCCTGAAACCACAAATTATGGCCAGAAACTCATTTTTGGAGTTTAAATGTTTATTTCATTTACTACTGAAAACCAAAAAAGTCAAAATGTCCTTAAAATTTTACAAATATATTTATTTATCTCGTTTGACACATTAGATGTTTTTGGAAACTGATAAACCACAAGAAGACATTTTTATTGTTTATCTGATTGTGTTAAGGTGTTCTTTTTAGTAATCTGTTGATCATATTGATTTGATAAAAGTATATAAAAGTATTAAATATGATACAAAAGGCAATAAAGTCTTCAGTTTTAAAGCAGCTGTTTTTATTTGATGATTGATGGATGTGTGACACTGAAGTAAAAAGGTCGACTCTCGTCATGTTCGTTGCTGTATCACTCGATCTTTGCCTTCAGTCGCCGTTCACCTGTCATGCTAACAAACTCTGAAGGCAGCGCTCGCATTGTCTCAATACCTCGCTGCTGCATCACGGCCTTTTACAGGAAGACGAGCGGTGAAAGTCAGGTCAGAGGAGGCTGTCTGTCAGCTGGGCGGCTTTGTTTCCGCCCATTTTTCTCCCTGAGGTGTTAAAATGAAGCTGACACGGGTGACATGTTAGCATGACATGTGTGGCGTCAGGGGGAGACACCGCTGCAGGGCGTCCGGCTGCTGCAACGTCTGAAAACTCAAAGACTGGAGCTGAGTTATGTGTCATTGTTCTGACGTGACAGACGGGATGTTGTAATGTGTGTGAGAAAGTGTGTGTGTCCATCCATGGATGTTTTCACATGAGTATTTACAGCCCTGAGGTCTCAGTATCAGGAGATCTGATCTAGGATCTGTGTTTAATGAGCTGTGAAGAGATAGTGTCACTGTGAGTTATGTCAACCTCGTTTCATCCAAACCAGTGATTATCATGCACTGATCAGACGTTATTTTAGTGTCTGAACTTTAACTGCAAATGTCAGGGAAGTTAAACTCATCAGCTCCTTTTCAGTTTTTCACCAAGACATAATACAACAAAATACTTTTTAAAAAAAATAGTTAAAATCATTTTTTGTTTTCACTAAATGTTGAGCGCACATGTTCATTTCGTGGACATATTAAAAACCTGATTTTTTCAGCTAACAACAACTGACAATGGCTAACAACAGCTAACAACAGCTAGCAACAGCTAACCACTGACAACAACAGGGCTCTCAAGTTTTGAACTAAGCTTAGAGTGAGATTTCCTTGGGGGGGTGATTGAAGATAATTATTAGTATAATTATCTCTTAAATACAACGGAGCATAAGGGGCACAATTAGAAAAAAAGTTTTTAAATCTTAAAGAATAAAGTTATTATTTGGGAGAATAAAGTCATTAATATATAAGTATTAAGTCGTAAAGTTACCTGTTGTGATGGAGAGTTGTTAAAATCAGCACTGTGGAGCATTTAGATGAATTTTACTTTAGTATAGGTTTCACAAACATGGAGATACTTAATCCTTTGGTACATGAGCATTACACTGTCATGAGTATCAGAACTTATATTTGAGATTTATGAGAAATGCTGCTTTTGTGGAGGGGAAAATGGCTGGAAATGGCTGTACAGAGGCTAAATCCGTCAATACAGCTGTTAATAGCAATAGCATAGGGCTTTAGTTTAACATATGAGTTTATATGCCATGAGGTGTTGAGGTCTCTGCATGTGTAGGTTACTGACTTACTGTAATCATCGGGTCTATCTCGTCCTTATAAAAACCTGCTTTATTACGGCGAGTGTCTGTCTTCTTCTGTAGTCAAACCGTAAGATATCAAAATCTACCCGGATACAGCAATGCTGCGTATTTATTGGCTGTTCAGTAGATATACTTTTTTTGATTGGCTTGCGCGTGGCACGCAGCTTCTGAACTCTCGGAGGAACTCATTTGATTCCTACCTGTTCCATAGCTAAAGAGGTGCAACTTGGTGGACATCACCATGTTCATTTAAATGCGTGAGAAATACAATGTGTGGCGTGTGAGCGTGTGAACGGGTGGGAATGCGTGTGTCACACGCTGAATGCGTGAGACTTGAGAGCCCTGCAACAACTAACAACAACTAACTGCTAACAACAGCTAACAACAACTGACAACAGCTAACAACGGCTAACAACAACTGACAACAGCTAACAACAACTGACAACAGCTGACAACAACTGGTAATGGCTAATAACAGCTTACAACAACTGACAACAGCTAACAACGGCCAACAACTGACAACAGCTAGCAACAGCTAACAACAACAGCTAACAACAACTGACAACAGCTAGCAACAGCAAACAACAACTGACAACAGCTAGCAATGGCTTACAAAAGCTAACATCAGCTAACAAAAGCTAACAACAGCTAACAACGGCTTACAATTGTAAACAATGGCTAACAGTAGGGTCCATCTTGGTTATCCAACTTGTTTACTGAAACGCCGCCAACTCTGGTGTAACGTCATTTCCAGCTCAGACATCTGACTTCTGAGGTAACTGAAACGCAAAATAACCTGCTCAAAACTTTAAAAACAATTCATAAAAAAAATTTGTTGCAGCTCTCCTACTAACAAACTAATTTGGTTAGTTCTTCCTTTCGACAGACTTTTGCTCTTTTTGTTGACACAGTTTGGACACTGAGCGTTCAAGGTCCTAAAGCTGATTGTTTTTTATGTAAATAAGATGCATCACTACAAAAACTGCTGTTAGTGGACACAGGCCCTAAATGTGTCAGACTCACGGACAATCAAAAGTGACCTGAACATCTAAGGGTCGCGTGTTCACGTCCTTATTTAAATGTTAACTGTTGTAACGGAGCTGAAATCAACAAAAGCTGCAGGATGAAACTTGACAATCAAAAGTATTTCAAAGATGAAGCAGCGAAGAAGAAAATACTCGTTCAGGAAGTTACATTTTTCTTTTTTAGTGGATGAGGGAGTGACAAAAAACTAAAATCTGTTTAGATTTAATCTGTAGGGTCCTCAACCTTATCTTTTCTAACGCCTGTATCGTCTGCTGACAGAAGCTGGTTCAGCTGCTGCGTCATGATGATTACAGGCGTCCAGGTCGAGCTGTTTGCTGCTGTGTAACTCTGGAGCTTCCTGCTGCTGCTGCTGTCACAGTCTGAGTGGACGGATTTGGAAGTTGGTTTTCCAGAGTCTTAGCGAGGGCGGGGATGTTGTCCTTATCTGATCTGCATGTTAACATGGAGGAAACAGTCCACTGTCAGCGGCTGCTTGTGTAAACCAGGCGTGTACACGGGACGAGAGGAAGTGTCAACATGACGAGGAGAGCTGGATTAAAAGCAGCGGCTGAAATTCGGCCTTTTCCCCTCTCATGTCAATTATCTATGAAGGACATAAAAAGCTAATGAACCTGACAGGAATAATATTTAGGCAGGTTTGAGATAGTCATCTAACTCTCTAAAAAGTATCATGGAAGAAATTTATAATATCAAGTGGAAAATAATTTATATTCCTTTATAAAGACCATAAAGTTTGAGTTACTTTGATGAAGATAAAAACAAAATAATATTTGTCATTGTGAAAAACTTCACTGAGTTTTGTCTCACATAAAAAAAAAAAAAAAAAAAAAAAAAAAAAAAACTCAGCGGTGAACAATAAATAGGGGAGACCAGGGATGGTTGTAACACCACTGTTAACCTTTTTTGAGCACAACCATCTCCGGTCTCCCCTATTTATTGTTTACAAAATGATTTCCAGTATTATATTTCTTATCATTTATGAAACTTTGTTTAATGCAATTTTTAAAATAATGTTTGTGAGTCACCTTTTGGCTATCGAGGGTTAAATTTGCACTTTAAAAAACTTTTTTACAGACTTACTTCTGCTTCATTTCTTCATCTTTGTTTTCTTTAATTCTTTTTACAGCTATAAACCTACGTGTTTGGTTAAATAATTATATTTTTGTACTTTCAATAACTTAATTTAACATTTAATGTATTTATTATTCATTGTTTTTATTATTATTTTCTTTCTAATGTCCTCTGATAGTGTTTCTCCATCATCCTTATTATACTTTATGTTCTTTTATTTATCTCCTAAATATTTGTGCTTTATTTCTTGACTGCCTTTAGAGATCTGTAAGAGACTTTATTTTCCAGTTTTTTCCTTTTTTTTTATTTTGCATTTGAAATCACATTTTTTAACATCCATTGTTCAAGGTGCAGTAAAATTTGACCTGTCAACACTTCTTTTTTGTAACTCCTTGTGCCGTGTGACCATCAGATATCCAAAAATTCAGCCTTTAGTCACTGCATTTACAGCTCATTCATGTTTTTTTAACGTATTTAGGACATTTTTATTAAAAGAGAGGACAAAAACATTAGGAATCATAAGATTTGTAGATAGGGGTCATTTGCACACGTGTACAGTACTTCCACCGCTATAACATGGTCTTTTACCGGCTCAAACCAAAGTTTGAAACCCCACATTTGACTCCAGCAGCTTCAAATGGGATTTTTTGTCTCCATTTAAATATGAATCCACAAACTGAGAACATAACAGTGGATTTAACACTGGTATTTAGTCAGAACCCAGGACTGAAGCTTAAAGAAAAGAGAAAATAAAGTGTTTTTTTATGCAGCGACCATCATAGCCGACATGTCTGAACCTGAGCGCTCTGATTGTGAAGCTAAAGTGGGTCGTTTCTGTATTTAACAAATCCTTTTATTCTTTGTTTCACTCGATGATTGATGACTGCGCTGAGGTAATAGCTGGAAAGCACCGAAAAATTACAGTTTAGTGTGAATTTGTGTCTTTGGCTCGATTGAAACAAGTGACAAAGTGGTTGAGTTTGTCGACAACAAAAGCTCAGACTTGTAACTTTGAGCCGCACACATGAAAAACCTCTCACAATGATTCGGCTTTATCCCTCTGTTGAGATTCTCGGTGTGGCGTCTGCTCGACAAATAGTTAAAGTTACTCTCTGATCCCGAGTTAATGTGCACAGTCAGCTCTCACAGGTCCGCGCATGAGGCGCCTGACGCTGTGAGAAAATGTATTTTCTTTATTTCTGCAGCAGCGACACATCACCTGTCATTGCTGAGCAACAGGGAATAAAAGGTCCTAAATTTAGATCCTGTTTGATCAGGTGTTAACAAAATAAACCCCAAATCCATCGATCATCATTATCATGTTACAACTGAAGGTTTTGGAAGTTTTATTGATTATTTAGGAGGAAAGAAAAACTAAATGTATCAGCGATCGAGTTCTGTTTATAATAGTCCTTAACGTTAAAGTGAACTATTTCAACAACTATGAAATGAACGTTATCATGGCACAATTTATTTTTAAGTATTTACATCTATTTGATTTTATTTAAATCTTTTAGAATTTATTTTTTTAAATTTCTCAAAAAATCAGATTAATTCTGAAACAATTTGATTAAATCAGGTAAAATGTATGAATATGAAAAAAATTTTGACCATGAAAAAACGCTCCCGGTGTGTAAGGACCTTTAGTCGGTATTAGAAGGATTACATGAAAACTTTAACTTTTTTGCACCGAAACAACAACAAATCAGCTAAACTCAGGACACTCTTTGTAACAGTGGTAACCATACGTCCTCTTTTACCCTGACATGTCCTCTTTTTTGGGGGGCTGTCCGTCTTTGTCTGGGGGAGTTTATAAAATCCTTCAAATGCCCGGGGTTTTGTATGTAAGTTTTGAGTTTATGTCGCGTGGACGAACTGAGTTAGAAGCGCGTAAAAAACACTCGACCCGACCTGAAAAACACTCAAAATTTACTACGTGCGACTCCACGACTCTGCCCTGAGTAGTAGTGTCCTCTTTTTGGGGATACAGAATATAAGATACGGCATGATATGTAAAGAAGTAAAGATATGATCGGCTTTGTTTTCACAATTAACAAATATTAATTAACACATTTATTCCTGTTACATATGAATTTGTCTCTACAGCCAAAAGCTCACGAGGATGGTGTTATAATGGAGGGGGAGGAGGGTGTGAAGTTTGGCCTCCTTCCTCTTCATCCCTCGTTAGTTAGGAATTTGTTTACCCTTCGTCTCGAGCCATGACCTGTAATGGACCACGAAGCCCTCTGGTCAACACAGGATTACCCAAGAGCCTCTCCTCAGGGCGAGGACCCTCACTTACACACTCACACACACACACTCACACACACACACACACACACACACACACACACACACACACACACTCCTCACTCTGCTGGGTGATAGGCCGTCTAAGCCACGCTGATAACAGCCGTTACTAACGGTAATTAGCGCATTAGATCCTTGTTAATGCCCGATGGCTGTGAGATAGTTTTAGTGAATGAATCTCGGAGGATTTGATGTTTTCTCTTTACCTCTTTGTCCTCTCGGTCTGTTTACAGAAGATATGAGTCTCTGTTCAAACAGCAGCGAGTGACCGTTTCCTCATAGTTAGGCTGAAGTGAAGAAAGTTCAGCTGATGAGTGAACTTTACGACAGGACGGCTCTAAATTAGGCAACGAGCACGAAAGTTCAGCATTTAACCCGTTTGCTGGTGATGAGTTATTTAGTTTCTGTGTCTCTGCTGGTTTTGATGAAGACCCCTGACTGGTCCTTGTTTGACCTTCCTGTAGTTTTTGTCTTCCTCTGTAAATGTGACTCATTCTTTCATTTCTTGATTTGGTTATTTCTCATTTCTGTACATGAAATTATTATAATATAACTGTATTTGTATAGCACTTTTAAAAACAGAAGTTTTCAAGTGCTTTGACATGTAGTCACAGAGCACATGGAAAAAGACAGATAAAAACAAAAAGCTTACAATAGGTAAGAAAAAAGAAAATGCAATTAAAGGGGGGGGGGGGGGGCAAAAGCAGAAACAGGATAGTAAATATAAAAGGCAATATCAACAATGATAGTAAAATAATAACAGGTAATAATAGTCATGATAAAATAGAGCAACAGAAGATGGCAAATATAAAACAATCAAGTGATAAAGTAGCTTAAGTTTTGCAAACATGCCGCTGCTGCAAATAAAAAAGAATGAAAAAAAGGAACAGCAACAGAAGTTACCGCATTTTTCGGACTATAAGGCGCACTTAAAATCCTTAAATTTTCTCAAAAGTTGACAGTACAGCTTATGTATGATTACTTGTAGTGCTCACTGACCAATGTATGTGGTACAATATGCTCAAAAATCTGTCAAAATGTCTAAGTACGACTTCGATAAGCAACAAAGCCGCTCCGCTCATTGGATATTCAGAGCATTACGGTAACTGTCGTCTGAGCTTTCACGAAAGCTGGAATCATCACTGAACAGCCAAGTACCAGTAACAGCAATGAGACGGACTCGAATAATGACGAGAGGGATCCGGGCATGCTTGATGCTGAAATCACACAGCTGTTTAACTCACTGAAGATGAAGAATTTGATAGATTTGTGGAACAGGAATGAATCAATAAGTGAGCGTATTTTTCGGTACCGGTATTGGTTGTTACAACTGAGTGAAATAAAGTTTGATTAACCGGTCTGTATTGTTTTGCTTAATGCACCTTAAAATCCGGTGGGTCTTATGTGTGAACATAGATATGTCAACCCATAGTGCGCTTTATAATTCGGTGCTCCTAATGGCCCGAAAATTACAGTACCAATGCAAAAAAAAAAGAAAAGAAAAAAAAAGAAACCGAAGCCTGCTGCATATAAAACAAGAAACAGTGTGGATTAAAAAAACAAACAAAAATACACAAGGGAAGTTAACGACGCAAAAAAAAAAAGTTACTGTGAAAATATAAGGATGCAAATAAAAAAAGCCACAATGAAACTGAGTTGCCGGGGACCAATAATGATGATGCACCGCTGTTTTACGATCCAGGCACAGAAGACGATGGCGAGAAGACGAGCAAAGAAGTAAGTAGAGAGGTTATTGTTTTATTTCACTTCTTGTGCTTTTCAATGTGTCGTTTGGTTTGACCATGTAGCGTCTAAGTCGATATAAATTTGAACTGGAGGATGCCGGTGTAGTGTTAGCTTCAGTTCAACTTCATTTCGACTTAGGCACAACATGGCCACCACATAACCACATGACAGACTGAAAAGCAAACGAAGCGAGTCACACCATCCAAAGACTTAAAATTGATTAAAAACAAGAGAAGAACTTTGGTAACAAACTGAACCGTAGGGGATGATGTCGGCTGGTCAGAAAAATGGCCTAAATCTGTCGCTCTAACACTTATATTCAAGTGGTTTCTCAGCCAAACCAGGAATGGTAGATGGCTGTCCACCAAAGAGTCTGGGTCTGCTGGAGGTTTCTGCCTCTCTCTCTTTCTCTCTCATGATTGAAACTGATTCAGCCATCAAAACACACAAACACTGACAGCACTGCTGAACACCAGGAGCCAGACGAGCTAAGTATCCAGCCTAAGCACCCGCGGCTTAAGTCACCATCTTTAAACCTCGCAGCAGTGCGCGGGGTCTCTTCGCCTCGGGCTCCATTATGGACTTTGTGTTAATCCTGCAGGGATTGTGCGTCCCCTCGCCACCCCACCCCGCCTCAGGCCTCCTCGGTGTGGGAGACAGGACGGCCCAGGGATGGTATGAAGGTTTGGAGGGAAGCCCAAACACGGCTAAAATAACTCACCGGCCCTCTTCTTTTTTTTTTTCTGTTCCTCTGCATCCCTCCTGTGAGCAAAGACAACACACACATACCTGTTTGATGAATGGGAGTTTCTGCCCGGTTTACTCTGCTGAGAAAACGCCTTGTCGTGACTCACTCTGCATACACAAAAAGAAAGAGAAGCATTCAAACGTCGAATTAAGGAGAGTGTTTGTTTCTTCACAGAAATATATCATAATCTCACGTTTGAAGCATGCAGAGCTGATGTCATTTCTCCAGATTTCTTTAAATTGTGCATCAGTCGGCTTATTTCTGATCAAACCAGCATGATTCGTGATACATTAATTCACCTTGTTTTATAGTGTTTCTCAAGTTTTGTGTTATTTTTCCTCTCTGAGCTGGTGTTTCTGCTCCTGGTCTGAATCACGCTGACTTTTACACAAACTAAGAGCGTTAAATGGAGGAAAACGCTAAAGAGATTCCTTTCTAAACAAAAACACTTTATTTTATATCTTAATTGAGTATTAAAACCAAAGAATCATCAACAAAAAAAGTCTCAAAAGTTAAATCTTGGTACTTTTGGACTCTGATTGTTATTAAATGTATAAACAGCATATTAAACCTTTTTCAGTACTTAAAGCTCCTGTAAGGATGGTGTCAATCTGGCGCCCCCTGTGGACACATCAGTGCTTTTTTTGGTTCTCTATGTGCTACAGTCAAACTTGTCGTTTAATGAGAATATTTCATGATAATTTTTTTTTTTTCACCTGATCGGCCGACATCATAGACCGTATATAGAATGGACGTCATCTGCCTCCTCGCTGGGTGAAGCCACCCTGAGAACAGCACCCTCTGGTGACGGGCTGCAGTATAGATCATAAATCCCGCCTCCTCCAGCAATCCCGATGGAGCTGTGGACAAACTTTAGAAATTAATCACACAGAATATAAATTTTTCTCCCCCCTGGTTGTGATGTTGACATGTAGTTACTGTCAGACTGGTTTGTGCTCAAGTCCTCTTTTTTCTGTGCAGCTCCGTTTTTAAAAGTTATTAGGGGGTTCATGTTTTCTATGATTGACACTTGATACAGCCTATGGCCGTACGAAGATTGCGTATACGCTGTTTGAGCCGCGCGTCATCACAGCGACTCTCCCACGAATGCAATCAACGCTACTGTGCAAGTGGTGGTTCCAGAAAATGGAGAAAATCCTGGAAATACCGAGAGCAATTTGGCTTCAAATTCGTATAATGATGAAAGGCGGAGCCAAGTCGTCCATTGTATATACGGTCTATAGCTAACACCTACCTAATGTTTCTGATAGTCTTATTGAAAAATGAAAATGAAAAATGAAAAAAATAGCTGCTGAAAAACTTCTTACTGGAGCTTTAATTTTCTTTTGATGGATTTATTTTTACTGATTTACATTTTTTAGGTTAATCAGATTTTTAATGAAATTTTTTAAAGAGTAATGAACTTTTTAAACTTTGAGACTGTTGCATGTTGGTTTATTACGTGTTAACCTGTTTTAATTTGCAGTCTTAGAGTGAAACACGTGAAACAGACTAATCTGAGGGTCTGTATGTGAGAGCAGTTTCGGGTCTGTTATGAGAGTTATGTTGGCGACGTTTGCGTGAGAACATGTTCTGCATTATCAAACAATGGAGGAGCAGACGTAATGCAGTCTTGTTTCAACTTTGTGACCCGGGAGAGTGCACGCATGGAGCAATGGAGGGAGGGAGGGAGGGAGAGGGGGACCCGTCGGATGACAGCAGCCCTGTGACGGAGAGGAACTGATGAATTATGGGAGTTTTGCATGAAGACGGGAGGTACGGTTGCACTAAGTCAACTTCTAAGTGGGGAGTTTCCGTTTGAAACGTAGATCGTCGGAAAAACAAGCCGGGTCTAAAACAAAGAGTGAAGCAGATGAATAGGGTGGCCCTACATGTCTGTTTGGCAGGGCGAGGAGTGGTTGAGTGAAACATGGCGGAAAAATGTCGTCCAACTTTTTCTACTGTGGACAAAGTTGACTGTCGATTCATGCCATGTGGTGTTAAAAAAAAAAGAAAGGTCACGCCTTTGTCCTAAAAAAACAGTTTGAGATTGATCCAGTGGAGAAACTCTGCAGGACATAGTCGGAGTCTGCACAGTGGCCTCATGATTCAGCTGTTTACAACACTTGAGGTCCTGATCCACTCTCCTGTGTACACTCCTCTGTGATGAAACTAATACCAAGGATGGAAAAATGGTTTTCAGACAAAGGCCTGACTCTGTGGGTGCTGCTCTGTTTATCGAAGGACTCTACTGTTGTCAAAAAGACTGATAGCCTCTCTTTGTCAACACGATTTTGTGTAATGACCCTCCTTATTTATTTGGTTGCTGCCATGACTACAGTTTGAGTGCTGTGATGTATGGTTCCTCTCGAATGACACATGCGGCGTTTCAGCAGGACCGCGCGCTGCATGAGAATCCAGGCGTGAAACGCGCTAAAGCAACACGAGCTAAGCAGAGCTCTGCGTGACGCTTTGAAGTGCTTTTCATCGGGAGATTATCGACAGGAGGAGGAGAGGAAAAAAAGATTGACTCGGAGTTTAGCTCACTGTTTTTTTGACAGCCTGTGTAAACAGAAAACGGCGGTCCAATGAGACAGAGGTATGAAGCGAGGAGAGGACAGAGCTTTATTGTTTTCTAAAGTTAGACTCCAATCAGACATGCGAGTTTATTTAAGACGCAGATTAGAGAGGGTTAGACGGTTTAGTTAAGTTGTTTTTGAAATATGCAAAACGCTGCGTGTATTTATTCTGATTATTAGAAATCACTTCTGCAATCACAAACTTTAATCCTCAAAGTTAGAAATGTGGAAGAACTTCATGCAAAGTTTTATAAAATCTAAGAAAGTTTAAAGCTCCTGTGGGCAACGTTTCAGTTTGGCGCCCCCTGTGGACAAACAAAGACTACGTTCACACTGCAGGTTATAATGCACAATTCAGATTTTTCGTTCAATCCAATCTTTTTGTGTGGTCTTTCACATTACAACAACAAATGCGGCATCTAATGTGAATGGAATGCGTCCGTGAAGTTACCGGCATGCGCACAAAGCACAAACTGCTTTCCGCACCTGTTTGTGTCGTCGAACAATGGTGACGTTTGTCGCATATTGATGACGTATAGGTCGGATGAACGCGACCTGAGCGTCCACAGTGGTTCAAAAATTGGAATTGACCTGCAGTGTGAACATAGCAAAAGTTCCTATATGAAAATCACCAAACAAATCACCAAAGGTCTTATAAAAAGGCGTTATTGTAAAATTCAGATTATTTTTATTGATGTCAAACAAAAAAAAACTCCCAACAGGAGCTTTAAAATTCATCAAAAACTGAGTTTAGAGAGGTCAAAGGTCAGGGAGTCCACGCTGTAGCGTCTCCGTGCCGGTCCTCTGGTGTCAGGTCAAACGTGATGCTCTGTGTTTTGGTGCTTCATCACGGCGGAGATGTTAGTCTGAGCAGAAAAACTCTGGTCTGAAGCTCTTTGATGTGAGTCTAATACGAGCTTGTAAAAAGGGGGATCCTGCACTTTGAAGTGTTGCCTGACACTGTCCAGATACAAGTGTGTGTGTGTGTGTGTGTGTGTGTGTGTGTGTGTGTGTGTGTGTGTGTGTGTGTGTGAGAGAGAGAGAGAGAGAGAGAGAGAGAGAGAGAGAGAGAGACAGAGAGAGAGAGGAGAGACAGAGAGAGAGAGGGATGCTTGGGCTGAGGAAGGTCTGTGTCTGTCATGCCAGAGTTATAAAAAGTGATGTAAACATTGAGAGAGGCCTGGAGAGAGAGGGAGAGAGAGAGAGAGAGAGAGACACAGACAGACAGACAGACAGACAGACAGACAGAAGGAGGAGGTCTGTCAGGAGAATCAAACAGCAGATCATTATTATTTTGTTTTTGTCTGTTCATTCATCAATAATCCATCCTCCTCTTCTTCTTCCTCATTGTTGTTCATAGTTCGTCACATCTGCATTTTAAAGATGGTGGATTTTGACGCCTATTCCTTTCCCATTTGCTGCTTTAGTGTTGTAGAAAAAGATTCCTCCTTATAGCGCTCACCTACTCTCCTCCAGCAGCCGCTTGTTTGTAGTGAGACCTCAGGCCAGTCCATTACGGACTACAGCAGGGTGACACAGCTCAAGGAAGAACATTTATGATCATTTCTTTATCACTTCCCTGAAGTAATAATCATCGTATTAATCATTTTGCACTGCAGACGCGGTAGTTCTTCTGCCTTAGCGTCTCAGTCTGATTGCATTTCCATGAAGAAATGATCATAAATGTTCTTCCTTGAGCTGTACTACTTAAAGTGTTCTCAGTGGTCTTTAAATTATGATTATGAAATTTTTAGCCAATATCATGTTACCTGTGTCATTTTCAAGGACTTTTCTTCTGCAGAGTTCCAGTAGCTCATTAGCAATTTGCCTTTTGTGTCGTGGGCGGAGACAGCGCTGCTCTGCACACTCCTCTTCCTGCTAGCTTGTAGCCTAACATTGTTGGTGTAGTTGAAGTAACAGGTAACATAGGAGCTATTCAACTCTCTAACACTAATGTCTTTAGGGACATTCTTACTAGCATTGCAAACCGCTAACGCACACGCTTGTCCGTGATCGTCCTCTCTACTTCTCCCAGTCTGGCCTACATAAATAGCTTGGATTTGTGATGTAGGAAATCTCACTGTGTCTGAACCTGCCGTTTGGGTCTGTCAGAGATTCACAGAGATTTGAATCCAGAAATACTCTTATTCACGCTTGTTTTTCTTATGATTTGTCCTGTAGCATCAGAAAAATGAACATATGAACATATAAAAAAAACAAGAAAAACATGATTTCCATTGGATTGGGTCTTTGATTCAAAAAGCCGTACAGGTAACTGGACAAACAAAAAGATTAACTTTATTTTATTTTTGGTCTGTTCAATCTCAGTTTCACTTCTATTCAGTGATAAGAAACATCCATCTTTAGTCTAACGTCACACGTTTCAACTGCTAACTCCTAAATTTGTCTGTGAAATGATCTCCATCCAGATAAAACAACTTTACCTTCTTCACATTTAAAGGTATGAGTATATGGTAGTCTATAAAAATACCTCTAAATGCCTGAACAAACAGCTGCGATGTGTAATCAGCTCAAACAAAGATAAAGAGCTGTTATGAGATGGACATTAAAACCTAAAAGATAACACATTAAAATAAGAGCTCTGAGAGTCTGGGTTTGGACTGAGTATCATGGATTTAGACCAGAAATATAGATATATATAAATGTAGATCTGGTTAAAAAGGGTTTCTAGGGTGGGGGTGTAGGTTTCCAGCCTGTTGTGGTGACTTGGAGTGTGTAGATCATGGTGTTATTGAGGAGGGGTCAGGGCCAGTGCATGTAACTCTTCCACTGATTGTTATGAAGGGCCGTGTGTCAGCATCCATCCGACCACTTTATAACTCTTGGCCGTTCCCTGTTCCTCTCCTGCAAAAGGCCCTAATGCATTCTCTTTGACCCCGACGCTGTAAATCAAATATCTGCCCTCAGATCTCGTGCGACTGCTCTGTGTGTGTGTGTCTGTGTGAGCGTGTGTTTATTAGAGAGAGAGAGAGAGAGTGGAAAGAGCTCTGAGAGAGTAAGTGTGCAGAGAAGAGGAAGAAAGCAAATAAAAATACACACATCATCCACATTCAACAAATAAAATAAAGCCTTACTCTCCGACACAAGCGCAGCGCTGCCTGTTTGATCGCAGTCGTCTTTATTTAAAATCAACCCTGAAAAATAGGAAATAGAAACATTATGGGAAAGAAATCTACAACAGGTTCGATCACAGTATGTCTGTACCCACTCTCCCCTATTTGCTGCTCTATCCACCTCCCTCTACCTGTCAAAAGATATGGAAGCACAAAGCATTCACCAAAAAATAAAAGGAAAAAGTTCTGTTTTTCATTGTAATTTTTTCTGCTCTGTTATAAGGAGTATTTTTCTTTTGTTTTCTGATTTTCAGACTAATTTAATCTTTTCTGTTTTTTGGACTGATTTTTTTTCTATTTTTCAGAGTAATTTTTCTTTGTTTTCTGTTTTTCGGACTAATTTTTTCTGTTCTTCATAGAATTTTTTTTTCTTTTCTGTTTTTCATAGTAATTTTTTTCTGTTTTTTTTTCAGACTGATTTTTTCTTTTCTGTTTTTTGAAATGATTTTTTTCTATTTTTCGGAGTAATTTTTTTTCTTTTCCGTTTTTTGGACTAATTTTTTTTGTTCCTCTGATTTTTTTATTCTTTCCGTTTTTCAGAAAATTTTTATGTTTTTTCAGACTAATTCTTTTCTTTTCTGTTTTTTGGACTAATTTTTTTCTATTTTTTTTCTTTCCTGTTTTTCAGACGATTTTTTTTTTGCTGTTTTTGAGAGTTTTTTTTCCTTCTCTATTTCTCTGACTAATTTTGTTTGTTTGTTTTTCTGACTAATTGTTTTTTCTACTCTCTGGGATCATGATCCTTTAAAAACCGACGCTTTCATCCCCCTCTGCTCGATTTATTGGAAACAAAAATGGCCCACTTATTTACTTCAACCAAGTTTTACTTTCTTTTGTGTTTGAGACACTGAGAGATATTCCTTTCTTTAAGTCAGATCGATGAAATTGTTATAAGTTTGTCTTCTTTGCGCAGGCACCTCAGCATTTGTATACCTTGTATTTCACTAATAACATGCTTTACTCTCATTGAACCCTGTAGTGGAAGTTATTTGATTGTAAGAGATTGTCGCAGGATTTTGAAGTATCTTGCTTGCGTTAGAAAAAAAAATTCCAAAAACATAAAGATGAAAATAATTGTACAAAAAACAGGATTAAAATAAACAGAAAGAGTAAAAACACAATGGAGATATTAAAAAAAGTCTAGATCACTAAAAGTGGAAATTTGTGTTTTTCATCGGACAGCGACGATATAATGTTATTTTATGTCTAAAATAAGTGTAAGGGGGTCGGTGTCAGCTGAGTGGTTGGAGGAACAGCCCTGTCTTTACAATTAAACACTATTCCAGCATGCAGAGGACAAAATATGCAATGACTCCTTTGTCCACAGGGGGCGCCAAAATCGACCTGCAGGAGCTTTGACTAAAAAAGTTTCTTAAGTTTTGTTTTGTTTGTTTGGAAAAGGCCATGAGCCAAAAGGACGCACTAAAAGAGGCTAAAATAAAACGTATGTTGAAATAAGGGGCGCAGGAATCGGAGAGGACGACCCTCTCTGGACTCGTCAGTCGTCATGACACCTGACATGTGATTGAGCGTCGATATAAACTCACAGATTTCCCTGAAGGCGCTTTAATATGCCAACAGTAAACACAGATTAGCACGAGCGGTGAAGCTTCATCTGAAGAGAGGAGCACTTTCAGAAACTCAAACCTCACTGACCGCTGAGACTAAACAACAGAGACCACACAGTTTGACTGACAGGTGATGTCATGGCGGGGAAAGTACAGAAACACCATGAAACAGGCGTTAAGCTCGACCCATCAGGAGAGGAGTCGTTTCACAGAGCGAAGACGCCACAAACAAGCAAACAAACACAGTAACTTCCTGATCCAGAAGTTCACATCGGTTCACATGTGCAGTTTGTCTCATGTTGACTCAAACTTGGACGATTCATCCAGCATCCGTCCAAAATCGACATCTGGTGGTGTCACACTCTGAGATGGACTTTTAATGTAGCGACGCAGCACATTTATTCAGACTTTTTCAACCATTTCCGATCCATTCAACACCAAAACATATTCACAAATTTACTGTGAAGAAAAAGAAACCGCTCCTGCCAAAGAAACCATCCATCATTTCCTGATCGCCCGTACAACACAAAATGAAGAAAAAGCTCATAGTGCTACCTGAACTGCATCATTGGAAACAGATGCTTTTATTCTGAAATTGAGCTTTATTTTGGAGGAAAAGTCGTGTTGTGGTTTAAAATCTCCTCCAAGTTTCACATTGTTGACTTAAGATAGTAAAAGAGAGCGAGGCTGGAGCATCTTCGTGTCTCCTTGTCCGTACATTTGGGTGTGTCTTAAAATAACTCTGAGTAGATTTATACTCTCCTGGACAAACATGTCATGCACACAAATCCCTCCAGAAACATACATCACAAACCGGATTTACTCCTAAAACAGGAACTCATCACGACAACACCACTGATATCAAACTGGATAAAAAAGTATTAATCATCCTAATAAAAACGACCTTTCCTGCGTGGATGGTTTCCATATCATTATGTGTGTGATTGCCAGAGACTCCACTCTCAACATTCCCAGCATTCCCATGTAGCTCTTGACCCCTGACAGCCTTAAATTATTAACATTCCCATATGGGCTTAAACCCCCTGATCGCAGCTCGCAGCTACATTTTTCATGTGTTTTTCATATCACCACAAGAATTGACACAACAGACGAAGATCTGATTTCTGATTCAGGGCCTGAATGTGTGTGTGTGTTTGTTTTCAGTCTGTGCCATCATCCACTGAATTTCACTTTTTTAATTTGAGAGGAAAAAAAGAAAAAAGAAAAACAACATCTTTTATTGTTTTCTCAGAGAGTCTCCCGCCAACAGGGGGCAGTAGTTTGCCTCTCTTTTCAGGAGTGTAAACACAGACTGGACTCTTTTGCTGCTGCTGCTTTGGCATCCAGCACCGCTGACAGCACACAGGGCCAACTGCACAATGAGATCCCATTCATCACAATTAATCAGAGGGCCAAACCCATTAACTGTCAGACCAGGGACCAGTTTGTCTCTGTAAGCATGACGGACTACCCGACCGCTCAAATACATCAGACGGTCTGAGGTAGGCAGGGAAGAAAACTCAAAAAAAGAAAAAATACTAGGAACTTTTCAGGCGGAGATATTTCTAAACTTCCCTGATAAAATATTTTAGATTTTTTTGTCATTAAAATACCTCTTTTTTTTTTTTTTAACTGAAACTAAACCTTTAATATTACACCATTTAATATTCATCTGTTTTTTGTGGTGGTTTTATTTGATGTAAAGAAAGGATGATGGGAATCTTTGTTGTTGTTTCTAAACCAGAAATGAAACTGATTAATATTTGACAAACTGTGATATTAAAAGTTCATTTTGATCTGAACTTGCAGGGATGAGATGTTGTAAACCTTTGGTGTTAAAATATCTTTAAATTTGGACTCAACTTTGGAGAAAAGTCTTTGGAAAGTTCAAGAGATACAAAACCTTAAACCTTTTTTTTCTGAAATATTTCTGGATTATGAGCTAAACCTTATGAGCTAAACCTAAACCTGAGAGTTTTTACACCAAATGCTTTAGTTATGGAATTAACTTTTGTTCTTGGACTGAATCAAAAGTTCTTGATATTTAAAAAATTTAGACATTTTAAAACTCTAGAGCGAAGCAGTAAAAACCTCTAACTCGTGGTTGGCTCGTGGTTATTTCAGGAAAAAAAGAAGACGTTAATTTGTGGTGCTATGAGATTTATAAATTGTGATGATTTTGATTTTGACTCGGGATGTCCTCCAGTTAGGAGTGGATCGAACAATAGCAGAGCTAGCACCACCAGCCTACAGTCTCACCTGCAGGTAAACGTTTACATGACTTTGATGGAAACACATAACCCCAGTCAAGTTATCCAAACACAGCCCATTAGATCACCTGAGCTTGTTTACATCAAGGACAGAGGTATAATGTGTATTTAGGCCTGAAATCAAAAAATTATGAGGAGTTCGGATTAGTAATTTAGGTGAAGGCTGGTCCACATGACAGAATTATATCATTCTAAACACTAAATTATAGACTGTGTATACTACAGACGACTAAGCTCTGCCTTTCGTCATTACACGAATTTTACGATAATACTATATTTCTGGGATTTTCTCCACTTCCTGGAACCACCGCTTGTGCAGTAGCGTTGTGCGCATTCGGCGGGACAGTCACTGTGATGACGCTCAGCCCAAACAGTGTATCCCCCGGGTGAGCTACGCAATCTTCGTACGCCCATAGGCTGTATCAAGTGTCAATCATAGAAAACATGAACCCCCCCATAACTTTTAAAAATGGTGCTGTACAGAAAAAAGAGGACTTGAGCACAAACCAGTCTGACAGTAACTACATTTACTGTATATTACATAAACTACATATATATATAAATTTATATTCTGTGTAATTAATTTCCAAAGTTTGTCCACAGCTCCATAGAGATTGCTGGATGAGGCCTATACTACAGCCGGTCACTAGAGGGTGCTGTTCTCGCGGAGATTTCACCCAGCAAGGAGGCAGACGGCGTCCATTCTATATACAGTAAATACAGTGTATTTTTTACAAACATCCATAGGTAATGTAGGATTTAATCAAAGAAGATAATAGTAATAATAATAATAATAATGTCCAATCCAAAATACAAATTTATAGGCAAATTTTATAGTCAGAGCCAGGAGGACAGCATTTTGATACAGATAGGAGGAACTTATATTACAAACACATACTGACTGTCATTGAGTCACTTAGTAAAGGGACCACAAGTTCACAACTCTAACTTTTTGGAGTTTTGACTCTTAGGTCGAGGTCTTCATCTGTCCTCCAAGAATCCATAATTTAGAGGAGAACATCATAAAACTTGACTGTTGGTATGTGAATTTTTTTAAATTAAACTACAAAGAGATACAGATGAGATAAAGATATAAATACTGAAACTGACCTGTGCAGATGAGACATGATGCTGAAAGATTCATATATTATGAACTTTGTCTTAAATAAACATTTTGGATCAAATATTTCCAACGTAGATTATGAGCCAAACTGTTTATTTGGTTTATTTATTTAGATCTGTGTGTCCATTTAATGTCACCATGAATCTGATAGTGATAGATTAGATTTTTCGCCTTAAAGCAGCAGCAGTGATGTACTTCTGGATACTTCTCCCACTCGTGCGAAACACATCTGACTTCATGTGCAAGTTTATTTCTGCACAGATTTCAGTCCCAGCATCTCTGTAATAAAAACACCACACAGACAGTTTGGTATCGTTTTACGTAATGCATGATTCTGATCACGCTTCATAATAAATACTGTTCGAATATGAGATGCATTTGGACACGATCGGAGTCAAAAGGCTGCAGATAAGAGTCTGAAAGGAGAAGTCGAATGTAAACATCTCGGTCAGGTTTGAAAGGACGTCTGTAACATGTCTGAGTGACCCAACCTCAAACCCTCAAAGTCCTCCTCAAACAAAAGTAAACCTCTCTTTTTTCTCCTCTTTTCTCCTGCCCTCACTTTTTTCCCCGCTCCACAACAAACAGCACATAATGATTTTGGGTATCTGGTAGATCAAGCAGGGGTTTTGCCGGCAGCTGTGTGGTGGTTGCGGGGTTGCCAAACCAAACAGAGGGGGGCTCCTGGAGTCACCTCTGCCCAAACATACACCTAATCCTCCCAGCAGCGGCCAGATCGCAGCTCTCCCAACGCACAAGACAGTTTAAAAATAGAGGAGGGGGGGACAAAGGTCAGATCCACAGAGGGATTTAAGGCCTTATCATTATCACGGAACAGCAGAGCCGAGCTGCAGCTCTGAGAAAGAGAGCGCCTCTGTGTGTGCAGGGCTGCAGGCGGCCGGCTCAGCAGACCTCTGCAGGAGCAAGACCAACACAGGGGACCCAAAGACTGTCTCTGTTTCAAGATAAAACCCTCTCTAGTGTGGAGATTAACTAGTCATAACACCAGTTCAAAAAGGCTGTTTTTTTTAATTAAGCATGCTGTAAATCATCTCCTTACTGTGGTTACTGGTATTTTTTTTTTAATTATTCGTTGGTTTGATAGGGACAGTACATCAGGCATTGTTGCATCTAATTAAAGAGCAACCGATGCTGTGTGTGCAGGACTCCTAGCCGTGGCTAATTTGCAGTCCTTGTCCAGCACATAATACATAAACCACTGAATAAAAACTAACATTAACGCAGGTGCAGACAGGCAATCATATGTTTGCATAAAAACAACAAGAAAGCAGACAAAACAAGCAGTTTCTTCTACGCACAAAAATCTAGAGACTTACATATACATATACATACATACACACGCATACACATACATGCCATAATATGCATATAGTTAGTGTTAGTGTCTTTGTTTCAGTCATAGTTTTGTTTTGGTATTGAAGGTTTTGGGGTCCTTTAATGTTTTTATTTCTGATGGTAATATATTCTAAATCTGTGGACCTTTGACTGAGAAGGGCTCCACTGACTGCTCCTCTTGTTGAAGCTCCTTTATATGAGTATTTTTCGATCATTTCACTAACTAGGTCTGGGGCAAGATATTTCTGAAATTGTCGAAGCTCAACAAGTTGTACTTGTGTAAAACTATGCAATGGTGCCATTTCATTGGCTTTTGTTCTAGTGTTTTGAAGGTTTGTTTGTAAAATGACAGCGTAGGTTTGGATTAAAAATCTAAATACAGGAGCGTTCAGTCTCGTTACACGTGCTCTCGTCTGCTTTAAGTGTCAGTCTGTCAAACTTTCTCACAGGAACTTTAATTTGTACCAATATGTTCAATTAAAGCTCCTTTGTATGTAAATAGCATGCTAGGACAAGTGAGTGGGTGTAGAGATGCTTGAAAACACACTTTAATATCTACAGCTGTCCAGCTAAACGTGCACAATACAATAAATTGTCAATATAAAGCCGAAAAAAGCTGAAAAGTGTCGGGTTTTAATGATCTTATTGTCTGTTTTTTAGTCTTTATTTCCGCTTTGGTCCTTTTTTTTCATCTTCGGATAAGATGCTGACCGAGATGTTTACAGACTGATCAAAATGATACGTGAATTAAAGGAGAATAAAAGTGTTATTACTCTTAAAATCAGACGTGTGTCTGTGT
This sequence comes from Xyrichtys novacula, assembly GCA_962446985.1. Lineage (NCBI taxonomy): Eukaryota > Metazoa > Chordata > Actinopteri > Labriformes > Labridae > Xyrichtys > Xyrichtys novacula. Next base: position 12,168,340 of record OY660872.1, read on the forward strand.
GATCGCTTCATGTTATACTCATATATAAGAAGCACTTCAGTCCGGATAGAGAGCACTCACACAGCCCATTAGGGACTTGAGGAGCCGGATCTGGTAGCTGTCTCAGGTATGGTCATCTAAATGGGGTCAAACAACAGTGGCATTAGGTTCTGAGGAGAGGACTGACTATAATTGTCTGAATTTATCTTGTTTTTTTAATGAAAATAAGTTTCATCCATGGAAAGTTTGTTTATGTCACTTTTTGTTATTATTTAATCATGTCTGGATCACATTAAAGAGCTTCATAGGATGGACATTAATCTCCAAGAATCAAACATTTGACTCAGACCACTGAGGACAAGGTGAGCTGGTTCTGAACCTAAAAACGGGACACCTTTTGGCTCCATTAGGATTCAGAAGCAGCTCACCTCGTCCTCAGTGGTCTGAGTCAAATGTTTTTGAACCTTTTTTCACCCAATCTGAGAGTTTCTGTCTTTCATTTCTGCTCACGGCTTTTTCAGTGATTTTCTGGTGAGTGCTTAAAAAAAGAAGAAAAGATTGAGTAAAATAGCAGGCTAGAAAAAAAAAACCTAAACTTAGGTGAGGTTATGTTGCTCTGAGAGAGTAATTCTCCTGCATTAATCAGAGTTTTTCTCCCTCTGATGACAGTAAAATCCCACACGGCTTTATTACAGTGACCGTACTCTTACTTGAGCAGGTTTCTGATTAAAATTGTCTGGTTTTCCAACCCGCTCTGCTAAACTGACCACAATGGCGTTAAATCACAAACCTATCGACATGCAGTCAGTTTTCTCTATTTTAATAAAATGTTGGGCAGAGCAGCGCTAATTCTGCTGGGCTTTAACCTCGCCATGAGCAGTTAGCAGCCTCTTTATTATCACCTTGTTGTAGCTTAGCGTGTATACATGCTCTGTATACAAAGTTATTACAGACTTGAAAGTCCTTAAGCCCTCTGAGGGAAGAAGGGTGTTCAGAGGCTTGATAAAAAAAGTCTCGGTTATTTCAAGGGGAGTGGAGGGCTTTATTGTTAGCTTTTGGCCACAAAGCTGAAAGTCAGAGATGCTTTAAAAGAAAAACTCCAAAGCTGACCTTTAGGCCTCAATCAAAAACAGACCGGCTGGCTGAACAACGGAGGAGGTGAGATGAAGAGAAAGAGGGGAGGAGAGAGAGAAGAAAAGGGAAAAAGGACTTGGTGTACTTCGTAAACATCAGGAGGTTTGAGCAGAAAAATGAAGTCAGGTGCACAGAAACATAGAAACAATGATTAGGCTTTATTTATAACTTAAACTGTTTCTTTTTATTTACAATAATCATTTAAAAACAGGATTACTGTGTTTAAAGTCCAACATGAAGTGGTATTGGTATCTTTACATGTGCGCCGGCTCGGTCATTGGTACGTGTTGATTTATAAGGCTATTGTTCAGATGACTCTCTTATTTATCTTCCATTTTAATCTTAAATAATAGGGCCTACAGCCTCTGCTCCCAGGACTTTCATTATTTTACTGTTCCTAAAGTCAGAACAGAAACAGGGAAGAAAGACTTTAGATTTTTTTCTCTGAGAACATGGAACAACTTGCAATCAGACCTGAAACTCCAAAGTCTGGTATCTCTGAATGTTTTCAAATTCATGACAAATTTTATTACATCCAAGCTTCAGGAGTGCAAATGTTTTTATTTGAGAGCAAGTGTTTTTTGTAAATTCTTTTAACTAATTTTTTAAAATTTAATTATGTGTACTCTATATGATTGTATTGAAACTGTACGTGCTGCCATTCTGGTTAAAACCTGGTTAAATAAAGGTTATAATAATAATAAATTGGCCTGTTTTTCCATCTATAAACTCAGATGGCCCACTCAATACAGCTAAAATTGGTTTACAATAAATAACAAAAACACCAAGCAAAAAGGAAGTAGAAAAATAAAAGGTTCAAAAAAAGACTTTATGGTATTTATAATAAGAAAGCAACAAAAATAATCTTCTAGAAAGCAACCCAAATAGATAACCCAGATAGAAAATTAATTACAATGAGAAATGGGTCTGTTTTTTTACTTACAGGGGGGAAAAAACAATATATATTTAGAAAAAAATTAATTAAAAAAAATTATTATTTTTCCATCATGTTGCCTGATACCGTTATAAAAATTATTATTAATATTATTAAAATAATTATTTTTGTCTCGCCGTCTCCTAAATTTGCCGACTGTTGCTTTATTCGTCATTTGTATTCATTTGAATTTTAACGGTTCGATCAGCTGATTGCTCTCCTCGAGCTGAAGGGAAGCCGAACTCGACGCTGACTGGAGCAGAACGCCTCGCGCTCCTTCACAGTTGGAACCCCCAAATGATTAAAAACCGAGTGAGTTTGAGGAAAAAAGAGTTTAAATGATCGAAGTTTGAGGAGAGGAGAGTTTTTAACGGAGCGCAGAAAATCTCAGCGTTAAAGACACATTTAAAGGTTTGTTTTTACAACAAAATCTGAAGATTAAAAAAAAAAGGCCAACCCGGGATTAAAGATTAAAAAAACGGACAATAAAATAATTAAAACACGACACTTTATGCCCCTTTAACTCAAAGTTTTCTGCTTTATTCTGACTATTTACTGTACTAAGCACGTTTTAATTCTTTCAGTTTAATTTAATCTGTCTACAAATAGCCTAAAGAAAGAAAGATTATTAAAAAGCTAAAAATAAATAAATATTGATCTCTAAAATGTTTGGAGAAGCTAAAAAAAAAATCCTATTTGACTATTTTAACCTCCAAAAAAACATTTGAGTTATTTATTTATTTATTTTATCTTGTCTCCTGTTTTTCTTTTACTCCTTTTTTTAATCTTTCGTGTTTCTTTATCTTTTAATTTCTCTCTTTTTGTACATATATTATGCTTCTGTAATTGTGTAATTTCCCCCTGTGGGACTAATAAAGGAACATCTTATCTTATCTTATTGTTGCCTTATTTCCAATAACTTTATTGATGCTTTTTTCTTGTTGTTTCTAGCTTTGTATTTTTGCACAGCAGCTCACTTTGAATCACTTTAATGTAAAAAATATGTTATAAAAGCCTAAATCAGCTTGTCTGGCCTAAAAATAATGTATTTAAATAGTAGTATGTGTTTGTCACCTTTAAGTGACATTGAAAGTCGGTATAAATTTTCTAAAATATTAGTCTTAAACCGTTTAAACGTTAGCCCTAATTTTGGTTGTTTGCATTAGTTTATTATTCAAACTGAAAAAGTCCTGGAGCTTTTATGGAAATCTGTGTGAGGCTGTGGGTTTTTTTTTTCCATGTGGGGTGAGGTCTTAATTTTGGTCCCTCAGGGATGGGGACTTACCCTCCTTATTGTTACACACTTCAGCCTCTTCAGCAGCTCCTTCAGCTTCGGCCTCCAGAGATCAGAAAAATACCCAAACAAAGAAACAGTGGAACCTTTCCAACAAAAGACACCACCAGAAACACAATTTTATTAAATGTCATATACTATAATATACTTTAAGTGACTCTGAGCCTACAAAATATAAAACCTATATCAATTTAAAAAGAAAATACTCTTGTCGAGGTGACAGACAGATCCCTTTAGAAAGCAGGAAAAAACATCCTAATGTGAGAAAACTCGAACCTGAATACATGTGAAACCTTTTCAAGTTTTTGGTTCTCACAGAAACAAGAGGAGAGAGATTACTGAGGAACAACATGAGGCCAGAAGAACGAGGGAGATAAAAAGAGAGAAAAATATCAGCCGTGATCATGTGACAGGAGCCAGAGGAGGAAGACCACGTCACCTGATCTGATGGACATGGATCCATTTCAAGGATACAGACGCCTGTCTCCAGCTGAGGACGCAGCAGAGACATGAATCATCCCGCTCTTTGTGTGTGTGTGTGTGTGTGTGTGTGTGTGTGTGTGTGTGTCACTACATTAATATTTGGCTCCCTCAGAGGATGTTGTCGTCTCACATTTGAAGCATCTACATGATGCTCTGTTATGGTAATGGTTTTGCTGCCTGCTGTAATTCTCATGACGTGTTAAACACAGAAATATGATTTAAAGTGAATAAAATAAAAGCTAAATGCTTTAGACTATATATTATCTCTATATTATTGCAAAAATAAGTATAAAATTATTTTGTTTTATTAATGTGAATATGTTTATGATTATCCCTGATGGTCATTCACTCTTAGGAATTACTTTTTTAATCTGTTGCCTATATAAATAATAATTCTATATATATGATATTGTGTGTATTCATTTATATGCAGAGATAAAGCCGGTCATTTCTGACAGGGGCGCTCAGCCTGAGGTCGTTTCTTTTGCAGGATTTTTCTGACGAATGTGTTTGAAAAGCTTTTATTAACCCTAAAAACTTTTAACTATTTATATCAACACTTCGCATAAAAACATTTCAGCACCTAAAAGCTGTTATTAATTTGTCTACAACATTCAAGCAGAGTGGCAAAATACAGAAAAATCAAGTTATGGATTTTTTAAAAATGTCATAATTTAAAATACAAATAAAACATCAGTGAAACGCTTACACAAGTGTTTTACTGATTAAAAAAAAAACTCAGTGAAATCATGACCTCTGTATGTGAATGATTATGTTTTTATGTGTGTTTTAGTTTCCAAATGTAAAATCAAATATGACATCTTATTATATCTGTTATTGTTTTATTTAATTCTCTCTCTGTGCAGTGTAGTTTTTCCGTTTTTATACACTGACTTTAATAAGTCAAAATATGTCCATTGCCAAGAAACACATTATGAGTTTGTTTGATTAAATTTTGAGCTTTGTCGTCATGATACAAAAGGATTTGAATATATTTTAAAAAAGGGTGGTCCACACCAGAGTCCAGTACTTTAAGGTTTAGCTTGGGATCCCCTGACCTGAATCTCAGAGTCTAAATCCGCCTCACAGAGAAATCTCAGAAAGGAAAAAAACAACAGCAAACAGTACAAAAAAAAGAGTTTAAACATCTTAATGTGGAGTTCAACCTGAAGCCAACAAAAACAGGCAGATGTTCACGACCGTCTTAGAAAGTCTGACAGATTGAGATCAAGTGTAGCAGACTAATGATCATCCACCTCTCTCTCTGTGAAACACACACACGCTCTCTCTCTCTCTCACACACACACACACACACACACGGAGAGGTTTGTGCGGCAGATGTGAGGTCAGTGCTGCAGGGCCTTTCTTAAGGCCTCGGCTGAAACTTTAAAGCCTCATGGAGGATCCTTTAATGTTGTTTAATTAGTCATTGATTAAAGCGAGGATTAGAAATTAATTTCATTCAGCCCGGCCGTCTTAATGAGATTTCTGGATAAATCTCAGAGATTAGAAAGCGTGTTTGTTTGGGAAAAGGAAGCAGGAGTACGTGTGAAGAGAGGGAGACGGGCTTGTGAAAGTGTGGTTGTGCTTTTTGACTCGTTTTTATGTGCGGAGATAAAAAACAAAAACCCTCACAGCTTCAAAAACACAGACAAATTAGAGACATGACTGTGGCCTTTAGGGGCTCATTAGAAATAAGAACTCAGGTTTTCGGTTTGTTTTGGACGCAGTGTGTCCTCTCCTCTGTGAGAGAAAGGTCAAACACTGCAAGTGTGCGAAGTGCTGCTTCCTATCAGTGAGGTTCACAAGTCTCAGAAACAGTGTGCATGAGTCCGGGACCAGGTTTTTGCTGCAGGGGGACAGTGGCATTTGGTTGGGGGTGGGGTAGGTAGGCTAATGCAGCTAATGCATCCATTTAAAGGGTAATCCAGTGATGAAGCATTGTCTCAAGAGCTGCTAAATGGCTCTGCTAATGACAGGGGGGAGGATCACTGTGGGTGACTCTGAACGTAGATAAAGTAAAGGCTCAATTTAGTTTTCCTCAAAGTATAAATTACCGTAAATGATCTAATTCAAAGCTTACATAAAAACAAATGCAGGAAATTCCCAACAGGAACGATGAGCTTAGCCCAAATATGCAAAAAATGAAAGGTGGGGTTCACTGCTGTTGTATAATCTGGTATTTTGCAAGAAGTGCATCACCCCAGCCGAGTTTATGCTCTTACAACACTGTCAGGCAGCGAACAGGAAGTCTCGGCAGAGTTTTTCCACATTTGCATAAACGCCTCATCAAGAACTTAACACTGACAACCCAGACAAACACACTCAGCTGCTTATTCAGCCGGCTTTATGAGGCTTACAGGACCATTGTTGCGCGGATCAGGACAGAAAGGTGTTTAGACGCAGCAACGCGATCGGCTGCAACGTTTCCAACAGAGCCGCTGAAAAACAAAGAGGTCTCTGTTCTACGGTGTCCTAACTAATTACACACAATAACATCTGACTCATTAATGTGTACAGAAGGTAACCGTGAATATGGAGAGGAATGTGAGTATTATCAAGTGCAGCTTACTCTCCATCTGGATGACGTGTTTAAATCTTATTTTTACTATAATCTGCTATAAAAGTTATTCTTGAGGTTTTAACTTCTGATTTTCACTTGATGTTAGGGTGACCATACGTCCTTTTTTACCCGGACATGTCCTCTTTTTTGAGGGCTGTCCGGCCTTGTCCAGGGGCAATTCCTACCGGATCCATTTGTGAGGTGAATTTTGTGGCAGATTACAGACAGCAGGAATCGCGAGAACTCACAAGAACCGGTGGATTCACGTTCAATCGCGCGATAACAAGTTGTCTCTGTAAAGACAGACACATAACCAAATAAGCAGTAGATTTTGTCCTTCCATCTCATCATCCATGGTGTCATCAGGGTGAAATGACGTCTAAAAACCTTTCACTTGTTCGTCTCCGCCCGTTTGCATGGTGTGAAATACGATTTGCCTGAAACATGGAGTGTTTTATTTTGAAAAGAAGCAGGATGTTTTATTTTTTGTCTGTGCCCAACTTCCTTTCCAGCACGGGTTATTCTGTGCTGAATTTATCCGCCATAAATAAATAGAACTCTTGCGATCAGCTGCGGAGTCTGGTGATCCGCAGCAAAACAGAAAGAAGCCGGTGGAAATTGACATATTAACTTTAATGGTTACGATCAGCTGCGATCGGCGGATACGGCCTTTTTGTAGCTGTTCTGGATGCGTTGGAAATTGGGGGTAAGAAGCGTGTAAAAAACACTCAATCCAACCCGTAAATCTCTCAAAATTAACTACACGTGACTCTGTGACTGTGCCCCCCTGCATAGTCGTGTCCTCTTTCTGGGGATTCAGAATATGGTCACCCTACTTAATGTGGAAGTTTTTAATCAAATCCACAACTCGACCGACTCTAAAGTCGACTCAGCTGAGCTTAAAAAAGGATTCAGGTCTTTTTAACGAGATCTTGGAGATCTGGAATTCCCGCCCTTCAGCTAAGAGGAGCGTTTTATCTCGTCTTTTTAAGGAGATTTAGATTCCTGATGGAAGTCCACTGTTGTTAATTGTTTTAGGTTGTTGTTGTGTCCTTTCCTTCTGTTTCAGCCACTTAGGAGGTTAATCCTGTATCCTGTGTGGCTGTGCTCTGTCTGAGTGTGTGTGTGCAAACACTCTGCATGTATGCATCTGTCGCTCTCTCTGAGCTCCTTGAATAAAACACGACGTTCTCAATATTTAAGTCAAAAGTGCAGAGAGAGAAAAGAGTCAATTTTTTCACAGAATCTCCCTTTAAACGTGTAACAGGAGCTCAGTAATCATCTCTTTGAATGCTTCCAGACTCAGCACTGAACAATCAACAGAAATCTGGAGGAACGGAAAGCCCTGGCAGCGCGGGCTCCTGAGATCATGTCTGTTTTATTGGGGATAAATGTTGCCATTGACATTGAGGAGGGGGAAAACGGAGCGTGGCCAGCCCCGCTCTAATTGGCTGTATTAGCATCATCAGTGCTGTGGGCCCGCCCCTCCCACCGGGGTCTGTCTGCCATGATTTGATTGGCTGCTTTGACATTCCAACACAATTTACAGGCCACCTCAGGGAGGCCTTTTTTTCTTTTTTTTTGCCCTTTTTTACGACTTTTTTTTCCCTCTTTCTTTTCTCTGCCAGGGCCTAACGAGCGCCAACATATGTATATATATGTCTGTGTGTGTGTGTGTGTGTGTGTGTGTGTGTGTGTGTGTGTGTGTGTGTGTGTGTGTGTGTGTGTGTGTGTGTGTGTGTGTTACAAAGAGACTGATGTGTTTAAAACCACAGAGCAGTATAAATGGCTGATTTAGCAGAATAAAAAGAAAAACTTTGTTCAAGATGTCAAAAAGAAAAAACCTGTCCCTCTGAGGACCTTGGATTATTTTTTACAAATCCAAAAGTTTTAAGAAAGCTAAAAAAGACTCAGTCTGAAGGACTTTATCCTGGAGATGTTAGTCTGATCCTCAACCTACAGAAATGCAGAGGAAAGGTTCGGAGATAATGTTAAATATTAACGGGATATTCCGGCGTAAAATTAATTTAGGGTCAAACACACCCTAACACCGAGTTAGACACCCCCCTCCAGAGATAAACGTTGCCGACCGCTTGCTTCTCTAGTTATACTAACTTTAGTTACGACTGCAGATAGCAATACAGAGAGCCACACGCTCAACCAAAACGCCACTCTATAGCCACAAATAAAGCTCAGAACAGCACCTAACTTCATCAACAGGACATATAGAGTCTTAGCCATAGTACTAGATCATAAACGTTCTTCCTTGAGCTGCGTCACGCCGCTGTAGTCCGTAATGGACTGGCCTGAGGTCTCGCTACAAACAAGCAACTGCTGGAAGAGAGTAGGTGAGTTGTGTTTAGTCTCTTTGCTAAATAAATTAGGCAAAGTTAAAAAGTATATCGCTAATATTGCTATCCTGCGGTCGTTGCTTAAGTTGGTATAACTAGAGAAGCAAGCGGTCGGCAACATTCATCTCTTGAGGGGGTGTGTAACTCTGTATTACGAATATCCCTTTAATGCATGAGCGATTAAAGCTCAATTCTTGGGGATCGATTTCCTCTTCTATGTAATTGTCTCAATCAGACTTAAACTGGCCTATAGATGTGATTAACACAACACCTGGTGATCTGAACAAATCCAGGCCAACATGAAAAGGACACAAACAGATAAACACAAAGGTGATCAGACAGACGAGAAGGGGAAGTTTTCAAACAGCTCAACACGTCAGCAAACAGAGATGAAGTGAAACTGGCCGCTCAGCTCTCTGTTTTTCGATGTAGGGATGGAAATATACCAGCAGATAGACATGCATTCATGCTCTGCGCTGTCCCTCCCCCATTTACCCCACACCTAGTCTCTTACAGAAGATAAAAAGACAAGGAGCTTTATGAATCATCTTCTTCTGCAGCCATCTTTAATCCCTGCGCAGGGATTTAGGTAACGAGAGGGGAGGGGAGGACGAGTGTCTCCGGGGTGAGGGCCTCTCTCTGGGAACCTCTCATCCCAGAAGCGGGGGGCTAATTGGGGCCTTGTGTAGATGGTCTCCCAAAACATCAGGAGTGAGACCTGAAGGAGGTCTGATATTTTTATTTTATGTCAGGGTGAGTTGGATCATGTGAAACCAACAAACAAGAAACAAAACAGTGTCAGATCTGTGGAGTGGCATCAGTCTGTTTTTCTCTAAAATTGTTGCCTGCAGCTGAAACTTCGGTGTTTTGATCCGAACATTATCTGCTGGAATTATTCATTCAGGAAAATCAACAACTTTAAAATGACTCAGCACATAAACCAGTATAAGGTGTTTGGTGTATCCCCTTGTTTCCCCTGAGTCTTGTTTGTTTGATTGAGTCGTCGCCATGGAGATAAAATCTATTTTTTGAATCTATACCTTTAACCTGAGGGGAGGGGCTGACACTCCCCTGAAAGTGGGCGTGGCTTATCCATACTGACAGCAGGTGTAGGTACGGATCAGCCGTTGAAGACGTCACACTATGGCAAGTCCACTCGGACAAACTACATTTAATAATGTGCTCGGGTAAAAGCCCCTTGCGGTTTTCTTTATTTTCGTTTGTTCATTCAATTGAACTACATTACAACTTACTGTACTGTCATTTTTAGATGGTTTTAATTGTATTTGTTAACTTTTCTAAGTTCTTTTCTGTTGATATTGGGAAATTGGATGATTATAGATTTTATTGTTTTTATATTTTAGCAACAATGATAATTAACTATACACACAAATGAACAAGTACAGATTAACTATGTGTGGCATTAGATTAAATAATTAAATAATGCCTAATTGATTCAATGCACAAAAATCAAAACAACCTGATTAACTGCAGCTGAAATAACCAGAATAATGATTTACTTTAAGCTGAATATACTCTCTTTATATTTTAATAGGAACCCATTTATATACTGCTTCTTATTTTTGATATATCATACAGCAGCGTCGGCTTTAATCTGCCAGAAAAACTGAGATTTTTATCTATTAAAGCTCGACTGTGACCACTTCAGAGGCTGTTTGTTCACTCAAAGCAGCTGAGAGTTCATTTGTTCTCATTTGGCAGAACTTCATGAGGAATTAAAATAAAACAAAGTCGGTTTTAAGAGTCCAAACAGTGTAAAAACAAACACCACCATTCAAGAGAAACACATCGATTAATGCCCCTGTGTGGGTTTGAAGATGTCGGGAGTAATTAAATGAAAAATCCAGGAAATGAGATCCACATGAAGAACAAAATCAAAGTTAAAACATAAACCTCAGGAGGAAGTAGGACACTGGTAAAGTTGGTAAATAAATCTTCTTCCTTTGCTCTTCTCATCACAGTAAAACATGTGAGCTCTGACCCAGTTTCACCACCTGCAGCGTCGGTCTGTCTGACACAAAATGTACCAGAACAGCAAACACCACGGCGACGTAACATCAGTCCTTTCAGAGATCCTGTGATTCATCATGTTTCATGTTTCTTAAAGTCTGAGCAGAGGAAGAGAAAGCAAACCTGCAGTACCTGAATAAATATTCATACTGCTAATTTATTAAAAAAATAAATAAAGTTTAAACTCTTAAAACTAAACTTTCTAAACAATAAAGAAGCAAAACGATTCAGTCAGCTGTTTTAATCGACCTGTAAGTGATCTCAACTTTGGGATGGACTTGTGTATCAGGTTACTTTTTAAGTATTTTTAAACTACTTAAAAGGAAATACTCATTCTCATTCTGATTGGTCGACTCGATTTTTCCGCCTCAATTTACAATCGATGGTTAAGTTCATCAGGAGGAATGTACCAAGTGCTAATGGGCATTTTGGATTCACCCAACCAACTGGAGACCGGCTGGAGACGGGAAGATTATGTTACATTGACATTAATCAATGTCAACGTTTGCTGAATATATTTGTGTTTAATTGCATTCTTGTGCTGATATCAGTATATTTTCAAAATGGGTTTTAGGGCTTTGATCACAATTTGTTGATTAATAAAGAGCATTTATTGTATTCCTGTTAATTCACCACATAATAAGAAGCAAAAATAAAAAATCAGGAAGTAAATTATTTGACCTGTCCGCATGTCGTCAAACTTGAAACTATCTCCTGGTGACAAAAGCTAAAATCCAACTCAGGTCCAGGTTTGCTGGGAGGTAAGGTGTTAAAATGATCAAAGTTTACGCACAAGATTAAACTGAACTATTTCTCACCTACTACCTGTAAAAAGCAGAGTCTTCTGCTGTTTGTTATCCGTAAGTGATTTTGAAATATCTTGTGCAAAAATGTCTCTAAAGCCCCAAAATAAACTTTTCAATCAGCGCTCATTCATTTCAAATCTGCAGAAATCAAGATCAATATCACACAACCCGATAATTCCTGGGAATACCAGATTGCACAGAGAAGCGGGAGAAGAGGACGTGAAGGTTTGGATCAGGGTGAGTTAGAAAGGGTGAGTAACTGAGATTACACAGGGGAGTAAAGATGGGTGATGGAGGGCTGTAATTGGTTGCCTGGAGAGGATTGACCTGTCTGCGCCTCCCTTCACCTGAGTTTCTCAACCCCCTAACGTCAATGACCATACCTCCTCCTTTACCCAGACATTTCCTCGTTTTGGGGGGCTGTCCAATCTTGTCTGGGGGAGTTTATAAAATCCTTCAAATGTCCGGAATTTGGATGGAAGTTTTGATTTTGTGTCGCGTGGACTTAATGAGTTAGAAGCACGTAAAAAAACACACACCTGACCAGAAAAACCCTCAAAATGTACGAGGCACGACCCCGTGATCCTGCCCCCCGTAGTCATATCGTCTTTTTGGGGATTCAGAAAACAGTCACCCTACCCTAACGTAAACACTAACCATTTAAAAAAAAGTGGCCAGTTCTCTGTCTTTACCCCCTTTCAGCCTGAGACTCAGTCCCCAGAGAGAATCAGGTCATCTACCTGACGTCCAGGTAAGCGGAACAATGGCAACGCTACGCTACATTAGCATCCGAGTTTCCTCCCTCTCTCACCACAAACACTGTAATTAAAAGGCAGGGAAGGGCATCCCCTTCCTTTCATCTCCGGATTTAAGTTTGATTGACGCTTTGAGACTCAATACCACACACATACACGTGTACACATTTCACACACACACCTACACACCTACACACACACACACTCCTAACCTCAGATGTAGCCGCAAGGCAAGCAGGGACTAGTTAGTGTGAGGAGCCACAGGCAGACAGACGCAGAATCACAGACAAACAGTCCCGAGTGTATTGAAACGTTCCCACCACACCGCTGTGTGACAGGAAATAAGAGCCAGACGACACACACCTTCATCCTGTATTCAGTCTGAACAAACAGTGGATGGAGAAGAGTCGGATTAATGGATGAATAGTTTGCTCAATAACAATGAAATGTCTGACAATGGTGCGGCCCGGTATGAGGACATAGGCTCATTAAACACACGTTGCACAAACATTGTAATTGTATAGTTTGTGTTTTTAAGGATTGCAGACCTGAGCTGCCTATCAACATTTATTAATTGTTGTTTATACAAACAGACAGTGGGAAAAATACCCTGTCAGTCTGCTTAATTACAGACGTGTCATTGATTTGTGAGGATAATCCTCCTTTATTCAGACATTACATTACAGAGCTGAAATAATGACTATACTAAGACAGGAGGACTTTGTTTTGAATGAAGTGACAGTCTGAAGATGACTGTATAGATACACACCCAAGAGATAATGTATAGTGAACAGTAAACTGAAACAAAGGAGGAAGAGAAACAGAAAAGGAATGAGTGTTATCCATAACCACTCATTCACTATGAGTCAATATGTGATTGACCTGGAAATCACATATTAATGGAATAAAAGTGAAAACAGCAAAAACGAAGTCAAGCACTACTAAGATGATAATAAAGCTTTGTACCTTTTGTTTAATTCGATTATTGTTCATATCTGACCTACTGTGATGAAGTGTGGGGAAGTGCATGTAAAACTTCCATCCAGCCAATTTTCATTTTACAAAAAAGAGCAATACAAATTATTAGTAGAAGTCAATATAGAGATCCTTCAAACCCATTATTTTAGTATGTTGCAGATTATGTGTAAAGCTCATAGGAAAATTCTACCAGTCAACACCCAGAGCCGATTTGAAAAGAGAGAAAGTCTTTATAATTTAAAAGGATTTGAAATATTTAAAAAGGTTCCGAACTAAACTGAAAGAGCGCTAAATAAGTTTGTGGAACAATCTGAACAAAGAAACTAAAGAAGCGAAATCAAATTTTATCTTCAAAAAAAGAGTCAATGCCAGTATGTAGAGTAAATACAGGGAAATATGTTCATCTAAGTCTTGGTGTGTTTGTTTTGTGAAAAAATGAGAATTACGGTGGTCTTTTCTGTTTGTTTTTGAAAACAAGAAATATCGAACTGTAAAAAGGCGTTTTGGCCTGCAGTTCTTGTTTATTTTTATTGTGTTTAGTTGATTAATATCTTATGAAAGAGGAGCAGACTCTATTAGAGTTTTCTTCTTTCTGCTCCTTTTCATTCACATGTTTGAGATTTTCCTTGTTTGTATGAATGTTTTAAATATTAACTGAATGAAATAAAGTATGAAAATAGAAATGAATCCATAATCCTGTTTATTTCCAGGCTGAAGATTAAATAAAAACAAACAGATACTTGAAATTAATCTTTAATCTCTCTAACTTGATGGTTGGTAGAAATAACACAACCATTTGAATTCATGAAAAAGTTAAAATAATTGTTGTTAGCATTCTTACCAAATGCAGGAAACAACAACAACATACGCACAAAGTCTCCCTGGCCGTTTTCTTCACTTTGGTAGATGTCCCTTTCACTCAGCTTCCTCACAAACGGATAACCATGTAATTTTCTTAATATATTGAGGGAAAAACAAGTAGTAAAAATGCCTGAGACTATTGAAAATGTACTTTTTTTGCCACACGGTCAACAGGAAAAATTAAACTCATAAACCCTTTGTGAAGTGATCTGGTTGATCCGTATATTACTGTTGATTTTTATAATCAATGATAATCATCAGAGTAAAGTCTTCAGCACAATCAGGCGCTTGGCGAGAAAGATGGATGACACCATACTTAAAATCAAAAATAAAACTACATATTTTTTTACTGCACTACTTTTGCTTGAAAACTCGAGTTAATTTTCAGGTTTATGGTTTTTCACTCTCACTGTTAAGTTTTTTACAATGAAAGTTTCTCTCAGAAAAATAAGAAACCGAAGCCACATTTTTTTTCACCCTCCAGCTCAACCTGTAGATGTGGAAGTACAGTGAGTGCATTAACTTTTCAGTCATGCTAACACGAGCAGCTGAAGCTACACGGTGGCGACTGACAGCAACCCACCCATGAACGTCATGACTGATGTCGGATCAACCAAAGAGGCTGCTGATGATCCATGAAAGTCGGGCTTATGGGGATGAGTCTGAGTCACGACTGATAATGAGTCCTTCCTTTTTTAACTCTGTCACTCATCACCTCACTCAGCTCTGCTGTAGAGACGTGTCAAGGATGAGACATGAGCGGCAAATACGACTTTAACGCTTTCCTCCGGAGCTAAGATGTTCAAACTCACATGTTTTCAGTCTTTTAGGAATAATTCAGACTAAAACATGAATTTATTAAGCGTCTTTAAAAAATAAAATTGATCATGATGATCTGATAGTGGAGTTTACATGTTAAATAGGTGGTTTAAACTGTTTGTGAAAATATACAGAGATGTGGGAGTGTGCACAGCTACAGGAAGAGAGGGGGGCCGCCATAGATGGTGGAAAGTAGATGCATCAAGAGATCATAACTTCCAGGACTGAGTTTAAGAATGAAAGAGTATCTGAGAAGAGAGGCAGAAGAGATCTAGAGGTACAGAGGGGGATTTTGTAATCAATGTAGATTTGGATTGGGAACAATAAATTGTATTGTATGAAGTCGTATCACACATATATTAAATTGTAATATCATATGTATCATATCACACATATTGCATCATATGTATCATATCGAATCATATCATATCAAATTATTGTATCATATATCACACACCGTATTGTATCTAATCATATTGAATCGTAATGTCATATCCTATCGTATCACACATTTAGTATCGTATTACCAGTATCATATTGTATAAAAACATATGAAATTATATCATAGTATATTATTATATTGTATTGTATCATATTAAATCTTACCATATTAAATCATAATGTCAAATCGTATCGTATTGCACAGTAAGTATCGTATCACATGTATCATTTGTATCATTTGTATCAAATCTTATTGAATCATATCATACTACATAATTGTATTGAATCATATTGAATGGTATGTTATTGTATTGTATTGCATGTTTAGTATTGTATCACATCTATCATTTGTATCATATTGTATCACATGTGTCGTCTGAAATCGTATTAAATACTATCATACTTTATGATTGTAATGTATCGTATCACACGTCTTGTATCATAGAATAACGTATCATTTTGTATTGTATCAAATATATACTGATTTGTATCGTATTGTATCTGAAGGTTTGTTTATTCAGATTTTCTACTTTGGTTTTAGTTTATTGAAAATAAACTAAAAATTCACTAAAAAAAATAAAAATAACTAAAAAAATATGTATTTCCACATACATACATTAAATGTACTTTAAAACTGCCTCTTTTTGAAAATGACTATCTGTGTGGCCAATAACATACGAACATGTGAGGGTCTACACATGATTACCTTCTACATTGCAATAAAAAAACTGTGTCATGGACGCAACTTCAGAATAAAGCATAAAAACAAGGCTAGTTCCTCCAAAGCAGGAAATGGATCAGGCTTTTGTTTTGACACACATCCTGGAAGTGTTTCCATGTTCATGAAACTGTGGAAAAACACAACATAACTGTCCATCCATTATTTAACCCATCCATCTATTCATCCATCCATCCATCCATCTTACATCCATTTACATACATTATTTTAATCTATTGAAAATAAACTAAAAACACTAAAAAATTCATTTAAAAACTAAATAAAACTAAATAAAAAAATATATATATTCTGCATACATTCATTAAATGTACATTAAAACTGTCTCTTTTTGGAAATGACATAACATATGGACATGTGAGCATCTACACATGACCACTTTCTACATTACAATAAGAAAATTGTGTAACTGCTGTTTGTGTCACTGAGAGGTTATTGATTTTAAATCGTTGATGGTGGTCGCCAAAGAAAATGTTGAAAATCAATTTAAAACTAAAACAACAAATTTCGGTCACAGTCCACGTTAAATTAAAGAGGTTTAAATGTAATAATCCCGCTCTTATAACTTCTCAACCACTTCACCCTGATTTAAGGGGAAAATAAAAGTCTCTGACCTCGAGGTTGAATTAATATTGAAAGAAACCAAAGACTGTATGACAGAAAGTCAACTTTTTCCTCAAATACAAACAAACAAATCAAAAAGGCAAAAAAGATTTAGACTATTTTCATGAAAATAAACTTTTAGATGATGTTGTTTTTAAGTTAATTCTTGTTTTCTTTTATTGGTTTTAAGTCTTATTCAGACATTTATTTTACTGGCAGAAATTCTTCATGAAAAAACCTGAATAAAGTTGAAAACTAAGAATAAAACCAAATAAAAAGCTGAGTGCTGCGTCTGAGCCTCGATGAAGCTGCCACACATTGTTAGAGCCTGAGCGGAGACACACAGCAGAGCCACATACCCCATCACAGAGCCGAGGATTACACTTTTTAAACAACATCTGTCTTTCCTTCTTCTCCCTCATTCGGTGCAGCTCTGCGCTCAGGAGGACGGCATAAACAAGCCAATACACATCCACATCATAAACCATTATCCTGATCCTCCGTCAGTCCCCTGTGTACGCTGAGAGAGATTACAAATTACCAAGTTTGTGTGTTATTGTGTTTGGCTGCGTATGGTTGGGTTTTCCTGTGTATATCCAGATGTGGTTCACGTCAGCACGGCCAATTGTAGTGTGTGTTTGAAAGAGTAGGTGCCTGGAGGGTGGTGTGGTATTATGTGGTGATGCAGTCGGACCAAAGAGCAGAAGAACAATCAGCTAACAGGCCCACCAATGCTGACCTGCTGAAAATCCAGATAGTTGTTAGTTATTGTTAAATTCCTCTAAAGACACAAGTGAAAACAGAAAGTCATGATTTACTACCTCCTGAAAAATATCCTTCATACGTAGAATAGATTCATCAGATTCTGACTAATAAGAATTTAAAGTGTACTGTAGGTGTGAAATACAAAACTGTGCAGGTTAACTTAAAACTGTCATGGACAGAACTTCAGAATAAAAGCATAGGAACAAGGCTAGTTCCTCCAAAACAGGAATTGGATCAGGCTTTCGTTTTGAAAAACATCCTGGAAGTGTTTCCATGTTCATGAAACTGTAAAAAACACAACAGAACTGTCCATCCATTATTTAACCCACCCATCCATCTATTCTATTACACACCCATCAATCTGACATCCATCCATCAATCTGACCTCCATCCATCCATCAATCTGACATCTATCTATCCATCCACCCATCCATTCATCCATCCATCCATCCATCCATCCATCCATCTGACATCTATCCAACCGTCCATCCATCCATCCATCTGACATCTATCCAACCGTCCATCCATCCATCCATCTGACATCTATCCAACCGTCCGTCCATCCATCCATCTGACATCTATCCAACCGTCCGTCCATCCATCCATCCATCCATCCATCCATCAATGACACCCATCCATCCATCCATCCATCCATCATCCATAAATCTGACATCCATCCATCTATTCATCCATCGATTCATCCATCCATCCATCCATGGATCTAACATCCATCCATCCATGGATCTAACATCCATCCATCCATCCATCCTCTATCAATCTGACATCTATCCATCCATCCATCTATTCATCCATCCATCCATCATCTTTCAATTTAACATTCATCTATCCATCCATCAATCCATCCATCATCCAACAATCTGACATCTATCCATTATCTCGATATCCATCCATCTTTTCATCCATCCATCAATCTGACACCCATCCGACATCCATCCATCAATCCACCTATCTATTAATCCATCAATCTATCTATCAATCAATGACATCCATCCACCCATTTTTTTATTGTTGTCTCATCCATCTGTTAATTTTGTCATCATCAGTACATCATAGTATCATCCATTTACCCATCCAACCCTTGTTTGAAGGATCTACCATCCATCCATCTACCCATCCTAGATCCATCCATCCATCCATCCATTTGGACACAGGGGAAAGAGAAAGCTTATATTTAATAATAATGAGTTTGACTTAATATCCCTTTAATTATTCCAAAACCAACGCCAACTCATCATTTAGAGGAAACCAAAATAGTTATTAAGATTCTTTGATACGAAAGAAGAAAGTCTATTGACTTTAAATCTGTCAGAAGAACAGAGGGGTTTTCCCATTGTGCTCAGTCATAGAGGTTTTCCCCCCACACTTAAATCTTACAGGAACATGGAAACCCATCATAAAGCATCATTATCGGATATGAGAACTTCTGAGACACAAAGGCTGGTGGGTGGTGTCACAATTTGTCAAACATGACAGGTCCTACACGCAAAAAAGGTTAAACCAACCTCGTTTTAAGGCCGATTAAAGAAACGAAATAATCAAACCATCAGACCAAACAGTCAAAGAGGAAGTGACCGGCGGGCCGCCACGCTCAAGGTTCTGCCTCTGAAACAGAAACCACCTCACCATGTTTGTCATTACGGAGCAGCAGAGTTCAACCAACAGACTTCCAGACAGAGATCAGTGATGGAGCGACCTGGCAGAGATTAGCTCTTTGTTTACTCCAGTGAAAGGATGTCCATGAAGCACAAAGCTGAGCCCAAACAGCAGAGCGGTGTCTGCTGAGTGAGGAGCCTTAACCTCTTTCAGTCTTATCTGTCAGAGAGCACTTTAAGAGGGGATGACGAAATATGAAGTTATTTTTATGAGGAATTCACGAAAGGCGGTCAACAGACAGCTCAACTTTGGTTAGTGAATATTGAAGTTTATAAACTCCAACGATGTTTAAGATGATATTTGTTTGAATAAAGTGCAACAATACAGCAAGACTCACCAACATGGCTCAAAGTTCAGTAAATTTCAATAAACTCACTCAATTAAAATGAGAAGATACTACTCAGAGACGTGGGTACGAGAAATTTATTCTGTGAAGACACTCATTCTTGAAACTGGCACACCCCCACCCAACAGAAGACGTCTAAATCAGTTTGGACGATAAGACAATCACGCTAACATGCTGCAGACTCTCCCTTCAGATGGTGACTCACACGTCTGTCAGTCGTCTCTGTGCATCCACTCACCGGCACATCATAATCAATTTATCACTGCGCTCTGATGAGAACGCGTTCTGCATGAGGAGTCAGTAAAGCCAGGCGTGACCGCCAGGCTCACACACTGAAAATAAACACCTCCTGTGTGATCCTCCTCGCCTGGTTTAACATCACTGACAATTTCACACAATCATCACGGAGGAATCCAGCCGAGCATGGTGATGATGAAGATGAGAATGATGAGGATGATGAGGATGGGTTTGCTCTCCAGCTCTGTCAGAAGGTCAGGGGAGGTTTTGATAAACAGTTTAGTGCATAACTCGTCTGTTTGGTGTCACGTTTTAGGGATCAGAGAGCCGTGTGAGGTCTGATCATGAAAAAGGAAGATTGATGAGAACTGATCCCTGGGACTACATCTCTACTGTAAACAGACAATCCAAACATGCAGCGCAAAAACACGCCTGCGCATGTCTTTAATTTTTATTTTGTTATTTCTTTGTTTGGTTGAGAGGATTTTTGCCTTTTTTTGACGGAGCATTTCAGGACAGGGAGGAAAGGGAGTTACATGCACCT
This sequence comes from Xyrichtys novacula, assembly GCA_962446985.1. Taxonomy (NCBI): domain Eukaryota; kingdom Metazoa; phylum Chordata; class Actinopteri; order Labriformes; family Labridae; genus Xyrichtys; species Xyrichtys novacula. Next base: position 12,188,674 of record OY660872.1, read on the forward strand.
AATCATGGACTTTATCAGTCCTACAACCAGAGAGATGAGGACCAAAGCAAGGTTGATGGAGAGTCCACCAATCACATTCGTTCTTTACTCAGTTGCCAATCAGACTACCCTGCCAGCTGTCAATCAAAATCAGAGAGGAGGAAACCACGCCCCTGCACATGGAGTGAGTCGCTGGCGCTGTCAGTGTTGTGCCGAGAAATGCGTTTTACGAAAAAATTATGACACAAAATTACAAAATATTCTGAGGCAAATTTTGACCCGCCTGACTATACACATCAAGTGCAGTTTGATTTTGCGACTTTCTGGGAGAAAAATAGACGCGTCCCGGGTGGAAGCGAGAAGACTGACACAACAGCAGACTGAGCGTTTTTCAGTTCTGATTAGACTCTAGTGTTGAGATGACTGTCTGTCATGATAGCATGTACTGAGTCGGGGCCAGTACCAGATAAACACATTAAACTATAATCCATAAACGTAAGGTAACAACTGAGACCTAATGGTGCTGTGACAACAACGTGATTGAGTTTGCGACAGTGAAAATACATATGGTATGTTGTATCTGAACAGGTTAGCTTACGAGCTAAAGTTACTTAGCACAGATGAAAGTTCAAACAAAGACGTTTAGCAAACTGTTAAAGAACACAAACCATCGTCATATGAGAAATCCGACGCTATGACTCTCCACAAGTTGTCCTTCAGGTCGGTATCTTTGTAATGTTTGCATGAACGATCAGCCGGTCGGCCATGTTGGATTTACCAGTGAATCTGACGTCGCAACAACACGAAATCTGATTGGTCAGAAGTGGACACACAGTATGCGAAACTTTAGAAAAATTGTCCATGATACGAAAAAATTAATGCCGCAATATCGCAGGACCGGAAAACGTCGCTGATGTGAACGCTTGTATTGACAGGATACAGGTTCGAAACAGAATACCAACGTCTGAAATAATCGCACGAAAAAAACGCTCCTGGTGTGGAGGGACCTACTTTCGGAACATTACTCATCACTGTTTAGCCCCACAAATAAGAATTGTATGGGTTTTAAATTGTACATTTCCGTGGACCACTCGTTTTGTGAGATGCATGCAATTCACGGTGGGCATGCGTTTCTTGGCGCAAAACCCGTAACAACAACAACAATTGCAAAATGAGCAACAAACAAGAGAAAACCACCAAAGATGAAGACTTGTTGCCAAAAAGAAAAGGAAAGTCAGTTATCTGGAATTATTTCAGGTACAAGAAGGATGGTGTCGACCAAAACGCGTGTTCTGTGTTGGCAATGCCTTTTATCTATTGCCACAATAACGTCCCAGCACAATAAAAGTTAAAAATATCTCTGAGACAGACAGAAGCCATTCTACTAACATTCACAAAAAGAGGTAAGATCAGAGCAGGTTAACTGTCCACAAGATTTCAGCAGAAAGTGCTACTCAGGTCATCTGGTGAAAATTCCTGTATTTTTTAATATTGCGATATATCGCAGGGTTGAAAAAAATTGCAATGTTAGTTTTTTCTAATATCGTGCAGCCTTAGAGGAGAGTCTGTGATATCAGCAAATTCAGAGTCTGATGGAGGCTTGTTGTGCCACGTGTCACGCATTGAATACCTTGACCGCCACACCCTTACTTTCCACTCTGCTTCCTTGACATCCGTATATAATGTAAACCAAGAAGCAGAGCTGTCAGATAAAGAGAGTATTTTTATACCATTGTGTGTTTTATCAGTTCAATAGTTTAAGCAAACTGTGATTATTGTATGTGTCCGTCTTTATCATAGTGCGTGTGTTTTTTTAACCTTTTTTAACCTTCCTCGAAAACATCATGTCAACACATGTCGCTTGAAAACAAACCTCATCTAGAAAAGGCGATCATCTGTTTTATACTCCAGCTTTGCCGCCATGAAGAGCGATGTTGATGTAAGGCTTTAGAAATGAAATCTGTTGCATTTGGATAATGTGAAGCCGCTCTATACGCATTAGTGTCATTGTTTCTGATCAAGCTAGCTTTAACTCGATATCAGGTCTGTGTAAATTAGTGACACGCCTCAATGAGTGAAACAGCAAGTTATGAAAATAAGACTGTCACGCTGCTCGTCACTGTGGATATGACTGCTTATCAAATGTTCATTTCATCGTCTTTAAACACAACATCGGCAGCAGTTACAGACCGCTTCCTGGTTGGAGCAGCAGGCCCTGCCCTGTTTGATGTTCCGCATGACAGGAAGTGTTTACTGATGCTGCCAACGCAGGTGGAGATCCAGTGAGTCAGCGCTGGTTGGATCATGTCTGAATGACAGTGGGTGGGAATGATCACTGAGAAAGGACGGAGCAGATCTTCTGTTTGGTGTTTCATTTTTCAGGTTATTAGACTTAAACCAAGACTACGTTGACATGTGCAAGTCTATTTTCATGAATGGACATTTTAACCCTCTCTGTTTACAAAAAAAAACTGCGTGCACACCACTACGTTTTTTAAAAAGTTTTTGTTTACACTAACCCGTGTACATATGCCGTCAAGAGCATGCCAAACCTGTAGGTGGCAGTGTAGCGAGAAGCTCGAGCCCACGTCAGCCAATCAGAATCCCGCATAGCAGTCACTTCCTTCTTTCCGGTGCACAATCTGCGGTCGGCTACCCAAATCTCTTCTTCTTCCGCGGTTATTTTAGCTAAATCAGAAAACTCTGTGCATCTCCAAATGCTTCTAATCTGTATAAAACTTGAAGCATGTATACGCACGCCATGATCGGATTATTTGATTTTACGCCCATATATATATACAGTGGATACAGATTTTCCGATCCCTTTTTAATCGGATCAAGAAATTTTAGAAATGTAAACATGGCTAATGACAATTTTCTTTAAATACAGTTAAATTGATGCACACAAAACATATTCCCTCCAGTGATTAAACAGTCTTTCTAAAGATCGTAGGACTGACAAAGAGTCTCTCAGGACCGTTTTAACAAAAAATAAAACATTTTTACAGATTTTTTTAAGTCTCATGTTTTGTAAAACGACAAAAGGTTTTCAAATATTCCGTTTCAGTAAAATGTCATCGTGTATTTTTACTTGATTATTCCCCAGAAATAATTTGTGCTGCTTTTATGATCCCTAATCTGTTCCCGAACTTGCAAACACACATTAGAAACCCGTCAGAAACTTCCCCTGTCGTGGCCTTATTTGCCCCTTTAACGGCACAGCTAATCCTCAGATGCTCCAGAGATCCCTCCATGCATTCTCCATGAGTGGAGGTCTGCAGCTCCGAACGCAGGCAGCCTAACTGCACCCCCTGAGACCGGACTAAACAAGGAGCCTGAGCCTGTCAATTACCCCCAGGACTCGGTACACCAAAGCATATCGCGTGTTAACATACACATTCTCATTCTTGCATGCTGGCAGAGGAGCAGTGGCATCATGGATATGTATGACACATACGTGCGCACAATCACACCCCCAGAAAGCTGTGATTTCCCCAGGTAGCCGCTCTAAGCCTGCAGAGGGAGGATTTGTCAGACACCTTGTTTAACACAGACGTCAAAATGAGAGCGCGGCGGCTCGACGGGAGGAGGATGAAGCTGGTTTTTGACAGAGATGTTCATCTCACTCCGGTGTGATTGACAGGTAGACAAGCCCTCAGTTTAACCCTCCATGTCTGACAGAACGTCTGCTGAATGATCAAGTGGTAACACAACTCAATTTAAGCAGCTGTTCCTGTTCAAGAGGTTTTAGGGGGTCAAAGGGGGTTTTGCATTTGATTTGACCATGATTTTTGGCGTCTGTCTGGCTTGCATGCTGGGAATATCTAGCAAGAAGTGTGGCAGAGTCAACACGTGCAGGTTGGTCAATTTATGACTCGATTAGAGACTGACTGACTTTGGCAATTCTTAATCCTTATCTTTAGTTTTAATTCTAAAGAAGTGAACATGTGGAAACCCCTTCAGGTGAAGTGACCACACAACATTCAGGCATTCAAATACGTGCAAATTAAGTGATTAAATGATTTGAATGATGTTCGGTGTGAACGCAGCGTCACAAAGTTTAAGGGCCCTTGTCCACTAGAGTTTGGTGTTCACAAAGCTGAAGTTCTCGATGTTAGAGGTCCTTCCAACTCTTACACATTTATAAAAGTTCTCTCACAGCGCTTCTGTTTTCCTTCTTGGGGATGGATAAAGGTCATTACACACAGGGGCGAATTCGCGAAGCGAATAAGTAACTTTTTTTTAAAACCTCATAAAGTCAATGCAAGCTTCCACACCAACTATGAACTTCCGCAGAGCAAAAAAGCAGCTGTAATTTTTTCGCCCCTGTAGCTAATTTTGCGAACATTCGCAGGCGAACTGTTATATAAATCTACAGCCTAATATAAATATTACCTCTGACATGTGAAAAGCCGTTGCTCTGGATCAATCAGCTCTCTGTAATTTGTCCTCTCCTTCTGCAAACGTGGAGTCAGCTGATGGGGCAGTTTTTGAAATTGTCAGAATATTTTGGGATACAAATTGAGCTCTTGGATCGATCCCCCATCTCCTGTCACAAGGTCAGTCTTGGATGTACCCAGACACCTGGATTCTTCTTTTTCTTTTTGTTTTTTAACTGACTTACAACCACGACCGGGTCATCATCACTTAAGGATGTAATCGCCATTGTCTCTCCTTCTTCTCTCTCCCCGGGTTAAAAACATTTCCCTTTTTATGTGCTTATAGCTGAGCTCTTTTTAATAATCTTAAACTTAATCTATTGCTCCTGTTTTTAACAGTTTTTTTTTTGTTGTTGTTTTTATACTGTTTTATGCTGTGCTTTAAAAAAAAAAAAAGTTTTGTTTTTATGTAAAGCACATTGAGTTGCCTTGGTATGAAATGCACTATATAAATAAAGATGCCTTGCCTACCCCTCTGTTCCTGCATGGCGTATTTTTATGTGAATTTGCTAATTTTATTCGCACCGCACCAGGTGTGTATGGGAAAAGGCGTAAGCTGGAAATTTTGCATTTTCAAGTCACTTTGCTAATTCGCCGGTGTGTAATGACCTTGTTTACATCCCACCTAAGGCAACGGCCGAAGTTCTGTGTGACAGAACTTTCGGTGTGATAAGTCTGTTTTAAAATCTCTGCATCTGTAATCTCTTAAAAGCTCTATGTGCTTCGTATATCTGATTTTGTTCAAAGAAAGGATTAAAACAAGAAAAAAATCTTGTGCCGACAGCAGCAGCAGCTGTGGAAGTGGAAACCTTACCTCACAGAAAAGCTTGGATTAGCTTCTCCTGTGCCAAAGTTAATATCAGAGGCCTGTTTAAAACTAGTTGTTGATAAATAACTGATGTTAATAAGTGCAGCAAGGTTAGTGTATAAAACAATGCCTCAGCAAACACAGAAGAAACTCTGTCAGTGGACACAGGCCCTTAAAACAACTCAAATCAACTCTGACAGTTATAGTAGAAGTCTTAAAAAATAACATAAAACTGTTTTTAACGCACAGAAGCAAAAGGTGTGGCTTCACCTCCATTAAAGTAATTATGCAAACTTCAGCTAGCTGTAAAAGCGTCGCCTTTCTGACTTTTCCCAGGCAATGCCAGAGGGAAACTTTTTAACCTGTCACCCAAAAGGGCCTGAAGGGCTGCTATGAGGAACTCTGTCTCAACGAACTCCCCCGCCTGTCTGCAGCTAAAGGGAAGGATGCATGAGAAAAACGTGAAAAAGTAAAGAAAAGTTAGCGATGTAATCTCCTAACCCGAGCCTGTCTGCTGCTTCTGGTTGCGCTTGCAAACAAACAAACAGACGGTGCATGGAGGAAAAGAACTCAACCCCTCAGGAGAAGACAACCCAGACAATGATTGGCAGCAGCTTAACAAAGTACCTGTCTGACAAAGACGAACAGACAATACGCACACACAAACATGCAAACAGACGCCACAACCTGTCCTCTTCTTTCCTCCACAAATGAGGCAGAAAGAGAAAAAGTCTTTTACTCACTGCTGCCCATACAAATTGGTGTGTGAGGAGGAGGAGGAGGAGGAGACGGCGAGAAAGCAGCATAACGAAATGAGCGTGGGAAATTATGCAGAGGCAAACAGTGAACGCTGCAGGAAGACGAGGAGGTGAAGAAGACGTGGTGACATCAGACTTAAAGCCCAGAGATGGAGCTTGTTAGCAGGAAGCTCTATTAGGTTCGCCTCCTGCTTCTTCTCCACTCTCCTTTGTCCTCCTCACCTCTCCCGCCAGGCCTAAATTGGCCTCCACAACTCCACCTGACTCCCCTCCCAGCTTGCAGCGCTCATGTATATGCATCTTAAATCCCCCCTGGACACGGGCAGACAGGCAGGCCAGACAAAGAGCCGGGTTCACCTAACAAAAGCAATTTGGTACGATACACCGTTTGGGTCAAGTACCCCCGTGTGTTCCCCCTCAATTGTTTTAATCAGGGCAAGGTAGCGGGGAAGAGAGGGCTCGGAGGCACCTAAAGGCACCTTTCCTCCCGGCCATTATCCTCAGCGGGGTAAATGGTGGATGTGGTTGTTAAGAGAGACGGACGTGACAGCCTGTCTCTGAGACGAGTCAATTAAATGAGACCAGAACTTTTTTTAAGGGTGATGCATATAGACGTATATATGTTTGCTGGAATTAAAAGGACAAGTTTGACACCAGAGACCTGAGAGTGAACGTTAAGAGAGGGGGGAAAAAACTCTTGTTAAACCGAGACCTTGACATCTGTTACCAAAGTTTTACAGAGCAGATAAATTATTGAGCTGTGACCAAAACTTCACCGTCTTTGTTTCTTTGCTTCTTTGAATGACTTCTGCATATTTTTACTGTCGGCACCGTTTCCACAGTTTCATTCTTGGCACAAAAAGAAAGTCAGTTTTTTAACTACTTCAAAACAAACAGCATTTGACGTTTTTGAGATATCATGTCTCAAAAGTTCTCCTGCGTCTGTCCTGTGTTTTGGTTTGTCCCCACTTTGATGTCCCTGGACAAGACTTAAAGGGATATTCTGACCACTTGCTTCTCTAGTCATACCAACTTTAGTAACGACCGCAGATAACAATACAGAGAGCCACGTGCTCAACCAAAACGCCACTCTATAACCACAAGTAATGCTCAGAACAGCACCTAACTTCATCAACAGTACATATAGGGTCCCAATCATAGTACTAGCCACCAAACATCTTTTAGCTTTGCCTAATTTCTTTAGCCAGTCCATTACGGACTGCTGTGGGGTGATGCAGCTCAAGGAAGAACATTTATGATCATTTCTTCACGGAAATGCAATCAGACCGAGACGCTAAGGCAGAAAAGGCTGAGGCATTTTGCAGTGCAAAATGATTAATATGGTGATTATTACTTCAAAGAAATGATAAGAAATGATCATAAATGTTCTTCCTTGAGCTGCGTCACCATGCTGCAGTCGATGGACTGGCCCGGAGTGTACCCTCCTCTGTGTGCTTCTCTCCACCATGTCCTCCAGTAAGTCCAACATGGAGGATGGACTTGTTGCTGTGCCTGAGTCTGTATCCTAGCAACAGTATGATGGAGAATATCACAAGGAACTTCAGCCGTTGCCTTGAAACAAGTATACAACTATTAATCAAAGCTTCTCCTATCACACTTATTGTCATATCTATAAAAGCTAACCTTAGAGATAACTGACTCTACCTGCTATAATGAACGTTATCAGTCATCCTCAAATCATCATCATTCTCATTGTTAAAGATCCAATCCGATGAAAATTGTGTTTTTCTTGTCATCTATATAATATATCATGCGAAAACTAAGAGTAAAAATCCATTTCTGAGTATTTCTGCATTCAAATCGCTGTGAATTTCTGACAAACCCAAACAGCAGGTTCAGACACAGTAAATTTTTCTTAGTCACAACTTCAAGCTCCGCATCCCAAAGCCCCGCTCTGCAGGCCAGATTCTGAGAAGTAGAGGGAAGATAGTGGAAGTGTGTGCATTAGCGGATTGCAATAATCATAAGTAAGCTAATTATGATATTAACTTTCATCAATAGAGAGCTGAATAGCTCCTATGTTACCTGTTACTTCTGCTGCTACAGCAGTGTTAGGCTACAAGCTAGCGAAGGGTGACCATATGTCCTCTTTTACCTAGACATGTCCTTTTTTTGGGGGGGCGTCTGGCCTGTCCGAGGGAGTTTCCTTCAAATGTCTGGGGTTTGTGTCGTCCCTTGTATGATTATGCAGATGAGCTACTGGAGCTCTGCAGAAGAAAAGCCCTTGAAAATAACACAGGTAACGTGATTTTGGCTAAAAACTTCATAATCACAATTTAAAGACGACTGAGAACACTTTAAGTAGTAAAGAAATGATTGGAGTGGGACTTTATTTGGCTCTGTACATTAAAATATTGACTGGCTAAAAACCTTTCAGATCATATCACAAGAAAAGCAATAAAAGGCCATTAATTTGTTTGTGTTTAATGTTGATTTAACCAGGAAGGACTTGTTAGTGCCTGAAATGTAAGAATGACCTATTTTGGGTCATTGTTCCATACGGGGCTTTGACAAACTTTACTGAAAAGAGTGGCGCAGTCAAGATAAGCAGCTTTTAGTTATAAACTAAAACAGAGTAATTAATCAGCCTGCCAATCTGCCAATTTAAACAACATATTCCCTTCATACTGCGCCTGATTTGATCATGTAAATGTGCTTTCTCTTGAAGGATGACAGACTATGTAAAAGCAGGTTTAATTCCTTTTAAAGTGACTAAAAAGTTTTGCATTGTCCCTTTAAATGAAGAGCTGCAGAGAGCTACCATGAAATGAAGCATGCTGTAACTTTCCAGGTCAACACTTAACACCAAGGATCTGATTTAATCATCTGGAGTGAACGTGCAATCTGCAGATGTAAGCCGAGTCTGTAAATGTCACAGAGTGATATGAGGTGTTTATTCACACACTGTTACGTTTGTCATTTGTTTGGCACTCGTCCTGATGCAGGTCAGGAATAAATAAATAACAGCTGAGGAGACAAAAGAGGAAACATGCAGATCTGTGCCATCACTAACATCAAAAACAAACTTCCCGTGTCCTCAGGCGGCCGTGCCCACGACTGTAAATGTTTTGATATCTGAAGATCCACAGGTGAACATTGTACTTGGTGTAAGCTGTCACTGGTTGGTGTTTAATGTCTGTTTGTCCTCAGGCCACTTTACTTTAAATGCTACTGACTGACAATCTCTATGCGTGGAGATTATAGAGCCACAATAAGACACTGACAGTAAGGTTTGCAATGAAACTGCTCTGTCACAACCTGGCCTTCGTCTCACCTTCATCTGCAACAACAATCTGTGTGTCTTATGCCTCCAGAATCTAGAGTATTTCTCCGATCTTACAAACAACACAATGGTCGGGTTTCTCCAGCGTCATCGTATTTATACACGTGGAATATGTCTGGTGTTCTTCAGCATGGGCAGTGTAGAGGTTGAAACAATGACGTTACAACCACAAGAGCAGGAGAGGGAACTTGTGTCAGGTTAGCAGTCGAGTTGTTTGACATCCACCTTTTCAGCACGATCGATGTAATTTTGAATCGGGCGTGTCAACTAAAAGAAAAGCTGTCACTCACCAGTCAATCTAAAAGCAACAGTAGTTCTTCAAATTCCTGCGACGCAGCACCTCACAACAACTGAACGAAAACACACGGTACGCTCAACATGAAAGAAAAGCGCTGACCTTTTTATTAAATACTTGGCGTAAGTTGTTAGCGCTTCATAGCTGTGTGGTTGTAACAGTCTGTACTGACAGATGAGTGACTCATCAAAGAAGTTTGGTCGGCGCACCTGGACGTGCACTTCCATAACTCGCAGCACTGGCACGGACTCGCTTGGTGGACACGGGAGAGGTTGATTGTGGATTATGGTTGGTACAGACAGTGCGTTATACTATGCTGGAGTAGAGTCACATGAACTGGTGAGGGTGAGGGTCATAGTTATTGTTGGGGCGAGTGTTTTTCACGCGCGTCTAACTCAGGCTCACAAAAGGTTGTTTTTCCTTTCTGTGGTCGATTTCCTGTTAATATGGATATAGTTTGGTAAAATATGAGTTTCTACTATATGTGAAAAAGCAACGTGATTTTAAATTTTCGGTTTTTGCAGGTTTACTGGTGTTTAATAAAGTAAATTATGTTCCTTTATGCTGTGCTGTTACCTGGGGTCCACATAGATCAGGGATTGACCATCAGATTGTTCTGTGTTCCTGAAAAATCCAGAACCAGGAAGGATTTCTCATCTACACCAACTGATATACAGTCAGGCGTTCCATTATGGTGTTTTATTTTGAAATATCAGATGACGTTTGCGGTTTTCATGCTTGACTTCCTGTCTAGAACGATCTTCTCTGTGTGGATTGACTAATCCACTAATTAAAGATATGCACAGCCACATGAAGTTTGGTACACAGATCAGGAGGGGCTCCAATGTCAAAATGGAGATTCAACTAAAAAAGGCTCCATAGCGCCCCCTACAAAATTTCAAAAATGTAACCCTCACTCCTGTGTGTGACCCAAACAAACCTATGGAATCAATGACATTTATGTTGGACCCCAAGACGAACCCCCGCAGGGCGCTAGTTGGAGTTGGAATCTCCCATCATCCGTTACATCCGTTAATCTGCACACTCACCTCGACCTCCAACGCTCAGTGTTGGTCTGTTACAGCAGTGGTGTGTTATGTAAAAAAAAAAAAAAAAAGGTTGGGGGGGGGGGGGGGGGACAAGAATCTGTCTGTCTGACGAAGTGCAGATGGCGTCTGTGGGAATAGCTGACAGGCTACTGTCCATGTCACGAGCAGGTTGAACCAGTGGAGAACCTGCAGGGCAGACAGTTAAGGAGTGTGTTTATATTGATCAAAAGCCTCAGAGATTATTATAAAGCTGGACCTCTGAATAAATCAGGTTGGTCACGTTTCAGGTAATAGACCACACCAAAAAAGACTCCTCTTTGCATATTCACCTCCGGCCAAGGCTTCATGCTCTTGACAGCTTGGTATGAAAATAGTCTTGCTAACACTTGCAAAGGAGCTTAAAACCTTTCGTTAGTTAGTTAATCATGTAGTCAGGTTTCTTTATTGACTTAAGCCCTGATATCGTCACTGGAGACACACACACACACACACACACACACACACACACACACACACACACACACACACACTCTTCAAATCGAGCTTGTTGTTGGACCAAGAGGGCGGCCTCCGCTCTGGCATCATACCAGGTCAGATTGAAGGTGAAGAGCAGCCATGTTAGAGGTTAAGAAATAAGTCTCTAGACTTAATGAAACAGGGTTAGATATTTTCTGTAGATGTAAACCTACACCGACAGTTTCTTATTAGTCTATTTTACGAAAATAATCCATGATGGTACATTAGCAGGATATTAACCGTCCATCGACCATCTTCACTGCTTATACTCTTCGGGGTTGCAGTGAACTGGGGGGCATTAGATCCTGACAGGTGGCTAAAATCAAAGCGAGTGCAAAGGTGCAAACTCAAAACGTACCTTTTTAGTCTTGCTTAAATTTTATTTTGTTACTTAATTTTTAGATTTTACCTGACCTCCAGTGTTTCCTTATCTTGAATTTTAAAATAGCGTTTCTTTTTAGTGCGCACGTTCCTGTTTCTATGAAATCAAGTTTATGCATTTAAATACATGTTTCTGTTGCGTTTTGATCGTGGGTTAGAGTTGGGAGTGAGGGATCGGGTTAAGGTAGATCAGGGTATTTTTTGTTTGTTTTTTCGTTTTCATTTTATTTATTTATTTATTATTGTATTTTTTACTTTTTCTTCTCTTCTCTTTTCCTTTGCTGTGTAAAGCTCTTTGTGCTACATGATTGTATATGAAAAGTGCTATATAAATAAAGACTGATTGATTGATTGATTGATTGATTGATAGGTTGAACAGACTGCAGTTCCTGAGGTGTCCACTAGAGGCAGACTCAAAATCTCAGGGAAGTTCTGCATCTTTGAGATGAAACTGTCAAAAATAATTATATGAAGGTGAGGTGGTGAGCTCAGTGAAACCTTTAGGCTGTGAGGTTAAGGACTCAACTCCTCCTTGTTCGTTTTTTGTTTTGACTGTTTCCAGGTTTGCCAGAATTCAGGTTGAGTCAGCATTTCCAATACGGCGACCACCACCTAAATTGTCGTATGTCTTTATAACCTTTCTTCAGCATGTTTATTGTTGACAAAGATAGTAGAAAATGAGGATATTTATCCACTATTGAATCATACTCACACATGCACAAACAGGACCTACTGGGTATGTAATGATGAGGAGAAGCAGGACAAGGAGGCTACCTGTGACTAAGAGCCTTGAGCAACCGTAGGTTTGGTGCACCAGCAGTCCTTAGGAAGTTTACTAGAATAGGGTGACTAAATATACTTGTTTACCCGGACATGTCCTCTTTTCTGGGGGCTGTCCGGCCTTGTCCTGCCTTGCCCAGGGGAGTTTATAAAATCCTTCAAATGTCTGGGGTTTTGTATGAAAGTCTGAGTGAGTGTCACAAGGACTTACTGAGTAAGAATCACGCAAAAAAACACCCTACCCAACCCGAAAAACTCTCAAAATTAACTACGCATGATTCTGTGACTCCGCCTCCTTGTAGTGGTGTCCTCTTTTTGGCGATTTGGAATATGGTCACCCTATACTAGAACTTCTCCAGCTTCACCAGGCAGATTTCCAGACGTGGTACATGAAACTGTGCATCTGCAGCCCAATACTGTTTGTGGGTCACGGTTAAACCAAAGCTGCCGATCGACCAAACATCAGGAAAGCCATGCACACACACACACACAGGTAAACTCCTCACAGGATGGTTGAAACGAAGACACTTTAACAATTGAATGACTGCCGATGGATGTTATCTCCAAAAATCAACATTTTATACTCAAAGGATCGCTGTTTGCAAACGTTCGCTGAATTCGAGATGCTCCTCCTGAAGCAGAAAAACAAGAAAAACTTTGTGCTTTCTCGCAGCATCAAAGTGACAAGAAAATATGATAATGCACGGCTGATCAAAACTAAAGCAAACTAATTGCTGACAGTGATACTACCTGTGGTTACCTGTACCTGTTCACTGTGGCCCAATTAAACGTCACGCCCGTACAGGTTGAATAATGTTCGGGAAGCTGTCAGAAATAATTACCAGATTGTGAATGGATTATTGCATCAGCCTGCTCTGAGTGAGGTTTTCACATGATCCCTGAAATAGAAACTTGAAGTTTTTGTCAAACTTTCACTCACGAAAAGATGACTTCATGCTGCAGCTTGAACCGTCCCGCCCTTCCTGCTCCTCCCGTCTCACCAAAGCTCTGTCCTCTGTCCACCTCCCATCGTAATTACTTTAATGTCTCAATTCATCACTCATCACTCTAACTTTCCCCGATACGCAAATTTCCACATTACATTCGAAGGCCTAGCGAACATACAGAGACTCCTGAACCCTCGGTTTGGACTCGCAGGCCTCAAACTCTCTCTATGAACTTTTTATTTCCTGCTAGGATGGTGGTCCCCTCCTGCAGCATCCCACAAAAGATCCTTTATTGTTTTCAACTGGACAAGTCATGATGAGTCACTCGGGCGTGTTGATATATCCGTTGCTTCCTCAAAGTCACATACTGGTTTTTGTGTTTCTTCTGATCGTGCATAATTTTCATAAAGAAGATGAAAACAGACTAAATCTTCTTATTTGTGCGAGAATTTCCTGATATTTGCATGGGTTTTCTGGACGATTGTGCTCACCTGTGCGCATAAAGCCTCTTCTCCCTGTGTGTATATGTGTGTGCGTGTGTGTGTGTGTGTGTGTGTGTGTGTGTGTGTGTGTGTGCTGCTATGACAGTGCTGATTGACAGGTCACCCTTCAGGGCGTTCTATCATGTTGGGAAAGGAAACACAGACGGTGAGAGAGACCGCGAGGAGGACTGGAGGGAAAACCTACAGAGTGATAATTGCAGCGTCCCTCACCTCCTCCACTTAACCTTGACAAGATGTAGATCCAAATCGCTCCTGTTGCTCCACAGGAAGTTTTTTTAAGGAGGTAATGACGGTTTTAACAAAGTAACTTCACAGCTAGTTAGAAGAATTATGGTGTTTTAACTTATTACTCAACTTCCTACAATGACATTTCATCCAAAGTTACAATTAAAGTTGTGAAAATAAAAAACAAAGTTCATGGTTTTACATGGAAACATTAAACGGCCGTGTCTACCAACTAAACCCAAGAGAAGATAGATAATTTTCTGCTTTGTAGAGTAAAATATGAAACTTAAATGAATTAGTTTGTTGTATCAGGTTGAGGTGCAGTGTTGATTTTACAAAAACGTTCACTCTTTGTGCTTCTTTCCTATTTTCACTGATGCATGTTATAGCAAAGCCGGCTATCAGAATGATGTCAGTTTGATATTTATGCTGATTTTTTTCTCCCCGCATCATTAACTCCACAGCTCCTTGTCAACACTGAGATTTGTCCGTGTTTAGGGGGAAAGTTAGACAAACTCAGTGGGAGGTTTTGATCAACGCTTAACTTTCAAATGAGAGCTCTGACAACTTAACGCCCACCTGTTACCACATGCCAAGAAGCAAGGCGCCAAAGTTCAAAACAGCACTTTTTAGTCACAAACAGTTACGATTTTTAAAGGCCAAAATGACCAAAGAAAGTCTGCTCTGTTCTGTTCCGGTATAGCACAGCAGCATTGCATTGTGGGAGAGTTTAAAGGACTAACCCGCGATTTCAAACGCGTCCAAAACGGCTCAGATCCGGAACAGCTGCGATTTTCACGTACACCACTTCCTAATGGAGCCGTTTGAGGCGAATTTCGTGGTGGATTACAGACAGCAGGAATCGCATGAACTCACAAGAATCTGCAGATTTACGTGCAATCATGCAATAACAAGTCGTCTCTATAAAGACAGACATATAACCATATAAGCAGTAGATTGTGTCCTTTCAGAGGAGGAAATCTACTTCTTGACTTCTAGAATCAGCATCTCCTCATCCATGGTGTCATCGGGGTGAAATGAAGTCTAAAAACCTTTTACTTGTTCGTCTCCGCCTGTTTGCATGATGTGAAATACGATCCGCCTGAAACACAGAGTGTTTTATTTTGAAAAGAAGCCGGATGATTTATTATGTGTCTGTGCCCGACTTCCTTTCCAGCACGGGTTAATCTGTGCTGAATTTATCTGGTATGTTCCGGCGTTTGAAAAAATAGAACTCTTGCGATCAGCTGTGGAGTCCAGCGATCCACAGTGGAACGGAAAGAAGCCGGTGGAAATTAACACATGAACTTGAATGGTTACAATCAGCGGATATGGCCTTCTCGTAGCTGTTCAGGATGCTGTGGAAATTGCCGTTAAGGCTGTCGTGATAATAAGATAATCCTAGTTAAACATACTTATACATTGTAAAGTCTTTAAGTTAATGCCACTTAAGCTCATATTTAAATTGATGTTTACACTCTTAAACTGGCCCTAAATGTTTGACAGTCTTAATGGTAAATAATGTGACAGCATCAAACACTTGCACCATCCCTACATGTGTTAGTCGAGACACTGGACGTGTTTCAGCTCTAATTCTTCACGTGTACACCGTGTTAATTGTACCAAATCTTTGCACAAAGCTTTCACAACCCACCCAGCCCTCATTACGCCGTCAGACTTGTCCAGGCTATCATCGTCCCTCATTACATCCTCGCTGTGGGTCGTTTACCACGTGCAGCTCACCAGAGGGATCTGGATTCATTAAACATTCACCACTACTCTACATTTACACCCACCTCCTCAAACACCATGAGGGTGTAAAATATCCCTGAATCTTTCAGAGTGGAAATGATGTGGACTGCCTTCAGGGAAGATTTCTGCTAAAGTTTTCTGTTGAAGAGTAAAGTTTGTTTTCACTCGTGGAGGGCGGGAAAACAAGATGATTACAGGTCATAAATCTGCTCCTTAGAAAGAGGGAGTAATTAACTAAACCTCAGACTGTCTGCTCTGATGTTGTCCGTTAAGGAGAACAAAAGATAAGTGGGAACCCTGTGAAGTTTATATTCAATTTAATAAAATATAATCAATATTTTCATACCTGCTGCTGTGATTGGAGAAGGCTCACAGAATTATCAAAATTTAACTTTAAGATATTTTTCCATTCATTTGGAAAATTTAAGCTCCCTATCCCTTTAAGACCCTCGGCATTCTAGAACCCGGCATTCTAGAAGCCTCCTTCATTGTCGCCATGCAATAAAGTTCTATTTTTTTTTTAATAAAATGACAAATTTGGTCTTTTTAAGGGGATATTTGCTGCGTTGGAGTTACCTTGGAAGTCAAAAGTTCGAGCTGAAAATGACGTCACACCCGAATTCCCAGTGTTTCAGTTACCGAGTCGCAAAAAAGCAAAATCAGAGGCCTGTAACAAGATGGCTGAATCTAAGAAAGTTATTTTACGCTTGCTTTATATTCGGACAAGGCGAGCGCTAAGATAACTTTCGTAGATGTAGCCGTCTTGTTTCAGGCCTCAGATTTTGTTTTTTTTTTCCAACTTAGTAACTGAAACGCTGGGAACTCAGGTGTGACATCTGACTTCCGAGGTAACTTGAACGCAGCATAATCTCACCTGGATCTCACTGAATTCCCTCACACTAAAACTCATTTATAGAACTGACATCCAATATTTTAACCCTACAGTTGATTCAGAAATATAGAAAAAGTTTTATTATGTATTTTAATTAACTTTTTTTTGAATTTATCGAAAAAGTTTAATAAAAATATATTTTAAAAAATAAATAAAAATATGGAAAAAAGTTCTATTTTGTATTTTAATGACCTTTATTTTTGTATTTATCAGAAAAGTCAAATAAATATATTTTAAAAAATAAATAAAAATATGGAAAAAGTTATATTTTGTATTTTAATGACCTTTATTTTTGTATTTATCAGAAAAGTCAAATAAAAATATATTTAAAAAAAATAAACAAAAATGTGGGAAAAGTGTAACACCACCTCTTTAATCCCTGTTTGATTTGTGTTTATCTTTTAATCTAGATTGGATTTGCAGGTTATAACAAAAATATACATTATACTATTAATAAATTCAATAAAGTGGAATGATAATATGAAAAGAAACTTAAAACACAGGCACATACAACCATATTAGCAGCTTTGTCCTTTTTAAGCCAAATAAATGTAATTTTTTTTTTCTACTAAATGGGCTCCAGACAACCTCAGCTGACACGAGCTTCATCTGACTGAATCTAAACGGTGTGAAAGCATGAACATTAAATCCAGGTCGCCACCCAGTATGTAAACTGTAATGATGCTTTAAGCTGAAGGATAAGCATCGCTTCCTTAAAGCTCCTGTGAGGAGAGTTTTGACATTTATAAACAGACTGAAATTTACAATGTTTTTTTTTTATGATACACTAAAGCAAACAAGACCATCAGGGACGAGATTGACACAAACTGAAAGTCACTAACAGGACCTTTAGTTTCCTGTCGATCTGAATAACATTCAGTCTTTTGCGATTTCAAGGATTATTGATGAGGCAGATTTAGAAACATGCGGTTTAACTCTTCTTGGAGTTTACAGACTATCACAGCCTCTGGTTTTAATCTTATCCGCCTTTGAAACCCTCCTGTAGACGTCATTTCGGACCTCCTTCCTTTCATGCTGGTTGAGGATTTACCAGGTGAAATCAGGAGGAAATAAGGGCTTTCAGCTGGATTCTGGGGTCTTTTGATTTCCAGAGAACGGCGTGTTGTTTTTGCGCGCTCCGTGTAGATACAACATAAAGCCGTGTGTTTAGATGAGGAGAGCGTTTTCAGCCGGTGCAGAGTGTGTGAACGCTGCACTTTGTTTTGACTAGCGCCGTGAGAGAATTGTTGCTCTGCCAGTGAGGCAGCACATGTGTGTTGATGGAGGCAGGTTAAGAGTGTCAGTGTTGCGTCTCCCCTGCTGCCCTGCCTTAACTGTTATTACTACAGCTATTCAAACTGCTGCTCTGACACTTTGACACTCCAATTGTGCAGGAAAGAGAGAGAAAAGAGTGTGTGTAGGTGTGTAGAGTGTGTGTTCTTGGTCTGTTTCTTTGTGTGCACATGCCTTCCTACCTGTATGGTTAAGGTTTGTTCGAGTGACTCTGTGACAAACAGGCAAAACATTTGACTGGAGGCTGAAATGTCACTGAGTGAAGTCTCCATTGTGTTCCTCCAACTGGGATTTAGCCGCCATTAGAAAGCGCCGGACTCGTACTAAATCGAGGGGGAAGTTATTACTGCGATGAGTCGGGTTGTTGCTTCTGCTGACTCAAACTAAAGCCAACGGGGGTTTGTTTCATGTCGCTGCTGCTGCTTTAATGAGTTTCTGTGAATTCTGGAGGAGCCCTGTCAGGTCATGTTTGCTGTTGTTGGTGTTGTAGAGTAGCAGTGCCAAGTGAGATAGACAACATACACTACGATTATCAACTTTTAAAATCCAACTCAAGTTCACGTAAGTTTAACTCGAAAGTGGGGCCGACACCGACGACGATGACGGTCTTTCAGTTGATAGTAGGGTTCAGGTGCTGGTTGACCTGGCTGATCCAGCACCTCATACGCCCCATACACAGAGGCGAACAATCCTCAATGGAAGTTTTTTTGGCTGTATGCAAAGTAAAGGAGCTGTTCTATGAGAAATTTGAAGCCCAAGTGTGATCCTTACAGTGATTGTTTTCTCCTTTGCAGGGTAATTAACCCTCCGCCTGTGTTAGGATCTGCACCGACCCGTTTTCATTTTTAAAAGCTTAAAAAAAACCACATAAATTAGCTTTTTTGCATCAAGACTTTTTGACTTTGTCGGGAACCTTTACTTCAACAAAATAAAAAAATAAA
The DNA here is from genome assembly GCA_962446985.1 of Xyrichtys novacula. Classification (NCBI taxonomy): domain Eukaryota; kingdom Metazoa; phylum Chordata; class Actinopteri; order Labriformes; family Labridae; genus Xyrichtys; species Xyrichtys novacula. The sequence goes on from OY660872.1 coordinate 12,207,536, forward strand.
TAAACTGACTAAATTATAAAATGCTCTTGTTAAAATTACGGAACTTGTCGTGTTAGGGTCGCTGTTGACCCAGTTGGATCAATAACTAATAATTAGAGCAAAAACTGAAATCATAGGTTCACTGTCAGGCAGTCAGATCCTGCTCCAATTTTGTGAGATTTAGGACATTCCCATTTTACCATGTTTTTTGCTGCACAGAAAATGTCGGTCATGTCCAGACATGTGAGATCAATTCAGTATAGATGTCTGTATGAGGGGTATACTGACAAAAAAGGCCCAGACGCCCACTACAAAAAATATTATAAGCAATATTTTCATGGATAATGAAGCCTAACAAGGTAACCCAGAGATGAGAACTAAATTGGATGATAGAGAATTGTTTTTAGTGTAATTTACAGCTGATTTAAGACACGGGTCAAAACTGACCCTTAACATAGTGGGTATGTAGTGAAAGCTACACAGGAGGAAGGTTAATGGCCAAGTCTTGCATCATTGGGCAGATTGAAGGCCTTTGCAATCTCAGGTATGCAAAAGAGCCAAAAGCAGGAGAAACAGAAGCTACAGAGAAACAGCCGCGAGCCAAGAGGTGATACCAGGACGAGCTGATGACGTGTGTGGAGGTGTGGGCTCAGAGGCTGGTGCACATATTCCACAGACATTATCGGCTTGTTGTTTCCAAGAGGATTTCTGACCCTTAACTCCAAGAATTAAGCCAAACAGTATCACTAGAATAAAACTTTTAAATGCTTTTTTTATACTTTAGTGAATAAAAAAACAAATAAAACCATCATTTTCTTAAAGGGTATTCCAGCGTAAAATTAAGTTAGGGTCATTTCTTTATCATTTTCTTAAAGTAATAATCATCATATTAATCATTTCACACTGCAGATGCGGTAGTTCTTCTGCCTTGAAGTCTCAGTCTGACTGCATTTCCATTAAGAAATGATCATAAATGTTCTTCCTTGAGCTGCGGCACCCCGCTATAGTCCCTAATGGACTGGCCCGAGGTCTCGCTACAAACAAGCAGTTGCTGGAAGAGAGTAGGTGAGTTGTGTTCAGTCTCTTTGCTAAAGAAATTAGTCAAAGTTAAAAAGATGTTTGGTGGCTAGTACTATGGCTGGGACCCTATATGTACTGTTGATGAAGTTAGGTGCTGTTCTGAGCATTATTTGTGTCTATAGAGTGGCGTTTTAGTTTAGGTTTGTTTATGGCTCCTCAGACCGCTGTGTATTGCTATCATGCGGTCGTTACTTAAGTTGGTATAACTAGAGAAGCAAGCAGTCGGCAACATTTATCTCTCGAGGGGGATATCTAACTGGGTGTTACGGTGTGTTTTACCCTAAATTAATTTTACGCCGGAATATCCCTTTAAAGTTTTCTTCAGTCCCAACATCACCAACCAGACTGTCTGTGATAGGATCACTTATTTGTGAGCCAAGACTGTTTGTACTCTATCATAACTAATTACCGTCATCATCCTCTTGTGACCTATATTCTGAAAACATAAGTAGTAGGTATTACAGAATAAAAATGGCATAATTATTGTACTTTTTTCAAATCATGCAGATTTTGCAGAACATCATTACCTTAATGACATTGTGCGATTGAACTGAATGAGAGAAATTTAGCCTAAACACTAATTACTTGTTAAGCTGCTCAAACCTAGACGAAGAACCACAATTCCTCACGGTTTCAACCAGCGATTCATCCGAAAATCCATCATCTAATTACAAACTAAAAGGCAGCTCAGTGTTGGAACAGATGCAGTTTGGGAAGCAGTATTAATATATCATTTCAGGCACTTCTAAGGGTGGGCCATATTTAGTATACTGCCATAATACCCCATCATCAACGTTCTTTGTAGTGGTGGATCGTGGAGGCTCACGGGATTACAACAGTGAGGCACATTTACAGGTGTAAGCCCAGGTCTTTGTCTGCACTTTGTGTGTTTATGTGTAAGTGTGTGAATGTGTGTGTGTAGCCTCCATGAGGGCTGCCAACACACTGGCACTTTGTGTTCATGTTTAAACTGAGCTCTGATGCTGAAAAGAAAAGCTAATGGGAAGTGCAAAACAGCAGCTCCTCGAGCGTCCACAACGGACTCCAAAATCCAAAATATTCCCATGAGGCGGGTTATTAAAATACACACCTTCTGGGCAGAAATGAACACGATTGTAGCCTCAATCAAAATGTCATGGACTTTTTTTCTATAGAAAACATCCAAAGAAATTGGACCACTTCCATTAGTTGACAGTGTACACGTCAATCACTCACTGTTCTCTGGATATTTTGGCGAGCCAGCCAGAAGAGTAATCCAGCAGCAGGTCACATGACTGAATATTTGATTATTATTCCATTATATGTACATTTCATGGTTTTTAATACATGTGATAAGACCGCATACTGAGCAGTGAAGAAACCGAAAAGGGTAACACTTTACAATAACCATAACTTATAAATGGTAAATAGATATGTATGTTTAATTATCATTTATAAATAGCATATTGTAGGGCCCTACCGGTAATTGGATTAATCGGTGAAAACGCTTTTCTGGTCTGAGTTTGATCAGTCGGTCTTCCTGTCTGCGTGAAGAGCAGCAGCCTACAGTATATTTACAGTATATAGTATACTGTAGATATCCACATTATATATATTTTTTATAACTTCATTAGAAATTTAAAAAATTGGCCAATAAATCGAGAATCTGATTTTTTTCCCCCCATAATAATCGGTATCAGCATCGGCCCCAAAAAATCCATATCGGTCGGGCCCTAGCATATAGACCATTAACAAATTGTAAATTTTACAGTTTTAAAAACCATCATTCAAATAACCATCTAAGTAATGTTTATAGGTGGTTTAAAAACCAAATATTAACCATTTTACAAAGTGATACTGACACACATTTTAATCTAGATGTTTTACAACCAATATTTAAACCCTATATGAACCTTTAATAAATAGTCCATTAATAATTAATGAAAATTATTAATCATAATTTCATTGCTCTTTAATGGTAAAGTAACTCCTAACTTACATTAATAAATTATGTGCCGTTTATATTTGGTCTATATGCTGTTTTTACATGATGATTAAACATTAAAAAACTATCTATTTACCATTTATAAATTATGGTTATTGTAAAGTGTCACCCTGAAAAGGACAACAAGATAAATTCTCCTGTTTCTCTGACTCAGATTGTTGAAAAGTATTCAAACTAGCAGCATCTCCGAGCGTGGAAACAAATCTCTGTATATGGGTGAGTAAACAGGTCAAATCTCAAGCAGTGGAGTGGAGACTCCAAATCCAGTCAATCCCCATTTTAAACCCCATCCAACCCCCCCCTCTCAAGTATCTACCTCTGCCTGACTCACACCCACAGGCTGCTGTGGCCCCTAACAGACTAATGAGGGCCACTTAGGTGTCAGCATTAGGTTTAGATAGCAGAGGAGGAGAGCTCAGACTTACAGTAAGTCGTCTTTAAATCCGAGCTCTCAGGTCGTGTCCCTTTGCTTTCTCTGTTTTATGTCTCTTTGTGATTTTTATATTTTTTTCCCTCTACATCTTTTCTTCTTTTTTATTTTATTTCTTCCTGGATTCTCTCTTTTCTTCTCTTTTTTCCTCCCTCTCCAGTCAGTGCTTACGAAGGCCTCATATGGGTCTGAACGCGAGGACTTCGGCGGCCTCACCTGAATAATTCAGGGGGGCTTTACCTTAAAACTCTGTCAAAACAACAGTATCGCTGTCACACCTGTTTCCCCGGTGGATTTACATCACAATCATTCTGTCAAAACATCCGTGAATTTTTTAAAGATAACACACAGAAGGAGAAGGAGAAGAAAGTTCATGTTGTGGAGAGACTATATGCAGCCTAAAGACACTAAAATTCAACACTTCAAGACATAAGTGAGCAGGAAAAGCTGCAGAACTTGTCTTTTTACTTAAAAATATATAAATATTTATTCATTTATTGTTTATGAGTTAATGAACAGAATGAAATGACTATCTCCAACAAAACTGAAGTTTTGGTACCACTGTGAGGGGGTCGGGTCAGACCAGATTATGGTCAGCCATCTGGAAAAACTGCATTTCTTGACATTTTAACAGCAAATCTTCACAGTGAGTTGTACAGTAAATTGCATGTACACCTTTGACCACAAGGGGCGCCAAAGTTGATGCAAATAAAAAGCTCCTTAAAAGCAGCTTTAAAGCCACAGCTAGTGACTCCCCTATAATATTTTGATTATCTAAAGCTCCCATGAGGAACTTTTTGTCTGTTTTGGTCTTTGGCGCCCCCTGTGGACAAAGTGGTGACTCTTATAATAAGGAAATTTATCATCAACTGTAAATATTGGTGTGAAAAAAGGCCACATCTTTCTCCACTCTCACCGGAATTACAGGTGTTAAAAAACCTGATACTGTCACCCAGGATTTTCACTGCATCCTGAACAGCTCGAATCCGGTGGCGATTTTCACTGTACGGCAATTCCTACTGGATCTGTTTGTGAGGCGTGGTGGATTACGGACAGCAGGAATCGCAAGAACTCACAAGAACCCACAGATTCACGTGCAATCGCGCGATAACGAGTTGACGAGCCACAGAGGCTAACCATATAAGCAGTAGATTGTGTCTTTCCAGAGGAGGAAATCTACTTCTAGACTTCTAGAATCAGCATCTCCTCATCCATGGTGTCATCCGGATGAATAGACGTCTAAAAACCTTTCACTTGATCATCTCCACCCGTTTGCATGGTGTGAAATACGATCCGCCTGAATCGCGGAGTGTTTTATTTTGAAAAGAAGCCGGATGTTTTATTTTGTGTCTGTGCCCGACTTCCTTTCCAGCACGGGTTAATCTGTGCTGAATTTATTCGGCATGCTCCAGCGTCCAAAAAAAATACAACTTTTGCAATCGGGTGCGGAGCCTGGTGATCCACAGAGGAACGGAAAGAAGCTGGTGGAAATTGACACATTAACTTGAATGGAAATGATCAGCTACGATCGGCGGATACGACCTTTTCGTAGCCGTTCTGGATGCAGTGGAAGTTGGGGGTCAGACTTAACTGGAGCAGTCTCATTTTAGTTTGTTTATAACTGATCACAAACTCCTAACAGGAGCTTCAAAGAGACTAGGACTGACTCACAGTGCTCTACAAACCACCTTTATACTTACATACATTTCATCTGACATAATACACACAGAGAAATAAATATTCATATCATCAACACATACATGCCAAAGGAGCAGAAACAGATTTGCCCTCTTTCATGAAAACTTTTCCTGAGTCTGTGGACGTTCAGTGGGTGAAAAGAAAAGCTTTGATGTCGCCGTATATCTCCCTGATCTCTCCGGCTCCACTCTGGCCTTCGCTACCTTCAGGTTTTACTTAAAGCACGTCAAGCGTCTTATTTAGGGCCAGGCTGATGGAAATTGGACTTAATATACTGCTTTCCCCTCTTTACCAGAGTACCTTAACAGCCCCTTGGAAGTGAGGGACATAATTCATGAGCAAAGGTGTTTGGACTGAAAACTATGAGCTTGATTTAAACTTAAGTGTCCTGAGAATGCTCAAGTAAAGCATATTTTCAGCTGGATTTTTTCTTTGCTTAGAGCTGCAAGTTCAAGCGTGTTTTGAGTTATTTTTAGAAAACTTGTATTTCTCTTTATTTGGTTTGCATGTTTATGAAGTTGAAAGGTTCTTATTGTATTTGAAAGTATGTTGAATTTAGAGTTTAATTTGATTTATGGGTCAAAATTTCAAATAAAATGAATGAAAACTGGATTAAAAAAATAAAGTAAAAAAAAACTATGACAGTCAGTATGTTGTTCAATGAATCAATTCATTGATTTGGTCCAACTATCGCTCCGCATGCTCAGCTTTGGTCTTTTAGTTGGTGAGGGTACATGTACTGCCAACAGAAGGTGCAGAGTTTTTAAAGTGACAGTACTTTCATTCTTCGGTTAACTACTTTCTAGGCAATTTAAGTTTATTTGTATAGCACCATTCATACACAAGGTAATTCAAAGTGCTTTACAGATGCAAGGAAATATACTTTAAAAAAGGGATTAAAACAATTTAAAATCAATAAAACAAACAGATGAATGTTTTCGTCTGTTCCGTGTTAGCTTTAATTTTTTATGAAGACTGATGTTTCCCAGAAAAAACAAAATAAGTCACAAGCTTCTGTCTGCATCACCCCACTGTAGTCTGTAATGGACTGGCCTGAGGTCTCCGAACAAACAAGCGGCTGCTGGAAGAGAGCAGGTGAGCTGTGTTTAGTCTCTTTGCTAAAGAAATAAGGCAAAGTTAAAGAGATGTTTCGTGGCTAGAAGCAAGCGCTCGACAACATTCATCTCTTGAGGGGGTGTCTAACTCGGTGTTAGGGTGTGTTTGACCCTAAATTTATTTTACATCTGAATATCCCTTTAAATCGCTTAATAGAGCTTTCACTGTTGTTAAATTGAACTGTGCATGCAGATGTAGTGAGTGTGTGCACAGCTGTTTTAGGTTATCAAGTTGACACTAGCAGCCGCAGCCACAGAGGAGTCTTTCCAACAGTCGGTCACTCAGTCAGGAGAGGCTAAAAAAGTACATTATAGATAAACATCGAGCCAACGAGGCCAACACAAACACACACAGGCACGGTCGTGTGTTTTCAGCAGAAGCGCCATCTAAAAATAAAACACTGACAGATGTGGGAAGAGAGCGGACGATTCAGGTGGAGTCTGCAGAGAAATGTGAAAGTGATGGAAATGTCTATAGATGTTTAAAAGTGTTTTTTTGCACTTTCATCTCAATGCTTTTGACCCACTATCTAGTCAAACAGCCTTTGGTGGCCATGAAGCATTTCCACCCTCCAATACCGCTAATAACCAGTCATGCATTTCTGGTTCACAATAGCAATATAAACACCCATTTTATTTCCAACTGTGTCCTTTGTGCGCCTACTCCACTGCCCGGTTCTGCAGAGGCCGATCTTTTGTATACACAGGCAACTGATACACGCAGATGCTTTGCATTAAATCACCTTAACAAAACACGTGCCCCCTGCCAACGGTCTCTCACCCTCTGCATTTGAATAAAAATGCACCTTGACGCTAAAAGAAATGGAAAAAAAAGGAGTCTTGAAATGTAAGCTCGTCTTTCCTTGATATGCCTGCCAATTTATTCAGCCTGTCTGTCAGCGCTGCCATCCATCTGTAACATGAAGACAATGATGAAGCTGTCTCTCATTTGGCAGCTGTGGCCTCTTGTCAGGAGCCGACCGACTCCTTTGCATGCAACGTGAAACGTCCCAGCCTACCTTACAGCGGGCCGGTCTTCATATTAAGCAGGTAGAGCTGGTTGGAGACAATCAGTCATGGAGGTGTGAAGCTAGTTGTAGATGTAGGGAGGGGAGGGGTGGAGCATGAATTATTCCAATTGGGTTTCTGGACAGTGTTGACATCTGCATACGACAATGCAATCAGACCTGAGCAGCAGCCAAGACGAGGAGGCTGTAGGGCAAGAATGCGTGTTGGAAAAATGCCCATTGGCACCGACAAAGAGGAGGTACAAGAGAGAAAAACAAACGGCATTAGGGTGACACATCCCGTGAGCTGTAAAAACGAGGAGAGCAGACAAAAGAAAGTGAGTTATTACACTGTAGGATGAAGACGCCCAGAGAGGAGCAAGTGCACACCTACAGCGGTAATGTTTTTGAGGGCAATCGACACAACCGCTCATGTAGAAGCCAATTAGACCTCGACAATAACTGACAGGATATTTTTTATAGGTTACAGCCACAAAGAGAAAGTGTAGGCTGTTTCAAACCTGCACTGTCAGGTTTCCTTTCGGTGCTCACGTCGGAGAAACCTGCAGGTAACACATGCTCTGTTCAAGGTCACCTTCAAGAAGAGGGCAGTGATTTACACTCCCCCTGATCAGTACAAGGATTCAAATCAAAACCCCACTCCTCAAAACCCTCTGATCCTCCAATTGAGCAGTAAAAACAGCACCAATATCCTGACATGACACTTCATCTCATCTGCCAGCTGCCACGGTTCGCTGATGTACGACTTAAGCCCGACTTTTCAAGGAGGGAGCGGTGATGGATGGAGTCCCAGCAACTGACAGAGCTAAAGGAGACACTTTCTCATGTTATTGTGGAAGACATCAGCTGGAGGAGGTGTCCTAAAGGATGGTGGAAGAAGATACCAGAAGGGGATAACTGGATTCACCTCCATAAACTCCCCAGAGAAGGTCAGATGACAAAGAAACCCTCATGCACGGACAGACACTTGGAGGGGCGAGTCAGATGCTCATAAATCTTATCCAGTGGCATCATAATCTTCGTGACTGAAATGGCAGCTTTCAAAACTTTGAGGTGTTTACTTCGAGGACTGTGGATCTGTGGGTCTATTTTAGGGAATGAGGCTGTTTGGAGGAGGGACAAATGTCAGAGTAAACTTGGGTTAAAGAAAAGACGGCGTTGACGCAGCCTCGGCTTGATGTTTCGGCTCGATCACTGAGTGTCCATAACTTGTTCCATTAAGTTTAGCACAATCAAACTTCTGGAGCCAATCTGTTTATTCCTTTTGCACAATAAACCAATAAATCAAAAACAAAACCAGCTGCTAGCCTGCGGTCAAAAAACAAAAGCGTCTTGTTCGCCACACCTGAAACAATCAGTGGGCACCTTATATGTCCTTCTGCGCCCCCAACAGCGCCACTCAGGTGAACTTTGAGAATGTCTCCTCCAGACGGCACTGAGAACGGTCAAACATCCACTATGGGGACCTGGAGCCTCATGTTGTGTTGATCTCAGAAAGCTCATCAGACTTCCATATTTTTGATGCTCAGAGTGTTTTAGGGTGTTTTCACACCTGAGTCCGGACCAAGGTCTGTTGTTTTTTTGTTGTTGTTGCATTGTCTACATTTGGTTTGGTCTGTTTAGGTTTCACATTATTGCAAACAGACTAACGGACTTTACGTGATATCATCATCAACTACGTGTTTGCCTGTCTCTGTAGTTTACATTGATTGGTCATTAGGCCGGCAGGCGTCTGATGACGACTCGTTGAAAAGTAGAGATGCACTGATCCATTTGTTCCAATTCAATCCGATACCGATACCTGGGCTGAGCGTATCAGCCGATATCCAATATCAATCCAATATTACAGTTGAATGAATGAACTGTATACTTTGCCCTGTGAGTGAAGGCATCAGGCTTGACATTAGCCTTGTTAAAAAAAATGTAACAAATTAAGACAGATATAAATTTACTTAATATTATTTATTTACAAATAACAAATTGCACACAGCAAAGGAAGTAAGACTTCCATGTATGAAAAGAAAAAAAGACTGGATCGGAACGCTGGATCGGTGTCATTCATTAGATATCTGATCCTGTTGATTTGTCAATATCAGAGCTGATGTCCGATCCAAATATCGGATCAGTGCATCCCGATTTAAAAGCGCGGGTCTTGAATGGTATAAACATGGATAAAATCGTCGTAAAAAATCGTCTAACCATCGAACTATTTTTGATTTTCAACCTCCAACAGCAACAACTTGAGGATCGGTACATAAGGCTGGACCGAGGAAGTCTCATGAATTTGATCATTAGACGACAACTAGGGTGACCTTATACTTCCCAAAAAGAAGACATGACTACGCAGGGACAGAGTCACGTTGTCGCCCAGAGTTCATTTTGAGATTTTCAGGTTGTATCAAGTGTCGTTTACACACTTCTAACTCTGTAAGTCCACGTGACACAAACTAGAAGCTTCAATATAAAAACCACAGACATTTGAAGGATTTTATAAACTAAAAAAAAGGACATGTACGGGTAAAAGACGACGTACGCCCAACCTATGACAACTTTATCGACGTCAACAGGAAAGGAGAAGAAAGTAGACAATCCTGCGAGTCATTGCAACATCGACTCGGGAGAAAAGTCTGTGTGGTAAAACTCTTAAAAAGATGAGCTGTTAATAGTGAGGTATAACTTTATCTACAATATTATAAAATCTCCTGTTATTGGACAATCTCCATTCAACATAATTATGGACACTTCTACTCCTCATGTCATTTCCTGTCTTTTTCACTGGGCATGAACCGGACCGTGGTTCAGTTTGGTCCGGACTGAGACCACCTCTTTTGGTCGGACCAAGGTCCTGGGGAGGTTTCACACCAATCACAGAAATGTCTGAAAGTCGGGACCAAACGACGTAGGTGTGAAAGCCCCCATAGAGTCCTTCTCTCTGTGTCACAAATAGAGCCTTTAAAATTATCGACAGACAAACCTTAATGACACCACAACTCAATGACTCAATTGTGGTGACAGGCCAATAACCACAGGGAGCAATGACAGATACATCCATCCCTCGGTAGGTTAATACACACAGATTTTAAATTGATATATTTAACAAACACAAAGTTGTGTAAAGTTCATGTCTGCACACTTAAAAGAGGAGTGTGAGTCTCAGGGAAGAGGCGGCAGACACACAAAAGAAACAGACAGCGACAGAAGAGGCTGATTTATTGACAACAACGTGGTGACCTGATGGATCTGGGCATTCCTCTGTGAGCAGACGTGATGGGGAGAGAGAGAGAGAGAGAGAGAGAGAGAGAGAGAAAATAAGTCATATGATTTCAAAATGACAGAAAAAGATCAAATCAGAGAGAAAAGAGGAAGAGATAGATGATGGAGAAGGAGAGAGGATGAGAAAATAAAAGTTTCATCACAGATCAGAGCGAGGTGAGACCAAACTGGACTGACTCAGAGAGAGAGAGAGAAAGAGAGAGAGAGACTGAAGGAGAGGAGAAAACAGCTTTTCTGAACCAGAGTGCCAGCTGTGTTTATCTGACCTTTGACCTCAAGGCCACTTCAATCTCTACAAGACCCCAGTTTGACTAGCAGGCGTACACACACACACACACACACACACACACACACACACACACACACACACACACACTAAATCACCACAGTAAGGATGCAAACAGTGGATTAGTGCAGCACTACTTTACCTGATTAAAACAGAGCAAAGGTTAGGACCACTGAACAGACACCAAACACAGACGTGTGTGTGTGTGTGTGTGTGTGTGTGTGTGTGTGTGTGTGTGTGTGTGTGTGTGTGTGTGTGTGTGAGGAGGAAAACACACCTGGAGGGAAACTCGACCACCTCTCATTAAGTAAGAGCACAGACAAGCTGCTTCTTTCTTTATCATTTACTCTCGATTCTGACTGGATCATGGACTGAACTGGATCCACGTCACGGACTTGATGCATCCCCGCACCACCACAGACCCTGTGTACTGGTTTTTAAGTTGTTTTAAAGGGATATTCCGGCGTGAAATTAAAGTTACGGTCAAACACACATGAGCGTGTGGCTCTCTGTATTGCTATCTGTGGTCGTTACTAAAGTTGGTATAACTAGAGAAGCAAGCGGTCGGCAACATTCATCTCTGGAGGGGGGGTTTAACTCGGTGTTACAGTGTCCCTGAATTAATTTTAAGCCAGAATAACCCTTAAAGCATCTTCAAAATATGGTTTACAGAGTTGCTGCAGCAGAGCTTGTAACATCCCGGCTTTATGGTTCAGCTGAAAATTCATTAAATATCATGATGAAACCAGAAACATCTTCCTGAATAATGACTCAGTCTTCACAAATTCACACCCTGGACTTTCATGACATCAGGAGGTTTTACTCAGACTGAAGGTGAGACACGTCACGCAGCAGTTTCCAGGGTTTAACGGCATTAATCAGGTTATGTAAACTATTCAGGAGGTAAAGCAGCGAGGCTCTTTAATTCTTTCAAGACTTAAGTAGATTTTATTCCAAGTTTAGTCGGCTGCAAATACATAAACAAATCTGAGTTTAACCCGCCCGAGTAAAAGATTTTGATTGACTGAAGTTTTTGTCGATCAGGTTTTTTTTTTTCATTTCCTTGTGTAACTTTGAAGAGACAAACCTAAGAGGGGATGTTTTTGTGCTTGAGGAGAGCTGTTTCCTAATCCTGCAGTCCTGGCCTCTGGCGATCGGCCACACACACACACACACACACACACACACACACACACACACACACACACACACACACACACACACACACACACACACACACACACACACACACACACACACACACACACACACACACACTTACAGGCCAGATCAAAGCCTGACAGCCTCCACAGACCCCCACTACAGTTTGAAATACGTCTCTGTCCTCTATGCCTTCCTTTTTTTCTTCTACACTTTCATCTTTCGATTCTCTTTTACCACATTTTAGAGCAACTAACTCTTACCAACTCTCTCTTCAAAATCGCTTTTATTTCTACCTTGAATATCTCAAACTGTCCGAGTGAAATATCTCCAGCTGGATTGAGCTTCTTCATCCTTTAGCACTCAGCGCACCAACCCACCAGAGAGGAGGAGCAGCAGCTGGTTTTACAAAACAAGAGGAAAGGATGGAGGGATGATCGGAGGGGCGGCGAAGAGATATGAGGAGTGAGAGACAGAAATATGGGCGGAGGAGAGAAACAATGACCCCCAGAAGGAAAAGTGGAGAAGCGAAATATGGAAAAGAGATTTGCAAACAGTGGATCATTCAAGAACACTTGAGTCCCAGAACCCCCAATGAGGATCAGATTTTGAGAGGTATCCAGGAAGCTAGGAAGTAGAAAAAATCTAGGAATCAAGGAAGGTAGGAGGTAAAGAAAAACTAGGTATCCAGCAAGCTAGATATAATATATATATATATATATATATATATATATATATATATATATATATATATGAATATATGAATCACACGAAAGCTAGGAAGTAAGGAAACCTTGGTATTAAGGAGGCTTGGAAGTAAATAATATTACTACTATTGTAATACTATAATAATAGTAATCAAGGAAGGTAGGAGGTTAAGAAAAACTAGGAATTAAGGAAGCTAGATGTTAAAAAATCATGAAAGCAAGAAAGTACAAAAATAGGAATCAAGGAAGCTAGGAAGTACAGAAAACTTAGGAATCAAGGAAGCTAGCAATTAAAGATTACCTAGGAATCAAGGCAGCTTGGAAGTAAATAAAACCTAGGTATCAAGGAAGCTAGGAGGTAAAGAAAACCTAGGTATTGAGGAGGCAAGTAAAAAAGTAAAGAACGTTAAAGAAAACTAGGAATCAAGGGAGCAAGGAGGTAAAGTAGACCTAGATATTAAGGAAGCTAGGAGGTAAAAAAAAAACTAGGAATCAAGGAAGCTAAGAGGTAGAGAAAACCTCGACACTAAGGAGGCTAGGCAGTAAAAAAAACTAGGCTTTAAGGAGGCTAGGAAGTGAAGAAAACCTATGAATCAAGGAAGCTAGGAAGTAAGGAAAACCTAGGTAGCAAGGAGGCTAGGAAGTGAAAATAATAGGAATCAAGAAAGCTAGGAGGTAGAAAAACCTAGGAAGCTAGGAAGTAAAGAAACCTAGGAATCAAGGAAGCTGGGGAAGTGAAGAAAACCTAGGAATCAAGGAAGCTAGGAGGTAAAGAATACCTAGGTATCAAGGAAAATAATAGGAATCAAGAAAGCTAGGAGGTAGAAAACCTAGGAAGCTGGAAAGTAAAGGAAACCTCGGTATTAAGGACGCTAGGAAGTAAAGAAAATCTAGGTATCAAAGGAGCTAGGAAGTAAAGAAGAAAGGATGTAAGACAGACGGAACTGTACTGACTGACACACTTATAACAAGCACCTTCAGATGTTGAGTCTGTATCCCAGCAACTGTTTCATGGAGAGCGTCACACGGCTGTTCAGCTTCAGCTGTTGCCTCCAATGGGATGTATAGAAGTATTGATTCCTATTTTTTTTCTTCACTTCCTTGCTCCCTTGATACCTAGGTTTTCTTCTCTTCCTAGTTTCCTTAATCATTAAGACTTTAATCACGTCTCTTTCTCACTTCTGATCTGACTGAACATGGATCATCCACTTCATTAAACCTTGATGGACCAAAAAAAAACAACAATGGTTGACGTAGAGACTCCGAAGATCTTTTGTACCCACAGCCTTTTTTAAATTCTTCTATAAATACCAGATGAGATGAGATGATGGGATCAATAAAATTCTTGGATTGTATTTTATTATCTGATCTTCAAAACCTTCAAACGTACGAGACATAAGAAGAAAACGCCCAGAGACAAAAATATGTGGATTGAAATCAGTGAAGGGTTAAAGCTCAGCGCCTCACAACAAGCACTTTGTTGAGATTTAACAGAAGACAAACTACCTTGTTCGAGTTGCCAACAACAACTATCAGGACTGAGTGAATAAAGTGCCACGTCTCATCAGCAAATTCCAAGAAGAGAGAGAGAGACAAGGCAGCATCGCCCACACAGCAGCCCTGCATGAAAGACGATGCCGAAGTCTGAGGGATTACGGCGACAAAGTCCGCCTCACTCGCCGCAGATGAGAACACTGACTAAACATTCAGAGTCTACAGTCGATCTTTCACATCATTTAATCACACCTACACTTAACATATTAATTTGGCATGGGGGATTAGCTCGGTAAATGACAGTGGCGACTGTTGGTTTCTGTGATAGATGGAGCGCTTTCGGCCTAAGCTCACCCGTTGGAGGAATGAGTCACAGTATTATAGTTCTCAGACTGAGACAAACAGAGATTACCTGGCTTACCTTCTGCCACACAGGTAGACACTCTGTCAAACACACACGGGCATTACACACTCACACACACACACACACACAGGCAGATGGAGGCCAAAGATAGAAGATACACACTGGAGAGGCTTGACCAAACACGGTCACAGTTAATCTATAAGAGAGCTCATTGGTATCAGTTTGATTGTTTTACTGTAATCTAACTTTATATATACTCAGAATATTAATCTGTATCTTTAAACGAAGGCGCGTGAAGCTGACGCAAGAGATATTTCAAAGCCGTTTAAATGTGATGGATTGATCTCAGGGAGTTTTGACATTCAGCTAAGACAGGATGAAGAACGACGAGCTGACACAGATGAGATATTTTTCTGTGAATCTTCAAAAAAGTTCAGATAAAATGTTCAAAAGTCAACTGGACTCACTGTTCAGGTAGAAAAAACTTGATATAATGGAAGCAAACATGTCAGTAAGAAACATCAGAAAGCAGATTAACTTCAGTGTCTTTGAGAAAGGTCTTGTAAATTTATTCCTCATTCGGGGCCGCGCTGTGCGCCAGAGTTCCTTCTGTTGTCGACAGGCGGGGTCACCCTGCCTCACTGATGAGCTTTTTACGAGTCGGCTTTTAAAGGAGAGTTTTAGAGTCCTGAGATGATCTCAGTGTTGTTTCAGAGCTTTGACTGATCCAGCCATGATGAACACCTGGAGGACAAACAACAACTCCCCCGAAGAACAGCCGACTCTAAAACGGTCAAACATTAAAAGGCGCCGAGAGCCTCGGTCAGAAAAACAAATCAGGGGCTTAAATGTCTCGGTTTTCCAAATGCTGCGAGATTATACGAGTTGACGGATAGAAACGGTTTTTACTCAAAAGAGTTCAAAAGTTAAAACACTTATGAAGAGTGGGCCACAGCCGAGGTTTGACGAGGACGAGACGTAATCTCTGTTTACATGAGGTTGATAATCTGAGACTAATTTAGAGGTCCGTTCAGTTATTTTGGACAATATTAACACGTATATGTTTTTTTTCTTGGTTTGATTGTGTCTGATGAGACTGTTTTTATTTATTTATTCTAACATTATTAATATAACAAATGAAGGTTTGGGTTTAACTTCAGTGTCTTAAGATGCTGACTGCTTGGCCAAGTCACCCTAGTATAAGAGATCTCTATCTCAATGTGTTCTTACCTGGTTAAATAAAAAAATAAAAATAAAAAAGGTTAAGGTTTACATGAAATCTCAAATATTAAATGATGATTTTGAAATTTTTATTTTACATAAATACTGGGACAAAAAGATGTTTAACTCCATGACAGAGCAGCTACTCTACAAGAGTGAAAGATACAATTAAAATATTAATTTGTCAAGTTCATTCACACTGTTACTGTAAGTAGAGTTATTGCAATTAAAAAAAAAAAGTTAAAATAAAAGTAAAAACCCTGACACTGCTCTGTTTTTCTACAGTTTATCTATAATATATCAAACTTTCATTAAATTTACGTTGTTTTCTGGTTTGTTTTATTTTTTATGTTTGATGAATGTCCAAGTGTAACGTCCGCGAACATGGCCTGACATATATTTATTAAATTAGTAATAATAACGAGACAAACACACTGAAAATTAAATAGTGACATTTTCACTTATGTCTAAATTAAACTCTTACTTTAACACCAGAAGAATTCAGACGGGTCTCACTTAATTTCATAAACAAACACAAACATTTGAGGTTCATTTCTTTAAACTTCCTTCACCTCATATTTACCGTCAGTTTCTGTCACACTAAAAACGTTTTCATGAAAGTAACTTCAGAGTTTTATCTCTGTGGTTTCTTCGCTTGTTCTGCTTTTCAGAAACTAACTCTTTGTTAACCAACTAACACTTTTCACAGAAAAACAGCACCAAATATTTTAAATAATGACTAAACCTCAGATATAAGAAAATCCCACTTTGTTTCACCTATTTTAAGAAAAAAAATACATGTCTTGTATTTGCTTTTATAAATGAAAACTTTTCACACTTCTGCTGATGGCCTGACACTCCTCATCTGTTCATAAATCACCTGTTTTCTACAAACGATTGTGACGATCAGAGCAGCTGAAATAAAAGTCATCTGTTCTGAGAGACGGTGCAGAAATCATGAAATATGTTTGTTCCGTTTGTCTTATTTCTAGTGAAAACGTAACACACGTTTAGAGGGAATATAAACCAGATTAACCTGACAGGTCTAGATAAACATTATTTCAAGATAAAACGCTCAACTCTGCGGTGAAAATGTCCCTAGGGCCAGAGTGTGTTATGTTTTGTGTTACTCGAATAACTGCTGGGTTTTTGACACAGTATGATAAAGTGTATTATTTTTATGTGCATCTGAAAAAGTCCAAAACAGTCCACCTACAGTAACTTCAACATCAATCTAACCTCATGTCCTCTCTCATCTTACAATGTAGAGGGTTTGATTTAAGAAATAAAATTCAACATTCAATGTAGAGCTGGGCGATATGGCTCCAAATCAAAATCACAATATATTGAGCAGTTCACCTCGATAACGATAAATGGACAATAACTACTCCACAAGCTGCTCACCCCCTCCCACATTAACTTTGTCTACTTCAGCCACTACAACTTTTGAACCGTCCTCCATCTCCTCACCTGTCTTTACCTTTGGGGTGGAGTCACGTCTCTGATGAAGGACAGCATCTTAAAAGGGACATGAGACCATAACCTACCTACACTCATCCAAAAACAACTTATTTATTCATTTATTTGACACCAAATATACTGATATGGGCAAAATGACGTCGGTTATTGTCGTAAATTTTCAGTTTATCACCCAGCCCTACATTCGACATTTCCAGAGCTTTGTTCAAATACAGTAAATCTGCGCTCTGACCTTCAGGACATTACCAGTCATCGCTATACACCTTGTACTGTCATCATTCTCCCATACATCACCTACTGTGTGGAAGTGTGGGGGAGCACATACAAAACAAACACGGAAACAATAAACAAACTCCAAAAAAAGAACAATAAAAATGGTGAATAACAATACCTACAGAGAACCATCAAACCCACTCTTCATCAAACTGAAGGAACTAGAGTTCAAGGATTTGGTCGACCCCAAAGCAATTCAGATCATGTACAAAGCAAATCAGAATCAGTTACTACAGGGCGTCCAAATAAGAGAAAACAAACATAATCTCAGGGGAATATGCATTTTTAAAAAACAACCTGTACGCACAAAAATGTCAAAGGAGTTAATCTGAGGAACAGCAAGGAAATGAAAACCTGCAGATCACTGAGCAAGTTTGAACTTATTTTTATAAACCGCAGTCTGAGTGGATATAAGAGAGAAACGGAAACATGAATTTATATCTTCTGTGCTGTTATTCCCACACATGCTCTGACTGATTAAATTACAGTAACACAACAATAAATAAAGGGGTCAGACTAGATACGTTTTATCAACTTCATCTTACACCCTTTCGAACAAAGTATGATTATCTATGTTGCTACAGAGCTGTCTCTTTAATTGTATATTGTATTTACCGTATTTTTCGCACTATAAGGCGCAATTAAAATCCTTTAACTTTCTCAAAAATCCTCAGTGTGCCTTATGTATGAATTTCGGTTGTGCTTACTGACCTCGAACTGATTTTATGTGGCACACAGCGCTTAAAAATCTGTCAAAATGTTTTATCACGACTTCGGTGAGCTACAAAGCCGCACAGCCTGATGGCTTGTCGGCGCACTGCAGCTACTGTAGCCTTGCGGAGTTATTGAATAAGTTAAATAAAGTTGGACTTATCTGACTGTTTTGTTTGGCTTAATGCGCTTTGTAATCCAGTGCGCCTTATGTATGAAAATAGACGCGTTCATTGATGGTGCGCTTTAACATCAGGTGTGCGAAAAATACGGTATTTTGTTTTTCTTTTAACCTGTTTAAAAAAACAAATAAACTAAGAAAACTAACTCAATAATACAACGTTGTTTAATGTTGCAGAAAGTTTGTAAAAGCTCAGAAACCAAAGTCGTCGTCTTCGTGGATTCGAGCGTTCAGACTGTTGATTTAAGGTCTCTGGACACCGCACACTGTCGTCTACACTGTGTGAATGGGACGACACCATAATAAATGCGCCTGTTTGAGTGACAGCGCTCACATTACGACACACAAATACCCTCGCATATTTAGACAGACACAAAGAAACGCACACGCCCATGTACACACACAAACACGCACACCTTCACCCTCAACCCAATTCCTCAGCCGTCTACTGTGAACATTGTCTGCTGCTCCCGAAAACGAATTAGTCACACATGTTTGCGTTCGTACACAAACCCGCCCAGAAACAAACACGACGGGCGCGCGGGGTCACACACGCATGTGCACACTCACACGCGTGCACAGGAGGACACAATCGTATAGTTCGCTCGTGTATAAGACAACCCACTCAGAGGAACACGTGAGGGCGCACACACATACAGACACACACACACACACACACACACACTTCACTGGTGGTCCTCGTCTCTTTTGTCTCTCGTGGGAGGCCTCAGACAAAAGCAACAACCTGACAGGTAAACAAGCCGTCATGTTTGGGCAGACCTACCTGAGAAAGGCTCTCACCTGACACACCCTCCTCCCACCGCTCTCCCACCGTTTCCACGACTACTGTCATTTACCCAGAGCTGAACTCTTCTCTGTAAACCTCGACACAAACTTTCAGCTCGCTTTTGAAGAAACAGGCGAACCGTCGGAGGCCTCGCAGGTGATATACTTGACTGCGGCGGCCATATTGAAGGTGTAAAACAGTGTTTATGAACGTGATGAGAAAAAGTATCAGATTCATTCTCTCATGACGACGTCTGCCCTGATGTTTTTGCAGAAACCAAACATGCCGTGAGAAGTTCAGTTTTCTGGTTGTTTCTCTGCGATTATAGCGAAGAGCTGCAGGTACAGAGGCTCCAGTCCTCTTCGCAGTGATCGCTGGTTCGACTCCTGCCCTCTACTCTCTGCTGCATGTCACGGCCTGCTCTTTACTTCCTACAGTTTGTTTTTCTCCTCAACTGTTTAAAGAAGAAGCTTGAAAGTCTGACTCCTTTACACTGAATTTAAAACTCTTTTTGAATCGGAGAAAATCTTTTAACCTCAAATCTTCAGCATCAAGTCTTCAAATAAATCACTTGACTTGAATAACCATCGCTGGAGGGAGCAAAACTTTTCTCATCGTCAGAAAATATTTTTACGTTCTAGAGGAAAACTCAAAACTCATTTTATTGAATTTCCCCTTGGGGATAATTGAAGTTCTTCTCATCTTATTTAATCTTATTTCATCTCATTTTATTTGATCATATCTTATTTTATCTCATATCATCTTATTTTATCTTTTCCCATCTCATCTTCTCATTCTATCTTATCTAATCTCATCTTATGTTATCTTATTTTATCTCATCATATTTTATATCATATCATCTCATCTCATTTTATTTTGTCTCATCATATTTTATATCATATTATCTTCACTCATCTCATTTGATCTAATCTAATTTTATCTTACCTCATCTTGTCTCATTTTATCTTACCTCATCTCATCTCATCGTATCTTGTCTCATCATATTTTATCACATCTCATCTTGACTCAACTCATCTAATTTTATCTTACCTCATCTTTTCTTATCTCATTCTCTTATTTTATCTCATCTCATCTTATCTCATCCAATCTAATTTTATCCTCTCATCTTATCTCGATTTATTTTTTTTATCTTATCTCATCGTGTTTTGTCTCATCTCATCTTTTTATCTTAATTTTAACTCATCTTATTTTATCTTGTCTTATCTCATTTCATTTTATTTTATCTCATCTTATCGTATTTTGTCTCATCTTATCTTTAAGCAAACTTGGAGGAAATTTATCAAAATAAACTTCACTGCATGAAATAAATAAAAATAATGCCAGAGGATGAAAAATCTGAAAAGATGTGTCGAATTACGGGGCAGACCAACATGGATGAAAATAATAATTATTGAAATTCATGTATGACTTTTTAAAATCAGAGATTTTTTATTTTTTATTTATCTCTGTAGTTTCACTCTCATCATGTCCTGATTTTTACTTTCAGAATACTGAATGTTTGATGGGCTTAAAAACATACCGCTTCAACATGACTGAAACATCTCCGAATGTCAAACAAACACGAGTTAGAGTAAAAAATGTGCACACACAAGCTCCTGCAACAACTTCCAACTACAGCCTTTAACAACATTTCAAAACATGAGGCAATAAAGTCTAAAAACCCACGCCTGCCAATTCAGAGACAGATGTTGGACAATCCCGACCTCAAGACTGTGAAAGAAGAGACGGATCCGAAAAAACAACCGCAGAGAGTCAGGACCAAATAAATCCTGTAAAAAAGAGGTGGGATGATGTGTAGAAAGTACACACAGGTTACCTTCATCGGTTCATTTGCCTTCGCTAATGTTGTTTACACACATTTATCTGTAATCATAGAGCTTAACCTTTATTTAAGTTAAGGAGTAATTATATTTAAAGCTAGACAAATGGAGCAACTCAATCTCTTTCAAAGAAAAGACTCATTTAAAGGCAGAAAAACGCTGCCATGATCGATCACAGTCATACAGAAGAACCAACGCGGCGCATTGACGGACATCAGCTGATTTTAGATGGATGTCAATGACTGAGTCTGTCGTTTTCTCATCTGCTTTTCTGTCATGCTGGAGATAAAACAAGTTTATTCACACCAGAATTACTAATAAAGATAAAATAATCTAACTTTTTAGAGCACAGACATGTAAATAAGCGAATAAACCTCACCTTTACCCCCGTCTGTGATTATCAAACCTCATTGTTGCGTGGGAGGTGACTGAACGCTAAGATTAGCTGTGTTCTAATGTTAGCTAACAGATTAGCCAGCAGGTTTTTTTAACTTAAACTATTATTATTATTATTACTTCATGGCCTTCCAGATTTACATCATCCATCTCTTTGTGTCTGTTTATAGATCAGGGAATGTCGTAATGAATATCGAGAACTACGGTTCGGTTTTCCTCCTCTGGCCAGTGACGTCCGTCGATTCTCAAAGAAAACAGACCCGGAGTTGTCGGGATCAATATTCAGTCATAAAAACAAATGTTAAAAAATATAAATTTCCGTCTATTTCACAAAGGTCAAAAACTCCCTACAGGAGCTTTAATGACTGTTTAACTTGATTTATCGTCGAGTTTGAGACTCAGGCTGATAAGAGAAAACATTGTAAACTTAAACACATTCTTTCGGCCGGTTTGTGGACAGCGATTGTGTTTTACGATAATCGCTGCAGAGGTCACGTTTTATTGAGAACTCCATCACAGATAAGAGGGAGTTGAAGGGCTCGGTTACACCAGGAGTCATGAGAAGATGTTTGCGTGCACTGCTGTGGGAAAAATCTCCATCCTGACTGAGGATAACCAGAGTCCCAGCAGCTCATCGCCCTCCTCCTCCTCCTCCTCCTCCTCCTCCTCCTGCCTGACTCCTCTTTAAACGGGTCTGCTGGGTCAGGCTACTGTGTGTGTGTTTGAGTAGTGTGTGTGTGTGTGTGTATACCTGTGTTAATCCGTACCTGTGTCTGCGTGTCTGGCTCAGTGATCGGCATGGGAAAGAATGAGAGAAAAGAGACAGAAGAAGGAAACTCAGAGCTCCAGTTCGAGTTTTCTTTTTTGATAAATCTGCAGACGTCTGTGTGGATAGAAATTAAGGGATTTTTGATGCTTTCAAACACTTTTTAAATGTTTTCAGAGCTTTCGAACATGGTGGCAGCCAGTGTATTAAAAGATATTTGAAGATATATGTACTTTCATATATGCTTTGGTGCTTTCAAAACCCATTTCAAGTACTTTTCTCTGCTTTCAAGCCTGTTTCAGGTGTCGTGTGGTGCTCTCAACCCTGATTTAAACCTGTTCAGGATTTCTTTAATGGTTTTAAATCTGTTTAAGTTATCTTTTGATACTTTAATTCCCATTTTTGCTGTTTTAAAAACAGTTTTTTCAGATACTTTGGGTGCTTTTAAGAGTGTTTTAATTATTTCTTTTAATCCTGTTTCAGATATTTTCTGGAGTTTTAAAAGCTCTTCTACATTGTATTTAATGTTTCAGTCCTCTATCCTAACCTGTTTTAAATATCTTTTGGTACTTTTGGTACCTTTGGTACTTTGGTACTGGTATCCTTTTCAGATATTTTTTTAGAGCTTCCACTCCTGTTTTACATACTTCCTTTGTTTTCAAACCTGTTCCAGATTTCTTTTTTAAGTGCTTTAAATCCCATTTCAGAGATTTTCTGGAGGTTTAAAAGCTCTTCTCCATTGTATTTGGTGCTTTTAGTTCTGTTTCAGGTGATACTCTATCCTTTCAAACCTCTTTTAAATATCTTTTGGTACTTTAAAACCCCTTTGATACTTTTAATTTTGTTTTTCACATCTTCCTATGTTTTCAAAGCTGTTTTAGATTTTTTTTTTTTTTTTGGGTGTTTAAATCCAGTTTCAGATATTTAATTTTGCTTTCAAACCTGTTGAAGATCTTCGGTCATGCCTTTAATCCTGTTTCAGATATTTTCTGCTGATTTTAATCCAGTTTTACGTGTTTTCAGGACCTCCAGACCTCTTTTACAACGTTTTTTTGGTGCTTTTTAGACTATTTTGGACATTTTTCATGCTTTAAAGCCTATTTCATATTTTAATTTCTTCTTTCGAGTATTTTGTGACACTTTTAAACCTGTTTCTTATGTTTTTTTGAGCTGTTTTGTGGTATTTTTGGTGCCTGCCATCCAGTCTATTTAAAGACATTTGAACTTCAGTTTCTGGCTTTTTTTTCAGTTTTAAGTTTAAAATATTCACTTCTGCTCATTTCTGTACATTTCTCTTACATATCTTTCAACCTAGGCGAATATAGTCAAGTATATTAAGTTCTTGTTCAGATGCAGCTCTCTTATCAAAAGTGCTTCACCAGCAGAGAGGTCCACCTAAAAACCTCCAGCCCAGATCAGGACTCGTCAAGTGATGAGCCTGAAAGTAAAGGTTTTTATGTGTCTTCAGAGGGAGCTCCAGACCTCGGTGCTCTTTTATTGTCTATTTTCATGACGCCGTGTTTGCGAGACTTTCCGATCAAAAGCCAGAACGTGAGAAGGAGCTAAAGTGCTTCTTGCTAAAGACTCTCCTGTTCGTCTTTGAAACAGCAGATCATGTTTTATCTGGCAATCAAGATAAAAGTCCACTGCTGCGTTTTTTTCCCCCCACTCTCCCACTCCAGTACCTGGATCATGTGGAATTCCCAGAGGAGGGCAGTAAATTGTCCGGCGGGGCGACGTCGTCCTCTCCCTCCTGAATAACTTCACTCTGAGAAAAAGAGACAAGAGAGGAGGCATGTTGAGTTTCGTGTCCTTTCTGAAAAACACATGCATCACTTTTTTTTCGGAGGGAGGACGGGAGTCTGCGTGTGTGTTTGTAAATACGAGCTCGCGTAGGTTCAGTCCATGACTTGTTGGACTTGAGAGAAGTTGGATCACATATCACGGTGTCCTACAAAGAACACGCAAACTCTGAACAAAATGCATACTGTTGTTTGGATTATAGTCGATAGATGTGGCCTCGATAGATTTCTCCACAATGAACCCAGCGAGGTCAGAGTCTCACTGACCTACAGAAGCTGGAAACAAACCGCCGACCACCAAACTCAGAGGAGAACCCTTTTTTCTATGAACCACAATTGCCAGAGTCATTTTTGTTCGCCCAGTATATCGCCACTGAGCGCCATCCAAATGGACTCTCTGGATCTCCTCACCTGGCGTTCATGTGAGAGTCATGAAATACACTTCCAGATAAAATACACCAGATTCCAGTTTCAGCTCTCGAATGGGGGGAAAATTGAGGATTTGAAATGCATGCAGATGATTTTATAGAGACTGTTTCATGACGGTTTGGAGAGAGATGGAGAAGCAGGCCGGCCTGATTTTTTCCAGCGTCTCAGAGCCTGAATAAACTCTTTTAGTAGGAATGAGAAAATTAACCGATACCTTAACTGGCTAAACCCACAGGATCCAGAATGGCTCCACTCCACTCTGGCCCGGCAGGCAGTTCAGATCCACAAGGATACAGCACTAACCGGATCTGATCTTCCACCGCCATCTGAGGAGGAGCACTCGTGAGATGACCGATATTATTCAGCAGACTGAACGAGATCTCACGAGATCTCGTGTGTTTCCCTGTGAGTCATAGAATAAGATCCGCCGATCAGTGTATATAAACACACACACCCCACAACCCTGGCCTCTTCTATTATCAAGTTAAGAACAGATCAATGTATTGACTTTATTTTATTTTGAAAATTAACCGGATATTTTACTCTGTAATGTCATTAAACTGCTCATACTGCGCTGCACTGAATTGATGCGCTGCGCTCCAGCGTCCAGCAAAAATAGAAGCCTTGCGTATCTGATCCGACCACTGAGGTCGATCCACAGTGGAGCCTGATGCTGAACAGATTCTGTGGAATGACTCACATTGATTATAATGCTTGCAGATCTGATATCGGCATTATTACCTAAGATGCCCAACCCTTGTTCTTAGCATCTACACAAGTCCGCGAATGACCTCAAACCTGCAGCGATCCCTTCGTGTGGAAGGGCCAGTTGTTTGAGGACAAACAGCTGTGTGTGTGTGAGAGAGAGAGAGAGAGAGAGTTGTACGTGGGAGTGTGTTTACAACTGTTTACACTCTCCGAGTTCAGGCCTTTTCTCAGCGCCGGTTCCCCCGAACAGGCAGGTACACTGACAGGCAGGGAGGCCGAGCGAGGCGGCCTCTTAATCATCCCTCCCTGCGTTTTTGTCTCTCTTCTGACAGTCCCTCGCTCTTGTGTGACGGCCCACACCGCCGCCCCAGCCTGCTCACCTTTTCACGGCTCCTGAAGCGAGACTATTAATGCACTCGCTGCTCTCCTCGCCCTGAGCGCCAAACTCCCGTGACAGCGCAGGACGCTCACTTTGTCTGCTGTGTTTGTCCAAAATTTGTTTCAATATGTATTTTTGGGAACGGTAATGTTTGCATAATAAATCTTTGTGGCAGGGGAATACAAAGAGAGCTACGGGTCCAAACCTGGGCGGGTCGGATCGGACGCTCTGTCTCTCTCTTTTCCTGGTTTACTCTCGACTCTACTTTCAGGTTGTTTTTCCATCCTGCTGTCAGTAAGTTTATACACACATGTATCAGCGTGGAGGCTGGAGCGCCCTTCCTCCTCAAGTAACCTTTGGGAGTTCCCACGCCCTGCGATAGAGCAAGGTACTAAGAACCCCACAAACATGTAAACACACATATATATATCCCATATATGCAGGGCTGCCAAGTTTCAGAAGATGACAAGAGTGAGACTTTAGCGTTATGATGTGTTCGTCAAAAAAAAAATTGTCCTTTTTGAACATCGATTTATACCTTAAGACTGATGTTCTCACCTCCATGCCAGCTGCTCTCCCTGCACTGTGGCCCCCTAATGCTCGTCTTAATTAACCAGAAATTAGGAATGAAAATTGTAACAAGAATTTTGATGAAATACATTTATTTGTCAATATTGCATTTCAACTAACTCTCTAATAATTTAGCTGGGTACAAGATAATTAGAGAAGCCAAGACCCGCCTTACGTTGCTTCTGATTGGTTTATACTGCGTGGTGCCTCCCGTGGTTGGTTAGGTTTAGGCACAAAGGACTGATGGATTGGTTATCTCGGTCAGTCAATCAGAGTTACTGGATCTATGGAAAGCCAAGCTTGTTATCATGAAAGAAAGTAATACAGGGTATTGAATAAGGAAAAATAAGCATGAGAAATGTCAAGTGTGGCGTGAGAATGGGTCAAATTGTGGGACTGTCACACTTAAAGCGTGACGCTTGGCAGCTCCGCCCATATATGTAAGTGCTGCAGGATACACAACATGCAAAATGTTCAAACGTCTGTGAATCTGACCTCGCGGGGCCAAAAAAGATCAATGCAAAAACGCGATTAGACGCTTGTATAATTCTGGCAGCGCGAATGATGCGAATTAAGCGAGTCATTCGCACGAAGTAGCAAGAGTGTAGCCCTTTAATGCCTGATACCAAAAATTATGGACAGAAAATTCAATTTTTTTCTACAAGTCAAGAAACTCAAGATGGTATTCACGTTGCAATAACCAATCGGTAATTAGATTCCAGAGTGGTTTATGAAAACGTATCGGAAGATGTTTGCCGGTGTCGAAAATGAAAGACAAACTTGTCAGTGTGTGGGTGCCCTGAAGTGTATGATAGTTCTTGTTTTGGTTACCGAAACTGGATTAAAAAGGAGCTCACCTGGAGGAAAGTGAGTGACGAGGTCGGGTTATCTCGTAAATCGTAAAAAAGCGTTGTCTATCACTTGATCCCGCCGGTTGAATTGGCAAGGATCACTGTTGAAATTAGCATTAGCATCTAACCACGGCTTTTAGGCACTGTGTTGATGCGCAAATCGAGTGAAAGGAGCAAATAAATACAGTTGATTCATGCGGCTAGATTAAGCGAGTAGATGATTTTGGTTTGAACGCCACATGACAACGTCACGGCCTTCAGCTCAAACAGTACGTAAAGTCCCTGGAAAGAGTTTTTAAAGGGTCACAAAACAACTAAAAATTACCCAAAAAAGAAACATGACCATCTGCGTCACGATCGACTTCTTTAGTGAAGTTATAACTTTTAATGGATTAACTTTAATCTACCAGAATATAATGTATCGTAGATTATATCATGATAGCGGTTTTGAGGTCGTTGGTTTGAGTCCCGTCCTTGACACAAACAAACCCAACCTCTGCAGAAACACAAAAACACACCACTCTGTCCTCGCGGTGCACCAAAACCAACAGACTGAAAGTTTCCAAACGACAAAGACTGTTTTTCATTGTCATTTTAATAAAATAAACATGTTTGAAGCCTGATGTAAAAAATATCTTTGGCTGTGTTGTTCTTTTTTTTTTTCTGAGATTGCAAAAGAGAGACGATTTTTGGTCGGCTTCCTAAGAGCAGCTGGACAGGACTTTAAACGCTCCTCACTTCTTGTTTTTGTTAAACTCGGTTCAGTAAATTCACCGGTTTGGAAATAATCAATGCAACACTCGAACCTAAATATGAGTAGTTTTTTATTCTTTAGCGAACTGCACCTTTATTTGAGTTTCTATTGTTGTATTCAGTGTGAAATACATCAAAACGGCTGCAGAAATTAGTTTAACCAGTTATTAACTAGTCATTACCGAGTTATTAACCCGTTAGCGGCCTCGTTTCGCTCACAGATCATTTAAATCACTCAAATGTGAAGAACCACGCGGCCCTCTTGAGCTCCAAACCAAACAGTCAACACTACCCTGTAATCGGAGCGGCCACATGACCTTACAGATTTATTGTCCCTCACTGGTGACAGACACAGACTGAGGGGGGAAAAAAAGGGGGGAGACGGTTCCTCTGTAAGTCAGGGGAGGAGAGAGCGTTGTGATCTTAGTGGGACGGCTCAGGGCAACGCTATCCCAAACACTGCAGAGCGCTGTAAGCCTCCGCCATAAATCTCAGCTTGGCGAACCACAGCCAAGCTTGTTCGGCGCTGTGTGTCGCTCTAGAGGCCAGAATCCAGATGTTGGAGAGAGACGGTAAATAAAACAATCAATCAGGCAGATTTCTTTAAAGGTTCGTAATATTAGAAACGTCTTTTTACAGCGTAACAGAGAGTTTCTGCGGGATGTGAGACAACAACCAGACGCTCTTCAGATCCCAGACAAACTTCCTAAATGAGTAAAAGTCAGTGATTTAATCCCACTTTGGATGAAACAGATGCTCTAACACCTCCCGCTTTGTGAACGCTGAACAGTCCTATTCCTCTGGATTATCGGTTATAGATGCAGGTGGATTGAGGGGATAAACAGATACGGAAACTTCATTGTGGGAGAAATATCCGCAGCTTAAAATCTCACTGTGCAGAGAGTGGAGCTGGTTTATTGTTAAGACCTCTGCCTCTGGACATGAACTCCTATTGGACTGAATCCATGAGGACTCATCTGGATCCTCTGTCTCTGTCTCTGCTACAGCTGACTGAACCAAACAAGGAGCACGCTAAAAAAATACCCACAAACCATCTGGGGTCATCTGGGGTCAAGTCAGATCTAGAGGAGAAGAGAGTCAAACACTCGAAGTCGAAACTCAGTTACATGATCCTGGACCTGTGGACCTGGTCCTAGCTGATCCCAGACTCAACAAGATCCCTGACAGAACTTTAAACGATTATTGATCTCCTGATGGGAGATCTTCAATGATTATGAAACAGAGAATCTTGCAGTCTAGTGTACTAAGTTCTGGTTTAGTTAATTTTTATTTATTTAGTCTAGTCTAGTCTGGTCTGGTCTGGTCTGGTCTAGCAAGTTCTGGTTTAGTTTAGTTATACCTAGTCAAGTTTAGTTCTGGTTTTGTCTAGTTTAGTCAAGTCTGGTCAATCTTGATTCAGTTTAGTTTAGTTTATTCTAGTTGAGTCTTTATTAATTTAGTTTAGTAAATCCTGGTTAAATTTAGTTTAATCTAGTTAAGTTTATTCTACTCTGGTCTCACTAGTCTAGTTTAGTTTTGTAAATTTTAGTTCAGCATAGTTTAGTTCATTCTTCTCTAGTATTGTATGATTAAGTTCAGTTTAGGTAAACATGGTTTAGTTTTGTATAGGTTACTTTAGTTGAGATTAGTTTCTTCTGGTCGAATTGAGTTTATTCTAGTTTACTTTCTTCTAGTCTAGATTAGTTTAGTCTAGTTTAGTTTAGTAAATCCTGGTTCAGCATAGTTTAGTTTAGTTCATTCTTCTCTAGTATTGTATAATTAAGTTCAGTTTATGTAAACATGGTTTAGTTTTGTGTAGGTTACTTTGGTTGAGATTAGTTTCTTCTGGTCGAGTTTAGTTTATTCTAGTTTAGATTATTTTAGTCTAGATTAGTTTAGTCTAGTCGAGGCCAGTTTAGTTTTTCTATTCAAGATAAGTTTAGTCCCGTTGAGTTTCTTCTAGTCAAGTTAAGTATCCTCTAGTCGAGTTTAGTTTAGCCCAGTTTAGTTTCTTTGAGTTTACTTTCTTCCCGTCAAGTTTAGTTTAGTTTATTCTAGTTTACTTCTAGTCTAGATTAGTTTATCTAGTTTAGTTTCTTCTATTCGAGTTCAGTTTAGTTTCTTGTAGTTTACTTTCTTCTAGTCCAGTTTAGTTTAGTTTATTTATGTTTACTTTCTTCTTGTCTAGATTAGTCTAATTAAGTTTCTTTTAGTCGAGGTTAGTTTATTATAGTTTACTCTCTTCTAGTCTAGATTATTTTGGTCTAGTTTAAATTCACTTAATCTAGGTTTATTAGCATTGACGTTAGCAGTCACATTGCAGCAGCTGTTCTTACTCTGCTCTAGTTTAGCTTTTTAGCGGTGACCTTGGTGCACAGTTGGTGTTTGATTAGCATCATCGATCGGCTTTCTATCATTTTTACTCTGCTCACATTTCAGCTCTGCAAACCACTCTCCATTTCTTAAAATCACCTCTGAGAGCTTTTTTTTCAGACTGCTGCTCTGAAACCAGAAGATATCACTTCATAAAGACGATAAGGGAAAATCTTATCCTGTTTTGATGATTAAGCTGAAGAAAGTGATCCTCAGAAGTCTCTCACCAGGGTCAGTGTGGTACTGGGTTAGTCCGTTTTGGTGGTCTGCCATTTAAAAAAAAAAAAAAAGGAAACATCAGATTATGTTGATGCTTAAATAAAAACTGGAAGCTGGACGTCCGTTTCTCATCAGCACTAAGCCGTAGAGGCCCGTCGAGTTTGTATAAAGTGGAAAACAGGGATGATGCCTCCTCTTGAAACCATGATCTACGCAGCAGACCTGTTTACGTTGGTAATCTCCGAGCCCTGCGCAATCAAAACATCGCTAATTTCACTGCTGATTAGAAACGGTGACATCTGCGTTTCTAACACACTTCAAGGGGGAGTCCTGCTTAAAGAGAAAAAAAACAACATCCATGCCTCATAATCGCTGCAGTGATGAGAGGGTGACTTCACTCACGAGGATTCAAGAGATATATCCATAGAGGAGGAAACTTAATGCACTAACTATCATGGCTGTTGTGTTTCAGGATTCTGGTTTCTGCTCGGGCGTTTGGCTCCCCGACTCTCTGCTTCTGCTACGAGTTAGAGAAGTGGCAGCAGAGTCACAAAAAGCTGAAGAGCTGCCCAGCGTCAAGCTCAAAAAACCCTCCTGATCTATCCGACAGAGTCAAGACGACACACACGGTTCAAAAGCACTCCTCTGGTCCTCGCTCAGCGGAAACAGGCCTCACAGGCTAATGCCACCAGATCTACTTCTTCGTTAGGACCTGGACTACAGACTCACTGCGGTCCAGGACGGTCCTGGACTACAGACTCACTGGGATTCACGAGAAAAAAGGAGCCCGAGGTCACTGACCCAACAGGATTCACATTGAATTAACTTTGTTTGGTGTCGGGTCATGTCTTTTTTTTATCGGTCGACCCTCCAGTATCACACACTGGTGTTTTCATGTAGGTGGGACACATTAACTGTCATTTTGATGATAATTATAACCATCTCTGCAACACTATATATGAGCCCACCTCTTACAAGCGCAATTATTAAGTCTCATAAATGCTATAAGGTTTTATTATCTTTATCATCTCTGCATTGGTTACCTGTGTCTTTTAGAGAAGATTTTAAGGTTCTTTTATTAGTTTTTAAAGCTCTTAATGGTCTTGGTCAACAACAAACAAGCAAAACATTTATGATCATTTCTTTATCATTTCCTTGAAGTAATAATCATCATATTAATCATTTTTCACTGCAGACGCTGTAGTTCTTCTGCTTTAGCGTCTCTGTCTGATTGCGTTTCCATGAAGAAATGATCATAAATGTTCTTCCTTGAGCTGCGTCACCCCGCTGTGGTCCATAATGGACTCGTCCTAGGTCTCCCTACAAAAAAGCGGCTGCTGGAAGAGAGTAGGTGAGTTGTGTTTAGTCTCTTTGCTAAAGAAATCAGGCAAAGTTAAAAAGATGTTTGGTGGCTAATGCTGTGACTGGGACCCTATATGTACTGTTGATGAAGTTAGGTGCTGTTCTGAGCCTTATTTGTTTCTATAGAGTGGCGTTTTGGTTAAGGTTTGCACGTGGAGACGTAGACCGCTGTGTATTTCTATTGTGCGGTCATTACTGAAGTGGGACCTGAACTTAAATTTACACCGGAATATCCCTTTAACATTCTTTACATCCATCTGCACACTCGTCCTCAAACAGGGTGTGATCATGTGATCAGGCATCAGCCCTCCTGTTATGTTGGAATGACTATTTATGCTGCGGGGTGACCATCAGACAGGCCCTGGCCACAGACACACACCTTCACACAGACACAGACACACACACACACACACACACACACTGGAAACAGGCGAAATAATCCCTCCACCTATTTGCACAGGAGAGTTGAGGCCGCGGCCTCACCTTCAGGGCACTACTTAACTCCTCCAGTCACTCGTTGAGTAATCACAGCATTCTCCTGCCCGCCTGCCTTCCTACCGCCTAATTATACAGACAGCCAGAGTGTGTGTGTGTGTGTGTGTGTGTGTGAGTGTCATGATTTAGCAATGCAGGCCTCACAGGTAGACAATTACAGAGGCCAGTATTAACTATTATTATAACTATCTTGTGGATACAGTTGCAGAGATGCTGGAGATGGGGGTGGAGGGTCGGTCATGTGACCTGCAGACTGTTTGCACCTGCAGATTTTCTCCTCATTTGACTCAAACTCTGAAGAATTTAATCTGATAGTTTTAGAATTATAATCTCTAAATCAGAGCAACACAACTGAGTGGATAAACATCATAATTAAGAGCAAATATGAGCAGAAGATTTGACCTGAATTTACCTGAATTTAACCTAAAGATCCAGTTTCAGGTCTGATTACATCCCTGCTCTTCACCTGTACCTGCAAACACATCCATCTTTGTGCAGAAGTAACAATGACGGGATGTAGAGGTGAAATAGTAAGTGGTCAAGAGACCCTCCGCCGTCTGCGCCGTCTGTGATGCGCTCTGGGAAGGAGGTCCGTCCGTGTCCTGGAGGGAGGCCCGCAGCTCCGCAGTAATCCCCTCAGGATCCCTCTCTCAGAGCTCGGCTTTGCCTCTTGGCCGAGCTCAAAAGGAAAGTGTGGAAGGGTGGGACAGATTTCACACTTTCCCCGAAGTCTCCGGCCAAAAGAGGGAGCTTGTAAAGTGAAAAATGTGGAGCTGTGCCACAGATCCGAGACTCTGCGCTGCTTCCACACCAGGCCCGAGACAGATTCGGGTTTTTAGATCAACTCTAAAACTCTGAGTTTCATATTTTTCGTTGTCTGTTTTATTCATTTATCAAAAACCCTCTCCTCTGTGATCCTCTCAGCCGGAGGGTTTACGGTCCAAATCTGCTCTAATCTCGGGTTCGGCTCCTGTCGGCCTGCTCCGTCTCTGCGCCTTTTCGGGCCTTTTACGCGACAAAACAAACGGAGCCCATCATGAGTTTATTGACTTTGGATTTAAAGGTTTACAGAAATGTTTCGTTTCTTCGTGTTGTTATGTCGTGACACACAAACTCCACGGTCACACTCAGTTTCTGTCTCATCGAAAGTTTAAACTTTTTCACTCGGTTATTTAAGATTTTAATTTAGGGGAATTAAAGGAAATGAAGTTATTTTTAGTCATGTTTTAAACAAGAGAGAAAGAAAAGCTTCTTCGAACATGTTTCATTAACTATGTCGATTAAAAATGATATTAAAATACGGATAAATACATTATTTGGGGGGAAATGAAATTTGAGTATAGTATGTGTGTGTGTATATATATATATATATATATACACATATACATATATATACGGTTTAACAGCAATGAAGAAATTTAATGTTAAATATTTTGATTTTTCATGAGGATCAAAATAATAACGAAGCAGCGCCGTGGTAACCATGGTGATGAATTAACTCACCGTTTCATTTCTGTGTTAATTAACACATGAAATATGATTCGTGTCTGTTTTGTTCAAAGTCAGGAATATTAAAGATTAAAACTTTATCGATGCCCAAAAGAGGAAAATTCAGATTTTCACAACAGCAGCAGATGTAACAGGAAACACAAGAGGTATCAACTAAATAAATAACTATGACAACAAATAAATATTTAACAGTAAGTAAGATTTAAAAAAAACTCGAAGTTAAAGTGCTCCGCCTCGCAAGGACCTGTGTGTGCGAGACTTTGAGTTTTAGGACTTAAAATGAGTTTAAAAGTTTAAAAGTTTCATTGAGAGGATGTTTTTTATGTCTCATTAAGAATAAAGTTAACATGTTGAACTAGGAGACCCTTTATTTCTACTCAAAAGAGGAGGAACTAACAGTAAGTATATGTCGACTATTTTCGACCGAGGAAACGACTAAATTCGGTCTTAATGTTATCGATTAATTCAGAGATCATTCTGTTCGATTAAAAGTCTGACTGCTCATTAGTCTCACTGTGAAAATGAAAAAGAAATAATTATATTTAAAAACCAGAAAACTGAGGAGAAACCTGATGGATTCAGATTTGTTGATTTAATCGATTAATCAGTCCGATTAGTTGTTGGTGATGGAGAGGACGCTGGAGTTAAAGGGGGGATATATTTGTGGAGGTGGGAGATGGATGGTGGTGGATGGCCGGTTGGAGAGGGGGGGGGGGGGTGCGGTGCAGTGCAGTGACGTCACTGCGAGGCGTGCTGCACCGCGCTGGGGAAGAAAAACCACCGCAGCAGCGCCGCAGAGACGCAACCAAAGCGCCGATTACTGCGGACGTTTAGGCGCAGCCGACGCGTAAAGTGGATTTACTGAACAGCTGCATGGAGAAACTCTGAGGCTTTACTCTTTTTCTTCTTTTATCGTCTTTTCTCCGCTGGGAAACAGCCGGTGAGTCAAAAAAAACACTCAGATTTTCTGCTCAGAGACCCTGAATCAGGCTGCCTGCTGTCACCTCGCTCTCTAACTCAGACAGCGAGTAATCGACCGAGTTTAGATCTGATGTGATCGAGACATTGAACGTCTACAGATGCAGATGTGATTATTTAGTGAGACAGCAGAGGTCAGAGAGGCCGGAGAAGAGTGGACGCAGTCTTTACGCACAGCTACTGCAGCAAAATAAGCGACTCAAACGGAGTCAGAGCGAAACACAAGAAGCATAAATGTCAGAAAATCAAACCCTACCGTCATATTTCAGAGTTTGGCAGCGGCGCATTCATGTTTAGATGCACTTTGGTGAGTCTAAAGTGAAGCGTGAGAGGAGAGAGAGAAGACTTAGTGAGGAGCAGAGGGAGATAAGAGGAGCTGTGTGTGTGTGTGTGTGTGTGTGTGTGTGTGTGTGTGTGTGTGTGTGTGTGTGTGTGTGTGTGTGTGTGTGTGTGTACAGGCTGTCATGGCAAAGGTAAACTGGGATGTTGTATCAGAGATAGAGTCTAAATCATGAAAAAACAATTTCAGAGAATGATGGAAATAAAAAAACTCTGCAGCCTGAGTCCACATTAAACTTTGAATTAATTCAAACAAAATCATTTCTTATTTTAAATCCTCAGACATGATAAAAAATAATAATGATGAAGAAAAATATAGAATAAAATCACGAAAAGGTGGTTCTGGTTACAACTGGACTTGAAAAAATTGAATCATCCACATTTAGAGGCCACAAAAACAGACAAATCTAACTCCCACAGAAGCTGTTCAGAGACAAATTGAGGATATTATATTTATATTATTCCTCCTGTTTTGAAAATAAAATCTTGTTTTTTGTTTCCAGGTCACTGGGATGGAACTGAATCTGTCCAAGAACGGGATTTCATGCGGGGACCCAGGTAAGTCCGGCACGGTTTTACGCACGGTCTGAGAACATTAAAATCCCGGTTTTCATTTAGTCTGACATGCAGGAATAAACATGAATCTCAATTTTGGCACTGTTGAATTAACGCAGGTGAGATTAAGAGCGCGCGGACATGCGGGAATATCAGATGATAGGATGCAAAACGAGCGGAGAGAAATCAGAAACTCTCTGAGCTGATGTGAGGTTTAAATGTTTTTGTTTTTGTGTTTCTGCTCTGACAGAATCTTTTAATCTATTTTGTGTTTCTGTTTTTCTGAGAGTCTGAGAGTTATTTCCTGTTGAGCTGTTTTCAGTTTTAAAACAAGAATTAATGAGGCAAAAATAAGAATAAAACTTCACTCAAAAGAAAAAAAAAGTAGATTTTATGTGTTTGGTGTTTTTGGAGAAATGGGATAAATGGACCTGGATTTAATAGACATGAGAGTTGAGATAGGGGCGCGTTTTTATGGATGTGAAGAAATATTTAAAAATTACAAGTTTGAATGTTTTTTAAATAAAAACAGATCCAATTAAACAATGTCAAAAACTAAAAATGATTGAGACAGACTGGCGGATTAAATCATCTCTGCGCGTCTGACTTTGTTTGTTCTAGGAGAGGAAATTCAGGTTTAATAGACCCCACTAGAGACTGAAGTGGAATATAATCACTTTGTAAACACAGAGAAGCATATATAAATACATGTGTGTGTATCCATCAGGAAGAATAACCCTTCCTTTGGTTGTCATGTGGAGCTTTCTGAGTGAACTTGATTATTGAATCAGGAAAATAATATTTGTTCTTTTTATTCTCCTGAATTTCTTGTCGGGGTCTGTTTTATTCACACCTGCTCGGTCAGGTTGTTTGTTGGCTTTTACGCGCAGGTCAAACAGGCCTACAGGACGCAGCAGAGACACCGTCACCATGGAAACAATCAGCTCCGTCCGTCTCTGGTTACCCCTCCGTGTCCTGTTACATCTCCACTGCTGCTCCTTTAATTTTCTGAATGCTTTTGTCGTGTTTTTTGGGCCTCGTGGTTAATTAGCTCGACTTTGTTTCTTTACATTTATGAGAGAAGGAGGAGAAAATACAGCAGCGTGACTGCAGGCCTGTTTGGTGTTTGATTAACGGCGTTCACGGAGTTTATTTTCACTTCTCGGTGGAAAAATATGAGTGTTTGCTCGAGCTCTGGCCTTTAACCTGTCCTGCCGGATGGAAAGGCTTTTTAAGTCATCCATCACACGCAAGTGCCCTCCGTGAGCAGAGGAGGAGCGGGACTCGGGGTAGCCGGGCTGCAGGCTGAGGAGGATGAGTATTTAGATTACCCTCATCTATCAGACACTCGAGCACTAACACTGGAGAGGGTCTCCGTGGGCTGGAGATCCTTCAGTATTCCGGACTGGCCTCCTAACTGTAGTTTCTGCTCTCTGGTGCAGTTTCTAAGGTTTAGAAAATCTCCTTTTTCCTTCTTGTTGGAGTAAAAGTTCACATGTCCCCTCTCACATCGGTGCTAAAGTGACCGTTTCCACTCTGACCATCTGCATAGTCAAAACCACCTGCTAACAGGAGGAGAACCTGCAGGTCCCTGAGGTCACTTCACGGGTGTTCGGGTCTCCTGTAGTCCGTAGATTTGACCTTTTTCCTCATGCGCAAACCTTTGGCACGAGCTATTTTACGCACTCAGAAAGGTCAATGGTGAGGCGGTTTAGGACTGCAATTATGGTGGCGCGAAATTGGTTCAGGTCTAAAACAGGTCATCAGGGCGAAAACAGGACTGGAGGGTCCGAGAGGGACGGAACATTATATTAAAAAACAAAAAACAAAAGAGAATCTATCTATCTATCTATCTATCTATCTATAAACAGAATATCTATCTATATAAACAGTATCTGTCTATATCTATCTATCAATCTACATTTATCTCTCTATATCTATGCTATGTATATCTGTCTAAATCTCTATATAAATCTATATCTATAACTATCTATATCTATCTATATTGATGTCTGTCTATATCATTATTAATATCTAT
The DNA here is from genome assembly GCA_962446985.1 of Xyrichtys novacula. Lineage (NCBI taxonomy): Eukaryota > Metazoa > Chordata > Actinopteri > Labriformes > Labridae > Xyrichtys > Xyrichtys novacula. Next base: position 12,245,150 of record OY660872.1, read on the forward strand.
CTATCGCTATTTATAAACAGTGTCTATCTATATTAATATATATCTATATTGATATATATCTATCTATATTGATATCTATCTATATATAAACAGCATCTATCTATCTATATCTATATTGATATCTATCTATCAATATATAGATAGTAGCTACCTATCTATATCTATACAGTATATATCTTTATAGCTCATATATAGACAGTATCTATCTCTATATCTATACATATAAACAGTGTCTGTCTATATCTATCTATATCTGCCTATCATCTAAGTCTATCTATATAAATCTATATCTGTCCATATTCATCTATATTAATCTATATCTGTCTATATCTATATAAACCTCTGTCTATATCTATGTAAATCTATCTATATAAACCGTATACGTCTATCATCTTTATCCATCTATAAACAGTACCTATCTATCTATCTATCTATCTATCTATCTATCTATCTATCTATCTATCTATCTATCTATAGACAGTATAAATCTATCCGTCTATATCTATGTATATCTATACATCTATTTAAATAGTATATATCTGTGCATCTATATCTATGTCTATCGCTCTATTTAAATATAAATCCATCTATATCTATGTGTCTATGTATTAACAGTATATATATCTATCTATTTTTATCTATATCTATAACTATCTATATAAACAGAATATATCTAGATATAGAGGTACATGACCTCTATATCTATCTATCTATCTATCTATCTATCTATCTATCTATCTATCTATCTATCTATCTATCTATCTATCTATCTATCTATCTATCTACCTACCTATCCATCTATATCTCTATACTATACCTATAGTCACAGTGAGTCATTATTAACACATATCTAATATCTGAGGTCTATAATCATGAGGCCTCCTCCTTCCTCCTCCTCCTCCTTCCTCCTCCTCTCTCTCCGTACAGTCAGAGCTCTCAGAGCAGAAGTTTCCTCTCCTCCAAATAAAGATTTTTGTAAAGAGTCAGAGTGATTGTTGTCGAGTTCGCACAATAGTCTGTTGAAAAGGCCTCAAGGGGAGTTTTCCGGTCGGACGGGGATCTCATGTCAGAAGTCTCTCTCACACAAAGGCCCAAAACGCTCGAGACTGGCGCCGGTGACAGGCCGGCTCTCAGACGGTGAGGTCTGAGCCGGTGACACATGTTGGCTCTACAGGCCGCCGAGGCACCGAGAGCAGCAGGCAGGTCGACTGAGATCAGGTTACAGGAGACACTCGGAGCGAGTCATCTGGACTGAAACCCGTTTACAATTCAGGGTCAGCTGTTCTTCAACTCTGTCCGTGAGGAGGTCTGATATTGGAAGATAATTCACCCGATCATGACGGTTCGATAATTTCGGTATCAACGAAAAAAGGAGCTCTTATCGGAAAGTCTTACTGGAAAAAAACTCTCTAACACCTTAATTGGATAATTGAGGACAAATTTAAGTCTATTTATGTATCCAACAACCATTGGGTTTACGCAGTTACCCTGTTCTTGATCGATATAAAACACTAGAGAGGATATTGTTAATATGTCCAAACAGAGTTAAAAATGTTGAGAAAATGCTAAATTACTCTAAAAAAGAAATAAAGAAATCTATTAGTAGTGTTTCTACAATCATAATAAATCCTCTGTTAGTAAAGGTGAGCTCTCACCTGGCGCAAACATGAAGCGTGTCCCTGTTTGTTCAGACCAAATGTTTTGTATTTTGGTTAAAAAAAAAAGTTAATAAATGAATAAATAATAAGAAAAAAAGGTATGATCTATTTTGCGTTTTTCAACAGCTGCTAGTTTTACTCAGTTTATCTCAAACTCAGATCAGGAAGTCAACATCTGGATGAAGCTCTGCAGCTCTGCGCACAAAGTAAGGACACATCCAAGTCTATTTACGTCTCCAACAACCAATGGTTTTACGCAGTTACATTGTATTGGATCGATATAAAACACTAAAACACTAGAGAGGATATTGTAAATGTGTCCAAGCAGAGTTAAAATGTTGAGAAAAGGCAAAATTACTCTAGATGGCAAAAAAAAAAAAAAAGAAATCTCTCACTGATGTTTCTACAGTCTCCTACTCAATCCTCTGTTATTAAAGGTGAGCTCTCACCTGGCGCAAACATGAAGTCTGCCCCTGTTTGTTCAGACCAAACGTTTTGTAGTTTGGTTATAAAATAAGTTTACTAATAAACAAATGATAAAAATTGATAATCTATTTTGCTTCAGCTCAAACTCAGAGCTCTGCAGTCTGTCTGAATCAGAGGTTCATGAGGAATAAAAGTCAACATTCACATGTTTTTATAGATTTCTTTGCATCTATTTCCTGTTTCTTTTAACTTTATGTGACACCTTGAATCTTGTGGTTCCTGCCTTGATTCTGGCCTCTCTCTCTCTCTCTCTCTCTCTCTCTCTCTCTCTCTCTCTCTCTCGCTCTCCTCTGCAGCTGCACTCAGGTTATCTCTGATCAGATCAGTAATTCGGGGATTTGCGCTGAAAGGTTTGGATGCTGTAATTCAGTCAGGCCTCTCTCTCTCCCTCTCTCTCTCTCTCTAACCTTTATTGACACACATGATGATGAGCCGGTGGCTGCATTGGGGGACAGATTAACTGCAGATTAATTTCCACTTTCTCGGTGTTTGTTCAACAGTCCAGCTCCAGTAACGACAGCTCTGCTCGGCCTCTGCTTTTATTAGTCCTGGAGGTTTATTTGTGGAGGAACAATGAGCTGATAGAGCGACAGTTTACACACACACACACACACACACACACACACACACACACACACGTTAATCTCCACATCATCGGGCACTTTTCACTGTGGAAACAGTAACTGGGCAGGCCCCGCGTGAGATGGCAAATGTTTATTCAGCTTAGTACATATCTGAGATATACTGTACATTGTGTGCACGAGCTCCGTGTGTGTGTGTGTGTGTGTGTGTGTGTGTGTGTGTGTGTGTGTGTGTGTGTGTGTGTGTGTGTGTGTGTGTGTGTGTGTGTGTGTGTGTACTAGCGCACCCACCGAGAACATTACAAACATGCCAGCACGAATAAAAGACCCATTTTACTCACAGGCAGCAAAGCGCTGCTCTGCGCGCTCCCGACGACTGGAAACGTGAATGACCACTGTAAAAAGTTCCTCCTCTGACTCCTTTAATATAACAAACTACTACAAACTTGCAGGGTTTCTTGTTTACTCGGGATATTGGCTCTGATCGTGGTCGTTTTTATGCGTTAAATGGTTCCCAGAGTTTGAAAGTTTGAATCAGAGAAATCCTGAAGCGCTGAGAGGATTTTTTTTTTGCTCTTCTTTGGCCTCGACGTCAGATTATCTTGTCTGCGTGAATGTTTTCTTGCAGCGGGCAGGCCCAGTGGGTGGGACTCACTCATCTTGGGGAGGTTAGATGGGTGGGTCTGCTGTGTGAGCCCGAGCTTCCCCACGGTCACAGCGGGCAGAAGCTTTTCCCTTCAGCGGAGAGAAGAAGAGCGCGCACTGGCCTGTCGCTGAGGAAGAACCAGGGTCACATCTCAGACTTCACATCTCCAAATCTGATTTTTTTCCCCCCACATTTTGGACGAGCTGACTGTTGTGGAAATTCCTCCCGCGTGACTCATGCTCGCATGTAGCAGCGTGTGGATTTTTTGCCCGTTAAGAGAAAAAGAGGAGCTCTGAGCGACACGAGGATCCAACACCGATTCCTTTCCTTTTACGCATCCTTCTCCTCCAAAAAGGTGGGATGAATTTGGACAGAATCGCAGAGACAGTGAGAGCACCGCCGCCGCCCCGCGACGTGGGCCCCGCGTTTCACTTACCGAGAAGCTCCAACAGCAGCCGAGAAACTTTAGAGAACTCGAGCAGCGAGTCTTCAGACACGGAGCTGGCAGGTACACAGTCAGAGGGCTTCAGGCAGATCCACACACACACACACACACTCTCTCTCCCTCTCTCTTTACACACTTTGTTTCGAGTCTCCACGGTCTTCCAAAAGCTTTCTCCCACTTTTACGCACATGGATGAGTCTTTTCTTTCTCCTTTTCAGCTTTTAATTCTGTGTTTGTAGTGAATCTAAGTGAAAGTGAACTCTAATCGTGCTCTGCCTCGACGATAAATGCGCATTAATAAAACAGAAGAAGAAAAATAGTTCCGTTCCGCCGCAGTTCCACCCTCTTTTCTGTTGATTTTCTCTCGCTCAGACAAATGTTTGGCAGGACACGAAGGTCTGTCAGGGGAAAATGTGCAGAGCAGCCCGGCCTGCTGTCAGTGAGTGCACTCAGACTGAACCATCTAAAGGAAAAGGTTGGAGGCCGTTTTATCTCCAACTTTTCCACATTTGTGTTTCTCGGAGCCATCTCAAGTGATTTCATGTTTGTATTAAAAGCGATTTTATGGCTTTAAAGTTGTTTTTATATCTAAAGAGGCTATTCCCTTTTTTTAGTGATTAACCTTTGCACGTGTTGACCCTTCAGTTTAACGAGGCAGTCTCGTTAGGACGAGGAGAATACACGATAGCAGTGAGGAGATAAGAGTGGGCAGACCTGCTCGTAAAGAAAGTCGTTTTGATCCGTCAGTGAAGCAGATCTGAGAGAATCCATGAAATGTCCCAGACGTGTTTGTAAATATTTAGATTTATCTGCCACTTTCCTCTGCTGCTTATTTTTTACACAACTCTTTTACAGCTCGGAGGATTTGCTCATTTGAAACTCAGAAATTTGAGTTCCTTTGCTGTCTTGTTTATTTAATTTCAACATCTAAACTCTGATTTATTAAAACATATATTCATTAGGGGTTCTTTAAATCTACATATATCAGAATTATTCCATCCTGATTTGTGATTCACAGAGAAGGAGAGGAGCGCTGAACACAGGAGCGATGACGGGAACGCGGACGACCCCAAGAAGAAGAAGCAGCGGCGGCAGAGGACTCACTTCACCAGCCAGCAGCTGCAAGAGCTGGAAGCAACTTTTCAGAGGAACCGCTACCCGGACATGAGCACCAGGGAGGAGATCGCAGTGTGGACCAACTTGACTGAGGCCAGAGTCCGGGTAAGCGAGCAGAGAGGCCGTGCGTAAACTGTGCGTAAAGTGTGCGTAAAAACAAATAAATCAAGAGGAAAAGAATTATTTAGAAATTTATTCAAACGATTTAATTATCCAAGTTTGTATTCATGTAATTATAGTTTAATTTTAGCTCTATTATTTTAAATTTAGAGTAAACCATCAGAGGAAAGATAACTTTAAAAATATTCAGTCTGAAGATTTGAGATAAAAATAAAAAATTCGAGTCCATGTCCTGAAATATCGACGTGCTGAGTTTGTAACCTCCTCATTTGAATGTAAAACGGACTTTTCATTTGCATAAAAGCGTATTTAAACTAGAAAGGAGAATTCAAACAGAGTTATTATACCTCTTTTCTTCTTTTATATTTTACAGATTATTTATTTTATTATAATTTCTTTGATTTATTCGGATTGTCTCTTCCTCTTTTTCTCAAACGATGCTCTGACTAAATTTTAAAAAAGGAAATACAGAATCAAAGACACTATTTTGTCAGGATTTAATGTAACAGAGGAAGTAGATTAGTGTTTGATACACGGTGACTTCACTGTGACGTTTACAGATATAAAGCTGCATTCATCCCTGACATCTCCATCTCCGTGTGTCCAAATTCCTCCTTTTTCTAAAACAAAAACACCTGAATTATCTTTAACAGAAGTGCAGGAAAAGCTGTTTGGATTTGTGTGAAATGACACCTCCTTGTTTCGGGTATATCTCAGCTGCTAATGGAGCCAATGGGGATTTTATCTTCGGATGACATCATGGGGAGTCTGGAGCCTCATTTGTCCCCGCGGAGGAGACGCTTCATACCGAACAAACGCAGCTGGATTAGAGCGAAATGAGCAGGAGGCTGGTTTTAGATTCATTCACATTTTAGCGCTTATTATCAACAAGGAGACATTAAATATTTAAAAGGTTAAAAATTACTGCTTCACTGAGTTGATATTATGTCCTAAACGGCATGTTTGTCTCACCTCTTACTGATATTTTGCTCGTTACTCACCGGCTGCTCTTGTGCGTAAAAGTTGTTTTTTATTTGGAGTAACTGGCGCCTCCTGCAAAAACGCACCGTGTCCAGTTTCTTTAAAAATCATGTCGACATTCAGGGAGCAGAGCAAAAAGAGAAAACTTGGATTTTGTGTCTGGAGTGAATTTCAAAATTGCGCTTTTACGAGTTGAAATGAAAGTGAAGAGTCTGGAGTCTGAGCGCAGACGAGTGTTTGTGATTTATGATATTTTTCTGAGAACCTCATAACATGTTTTGACATTTTCAAGTGTTTGGACTTGACCTTGTGGTGTCACGTGTGTTTAATCAGGCTGACACATGGAGCCGGTTGTATTTGGAGTATTTGCATTTCATGGTTTCATTAGAGGGAAGATGAAAACTTCATATCGAGAGACACGAACGGAGGCAGAGTTCACAGCTGAGCGTGTCTGAGCGATGGGCTCCTCCGTGGACAGTTTGATCCACGCGCTGCTATAAATAGAGTGCGCGAGCCCGCCGGATGGGAGCACTTGTAAATGTTTTTACTATGAATTAAAAATGACTCGCAGAGGGCAGAGTGGTTTTAAAGAAGAGGAGGAGGAGGAGGAGGAGGAGGAGAGGAAGTCCAGGCTCAGTCCTTCTCTGGGAGTTTCGATCAATTTAAATCCGTTTTTATTGTTTTAGATTTTTTTTTTGTTTCGGATCAAAGTGAAATATTTACACTGTTCATGTTAAATATGAGAAATCACGAAAAACGTGATTTTTACGCACAAGATTTTACTAAAAGAGAAAAATAAATATTTATTTATTCATTTATAAACGACAGTTTGAGTTCAGAACCTAATTTAGGAAACTTTGTTACAAAAACTTCTTTGACAGGAATTTAATAATATATGATAGAAAAATAATATTTATCAATAAACAGAATTTTCTAACGCTTATTTTATTTATTGTCAAAGTGATATTATTATTATTATTATTATTATTCATTTATTTAATTTATTTTTTTGCTTGTTTTTTTTTTTTGCCAACACATCCTCAGCAAACAAATATTTGTGAAAAATATTTAATCTTTGCTGCACAATTCTGTAGTTTTTATGCCCCAAACGTCCCCCCTTTTTGGCGCCTCTGCACATTAATAACAAAATAAGGCTTTAAAATAACTTAAAAAATAAATATGAATATAAAAAATCGAGCCAAAGAGAGCAAAAAAAGTTCAATCAGTTAATCTGGTTTTAATCTGATCACATTAAAAGCAAATGTAATCAACGACGTTAGAATTGTTGTGATTGTTAATCTAATTTAAATTTACACCATTTGATCTGCATCTCAAAATCACGACAATAGTTTCATGTTTTTATTACAGACAGAGAAAATAAGTAGACACGAATCTCAGACTCGATCCTGCAGAAAGGATCCGGAACTGTCAAACACCGGAAATGTTTCTCTCGGAAAAACAAAAGTGTCATTTGCTCCTTTTGAGAGACACAATATTTATATATGTGAGCGTTTCTAAATAAAACAGTTGGAGGTAAATAAACACGAGTGGAGGAGGATTATTGCTCAGACAGTCTTTTCAGAGAACACAGAGATGGAAACAAACTTGGAGTCTGAGAACTTTAAACAGATTGGTGTTAAAGAGAAGTCCGTCAATGATCTAAACCACACTCTGTTTAATCTACGGAATGTTCCTTTACACCGTCTGAGTCAGAGAGTTTTTATTACAGGAATTGAAACTTTAGAGACAGTTTTTTATCGTTAATTTTTGTTTGTTTTCTATGATGATGTTTTTAATTGTAGTGGGTTAAACTCGCGGCCTGAGGGTGTTCACCTTTAGAGCAGCAGGTATCAAACAAACACTCAAACACTTTAGAATAAGAGGGTTACACGCGAAAATAAAGAATTATTCCGTCTATTTTTTAGGTCTTTTTCTCAGTTGATCCCCTCCCCCTCCTCGTGTTTTAATTATCTACACATAGGCCAATTTAATTAGTGCTTTATATTAAAGGATCAAACCTACTATTATTAATCGGAACAACGACAAAGGCGACCTAACATTTGGTTCTTCATTTATAAATCCAAACTTGTTGTTCCAATGATACTTGAATATTTTAATTTTCTACACAAATAATAATCTAGTTTATTTTATCTGAAATAAGTGCACTGTAATGGGGATCTTTTGTAATAATAGAAACTATTTAAGTAAAATGTATATTTAAGTGCTCTATAGAGAGTCAAAGAGTTTACAGGTTTTTTTACAGGAACTGAAACTTTAGAGTTTTTTTTATCGTTAATTTTTGTTTTATGAGATGATTTTTATTTAAGTGGGTTAAACTCGCGGTCTGAGGGTGTTCACCTTAGGAGCAGCAGGTATCAAACAAACACTCAAACAGGCTACTTGATAATACGGTTACGCCCGTAAATAAAGGATTATTCCGTCTAATTTTTGCGTCTTTTTGTATGGAAGTCAATCTGTGCCATCTGATCTTAAATTTGAATTTCTAAAGCTGAATATTTTGGAACAAAATCAGACTTTGAATTTCAAAACCATCATATTTCAAGCACATACTTTTATTTCTGACACTAATTTTTTCACAATGATGGAATTAATTCAGTGTAAAAAAAAGTCAGTCTCTCAAAATATTAGTTTAGTTTCGATTTTAAAAAACTGTTTTAAAAAATTCAACATAAAAAAAATTTAAGTGTAAAAAAATTAGTGTAAAACAAACCAACTCCACATCTGGGTAACCAGGGAAAAGCAATCGATTGGATTCAATCTTCCACTGGGTCGGTGTAACATGACCAATCTCGCATTAATTGATTGGCTGGATGATGGATGATTGAGCCAGGAATTGACTGCTTCTCCCTGGTTACCCAGATGTTTACACTGAATTTTTTGACACTGAATAATTTTTGATAATGTTGAATTTTTTTTACACAGTTTTTTATGTCAAATTTTACTGAATGAATATTTTTGAGACTGATTTTTTACACTAAATCTATTTCACCATTGTGAAACAATAAGTGTCAGAAATAAACATGCATGCTTGAAATTAAAAGTCTGATATGGATGCAAAAAAAAAAAAATCAGCTTTAGAAATTCAGATTCAAAATCAGATGGCACAGATTGACTTCCATAGCAAAAGACGCAACAGAATAATAGATTAATCCTAATAATCCTTTATTTACGAAAAGGCTAGCTCAAAATCATATTGTAAAGTATCCTGTTTCACTATTATTATTTCCTCTTTGTTGAATGTTGAGTTTTTTTTATTTTCCTCCCGTGACCCCCCTCCTCGTGCTCCGGCTCTAACCGTGTGTCTCTCTCCCGCAGGTGTGGTTCAAGAACCGACGCGCCAAGTGGAGGAAGCGCGAGCGGAACCAGCAGATGGACCTGTGTAAGAACAGCTACCTGCCGCAGTTCAGCGGCCTCATGCAGCCCTACGACGACATGTACCCGGCCTACACCTACAACAACTGGACCAACAAGGGCCTGACCCCGGCGCCCCTCTCCACCAAGAACTTCACCTTCTTTAACTCCATGAGCCCCCTCACCTCACAGTCCATGTTCTCCGCGCCCAACTCCATCTCCTCCATGACTATGGCGTCCGGGATGGGACACTCCGCCGTGCCGGGCATGCCCACCCCGGGCCTCAACAACATCAGCAACCTGAACGGGATCGGCACATCCGGGATCAACTCGGCCATGTCGTCGTCCGCGTGTCCGTACGGGCCCCCCGGGTCTCCGTACAGCGTTTACCGGGACACTTGCAACTCGAGCCTGGCCACCCTCAGACTCAAATCCAAACAGCACCCGACTTTTGGATACAGCGGCCTGCAGAGTCCGGGATCCAGTCTGAACGCGTGTCAGTATAACAGCTGACGGGCCGGGCACGAGCTCGAATAAAAAAAACCCACCCACCCACTCACGACAGACAGACGGACGGACGAACGGACTCGGGACCGAGAGAATCAGAGAGAACTAAACTGGATCAGTTGCGAACATCTTTTTAAACATGGATTATGCGGGTTTTATGTGTTTACCGATGAACTTGCACAGCGATTCAAATGTCCAGTTTTTTGGATTTCTTCTTTTTTTTTTTTAAATGATGATGATGAAGACGTGTTACAGAGCTGCAATGTAAATATATCAGTGTAAATACAAACAGGCTTAATGGGATGGTTTTTCTTTATGTGCTCGCTTATAAAAGGTATGGAAGTCAATCTGTGCCATCTGAGTTTGAATTTGAATCTCTAAAACTGATTTTTTTTGCATCATGATCAGACTTTGAATTTCAAGCACATATTTTTATTTCTTAAACTTATTTTTTTTTCACAATATTGAAATAAATTCAGTGTAAAAAAACAATTAGTCCCTCAAAATATTCATCAAGTGAAAACTCAACTTAAAAAAATCAGACTTTAAATTCAAAAATCAACAAATTTCAACGCATTTTTATTTTTTACACATGTTTTTCACACAATGTTGAAATAAATTCAGTGTAAAAAAAAAGGGTCTTTAAAAATATTCATGTAGTGAAACATTGACTTACAAAATGTGTAACAAAAAATCCAACAAAAAATATTTTCAGTGTCAAAAAATTTAGTGTAAAACAGACTGACTCAATCAGGGAAAAGCAATCGATTTCTCAATTTTTGCATCAAAAACAGACTTTAAATTTCAAAACCATCAAATTCCAAGCACGCATTTTTATTTCTTACACTAATTTTTTCCCAGTGATGGAATAAATGCAGTGTAAAAAAATTGGTCTCTCAAAATATTCACGCAGTAAAAATTTGACTTGAACGAAATGTGTAAAAACAAATTCAACATTAAAAAAATTCCAATGTCAAAAAAAATCAGAGTGAAAAATGTTTGTATAAAACAGACTGACTCAACATCTGGGTAACTAGGGAAAAGCAATCGATTCCTCAATTTTTGCATCAAAAACAGACTTTGAATTTCAAAACCATCAAATTTCAAGCACACATTTTTATTTGTGACACTTTTTTTCACAATGACGGAATAAATTTGGTGTGAAAGAAAATCGGTATCTCAAAAATATTAGTTTAGAGAAAGTTCAACTTAAACAAAATGTGTAAAAAAAATTCAACATAAAAAAAATTTAGTGTCAAAAATTTAGTGTAAAACAGACTGGGAGAAGGGAGAAGCAATGGATAGAATTTTGTAATTTTATTGATTTTTTTACACTTGTTTATTTCTTTCATTATTGTGGAAAAAATAGGTGTAGGAAATAAAAAATTCAAAATTTTTCAGAATTCAAAGTCTGATTTTGATGCAGCTTTAGAAATTAAAATCAAAATCAGATGGCACAGATTGACTTCCATATAAAGACCAGCTCGGGGGGAAGAGGAGGAGGGGGTAGGGCGTCCCTCGACCAATCAATGATTCTTCGAACAATCGTGGAACATATCATGAGTCCAGAAAAAGATCTCGCCCTTATTGTAAATGTTTTATATCGCTTCTGTGTGCTTTCTATTTACCGTCTATGCAGGGTGCCAGCGGCCCATCTGCCCCCCTCCCTCCCATTCAGTGACTTTTATTTTGAAAATGTTTCTTGTTTGAACTGAGAGAAGAAAAAAAAAGAGAAGCCCGCATGTTTAACTTGAGTGCATCGTGTTTTTGTACGATAATGTAAGACTTTATCAGACTCAACTGTATACAGAAAGGTGATTCAAAGTCCTCATGTGTTTATGGAAACATGTTTGTTTGAATAAACTCCAGGAAAAGAGAGAGAGAGGTTTATTTTCGATAGGATGATGTTTTAGAGGCGGACATTTGTTTAACAGTGGTCATGCTCCTCAGACAAAAAGGAGCAAAATAAACGGTCGAGGTAATGATCTGTTAGGTATTAATCCGCTCGGTTTTAATGGATTATTTCAGGAAAAGGGAGATTTTTAGGGAGTAAAAGGCATCTCGGTATAAACCATGGTATATTTGATTTTGTCATGCGTTTATTTTGGCACTTATTTCCATCATTACGCATCAAATTTACGCATTACGCATACAGATTTGCAAACCTTATTTCAACTTTACAATTTCAGGATTCAGTCGGATCAGTGTCTGGGGCAATAATTTAAGTCATAGGTTATTTTTGACCATTTATAATAGGAATAATAGCGATGATTTAACGCGTCCCACATGTTTATCAATATCTAATATGACCAATGCTTTCGTGAAGTCATAACACGTCGGGTTTATTATCGCATTTACACATATTTTAAGGAATACTTTTGCCAACTGGGTCCAAAGCAAAGCCTCCTCTGTGTTACTTCTTCTAAAATACGCACAGAGCCGATCCTACCGTCTCCAAACGCGTAAACACCTCCAAACGGACTCCTTCTTCTAATCTCGTGCCTCTTTGTCAAAGTGCAAACACTGTATGAATAAAATCAATACCCTATCTTATTCCCTGACACCTGCACAGATCCCCATATCTATATTACTCACTGTTACACTGATATTAGCGAGCGGCACTCATGATTGTGTCTTTGGACTGATAGTGAGTCACAGGATCACACTTTGGACCATTGAAACAAACAAAAACAATGTAAGTTTGTGATGTGACACCTGCTGGTTCAAATCCAACGTTTAAAGCCCGTGTGTTTCATATATCAAGTCTCTCTGTAGGCCTATTTAATTAATTTAATTCCTACTATTATTTATAGGAACTATAGGCGACCTAACATTCGGTTCTTCATTTATAAATCCAAAGTTGTTGTTCAAATGATACTTTAATATTTTCATTTTCTACACAAATATTCATCTGTCTTAAGTGCATTGTAATGGCGTGGTGATCTTTTGTAATAATGTACTATTTATGGAAGTCCTCTATCAAGAAATAACAGACCTCCTGACAAACAGCTGCTACACTGTGACCAATCAGAATCAAGAATTTAGAGTATCGGCTTCCTCATAGTGTGACACTAAAATCGAGTCTACTGACCCGATAATATTTGGCATTATTAACCTTCAGTTTCCTGATCTAGTTTGTTTCATCAAAAGCTGATAAGAATTCAGATGTGAAGACGGGCTCGATGGGACATTTTTGGAAATATTAGGCTATATTTCATAAAATTCATTAAGCTGTTTATTGCTGTTTTTCTTTTTTTTTTTTAAAGGCTCAGAAACACCTTTAGATATCTGAATGAAATATGGTCAAGGCATGTCCAGAAAGTGATGCCTTTAAAAAATATATATATTTTTATAATACTTTTATAAAGTTACAGGTTATCAGACTATTTATAGTCTCTCAAGAGTTAATATAAGCATATTTTTGTAATATGTTTCTGAAATTAAATCTACAATAGTCTATAAATTCAATGTAACCTGTTAAACTGCAGGTTTTAACTCAACGATCTGCTGTGTGTTGGTATCGGCCCAATCAGCGAGTTATTTTGACACGGTTGAAATGACGGGATACGCTTCTGTGGTTGACCTTCTAGACTTTCACATGAGATTTTAGATTAAGTGTCACACAAACTCAGAATTCTGGTGCATTTTGAATGAATTAATCTCTTCTTAATGTCAGTAGAACATCTAAAAATATCTTAACTATAGAGACTCTGATGCCATTTCTTTAATCGCTTTATTTTGAAGTATGAAGGATGTTAGCTAGCATATTAGCTAACATGTTAGCCAATATGTTGGCTAACATGTTAGCTAATATGTTAGCTAATGTGTCTGGCACTTGAAAGTGTTCTGTGGCCCTTTAAAAGCAACTAAAACATTTTAATTAAAAATTTAATGTGACACAAACTCAGACTTTAAGTGCATTTGAAATGAATTAATCTCCTAAAAGTCAGTAAAACATCTAAAAATATCTTAAATATAGAGACTCTGACATTGTTTCTTTTATTTATTTATTTTGAAGTCTCAAGAATGTTAGCTTGCATATTAGCTAATATGTTAGCTAACACATGTCTGGTACTTGAAGGTGTTTTGAGGCCCTTTCATTGCCCATCACTAAAACATTTTAATTAATCATGTAATGTGAATTTTGTTGTTTTATTTTCAGTTAAGACGCTTGTATGTCCAATAACGTATTTTCAGACTTCCCTCACTTTCCTATAGCTTCACCATTCATAACAAGTCACAACAGTAACACCAGCAGCGCGTGGCCTCAAATTCTTTCCCTGGGCGCGCCCGCGTGCACAGAGGAGCCGTGTGTTTACCCAGAGCGGGCGTGCGCACTGGCTGTAACTGTATCTAGGCTTTGATTTGGAAAATGTTTGACGAGGGGCCAAAGCGCAGAGGAGGCTCGTGGTGATTGGTAACAAAAACAAAGCGCGTCGTAAATGTTACCCATAATCCCTGCTTGTCGTTATAAACAAGCGCGCAAGGCAACGCGAACGCGCATGTCCCTGGAGGGCAAAGTTCAACACGCAGCGTTAAAGGTAAATATTTGAACTAGCGTTTCTCTGGTAAGAGAGTTTCCCCCTCTTCTCTCTCTCTCAGACTGAGATTATTAAAGATGTGATGAGGAAGCTGTTGTGTAACACTGGTGCTGACCTGCTGAGTGTGTGTGTGTGTGTGTGTGTGTGTGTGTGTGTGTGTGTGTGTGTGTGTGTGTGTGTGTGTGTGTGTTAGAGAGATATTTAAAAATAACACGGGTGCAATTCTTCAGGCTCTCAAACTGTGGGTTTTTGTTGGTTGCACAAAAAGACAAATTTGAATATTTCATTATAAGACAGAATTGTTGATCCGTACGTTTGTACGGTGGCCGAGAACCACTACTGCTGCAAATAAAAAAGAATGCAAAAAAAAAGAAGCCACAACAGAAGTTACTGATGCAAAAAAAAAAAAAAACGAAGCCCGCTGCAAATAAAAAAGAAACAGAGCAGATGAAAAAAATAAAAAAATAAAAAAATAACAGAAGTTAATGACGAAAAAAACAAGTGGCGAAGCAACAACAACAACAACAACAACAGAAAAAGTTACATACTGCGAAAATAAAAGGATGCAAAAAGATCACAACAGATGTTAGCTGCCGAGGAACATTAATGAAGATGCATCTGTGTTTTACGATCTAGGCACAGAAGACGACGGCGAGAAGACTAGCAAAGAAGTTAGTAGAAAGGTTATTGTTTAATTTCAAACTTTTAAATGTGTCATTTGGTTAGGCTATGTAGTGCCTAAATTGATATGAAGTTGAACTGAAGCTAATACTACACCGGCATCCTCCAATTCAAATGACATATTAAAAAGTTTACGAAGTGAAAGTAAAAAATAACCTTTCAACTTACTTCTTTGATCGTCTTCTTCCCGTCGTCTTCTGTGCCTAGATCGTAAAACACCGGTGCATCGTCATTATTGGTCCCCAGCAGCTCACTTCTGCTGCGTTTTTTTTTTTTTTTTTTTGCATTCTTTTTTATTTGCAGCAGTGGCGGTTCTCGGCCACCGTACTTTTGGTTCTGGAATAAAAAATGATGAAATTATCAGAAAATTTAAATTTGGTTCAACTCTTAAGGTCACGGCACCACCAGGACATCAATCTGAACCATGTTACGCAGACAGCTGACCTTTGATGCAACAACAATCTAAACTGCATCATAGGTTAAATTATTTTCTAAATATGAACGCCACCTTTTTGAGGATTTCTGAATGACTTAAAAACCTGAATCAGGGTCCGCATTACACTGTATTGTCTTCTTATTAAAAGCTAAACATTTACTTCAGCATAAACCATTTAATGAAGATTCAGCTCATTTGTTTTTAATAAATAAACTCTGACTTAAAAAACAGATTAATTTGGCTATAGATATTAAAGAGTGTAAAAAAGCCGAGTGGTAATTGCAGATATTTCATGTTTGTAAGTAAAAATCAAAACTTAGAGAAATCATTGCAGCAGAAACAGCCTCATTTATATTTAGTGAATATCTGAGCATGTGCAGAAAGAGCGGTAATTTGCAACATAACACGTCTATTCTCTGTGACAGTGTGGGCCATGACCCCGCGGCTCCCCCATGTAAACAAATGGACCATGAGTCAAAGTAGGACATTAAAATGCACATCAGCTGAATGTGTCTTATTCATAGTTTCTGTCATTATAGACTGGGAGGCACATCGTCCATGTAATATGCACTCAACGCTGCTGACCTCACCCCCCTCTGGTGTATTTTAACAGAGAAAATTTCCAAACAGAGGCCCTCCGTCCGTCATGAATACCATGTTTCTCATTTCCTGTGAATTTTTTTGCTGCTGCTGTCACCACCAGGTCCACACAGGTGATTCTTAGACCTGCCCGGCACCTGCAGCACCCTGTAAACACACCAAAGCCCTATTTTTAGATCTGAACCTGTAGTTTATTCAGAGAGCCTGCCCAGACGCTGTAATATAAAAAGACTGACCCTGCAATCAAACAATAGCTGAAGGCCTCTATTAGAGCTGTATCAGCCTCTGTGGTTGTAAAAATCTGAAGATATTAGACACGTCAAATTACTTTTCTACATAATATTTCACAAAGTTTTAGGAAGAAATTCAAAAAGCAAAAACTGAAAATGTGTCAGATTGGTAATGACCACGTTGGATAAATAAGAGCAGACTGACTCTAATAGACGACTTTTTCATACCTAATTGTATTTCATTAGTGTTTCAAGTCTCCGCAGGTCGATTTCGAAGCCAAACTCGGCTCAATTATAGTAATAGTTGCAGAAAAAATGATCAGCCTGTCCAAAAAAACGTTGGCAAACACACACTCTGTTGTTCATTTTAGCTCATCCATGAGTTCGGCCCCCCAACAGCTGTTAAATTCAGTCCTGTGTGGGAAAAACCAGATATTTTTTTTTATGATAACACTGCAGAGAACAAAACCACCCTCACATCAGCGAACCAACAAGCTGAATCCTGAATCGCCGCTCAAATTTGATTGCTTTTGGATTACTGTTGCCATGAAACCCACAACATCACAAACAGTGACTCAAGAAGTTGCATGTTTGTCTTTTTTGTCATTGAAAACACACTCCGGGTTATCACATCCGCCCTTTCCGGTATGAAGCTGATCAGAGGTCACCAAACAACCTTGCGGAGTCACCGTACAGACTGTGACGGGTTACAAATGTATGACAGCCGCCACGGGTGAGTGACTGAAACAGCTCCAATGCCACGACAACACCGAAACGCTTCTATTCAAATCTGAGAGGAACCTCTTCAAAAGGCGTAGAACTAAATACTCCAGTTCCCGACACGTTGATCTTTCTTGATTGATCGTACGACGGCAAAAGTATGTTGGCACGAAAATTTAGGCCAGAACACAGAAGTGAAGAAACCGATCAAACCTGTTCCTCATCCAGTACGAGAGTAAACCAAACACATCCTTTTCTGGGTTTGGTGCAACAACTCTGCAGTTTTACCTTGTTAGAAGCAGCAGTACGAAGTCCCGTTTCCACGGTGATTGGATCCTGGATCAGGGTCGGTGTTACTGGAGACTCCTGTGAACACAAATGTATTATTTTACTTTGGGAATTGATGCTTTAGATTTATGTTTAATTAACCGCAAACAAGTTAAAAACAGGTGAAAAGACCATCGCCACCAAACTCCATTTGAAATCGGACAAATTTAATGTCAACTTGGTTTATTAGCAGGTAAAAAGACCTCCAGCTTTTATAAAATAGGGAGATTTTAATCTTTATAATTCTGTGATGATTTCTGTTAAGACTTTATCATCTAGTTAGATCTGTTTGTGGTGCAAAAACAAAAGCCATATGATGCCAACATGGAGAAAATAGAGGCACCAAAGGAAACACATCAATCTTTAAGACAAGATCGTTCAGCTAAGCTTCGCCGTTTATTCATGGATACATCAAAAACAAACACACAAATATCTCAGTGTTGTGGCCTCTCTGAGTGGAGAGAGAAGAAGAAAGAGCGAGGGCGCCTGAGGGCAAAACACTGTCATCCTTTGGTTTAATGCTGAGTAATGGTGATGCTCCATTGTCTTTTCTATCTGAGATATTTTAGCAACACTATCAAGGTGAGCAGGTTATATCGGCAGCAAACGCTCAAGTATCAAAGAAATCTGCATTACACTCTGTTTTAACCGGCCTTTTGTTTGGCGCTAAGCTAAAGGCTAGCACTTAGCTTAGCTAAATCTGCTCATTTTCACCCTGTGATTATTAAACAACAGAAACAGGGGGGGGTTAAACTCTAAAATATACAACATCTGTGTTAAAGAAACAAACCAGCGAGGTGAACCAGAGCTTCATATGTTTGCTGAGCGGAAAGCTAAACTATTGCTAGCTAGTGCTAACAAACGCAACTTACCCTTGTTGCTAATCTTCACTCTGGTCTTCATGCAAAACCTTCTAAGTGGGTTCTCACCCCTTTTATACTTCCTGGTTGTTCCATTTTAGGTGTAGGGGTTTGGACACATCCGTTTCTGATGGAAAGTCTTTTTAAAAAGGTCATTTTGCGTTAAAAAAGAAGTAAACTTTGTGCTTCTTGGAGAATTGTTAACAAACTTTGAAGCGTGTTTGAAAAAAATGAGTTGACATGTTGTCTCTGTGCGTTTGTCTTTATTGTGGACTCCCCTCCTGGTGATTTGGTACAATCCAATCAACTTTTGGAGGGAACGTGTTGGAGAGCTGCCACTATTTAAAAAAACAGGGCCGACCACAGACTGTAGAGCTCAGTGAAATGAATATCTGAGGGGTTTGGTGGATAAATCTGAACATCATAAAGTATTTTTTTCTGACATATTTGCAAAACCAGGTGTAAAGGCAAATTTTATTTATATTTATTTATATTTTTAAAATGGGAACAGTACATATTGATGAACATCGACATGTAAATATGTGGGATTATAACCTAATGACGAATTTCCATCCCCAGTCTTACTGGCAGGTTGATGTTAAACATAAAAGCAATCATGTTAAAAGTACAAACAACATAACTAAAGGTCCTTACACATGTCGTGCGATTATTTCGGACGTCGATATTTTTTTGAACCCATGTCCTGTCAATAAGCGCATTCACATCAGCAACGTTTTCCCGTCCCGCAATATTGCAGCATTTATTTTTTCGTTTCACAGTCGATTTTTCTAAAGTTTTGCATACTGTGTGTCTACTTCTGACCAATCAGATTTCATGTTGTTGCTAAGTCAGATTCACCGGTATATCCAACATGGCCGATCGGCTGATTGTTTACAAAGATAACGTCCTAAAGGACAACTTGTGGAGAGTCATAGCGTCGGATTTCTTATATGACGATGGTTTGTGTGCTTTAACAGTTTGCTAAACGTCTTTGTTTTAACTTTCATCTGTGCTAACGTAAGCTACGCAGATGTGTGTCTAAAATTGCACATGGTTTGTATACATAAATGTATTATGTAAACCCTTTAGTAACAAATCTGCATACATAAATGAGAAGATGTACGCCAGAACAAAATTTAGAGTGGTACCCCAAAGCAATTAGCCAATTAGACATGACAAACAATTTTTAGACATGATTATGATGGCAGGTCTGGTTTTCCAACAGCCATGACTTGTGAGGGTTGGGAGTTCACGTATGGTGCTCGGTATTTGGTTCCAGGATTGTGATGCACGAAAGGAGAATACGACTCGAACAAAAGCGCTTTTCCTGAGTGGCACAACACAGTCACCTCTAGAGCTCGCTCTGGTTGATCTGGTTGGATTTTTTTAGTAAACTCACGAAGTGGAGGTGGAGCTTGACTATGAATAATTTTGTAGGTCAATACAGAGTCAGCGAGAGAGTTTATTTCCCACTAAAATGAATAAATCCACTGTATAAACAAAGGGGCTGAAATTAAAAGGAGAAAAAAAACCAGTCATGATGCACCAGAGATCAACAAACACGTCATTTATTTTGGTCTTTTTATAGAAATTGCTGACGGTGAGAAACATGCCCTGCAGTACCTTGTGACATTTCGATTTTCCTGATGTGATCTGATCGTCCTGAGCTGATAATCCTAAATCAATCATGTTTCCTTCTATCTTGAATGAAATCAGCTTCATTCAGAGATACACTCTGATTTATGGAGCAAAAGATTTATCACCTCAGTGGATCACATATCTAAAGGACCAATAAGTGCGTGCTGCTGCATGCCAAAGTACAACAGCATCAATTATCATAATTATATGTGTCCTGAGAAAATGATCTATTTACTGCCAACACTGTGTTTCAGTACCGCAGTAATTCTGACAAAGCTGACACATGACCGTCATTTTAGGATTAGTGGCTGTGCTGTCAAACTGGAGTGACTTCACAGCCAAGTGTGTGTCTGTGTGTGTGTGTGTGTCTGTGTGTGTCTGTGCATGGGTGGCAGAGGCAAGAATGAAGGATCTACTTTATCTGTTTTAAAGAACGTCAATATAAGACGTCTAAACTCATTGAGACTCTTTCACAGCAAAAAGAGCAAGACCTGGGCCTGCCATGATTACCTTAGGAATTCTGGGAAATGTAGGAATTTACCCCTGAGTGCACACTTGGCTTGATAGAACCAAACATTGCATACAAAACCGTCTACGATACACATAATAATGTTGATATGTGCGTGCAGATGACGAAGTATGTCTGTCTGCAGAGGTTTGTATCCACTGAGCAAAGGGAACGGAATCAGTCTAAACACAGGTATGATCAGGTCCCTCTTTTCAGGCTCAAAGCTGGTCTTGTTTTCTGAAGACAGGTGACAGGTGTCAGCGCAGATGGACTGTCAGAACCAGAATCAGAATCTCTTTATTGTCCCAAAAGGCAAATTAGTGTTGCAGCAGAAGCACACAAAGACAGGGAACACAGATACAATACAGTAAGAATAGTCTAAAAGTCAAACATGATCACACCATACATACAAGATCAGTAAAAAGATAATGTTGGGTCCAGAGCCAGTACCAAAACTGGAAAATATCTGCCTTAATAAGCTGTGAAAAGTGCAAAAAGCAAATGTGTAAGTAAACGAATAGCACTGGGGATAAATGAGATTTGAAATCTCTGAGTCCTCCTCAAAAGAGCCTAAAAAAAAGAGCTCAAATTCATGGTGCAGTGGGTGGTTAGGATAATCCAGAATAGCTGTGGACAGTAGAGACGCCTCAAATGCATGACCTGAACTTTAACCTTCATGCTGTTACCAACCGTATGTCTTCACCATAATGTCAGCCTTCTCTTTATGATGATTATCATAATTATTAATGTGAATCTAGGAGCCGGTGAACCCAAAATGCTTATTAACATTATCATCATCATTTCATTTAAAAACATTACCTCCAGACCAATTAGGCGCATCATCTTACCCAACTGTCTCTGCTGTTTTTTCATCCTTATTATTAGCATCAACATTGTAGGCGTCAGTTTGTTTTCTGTGTCCATTGAAGCGTGGATAGATGGATGGAGGAATGGATGCATGAAAGTTGAACTATAAGCCCTGACTTGTTCCTGGTTCATCTCAAGGTGTTCGATGAGTTTGAGATCAGGCATATGTGCAAAATCCACAAACGCTGCAGATTTTGTCTCAGACTCTGTTTGGTGCAAATAAGCGAATATCTTTTAACACCATTTAACTGATGGCACGTTTGTCACTCTTGGAGCAGCAGCGACTCAGAGGAAAATACACCTCCAGTGAATGAATGTGGTGTAGATGGATGAATATGAGTAGTAGGGGCGACTGGGGACAGTTGCAACACTTTTTGCTTTTTTCTCAGTTGCTCAGAGATGATTTGGATGAGGCCAACCATTTATTATATTGTAAATTTACTAATATTAATATTTGAATAATTTAATGAGTAAAAACAAACCAAATGTCTGAATTCGACACGATTACAACCATTAGATTACAATCCTTTTAATGAAAGTTTCTTTTACATAATTTCCCTAAAGTTGCTCTTTAATCCTGCGTCTTTTATTTGCTTCATCCTTTCAAATCCTCCTGGTCCGGATCACTGACCTAACGGTTGTTTCTCCGAGCATTAACAGGGACCCTCTCTGTTTCTGATACAGCTTTTACATCGATTTCCTCAGATCCCAGAGAAAATGTATTTTCCTTTCCACCAAAAAAAAGAAAAGCTGGACTGACATCTCGTCTTTAAAATAGAAGAAGACAGCGTGAAACAGCCATTTATCTGTAAAACAGACAACAATGTGTTTCTGCTCACACAGATGAGAGGAGGCAGCCATGGTCCAGGGTGTATTTGATCAAATCACTAATGTCAGACAAATGTCTCTGCTAATGTTAAGCTCCTGGCTGCTTTTTGGCTTCGACCGCACACTGTGATTACTATCAGCAGAGAATCCCACAACAGACGAGCCCACATGCTAAACGCTGGCCTGTGCACTCCTCCTCCTCCATCTCCTCCTCCTGAGACTCCAAAAGCAGACTTAAGTCCAGATTGACTTTCTAAGACCTTGTTATCTTTATTTGGCAGTATCAGATTGCAACTACTGCTCTGCACATCAACCCATCCCCACACAGCCGGGGAGTACGTTCAACACTCTGGATGGAAATATGGGCCGCTATCACGCACTGGAAGAAGCCCAGAAAGCCTCTCTGATGCTCGGTTTCTTCTCTTCACCTCCTCTTCGCCTTTTTCTCCTCGCTCTCAGTCGCTCCGTGTCAGTCACAAGACATTTATGTGAGAGGAGAGTTTTTTTTTCCATCTCAAAGTCTCTGTTTGTCTGTTTTCTCTTTAATCTCTCTTCTCTTTCTTCCTCATTCCTTCCCTTGTCTCCCCCCGGTCCTCATGTGTAAATACTGTATCTGTGTGTGTGTGTGTGTGTGTGTGTGTGCGTGGACTGCTAGCGGTGCAGAATTAGTAGGTGAGGTTGAGAACGGATTAAGGAGTCAGGATCCAGGGAGCTCACTAATGGGAGGTGCTGGCCTGGTTGCCTGCTGCTTCTGTCCCATCAGCTGAGGCCAATTATCCAAAGGGGGCCACATCTGGCCCGGTTTGGCCTAGATCAGCCCTTGAAGGGATGGCTGTCTGGTCAGTTTAAAGCCCCCCCACACACCTCTTCCTCCTCCTCCTCTTCCTTTCTCTTCAGCCTAAAGAAAGCAATCATTCGACAGCTGTTGTGTCACACACTTTCACACATTTTAGAAATGACGACTCCATCACAGATTGAGATGTCGTAGATACTTCCAGATGTTTACTTGGAAGAAAACTCAAACTTGAAGCTCTTACTGTCATAACGCACATTTTTCATCATTTTCTTTAGAGTCAAAGAAAATTCAGGGTTCACATAAAGAGTCTTTGTTTCTTACAGGCCAGGGGAATCAGAGAAGAGACGCAGATTTGAACAAAATCACTTTTAATTTATTAGTTTGTACAAAAAAAAGAAAAAAAGAAAATTCTTTAATAGATTTGATTCACGTCCATCCCAGAGATTTAAGTATTTTTAATAGAGTCGTTTTTGGACTCTAAGCTTGTTAATCAAACTGTCTGAATATTGACAGAAATATCACATTGAAAGCACAACTTTGTCGATAAACTTCGCCAGTTTGATGTCCCGTTTTGAAAGTCCTCCACAGTCATGAGTGGTTAGTGTAATCTGGACCTGTCAGCATAAAAACACATCGATTCAGTTACAAAGAAACGACAGGAAAAGGTTCAATTAGAAATAAATACATGGACAGATAACAGTGCATGACGAGAAGTGATCATATTGAGAAGATGAAGATCAATAAACTCAAAATATTCCTCTTCTGCCCTCTTACATGAACGTGTGTCACAATCCGTGTATTATTCGTTCATTCAATTTTCAAAATAAAACCAAAAATAAAAAAAAGGAGAAAACAAATTATTTTCTAAAATATTCGTCTTTAAAATAAAACAAAAAAACAGATAACGGCTCATTTTCTGATTTCAGTTTTCTTCCAATGAAAATAGGATAAATGGATAACAACGGTTTGATCTGATTTCGACTTTTTCGTCTTCAGAAAGTTTCATGACCAATTTGTCCCATTTTCATTTGAGCTGAAGAAAATGGGAATCAGAAAATGTGCCATTATTATTATTTTTTTTCATTTTCGTTTTAGGGACGAATATTTAGAAAACAATTCGTTTCACTCTCTGTTAATACCTGCTAATGGTAAAGTGACTCAGACTGTTACCTCAGTGTACCCACCCCCTCCACTGCAGTTACAGGTATTCAAAATGACAATACAGAGATAGAAACTGATGAATTTAGCTTGTTTCATAAAAATGCCAAAATGCCATTTTCATAAAAAAATTTCCATGAAGTAATAATCATAGATGTTCTTCCTTGAGCTGCGAAACCCCGCTGCACTCGGTGATCAACTATCTTGTGGTCGTTACTAAAGTTGGTATAACTAGAGAAGCAAGCAGTCAGCAACATTCAGAGTTTTCAGAAGGTTAAATCTAACAATCCTTTCCTAAACGTCACAAATTCACACAGAAAGTATCTTTTTAACAGTCATGAACTGAGACAGACGCAGTCGCTCTAACTTGGACGTGTTTTTTTGGCTCCGCCCACTGATGTTCGATTCAGCCAATGAGCTGAGTCCCCCGGTGAGTATGTTTGTAAACTCACATCTTCAAACTCGGATCAGGGGGAACAGAGTGGAGCACGCAGACAAATTAATCGAACATTAGCAGAAGCTCAGCACAGATCATGTTTTTAGCCGAGGCTGAAGCTCACTCTGAGTGGGATTTGTGAGAAAGTGTCTGGTGGAAAGTGCTGCGGGGGCCCAGAGACCTGTAGGCCGGTGCTGCAGCCACTTTAATAATGAGTGGATTAGGAGCAGCATTCCTGTTGGAGCGGCCCGGTCCACCACACACTAACTCAGTGGCTGCAGCCTAATGCGGAGAGATTTTCAGGGACTCAGTTTGTCATATCAACCGCTACTTTATTTCTGAGGCGGGGAGAGTGAGTGTTGGGGGACTGTGTGGAGATGAGGCAGAGATATTTGCAGAGCTTTCCAAAAGAAAAACGACGGGATTATGACAAGAAGCTATGTTTTTTTTTTTCTGTGTGACAAACTGAGTGTTTCTCTCAGCTCTCCAGAAGCAGCCGTGATTGTTTGACATCAAAAATCAGACTTCATCCGGGGTTCAGAGATTTCACTCTGTCCACAGATTGTGATAAATCTAAAGTTTGATTTCTGTAACAGAGGCTAAAATACACAAATCTATCTAATCACGAGGAGCAGCGGTGTTTTTACCTTATTATAAACATTAAACCATTCTGGATGATGGTTCATCTTCTCCGCCTGCAGAGCAACACGAGACATGAAGCCAAACGCCTGAAAACACAAAAACAAAAACAAACAAATTAATAAAAGAAAAAACATGAAACAGGAAGTGAAGCATGGCTATGACCATGACTGAACTTTCTTCTGGATTTGTTTTTCATTTTTTAATTTGCTAGATTAGCTGTAGCGCTGCCAGCAGGTCGACTTAACGCCCAACAGACCTGACCCTTGACCTCTTTAATTATTCAACATGTTTTTCTACATTTTGTATCTGCAGAAATTTGAAGATAGATGCCTCTCTTGAAGTGACACATTTTTATACTGACAGTTTGTTAATCGCAGTATTTTTTTAAATCAAATTTCCCCTCGAGGATAAACAATCATACTGTGATAATAATAATATTGGTATTTAGTGCAGCATACACAGTCAAGTTAGGGGCAGTTTAAAGCTCCTGTCAGGAACTTTCTGTTTGTGTTCGTTGTGGCGCCCCCCTGTGGACAAAGCAGTGTGGTGTCTCCTGACAAAAACAGTTATCCTGCCGGCCACAGATATTCGCTCAAATTGAGACTTTCTCAGCTCCCGCCCAATTCACATCATTCTCGCCACCAGAGTAGTACGAGCATCTAATCGCATCTTTGCATTGACTTAACATGTAATTCATTCACGCGAATGACAGTAAGCAAGAAAATTCAATCATAGTAAAATCCTCATAAGAGACTTTTTATTCAATCATTTCCCCCAACGCTGCAGATGTTAAAACACACACCACACATCTATTTTTACTAAAAAGGTTAGAAACTGGATGGAAGAATTTATCTCGCTTCTTTCTAACGCCACACATTACTGGTATATAGGCAGTGTGGCCATGGAGACGCCGCTCATACTCATATTTTCTGGTCATGTGTAAAGATACACCCTTTCTGGGACTCTGGGAAAAATTCTGCACTATATTATATAAAGAGATCCCAAATCCATGTATATAGAACAAGGAGATGTTTATTTAGTCGAGGTGAAAACTGAACGCCCGCTGCTGGGACAGTGGATGGACATTATGGGCCAAATTTATACCATGAAAAGTCTAACTTACCACTTGAGGCTGGAGACGTCTACCTCTCATCAAAAATGGAGGAAATGGACAATGTTTAAGGAGCTTGAAGCTTAATTAACAGACTCCTCTTTGGTAAACACTTGCCAAAAAAGTAGTAAGAACTGCCCCCTGTGTTCCTTTGTTCCCTTTTGTCCCCTCTATCTTTATTTTTGAGAAAAAGGAAAAACACTCATCAATCAATTTCTCTATAAACTAAATTCAATCATAGTAAAATCCTCATAAGAGACTTCTCTATAAACTGAAAGTCGATGGTCAAAAATGTTTTGTTCCCTGGATTATCTGTCGGATAGAAACTCCAAACTTCGCCAACATTCATTTAAAAATCACTGAACATCGAAGAAAACCTGAAATATTTCCATTTCAGTTTTGGAAAGAGACGTTTCAAAACATTTTCTTCAACAAATGAGTCAAGATGATGAACTGATCTGTGAGATATCTGCACATATTTGGACTTTCTGACTGAATCGTCTGAGTCTGCAGAGTCTGAGAGGCGGCGGCCCCCCCTGTGCACACAGAGCCCCCCTCATGAAGGCATGTATGTGCATACTTCCACACAGTCGTCCCCGTCAGCAGCAGCAGACAGCAGACAGCACGCAGACACACACACACACACACTCTTCATATTTGGACTTTGGCATGCGCCTCTCTCCAATCACAGGCCATCGAGGGAGTGATTATGGTTATTCTAATTATCTACAAAGAGGAGAGTGAAATCCCTCGTCATGCCCACGGTGAAGGAGGAAAAAAATCAGGTCGAGCTATTTCAGAGCAATTTCCCTCTGCAATCTCAATTAAGCCCCTAAATACTTCCTCCCTGTCTAATTAAATCAACTGAACAGCCATTGTTTACGGGCCGAGGCTTCGGACACGTCCATCACCTGACATGACGAAACCGAATTACTCTGCTGAAGAAATTGCGTTAAGCCATTTTGGCGTGCGTCCTGTTCTGTGCCCGTGCAGCACGGCGGTGGCGGCTGTAACACGACCAGCAGCTTGATCAAATTGGTTATCAAGGAAACAGTCTCCTGATCAATTTAAGTAATTGGCATATTCCTGCAACTTGACCCCACTGGCACCAATTTGGAGTCTGAGGCGGTCTGCTCTTTCTCACTCCTCATTGGCTCTAATGGAGATGGTTAAGCAGCCTGTCATGTCAGGTGTTGTTTGAACATGTCCCCCTTTTCTCTCTGTTTGAGTCTCTCTCTCTTTCTCTCTCACCTCCGGATAATCTGCAGCTGAAGAACATGAGTGACAGCTAAAAGGATTCAGTGTGAACACCTCAGGATTCCTGCACAAACTTTAAACATACCCCGTTCCTTCAGACTCTCTCGCTGTTTTATCGGACAGAAATGTTTAAAGTGCTGAAGGTAGAGAAGAGTTACTCGCGCAGACTTATTAACAAAAGTCTAGCTGATATGAAATGTAATTAAACGACTTGTTTTAGTCATAACTGGACAGAACAAGAGCTGCCTGAAATGAAGCCAAAACTCTGACTTTGTGTTCACACCATAGACTGTATATAGAATAGACGCCGTCTGCCTCCTCGCTGGGTGTAGCCACTGTGAGAACAGCACCCTCTGGTGACCGGCTGCAGTATAGGTCATAAATCTCGCCTCCTCCAGCAATCCCTATGGAGCTGTGGACAAACTTTAGAAATTAATCACACAGAATATAAATTTTTCTCCCCCCTGGTTGTGATGTTGACATGTAGTTACTGTAAGACTGGTTTGTGCTCAAGTCCTCTTTTTTTCTGTGCGGCTCCGTTTTTAAAAGTTATTAGGGGGTTCATGTTTTCTACGATTGACACTTGATACAGCCTATGGGCGTATGAAGATTGGGGGGGGGATACGCTGTTTGAGCTGTGCATCATCACAGCGACTCTCCCGCCGAATGCGCACAATGCTACTGCGCAAGTACCGCAGTGTGTACAGGAAGTGGAGAAAAAAATGCGGAATTACCGACAGCTTTTCAGCTTCAAATCGGTCTACCGACGGAAGGCGGAACCAAGTTGACCATAGAATATACAGTCTTTGGTTCACATCAGGCGCGAGTAAAATCAAATCTGCGAGTGAAATCCATTTAAAGTCAGAGCAAAGACGCGATTAGACGTGTTCCACTTGGGCCCGTCACCAGAGGGTGCTGTTCTCGCGGTGGCTCCACCCAGCAAGGAGACAGACGGCGTCAATTCTATATACAGTCTATGAATAAAATACTTGACACTATAGTCAACCAATAATGACGGACTTTGACACGATAAAGATATCTCTCTAATGAAGTCGTCATAATTCGTGATTCCTGAATTCGTTATCCATAGA
This sequence comes from Xyrichtys novacula, assembly GCA_962446985.1. NCBI lineage: Eukaryota > Metazoa > Chordata > Actinopteri > Labriformes > Labridae > Xyrichtys > Xyrichtys novacula. The sequence goes on from OY660872.1 coordinate 12,273,789, forward strand.
TTAGTACAGTTTGCGGTAAATTTTGAGGATACTGGTCGATGTATGAGAAACGGCGTAGATGAGAACTGTTTCCAGACTCCTGGCCTTGACCAGTATGTGGGACTAATGGGTTTACCTCCGTCTTCATTCACGAGGGAATCCTTGTTACACCACACGCTCTGTCTGCCAACTGGGTCAGACCACTTTCTAAGACACACTATCACAAACCAAAACAGACAATTCACTGAGATTATAACAAGTCTGCAACCTGAACCTCTGCTCTGATAGTTTTGACGTATTTCCAAAGATTTCCAAACTCTGGCAGGAGGAACATCGACTCTCGATCCATAAGGAAAAACTTTGGTTCAGTTTTGATTTCAGAACTTTCCCCTCCCAGAATCCGGCTCATGGCATTCAAAAGTTTTCCAACACTACTGAGAAAAAAGTGCATTTTGATAATTTAAATTAATTGTCGTCATCCAAACTCACAGCTCTAACCAAGAGGAGTCCCATAGTAGTCCCTGACCAATCACATGAGCGGATCTAACCCTGTTGGAGTCGAATGGACCGAAGAGCAAAACACAATTTGGAGGAACGTCCAAATGTGAAACAGAAGATGTCGAGTTTAGACCGATGCAACGTGAGCTCTTTGTGGGGGTGAAAACCAGAGAGGAGCTGTAATCTCTCTCCACAAATGAATTGGAGTTGGATGTCCAGAGAGCTTGAAATCCTTTAAAAGCCTGAAAAACGGTGGCCTACATCGGCCTTCTCTCACAGGTGGAGGTCCCTCAGGGGGCGGTAAGGAGAGCAGGGAGACACAATGCTGGCGAAGTGGCAGTGCTACGCCTGTCAGTCACCTGCAGGTCAACCCAGCGGCCTCCACTTGGGCCAAACAAGGAACTCAAACTGTCCCTGGACTCTCAGCTGAGGTCTTATGTCAACAGAGGTCAAGGGCTCTGTCTCTCAGACGTCTTTGTTTGCACCGTTTGTGTTGAACGCGCCACACTTCCCCACCCATCCATCCATCCATCCAGCTGGGCGCTCTCTCCGACCAGCCCAACACGCTGTAGCTGTCAGACTCAGCTAATTTGACATGACACTACCCAGACCTCCATCTCAAATAATCAGAAACACCCGTGGGCAGACCCCCGCTGTGCCCCTTTCTCCACATACCCGCCTCTGAGGGGCCGATTTGGAGCTATTACAGCATGATTGTCATACAACACTGGATGAGACAATTTGACGTCGGAGCGGAGCGGTCTTGCTCTCCCTCTCTCGCTCTCTCTTTCGTTGCGGCCGTGGGCTGGAGCGCAGGACTCAGTTTCAAACACATGTGTCTGTTATTTACAGATCGGTTTTCCACCGCCGCCCGGTCCAGGGGCTTAGAAACGCCTGCTCTGCCTTGCCAGGACTAAGTGCATGCAGATTGTGCCTACTCTTAACTAGCCTCTGACAGACTCACACATGCACACTCATGCATGTATGAGCGCACATATCGCACACTTGGGATACACTCAGATATGCGCCGACACACACATGAAGACTCTCCTCCGTTACACACCACCACCAGGACTACCCGGTGATTACCCCGCGATGAAGCCTTCGCTCCTCCGCGGGGGGAAAGCGAGAACGCTGTGAACTGCACAGCCCTGGTGGTGGTGGTGATGATGATGATGATGACGACCACACCTCTTACGCCTCGTTTCTCTCCTTTCCAAAACTGCTCTCCAGCTGGCCGACGAGGCTGCCCGCTAAGTTGACGTATAACTTAAAGCTAAATATTGATAATCATGAAGCGGAGCAGCCAAGCCTTTTCATGTCAAGGGCTCCGCTTTGTGTGTGTAAGATCCTAATCTTCTCAAGCTAACATGGAGGAGCTTCAATTTGATACTCTGACACACTCATTAAGTGACTAATATCCTGTGTTAGCAACGTCCGTGCAAGTCAGCGCCTATTTATGTAAAGAGTGTCATGTAATGCTCGAGCGCGGCGTTAAGGCCGACTTATGCAAACCCTGTCATTAAGTGCAGCGTGAGCAGCCAGGGCTTAAAAAGACAGCGGGCTCGTCAAAAGGCAGCAGACGTCAGGGCCATCTTAGCTTACCCACCGACTGATAGCCAGATTATCTAACCACCTCCGTTTGGGCGCCACACCTCGCCGCTTCCCTCCAGCCATTTTTCACAAGACCAGATGAATGCGGGACGCCTCCAGTTCCCAGGGAAAGTTCCAGTTTGGAGACGGAGGTGGGAACTGAACACCTCTGAGCCGATTAACCGGGGGGATAATGTACACATGTGTACGAAGACAGAAGAGACACGAATTAGCTTAAACTTTCACATTTTGACACTAAAACTCTTCAGCGGGTCGTTCTGAACCACTCGACCCTCCAAAACCTGCAGAATTAAAATGTTTAAAATCTGTTTTTGGATTATGCAATTTACACCCATCCGTGTTTGCAGTTTTTGTTGGAGTTTCAGCTCCAAAAAACAGACATCGGCATGTATTTCTAAAAGCTGTGAGAGTGAGACAGGAGTGTGTGTGTGTGTGTCTCAATGTGTGTGTGTAAAGCAGAAAGAGAGGGGGGACGGCTCCGAGACTTTGGTTTACCCAGGGGCTCAGGTTTAGTTGTAGGACAACTTATTGAACACAAGCAGAGCGAGGCCCGTAACGAGAGGCAGAGGCTTGAGGGAGATTTGGAGGAGAGGGCGCCCCTCACTGAATATAAAAAGGGGGATCAAACTCGGAGAGCGGGGAGAGCGCGGGGAGCGGAAACACGGCAGCGCTGTCCTCGGGCTCCAAATTGGAACTTAAGTCCAGAGGCTGAGTGGACGCTGTAGCTTTTTCCGGTGCTTGTTTCTGTGTTTCTGTCTGTGGGGAACTCCAGCTGGGGATTACTGTTTGTGTCATATTTCCTTTTTTAAAACAAAACATTTACCTTTATTCATTTTTTCACAAACGACACAGACATGTTTCTTATGATCTTAAAACTGAATTTAAATATTTCAAGCTTTTTTAAAAACACAAAAAAGTCAATAAAGTCTTAAATTGAAGGGTAATGACAACCTCTTTAATAAAACCTCTGTCATCTTGCTGGCTTACTGAAAACAGGGCATCCAGACTCGAATAATAACACGTCAGCGTCATATCGATGCATGCGAGGGTTTGAGTTACTGTTTAAATGTTTAACTACAGTTAGCTTAACCTCCAGGCGTCTCTGTAAAAGAAGAAAATCAAACAACAAACATGTTTTGGTCATAAATAAAGAAGGTGTTCATTTGATATCATGTTGACTACTCGATCTTTTATCAAACTTACAGTTAGCGCTCCAGACCGAATCTCTGCGTGATAAAATCCTTTCCTCTCTTCTCCTCGATGACTTGTCTTAACTAGCCTAAGTAAACACGGTTAGCTCAGTCAGGGACCTTTACAGGAGATTAACGCGGGGCCCACCTGTTGACTAATAAGAAAAACAAACTGGAAGAACAAACACTTCAGAGCGTGAATCTCAGCGATGTTTGTACACCGATTACAGATTTAAACGAGTCGAATTTAAACCTTTTTTAAGACTTTTTAAAACCCATTATAGATCCAAACTGGGAAAAAAGCAAAAAAGACATGAAGATTAAAACAGTACTACAACCAATCCTTATTTGTATTGTACGTTAATTATTTGTTAGTTAAGTTAATAGATTTTTAAGAATTTTTAAGACTTTTTAAGACTGTGATGTGGGCAGATTAAGACCCATTTTACATCCATATTGGCAAAAAAGTACAAAAGATATAAAAGAAGATTTAAACATTACCAAAATTAATCCTTATTTGTACGGCACGTTATTCATTTGTACGTTAAGTTAATACATTTTTAAGACTTTTTAAGACTTTTTAAGACTGTGATGAGGGCAGATTAAGACCCATTTTACATCCATACTGGCGAAAAAGTACAAAAGACATGAAAGTAGATTTAAACATTAAACATTACTAAAATTAATCTTTGTTCGGATGGCACGTTATTTATTTGTAAGTTAAATTAATATATTTTTAAGACTTTTTAAGACCCATTTTACATCCATACTGGCGAAAAAGTACAAAAGACTAAAGAAGATTTAAACATTTAACAACACTAAAATCAATCTTTAATCAAACGGCCTGTTATTCATTTGTAAGTTAAGTTAATACATTTTTAAGACCTTTCATAATTGTGTCTGAGACTTTTTATGAGATTTTAAGAGAATTTTAGACATTTTAAGGCCTTAAATATTAAATAATTGGATTTTTAGTCGTTCTAAGACTTTTTAAGATAAATAATCAAATATTTCGATGTTGTCTTTTCCTACAATGATTTAATAATACAGAGAAATTTGCTGAACTTTGGTGAATATTTTATCAAATTACTGCAGATGAGAAAGTATTTGTTTGATTTCTGTGCAGCAATCTGAAATATAACATAAGGTCAATCAAAAGACAGTCGTTTAAAAGGTTATCTCAGCTTGTAACGTGTTTTAGATTAATTTTAGAAAGATAATTTATACTTAAACACCAACTGACTGTTTTGGATTTGCTCCCATAGAGGATAAGAAAAAAAGTCTTCAATTAGAAAACAAATGACGTTATCTGTTTGGTGAAAATGTCATACTAACAGAGTTCGGATGTATGAGACCAACAACAAACAACCATTTCTGTGCCAAAGACAAAGAGGTTTTTAAAAAGTGTTAAAACCTGACCGTCGATTCGCTGTTTGATTAGCTGCAGTTTTCCCTCCCCGGCTCAGCCTGTCAGTGATTTTCTCTGATTGTTGCACGGCTAAATATTTGTGGGGAGAGAGAGAGGAAATGCCATTGTTGTCACTTTCGGCTAACGTAACACAACAGTTGAGCATGCACAGCTCACCTCCCCTACACAAACTGCATCTTAAAGCAACCCATTTCACTTAAGATGCATGTATGATCCCCTGAAACGTAAAGCAGATGGCCGTCTGTAAACATACAGAAAAGTAAAGCTGGTAAACAACATCAGTGACTGTTCAGAGTAACATTTACAGTATTAAAGACACACACACACACGCATGTACGCGGACACGCACGAGCAGATGTTTCCACATGATTGCAGTGACTCTCACTGGCCAAAGAGAGTCCAAGGAGGGGATTTAACCTCTCAGATTCAATCAAATATTACGCCTGTCGATGAGGAAAATAACTCCTGCTGACTACGGTTTACCCACATGCCGCAGATAAATTACAGAGCGGGTCACAACAGCATCACAACACTTTCCACTTTCTGTAATCAAAGCAAAATAAACTCGAAAAAGCCAATCCAGCTGTCCTCTTCTCCTCTTAAGTTCATTTGCAGCCCTGCCACTGTGCATTCACTCCCCATAGATACAACTCTACCGCCCCCTGGAGGCCGCAGAGGGGAAGTGTTTCAACTTGTAGACAGCAGGGTTTGTTATTCTCATTATAAACTCTCAGGGATCTGATTTCCACAAGCCCATCATGCAGAGATAAGTGGCCGATGGAAATCAGCCAGCATGTCGCTCTTTATCTCCCCGCTCGGGTAAAAGCTCTTAACGGAGAGAGTTTGAAGAATAAAAGAGGGCGAAAAAGACGAGCGGAGAGAGTCGCCAGCATGTAAAATTAGAACAACATGAGCTCATTCCCCAATAACATGGAGCAGAGAGTGGGAATGAAAGACAGACAAAGACAGAAAGAGTGAGAGATAGGCGGGGAGAGGAGGGTGGCAAAGAAAGAGAGAAAGAAAGAGAGAGAGAGGAGGAGGAAAAAAGTCCATCCAGCAGAGGAATGATGGGGTTGTTAGTGGTTTGTGAACCAGATGAAACATTTTAACCAATTTGATTGTTTGTGAAAGAAATCATTCTGATCGAAACCCCAATTGCTGCCAACTGGAGGCCTGGTGTGTCTCAGGGTAATGCGGCCTGACGTGTCGGGGTAAGAGGAGAGGCTTTAGAGCCAGGAGGAGCAGATGGGGGAGGTCAGCACCCGCTCCCCGACTTCAAACACGGCCAAGTGTAAAAACAGACTCTTTTGGGGGCTAAAACAACTAACGACGGGATTAGAGGAAGTCCGCTAAGTGGCCTTGAGATGTTGCAGTTTACTTCGCCTGATACAGTGGAGAGCTGCCTGCCAGTGCTGTGCTTTTAAAGGGCAGAGTTACGTGTTGTTTACTGTAAGTCATATCAGATGTGATACTGTTGAGAAGGTCGCGGAATACTCCTTTACTTTCATGATAAACTTTGCATGTTAAATAAAACAATGTCTCCTAAATCATATGTGTTAATAAACTTTCACCACTAAAAAAAACGATAAAAAAACACACTTTCAATAAACGTGAGGAAGAGCAGCAAGGACAAAATAACTCTTCATTCATTTTAAGTTTTCAGCCACATCAGCTGACTTTAACAATCAGCTGTGGGGAGGTCTAAGGACTTACTATCATGTGACCAACTTAGGTAGAAAAGGAAATACCTGTTCAGCTCTATTCGTGAAAAAAAGGCTGTAAGTAACAGTCAGAAAAACAGCCGTTAACCCAGTGGTTCACAAACTTTTTCTGCCAGGCCCCCCTTTGGCAGATAAAAATTGTTTCAGCCCCCCCGAACCCTGACTTTACACATCAACATGTAAATGAAAAACACATCATCTGTCACAAGCTGCGATTGTTTTTCCAATTTACTACAATGAAACTGTAAAGTTTTGTAGAAAAAACAACAGCAAAACCTTTTAACCATTTTTTAAAATTCTGCATTTCTGAAGTTGAATGATTTAAAAACTTAAGTAACATCTTTAAAATATATTCTTTCAGCCCTAAAATAAGTCAGTAGTTATAGTGCCACAGATCTTCCCCAGTCTTGGGTGCAGCTGTGAAACCGACACTCTCAGTTCATTTTCAAAGTCCAGTTTTGATCGGTACTTGGTTTTGATGTAGCCTTGTTGTCGCCCTTGCGTTTTCCCAGAGGTCCGCTGACGTTTGCCGTGGTTAGCAGTGCAAAACTATGTGCATTATTTTTATTTAGCCTTGTCGCGTCCCCCCTGCGCACGGTCCACTTTGGGAACCCCTGCATTAAGCTGACCCTAATATTAGTCAATTTTACCTAAACACTAGAAATGTAGTTTTTTTCTCATTTTCAAATTTTTCACATCAGTGCAAATCTCAGCCCTTTTTTTGCCTTAACTTTTCAGGACAACCTTACAAAATATATATCAAAATGATATAAAATCTACTGAATGCATTTTGTTTTGATTGAATAATTTGGCAGTTGAGGTTAGCGATTAAAAAAACCCTAGAATATAAATATCAAAACTCCTATGGGGAACTTTTAGTTTGTGTCGACTTTAGCGCCCCCTGTGGATACGGCAGTCTTTACTCAACTTGTCCTTTAAAAGCTTTAGTAGTATGACAAAAACAAAATCTCATCATGATGACTGTGAGTGTTGGGCGGTAAGGCGGTATAAACTGTGTGACGGTATAAAAGTGTCTACCGGTAGAAATTTTTTCTATACTGTTTATATCGCAGATGTCTGCTGCGTCTCTCTGAGTCAGTGTGTAGTCATCTGCGCTCACTAACAGGAAAGCCGGAGCGCATCCGTTTGGGTGTGTTTCCGTATATTATATAATATCCGTATAGGTGCACCCACAGCACCAAAAACTAAAACTGCAGCAGCTTCACTCATACAAAAGAGCTTGGCAGAGTCTTTCGCTAAAGGTACGCCATATGATGAAAAATCGCCAGACTGGTCTGACATTTTGTTTGCATTTTTTTACAAATCTTAGCTTAAAAATAAAAGGAAAATGAACAAATGCGACAGTTTGGGTTATTTTTAAGCCATTAATTAAATTTACAGGGGAAAAAAACATTCTGTGATATAAACCGTTCCTGTGATATAAGATTTTGTTCATACCGCCTGATACTAACGACTGTTGACGGTTAAATACTGTTTATTCAATGACACAAACCCCCCGTTTCATCAGATTCAGGCATTAAAAATTAAATATTCAGACTGTAAATCTTTCTGCTGAAGGTCTTGTTTGCTTTTGGATATCCTTAGTGAATTTCAGTCTATTTATGTAAAATAAACTCTTCATGGGGTTACTTTTTCTTCACGGTATATACAACAGTTGGACTGCCTGTTGCTGAACCATGATAGACATTTTTTAAACACAATTTTGTGTCAAGTAATTCAATGGATTTTGTTTCTACATTTGGTCCGTTTTAGAAATTCTAGTACCAGATTATATTTGTTTGATTAAACTTTATTAATATAAAACAAAAACTAAAAGCCTCATAAAACATACTTAAAGCTCCTCTGAGGAGTTTTCTGACGTCTATGACAAAGACTGAAATTCATGTCGACGTCTTTTAATGATGTTTAAAAGCAAATCAGACTTAAGATTTGTTTATCCTCATTTTTATGAAACGGGTGCGAGATGGTCGTTCCAAGCCTGGCAGCCAATGAGAAAGCCTGGTTTTTATGATTCACAATATTTACAATAAATGAAGTTTTTCTGTCAGAAGTCAGCAGGAGGAGATTGTTGTCATTAATCTGTCATGCAGCAGCCAAGATTAGCAAAGACTGCTCTGTCCACAAGAGGGCGCCAAACCTGATACAAACCAAAAATTCCTCACAGGAGCTTTAACCTGTTTGAATCTTTAGTGATAAATAACTAACTTTTTTTTTTAAGTTTTGAGGTCAAAATGAACTCTGCTTTTCGTCTATTGGAGTAACTTCATTCTGTTATTAGATAACTTTCCAGTATTTTACCTCTTAAAGCTCCTGTGACGACTTTTGGTTCATGTCCAATTTTGGGTGAACAGAGCCGTCTCTGCCTGTCGTGTCCTCCACATGCTTAGATCGCGTCTTCTGTCAAATATTTATTTTTCTGACTTTTGACAATCAATTTGATCATTTATTATGAATGTTTGAAATGTTCCAGGTTTCAGGTGATCCAAATTACAGCTTCAAGACAATCAGTCTTGTCAGTGATGGTCTGGTTTGTTTTAATATGTCATGAAAAGGCATCAATATGAATTTTATTCTGTTTCACACATGTCAAAAAACTCCTGACAGGAGCTTTAAAGACGATATTTAAGAAAATGCTGATTTAACGTCATATAGTAGGTGTTGGACCAGCATCAGTACTAAATTATGTGGAGGAAGAACTAATCCAGATTGACTTATTTAGTAAGTCAATTTATACTGTTTTGAAAAAATGTGAGACTATTATTTTTTGCTCACAGCGCTTTGTCAAAATTAAAGTTCAATTGATCAGTGATAAGGTCGTCTTTCAGCGTTCGCCAGAGCCGGACACTCCTGGAAAGCATGAATGAAACCCTCGAGCCAAACGAAAACCACTGAAAGGAAAGAGGAACCTGCCCTCTGCTACACCTGCAACCAATCAGCAAATAAACACAGATGAATCCGTGTGTTTCCGATGGTTAGAGAAATGGCTGTGTGTGTCTGGTGGTCTGCTTTCTGATCCCGATCAAATAAACCTCCAGTCAGCACACAACAGCCCCCTGAAGACCACGGCGGAGAGCAGAAACACATTTCTACAGAAAAACAGAGAGGGTTTCCACAAAGACTTGACCAGCCGTGTGGGATTAAAAACAACTTAAGTGAAATGCAAAGACAGAAACAGATGTCATCTGACTGGGAAACACACTCAAACTAGCTGTACAGATTATTTTCACGGCCTTTTCATTCCTTCAGCCCATCTATAACAAAGATATTAGACTTTTTAAAAACATAATAAACATGCAGATACCTGATTAAAGGTTTTGAAGTGAAGCTCTTTAAAGATGGCATCACGGTCCTCCACCTCCACCCAGCCGGTGGCCCTTAGCTCCATCAACATCTGTTCCCGGTCTGCAGTAGAAAGCCAGTGAGCATCTGAGGACTAGAGACCCACGAAACTTAATTCACAATACTTTATTTTCTTCACTTCATTTTCTTGGCTGTGCTCCATCAGCTATTTGAGATGTCATTTGGTTTAAGGTGTTTATTCCCTCATTTTTAAAGAAACCCGAGATCTATTTGGTTTCATTGTATGGAAGTCAATCTGTGCCATCTGGTTTTGAATTTGAATTTCTAAAGCTGATTTTTTTGCATCAAACTCAGACTTTGAATTTAAAAACCATCCAATTTCAAGCACGCATTTTTATTTTTGACGGAATATTTTTTTTAATTTTTGATGGAATAAAATCGGTGTAATAAAAATGTCTTCTAAAAATATTCGTTTAGTAAAAATTCGACTTAAGAAACTGTGTGAAAAAAAAATTCAGTGTCAAATAATTCAGTGTAAAAAAATTCAGTGTCAAAGAGACAGACTCATCATTATGGAAGTAAATCTGTGCCATCTGATTTTGAATTAGAATTTCTAAAGCTGATTTTTTTTTTGCATCAAAATCAGACTTTGAATTTCAAAACCATCGAACTTCAAGCATGTACTTTTATTTCTGACTGTAATTTTTTTCACAATGATGGAGTAAATTCAGTGTAAAAAAAAAAATTTCTCAAAATATTTGTTTGGTGAAAATTCGACTTGATAAACTAAAAAAAATTAAACAAAAAAAAAATCAGTGTCAAATAATTCAGTGTAAAAAAATCAACGTAAAAGAGACAGACTCAACATTATGGAAGTCAATTGGTGCCATCTAATTTTGAATTTTTAAAGCTGAATATTTTTTGCATTAAAATCAGACTTTGAATTTCAAAACCATCGAATTTCAACCATGTATTTTTATTTCTGACAGTAATTTTTATTACAATAATGGAATAAATTTATGCTGCATTTTTTTTTACACAGTTTTTAAGTCAATTTTCACTAAACCAATATTTTGAGAAACCAATTTTTTTCACAGAATTTATTCCATCATTGTGAAAAAAATAGTCAGAAATAAAAATGCGTTTTTGAAATTCATAGTCTGATTTTGATGCAAAAAAAATTCAGCTTTAAAAATTCAAATTCAGAATCAGATGGCACAGATTTACCCCCATACAATGTGTTTGTACTGCCTTTGGAGAAGCACAGTAAAAGTGTTACATTTGCTGTGTCCACAGGGTGGCAGCCTAGAACCCACTCGAGGTACTAGACCATGTACTGTTTAGTTTGGTCATAGTCATACTAAGTTACCTTCAGGTACACACAAACTTTTAAATTATGTCAGTAAACTGAACTTTTAATATTGGAGCTCACAGCCTCCGGTGGTTCGTTCAAAAACATCATATTTTAATTCTGCATGAATCTATTTTAAATATTCTTACAAACTCAAACGTGAGGTAACAGTGGTATATAATAAAAATACAGTCCACAAAACACCAATTTAGTATCTCAACAACCCGAGTGCAGCAATTTTCTGTCTTTATTTTCGCTTTATATTTACAAAACTAAAGTCTCAAACGACTAAATATAAACAGGAAGGATTTTTCAGTCAAACTGTACACGCCGAATTAAGCAGCTGCACTAAATGTCTTAGAATACATTTAAAATGATGCTTATTGAGTGTATTTGTTTCCAGATAACAATTAAACTTATAATTCTCCGTTTTTCCAAAGAGGTTTGGCGCACGATCCTTTTTACGCCTGCGCGTCACCCGCGAAAGCGGCGTGTTTGAGAGGCAACGAGTTTACACAGCCGTCGCTCTTCACGTGGGATTACGTTCACACATACTTGACCGCAGATAAGATGCTTATGAATGCGAACACTAAAAGACTAATTTGTCTCGGCTGCACTCACCATTTTGGAGGAGTTGTTCCTGGAGAGTGGAGGTAACAGCAGACCGCTCAGCCCGAACAGACGGCTGCAGGGCCATGAGCTGCTGACCGACCTCAGGCTAAATATTAACCCCGACATAACCAGGCCTTTGTCGGCTGTCCTCCTTCTCTACAGTCACCTCTTCTGTTGTGTTTGTGTTCTCTCCTGTCCTCTCACAGTGTATCATAGCTGTTTAGTTTACTGCCTGATTAAAATGCTGTATTTTCAGTGAAGTCTGGTGACATCAAAATGACCTCTACTCCATGACAGTGTCATGTACATTTATATTCAAGTCTTGCAAACCAGGTGGCCTCTTTGGTGACTTATTGTTTTTAATTTATTGTTTTTTTCCTGTCATAATGTAAATGTTGGGCACTTAACCATTATTTATTTAAAATATGCCAATAATAAATGTATAAATGAGGATAAATTGGTCATCCATGTTTTCTTCCTTAAAGGGATATTCCGGCGTAAAATTAATTTAGGGTCAAACACACCATAACGCAGAGTTAGACTCCCCGTTGAGAGATGAATGTTCAAGTTATACCAACTTTAGTAATGACCGTAGACAGCAATACAGAGAGCCATTGACTCAATCAAAACGCCACTCTATAGCCACAAATAATGCTCAGAACAGCACCTAACTTCATCAACAGTACATATAGGGTCCCAGCCATTAATTATCTTTTTAACTTTGCCTAATTTCTTTAGCAAACAGACCAAACACGACTCACCTACTCTCTTCCAGCAGCTGCTTGATTGTAGCGGGCCAGTCAATTACGGACTACAGCGGAGTTTCGCAGCTCAAGGAAGAACATTTATGATCATCTTTTCACGGAAGTGCAATCAGATCAAGACGCTAAGGCAGAAGAACTATAGCGTCTGCAGTGCGAAATGATTAATATGGTGATTATTACTTCAAGGTCTCCACACAAAGAAGCGGCTGCTGGAAGAGAGTAGGGCTGTGTCCGAAATTGATCCCTAACCCCTGTATAGGCGACTATATGGGGGTTAGCGCCATTTTGAGGGGTGTCTGAAACCTGAGTGATTAATTCCAATGCCCCATATAGACGACTCAAAATTCCCCATAGAGCACTGCAAAATGTAGTGACCATTCGATGGTCACTCACCGGTGGTAGGTATCCTGTCATGCATTGCGTCTCCAGCAGCTCCAGAACCCGAGCTCTATTTGCCATTTTTAACGTTTAAGTTTTTTTTCTTTACTTCACTTGCAAGTGATCCATAGTTTTTGAAAAACAACTGTTTGCTGCATCATATAGTCTCGTGCACAATATGACGCAGCGAATGATATTTGGCATAAAAATATAAGGCCTTTTTGTATTATTATTTTTTTATTTCACAAACATCCTGGAAAAACAAATACATCTGTACAAAATCATAAAATTCAAGAGATGTGAAAACAAGAGCCGCAACTTCAGACGCTGCAGTCCGAGCAGTGACGTCACAACAGTGCGCCATGTAGTGTCGGAAACCTCCGGCGATTGAGCTCACAGTCAGCTATATAGTGAAACCCTATTTGGGGGTTAGGGGTTAGGAATTCATTTCGGACACAGCCTAGGTGAGTTTTGTTTAGTCTCTTTCCTAAAGAAATAAGGCAAAATTAAAAAGATGTTTGGTGGCTAGTACTATCATGTAGTTAGGTGCTGTTCTGAGCATTATTTGTGGCTATAGAGTGGCGTTTTGGTTGAGTGCGTGGCTCTCTGTATTGCTATCGTGCGATCGTTACTAAAGTTGGTATAACTAGAGAAGCAAGCTGTCGGCAACATTCATCTCTGGAGGGGGTGTCTAACTTGGTGTTATGGTGTGTTTGACCCTAAATTAATTTTACGCCGGAATATCCCTTTAAGACTCAGTGTTATGATTAAAATTGAAACAGAAACAGAAAATAACATTTCATGACACATTAACAGAAACCATTGTTTTTTTTATTTTATTTTAAATCACACGGGTAAACATAACTTATTTGCATTTGTTTCATAAAACACCAGAAGCAAAAGAAAATAATCAAATGTTAGTTTTAATGGAATCAATACATCTAAAAACCACAAGTCCATGAGTGTTTTCACTCCTGATGCTCGTGCTCCTGTCCCGGTATGAGCCAGCGGATGCTGTCAGTGCGTAGGATGGCGTACAGGGTGAATCCTGTGATGAAGAGGACAGAGAAGACCAGCAGCCAGTCGATGCTCTTCACCGGGACGCTGGGCAGGGGGCCGAGGCGGTCTGCATCCAGCAGGTTTTTGTTGGGGCCGGCTTCAAACCCTGAGAAGAAATTACAGCAAGATGTGGAGCAGTGTTAAAGTACAAAGTTTAGTTTTATTACTGAAAATGTTGGTTTTGGTTTTCTGATGAAGGTACTGTGAAGTTTGTTTTGATTTGTTCTTCCACCCTCCTAATTAAAAATGTGTTATAAATAGTTACTCTTTTTAGGGGGTAGGCAGGAATCCGTTAAAGAAGCATCTTTTTTTGTGGTGTTTATACAAAAAAGCTTTTAATATCAGTCAATAGTTATTAGTTATTGATGACATTTGTGAATATAATGATATCGCCGTGTTTTGTTATGTTTGTGTAGTCAACATTTGAATTTTTTCAGCGGGCCGCTCTTTCTGCCTGTAAACAAAGCCATTCTCCGCCTCCCCCAACCTGATTGGTTGTGAGGCACACGCTGCTCCTCGGTGTCATTCAAGAGCCCAGACAAAGTTAGCGTGCTACAATATCGGACAGTAGAAACCAACCAGAAATTACCGAAAACACAAGCAACAAAATGAAGTAAAAATACCGGAGACTCTGGCGGAATAACGGGCGCTTAAAACGGAGTTAGACTGGACAAGAGCTAAGAAGCCGGGTCAACATAAACGATGGGGGACGCTTGGGGATCTTGGTGACCCTGTAACCTTTCTGCTGGACAGGTAAACCGCTTTAACAAAGTAAGCCAAGTGTCTGTAACAGAAGTGTTTCTTGTCAAACGGACCTGCTGTAGCTTGTTGTAGCGCCGCTAAACTGTTGACCTCGGGTCCTGGACTATGTCACTTTATCCTAGTTGTAGAAGTCTGCAAACATTGTGTTTGCTGGTAGTCTGTTGGCATCTACAGTAGCACCAATGCGTTTGACTTTCATGTTGACTGGGCCCCATTTGTAATTATCTGTATTTATCTGCATTATATCTGAATTTAATTGGAACAATAAGAGCGAGCAGGAGCATCTGTTTGTGGGCGGGGATTGGAGAGGAGGAGCTGAGGGGAAAACTGGTTGGGAGGGGTAGAGTTTACATTCAAGATTTCTCCTAAAAACTGGAACTTCCTCAGATCCTGCCTACCCGGCCTTAAAGGAGCCATCCTGAACTACAAAAGCCTCTTCTTCGTTCGTACCTGTCTGGTTGGAGATGAAGGAGGTGAGTGTCTCCAGTGTCCTGTCGGTGTGGTTGAACCGAGCCATGGGTTTGGCCCCTTGGAACAGCAGGATGTTGGGTACTGCCACCGTCCCAAACCGTGTGGACAGGCTAGTGGATGTCAGACACAAAAACAGGATCATGAATGATGATGATAAAGAAGGTTTTTATTTCTAACAGCAACATATTTAAATTTTTCTCAACTTCACAAGGGAAGAGACAGAAAATCAGCACCTCTTGATAAACATGATCAAACACAATACAACATGGACCATTACCTGCTGTGCTGTGAGGCATCCAGTGCCAGGAAGTGCATGCTGGGAAAGACGCGGGGCAGGGCATTAAAGTGAGGCGCCAGGTTAGCTGAAAACTGGCACCAAGCTGTGAAGAACAACACCACCGAGCACTCTGTGCTGTTAACATTCAGGAACTCCATCAGATCCTGAACAGAAGAAGAAGAGAGAACCGGACTGAGGGGTGGGGTCAGTTTATCAAAGGAACTAAAGTAGAGGGATCATGTTCACGGTGGGTATCAAAGAGGACTGCAGAAAACCTGAAACTGGTCCTATAAGCTCTAAATTGGTTCTTAACACACAGATGTAAAAATCTAAAGAAGAAGTGAAGAATTCGTCTCCATTGTCTTTTTACAGATTTGCTTTATTTGTTCATCTTAACCTTTACATAACCTCAGCCTCAGGTCTGCTGAATGAAACCCATCATGAGTTTCTCCAAGGTTCAAGATAAATCAAAGCAGAAGCACTCAGGACGGTTCCTAACAGAAGACAGCAGGATTACCTGTGAAGCGTTCAGGACCTGCACGGAGAATGCGTCCATCCCTGTGATGTTCCTCTTATCACAGTTCACCTTGTACGTCTTGGCGGCCTCGGTCGTGTTCTGCTCCTCAGTCGGCGTGATTTCTGCGTGCACCATGTCGAGAGTGACCTGGAGACAAACATCCAGAATGAGGTCAGCTGTCACAAAGCCAGACTTACCGACTCCGAACACTTTGAAAACCTAAAATCACGTGAAACTACTGTCAATGACAGAGGAATATCTTTGTAATGAACTGATTGAGGGTTTGTATTATGAGTTAAAAATGGCCATTATGGTTCCAACGACCTGTTACAAACGTTTGAAACATTCAGAATACTTGCATTTTGGAAAAGTAAAATCATACTGTTTTGTGATTATCTAATATTTATTTCTCACTAAATCTTCCTTTGAAAAAATTACCAGCCAACAGCACTCAAAATAACATTTTTTAATTATTCACCAACAATTTTATCATCAATAACCTTCACTGTTGATCTTGTGTCTCAGTTATTTACAAACCCGACTACCCTGTCCTGCTTCTGATAGTGATTATTCATCTCCAGGCGGGTGTTAAATTCTGACGTAAAATTAAGTTAGGGTCAAACACACTGCAACACCGAGCAAGACATCCCGTCAAGAGATGAATATTGCCAACCGCTTGCTTCTCTAGTTATACCAACTTTAGTAATGACCGCACGAGAGCAATACACAGCGGTCTGAGGAGCCATAAACAAACCTCAACCAAAACGCCACAAATAATGCTCAGAACAGCACCTAACTTCATCAACAGGACATATGGAGTCTTCATGGAAATGCAATAAGACCGAGACGCTAAGGCAGAAGAACTACTGCGTCTGCAGAGCAAAATGATCAATATGATGATTATCACTTCAAGAAAATGATAAAGTAATGATCATAAATGTTCTTCCTTGAGCTGTGGCACCCCGCCGTAGTCCGTAATGGACTGGCCTGAGGTCTCACTACAAACAAGTGGCTTCTGGAAGAGAGTAGGTGAGTTGTGTTTAGTCTCTTTGTTAAAGAAATTAGACAAAGTTAAAAAGATGTTTGATGGCTAGTACTATGGCTGGGACCCTTTATGTACTGTTGATGAAGTTAGGTGCTTGTTCTGAGCATTATTTGTGGCTATAAAGTGGCGTTTTGGTTAAGCGCGTGGCTCCCTGTATTGCTATTAAAGTTGGTATAACTAGAGAAGCAAGCGGTCGGCAACATTCATCTCTTGAGGAGGTGTCTAACTCGGTGTTACGGTGTGTTTGAACCTAAATTAATTTTACGCCAGAATATCCCTTTAACGACAAAAACTGAGGTTCATGTTTCAGTGAGTGACCTGCTGTGCCGATTCAGCATTCTCCTCCTCCTGTGACGCTCCGTTAGCAGCCAGAGCAGGCGATGCACACTGTGCACTGTTCTCATCACAAGGTGGGGAGAAACCCGACTGAAAGTCTTTCACATTTTTGGGGAAGAGGGACTCGATGTCAGCTGGATCGATCGGAGCTTCGGTCCCCATTACAGCATCTGCAATCTCAGCTGTCTTGAACTGCCTCTTCGGCAAAGAGTCCAGGTCCTCTGACTCAACAAACTTGGGGCTGTTCTCCAAATCAGACACTCCATCATCTGACAGGGTGCGCTCCAGCGACTCGCCATAATCTGAAAGACAAAAGGTAGGGGAGAGTGGGCTAAGATGAGCCATTTTTCATATTTCGGATCACTACATCAAGTCAATCATAGTTTTGTCTCTAACTCGTGTATTTGCAGATATTTCAGGATGTTGGATAACCCTGCAAACCAACAGAATGAGTGAAAACAGAACTGTCTTGATAATATAGCACGCCAAAATAAAAGTGGTCTCCTATGGTCAACTTACCCTGTGTATGGGGTAAGTTGACCATAGGAGCGGATTAAGTTGAGCCGTCATCTCCTAAATATTTGGCCACATAATTAACTTATTTTACCATTTCCAAGAAACAAGGGGTGGCTCAACTTACCCCACTCTCCCCTATTAATGAAATGAGCTCAGGATAAATGACACACCTGTCATACCTCACTTGAATTGTCTTTTCTAATAAAGATGAGATTTGAGCAGTTTTTTCTTCCTCTTTTTAACTGCAGCCTCTTTCTTTGATTAATACTGATTGGTAACCAACAGTCATGATCATAATGATAGGTAATCTCAGAGCACAATCTACCTCAGTTTTTATCAGTCACTTTACACATGACTACACTTTATATTTATTCTTACCTTTCCTCTAATCACTTTATTTTTTTATCTATCTATCTATCTATAGGTGTGCACACTGAAAAGCAGAACCACATTTCAGACTTTTACAGCTCAGCTCTGACATCTACCCTCATTTTAAATCAATGAATTAAGAGAAAAGGTGAAATGAGCTGAAATGGGACTTCCGTGTTTTTCTAAGGAAGACTAACATTTAGATGAAGTCATAGATTAGACACATGCCACCCATCCTTCCTCCACAAAGGGTAAATGTACAGTTAGGTCCTGTACAGTAATATCAAGAGTCCTCAAATTTCTTAAACGCCATTTTCTTTGCGTGTTCATCAGTTTTCTGATTAACACCAACTGTATGACTGACATCCAAACTATAAGCCTACATCAAGTCAATCAATATAATCTATTGACTCTGACTAAATGTTAAATAAATACGTCTCTGTTGCTTCACAACAGCCCATAGTATTTCAAGCAGAAAACGAGGCTCATGTGCTTAGACGGTATATTATTAAACAATAGTAGAAATAACCATTTTAAGTTAAAAACACAGTAAATATGCTGACATACTCGCTCTTCATCAGCTGTTTACCTACCTTGTGCGGTCACGGACGAAAACCTCAACAATTCAGAATGAAACGACAAAAACAATAAACAATACGGAAAATATAGTTTGATCAGAATTTCCGTCATATTTTAAAGTATATCTAAATACGATAGTTTAGCGTTTTAACGACATGTCGAGATAGAACCCTCTTTCTCCGGGGAGCTGACACGGAAGAAAATAGATGTAACACATTGTAACGCATGATTCTACTTCCGGTATATATTAATTTATTCATTTTTAGTTTTGTAATTTTTCATATATTCACCTTGTAGAAGTTATACACATATAACAATCTACAGTACAGTACTAAAATATAGTTAGTTTTTTATATATATAGCATCGGTTTGACGTGTTTCTATCAATCAATAAAATATAATCGGAAAATAAAGAACATTTATAAGACAAAATCTGTATTGAAAACAAACCTAATAATCTATAATTTGCGGAAAGTATTTTGGTGAGACTGTAAAACTTAACTAAAACGTATCGTCTACTTTAAATGTAAACAGGAAGTTACATTAAAGAGCTGTGACCAACTTCCTCTTACCTTCAAATTACTCAATAAAGTTGTGGAGAAAAAAAACAAAAACTAACCTTCAGATTATTTTCACTTTCTTTTTTGCAGGTTTCTCTGCAGGGCCAGGATACCAGGAGCAGCATGATCAGGTATAAATCTTGATTTATCATCAATACTGTTTATAAAAAACCCCAGAAAACATTCAAGTTTAGCAGGTAAACATTTATCTTTGTGTGACTGAGCTGACTGAAAATGACGCGCTTTAATTTAGCTTGACTTAAAAATCAAATACAACGTGATCAGACCATTAAAGTAGGAGTAAAGTATGGTCATAAAGTTGATTTAATGAAGGACAAAGAGTCAAGTAAATATTAACAAAACCAAAGAGTTCAGGAATATCAGAGTTAAAATAGCACAAAGGTAAAAGTAAAAGTATGTAATGATGCCTATTTGTAATATCAAAAGTGAAAGTTTACATACCACCCACTTTTAGAGCAAGTGGGTTTAACCACTAAAGTGCAATACTTTCTATTTCAGTACCTTTTGATATCTTAGCAAACACACATTTCATTTACAAAGTTTGAGAAGTATGTAGTTTGAAAGTTTGTAGTAAAATTAGTTACAATAAAAGTTCAAGAAATACAGTACATAAAGCAATCAAAATAAAAGAAAACAAGCTGTAAAAAGATTTGAATTGAGAATATTAAGAAAACAAAACAATGAGAATAATACAGGATAAAACGCTGTCAGATGGATGAGCACCTCAAATAAAAGAAGGAGTTTAAATGAGTTTAAGGGATATTTTTTAACCTAATGGGCTCTTTATCTTCTTTTAGGAGGGTTCAGCAAGAGGGATCAGTCTCTCAAGAACCTCGCCCTGGACCTGGCCCGGGCCCAGGTCCTGGGCTTGAACCTGAACCTGGACCTGGACCAGGCTGTTTGTCTTCAAAAGAAGAATGTCAAACAGAAGAGCAGACTGAGTTAAAAGATTTGTGAGTCTCTGTTTAAAGGAAGGATTGTTTTGTGCTTTAAAAAATTGGACTTTTTACCTCTTGTTTTTTTCCACTTTAGCAGAAGCTTTCAGAATATTTCTGTCAACTTTACCACTAATTATGGGATGCAGATGCTGCAAGCTGGCAGCTTTGAGAGTAATCTCTGATATTTGTTGTTAATGCACTGTCTCATCATATTGGTTTATCAGGACCTTCCAGCAGAGACTGGACTCTCCTGCTCCCAGCTGTGTGTCCATGAAGAGTGGGTTCTCCATGGGTCATCCCGTGTCTTTTAAAGGTGGATGTCATTCTTCTGAGGGCAGGTAAGCATCCATAATCGTGGTTCCTCACACCAAATTCCGGCAACCTAAATTTAATAAACATGAAACAAAACATACATTTGTGTACATCGGTCAATATTCTTTTCTTTCTTTAAAAAATGGACCTGGGATATAACAGAAATGTATGAGTCAACATCACAGAAAAGTTCCATGTACTGTACAGGTATAAATAATAGAGGCCCCAGGACAGACTCCTGTGGAACACCAGCAGTGAAGGGAAAATGAGATTTTGAAGGTTTTAAGTTGATTAAATCGAGTACAGCACAAGAGATTTAAACCAGTTCAAGACCATCTCATCCATGACAACAGACAATCAGATAAGAAACTGAATATCTGAACTTTTAAAATGGAAAATTAATATTTTCATGTGGCTGTCACTGTCACTGCCCACTCGTCCCGCATGACCACGGTAAAGAAGAGCCTGTATGAGTATGTCCTAATGCTATGTTTCATCTTTTTACTACGACCTAGTACAGACTCTCCTGGTCCCAGCTGTGTGTCCATGAAAAGTGACTTCTCCATGGGTCATCCAGTGTCTTTCAAAGGTGGATGTCATTCTCCTGAAGAAAGGTAGACCCTTAATATCTTCATTTATTAGTTTAAATTACCAATACTAGTCACTGACTCAGTGATTTTGTATCTCTAATTCTTAGTCTAAAGCTGTTGTTGTTGTTTTTTCATCATAATCTGTTTCTTCAACAGTATTGATTTTGAGACAGCAGAGGTCTCTGTCGATCAATCTGCACAGCATCAAACACAGCTAGACTCCATATTTACGGTGCGTGAACATAGAATACGGTTAGAGTAAAGACAGAATATTAACTGTTGAAATTGAAAAAGATATTACTCTGAAAAATATTGGTTTGATTGTTCCTCTGTAAGAACTTTTTACACAATTTGGTTGTTCCTCCTTGTCAATTAAATGTAGTGTTTCAAGTATTTGCAAACCTCAAAGGTGAAAAGCTAACATGTTAATAGTGATCCTGGTGATCGGGGAGATTAATTTTAGATGCGTACTCTTTCAGCTGCTTGAGAAGAACTTGGTCTGTTTTATGAGGAAAGAGCTGAAGGAGATGAAGAGGATCCTGAGATCAGTCTGCCATGACGTCTTGGGTGGAGAGAGGGAGGATGAAGAGAAACTGGGTGGTGTGGATGCAGAGCAGATGAAGAGCTGCAGAGAGAGGTTCCTGAAAATCTCACTGCACTTCCTGAGGATGATGAAGGAGGAGGAGCTGGCTGACTGTCTGCAGAGCAGTAAGGAGAAACTACAAATGGTTATGATGTGGACAAACAAAAAAACTATAGTGTCCCTCAGGGCAGATCAGCAGGTTTTGTTTTTTATTTGTTGTTTAAACTATTACCTTTTACTGAGTGCACTTTGAGGTCTGTTTTCTCAGATGTGAAGCCCAGTAAAAATACAATGTATGATAATAATAACAATAATAATAATAACAATAATTATAATAATAATAACAATAATAATAGAAATTATTATTATTAATGTTGTTGTTGCTATTCTTATTATTATTTTTGTTCTTCTTCTTCTTCTTCTTATTATTATTATTATGTTTTTATTGTTATTCTCCTTCTTTTCACTATTATTATTATTATTATTATTATTATTATTATTATTATTATTACTACTGTTATAATAAAAAATAATAACTGTTCTTCTTATTATTATTATTGTTATTCTTGGTTTTATTATTATTATTATTGTTGTTGTAATAATAATAATAACAAGAATAATAATAACTATTCTCCTTTTCTTCTTCTTCTTCTTCTTCTTATTATTATTATATTTCATTGTTATTCTTCTTCTTTTCACTATTATTATTATTTTTATTATTATGATTGTTGTTGTAATAATAATAACAATAATAATTACTATTCTCCTTCTCTTCTTCTTCTTCTTCTTCTTCTTCTTCTTATTATTATTATTATTATTATTATTATTATTATTATTATTATTATTATTATTATTATTATTATCATTAGACAAAACAAACATTAAACAAAGATGCTTGTCATATTTACCGGTATGTGACCAAGATTGGGAGTTCTGTACTCTGAACAAATGCGTAACTCAAGAGATTAAACAGCAGAATACCATGGAAATTTCTGCCTCCAGCTTTATTTAAGACAATAAAAAGTACTTTAAAAGAAACAATTTCTGACCCTCGGAAACACTGAACAACAACAAACATACAGACGTGACTCCGAACAGGAAAAGATGTCAGCCCCGTCTACTGAAGTCCAACTTAGTTGTGTACTGTGGTTTTTGTGTTTTTCAGAAACTCCTTCATTTTGTCAGTGCAAACTTAAATCCGATCTACAAACAAGGTTTGAGTGTGTCTTTGAAGGAATTGCTAAAGCAGGACGCCCAACCTTTCTGAACCAGATCTACACAGATCTCTACATCACAGAGGGGGGGACTGGAGAGGTCAATGAGGAACATGAGGTCAGGCAGATCGAAGCAACAGCCAGGAAACCAGACAGACCAGAAGCCAAAATCAGGTGTGAAGATATCTTTAGGCCTCTACCTGAGAGGGATGAACCGATCAGAACGGTGATGACAAAGGGAGTGGCCGGCATTGGGAAGACCGTCTTAACACAGAAGTGGACTCTGGACTGGGCTGAAGACAAAGCCAACCAGGACATCCACTTCACGTTTCCATTCACCTTCAGAGAGCTGAACGTGCTGAAGGAGAGAAGGTTCAGCTTGGTGGGACTTGTTCATCACTTCTTCACTGAAACCAAAGAAGCAGGAATCTGCAGCTTTCAACACTTCCAAGTCGTGTTCATCTTTGATGGTCTGGACGAGTGTCGACTTCCTCTGGACTTCCACAACAATGAGATCCTGACTGATGTTACAGAGTCCAGCTCAGTGGATGTGCTGCTGACAAACCTCATCAGGGGGAACCTGCTTCCCTCTGCTCGCCTCTGGATAACCACACGACCTGCAGCAGCCAATCAGATCCCTCCTGAGTGTGTTGACATGGTGACAGAGGTCAGAGGGTTCACTGACCCTCAGAAGGAGGAGTACTTCAGGAAGAGATTCAGAGATGAGGAGCAAGCCAGCAGAATCATCTCCCACATTAAGACGTCCAGAAGCCTCCACATCATGTGCCACATCCCGGTCTTCTGCTGGATCACTGCTACAGTTCTGGAGGATGTGCTGGAGACCAGAGAAGGAGGAGAGCTGCCCAAGACCCTGACTGAGATGTACATCCACTTCCTGGTAGTTCAGACCAAAACGAAAAACATTAAGTATGATGGAGGAGCTGAGACTGATCCGCACTGGAATAAGAAGAGCAGGGAGATGATTGAGTCTTTGGGAAAACTGGCTTTTGAGCAGCTGCAGAAAGGAAACCTGATCTTCTATGAATCAGACCTGACTCAGTGTGGCCTCGATGTCAGAGCAGCCTCAGTGTACTCAGGGGTCTTCACACAGATCTTCAGAGAGGAGAGAGGACTGTACCAGGACAAGGTGTTCTGCTTTATCCATCTGAGTGTTCAGGAGTTTCTAGCCGCTCTTTACGTCCACCTGGAGTTCATCAATTCTGGGACCGATCTCTTGACTGAGGGGCAACCGACCTGCCAGAGGTCTGCAGAAATAACAGACCAATACGCAGTGGAACGTCTCTACCGGAGCGCAGTAGACCAGGCCTTACAGAGTCCAAACGGGCACCTGGATTTGTTCCTCCGCTTTTTTGTTGGCCTCTCTCTGCAAACCAATCAGGATCTCCTACAAGGTCTGCTTCTTAGGACTGGATGTTGTTCACCTTCTGATAAGACAACAGTCCACTACATCAAGACAAAACTTAGGGGAAACTCCTTTCCAGAGCGCAGCATCAATCTGTTCCACTGTCTGAACGAGCTGAAGGACCATTCTGTCAAAGGAGAGATCCAACGGTCTCTGAGTTCAGGACATCTCCGGACAGAAATACTGTCTCCTGCTCAGTTGTCAGCCCTGAACTTCATCTTACTGTCATCCGAAAAAGATCTGGATGTGTTTGACCTGAAGAAATACTCTGCTTCAGAAGACGCTTCTCTGAGGCTGCTGCCAGTGATCGAAGCCTCCAACAAAGCTCTGTAGGTTTTCAGACAATCAAACCGATTTGATAGAGTACATACGGATGCAACTAACCGTGTTTAATTTTTCCTTTCACCCCAGGCTGAGTGCCTGTAAGCTATCAGAGAAAAGCTGTGAAGCCCTGGCTTCAGTCCTCATCTCCCAGTCCAACCGTCTAAGAGAGCTGGACCTTGGTTACAACAACCTTCAAGATACAGGACTGAAGATGTTGTCTGTTGGACTTGGGAGTCCATGCTGTAAGCTGGAGACTCTGAGGTGAGAATTAGTGACATGATACTTTATTAACATGAAAACAGTAAAGACCTGTAAGATCCCGAAGCGTCCCCCACCCGCTATTCCGCCAAGGTCTCTGGTATTTACTTCGTTTTATTGCTTGTGTTTTCTGTACTTTCTGGTTGGTTTCTACTGTCCGATATTGTAGCACGCTAACTTTGTTTGGGCTTGTGCATGTTATTGGAGGATGTGGAGCGTGCCTCACAACCAATCAGGTTGGGGGGAGGTGGAGAATGGCTTTGTTTACAGTCAACAAGAGTGGGCTGCTCAAAAAATTTAAAATGTTGACTACACAGACTTAACAAAACACAGCGATATTGTTATATTACCAAATGTCACCAGTAACTATTATCTATTGACTGATATTAAAAGTTTTTTTGTAAATACACCACACAAAAAAGTCGTTCTTTAACGGAATCCTGCCTACCCCACCGTTAAATATCCACAATTTTGTAAGGGGGATCTCCTCAGTCACTGGGGTGTTAGCACTAATTTCTGTTTTTTTTTTAGGTTATGTCAAACCAGCCTCACTGAGAGCTGCTGCCCAGTGTTAGCTTGTGTTCTGAGCTCAGAGTGTTGCCCTCTAAAAAATCTGGACCTTGGTAACAACAACCTGCAAGACTCAGGGGTCATCCTGCTCTGTGCTGGACTGCAAAGTCCACACTGTAAACTGGAGAATCTAAGGTGAGATCTTGAACTTCATCTCAATCGCTTTGCGGCATTCTGGTTCAGAAAGTCATGGTTTGGTTTTAATTCAGTTGCATTATCCTTTATATATTTTTACAATCTGATTGGTTTACATTTTAGACTTCGATTCCGGATCTTGTGTCTTTCCTTCAATCTCAGCTAGATGTTTTACACTGTTTTTTCCTGCATTAATCCAGGCTCAGCAGCTGTAATCTGTCAGAGAAAATCTGTAAAGCTCTGGCTTCAGTTCTCAGCTCCCAGTCCACCTGTCTGAGAGAGCTGGACTTAAGTCACAACAACCTGCAGGACTCGGGAGTGAAGCTGCTGTCCTCTGGACTGCAGAGTCCAAACTGTCAACTGGAGACTTTAAGGTTAGACTCATTATTTCAAATAGTGTTCACGTGTTTATCATAGTGTTTGTTGTGTTCTGGACAGTTTCGGTCTGGCAGTGAGCCGCAGAGCTCAGCAGGGTGGAAGAGCTTTGTCCATCTTTGACCATCACACACTTGCCCCAAGAGTAAAAAGGTCCAGTATTGACTAACTTGCAGTTTCCTTCTGTTAAAGGCTAACCACTCTGTTCCTCTTTATTAGGTTAAACCGAAATGGTCTCACTGAGAGAAGCTGTCAGGAATTTTCAGCTATTTTCTGCTCACACTCCTTTTCTGTGAGAGAACTCGACTTGAGTCACAACCACTTGCAGGATTCAGGAGTGAAGCTGCTGTCCGCTGGATTGAAGAGTTTGCACCATAAACTGGAAGTCGTCAGGTCAGGATTTGTCAGGAGTTTTTGTGACAGACTGCTGTGACATTTTCTGATGTGACCAAGTTTCAGTTCTTCAGCCTGTGTTTATTTTCAGGTTGTCAGGATGTCTGATCACAGGAAAAAGCTGTGTTTCTCTGGCTTCAGCCCTGAGCTCAAACCCTTCTCATCTGAGAGAGCAGAACCTGACACGTGACCATCCAGGAGACTCTGGCGAAACTGCTGACGCCTCGGCTCAAAGATCCACTCTGGAAGATGGACGCACTCAGGTATGACTGATGAGGATGAAGTAGCACTTTCTCAATCATGAGGAAATATTCATAAAAATAAATAAAAATACACCTAAAAGAAACTGGAGTGATTATGTTGTCCTGATGTGACTCTCTGACTCCCTTGCAGAGTGGACCATGGTGGCATCCAGAGATTGAAATGAGGTCTGAAGAAGTGTGAGTTTGTTTTTTGTTTGATACACACAAACAAAGCTACACAAATTCTTGAAAATAAAACTCAAGTGAAACAACAGTGTCCTGTCTTTGCAGTTGTTTGTTTTCCTGAAGGAATGCTTCATTTTCCTTGGTTATTTCCCAGCTAGTTTCCCAGAAGTTTTATGCAAGAAAGAAGAAAAGACGAAGAAGAAAAAGTGGTCCAAGAGAAGCACTCAGGTTAGGAGTGAATCTTGGCAGTCTCAGCCCTCTTACCCATCACACAAAGGTCTGGAAGAATGTCCTTTGATTGGCAACCCAGGGTGGTGGTTCTCATTTGCTGAAACAGAAAAAACACCTCAAACTATGAGATGTACAGCGGAAATTGTACAGTGTAAAGTAAGAAGTAAGAATTTTAGTGTTACGAGGTGGCAATGTAAACCGTGAGATAAAAAACGTCATGTATGATACAAGCCAGTGTGAGGTTTAAGAAAGTCATTGAAATGAGAAAGTCAAAATTATGAGATGAATAGTTGTATTTGTGAAAAAAGTAAGTTGTTATTCTGAGATCAGAATTCTGACTGTGTCTTTTTAAGTGTGAAAAGTCAAGCTTCTGAGTAGAAAGTCAGATTTGCAAGTTTGAAGTCGGAATTTTGACTTTTCACTGTGAAAAAATTCAAGGAAAAAAAATGGAGCTCTATTTTTTTGTGGCCCCAATACCATTGGTAATCTGACTCTAATTTACTCTCTCGTAATTTCACCTCTCATTTCAAATTATTAATTTTATTTAGTCATTAAGAACAAAAATTTCTTCCCTCTATAAGTAATTGTGGATATTACAAGGAAAAATGTAATTAAAAATTCATCAGGCCATCAATACAGAAAGATAGTGCTGTTTTATGGTGTCTTATTTTTGCTGCATTTATTCAAGTAGAATTGAGGAGATTAATGATTCCTCAGTGACTTATTTTATTCAGCTCTTCATTTTCTATCAAACAGCAAACATAAACTTTCCAGATGACGATGAACAGCAGAGCAGCTTCCTTTAAATACCGTTTTCTGGCAATGGTGGTCTGCCGTGTGGGGATGTAGCTCAGTGGTAGAGCGCATGCTTCGCATGTATGAGGCCCCGGGTTCAATCCCCGGCATCTCCATTGTTTTGTTTAGTGTCTATAACAGAAATAGATGTAAGATAAATCGAGACGACAACACGTTAATCCAGAATTGATACTACAGATTATATAATACCCTGGCGATCCTCAGGAAAAGAAAAAACACATCACTGAACTCTCCAGACGTTCTACACTGCTGAGTGTTCTGACGCCAGCAAAAACGCACATGGAGAGATTAACAGAATAAAACACTTAAAATGTAATTCGAGATCTTGTTCTCAACATTGCCTGCTTTTATTTTGAAGATCAAGCCAATCCTGTAACCGTCTCTCTCGCTCTAGACTTCAGACGATGCCGTTTTTATGCCCTTTTTAATCGGAGCTTCGTTTCATACTGTGAGCTGTTTTTAATGTTGTGTTATCATTATTTCGTTATGTTTATGTCCTGTACGAGTGGTACTGTCAACCAACGCCCGAAAAGCAAAATTGATGGTTCCACTGGGGCTCGAACCCAGGACCTTCTGCGTGTAAAGCAGACGTGATAACCGCTACACTATGGAACCTGCGTCACCAAGGAGAATTAAGACTTGTTATATTGTTACGTAAGAACGGCTGTAGTCTGACAATTTTTTGTGTTTTTATGAAATATTTTTGCATCTTATGATTTCTTTTGTTAAGCGATGTTTTTACCTCCATGTGAATACGTTACACAAAGTGTTTTTTTTATCCAATACATACTTTCTGCAGTTAAAATGATCTACTTTTCTCAATCCAATCATCTCATGTGAAATAAAGAAACAGGAAGCTGCCATTTTGTGTTTGAAGTGTTGTATTACATTCTTTAACATTAAATAGCAGACATGTTGATACTGATGGTGAGCAAAAAATAATACTGAAACCTTAATTTCAGCGACTTCTTCTTCATGTTTGAAATCAATTTCAGCCTTCAGTTTAAAAACATATTTTCCTTTAACATCTCCCACTTTGAACCTGCTCTAAAATAATACAGAAACATTGTAATACGTGACAATAAATATTCCACACAGATCACCATCCGTACTCTCTCAGTCTCTCTCTGGATGAAACGCTCCTCTCTGGGTGTATCTGAAGCTCCTTCAAACTCTTCCTTATTCCCTTGCTTCCTAGTTGGCAGGATCCACCACCAGCACCTTACACTCCCTCTTGGCAATCTTGTCAAGTGACAGCAGAGATTTGTCCTGTGGAGGGAGGTAAAGAGGTCGACCAACTGGAGAACCAACAGGAGGGGTGATGGCCCGCCGCTCCATGGCGCTACCAGTCCTGACACGAACACACAAACAAATATTTACAGAACAATGTCAAACCATGATTCACAGACCAGATTTAACTACGATTTAAGCAAAGACTGTGTGTTTGTTACCTCATGATGTGGGACCGTGACGGCTGCTGGTGGGAGAAGGACTGAGACCGACCCAGACTGGCTTGGTGTCGGTCCAGCAGGTCTCGAACCGCTGGGCTGGAGGGACTGTTTTTGCCTGGACATGCAAGTAAGAGAATGACTTTAGCTGTCACCACCATAGACTGTATATATGATTGACAACTTGGTTACGCCTTCCGCCAGTATACAGATTTGAAGCTGAAAAGCTCATCCTGAAATCAACATCGCGCAGTAGTGTTGTGATGAGTCGCTGTGATGACGCTCTGCTGAAAGGGCGTATCCCCCGAGTGAGCTACGCAATCTTTGTACGTCCATAGGCTGTATCAGGAGTTGATCATAGAAAACATGAACCCCCTAATAACTTTTAAAAATTGAGCTGTACAGAAAAAAGAGGACTTGAGCACAAACTAGTCTGACTGTAACTACATGTCATCACAACCAGGGGGATGAAAAATGTATATTCTGTGTAATAAATTTGCAAAGTTTGTCCACAGCTCCATAGGGATTGCTGGCAGAGGTGGGATTTATGACCTATACTGCAGCCCGTCACCAGAGGGTGCTGTTCTCGGAGTGGCTTCACCCAGCAAGGAGGCAGATGGCGTCTATTCTATATACTGGGATACGCTGTTTGAGCCGAGCGTCATCACAGCAACTCTCTGCGACTCTTGCAAGAGCGTACAACGATACTGCGCAATGCTTGTTTCAGGAAATGAAGAAAAATCAGCTTTTTGGCTCCAAATCCGTATACAGGCGGGAGGCGGAACCAAGTTGTCCATAGTATATACAGTCTATGATTTTTATAAAGAATCTATGAAAAAAGGTCATACAGCTCTACGCCTGTGTAACCAAGTTGAAATAAAAAGGTTATGAGCACCCTCTAGTGGACATAAGTTGAAAATGGAAAAACCAAATAAGTGCAGTTAGAGCTCATGAATGTTTTATTCTTACGTGACAGCGGCCGAGCATCTGGTGGAGGATTGGACACTGAGGCTGTGAACTGGAGCTTCAGTTTCATGTGCTGACTCAGCTGCAGAGGATTTAGGAGAGGTGAAGAAACGTAAAACATGAAACAGTAAAACAAGGAGATCTTTTTTTTTTTTCCTAATGTGAGAGCTCTCGTACCTCGTACAATCCTGGTTTGAGGATCTGGAAGGCCACGCTGAATGACAGAGTGCTTCCTTTCCTGCAGTGACCGAGGTTACTAAGAGGAGTGTGACAGACCACAGCAGCCAATGCTGCGTCCTCGCTGTGACCACGACCTGAACACACACAAACATTTAATAGGTAACAATGTTGGTCTCAATGTTGGCTGCTGCTTCACTAAACAACTCTTGTGAAAGTTAAAACTCCAAAAAAAATAATCCAGCTGAGCCAACAGAGTAACAAAAATAAAGACCCTCTCAGACTGACCCTCTGGAGTCCAGACAAGCCGGACAGCAAGGAAGTCCTGCAGGTTGTTCAACAGGACATATTTGACCTTGAAGTGCTCTTTAACCCGCACTGTGCTTGGACAGCTCGCGGTCATGACGAACCGAGGCTGGTCTAGGCGGATACTGGGCAACCTGGAAGCAAGAAGAGGAGGACATTTAACAAAAATGGTTTCTGTTCCTCATGACGGTTTTGTTGCAAACTGAATGTTATAACATGATAGATATTGTTGCAGATGAATAACTGGATTTAACTGGATTTCTGCTAAATAAACTGATTTCCATGTCTGTGATTCTTTCATGAATCTCACCTGTAGTGGGTGTAGATACAGTTGGTGAAAGGCATCTTGGGAGTTGACCACTGCAGCACAGCCACCAGAGGAACCTCCATCCCCTACAAATAATCACAGAAATATCATCAGGTAGCATAAAGAGACAAATATTCCTAGATTTAACCTCTTTTTCCCTGTTATCATGGTTGAAACACAATCAAAAATAAAACTGTTGGTAAGACTGAAATACAAGAACAACACGAACACATCCAAACCTCGTTAGAGTCGTCCTGCGGCATGTCGTTAAGGTGCAATTGGAACAGGAAGTCATGCTCCTCCAAGGCGCTGAGCATGCTGGGAAGGCGGCAGGCCAGGCTGTCCACTCTGCAGAAAGACGCCATGCCGACCTCACCTGACTGATGGCTGCAGAGTGAAAGAGAGAGAATCAATACATTGTAGGTATTAGAGACCAAAACTATGTACATGGTGATTCCCACTCCAGAGTCCTGTCTGTTTCTAACGTAGTGCTGCCTGAAGGTCTGAAGATCAGGACCATCCAGTCTTGGTTTTGGACCTTATCCGTTTAGTACAGAGATTTCTCCAGATCCTCTAAATCCTTTAAGGATATTATGTACTGTAGATGATGAAATCTACTCAGAGGAACATTATTCTCAAGCTGTTGAACTGTTCTTGTCCTTTTTATATCCAGTCATGTTACTAACCTGCTGGAAATTAACCTCATATGTTTGGAGATGTTCCTTCATCTGTTTACTTAAATTACACACCTTTTTACCTGTTTGGTGGGCTTTGTAAACAGATTATATTCTAGACCAGCTTGTTTTATGGAGCATCTGGAGATACCATTTGACATAAACTGGCGCTGCATGAATAGATACTACGCCAGATTGATTAATTGATACCTGCACGTACCACACGTTATCCACTAGCAGCACAGAGCCGTCCGGCATCATGGGAAGGTAGGAGGCGTTGAGATTCGGTAAAATCCGAATGTCCCTGACGCTCACCTCCTCCTGAGACAACTCGTTCAACACTGAGAGAAGGAGAAACAACATTTAGAGTCAGTTTGAGTCTTTAATAGATCCTGGTTTGTCTCTAAAACCAGTGTCAATAAGTGAAAGTGATTTAAGAATCAAAATATAATGTCGACAATTTTCAGTCTTGCCTGAATTTTAGTCTCTCATAATAACCTAAATGGTCCCGCAGATTGACTGTAACTGAAAGTTTTTTAATTTTATAGCAGTAATTTCAACTAGAAGCATAACCAAAATATTAATATAGCAAAAAATGTATAGTATTAACTGAAATAAAAGGACAGTTAGGTGTGATTTGATGATTAACACTTTGTTTTTTACCTTTGAGGATGGCAAGGTGCTTCCCAGAGACGGTCATTTGTTTACAGCGGACGGTGGGGGGAGGCAGGACGGTCAAAGTGGTGCTCACTGTTAGAATGTAAACACAGAAACAACATTAGCATAAAAGTTCCTCCGTTCAAACTTTTTTTGTTCCTTTTGAAACCAGCGCCCAGTTGTTTGACCTGGCGTTTATTTTGTGTTGACTTTGGCGCCCCCGGGGACAAGTTTTGTAGAGTAGACTGTAGAGCAGTGACACGAAAATACCTGCCAAAAGAGGCTTCACGTGAGAAAAAACCTCCCTATGTGGATATCAACAAATTGGACAAAAAAAGATAATAATTAATAATCTTAATTAAATATTTGCTTTAATCCACCAGCCTGTTGATAATCTGAACAGCACCAGGATCTGAGCGGGGCTCTCTTTTGAGTATCATCTGCTGTACCACAAGAAGAGCAGAGGAAGAGAGTTGGACTTCCTGTTTTGGTGAACAGGTCCATTAACTGGATTTTACTTCCACGATTTTTGTTCTAAACAATCATAAAAATATGATGATGGGATGAAAATTAAAGGATAATATTTGGAATTTTTTAAATATTTTGAAACCATTTCAATCAACTGATCAGATATTGGGATTAAGGTTCAATGAGTGTTAAAATCTGCCATCCAGCTTAAACTCTCTTCAGAGTCCTCATAAGTTTATTAGTGCAGGTACGTGTGTGTTGTACCCTGAGCCTTGAAGGTGTTCAGGTCGTGCCTGAAGGTGTGTGTCGGCTCTCGCTGCTGCAGGACACTCAGGTAGCCGAGTTCCTGCACCTCTGCTTTCTCTGCCTCCTTCTTCCAGACTGTGACCATCACCTGATCACACAAACACACACATAATCAATACTAACATCCAGCTGATACTGATTCTAAACACTTGGTTGTTTATTCATAAAAACCTCTAAAAGCCTTCGACTCTCAAAGGTAATCCTGCTCACCTTGACCTTCAGGGTGCTGACAGGCAGTTTGTCCAGAGAGACGGTGAGAGGGAAGATCACCTCATCTGTTAAAACCACTGGCTCGTCCAGAGGAGACTGATATGGGGGGACAGACGGATCAATGAGGAAAATTTAGGGATCAATAATGGATGGTTGGTGACCTTACACTGCGGCACTACGAGTAACCAACTACTAACAAGTAACATAAAGTCAAAGTCCATAATCTCTAATATCTTAGAAAACGTGATTTTTGTCAGTACAGGTGTATCATAACAAGAGTGCCAAACCTGAACAGGCGCCCTGCGGAACTCCCTTGCCGCCGTCCCAGATGAGTTGTGGATGAGCAGAGGCTTACAGTCCCTGAAGCTCCGACACCTGGAGTCCAGCCTGCTGCCAAGCGCAGCGATGGCCGCCTCTGCTGCTGCGATGTGGTCCTCCTCGCCGTCCTCGTTGGCCTCGTCCCCGCTGTTCTGGTAGTCATGGTGATGCTGGTGGTGGTTGCCACGATGGCGACTGCTCTCACCTGGACTCACACTGGCCACGGCGCACAGAGAGCCCGCCAGTTCCCTCCAGGCTCGACTACTGGCCGACTCAGTCCCAAAACCAGCAGCAGAGCCATCGGCGCCACCTACAGTAAAGCAATGGACCCAAGCTGAATGAATTCTCTGAATTTATTGATCATTGATTTGGTCTGGACCAGTAAGCTGTAGACTTTCAAACCTGGTTTAAATTAGGTCTTACTAAGGTTTTTGTCCTCCATCATGATGTTACTAACTCATTCAGGATGAATCTTCTCTGGTGCTTAAACCAACGTCTGCTCCAAACAAGAGTAGAAAGATCTAGTTTTAGTCCAGATTAGAAACCCTAACCCTATCTTAGTCAGTTTTGGTTATGTATTCACAGACTTTCTTCTCCATGGTCCGTCTCTGTACTCTGACAAGTTTAGACCCTTTTTATATGCTACATCTCTGGTGATTTAGCTTAAATGTTAAGAGCCGTTCTTACCTACAATGAAAAAAGATCTACAGGATTAAAATTCTTGGTCAAGTCCATTTTTTTTCATGACCTCAAGCATTTTGGTCCATTATCCTGGTGTGATATTTAATACTTAATACTAACATGCTATCTTTGCTGTAAGAAGTTCATATTTTGTTCACGGTCACTGACAACAATTACTGTGTCAGTAATGACTGTTGTGTTTTTTGTGATTGTATTTTTCCCAAATCTGTTTGAATCTGGAGAGAAAGGTTCAAATTAATACAAATATAAGACAAACTCTTCACTGAATGTCGTCTATTTTACGCTGTTTCCCCTCAGTTTTTATATTATGAATGTTTGCTTTTGATTTCATCTTTTTCTTTAGGATATAATAACACTATACAGAGGGATCATCATTATTTAGTCACGATAATAGAGGAAATGTTGATTTAAAATCTGATTTGTCTGTGTGAATGAATAACAATAACATCCACCCTGCAGACTGTCCCTTTCCTCTCCTCCCCTTCACCACAGCCGGTCGGATGCAGACACCCCCATCCCTTCCTCCTCACCGGGGCCGTGCTCGGTTGGCGTCGCCCCGCCGTCCCTGCACCGCAGCACCAGCAGGAACCGAACCGTCTCGCCCAGGTAGAGGTGGCTCCGGCGGGGAAGAGTGCGATACCGGGCCGGGTCCGATAGATCCGTGATAGGCACCGCCGGAAAATACATGAAATACTCACACTGAGACTCCATCATCTGCACCATGGCGACAACCGGAGGAAGCTGCGGAGGACCACAGTCAACACACACACGCCAAAACAATAAAACACACACTTCCTGTTTTCATTTTCAAAGTAAAAGCAGGGTTCATGTCTTTATTGAGCAGAATAAGGGAAACTGATTACATCGCCCCGTAGTGGTGATATGATTCTTTTTGATACGGTGCAATGGAGCTATTATTTCCAAGTTTCAGTAGTAGTCAGACGCAAGAAAAACAAATGAACAAAAAAAAAAAAAAAAAAAAAAAAAAAAAAAGTTAAAAATATGATTAAAATAATAACATCGAAGTGGTTTACTTTTCCTTGTTTTGTGAAATTTAGAAAAGTATCATATTAGAGAGTAATTTGTGGTTAAAATCTGTTATATTTTCGAAATTATGTAAATTAATCAATGTTCTTATTTGTCTTATTCGAGTCTTATTACTGCCTCTACAGACAAATTATGAAGAATAGGAGAACTATCAGTGAACATTTGATCATTTTCATGTAACCGGTAACTGAAGTCGAACTGCTGAAAACAATCGGCTGATTTTGAGAGAGGTGACCAGATGCAGCGCAAGATGGCGGACCCAAAGATAGAAAACCACATTTACAAAACGCAATAAGTTCCTCCGATTGGCGGACCCAAAACAATTACTTCCGGTGGAAAGGCTTTCTCGTTGGCGGACTTCCGGCGCCGAAATACTTCAGGTAGTCGGATTTAGTCGCCGGATCCTTTTTTTTTTGCTCCGTTCATTCCATAAGAATCGAATTAAATTTATTATTGAGCTAAAAATCAAAATAAAACGTTTATGTATTAATTATGACTACTGTTTTGTTCTGATTTAATTCTGAAGTTTACAGTAATATGTATATATAGCCTGATGTCCTCATATTCTGATAATTTGTCAGAATAGGTAAATGTATGTAGAAGTTATCATCTTACTCAAATTCTTTTGTAAGAGTTTGCTACAAGTATGGACTGTTTTAACCTCTCGTTACACATCATATAACAGTGTTTTCTAACTTTTCTCTCCAATAGCTTTATTACACAGCACATCAATGTTTCTTAACTTCTCTGTGACCTTGTTTCTCCACTCCTATTAGGACCTCGTTTAATGTCAACAATGTTGCCCTGACCCTCACATATTTTCTGTTGTTCATAATTATGTTTTATGAGAGTGCTTATGTTGCTGCACAAATTTACTCCCCCCATCCTTTAGTAACATTGTGTAACCAGGGACATAATTTATGAAATGGTGTGCTTCCTGGTGAACCTCTTCAGGATTGCTTGACTGTGCAAAATCCAAGTATACAATAGTTGTAGAGACACAAGTCACATGATCTCTTTAAGGTTCAGAAGAGCCATATAGCAAAAACAATTGAATAGCGATATCATTACAGACTGTGTAAAGAAATGGGAAATTGTCATACAACTGCTTTGAAGATTTCTTTAATTTTTTCCAAACAAAATTGTGAACAGTAAAAAAATATATATATATATACAAAATTCAGCACTGCCGTCGGTGTGGTGGGGGGCTTAAAACACGTTGCCACAGGCCATCATCAGCTCTGCTCTGAACCGGTTGATGCCATGCTCCTTCAGTGCTTTGATCAAAAGCTGAAAAACAGTCAAATAATGTGAACAATTGAAGTTATGCAGTATGGGTTAATTGTTGTTCTTGAGCTTTCCAAATGAATAAGAACAACCTCTTAACAATATCATCATTTTTCAAAGCAAGCTATATAGTTTGATCTACTCACCTCTGGGAGCATGACGTCAAAAACGAAATCAAGCAGATGAATCTCGCCTCTCTTTATTTTTTTAGAAATGTTTGTTGCCACCTCAATGAACCGCAGGAGCTCGAACATCTATTGAAGAAAAACACAGAAAGTAAACACCTTTCAAATGTAACACCCCTGAGAGTAAAAATATTCATGATGGATGGCATTTTTACTTACGCGCTGCTCACTCCAACTTAGTGTCCTTATCTTAAGATGCTGCTTTAGTCGGAGTGAGGTGGCGGGATTCCTCCAAAGGAACATTCTGTTGGAGCGGATCTTTCCAGACAGTAGATCATCGTGTAATGTCTGAAACCAAAGAGCAAGAGACAAAAATGTAAACATCTGAAAAAGAAACGGTGGCTTTAACAACTGATAGTGCATTCAAAAGCAACCTTGATCTGTGTCTTAGAAAAGACAGCATGAATTCCTCAACTGTCAACAGCATCCTTGATCCTGCAGAGAAATAAGAAAAGAGCAAGCCCTCATTTTTTCATCCTTTGAGCCTCGTATTTTTGACTGATACTATGTTTCCTTGATAAATTATGTTATACCGAGGATGCTCAATGGAGTCCTCGCACCCGCAGTCAAACGGCTCCATTTCAATCCCAGCACAATCCTGATGCAGCCAGCCCCTGCACGTCTTGCACTGGACCCATTTTATGACGTTTACCTCAGGGTAAAGCAATCTGATCAAATGAGAGACAAACATAATATCAAACAAACACGCTGTCCAATTGATTATACTTCTGCAGCACATTTGAATGTATAAATAATTTTCCTGCATGATTCGTGCATTTAAACTATATGTAAAAGTGGTCACTTCATGGAAAATCACTGAATAGGCCCCGATAATTGCATTTATTAAATTGAGTCTGCAACACACCTCTCTCCTGTGTTGTTCGATGTCTGGTAGACACAGAATTGCATTGAATCTGCCATGCACATTCTTTGGACATCCGATACCGTCTGCGTCATGGTTTCCTTGACAAGGCAATTTGAAAAGTAACATCAATTACCAAATACATCGAGACAATGTTGATCCATACAACTGTGTGCATTTTGAAGGACTCCCACTGAGATAATACTGTTTTTACAAGGCAATTTCCTAACCTCTGTGTCCTGCTGCTCTGCCTTCCTCTTTAGACTGAAGACCGGAGTATGCTTTCCAGCAATGAGCTCTTGACATTCTTTGGTCCAGTGGGCGAAGATTTTCCCACAACTGTAATGACAATATGTCTTTAAGTACAATATATTGATTGTCTTCCAGTTAATTAGGACATCTAGTTTACTTAAACTGTCTACCTGTTCAAAGAATTGTTCTCCAGGAGCAACAGGCACCACCATCGCCGCCAAACAGGCATGTCATGCTGAAATTGTTGTTTGTATTTCATTTTAGTGCACAATACAAAATACAATCTTGAGGATGACACTGCGTGTTGAAAAGTACTTACAACTGAGTAGTCAAACTGTGACTCCATAACGATGTACATGGCAGACTTTAAAAAAAAAATTATGAGACAACATGTGAGATAACTTTAAAAAAGTCCATGTTAGAAAGTTATTCTAGATACAATATTTGTGCATTACAGCTCGTTATGACCTACCATCAACATGAATATGCCACAGTCTGAGCCGAAGTCCTGGCTGGGGAAGCCCTGATTTAACAAAAGCAAACGTTAATCATCTTGTCACATACACTTTGTAGGAGCCAGATTGGGGTTTTGCAGTTTATTGTTATGTATTTTTTGTGCCAGCAGATGGTGCTATTGTGCCCGTCTATTTAATGGGTGGGTTGATTAGGAGAGGTGCGCACATAAAATGATGAATGAGTAAATAAATCAAAACAACAGAAAATGTGTGTGACATGTGACATTATTCCACCTGCGGGCACGCATCAACTCAAGCAAAAAGGTGTTCGCCACAAGTAACAGCATTGGAAAGCTGTTATACACTTTTCAACTGTAATATAGAGCATGCACAAATACCTCCAAATCTCTGCCCGTTTTCTCAGTCCATTGCCCAGGACATATCTTCTGCGCAATGTTCCTGTTAATTTGAGAGCGTCACTTAGATTTCCCATGATGGAAACAATGGAATGCAGGGTTAGGGTTAGTTTGAGTGGTCGGAGGTGAGATTGAATGAATGCGGACGGCTTGCTTCTTTTCAAACTTCCTGAGAGTTCTTCTTCTTCTGTAAATTTTGCCGTCAGAAAGTGTAGGTACATACCGCCACCTACTGTTCTGGCATCGCAAAGCAGAAGTTCAAAGTTCATGTTTTGGGTCCGCCAATCGGAGGTAATGCGGAAACTTATTGCGTTTTGTAAATGTGGTTTTCTATCTTTGGGTCCGCCATCTTGCGCTGCATCTGGTCACCTCTCGATTTTGACGGTTATATTAAATTTTGCCCGTTTGAGCGGAAGCTCTGTGATTGGCTTGACTCGTTACGTGAACCTGCCTGACCCGCTTCGTGTCAGTGCTACTGTTTCTGTTTCATCGCTGACATTTTGTGAACTTTTTGGAAGCTGAAACCGCGGGCTGAGGTGTGGAAATTGTCCTCAAGCTTTACGGATTTGGTCGCATTTTAGATAGTTTCTCGTTTAATTTCAAAGAACCCTGGTGAAATGTCATTAATGAAGAGAGAAAAACGTAAGTATGATAAATAGCTAGCTTAAAACTAGCCTGGCTGGGCCATCCTGTTGCGTGAATCACTTGCCGCTGCTGTGGGAAGGAACGGCGTGATTCACGCAACAGGATGGCCCAGCCAGGCTAGCTTAAAACGGCTTCTGTGGTTGAATTGACGCACTGTAGGCAATTTAACATTTAACTATAACACTTATTGATTTTAAAGATAATATATTCAATTATTATCTCTATTTAGGCTCAAAAAAACTTTTTTGATGGGAAATTGGCCTAAATGTATCTATTAGCTACTCCCATTTTGACAGAAATTCTGAGGGACTTCTTTGTAGTATGTTTTTATGTCTCTGACATGTTTGTGAATCATCTCATCGGGGCATCAGCAAGAGCAGCAGTGACAGGCAGCAGGAGGCAGGTGGCATTGCAGGCTTTGAGGTGAGGTCTCTGAAGTTGTGACTGTAGGTTA
Source organism: Xyrichtys novacula (assembly GCA_962446985.1). Taxonomy (NCBI): domain Eukaryota; kingdom Metazoa; phylum Chordata; class Actinopteri; order Labriformes; family Labridae; genus Xyrichtys; species Xyrichtys novacula. The sequence goes on from OY660872.1 coordinate 12,313,890, forward strand.
GATCTTTTGAGATACAATGAGGGAAGTCAGATCAGTTTGAGATGCTTGATAAAGATTATTTTTTTGATAACCAGAGGAATAGATGAAGTGAAAAATTAATGGATTTTTTTTTCTTAAAATAAACTATAGTATCTCACATAAGTGAGTACACCCCTTACTTTTCTGCGAATATTTAATTATATCTTTTTATGGGATAACACTAAAGAAATGACACTTTGACTCAATGTTAAGTAGTCAGTGTACAGCTTGTGTAACAGTGTAAATTTACTGTTCCCTCAAAACAACTCAACACACATTCATTAATGTGTACAACCCGGCAACACTAAGTGAAAATGTCCAAATCGGGCCCAAAGTGTCATTATTTTGTCGTGTCCACCATCATTTTCCAGCACTGCTTTAACTGTATTGGACATGGAGTTCACCAGAGTTTAACAGGTTGCCACTAGATTCCTCTTTCACTCCTCCATGATGACATCACAGAGCTGAGTGGATGTTAGAGGCCTTATGCTCCTTCACCTCCTCCAGGATGCCCCACAGATCCTTGATAGGGTTTCGGTCTGGAGACATGCTTGGCCAGTCCATCACCTTTACCCTCAGCGTCTTTAGCAAGGCAGTGGTCGTCTCGGAGGTGTGTTTGGGGTCCTTATCATGTTGGAATACTGCCCTGCAGCCCAGTTCCCGAAGGGGCGGGGGGTCATGTTCTGCTTAAGTATGTCAGTACATGTTGGCATTCGTGATTCCCTCAATGAACTGCAGCCCCCCAGTGCTGGCAGCACTCATGCAGCCCCAGACTGTGACACTCCCACCACCATGCCTGACTGTAAGCAGACTGTAGGCCACCACATACGCTGTACACCATCTGAAAAAAAAAAAAGTTGAGCTTGGTGTCATCAGACCACAGGACATGGTTTCAGTAATCCATGTCCTTAGTCTGCTTGTCTTTAGAAAACTGTTTGCAGGCTTTCTTGTAAATCATCTTTAGAGGAGGCTTCCTCTTGCAATGACAGCCATGCAGACCAGTTTGATGCAGTGTGTGCTGTATGGTCTGAGCACTGACAGGTTAACCCCCCACCCCTTCAACCTCTGCAGCAATGCTGGCAGCACTCAAACGTCTATTTTCCAAAGACAACCTCTGGATATAACTTGCTAGTTGAATTGAAGACTCTTGTAAGCCAGTATAACCTCTGTGACCACAGCTAGATCTTGTACTACAAATTGACAGACATAGGTTGACATTCAAAAAATGAAATAAGTTTTTCTGGAGGAAAATACCGTCCCCTAACCCAAAAGCAGGACAAAGGAAAGCTTCATAAAAAAGTGAGTCAGTAAAAAGTTTAACTTCTGTCACGTTCTTACAAATAATCCAGTTTGTAATTGTTGTAATGGAAAAATGCTGTCAGTGTGGTGAAATACTCGAGAGGAACCCTCTCAGCTGATCTAGTCCCCTGATAACTCATTAGGACACATTTAATATTCAAACCCTCAGTCAGTAATGTTTTCAGTAAACACTCATATGATACATGTCTCTTGAGGTTTGTTCGTGAGGAATCCTCATTGAGGGGCAAGACGTGATTATTTGTTGGGTTTACGTTACAGTTATACAAAAAGTTTAGAGTAAAAAGAGAAAACATTCATCTTTATCTTCAACAGTTGGCTTGAGTCCTCATTTTTGAGCCCTGAAATTAGTTTGAAGTTACAAGAAGTTTACATTTTACCTTTTATGTAAGCAAAGTTTTCAAGCTGCCTGTGAGCTGATTTAACTTTAAAAGAGTACAATAAACAAACACTGTTACCAAAAGGAAAATGATGTAGTTTGCTTTTTACAGACTATAAATCTTTTATCTTAGGACTTATTTTTAAATTTAGCATCAGTGTTTCTGTTCATCTGCAATTATGGGTGTGAAATTTAAAGGAGGCATCATGTCAGGCAGATCGGAGCGGCGTCAGCAGTGATGTGGATGCTTAACCGAGCTGTCGTGGTGAAGAAAGAGCTGGGCCGTAAGACGAGACTCTCGATTTACCGGTCAATCTACGTGCCGATCCTCACCTATGGCCATGAACTTTGGGTAATGACCGAAAGAACAAGATCACGGATACAAGCGGCTGGAATGGATTTCATTCACAGAGTGGCCGGGCTCAACCTTAGAGATAGGGTAAAGAGCTCGGACACTCAGGAGGCACTCAGAGTAGAACCGCTGCTCCTCCACGTCGAGAGGAGTCAACTGAGGTGGCTCAGGCATCTGCTTATGATGCTTTCTGGACGCCTCCCATTAGAGGTGTTCCGGACATGTCCCACCGGGAGGAGACCTCGTGGCCGGCACAGGACCAGGTGGAGGGATTATATCTCTCACCTGGCCTGGGAGCGCCTGGAAATCCCCCTCAGAGGGGCTGGTGGAAGTGGCCGGGGTGAGGGCCGTCTGGGCTTCCCTCAAAGCTGCTGCCCCCGTGACCCGGACCCGGATAAAGCGGAAGAAAACGAGGACGGCGTCATGTCAGGCCTTTTTGTGAGACTCGGAGTCCATCGTGGCCATTTTTTCAGAGGGGTTCTTACCGGCGCAGAGGGGTTGCTAAGTTGCTAAGATCCTCTCAATCTTCTCGTTCCATTGTGCTTCTGCTTTCTTTGGTGTTGACCGTCTAGAGTTTTAAAGTGAACTGTATGCTTCATATAGAACTGAGGAATATATGGTTTGACCATCGCATTGTGGTGTGCACATGTGCAATCAGGCAGGTCACGGAGTCAAGCTAAAGGCTACAGTCAGCTGATCTTAAACCAGCCCTCAGTCAGCTGACAGCTCAGGTGATGGCCCTCTTCACATCCTATTGGCTAATGTCAAAATGGCGCCCTATTTAAACTGCTTCTCCTGTCTACTCTGCAACCCACCTCCACCCCAGCTCCTCCTGTTTATGTTGTGTCTGATCTCACCAGTGTCATATGTATTGTCACTGATGCTTGCTCTGTTCTGTGCGGGGATTTTTATTTATTTATTTATCTTAATCGTATTTATTTGCTGCTGTTTCTCTGCCTTGGCTTTTCATGTACACACATGAAAGGGAGGGGAGGAGCTCTCCCCTCTTATAGCCATGGCATTTCGTGCAAGCGCATGGAACCCTCAGAACAGAGCCATACCGCCCATGTAAAAATGTTTGCTTGGAATAAGTAATGAATTCTGACTGAAGTGATCCTGACTGAACCTTGTCTAAGGGAGTGGGAAATACGTGTTTGTTTTTTGTTCTTTTTTCATTATTTATTCTTGAGTGACAGTCATTACAGATGTGAGAGCAGCCTTAGGGGCTACTGGACACCAACCATCTCTTATAGGGAAAGCTGGTTCATTAACCTGTCCTAAAATCCGTAAACCAGCAACATCTTTAAGTTACCAAAGTCTACAAACTAACTTAAACAGCAACAATCGTAAAAGTTGGGACATTTACCTCATTTGTGTTCAAACATGTTTTAACATTGAAGCTCTGGGAAGGAGAGCTCAATGAGGACGAAGATGAAAGATAAATATTCCTGTAGAAGACTGGTGCACCTTGTCTAACTTTACCTGCAATGGAATCCTCCTGATTGTCAAAGAAGTTGTTGAAACACAATAGTTTTGAAACTTGTCCCCTTGACTGGCAGATGCAATTTGCTAAAGTTCGTGTGTAAATGTGTATGTCAGTGTTGTTTTACCTCCTGAAACTACAGCACTGGGAGGGTAAAACCCCCTCATCTGACCTGGTCTCGTGACACTTCATTAATAATCCAAACCTTTTCTCATTTCTGTTTGTGGTAAACATTTGGATGAGTAATGATTTGTGTTGGTTTGAAGCTGAATCTTATGGGAGAGAGATGTTGCAAACTTTTGTGGTTTCAAACAGGACTAGAAAGAAGTGTTTTGTTTCAAAGACAAAACTTAGAAACAAAACTTACTGGTTACAAACTGCACTGAACTATTTCAATCTGCTTTTTGAGAAGACTATCATAAATAACATTTAAAAACATTCGTCTGATGAAAAAGAAAGATGTTTAACTATTGTCCATGCGCATGTATTTTTACCATTACTTACTGAGCCAGTAAAAAAAATGCAAATGACCGGTTCAGTCTGCACAGGTTTTATTGTCCAGTGTTGTCCCCTCTGTGCTGCACTCGTCCTCTCCAGTAGTAGGAGCCTACTGATCACTACTACCTGTCAAACCTTTCCAACCTAACACTGCTGTCGATAGCCAACATCTATTTCTTTAGATTACTACATTAAACATATATTAAATTAAATTCTCTTGATGTCTTTTGTAACTGCACCAAGAACCACCTGGAAGGCAAAGTCAAATCCAATATATGATGGATTTGTGCACAAAGATTTCTCCAACTTATCTGCAGCCATCAGTAAGTTTAGTAAAAGTTTAATCAGATTACATCATCTCATCATTACTAAGCAGTTTCACATGTTGATGTGTTGGTGTGACGTGAACATCACAGAGGGCAAAGCTGATAAAAAGTGTGTGAGAGCAGATGAACCCTGCAGACGGGCTCTGCTCACAAGCAAACATGTTCAGCCTTTAACCTGTTGTTCTTCTGCACATGAGGGTAATGTTTGTGGATGCTTCTAGTGTTTGGTTGGGAGATGTTTTTATTTTGGAAATGGGGAAATTATTGATGTTTACAGGTTGATATTGTGTCTTTAACTTTCACTAAGATGTTGAATGACTCTGACCTTGAGACAAACAAGGTGCCGTGGCTGGAGAGAGTGATCATTGCTTCTGTGATAACATTTATATGCTGCATGTTATTGTTGGTGAATGTCCTCATGATGTTTACTCTGAAGAGTAAAACTGTGTTTCGTGAGACATCTCGTTACATCCTCCTATATAACCTCCTTTCTGCAGACACACTAGAGATGGTTATGAGTCAGATTCTTTACATGCTGTCCATTTGTAGGGTAATGTTATCGTATCCTGTGTGTGGTGCTTTATTCATGTTTGCAAATCTCATTTCTGAAGTCCCTCCTCTTACTCTGGTGGTCATGTCTTTGGAGAGGTATGTGGCTGTATGTTTCCCTCTAAGGCACTCCACCATGGTTAACATCAGAAAAACAGGATTGGCCATCTTGGTGCTGTGGTCACTATGTTTATTGAACACTTTAATCAGAGTTGTTTTGCTCTTACAGCTTCCATTTGAAGAGCTGCAGAGTTTGCAGATGAAGACCCATTGTAACATACTTCTTCTGTCCCTGGTGCCAGAGTCACATATATATGATACTGTGTATAACACTGTATTGTTTGTCTTTGCTGGTGTTGCTGTTATTTTCTCTTATATCAGTGTGATGATAGCAGCCAGGTCGGCCTCTGCAGACAAAGCCTCGACACAAAAGGCTCGTGACACTCTGCTGCTGCATTTAATCCAGCTGTGCCTCATTCTCTTATCAACAGTGCACAGCACCTTAATTGTCAACATATCCCAGGTCGTCTCCAGACTTGTTTTTATCCGAATCATGAATGTTTTTTACATCTTTATTACCATACTCCCAAAGTGTCTGAGCGCTCTGATTTATGTTCTCAGAGACCACACCATCAGACCTGTCTTTTTTAAGTATTTATTCTGTCAGTTTGGAGTCTCCTCTCTAAAAGATTAAGGCCCTCAGATTCAGATCAAATTTTTATTTTGTTCTGTATTTATTCCCCCCAAAATGGATTGACTGTTAAATGTAAGACTTTATAATCTTCATAATAAAAATGTTATCTGTGTGATTCAGTGTCCATGTGGTAAGATATTTGTAGGTGAAACATCCACTTCTGTCTAACAGGTAGTCACTTTTAAAAGGAGCTCTATCAGGAGAGATGACCCAACCGGTTCTGTTTCAATACATTTCAAAGAAAAACAACATCCAATTTCTACTTTATTTTCTATAGTAAAGATCTGTGGACACAAGTGTAGTATCTGGTAAAACAAGAAGTCTTTTTACTTTTAAAAGCTAGAGTTTAAAGAGGTGGACTTGTGCTTTTCATATTTTAAAAACAAGTGTTTGATTAAAATAGTGGAGGTCAGTACAATACATGAGCAAAGTTTCAGAACCTAAGGTTAATGTTTGTTGAAGTGAATTCCAGATTTGACTACAGGGGGCACTGAATGGTTTGATCAAAAAAAGTCAATTTTTCACTCTGTATTTTTAATACACAAAAGCACATAATCCAAATAATTTTCATATTAACGTTTTTTTGTTTTTGTCTCGTACTCTTTTTTATTATGTTTTGGAAATCATAAAGAATATTATGCATACAATTACAAGTATGTACTATGTTGTCTGAATTACAGATCATTGCCTGAAAAAGCAATGTTGTATTTTACCTTGACTTACTGCAGAGCCATTTATATACAGTTTAACCAGGGATGCTGGCTTTGCACTGAGAGCTGAGAACTGGTCAGGTGGTCCCTCTACTGGTTAGATAAGAGGATGCAGCATCCATGCATACCTGCAAAGATTCCAGTTATTAAATTCCAGAGATTTTTGCAGCGCACACCGGGCAGCTTTGGGGTTACCTTATATGGTGGATATGAGCTAATTATGAGATTACTCATCCAAATAAGTAGAAGTGAAGCTCTTTTTTGTTTTAACAATAACAAATGGTAATAAAAAGAATAATAGTTACAATATGCCTTGAACTTATCTAGTCCACTAATATTAGTGTTGAAGTCCTCATATGTTTTAGCCTACATGCTCTCCCGTATGAGGCTCTCTGAACATCTGTGCGTGCAATACAGCACTCTTATCTGAGGCTGCCCTGAACGCATCACTCCGAGACGATGCAAGACTATCAACGTAAATATTTTGTCTCAGGTTTGTTTCCCTTTCATTGAAGTGTATATTTTGCAACAAACACTGCTTAAATGTAGTTTACATCTTAAACCGACCTGAATCATCCCAAACTGCTCAGTAAAAGTATCAATCCAGTGTCTGTGAGGCTCAGCAGAAACACAGGACAATCTTCGGTTGTCAAGAAACCTGGCTACTTTGGACAAATATAGTGATCCGATTCATGAATGAATGTGGACCATCAAACTACGGGAGATTTACGGAAGAAATGACAGTAGAGGTGGGCAGGAGATAGGGCTGAAATACGGGAGAGTCCCGGGAAAAACGGGAGTGTTGGCAGGTATGCATCCATGATTTCCAAAAAGGATGTCGGATTTTGACAATGACTTCTCTATAGAGAGGAATGCAGCAACCAAACAGAATGCCAAGTATTAAATTGACATTGATTTGTCAGAAGTGTATCTCTTTTAACCACATTTATGATGAACTGTGTCCACAGTCAATGGTTTTTGGAGATGATTTTTGAGCCCATGCAGTGACTTCCACTCCAGAGCCCTGTCTCTTTTTAATGTAGTGCTGCCTGAGGCCCTGAAGGTCAGGACCACCCAGTGTTGGTTTTGGTCCTTAGTCCCTTTGTACAAGGATTTCTCCAACTTATCTGCAGCCATCAGTAAGTTTAGTAAAAGTTTAATCAGATTACATCATCTCATCATTACTAAGCAGTTTCACATGCTGATGTGTTGGTGTGACGTGAACATCACAGAGGGCAAAGCTGATAAAAAGTGTGTGAGAGCAGATGAACCCTGCAGACCAGCTCTGCTCACAAGCAAACATGTTCAGCCTTTAACCTGTTGTTCTCCTGCACATGAGGGTAATGTTTGTGGATGCTTTCAATGTTTGGTTGGGAGATGTTTGCATTTTGGAAATGGTGAAATTATTGATGTTTAAAGGTTGATATTGTGTCTTTAACTTTCTCTAAGATGTTGAATGACTCTGACCTTGAGACAAACAAGGTGCCGTGGCTGGAGAGAGTGATCATTGCTTCTGTGATAACATTTCTATGCTGCATGTTATTGTTGGTGAATATCCTCATGCTGTTTACTCTGAAGAGTAAAACTGTGTTTCGTGAGACATCTCGTTACATCCTCCTATATAACCTCCTCTCTGCAGACACACTGCAGATGACAGTGAGTCAGATTCTCTTCATGCTGTCCATTTGTAGGGTAACGTTGTTGTATCCTGTGTGTGGTGTTTTAGTCATGTTTGCTTATCTCATTTCTGAAGTCCCTCCTCTTACTCTGGTGGTCATGTCTTTGGAGAGGTATGTGGCTGTATGTTTCCCTCTAAGGCACTCCACCATGGTTAATGTTGAAAATACAGGATTGGCCATCTTGGTGCTGTGGTCACTATGTTTATTGAACACTTTAATCAGAGTTGTTTTGCTCTTACAGCTTCCATTTGAAGAGCTGGAGAGTTTGCAGATGAAGACCCTTTGTAACATACTTCTTCTGTTCCTGGTGCCAGAGTCACATATATATGATACTGTGTATAACACTGTATTGTTTGTCTTTGCTGGTGTTGCTGTTATTTTCTCTTATATCAGTGTGATGATAGCAGCCAGGTCGGCCTCTGCAGACAAAGCCTCGACACAAAAGGCTCGTGACACTCTGCTGCTGCATTTAATCCAGCTGTGCCTCATTCTCATATCAACAGTGCACAGCACCTTAATTGTCAACATATCCCAGATCGTCTCCAGACTTGTTTTTATCCGAATCATGAATGTTTTTTACATCTTTATCATCATACTCCCAAAGTGTCTGAGCGCTCTGATTTATGCTCTCAGAGACCACACCATCAGACCCGTCTTTTTTAAGTATTTATTCTGTCAGTTTAAAGTCTCCTCTCTAAAAGATTAAGGCCCTCAGATTTCAGATCAGATTGTTTATTTTGTTCTGTATTTATTCCCCCAGAAATGGATTGACTGTTAAATGTAAGACTTTATAATCTTCATAATAAAAATGTTATCTGTGTGATTCAGTGTCCATGTGGTAAGATATTTGTAGATGAAACATCCACTTCTGTGAAACAGGGAGTCACTGAAAAAGGCGCTCTTTCAGGAGAGATAACCCAACCAGTTCTGTTTCAACACATTTCAAAGAAAAACAACATCCAATTTCTACTTTATTTTCTATAGTAAAGATCTGTGGACACAAGTGTAGTATCTGGTAAAACAGGGAGTCTGGTTACTTTTAAAAGCTAGAGTTTAAAGAGGTGGACTTGTGCTTTTCATATTTTAAAAACAAGTGTTAAATTAAAATAATGGAGGTCAATACATTATGATTAAAGTCTCAGAGGTTAATATTTGTTAAAGTGAATTCCAGATTTGACTACAGGGGGCTCTGAATGGTTTGCTCCAGAAGTTAATTTTTCACTCTGTACTTTTTTGTTTCTCACATTGACATATTTATTCAAATTTTTGTTTGTCTTGTACTCTTATGTATTATACTTTGGGAATTATGAGGAATATTTACTATGCATACAGTCATCAGCATTTTCAATGTTGTCTGTATTTCAGATCACGATCTGGAAAAAGCAAAATGTACAATTTAACTACAACAGGAATTTAAACCGCTCAGTATTATTCGTAGTTATTTTTTCAGTATGGATGCAAAAAACATTCAATAATGATATTAAGAGAGTAAACAAGTACGACAAAACCGTCAAAGATACACAGCGCCAGTCATTTCACAAAAAAGAAACAAAAGAGAATGCAGGGCTCTCAAGTCTCACGCATTCAGCGTGTGATACACGCATTCCCACCCGTTCACACGCTCACACGCCACACATTGTATTTCTCACGCATAGGAACATGGTGATGTCCACCAAGTTGCACCTCTTTAACTATGGAACAGGTAGGAATCAACTGAGTTCCTCCGAGAGTTCAGAAGCTGCGTGCCACGCCAAGCCAATCAAATAAAGTATATCTACTGAACAGCCAATAAAAAAGCAGCATTGCTGTATCCGGGTAGATTTTGATATCTTACGGTTTGACTACAGAAGAAGACAGACACTCGCCGAAATAGAGCAGGTTTTTATAAGGACGAGATAGACCCGATGATTACAGTAAGTCAGTAACCTACACATGCAGAGACCTCAACACCTCATGGCATACAAACTCATATGATAAACTAAAGCCCTATGCTTTTGCTATTAACAGCTGTATTGAAGGATTTAGCCTCTGTACAGCCATTTCCGGCCATTTTCCCCTCCACAAAAGCAGCATTTCTCATATATCTCAAATATAAGTTCTGATACTCATGACAGTGTTATGCTCATGTACCAAAGGATTAAGTATCTCCATGTTTGTGAAACCTATACTAAAGTAAAATTCATCTAAATGCTCCACAGTGCTGATTTTAACAACTCTCCTTCACAGCAGGTAACTTTACGACTTAATACTTATATATTAATGACTTTATTCTCCCAAATAATAACTTTATTCTTTAAGATTTAAAAACGTTTTTTTTTCTAATTGTGCCCCTTATACTCCGTTGTATTTAAGAGATAATTATACTAATAATTATCTTCAATCACCCCCCCAAGGAAATCTCACTCTAAGCTTAGTTCAAAACTTGAGAGCCCTGAGAATGTTTAGTGACCACAGTTAACAGAGATAAATTTAGACAAATAGAGAATATCTTTAAGGTTTTATCAGCTTTGTCTTATATGAGTTAGATGAAGTGTGGAGCCAAACAAAACCCTTTTTCGGCAAAGCTCAAAATCAATATTTACCAAAATTAGCGCTCTGCTTCCTGATGTCGTCATTACGTATTACGTATGAATGTACGTCGGGACGCTTGTCGGTCGGCAGTTTCCCTCCTCGCTGGCAAAGCTATCCGGCTACTCCGATGTTTGTTTAAACTGTCGTCATCGTGGACTCGGTAGCTGTAACACATTGAAGAGAGGCTGATATAGAAACCCAGTGACAACCAAAAGCTGTGTTCCAGGTAACTCTTTGTGAAATTAACCGCCATTTTCAGTCTTTCTCGCGTTTGTTTTGCTAACGTTGACATAGCAATGTTGAGTGGGTTAGCGGGAGAGCTAGCTTGCTAATATTAGCTTGAAGAGCGTAGCTTCAAACTGCTCTCGGTGGCTTTAAAACACGATAAATCAAACATTCGTACGACTTTATGTTGATTTAGCACCTTTCTCTATCGTCAATGAACAGTTCGGTTGTTGTCAGGTTAGTCTTCGCGCTGAAGTGACAAAGCTAATCTGTTAGCCTCGACAGACATGACGTTACGGCTAAGTCAGGGTTAGTCGATGTTCCGTGTGTTCATCTGTGGTTTGTAACTGGTTCTATCTGGTTGCGACCCGTTAACAAGCTGGTTGTTTTCCATCATTTCGAATGTTGTTACATCAGCGGGGGCCTAATGAGATAAAATTATGAGAGTAAACTGTGTTTGGATGAGCGGGTCAGCCTCGTTGGCTGCACGTGGAGGAGTGAGAGACAGTTAGTATTGTCTTCTTCAGGTGAGATATCTACAGGTGTTTTTTATTTGATCATCAGAGTTCATACCAGAGCTGCCAAATTTTCTCCATGTTCAGATATGAAAGTGAACCATCAACCTCCAGGCTGACAGCTCCACTAACAGTCTGTAATGGTCATTTCAAACACCTGACACAATACAAGAGGGATTTCCTCTTCCTGCAAAGTCTTGACTGAAACTGTTAATTTGTCATCATGATTGTGATTACAATTATTTTGTTTGATGATGATATTACGATCACTTAGATTGAGTTGACATCTGCATCATGAATTTAAGCAACTAAAACTATAAGAAATACAGAGAAAAAAGTAAACTCAAGCCTACCTTTTTGTGTAGAAAAGCATGAATGTCTAACTGATGCTGTAAATATTTTAATAGGTTGTACAAACTACTACTGATAGGAACTATGCATTACTTCTTTGCTTCGCTGTAAGAGCTTTGGGTTAATTTGTTGAAAATATATTAAATCGAAAGCAGGTTTTCATTTGCAGTAAAGAACTTTGACATGATTATTTATTGTTTACATTGTATCACAGGCTGCAGATCAAACTAATCATTCAATCTGTTTAAGCTTTTATAACATCCTTTTATAATATTTTCATCCTGGCGAAATAAACAGGACACGTTGCTGTAGAAATGCAGATTTTCAAATAGATGTATTTGTTTGTTTTCAGCAGACTTATGCTGTCCTGCTAGCAGGGCAACATGTTCAACAAGTCATTTGGTACTCCCTTCGGTGGAGGGACAGGGGGCTTTGGGACCTCCTCAACCTTCGGACAGCAAAGTAAGTCTTTTTATTTATTCATTAATGTATTATAACTGTGCAGTGTCAACCTCATGCAGCACCAATTAGACATGGCTATGAAAAATGAGCTGAATAACAACAAACTGACTTTTAGGACTATTCAACAAAAACTATATATACTTTTTTGAATCTCCATAAGACAGTGAACCAAAGTGAAAATCTTTAACAACTCCCTGATATCTTGACAAGATATCACACAACATCTCAGTCAAAAAAAATCAAGAGTCTGGTAAATGTCAGTTTTCAGAAGTTTATTGTTTCCTGTGAGTGAAGTGTGTCTGTGGCCTTCTTCTTACATAAACTCTGTAACCTCAGACACAGGTTTTGGAACAACAGGAGGTTTTGGAACGTCTGCGTTTGGAACCACGAGCAACGCTGGAGGACTGTTTGGTGCCACACAGACTAAACCTGGTCAGTCAGCTTCTGTTTTACTGGATCTTGTGAAAAAAAAAGAGGTCAAATATTTTAAGTATTTTAGTTTTTCAGTGCTGTAAGCTGATTGAGAAAGATTTTAACTTATTGAGGGATTCTAGAGTTCAACTTTGATTCTGTTTCGGAACATAAGGTGTTTACAGTTTTAATATTGGGTAGAGGGGTTTAAAGTTTGTCCTTTTTTTTCCGCCAGGTGGTCTGTTTGGGACGAGCACATTCAGCCAGCCAGCGGCATCCTCCACCAGCACTGGCTTTGGTTTTGGCGCAGCGAGCGGGACATCCACCAATCTGTTCGGCAGTACGGCAACAGGCACAAGTGGCGGTCTCTTCTCTCAACAGAACAATGCTTTCGGTGCAAACAAACCCACCTCGTTTGGAAGTAAGACCCCCATAAAGCTCTTGAGTAAAGAAAAAAGATTATAAATAACAGACATACAAACAAAAAACTGACACTAGCAAGAGAACCAAATGTTTTTGATACAGATACTTGTGAACTTATGGAAATGGTTAGCTCTCAGTTGTTTTGCGGCCTCATTACATCCTTACCCTCTTCAAGGTTTCGGGACGAGCACCAGCAGCGGCGGTCTGTTCGGCTCCACCAACACCACAGCCAACCCTTTTGGTGGAACCACCTCTCTGTTCGGAGGCTCAGGCTTCTCTGCCACTCAGCAGCCGGGAACCACAGTCAAATTTAATGTGAGTATACCCGCAGTAAGAGTAGATGCACAACTTGCTCTCTTTGGGTTTTAGCTTCAGTTGAGTAAAGGTTTATTCAGGACAGCGAGCATTGTTTACTTGTTTGATACTGCACTGTGAGTGGCGACTTTGATGCTTGTGATTTTAAAGTGTCTGTACTTGGGGCTTGACATTAACGCCACTTGTCAAATGTGGATGAATCTCTGCTTATGCATGTCACAGTCACTTGCCATACATATGCTGCAGCTTTCTGAAAAGGAATCTCACTTTTTGTCCCCCTGCAGCCTCCAACAGGAAGTGACACAATGGTGAAAGCAGGCGTGACCACAAACATCAACACCAAGCACCAGTGCATCACCGCCATGAAGGAGTACGAGAACAAATCCCTGGAGGTGAGAAGGATGTGTCATTGGCTGCTTTTACAGACTGATTCTGGCAGAGAAAAAAAACAGGCTTCCAAGAAATGAACGAGCAGATTTTTAGAACCTGCTGCTAAAAACCTAAAAGTTAGATCTGCGAGAGTCATGATCTTGTATCTTTGTAGTAGTTTTTAAATCCTTCTCTCGTCCTGTCTCTTCCTGCAGGAGTTGAGGCTTGAGGACTACCAGGCTGGCAGGAAGGGTCCGGCCAACCCGATGGCAGCAGGGACGGGTAGCCTGTTTGGATCAACCACAGCTACATCCAGCGCCGCCACCGGCCTGTTCGGCTCCACTGCCCCCAACACCAGCTTCTCCTTCGGACAGAACAAGAGCACCTTTGGAGCCAGTAAGTTGATGTTTAAAGATGATAATCTGATATTTTCTAATTCAGGTGTTACTCGAAACCTTGCCAGTTTCACTGAACTTAGAATTTATCTTAAACATGCGCCAGATGATAAAACATTATGCTCTGTTTTTGTTTCTTCTCTGCAGCTGGGGGTTTCGGCACTACAGCAGGCGGTCTGTTCAGTCAGCCAGCACAGCAGCCGGCCAGCAGCCTCTTCAAACCATTCGGTCAAACTACCACCACGCAGAGCACCGGCTTCTCCTTTGGCAACACCAACACAATGGGACAGGCCAACACCAGTACCATGGTGCGAGTCACTGCAAGTCCAACATAAAATATTTCAAACTGCACTCACAAACGTTAAAAACCCAAGACTCAGGAGAGTGTTTGTAACTGTTGTTAAAACCACTCCTCAGTCAGGATGTTGTATTGTCTCAGTGACACTCCTCTGCTCCCCTTCAGGGTCTGTTTGGGAGCACAGCAGCGTCTCAGCCGGGTGGGTTATTTGGTGCCACTCAGACAAGCACCGCCACTGGGTTTGGGACGGGAACCGGGCTGTTCGGCAACACCACCGCAGGATTTGGAAACGTTGGCACTCAGGTACAAACAGCATTTGAGTGATTTTAGTGAGAAACAGATGTCCTCCTTAATATCTAGTGAAAGATTTAACCTAATAATCCATTTTCTCAGCCTGTTATTGTAATGAAAGATTTTTTTCCAATGTAAAGAATTAATTTTCCAATTTTTTTGTTGGTGTGTATTTTGTCCCTCACCAGCCGAGTCTGTTTGGTAATAAAACAGCTGGGTTTGGTACCACCACCACCAGTGCTCCATCATTTGGCACTGGCACCGGGCTGTTTGGCAACAAGCCAACGCTCACTCTTGGGGCTGGAAACAACACGTCCACCTTTGGTAAGTCTCAGCCTGATTGTTAGTTTGCTTGTTTGAGGGCTTTAGGGGATAAGGGTGACAGCACAGACTCTTCAGGCTGCAGTAAGATTTAACTTTAGTCTTTAATTTGGGATTTGATGCTTGGCAGGTTTTGGCGGAAACCCTGCTGCTGGGAGTCTGTTTGGAAACAAGCCGGCCACTGGAGGACTGGGAACAGGACTGGGAACCAGTTTTGGGACAGGTACTAGAAAAACCATGGAGACAGGATTTTACTATGAACAAAAGCAGTAAACTGTCCTCTTAGATTTACTGATACTGATCTGTGTTTGTTCAGCAGTCGGCACAGGTCAGACTTCTCTGTTTGGGAATAACCAGAACAAACTGGGTACCACACTGGGAACGATGGGAACATTTGGAACGACTGGATTCAACAGCGGGACGAGCACACTTGGATTTGGAGCCCCACAGCAGCCTGTCGGTGAGAAAACAAAGTCTTTCTTTTAAACAAAGTTTGTGTGTGAACATCCTTAAACGCTTGTCAAAAAGAGACTTCAGAGTGTTTTTATTCGTCCACTGTCAGGTTTAAACCATGAGCAGAACTTTTGCATCGCAGATTATCACTGCAGTTTGTTTCGCGTCCCAGGACAAGTTCGTTTTTGACCTTCTTTCCTCTTCAGCTCTGACAGATCCAAATGCAGCAGCAGCCCAGCAGGCCATACTCCAGCAGCAGCTCAGCGTCCTTGCGTACTCGCCATATGGAGACTCACCGCTGTTCAGAAACCAGCTCACAGATCCGAAGAAGAAAGAGGAGGTGAGAAAGATGAGCCGCTGGAAAACTGTCTTTGTAATGAAAGTGTTGAAGTATTTAACTCTGTATCCCATCATAACTTGTCTTTCGTTTTACCAGCGCCTGAAGCCGACCAATCCAACAGCCCAGAAGGCACTAACCACACCCACCCACTACAAGCTGACGCCACGCCCTGCCACCAGAGTTCGCCCCAAAGCTCTGACATCATCAGGCGCCTCAAAGACGCAGCTTTTTGATGGCCTGGATGATGATGAGCCCTCACTCACCAATGGGGCCTTCATACCCAGGTAACCATCGCTAGATTGGAAGATTTTGGAAACTATTGGAAATAGGTGAAGGTCATTAAGATCTAAATGTGTGTTTTTATTTTACAGGAAGAGCATCAAGAAACTGGTGCTGAAGAATCTGAACAGCAGCCAGTACAACAGTCCAATCAACAAAGAGACAGACGACCTCGCCTCACCTCCAGAGTATCCGCAGAACGGACACAGGTATGAACACACTAACAAAGGCTACGTTCACACTCTGGTTAAAGTGACCCAAATGTTGTTTTTTTTCAGTGGAGGGACAGTGATATCTGATCAGAGTTGATCACTGTTTAGATGCAAAGATTACAAAGAACAGTTGCATGTCATCTTATATTATCCTCCCACATCTCAAACTCTTTAAAAAGCCAAAATGTGAGAATAAAGTCTTGATACCGGAGTCTCCTCTGCTCTGTATTCCTGTTTAGTCACATGGAGGAGGACGAGGAGCAGAGGGAGGCACAGGGCCCAAGCAGCCAAGCCGAAGAAGACCCCGAGGTTACGCAGTTCTACATCAACCCCATCGCCAAGCCCATCCCTCAGGGTCGCATCCAGACCAGCCTGCAGGACACCATCAGCGACCTTAACATGCACAAAGTGTCCAGGAACGGACTTGAGGTTCGAAGATCTGATCTCAGACTTTAACATCTATTTGTTTTGTTCAATTCAACACCATCTTTATTGATCTGTAACACGTTAAAACAGAAGTTGTAAATTAACCTTCATGTTAATATTCTGCAGCTCAGCAGCGAGGATGTCTCTGCATCTCTTGGGGAGGAGTCTCTGCAGGAGGAGAGAGACGAGGAGCAGCAAGAGGTTCAGCAGTCTCCTCATCCTGCAGGTCAGAAATAAACTAAATTATTCTCACTCCTTTGTCTTCACATGTCAGACTTTTGTGCTGCATTTTATCTCCATGATTTAACCACTCCGGCTTTGATATCAAACCATCATAATTATAATTACATAATTCAAAACATTGGCCTGTTTACCATCACTCAATTCACAAGAAAAGTCTGTCTGCTTTCATGTAAACACAGCCTGTCACTGTTCATTCTTTCTGTGTTTTTCATTTTTAATCAGCACAGTTGTAGCTTCAGCAGAATAAACACTTCTCATGCCGTTCCTCTTTTTCAGGCATTGTCCTGAACCGTGTCGGGTACTACACCATCCCCTCCATGGAGGATCTGTCAGAGATGGTGGATGAAAACGGAGAGTGTGTGGTGGAGAACTTCACAGTTGGCAGAAAAGGTAAATTCGCTTTCAATGTCTTCTCTCATCAAACTTGATAATGTTTATACTCCTCTGAGGATCTCTATATGAGCAGCATTTCACCTTCAGATCCTGTCAGTTCAGACTCATGTAGATATTTAGAGGTTTCAGTCAACCTGCTGGAGGTTTCTACCTGTCTGAAATAGTTACCAGAATACAAGACTTTAATTTGAGAAAACATGCAAACAAAGTATGTAAACTTTTGGCATTTCACAGGTTATGGCTCCATCTTCTTCCCCGGTGAGGTAAACGTGACGGGACTAAACCTTGACGAGATTGTCCACTTCAGACGCAAAGAGGTCATTGTGTACCCTGATGACAAAAACAAGCCGCCAGAGGGGGAGGGGCTTAACAGGTGAGGCAAGATACAGTGAAAAACATCTGTCATTGTAAAAATCAGCCTCTTCTGATTTCTTGATTCTGTGTGTGGGTTTTAGGAGAGCGGAGGTGACTCTGGATGGGGTCTGGCCGAATGATAAGACGACCTGCACACAGATCAGGAGCCCCGAACGTCTGTCTGACATGAACTACGAAGGCCGGCTGGAGAAAGCTTCACGCAAACAGGGGGCGAAGTTCCTTGAGTATAGACCTGAGACTGGGTCCTGGGTGTTTGAGGTCAGTCTCTAAATAATCTAAAGGAATCTAACAATGAAAAACAATCTTCTCAGGTGTAACTGACCCCGCCTCCTTTCTCCCACTCAGGTGAGCCATTTCTCCAAGTATGGCCTCCAGGACTCAGACGAGGAGGAGGACGTCCCACTCAAAACTGACCCAAAGAAGCTGAAGACGATGTCACTCCCTCCCTCCAAGCTGCAGCTGCAACTCCCCCCCACCCAGCAGCAGGTGGCGCCGCAGGCTCAGGTAGAGCAGCCTGCACCCATCAACACCCATCTTCATGATCATCCTCATCCTCACTGACACAAAGATAATCAAAGGAGCAGTTCACTAAAATGTGCTGATTTCTGAATGTCGTCCCTCATTTGAGTTTTTTTTTTCTTCTATGACATCAACACTTATCATCAACTTTAAATATCTTTGACATTTATTATTTAACTTTTACTGTGAGAAATGTTAGACTTTTGTTGGCCCCTTAACATACTACAACTCTTTTTGTAAGAGTAGACATTTTACCTAATCAACATAATAATCCTGTTTTTGATGGGTTTAAGTCCTTTTAAAAGTTCTAAAGGCTGATTGTGATAAAATGATATTTGAGCTGTTGCCTGAACCTCCAAAAACGACTTCTTAATTTTCCTTTTAGCTTTTTGTTGGTTTTAAACTTTGATGTTATGAACTAAACACTTTTCTCCAAGTCCCTATAGGCTGGTCAGAAAATTATCAGTAGAGAAAGAGAATATGAAATAAAATTTGAAAGCATGAAAAATCTTTCAAATTTTATTTATTTATTTAAAATGAAAAATTCAAGTTTGACTCAGAATGGGCTTGCTAAAAAATCACCAGTTTGAGTCAAAGTTCTGTTTATCGTATGGTGTTTGATGGCCTTAAGGTCTGGAGCGTTTGTGGACTGTGTAAGCATTAGTTAAATTTGAGCTTTATGAAATCTGCTCTTTGGACATTTTTCTTTGATTAGACTTCATTTAAAATGTTTTATTTTTAGCAGAGTTTCTCATTTCTCTGCTGAATAAACAGATGACACACTGTGCAACGTATTCTTGCAAAAAAGGCAAAACATCTTTAGCTTGTGTTTAATTATCATCACGTGTGAAATACCTAACCTTTTTTTGGCAAATCTGATCCTTGCTTTAAGAAAACTGATCCAAACTTTTCATTTTATATTCAAGGCTGCCTGGTAAAGATTGTATATGCTGCTATATGCTATGTTAGTTTATTATAAGAAGTTTGTGTTTTTTCTTTTGAGCTATAATGGTTTTAGCTTGTTTTTTATCAAGTCTGACTTCTTCAACACTTTACACTCTGACTTATTTCAAGTTGTGCTGCAGAGACTGTATTTTATTCATTATTAAAAGGAAACTAATAAAGGAAATAAATGAATTTTCATTGTTGGTCTGATTAGCTTCTTTCTGGGATAATAAAAAAATTAAAGCTTTAAGTTTTTTCTGTGCCAGCTTGTGTTTTTTATTTTTACTTCTAGATCCAAATTGAAAATAAACTCAAAGCTTTTTAATTTTAGTTTTTAATGATACCTAATAAGACGGTGTAAAGCTCCACATGTAAAAGACGATGATAGTGGATCTAAATTAAACTTCTGTGTTTTTTTTACCACCAAACAGAAGAGTCCCTGATGATGTCTGACAGGCTGTTTTGGATCACTCTGACTTACTTGTCTCTCTCTTGTGTGTTCAGTCCACCGTTGTCCCGGATGTCCCCGGCAGTGTCCCTGAGTTGGACAGCGACATGGCTGACATCACTCAGAGCTTCCCGACAGAGAGCATGCTGGGAGGAGAGGAGGACAGCGAGCTGCTCTCGGGGGACATGGACACCACGAGTGGGAAGCTTGCAGGTTTTATCCTCACTGAGCACGAAGGTGTCTCTGCTTCTGGACACATTGCGTCCTCGCTGGGCATCAACCCGCACACCCTGCAGGTAGAGCCTTAGTTTTCATTCGCAGACGAGAAGAAAATTTTTAGTGCAGAACAACGCCTCAGTAAAATTCCCAACTTTGATTCTAGATCATGAAGGCATCTCTGTTTGCTGAAGACGAGGAGGAGGGCGACATGTTCCAGGATCACACAGCGATGAAGGTCTCCACTGATGTCTCATCTCCTCGCATCATTGTGCCGGGGACTCAGGGTCGACCCTCAGGTAGGAATCTCATCTTTACTTTTTAATTTGGCGCAATAGAAATATTTTAATCTCGAACTCTCAGTCAATCACTTCTCTCTCTCCTCAGTGGGCGGTCTCCTGCAGGCTCGTTTCACCTCAGGCCTTATCTCTCAGCTCTCAGACTCTCCCCGTGCTCCCCTCATTCCTCCCCCTCTCTCCCGGGCGTCTCCTGCTGCAGTCGAACCCTCCCGTTCGCTGCAGTGGGCAGGGCCTGGCCCCTCGTCCTTCTTGCTGCCCCCTCGGGCTCCAGAGCCAGCTATCAAGACAGTTGGCACTCGGCGTTTGGGCGGTCCTGTCCCCCTCAAAGAGTCGGTCACTCAGGGGAAGGTTTGTGTGGTTTTCTCATCATATCTGAACACAACGAATCGATGAAAGTCTGGAGTTTTTTAGGGATCGCTGTCACTTTGGGATTAACTGATGATGGCTGACTGTAAACAGAGATGTAGCTCGTACACAGAAGGGAAAAGCATCGTATGACCTTTGGTGTTTGATTATTTTCAGGGCCGGTTGTTGATGGATGCAGCGCTGTTTGCTGGTCGCTCCTTCAGGGTGGGCTGGGGTCCTGGCTGGACGCTGGCACACTGCGGCCATCAGCTCAGCTCAGCTTCAACCAAACAGCTTAAGCAGCTAGAAACGACCAAAACTGACTTCAGCTTCCTGCCAAAACCTGCCAGGAGTAAACCGTAAGACAGAAAGACGTCACAGTTTTTGATTTTGTTTCTCACAGTACAGAGGAAAACACAGCTCTCTGTCCTCCTTCAGGCTGACTGAAAGCCCTTACAAGGTGGTTCTGGAGCAGCTCGTGGGTCTGGAGCCACCTGCAGTAAAGAGCAGTGAGGATGAAAGTGAGGATGAGAGCCAGGCAGTGCTGCAGCGCCCCCTGGACATCTGTCTCAAGCACAGCACCGTCGACACTCCAGATGACGCTCCCTGCCCCCTGGTTCGACCACAGCCCGGTGTGGCTGCGCTGCATGAATACGCTGAATGGATCAGTGAGCTAAACGACAGGCGAGGAGACACAGACCGTAAGTGGGAGGAGCTTAAAAAGGCAGTATTGTGTGGTAGAAAAACAAACATATGTTAATGTTTTAAAAAGAGCATAAAACATCCTGATCTGTCCTTCGTTTTGTACTTCGGTAAACTTTCCAGGTCAAATATAAAGTACAAGACATGTGGCTTAATAGAATTGATTATCATTTCACGAGAAACACAACTTTGCAGCAAGATAGAAGAGGAGGAGGCTTCTGAAACACAGGTGTCCAGAATTCAGGGTTCAGCTGCCTCCAGAATTGCTCTGTTCTGAAATGTGCTGATGTTGCCGTATGTTGTGTTCTATAATGCTCTATTCCGGAATACTAAGTGACTGAATGCTTTGTTGTGCAGAGTTGGAATCTGTAAATCTGGGAATCAGAATTTGATTTGTAAGGAGGGTTTTTATTTTCACCTCAAAATCACGTGAAGCTGATAAAGCTATCAGAGAAACGAGATAAATCCTGACAATACGCATAATTCAAACCCTTTAAATGTCACAGAGGAGGGAGCTTTTACAGAGAGCTAAATGATAAAACTAGGAGGATGTTTGAATCTTATGAGAGGGCTGAGTTTTTCATCATGCATAAAGTTTTTCTTTTTTATCTCGTCATCCAAACTTCTGTAAACGGTCCTATTCTTACTAGAAGAACCATTTTCCTGAATAGTTATATTATTGGTGGAAACAAACACATTAGCCAAATAGAGTCTTTTGGTGTTCCAAACCCAGCTGGTTAAAAACCTCCAGTATGTCATTGGATATCAGAGCTTTAAGAGTCAGGGCAGAACAAAATTAAACAGGATCTGAAATTCAAAGTGCTGACGGGATAAGGAGCATCCTTCTGATAATGATAACAGCCGGGAAAAATAGGATGATGGTGTAAAACTCACAAATAAAACTTCTGAGAAAACTTGTTCTGTGATAAAAAGTTTTTACCATTTTTATCAAGTATAAATGTCTGAAGTTTTACATAATTTCTTACGTGTTTACTTTTGTTTTTATCATTGCCAGTATTATCTTTCATTGTCTTATTAATAATAAACTTATCTGAAAACAACCCCTCTCTCTATCTGCAGCTCTGTTGGAGCACTGGTCTGAGGTCTGGACCCTGTGTGAGGCCCTGTGGGGTCGACTTGGTCCTTCAGATCAGGATCTGGACGTGGAGTCACCCAGCGAGTATGAGCAGCAGCTGGAGAGGAGGCAGAGCTTCTCAGCCTGGCTCGCACGTGGCGCCTCCTGCAGAGTGGAGGAGGAGGTGGCACAGGCGGGGAAGGGTTGCCACACGGACGCCATCTTCAGCTACCTGACCGGCAACCGCATCAGTGAGGCGTGTCGACTCGCACAGAAGGAAGGTGAGCATTGATTATGAAGTCAGACACATTCAAAATCAGCCGTCTAAAAAGACAACGAATGAATAAGCATTTGATTTTAACTGACATTTCTATGAAGCTCCGATTTGCTGCAGAATCAGTCATGACCCAGACTTATAAAGGATTTCTTCTTCTTTTTCTAATCCTTCATTCTCTGTGTCTCCAGGTGATCATCGTCTGTCCTTGCTGCTGTCTCAGGCTGTGGGCTCCCAGTACTGCAGAGACCTACTTGCCTTGCAGCTTGCCGACTGGAACCATATGCAGACCGATTGCTACCTGCCCGAGGAACGACTCCGCATCTTTACACTGCTCGCCGGGAAACCTGTAAGTGTTTTCAGTGGATAAAGATGAGGCAGTTTCCCGTGAGAGGCTGTGAGGTGGGTGGGTGGCGTCCCCTGCAGTACAGAGGGCTCTGCGGGTGAGACGGGCACTGTAAATGTCCCACAGGGAGGGAAGAGAGTATTTCATTCAAGTGAAAGTTTGTTGACGGTGTTAATTTCTGTGTCTGTAATCTGAATCTGATGGTGTGTCGTCTCTCAGGTCTGGCAGTCGTCTGAGTCGGTGGTGAACGTTTGCTCTGAGCTGGACTGGAAGCGCAGCGTGGCCGTCCACCTCTGGTTCATGCTGCCACCAACGGCATCTGTGGCCGACGCCCTCGCCAAGTATGAAGTTGCCTTCCAGGTGAGCCGCAGTCACATGATATATACTCTTCTTTTCTACCCTGTGCATCTCAGAAAATTTCAAAACAGTTTTATACCACTTTTCTGCTTATTTCATGGACGTTATTGTATTTATAAGTTGCAGAGGTTTTTGCAGGCATACATATAATAATCATCATCATACTGTTTCTACCCTGCAGGGCTCCTGTGAGGGGGGGAAGTATGCTTGCGCCCCTCTGCCTCCGTACATGGAGGAGGATCAGCTGGACTTGGAGGATGAGTTGGAAGAGGAGTCTAAACGGCCGCTCTACGATCTCTGCTTCCACCTGCTTAAACTTTACAGCGACAGGTAAACCAGCAGCATCACACAAGGACAGTCTGGGGAATCAAACAGTCTGTCCCTGGGGATGTCGGTTAAGCCCTAAAGAGTTATTTCACCAAAAGTACAAGACAAATAAAAGGGAGAATCAAGTTTTTTTGAACATGAAATAAAACACAACAGCATTAGTGAAGGTGTTTGGCTTTCTAAATGGGTCGTTCTATGTCTTGGTGATTAGAGGAAGTGAAATAAACACTTCACATATCACAGATCAAAATCCACAGACATCTAAAAACTAAAACGTAACCTTCAATATTGAGACCAAGAGGAGTATCTCACACTCTCTGGACGGTCAGGGTGTGTTTATAACTATCATAAATATTTACATATCTCTGGCTAAGTTAACATGTCAAATCTTTGTAATGCTCCTTTAATCAGCTTTGTCTCTGTATTCTCCTGCAGACACTACAGCCTGCAGCAGCTTCTGGAGCCTCTTACCGTCACCTGGGAACGTCTGGACTACCGCCTGAGCTGGCACCTGTGGGGCGTCCTGCAGGCGCTGCACTACAGCCACCTGAGTGCCTCACGGCAGGGACTCCTACACACCAGCTATGCCGCACAGCTGGAGAGCGCCGGCCTGTGGCACATGGCCATCTTCATCCTGCTGCACATCCCCGACCACACGTAGGGAAAACTTGAGCGTCATCTTCTATATTTTACATTTTTTGTTGTATGAGGCATATTAAAGTTTTATAAAGAAGGAAAATGTCACAAAGAAAACACGGTGGCTAATATTTCCTCTTTAAGTTGCATCTCCTCCTGTCGTCTCGTCTTTCCTGAAGAAAAGGAACAAACCGGATCTTCTTCTTAATGTGTTTTCAGTCAGCGGGAGCGAGCCGTGCGGGAGATGCTGACCCTGCACTGCCCCCTGCAGGAGACAGATGAGTCTGTGCAGAGAGAACGCTTCTTGACTGAGAGGCTGCTGATCCCGGAGCAGTGGATCCACGAGGCCAAGGCTACCCGAGCTCGCCGTGACGCTGACAGACACCTAGAGGCTCTGCACCTGTACCGTGCCGGGTTCTGGAACCAGTGTCACCGTCTGCTGATCCAACACCTGGCCTCAGGTAAAGAGTTTAAATTTCAGATAAGTTTCCAGGAGCTGCAGGTAAATTATAAAAAAACTCTTCTCATGTAGGTTTGGTGAATTTATGTCCTCCCTCTCATCCTGCTGTAGATTGCATCATTAACGATAACCACGACTATCTGCTGGAGTTCCTGGAGGGGCTGGCGGTCCCTGAACACAGCACGACCATCCAGGACTGGGACATCGCAGGCAGAGTTTACCTGGACTACGTCCGAGTCATTAAGACTCTGCAGGACATTCAGCAGGTACTGACATTGTCCTTCATGTCAGACAGCGTGCGACCTGAACGAGCGTCAGGAACGAATCACCGAAATTGTATGGCTAGAGTTTTTTTTACATGTAGACAGACTGGAAATGGTTGATTGAAGAACTTGAGGCGGTATTTGCGTGACACCTCATATGTAATAAAACAGTAATTAAAAAAACAGCTGCTGACTGGTGACTAATAAATCATGTCCTTTTTTCTTTTAGTTTTAACCACAATATTGAACTTTTATTTTTTCCTCTCATCTTTATTTTTAGATGGAAAACGCCGGTTACGAGCTGGAACGCCTCTACTCTGACGTGACGTCTCTCTGCAGCAGGATCGAGCTGCTCCCTTGCAGCACCGCCAGAGACCGGCTCGCCCAATCAGGTTAGAGCTTTGTTTCTTCACTGTTTTTGTAGTTAAACAGAGCTGAGGGTCTGCAGGTTTCCCCTCTGACTGAAAACAAGAGCCGAGTTCGTACATCTGTTATCTGATTGGCTGATATAGGGCCAAGGTTAGAGAGGTGGACAGATGTTAAGGTTATTTTCTGAAGTGTTCAGAAGAAAAATTTCCTAACATTGTCAGAAACTGAGCAGATATACACAGTTCTACAAACAAAAACTACAATTAAAGCCATGAAAACCATATTGAAATCAGTTCTGCAGTGGACCTTACCCATCTGAAGGGATCATCCAGTTTAAATCATGAGTATTAGAAAATAGGAAAAAGAGCTTAAACTGCAGCTCACTCATCACACACATTACTTTTAGCTCCAAATTTTAGCAGCTGTTAATCTTAAATACTCAATTACAGATCAGAACTGGAAATGACTCAAGATCCT
Source organism: Xyrichtys novacula (assembly GCA_962446985.1). Classification (NCBI taxonomy): domain Eukaryota; kingdom Metazoa; phylum Chordata; class Actinopteri; order Labriformes; family Labridae; genus Xyrichtys; species Xyrichtys novacula. The sequence goes on from OY660872.1 coordinate 12,339,621, forward strand.
CTGAAGTAATGGTGCCCAAAGTTAAGTGGAAGTATTTCAGATCTACACCATTAATAGACGTTTTCTTAAAAAGTCTTTTAAAACGCACACAGTTTTGTACAAAAGTGCAATAATCTTGAGATAAACCGAAATTGGTTTTACACGCGGAGTAGAGATGTAGAGTTTTCATGAGGCATGTCAAAAAAGGTTGGGACCACAGCCCTACAGTAAGCCACACAGCATCAAATATGAGTTTATTCTTGACGTCCTGTCTGGTAAGTAGTTTCTCAAGCTCAGGTAAGTTTCTTCACTTTGATGAGCAAACCGTGTCGGTACTTAATCAGGAGCAGAGAGGAAGAGTTTGGAGTGAGATTTCTGCCTCGTAAGGAGTTGACAGGTAGGAATGAACTGTTTGGACGAGATTGAGTTAACAGGGAAAGAGAAGGACACTTACTGAATGGAGTTCAAGTAGGGAGCGAAGTCAGACGTTGTTTCAGTGAGACACTCCTGCAATACAAAACCTCCACTGCAACCTTACAAAGCCCCGTCTCCCTCCACTTTCCCCCCTCCTCCCCCCTCCACGCAGAAATGGCGAAGCGTGTGGCCAACATCCTGCGGGTGGTGCTGAGCCTGCAGCAGGGCGACGCAGCGTCAGACTCCCTCAGCATCCCCCTCACCCAGCTGGCCCCACACATCACCCGCCTACCGATGCCGGAGGACTACACGCTGGAGGAGCTGCGAGGCCTCACGCAGTCGTACCTGAGACAGCTCATTGTCAGCCAATGAGGATGCAGAACACGGGCAGGAGAGATAACATGATGACAGATCTACGCTGAGGCTGTTTGGATATCTTCAAACTCTGATGCAGAAAATTTCCAAAAGAGCAAAAAATGACATTTTGAGAAGAAGAAGAACCGTTTAGGAGCTTATGTGTTTTTTTCTTGGACGCCGTCTGTCCGAGCTTCTTCAGCTTTTTTTAGTTTGTCAGGTAGAGAAAAGTTTTGATTCACCATTCCTCATCGTTCACAGGAGCATTTTAAAGAAAAACACTGAAGGACACAGAATGACTCCTAATTTGAACCACACAAGTTTTTGCATGTTTTACTGTATATTAATTACACAGGGTTATTCACACAATTACATAAAAGGTTGAAGGTTTCCACGTGAGGTTCTTCCTTCAAAAAGAGGTCAGAAAAAAGGTATTGGTGGTTGCTGGCACAGGAAAACAAAACATGTAGCTTTACCAAATTATTCATGCATGATAGGCTCTGTTATTTATCTCAAAATATATTAGGGTAACACAAAAGATATTGTGCTATTGGCAGAATTTGAAGGTGTGCTGGAGGACTGGAGGAGATTTTTGTCAATTAACACCTCTGTCACGAGCAGCAACAGTGTAAGGGTAACCAATTTGTCCACAGGTGGCGCCAAAGTAACAAAGTTTCCATCAGCAGCTTTAAAAAAAACACACTCTGGGCAACATGTAAAACTACCTAAATATTCAAAACGTTCAAAAAGTGTAATTTAATCCTCTCATCCAAGACACAGCGTTAACCCAAGTCTTCACAATCTCAGGCTTAACTGTTGTGTCCTAATTTTGTTTGTTCACTGAATAACAAATACCTGAAATTCACCCCCTGAAACTCCCCTTTTAGTTTTTGTCAATTTTGGCGCCCCCTGTGGACGAATCAGCTTCTTCATGGCTTTTGACCAAAATTCTCTCCCTGCTGACCTGCGAAAGTCAAACCAATCATTCATCGTGGATATTTTAGGGGTCATTTATATAATCATGCCTGACATCTACCCCTCGTGTCAGTTTCAGACATTAAAATTTAGAATTATAAGTCCTTCGTGTTGTTTCTGATGGTCTTGCTACCTTTTGATAGAATGAAAATGCACTTATATATATATATATTTTTTGGTCTTTTATTTCTGTCAAAAACGTCCTCACAGGCGCTTTCATTCACACATTGCAGTTTGCATTGTAAGTTTTGAACTTGCAAACACTTGCGTGGTTGTTTTTGCAGGAAAACTTCAACAAGTCACTGAATTTGATTTGTTTGTGATCAGGAACTTAGAGCTCATTTACGTGGAGTCATTTCTGTGTTCATTATTATTGTTTATTATTTTAAAATGCTCCTAAAAACAGCTTCTTTCCTTTTTGAGCTGCTATTTTTTTCTCACTTTGTGTGAGTGTTTGAACCTGTCATAACTCCCCAAAGTCAGCTCCCCCTTGCTGTTTATTCACTGATTAAATGTGTGCAGAAAACACAGCCATCCCTCCACTGAGTTATGTTAGTTTAATTTAACATTTAGTTTCATTGTGAGTGAGGAAATCGACCATTAGCATAGTGTGACAGTAGCTTCTGTTCATTTGTCCATATAGAGTATAAAGACGATTGATTATTATAAGAGACGCGGGCTGTTGTCATACAAACGGGTCGGATGTGCACAAAGTGGATTTTTCTGGAGACGAGTCAGAGAAAAGCTCTACATGCAAAGAGTCAAACACCTAATGGTCTATTTTTGTAGAGTTTTTGTTTTTCTGTTTAGTGTGTGTGAGTCAGGAGTGTGTGTGTGTGTGCATGTAAATCAGAGAGAAACAACAACAACAAACACACAGGATCTTTTTATATATATCATCACTTCAGTACAGTTTTGATGTCAGACTTTTAAAGTGAAGAGTTTCCTCCCAAAACAGGACGCCAGCCAGAGATTTCACAGCCTGTAATTATATAAATAATGTATATTTTTGGAAATCAAACAAGGAATATCAGGTCATTTTGAAACCTCACCTTTGATTATTAAAAAATGGGATGCAAAGTGTTTTGAAAAGAAGCCCTTCACTTGAATGTCGGCCATTTTCTTTATGCTGTAGATTAACTGTCAGCTTGCCAACAAAGGTTTTTTTTTTCTTATAAGTTAAATCACTTTTTTTTCCAGCAAAGAGGAGTGTCTATACCCAGTCTGTTTCTTCTGTCAAACTTTAGCTGTGTAGAAGATGTACTTGGACGACTTTGCTGTCTGTGTGTGTGTGCGTGCGTGCATGTTTTCTGATGATTTTGTTGATAATATTTTTTAATAAAGTCCAGTTGAAATAAGCACATGGGTATATTTTGCTCTTTGTTTTTTAAACTCTAGTTCTCTTAATTATCATGTCATCTACCTGGACGTCAGGTGAGTGGTTTGTTGAGGTCCAGGCAGGTGTTCCTGGGGTTTCTGAGGATGGTCAGGGACTCATCTGATACCCGTTCTTCACAAAGCTAGTTCCTGGACTTGTCTGGAGCCAGTGCCTGATTTGGAAACTTTTTTTGTGTTTGAAGTGCTTAAGAACTGTTTTGTATTCTGAAACTCTGGTCCCACTTATGGCCAAAATTTAACTTGTCAAAAACTTCCTTGTGGCTTCAAAAAGTGTGTCTTGTCTCTATTTTCCTCTTGAACACATTTTTTTTTTGTGCTGAAGGTAACTTAATTAGTTCCAACATACTATTAAGCCATTCAATATTAGAAACTCAGGAAGAATCAAAATGTATTAAAAAAAACATCACTTTTAATGTTCTTTCCATTCATAACAATCCTGACCAGCATGTAGATTTACGAGGCCTGGAGTGATGCCCACAGGGACTTTGTCCCCATTGTTATTGTTGAATTTGAAGATGCTGGGCGAGCCAAGTTTACACTTAAAGGATATTTTATATCCTGTAAATGACATAGAAGACTTAAGTTTTCATTGTTGGTAGAAAATAATTTCAATCCAAAAAATTTGCAAAAGCAGAGCAGAGTTCTCTTCATACTCATTCACTGGTTTAACTATATCTAAAATAAAAGATGGTCACAGCATCAACTCCAAGGTCAAATGTTCACCTGCTGCCTGACAAATCCCACCTACAGACTTTTTTTTTCTTTTTTTAACCTTTTTGGCCTAATTTGTGCTTTCAACTGGATCTTGAGCTCCCCTTCTTACATCCTGGTCCTTTGTCAGCTGCAGGGTTCTCTTAATTGACTCCTGGGACTTCATCAGCTGCAGGTTTCTCTGTCTCGACTGGTACTTTGTCAGCTGCAGGTTTTTCCTTCTTGGCTGCTTGGACTTTGACAGCTGCAGGTTTCTCTTTCTTGGCTGCTGGGACTTTGTCAGCTGCAGGTTTTTCCTTCCTTCCTGCTGGGACTTTGACAGCTGCAGGTTTCTCTCTCTTGGCTGCTGGTACCTTTTTAGCTGCAGGTTTCTCTTTCTTGACTCCTGGGACTTTGACAGCTGCAGGTTTTTCCTTCTTGACTCCTGAGACTTTGTCAGCCGCAAGTTTTTCCTTCCTTCCTGCTGGTACTTTGACAGCTGCAGGTTTTTCTTTCTTGACTGCTGGTTTTTTGTAAGTTTCAGGTTCCTTTTTCTTGGCTTTGTCAGCTGCAATTAAGGTTCATAATTAATGCATCATTTTTTCAATCACTTATTTTTTATTTAATTCATTCAGTCATTTTTAAATGACTGTATGAATGCTCCTTGGTCTATTGTCAGGTCTACAGTGAGATTATAGTTTCACACAAGACTTTAAGAGGCAGAGAAAGCCACCAAAAAAAAAAACAAGAACTCCTGACTTCAAAAAGAAGGACTAGCTACAGAAACCTGCTCACCCTTTCTCTGAAGTCACACAGCAATGGGATACTTAAAGGGACACTTTAAAGGTTGTCCTGCAATAATGATGATGTTAGCTATTTACCCCATTGTAGAAGCATCATAATGTGAACTTACCCTTTTTTTTCAAATTTAGTTTCTTTAGTTTTTCCACATGGGGGCGCAGCTTGCCTTGGACAGCAATATCCAACCTCGGCAGTGCCTTCATTTCTTTCTCGATTAAAGAGATGGATTTCTCTGTCCCGTAGTACTGGATGATTATTTGAGACATTTCCACTCTGACCTTGTTCGTCCTCAGTCCTTCTGGGATTTTGTCCAAATTATACAGCATCTTCATATATTGCTGCTCAGTCAGCTCCTCCATGATGGCGGTCAGGTCTTTTTTCCACTTTGTCTCAAAACCCGTCTGTACCATCTGAAATACAGAAAGCCATGAGGGCATTCAAAGAATTTCCCCTTTCTTCTGCGATTAAGTTTTTGTTGCTCTTGATAAAACAACCTTTCCTTGTGCTTCCTTTTATATCTGTACCTGTACATTTATCTGCTTTTAGCTGATGCACGGTCAAGACATTTGAGTAAAAAGTCTAAAAGAGAAAGACAGAAGAAATCAAACTGACTGAAATTTGTCAGGGACAATGTCGTGGAAGCCTCTGTCAGGTGGATGGCTTTACGTTTAGGTCCTATTCCCCCCTGATGGAGTTTAAATCCCAAAACAACCTGCTGACTAAACATTAACTGACTTCAAACAAGGCAACTTAACTAAAATATCAGAAATGATTAATCGAGTAATGATCTAGAAACTACAACGAAATATCGGAGCCACATCAAGAAAAAAATAAAATAAACTTAAGACATTATTATATGAGAACAAAGAGAATGTCACGAGAAGAAGTTGTTATGTCACAAGAATAAAGTCTTACTGTTACTGAAAAAAAAATTGTTTTAAGAACAAGTTTTTTATTCTACTAGCATAAAGTAGTTATTTAACTACACGTGTCAAGTCCTGATTTTCTGAGAATAAGTTGTAAAGTTACTAAATTAAGTCATTATATATTCAGACTAAAGTTGTTTTACAGGGATTAAGTCATGATTCCAGTGTATAAATAAAGTCAGGTCACAAGAACTCGAGAAAAAAGACTAAGTCACTAGGATACAGGTATCATTTTACAAGAAAAAGGTTATTGGGTTGTAATTTTACAAAAATAAGATCATTGTGTGACATGAGTAAAGTGGTTATTTTACAAGAATTAGTAGTTTTATTATTAGAATAAAGTCCCAATTTCAAAAGAGTAGAGTCTATAGAATATGAGCAGGAAATATCCTCAAGTGAACCTGTGTAGACACGTCAACAGTGACCGAGAGTAAAGCGAGTCAATTGACAAAAAAAAAAAAGATGGGTCTGGATTTTGATTGAAAAAACCCACCTGGATAGTCGACGGAAGAGAACCAGAATATGGGAAGGGCAGAGTTTTATCTTTAACTGAAAATTCTGACTTCAAACTCAGAGTAAGTCAAAATTCTGAGTCACAAAAAAAAAAAAAGAGCTTTTTTTGTGGTCTACAGATGAAACCCGGAAACTTCCTCACATTTATCACCTTCTATTTGTTTTTACTGACAGCACATGGCCAAAGTCCACATCATACAAATTAAGCGAGCCCACGATCTTTTCTCATGACAAGTTATGCTTTTAGGGATCTTTTTTTTCTGTCAACTTGACTTTAAAATATATTTGTAACAATAAGTACTCACCCTGCAGTTTTGTCTGTCTTCAGGTTATTCAAACAGTCAACCGTTTTAGCTGCTCCAAGCAAAATAAAAAAAGTGAATGAGTGGCAGATAATGCAGGAAATATTCCACAGCCTGCAGGTATCCCACGCTCACCCTTTACATTTAAGAGCATAAATATATTTATTTTAAGATAACACAATTAATTTCCCTGTTATTTTGACTCTTAATTCTTATTTACACCAAGTTATAAAATCATTTCCCCCTCCAAGGACAAAAAGTGGTTTAACCCACTGTTTCCCGCCAACTGATGAGAGACAACTTTCGGTTTCAATAAACAGAAAACTTGTAACCAGCTGTGACAGGGTTATCAAAGCTTAGTGCCTCCTCTGCAGGCCAGATTGAGGATTAAAAAAATAATAATTATCATCTGCACGGTTGAGTTAGTTGGGTTACTTTGTTTGTTCCTGAGGTAATAATACTTAAAACCTAACCCTCAGGATAAAACAAGAACATCTTTTTCTTTAAAAGGCTCCCAAATGTGGAACACACTGTCAGTGGAAATAAAAATTAAGAAAATCTAAAAAATGTTTCCTTCAGTGTAAAGCAAATTCAGAGATAGCATTTCTAACTCCTCTAATATTTTCTCTATTTGTTTTTCTTCTGTATCCTTTGGTCTTCTCTTTCTTTCCTTTTTCTTTTACTCATTCAAAAGCCTAACTGAAGGCCTGAGCTGGAAACTAGCAAATGGTTCTGACTTCTGAGTTTAGAACATCAGTTTTTACAGCTCGTTTAAAACAGATATAAGTTTTACTATGTAGTGTGAACTGTCCCTGTCAAATCAATCATATGTAAAAAATAAAAATAAATCACAGAATCTGAAAATAGTTTTTTAACTTTTTATTGACATAAAAAAACATCGTAATAACAGCTCAGCTCACACCACAAAAGACAACAAAACAGTTTGCCACCCTGTTCAGGTGACGTCATTACAAACAAAAACAACACCAAAAACTCACAAACCTTAACTAAAACATACTGAATGCATGCACACCTGTCTACTTTAAGACTGAAGTACAACTTTTGGGATGAAAATTAGTCTACAACACTCAAACACTCAGACGAATTATTATTAGGTGTCTGAATCCACGTTGATTGTCTGTATTCTATTTCCTTTGAGTTCTGCACCTACCACAAAAGGCAGCTTTTCAAGCAGACTTTCTGTCAAATCTTGATTCGGTTTGATGGCAAGTTCCTTCACCAGAAGCTGAGTCGCCACATCAAAGGTGTGCAGGCGTTCCTCGTATTCTGCCTCCAGGTGAGTCGTCCTCTTGTTTGCGTTCACAATGCCACAAATCTTAAGTTTGACTCTCTGGATGCCCAAAGTTTTGACCTACACAAAGAGAGACGATAACAGTCAGAGTTGTGGACATGCTTAGGTCTACCTCCAAAAGTGTCAACTAAAATCATGTAACCAATCAATGTAACCACCTTGTGAACTTTGGTGAATTTGGTTGAGTTCAGCGTTGTGTTTTTCAAAAATGTGTTGGTCCTCACGTTGATCAGCTCAACAACATCTCCCAGTGATGATTTTCCGCAGTGCTTAGTTTCTCCAGCCCACATGTAGATCCAGATGGAATCAGTCTCGTCTTTGAGTTTTAGGCGCTGTCTGTTTCTCACCTGCTGTGAGGGTCGCACCTGGATTTTTTCCAGAGTACCAATCTAAAAATGATAAACAGGAGCTATCAAAACGGATACATAAAACATCAAAAGGTAGCGAGACACCTAAAACAGTTCATTTATGATTCAAAACCTAGTTTTTGAGTCCGCTGTAGTGGCTGGTGCCATCGACATAATAAGTTTTTATTTGAGCCATACTTGTTACTTCCCTCCTTCATTAGGTTATATACAATCCTGCTTGAAGAAAACTGTGAGACACTGTTTGGTAAATGAACCTTGTGGAGCTCTTGTTGGATTAAAAAGACTCCTTAACTTCTGCTAGTTGGGTTTGGCATGAAGACTCTTGCACCGTTACTGGGTGAAAGGTGGGTTCGCAACAACCCGTTTAAAAGCCCTCACTCATTTGGATAGCAGTGTTGTTTCTGTGGGCTTTGCACAGATTATATGAGGAAGCATGCATTGACTACTAGTGCTGCTCCATAGTGGTAAAAATTGTGATTTTTTAAATTGATGCTGATAGAGTTATTAAAACTGTTTACCCATCATTTGACATTTGCACCACACACTTAAGCTTCTCAAAATCTCCTTGAAAAACATAAGTGGTATAATGCTCAGTGTGTCTGTTTTACCAGATGATCATGCATCAATTCTTCACTTAAAGAGTTCTGCCTTAACTTTGGTGCTCTCTACCTGCTCCTCTCCCTTTTCCCTCTCTTCTCCTTCCTGTTCCTCTCCCTGCTCTCCTTTCTCCACCTCCCTGCTTGCCCCAGTTCAAACTCACCTCTTCAACAGTTCCTCGCACACTCACATCTGTCTTGTCAGGAAGTTGTTTGGTGTCAGCAATGGAGTAGAATGGACTCTCAGGATAAATAAGCTTCTGGGCTTCTATCTCCAACTCCTCTGGGACTTGGATGGCTTTGACGGAAGCCACTGTGCTGCATTTTCTAACTTTGACCAGTTGCTGGTCTTTTATCAGATTTCTGAAAGAGTAGGAACCACCTTCCTTGGTATTTCGATAGTGCTTTTTACCATAAACCATCGACTTGACGCAGGTTTCCTCATCAGCAACAGCCATGTAAAAAAAGACATCTTTCCTTTGGTCTTTGGTCTGATATCTCTGGAGCCCTGATTTCTGAACAACTTTCCCAAAAAAGGCATCTGTCTCAAGAAGTAGGTCCTTGGTTTTCAGGTCAGCGATGGATATCCTCTAAACAGAAAAATCTCCATCAGTCACTTGCGTACAAAAATGACCATGGTATGTTGTGAACTGTTACAGAATGGTAAAGATTAAGAACTCACCCATGAAGGATTGCCTTTCTCCTGGTAAAAATAAAATAAAAATGAAGCATTATTAAACATTTTATTACAATCATCACATATGACAATATGTTCTCATACAATGTAGGAGACTCAGTGTTGAATGTAAAGGAGTCCAAAAACTCTTTACCTTGTTAGTTTGACAGCTTGTCTGTGGACCCTCTAAATAAAAGACACACACGGATCAGTGTTGATATGCACCATCATTTATAAACAGACTTTCAGTCTTGAGGCTGAAAATATTTTCACCAAGAATATAAAAGATAATCTGAACTCAATGTTGATTTGTTTCATACACCTCCTTATGGTTCTTTACCTGCTGGACATCATTTCAGTGACGCCACTGTGCTCAAAGATCCAAGATACTAATTTGAACACAATTAATACATATGCAGTTACTTATATTCCTGAGGTACAGGTATATTTAAAGGTGGTCTTAAGAGAATGTAACTGATTGTAACCATTTATACTCTACCTTTGTTCAAGTCTTCTTTGGTAGGCAGCAGTTGCCTCTTAATGCCTGGCTCTCCTTCCTCTTGTTCTTCTTTTTCCTCTGCTACTTGATCGTGTCTCCGTTTTCCTGAAAAAAATGTTTGAAATGTTAGAGAAAACCATGTAAAGTTGGATCAAATCATGTTTATCAGGTTGATATCAGCTTTTTCATGTTCATTTAAAGTCTTCTGTGCACACTTAAGGTTAGTCATGGAGTTCCCCAAGGTTGAGTGCTCAAACCTGCTCTGTTTACCAAATATTTGCCTCGTCTAGGTGATATCGAGGAAACAAAAGGACCTAAGATGACCAGGTGGATTAAAGTTATCATTCTTGGACACAAACACCTCAGGGAGAATTTTCAAATGATATAACAGCTTTAAATGGCATCAGCCTGGCATCCAGCACCACTGTAAGGAATCTGGTAGCAGGGCTGTCACGGTAACCACAAAAATAAAATACTCTAGCATTAACAAGCCCACCATGGAGGAGGGTACATCTCCTCACCCCTTCACTGGTCCCTAAACCTGGTGTAAACTTGCTCTTTTAGGAACATTTCAGTATTCCACCAAATGAAAAAGAAAGAGCAGCTAATTTTGATGAGGCAAAATGTAAATTTGCGCCTTGTGAAATGAAGAAACATATGTAAGGTTTCATGATGATGCTGCTGTCCCCTCCAGCTCAAAGGGCAGCAGCTTACGTCGGAGTCAGCCAACAGCTTGGGGTCTGTGCAAGGACACCCCTTGGGGTTTTTGCATGGTCTTACAGGTAGGGGAGAGTGGGGTAAGATGAGCCATTTTTCATATTTCAGATCATTACATCAAGTCAATCATAGTTTTGTCTCTAACTAGTGTATCTGCATATATTTCAAGATGTTGTTCATCCCCGCAAACCAACAGAATGAGTGTAAACATAACTGTCTTGATAATATAGCATGCCAAAAAAAGTAGTCTCCTATGGTCAACTTACCCCGTGTATGGGGTAAGCTGACCACAGGAGCGGGGTAAGTTGAGCTGTATCCCTACTACCGCCCCCACTCTCCACCCAGCCCTACCTCACCTTCTCTCTCCCTAAATAACAGTCACTTCTTCACATTCATATGTATTTTATGCTATTCAACTGGTAAATAAATTGTTATTATTATTGTATATAACTGCTAAAAATCTGTTTTGTTAAAAAAAAAAACATTTTAACACGAGAAAGTCTTTAAGTGATTCAGAACATTCACAGCATTTCAACAATCTGAACTGAAACTCTGATCCTCTCATCAGACTCCTTTACTTTCTCAATTACCACAGAACTACTATGATGACTTTCTTAGTCCTCTAAGCAAAAATGGTGGACTTTTATGTAGGTTTTTGACCTCATGTTGTAGCTCGTAGATAGCACAATTGATGTATAAAACAAATTTAAAATGATCTTTTTTGGTCTGAACACAATTCTGATAAAACTTATAACAGACTAAATTCCCTTTCAAGAGTTAAAAATGTTTTTTCTTTTTTTGGAAATAAATCTCTGACCCCTTCACCCATGTGCTTCTAACCTTCACAGACTCCATGAATTGATGCCCATCTCCTTAATATTTGGTCACATGATCAATTTCTTTGACCATTTCCAAGCAACAGGGGGTGGCTCAACTTACCCTATGGCTCAACTTACCCCACTCTCCCCTTCCTTTAAAATCTTGTTTAGAACATGGTTCTGTTTTCCATGTTGGAGAAACTGGCATTCAAGTCAGTATTTTAAAATTTCACAAGCAATATGAGTTTTAAGGAAAACAAATCAATAAAGGTTTGAGTTGACACTAGAACCTGCAAGTCAAACAATCCACCTCCCTTTTAGATCTACAAAGGCAGTATGACTTTTCTCATGTTCTCTGTGATCCATCTCACCATGTCTGAACAGGGTTTGAATCCTTCCTCTTTTTCCGGTGAACTACCTCTGTGCAAATGCTCCTAATGATGGGAAATAAGGCTCTTCAAGAGAGCTAGAGCCAACTCTACCAACTCCTAAACAGTCTGTAGAGCTCTTAAAGCTTTCAAATGGACTCACCCATGTTTTCTTTTTCTTGCTTCTCCATCACAAAAGGGCGCAGAAGGTCCTGGACTGCTTGGTCCCGTCTTGGTATCTCTTCTAATATACAATCCATTTCAGAAATGGACCCTTCCACTCCGTAGTGTTCAATGATTATGCGAGGCATTTTTTCTCTCACACTCTCACGCTTCTCTTCAGGTACTTTCTCCAAAAACTCCAACATCTTGATGTACTGTTTATGATCCAGCTTCTCCAAGATGGAGGTCAGGGCTTTTTTCCACTCTTTTTCTGAAGTTCTTGCCATGGCTGAATAATGGGAAGATAAGAAAACATCTATGTTGGAGAATTTGTGTTTTGGGACCAAATAAATTGCCTCAAAACCATCAGGTATCCGTCTGAACATCTGAAATGTGCTTTATGGAAGTATTTCAGCTTCTACTCCACAGACAGCTCGATAAACGTAAAGATAGAGCAGCTATCTGACTGAAAATAAACAGAATAGGCCTATAATAGAAGACAGAGGTGGCAGTAATATATTATGTAGACTTAAAAAGGTGAAAGTAACTGGTACACAGACTAGAGGAGGGGAAGAAAGAGCACAGATTTGTTTGGACCTGATCATCTCATGTTTTTCTCTTCATTTAAAACCACAACAATCCTCACACTATGGTGGCCTTGAGGTGCAAAACACAACGGCAAATCAGAAAACACAACACAAACAGAGAAAACAAAATGGCAAATAAGAAAACACCACAACATTAACCATTGTTTTTTTCTTTGTGTTTTCTCTTTTTGTGTTGTCTATCGTGTTTTGCACCTTAGTGCTACTGTTTCCTGGTGGTTTGTGACTCCAGTTTAAACCTTATAAGATAAGATAAGACTTTGGTTGAATAGTCCCACGGGGGGAAAAGATAAAGAAACTTTTTATTATGATTTATTGCACACTGAGGTTTCTGTTGTGGAGTCTGACAGCTCATGCTTTCATTCAGAAAGAGTTTGTCACAAAATATCAGGCACTTTGTTTGCTCTACTGCTTTTATTGCAACTAACAGGAGGATGAGAGGGTCTCCACATGAAAACACATACACAACACTTTTACAGTACACGAATTCCCTCAAAGCAAAACAACAATACAATTGAGGTGAAAATGATCGTGTTTAACAGACTATGTTTTCTAAAGACTGTGCCATAAAATAGCGACTTTGAGATGAAAACAGCAGGCTTCTACTTTCATTCTTTCACAGTGCATTGAAAAAGACGAAAATGAGTCATATTTCACTCTAGGAAAACAGATTTCGCACCGAGCATACTCACCCCCCTCTTCCGGTTCTAGAAGTTTCCGTCGAGGTCCGCTGTCCGAACGCAAATCTTAACTCTCATTGTTTTTCCCGCTCCTTTTGTGACGAAGCTGGAATAATCCAACTTTAGGTGTGTTGAAGCGACTTACCTGCAGTCCCACGTCTTTACAGCGATCCTTAAACCATGTCTGCAGAGATATTTCCTCATCAAATACCTGCTGTTGCAATTTCAATCTTTATTCTCCTGATATCCAGCATATATTGATATATATGTATATGTATTTACACTTATCACCCCTGCAGTGAGTAATGGTTTAACCTGCTCAGCCGCTCCCCCCGAACCTGGACATCGACTTGCGGTAACATCGTTCACACATTGATGTTGTTTTCATACAAAGTGCAGTCAGTGAACACATTTTCTTAACAGACAAGCTATACCTCCCAACATAATGATGGATTGTTTTTGTATTATTTACGGATATTAACACACAACATCCCACAATAGCAAAAACAATATTCCAAACCTTAGATACAGTATAAAAACATCTGCTTCTGCAATATCAGTTCAAAAACAATAAATCTCAGCTGATAATAAATAGAAAATTGAATAATTGTCACACAACTGATTTATTTTGGGTGGATCCAACATACCAAGCGGTTTTATCCCAGGTGGATCACCTTGGAATATATCAGATATGATGTTGATGAAAACATGTGGCCTAATCCTGAAGATCGCAGAGGTTAGATACAGTGATTTTGTGCTTTTTTTTAGTTCCCCCTTTTGAATCTGGGCTTTTTTACAGTTGTTTTTTTATTTTTTTCAGAATGCTCTTGTGTGTTTCATGGGTACTTTGTTCACTGTCAGCAATACTGTAAACCTTTTTCTGTTCTACTTTATTGCAAACAGTATATCTACTGTACCTCCTGGAAAAAAAAACTGATTTGCTTTTTACTGGAATGCTTTTGAATGTGAACATTACATGCGGACATACAGTTCCCAACCAAGAAATTTAGTGTAAAAACGGTGGGTTGCATGTTTTGCCTGCAAATATACCTGTAAAACTGAAACATAAAAGTCTATGCAGTTTTTATAAGAGAAGTAACCAGTATTTTGAACCCTAGTGTACTTTAATTGACTGCATGTACTTTGTGAAGTGAAAACAAGTGTTATTCTTTGACAGAATAATTTCATTTTGAGTCAGATTTCCAGTGTTTTAGTAAAGTAGAGTCGCAAAAGAGCTCCCTCAGAAAAATAATCACTGTTGCGAGCAAAATCCAAGGCCTTCCACTTAACAGCCTACAGGACATTTATCTATCTTGTGCCCTGGACAAAGCTGGGAAATACTCTCAGACTCAGAACATCCCTTGTTCAGATAGTTTGAGCTGCTACCCTCAGGCCGCAGATACCGGTGCCCAGCCCTCAACAAGAACAGGTCTAGGCGGTCGTTTGTACCACAGGTGATTTTACAATTGAATAAACTAAAATAGATTGTGAGCAGCTTTATTTTTTATTTTTAGATACTGGTTCAGTTGGTCTGAGCACAGATACATTATTTAAAGACTATTTATTGAAATACTTTTTTGAATTGACAAAGTACAGTATAGTAGTATTTTTATACTGTCTTTTCTCAGTTGTTTTGTTTTATATAGGACAGTGTTTGGAACTGTGTATGTGCTGTCTTTGTGCATGTTTTTAACTTACTGCAAATGAATTTCCTCACAGGGACAATAAATTCAACCTACCTACATGCCTACCTAAAGTTAGTGTGTGAAGAGAAAGATGTGTTCTATTTTGAAATGAAGAGTTTGTACATATTTAACAAAAATGTGTTTTTAATAAGAAAATTACCCATTTGGCCAATTGTGTTTTGTATGTGTAAGTCTGTGTTAAGAGTTTAGAAAAGGTATCTGAAGTACAGGTAAGTGCTTGTTAGCGAACTATAAACTATGTTAGAAAAAATACACCTTATATCTTTACTCCTTCAAACACTGAAGAAATTAGTGACATTATTACCTACAAGAGCAGAGTGAATCAACTGTCTACAGTGTGAGTTCGTCCCTTTCACACATGAAGTTTGTTTGTGTTTGCCAACTATATTTCACCATTTTTAAGATATTTCTGTAGATCAAATTTAAAGATTCAAAATGAAACATTTTCTTGAAAAGAAGAGGACAAAGTTCTAGTTTTCACACACACACGCTTTATTGCAAAGGTTACCACCGTAATATTTCCGTAACATCAAACAGCTTCAGTTTAATCCAGCAGCGTCAGTAACGGTCTGAACACGTTTGATTTCTGATAAAGACTTTTACTCTGAAGGGTGATTTCCTGTCTGTGAGGCTGTTTCAGCAGAAATTGAAAACATGATTGAAAATGTGATTAAAAATATACAAAATCATAAATAAAAGTGTAAAACTTTGAGATTTTTTCAGTTTAGTTTCCCTGGTGAGTTTTCTTTTCTGTTTCTGATAATAATTTAAATATAGTTCAGTCATAAAGTTACTGCAGGAGGAGATGAAACACTCAGCTGTTGACATGGATAACCCGTGAAAAGGAATGATGCAATAATTCATCCAACAACAACGACAATGACAACAACAACAACAACAGAGACACTTCATGTTTAGACTCCAAAATAAATTACTCAGATGCCTCCTGACTCCCCAACCACATCCCACATGTAAAACACTCTCCAGCTGCTGATTGGTCCACCAAACAGGAAGTTGCATGACACTGTTACAAGGGTAGGATGTGATGTCCAGCTGCTGGTGCCGTCAAGGGTCAGGGGTCACGGCCGAAGCTGCCTATGTGACCATGTACTCCTGCCGTTTGTTGAGTCGCACCTGGCAGAGGGACACAGCGCCCACCGCCACGTAGACGGCGGCGGCGATGAAGCAGTTGATGCCGACCTGGTTGTACAGACTGTAGATGTTCTGAGGAGGATTTTTACTGCAGAGAGGAAGAAGAAGAGACGAGTAAAAACTGAGAGGAAAAGGCTGAAATCAGATCATTTTACGCCACATTTTTACTTATGTCTGAATTCTTCATCAGGTTTCATCCATCGCTCACTTACTGAGTAACTAATAAATAAACATCTCAGAGGTCGTGCAAATGTTTCTCAGGATTTATCGTAACGTCTCTTTCCTTTACATCCCTCTGAGAGCTCTGAACATTTTTACAGTGGTGCTGATAGTTTTAGATTTTTTGAAAATATATTTAAAACTTTAAAGCTAAGTCACTACAGTGACAGAGTACATGATATAAATAAGAAAACAAATGCATCAGTCCATTTACTGGATTAAAAAATGACCAAAACAATGAAAACACAGATTTTCAAAAGAAGCGTCAAAGAGAAATCAAACTCATTATTAATGGGTTCACAATGACTCACTCTCCACGAATGTCCTCTTCAGTGAATGGGACGTCCTCAATCAATACTGCAGACTTGGCGCTGAAGAAGATCCCCAGCATCGCCTGCAAAAAAAAAAAAAAGGGTTAACATGAGGCTCAGGGACACAGAGGAGGACAGGGGAGGCTGAACGATCAATAATTTGTCAATTACACTTAATTTCATTGTACATATTCTACAGGAGAGTTGCCGAGAGTCACTGTGATGATGCTCGACTAAAACAGCCTATCCTCTGGGTTAGGCCTGCACAATATATCGTTTGAGCATCGTCATCACGATGTACGTGTGCGCGATAGTCACATTGCAGTACCTGGGATGTCAGAGGTCTATGAACTCATCTAATTTCAAGGGTAGCTGACTGAGACACACTGCATGTGACTCTGAATGTGCTGTGCAGCGACCCACCAATCACACTCGTTCTTTACTCAGTTGTCAATCAGACTACCCTGCCAGCCATCAATCAAAATCAGAGAGGAGGAAACCACGCCCCTGCACATTGAGTGAGTCGCTGTCGGTGTTGTGCTGAGAAACGCATACCTGCCGAGAATTGCTTTGGGAACATTACTCATCACTGTTAAGCACCACAAATACGAACTGTCTGGGTTTTAAACTGGACCACTCTATTAAAAGCAGTGCGTGTTTTGCGAGGTGCATGCAATTCTCGGAGGACGTGTTTCTCGGCACAACATCGGTAACAACAACAACGATTGCAAAATGAGCAATGAACAAGAAAAAATGCCGAAAATGAAGACTTGGTGGCAAAAAGAAAAGCAACGTCATTTATCTGGAATTATTTCGGTTACAAGAAGGATGATGTCGACCAAAACACATGTTCTGTGTCGGCAGTGCTGTTCATCCGTTGCTATAATAACATCCCAGCACAAAAAAAAAGCTAAAAATATCTCTAAGACAGACAGAAGCCATTCTACTAACATTCACAAAAAGAGGTAAGATCAGTGGAGGTTAACTGTCCTCAAGATTTCAGCATTAAGTGCTACTCAGGTCATCTGGTGAAAATTCCTTAATCTTTTAATATCGCAATGTTTGTATTTTCCAATATCGTGCAGCCTTACTCTGGGTGAACTATGCAATCTCCGTATGCCTATAGGCTGTATCAAGTGTCATTTATAGAAAACATGAACCCCCTAATAACTTTTAAAAATGGAGCTGCACAGAAAAAGGAGGATTTAAGCACAAACCGGTCTTACAGTAACTACATGTCAACATCGTGAACAGGGGTGAGAAAAATTCTGTGTAATAAATTTCTTAAGTTTGTCCACAGCTCCATAAGGAGGTGGGATTTATGATCTATACTGCAGCCCGTCACCAGAGGGTGCTGTTCTCGGAGTGGCTTCACCCAACGAGGAAGCAGATGGCGTCCATTCTATAAACAGTCTATGGGACTGACTCATTTAAGAGGAAGCCTCTAGTGGACACTGAAGGAGTTGCAGGACTACTACGTTAGTAAAATTTCTATCACCTCAAGTATCCACTTGAATTAAAAAATACAAAACCATTAGTGTTAGATATTTTAAGAAGTTTAAGTGCCATGATATTCTTAAATCTAAATACTTTTCTCTGTTGTAATTAAAAGGTTTATTTTTCGGACTGTTGGTGGAATTTCTGACATTTCCTCTTTTTAACCATCACACGAGGACAGTAAAATCCCATGACATGATTCACTTTTGAGTTCCTGAATTGACTGTTTCCACATGTTGTGATATTTGCTTCTTAAATATCTGATTCTGGGTTAAAAAGGGTTTAATACTAACAGCTACAGGAAACTAAATCTAACGTTGCTTCACACCGAGGATGTCAGTTTTCACTCTATCAGCGTTTACTTGACTTAAAACAAACAGGTTTTAGACGGATCCTCAGCCTTGGCTCAAAAGGAACAGATGTAAAACGGCTTTATTGATCAAACCGGTTCAGTATTGATTATTAGAGCTTTGACCTCATCTACAAGAGGCTGTGTTTGGCCTGCCTGATCACCGTCTATTTACTGGAATAGATGTCAACGGTTGATTGTCGACATATTCTCAGTGCGTTAACGTTCACCAGAATTAATAAATACAAATAAAGCAATAAGATTATTCAAATATACACTACGCCACCATATCGACTCTCTAACTATCAATATTATTCCAGGAAATAGCCTGCACCCTGATCCACAGCTCTGTGTGTCTTACCAGCATTATGACCCCCCAGATGCTGATCACGATCCCGCACGCGGCCATCTTCGGCCCGCAGAACAGGAGCGACGGCATAACTTCTGATCGGTGTGATCGATTACACGGTCAATTCTGATTTTGAGTCAATAAAACGAGAAACGATCCATCGAAGAACGACCGAGCCCCGCAGTCAGCTGATCCTCATCACTCGGCTCTACTCGGGGACACTCGGGAGCTATCGTGAGCTCCGGCGCAGAGACCAATGAGAGTCTTCTGTGTCACACGCCCCGCCCCCTCTCTGGAGCTGACCAATGGTTGTTGAAGTTCCAAAGTAGCGCAACATTTCCTTTATGCCTCCATCCCCTGTTGTCTAATTTCAATATTAGATTCCGGATATTTATCTTTTTTAAGTTTATCTCACTTTATTGGAAAGTTTCGATCAGATTAATATCAAAAGTATTCGCCTCTTAGAAACACGCTCGCGCTCTCTATGGAAGCCCGCTAACGGCACAGAGCTAGCTAACGTCGCAGCAGCTAACTGTAGTTAGCTGTTAGCTTTGTGTGTTCGTGTCTTTGTTTTGATCGGAAAAAAACAGGTAAAAAGATCAAAAGTCTCAGGTGTTCACCGAGATGACGTCAGCCTCTGCAAAGGTAAGTCACCTGGAAACACGAGACCGACCCACGAGACACCGAAAAGTGTGAATATAACCGAAACTGTCATGAGAAAGACAGGAGGAGACACAGCTGTGCACAAAACCCGGTTTAAAAAAATATCGTTTTAAGTTTATTTTCATTTTATAAACACAAAATTGAAGAAAACTGATTGAAAGTTTATTATTTTCTATCAAGACACTCTTAATGATAATTCGGCTCATGGTTAGTGTGTCAAACAAATTATTTTAATAAATAAAAAACAGGTCTGACAGTGGAGGACCATCACTAATGTCAGGTAGAAATGCACCTAAGCTCATTTAGATAATCTCAGAGTCGAGAAGAAGAACTGTATTGATTCCGAGGGGACATTCAGATTCAAACACGCTCTTTGTAAAAATACAAGAGTAACTTCACCGTTTTTTCCTCTTCATACTGTGTTGAACCAGGTCCTGTACCAAAACAAATATAGGGGAGAGTGGGGTAAGATGAGCCATTTTTATTATTTCGGATCACTACATCAAGACAATCATAGTTTTGTCTCTAACTAGTGTATCTGCATATATTTCAAGATGTTGTTTAATTCTGCAAACCAACAGAATGAGTGTAAACATAACTGTCTTGATAATATAGCATGACAAAAAACTGGTCTCCTATGGTCAACTTACCCTGTGTATGGGGTAAGTTGACCATAAGAGCGGGGTAAGTTGAGCCGTATCCCTACATACCTACTACCTCTCCCTTAATAACAGTCACTTCTTCACATTCATGTGTATTTTTATCTATTACACGCTATTCAACTGGTACAACAATTATTTTTATTATTATTGCATATAACTGCTAATGTCCTCTGAGCTAAAATGGTGGACTTTTATGTTAGGTTTCTGACCTCATGTTGTAGCTCATAGATACCACAATTGATGTATATAAAAATTTAAAATGATCTTTTTTGGTCTGAACACAATTCTGATAAAACTTATGACAGACTAAATTCATTTTCAAGAGTGAATTTATTTATAAATATTTGGTCACATGATCAATTTCTTTGACCGTTTCCAAGAGAAAGGGGGTGGCTCAACTTACCCCACTCTCCCCCACTCAGGGTTCTCTGATCCAGACTGAATTATGCAGAGAGACAGCAGATTTTCTCAAACAGAGTTCAAAGTGATGTAGACTCGGTCAGGGAAGCCTAGGTATTGGGGTTCTGGATCTGGATCTGTCCTAATATGATCTAGATGTCAAAGATGAGCAATTTTTCTATTTTGCACTTTCACAAATAAAATAAAAGATTCACAAATCTAAAACTTCAGTGAGAAGAGTCTGTAGATTCTTGTCAATAGTATGGTCCAGACTTGAACAGTCTTGGTATAGTGGTTTTGGATCAGGAGCTGGTCCAATGTGGTCTGGAGGTTGCCTTTTTTGCACGTGCAGTATCTTATTTTAATTTGACATCTCTATCTTCCTTTATTTCACCACTAAACCAAACCTGCACACCGTTCTCTGCTCTGCAGGTGGGAGAGATTTTCTCTGCAGCCGGAGCTGCTTTCACCAAGCTGGGAGAGCTGACCATGCAGCTGCACCCGGTGTCCGACTCCAGCCCTGCAGGGTGAGACACACAAGTGACATGAGTTGCATTTGCTGTTTGGAAATAAGTGCTCAGCAGAGACGGCCGATAACAAACACAGATGATTAGATAAGTCACTGTACTGACTACCTTAATGAAAGACAAGAAAGGTAAATTTCACAAGTATCCTTACTCTGCCTGAAGTTCTAATAAACTCCCTCAGCTTTGGGAGGACCAGGAAACCATCTTCTGTTATTATAGATACACACATTAGTTATCAGGTTCATCAGGTGGACAGAGCTCAGACTGTTGTATGGCAACTATCCAAAACAACTTAGTCGCAGAGAGGCTGAGTAGGGGAAAATGGTGCGTTGCCTGACGCGTTGGCTGTATAAACTTCAAAAAACAGGCTGTATCGCCATTTGTAGTTTTATTAACGCAAAAGGACGAAGCACTTACATGAAGCAGGAAAGGGCAGTCATTCAAAATCAGGCGAAACGTTAGCGAAAAAGCGGTCAGCAAAAAGTAGGACTTCCCCAGGTGAACAGCTGACTTCACTACTACCGGTGCTGACGTACTACCTCCCCACACCACGTGACTCTCATCCCCGTATATAACCACACAAGACACAATACTATAAAAGATCATGGCTACCACAAAGAACTGGCATCTACAACTGTGTTTTTGTGTCCTCAGAGCCAAGTGGACGGAGACGGAGATCGAGATGCTGCGTTTGGCGGTTCGTCGGTTTGGAGATGACCTGAACAACATCAGCACGGTGATCAAGGAGAGAACTGTGTACGTCTGAGTCTCACCTCTCATGTTCAGATCTAAGAGGGTTTTAGAGGAGATACAAACATATCTACAGCCAACTCTTACTCTGAGTAACTTACTGTTAACAGTGAAACTGGGACTCACCAAAAACAGATGAACAGTTATCCACAGTAACAGTTCTGTTTAACTAACAGTAACACCTAGACTCACCTGAACAGCTGAACAGTAAGTCAGAGTCAGGCCTCTCGTCTATTCAAGTTAAGTTTGACAGTAAGAAACTGAGACAAAAGAACATTTAGAGTGAGGCCTCTGTGTAGAGCACTGTTTACTGTGAAACTGAGACTACTCAGAATCACTGTGATCCTTGTGTGTTTACTGCAGCGCTCAGATCAAGAGCACAGTGAAGAGGAAGTTGTATGAGGACAGCAGGGTCCCCATTTCCTCTGAGTCCCCGAAGAAGACCGTCAAGAAAACAGCAGTCTCCATGACGACAGCCCCACCTCCAACAGCCCCTGCCATGATCACTGTTCCAAGCTCACAGGTTGTCGTGGCGACAGGCATGCAGAACAGCCCTTCTTTGGCCCCACCCATCAAAAAACAGAAGACGGCGGATGTGACGCTGAGCGCACTGAATGACTCGGATGTGAACAGCGACCTGGTGGACATCGAGGGACTCGGAGATGGATCGAGTAACAAGAAGCTCAACTTTGACCAAGGTCCGTGAGTCACTGTGATCATCCATGAGAGTCACTTTAAAAATCCTAAACAGCATTAAAATTCTCACTCTCTGTTTACTCAAATACTAAAATTTACTCAAATAAGTATAATGAAAAAAATCAAAGTATAGTATGATAAAAATTTCAAAGTTAAGTGTGATAAAAAATCTAAGGAAAGTATGATAAAAATGTAGAAGTATAGTATGATAAAGATGTCATAGTATTGTATGATGAAAAATTATAGTTAGGTATGATAAAATACCATAGTATAGTATTATAAAAATGTCATAGTATAGTATGATTAAAAACAATAGTACGATAAAAAAAATTAAAGTTAGGTATGATAAAAACCATAGTATAGTAGGATAAAAATGTCAAAGTATATGATGATACAGATGTCACAGTATCTTGTGACAAAAAAAATCATAGTATAGTATGATAAAACTGTAATAGTATAGAATGTAGACAATGTCAAAGTATAGTATGATAAAAAACAATTTTAGTTAGGTATGATAAAAAAACATAGTATAGTGTTATAAAAATGTCAGTATAGAATAATTAAAAAAACATAGTAAGGTATGGTAAAAAACATAGTATAGTATGATAAAAAACCATAGTATAGTTTGATGAAAAATGTCATAGTTAGGTATTATAAAAACATAGTGTAGTTTGATAAAATATGTCATAGTATAGTATGATAAAAAAATCATAGTTAGGTTTAATAAAAAATCATTGTATTGTATGATAAAAAAAAATTATAGTTAGGTTTAATAAAAAATCATTGTATTGTATGATAAAAAATCTCATAGTATGGTATGATTTTATATATATATATATATATATATATATATTGTTAAGTATGAAAAAAACATTGTCATATGTTAATAATAATTGCCAGTCATTTTTTTACGAAAATGAGTTTTTGGCTTAAATCATCCCTTGTTAATGCTGGCCATCTCTGGTAAAATGGTGAATCATATTGTTTTTTTTACACTGTATACATAATGGGACCATGGCTGTGTTAGATTATGTGCACTAATGGGAAGAGGATATTTCTGTGTTCTAGAGTTGAATAAGCTGATAGTTTGCATTGTGTCTGATGTTGGAGGAGGCTGCAGCATCTTCAGCACTCCTACCGTTCTGAGTTTAACCTCCATCTTAATCTTTTTCCTCTTGAATCCTCAGCCACTATCTGACTCTAATTTATTTCCCTTTTGTTTCCTCAGAGAGTCTCAACCTGGACTCCAGCCTCATCATGAACTCCAGTGACCTCCCCCTGCTGTCCCGCTGACCTTTGACCTCACAGCCTATTCATGAAGAAGCATGACGTCTCAGAAAACCTGAAAAACTTTTTATTTTAGATTTTATTTCTCTTTTTTATGTTTCCAGATCTTCACCTGTCAATATTTAAATAACAAAGGTTTTTTTTGCCTTTTAAGTTTTAATGAAGAATTCAAAATTTAAAAAGCTTCAAATAAAACTGATAAAAACATGTAATTTCACTTTAATTTGTTTTAAAGAATTGTTAGCTTCAGGTCAAGTTTGTTCTTCTTTGTGAGGCGGTCTCATGTTTCAGATCTGCTGATTTACAATCAGACTAAAAGGACCTGAACTCTGTGTTTCTGTCGTCTTTAAGTGACGTGGAGCTGCAGATCAGCTGTAAAGAGAGAAAACACATGAAAACATTTCCCCCAGAATTCTACGACATTTTCATATCTGCTGTAACTTTCAACAAAGAGTCTCGTTTTAAGACTCAAAATGACTCAAAAGATTGGGAATCTGTAAAAGAAAATTTTGATTTGTATTTCTGTATGTTTGTAAAGACTGTAGTTTCCTAGAACAGCTGCTCTGGAGTTTTTTATCTAACAAACAGGAGAAAAAACGATTTTCTTGGAGCTCTGTGACTCAGAGAAGGAAGATAAATCAGACTGTGATCGAAGTAGGAGGTACATATGATGTTAGTCAGAGTCTCGATTGTCAGACTACAGTTTTCTGAAAGTTTTTGGACATGAAAGTAAAAATAAAATCAGAGTTTTGATTGGAACATTTTGTGGATCAGTGAGCTTTGTAAAAATAATTTGGATCATGTGAAGTAAAAAGACTTTAAACAGTGTGATTCGTCTCTTTTTTGTTTGTTAGTTTGATTTTACATGTTCTGCTTTGGGTGTCATTAAACCTGTTCACCAGTCTGAGCAGTCTGTGTGGTCCTCTGCTGCCCCCCTCTGACACAAAGAGAAAACAACAAATGACAGGTTTCACTCTGATACCGTTTTACTCAATGGAAAAATTTAAAAATCTTAATATGTATGTGGCCATGAATGTATGAAATCAAAAAATTATAAAATTATAAAAATTAACATAAAGTATAAAAAACTACAGTTAGGAATAAAAACAAATATCACAGGACAGTATGGAAAGAGTGTCATAGTATAGTATGATTAAAAAAGTCAAGGTATAGTATGATAAAACAAAGTACAATATGATATGATCACAGTATAGTGTGATGAAAACTACATAGTATAGTATGATAAAAATGTCATAGTTTAGTATGTTAAAAAATTTCATAGTATAGTGCACTTAAAGAAATATATTTTAGTATGAAAAAAAATCGATTTTTTGTATGAAAAAAAAATCATTTTTTTAAAGAAAAAATGACAGTATAGTATGATAAAAATGTTATATTTTTGTGTGAAATTTTTAAAAATATTTTAGTATCAAAATACATGTCAGCATTGTATGATAAAAATTTCATTTTTAAGTGTGTGAATATGTTACAGTATAATATGATAATTGCCATAGTATAGCATGTTAAAAAAATTCATATTTAAGTATAAAAAAATGCATTCTTTTTTATGATAAAAATGTCCTATTATAGTATGTAAAAAAATCTCATATTTTTGTATGATATAAAATTCAAATTTAAGTATAAAAATTTTTTATAGTATAGCATGATAAAAATTTAAAATTTTGTGCGAAAAAAAATCATATCACAGTATGAAAATACATGTCATAGAATAATATGATGGAAATGTCATAGTATAGTATGAAAAAAAAATCATATTTAAGTGTGAAAAAATATTTTAGTATGAAAAAATGTTATAGAATAGTATGATACAATGTCATAGTAAAGTATGTTTAAGAAATTCATATTTTAGCATGAAAATTCATGTCATACTATAGTATGACAAAAATGTTATAGTATAGTGTGTTAAAAATGTCATGGTGTGGTATGGTAAATATTTCATATTTTAGTATGAGATAAAATTTCATAGTAGTCAAAATTATTATCTTGTGGTATCTAATTATCATTTTATTATGAGTTTTTTCATATATGTGGCCATGAATGTTTAAAATTCAATAATAAAACAAAAAAGTTCTGATTAGAATTTTTGGATCATTCATTTGACAGAAAAGTCTGACTACTTTATAAAATATCTCTTGTCTTTATATGTCAAACTAAAGAAAAACTTCATTAAAAGGTGTGAAAACATGGGAGAAAATACAAAACAAAACAAGAAACTTCAGATCACAGAGAAACCAAAGACATTGTTGTTCTGATATGATACAGATTCTTTTAATGAGTTTTCATATACAATATAATATATTTATAGTGTGTAGTTGAATTGATTCACTGAAAACTAAAAAGTCATTCTGCATCTTTTTACAGCCATCAGAAGGGAATGAACACTCGAATATAGACTTTTTATTTTACACTGTCATAAAAATACATTATCTCATTTGTCTTATGTCGAGAGTTTGTCCAAAACAAAAGAAGAAAACTATTTACAATCTGAAAATACTTGTGTGAATGTTTGTGTAGATGTGCTTTTCATTCCCTTTATTAGCTCAGGTTAAACTCTAGCAGCCCTTTTTAAGTAAGAAGTCACTCTGGAATAACTTTCAGCATTTTTCAGCACTTTTTAACCCAAATTAAATCTACCAAACTGACTGAATTCAGTACAGGAAAATGGAAGTTTTCACTTTAAAATTTGAGGCATAGAGTGATTAAATTCTCAACAACATACATTAGGTTTTAAACTTGAAGAACCTGAATTTACGAATCAGAAATGAACAGACTTGAAACAAGTTTGGTTACATATCTGGAAGTGCAACATAAGCATGTTATTTAACTGGCTATCTTAGATTAGCTCACAAATTTGAAACCCCCTTATAAAGTGAATTTTTTCAATTTGTATATATATAAAAAAAAAAATACAGCCAAAAATCAGGGGAAAATTTCTGACCTCAGGTAGCTAGGAAGGACATGTTTGTTGTATTTCATTTTCATAGGAGTTCAATATTTAGACAGGAATCCAAACAATAACTATTCAAATACATTTTACAGATCTTCTGAAGCAATCTGTAGTTAAAAAAAAAAGTTACTTTTTGGGATAAAAAATGTTTTGAAATAGTATTTTGGGGACAGAAAACGTTAACACTGAAATTACCTACAATTGCAAGAAAAAAAAAACGGAATTACACACGTACTTTGGCATCTTTTTTTTTTTACACAAATTTAGGCAAAAACTACAATCCAAAGTCAGAGTTTTTTCTATTTTCTTGAAAATTCCCTCCATTTCCTGTTACCGTTAGATTGAACTGAACGCAGGTAGGTGGAGAAATCTATAAAACCTTTTAAAAATGTGCATTTTTCTGAAGCTCTAATCAGAACTAAAAGTGTGATTTTAGAGGAACTACAGGTCCCAGGGAGGGTCTGTGTCAGTGCTGAGAAACCTGAGCGTTTTTCCAGAGTGAACCTTCGCTCTAATACTGAAAAACTTTGACTGAATCCTCGCTACATGTTCAAACTTCTGTCTCGTCACGACAAACAGAAAAGCACAAAGAGAAAATCCTTCTACCTTCACATCGACAAAAACAAAAGTCCAAAACCTTTTCAAGGACTAATTCAAGGATCTTTGTACACGTGAAAAAATAAAAGTTCGTATAAAGCTAATGTAAGAATGTTTGACTTGAAAAAAAAAAGAAACGTGTTAATGAAGAAAAGTAAAAAAGCAAAAATCCTGAAAACAAAATATTTGAAGGTTAAAAGTGCTGAATTAGAATATGTGTCAAAAAAACAAACAAACAAAAAAAAATTCTACCAAAAATAAGATTAAGATCGTAATATTCCAGCGTGATCGAAGGCCATCCTGTCATTTTATAAACCTGATCATAAATTGGTTAGCAGTGTTGTCACTACAGCAAAATTTTGTTTAAATGTTCTGATTTATATAAATTTGTCTAAAAACTGTTTATAGATTTTCAGAAAGTGTGTTGCTGTTTTTCAAGGTCCAAACTAAAGGGTTCATTTTTAAAAAATTAAACAAATATATAGTTCATGACCTATTCAGAAAGAAAAATCTGGAAATTTAAGTATTTCGGGAGCTTCAAGTTAAAAAACTGTAATTTTTTTTCTTTTTCAAAAATGTTGAATCGCCTCAACAACATATTTTTTTTAAGATGAATTTTCTGTCAGGTAGTTGATTTGAGCAGTTTGCATAAAATGTCATTAAAAAAACAGTTTCAGCTGTTTTCATAGTTAAAGTT
Source organism: Xyrichtys novacula (assembly GCA_962446985.1). Taxonomy (NCBI): domain Eukaryota; kingdom Metazoa; phylum Chordata; class Actinopteri; order Labriformes; family Labridae; genus Xyrichtys; species Xyrichtys novacula. Next base: position 12,367,603 of record OY660872.1, read on the forward strand.
TTATAGTGTACTCAATACAGAGCTTGTAAATAATCTTTAAGTATCATATTTGAACTGCTAGCCTTTACCAAGTTATGGGCGGCTCTATAACTTCCATGAACACCAGGATACTGATACTGTAAACAAACCTGTACACAGTGTCAAACTATGACAGGATTCGGGAGGAAACTCTGCGATCACGCTGGAAACACGTTCAATCAAAGTAAAGAACATGCAGATTAATGTGCCGACGCACTTTTGGAAATTTGCTGCAACAATTAAAGACGTACAAAAGCAGAAACACCAGTAAAGACGAGGAAATCACGTTAATGGAAACCTTCTGATGTAGCTGTCGTCCAATTTCTCCGACAAACTTTTGCATTTTGATAAAGAATTTTTTTGGCTTACAAACATTCGTTGAAGCAGAAAATCGTGCAAACTTTTGCAAGTTCACATCACATTAAGATCCAGCTACATAAAAGCGTTTCTCTTCATTTGAACAGTTTGTGATGCGAGAGTGCAAAGTTCAAAATAAGAAGCAGAAACAGTCGTAAAGCTACAGTTCGTACAGGTGTGAGGGTTTGGCAGCGTGACGTTACCGCCGAGGAAAGTCGATCCTGTTTCTCAGAAGTTCAAAATCTTCAACTTATCCATTATTACTCTAAATATTGTTTTACAGACTCATACATTTTCTCACTAAATATCATTTGGAATCTCATCAACATTTTCTTTTTGAATATTTTTTAAATTTTTGCTTCATGTAAGAAGAGAAGGTAGCGAGGAATCAAGACTTATTGTCATATTTTGTACAAATTCCTCTTCAGATTTAAAAAAAAAATCTTTAATATCATTAAAATGTTAATTAGCCTGCTTACATATGACAGAGTTGTATAAAAAAAGTTTCTATATTCATCCGCCTCATGGAAATACTGAAAATATGATAGCAAACCAAGGACAGGTGTTGATGTTTACTTCGTCCGGAAGCTGACATTTCAAATCCGTTTATAACAGACAGTTCTAAAAACCACAAAAATTAAAAGTCTGAAAAAATATATTAAATTTGGGTGATTTTATACAACTAAGTGGAAGCGTCATTCCAATTAGAATGAATTAGGAATATAAATGAAGAACTTTGTGATTAAAGTCTGAATATAACTAAAATAAAGTCGCTATGATACAAAAATAGATATTTTTAAAGAATAAAGTTGCTGCGTTATGAGAAGTTGTCTTGATGAGAGATAAGTCGTAGATTAAGTTGTTATTTTATGAGAAATAATGACGTTATGTCATGAGAATAAAGTTTATTTAGTCCAAGAATAAAGAGGTGATTTTGGTCAACAGTTAGCCTATATGTTAGCAGCAACTATAGCTACGTAGTCGACCTCGTGTAACCATTTTTTCTACTCAAAAGTGATGAATCCCTTCAGGTCAGGGAGTCTTTCTCAAGGTTAGAAGTTGTGCTAAAATGCTGAAAGATCGAGTCTTTTCTTTTTCGTAAAATCTAAAATTCCTTGTTTTGGTACAGATAGATAGCTACTTTCCTCAGCTCATCTACAGGTTAACTGAGAACTCCTGACAACCTTATTCTCATTACAATTTAGCGTCTTTCTCATGGTGCAGTTTTTCTTCCACTGTTGGAGATTTTGGCGACTTTCTTTGAAACAGGATAGACTCACAGAAACGGAAGCACGTCGAGGAATAAAGCAAGAAAAACAGAGAAAGCAGCAAACATTGACAGCGGTTCTTATGATTGTGTAACAGGAAAAAATAGATTAAATATGTGGAACTAGAACTGTGCAAAGTGGCGACAAAATAATGAATCCGTCACCTCAGGAGTTTGGAAAGATTTTGGACAGTGAGCGGCGTTTGTGCGGCGACACACTCACTCGTCAGATTTACTGTCATTTTTTAAAAGAGGGAGTGGTGAAGACACTTCTAGAAAAACAGCTTATAGAGACTTTATGTACAAACATATCTCACAGGTGTCAGGTGTGATAGAAGAACAGGAACTTCCTGTTCTGATGTGGCGAGAAAACAGCCCGAACGCCGCTCTTCTGAAACATGACAACATGTTTAGGCACAATGATGAGTGAAATACAAAACTGTACAATACTGTGCAAGTGCAAAAAGTTGGAAGCAGAACTGCAGCCCATTTTGGTAAACCACGCCCACACATTATTACCCTGACCTTTGACCTCTCATGGGTTGCCTACAAACATCTGGAACTTCATGAAATCGTTTTGTGCTAAACTGTCGAAAAGATTTAAACAAATAAAGTTCGTATACGCAAACTGGGACTGACGCTGGGAGGACAATGACGAACATGGAGCCTTTAAGAGGACACGAGCTAATCCGCGCAAGATACTTATCATCATTGGTTAAGTATTTCTGGATAAAGCAGGATAGTTTCTTGACAGCCTCGAATGGTTTAATGAGAGCGAGATTGTGGTGACTGAAAGATCATTCTGGATCGTGCTGGATAGTCAAATATGAGTATTGCCAGTTCTTGTGCGCTCCAGATACTTTGTGATGATCTAACAATGGATCTGGTCACCGGAAAGAGTCCTGTGAACACCAGATAATTTCTTAGAGCCCAAAACGGGTTAAGTGAACAAGATCGTATCTTGCAAATGGAAAAAAAGTGGCCGACAGCTATCCAAGACAGTTTGCCTTGGATAGCTTCCGGTGGGTGTCAAAAAACTTCTTCTTTTACGACAAGATTTACTACAACTTTAAGTGCAAGATTATGCTAGCGACGGATTGTTCCACATAATTGCCAGATAGAATCTAGTAAGATCCAGGTCATTTCTAGGAACAAAAAATTGGTTGAGTGATAGTATCCAAGTATCAGGGTCGTAGGGACTCGTATGTGAGCCCTACATAGTTGAATCTGGTTTCTTGAGCAGATTAGTATTTTTGTGCGCTAGATTATATCTACCGAGTACAAGATTAACTAAGTGCCAGACTGTGCTCCTTAAGTACCAGGTAGATTCTTTTAAGACCAGAAAGTCCAGATCATAGACTGTATATAGAATGGATGCCGTCTGCCTCCTCGCTGGGTGAAGCCACCGTGAGAACAGCACCCTCTGGTGACGGGCTGCAGTATAGGTCATAAACCCCGCCTCCTCCAGCAATCCCTATGGAGCTGTGGATGAACTTTAGAAATTATTTACACAGAATATAAATGTTTCTTCCCCTGGTTGTGATGTTGACATGTAGTTGCTGTAAGACTGGTTTGTGTTCCAAGTCCTCTTTTTTAGGGGGTTCATGTTTTCTATGATTGACACTTGATACAGCCTATGGGCGTACAAAGATTGCGTAACTCACCCGGGGGATAAGCTGTTAGAGCCGAGATTCAGCACAGCAATTTTCCTGCCGAAAGCGTACAACGCAACTGCACAGGTGGTGGTTCCAGGAAGCGGAGAAAACCCCGGGAGCAATTCGGCTTCAAATTCGTATAATGACAGAAGGCGGAGCCAAGTCATCCGTAGTATATACAGTCTATGGTCCAGATACTTGGTCATGACCTCTTAACGGCTCCATGAATATTAAAACCAAACCGCTGGAACATTCGCCGGACTAACTGGGGCAAGGCAAAATGGTGACCATTCTTATGAAATACGATATGGAATATTTACATCAATAAATTCCAACAAAAAACAGATCATGTCCCACTATTGCCGAGTCCTTGGATTATCACTGAGTGCTTCTTTGAAACTTGAAGAAACAAATTCGGAGACGTTAAGTTCTCCGAGGCTTTCTGCCATTTTAGGAACAAGCTTCGTGAACTTCTGCGGAGATAAATCAAAAGGCCCCTGAAGAACACTGTGTCTGATTTCAAGTAGAAAAGATTGAAGTCGCTCAGAGGAAACAAACAGGAAAGCTAAAAAATAAAAATGAAGGTAAAGTGAACGTTGAAGAGGGAAGAGCGCGGTCACTTCCTGCAGATTCAATATGTACAATCAAACCCAGCAGGCTGAAGAGAACTGAGCACGTATCAGCTGCTCTGAATGTCGATATTCACATATAGATACATTATTAACAAATACACTTCAGTACTTCAACTGACCCGAGGTCAGTTTTTTAAACCAGTCACTGAACCAGGGAGAAAACCCAGCATCTTACAGAGGAACCAAAGTCTAACAACCTGGAGACAAAGAACTGAAACCTGTGAGTCTTCAGTCAGGTGGACTCGGATTAAACACAAACATCTTAACCTCACTGTCTGAAACGCTGTTCGGTGGATAAATATTATGCTTGTCACCAGCTGTACTTACTGCCTGGTTGAGCCTTGTGCAGAGCTCGAACGGTTTTAACTTTGGACAGGGATCTTTTTTTTCATGGCATATTTGGGTTTCTGAACAGAAGATGACACTTCATCATCTCCAGAAGACGTTTTGAGTATTTCCTGAAATGTGATGGTGGAGATATGATGCACAACAAGCGCATAACCCTGGTTTACTGATATGAACAAGTGCTAGTGGAGTCTGGATGATTCTCCACAGATCCATCAAACATGACTCCTTCCTCATAGAAAGATCAATAAACTTGGATCACTGATATCCAACAACTCCGGCAGAGTATTTCCACAAGTCTCTCTGTTTGGTTTAGATCCTGTACGGCCACCTGGATCATGTTCCTGAAGTGCTTCGACTCCTTTAGAAAGAAGATTCTGGCTTCAAACATGTAGAAATGTCTTGATTATAACTCAAGACCATATTCAAACTTCTCAAGAACCGGGAATAGTTGATTAGAGATGAACTGGAACTTCATGACGGCCTCAAGACCTGATTCAGTCCAGGAAGCAGCAAAGTGAATGTATCCCATTGTCCTCCTGTGATGTCCGCAGAGTTATTCGTCACGTGAGGATTTCAGGCGAGGATTGAGACGGCTCTTAGCCTGGAATGAGTATTCGGTGAGCCGCCATGTGCTTTCCTTTTGTATCCTTCTATACTTCATCTGCACATCTTGCATAACTGTTAGTCTTGAAGAGTCCTCGATCTCTAAGACACGTTTCGATAAAGGGAGCAGTTCCTCTTGCTTGTCAGTTTTTCATAATTCCACAAAAACCTGTCTCCAAAAGTCTGAACCATCCTCTCGTCTAGCCACACAACCAGTGTGTCCTTTCTCGATTTAAAAGTGACCCTGCGACGATGATGATGGAGTATCTTCTGTAAACCTTTCCTTGGATTTATACCACAAGCTTTAAGTCATAGGACGAACCTAAACCTCCAAAACCGCGCCCACTCTTGGGGGCAGGGCCATAAATTCAACAGGGGGAATTCGCAAGTCTTGCATGGATGGAGCATTGAATGAGCAACTTCGGGAGGATTTTCAGTCTGGAAAATAAATGTCCAGGAATCCAAAGCAGAAACTTTCCAGAACAACAAACCAACTTAAACCTGTCAGGACTTCTGTTTCCATCGACCACAGGAAGTGACGGGACTTAACAGTGACACTCACAGAAAACTGGAACAGAAACAAGCTGATATGGGAGTCCATGTTCCTCTGGGGTTTTGGAGCTGTACGCTGCTGGTCCGTGAGCATCCACAGCAAACAGGGTCACAAAAGTGAGGAAGGTTTAATGTCCGGGGTGTTGGTGGGAAGTGAACGGCGTGAAGGAGGGAGGCGGGGAGAGTGACAGGGGGCTGGACTGAGGACTGATGCCCCCTGCAGGAGGAGAGCCGGCTGACGTCTGTGAGACACTGAGAGGAGAGAGGCAGAGACGGAGTTTCATTCAGGGTCTTCCTGAGTGATTAGATACTAAAATGACCAACATATGTTCAAAGTCATCCTCACCTGACTGTGTAGCTGCTGCGGTGGGCGGGGTCTGTTACCCCAGCAACAAAAAGCTTCTTTGGGGGTCCATCAGACTCCACCCCTCCTGAGGGACAAAGTGACATTTTTGAGCGGCCCGCTCTTTCTGACTGTAAACAAAGCCATTCTCCACCTCCCTCAACCTGATTGGTTGTGAGGCACGCTCCACGTCCTCAAATAACGTTCACAAGCTCAAACAAAGTTAGCGTGCTACAATATCGGACAGTAGAAACCAACCAGAAAGTTCAGAAAATTGTCTGAATCCTCCTTTGGCCACGACTGCCAACACAAACAAGAAAACAAAGTAAATACTGGAGACTCTGGTGGAATAACGGGCGCTTAAAAAGGAGGTAGACCGGACAAGAGCTAAAAAGCCGGGTCAACTTAAACGATGGGGGATGCTTGGGGATCTTGGTGACCCTGTAACCTTTCTGCTGGACAGGTAAACCGCTTTAACAAAGTAAGCCAAGAGTCTGTAACAGAAGTGTTTCTTGTCAAACGGACCTGCTGTAGCGTGTTGTAGCGCCGCTAAACTGTTGACCTCGGGTCCTGGACTATGTCACTTTATCCTAGTTGTAGAAGTCCTGCAAACATTGTGTTTGCTGGTAGTCTGTTGGCATCTACAGTAGCAACAATGCTTTTTACTACAGTATTTATCTGCATTATATCTGAATTTAATTGGAATGATACGAGCGAGCAGGAGCGTCTGTTTGTGGGCAGGGTAGTGTTTACATTCAAGACTTCCCCCAAAAACTGGCACTTCCTCAGATCCTGACTACCCCACCTTTAACTTACTGAACATAATTTGGACCACACACACACACACACACACACACACACACACACACACACACACACACACACACACACACACACACACACACACACTCGCACACACAGACGAGCCAAAGTTACCTTTCCTCTTGAGTGGAGTCAGAGCAGGCCACCTGACTGTTGCACTGACTGCTGGCCTGCGGGACATTGAACATGTTTGTTTCAGTAAAAATGTTTCACCTCACCCAAAATGAAACCATGAAAAAGTGTTCTTCTTGGTACCTGAACCTCCTGGTTGGACTTGGGGAAGAGTTTGGTGTGACACCGCTGTCTTGAGATGGAAACCACTGAAGAGGAAAAAGGTACAAAGAGAAAATAAGCCACTGGAGTTTGTAAAGCCTAAATGTCAGGGAATGAAAACTCCATCTTTAAAGATCTGGGCTGTGTGAGGAGGTTCTGTGTCCAGAAATGCTCACCACTGATGTGTGGTCATGCCACTGGCTGACTGGAGGAACTGGGATCAGACTGGAAGCACTGGGGAGGAGAAAAAAGAGAAGATTAGAGAGCTGAACCTCCTAGACTTGAAAAAGATCTGGGGCCTCATTTATAAAGCTTTCTTACGCACAAAACCTGGCTAGAAATTGCGTACGCCACTTCTTACGCAAGAGTTGGGATTTATAAAAGAAAAACTAGTGTAGGAATGTGCGCAACTTTAAGCAAACTCCACACCTTGCTTACGCACTTTTTGGAGACAATCGGAGCAAGGTGAGAATAGTCCGGGTGATGCGTTCAGCACAACGGATGACTCGATGCAGCCTTTCTGTCCTGAGAGCTGCAGCTGCCGTACCAGGCAGTGATGCTCGCAGAAAGCACAGACCCCACTGTGGCGGTGTAGATAGTTTGCCAATTTGAATTTACAAATGTGCAAAAAAACAAATTCCATTTACATGCATTTGTTTTAAGATTAATATGACTAAATCTTTTTGGTTTACGAACTTTCACCACATAAGCAGCGGTGGATAACGGAGCGGGTTTTTTTTTAACACATGCATGAGTGTCACACGTGCATGTTTTTTTTTATTCTCACCTGTCGCCGCCACGCTCTGATGGTGCAAAGCCACTTTTTTCTTTGCCTCCACCTTTAGATCAGACCACTTCTTCTTGATTTCGGCACAGTTTTGTTTTCGTCTACGTCATCGTCAACGAAAACAAAACTCCACGTGTTTGCGCGCGCGCGTGTGTCTGTGTGTTGGAGGAGCACAGCAGGCTGATGAGAGCTGTCAGAGCGGACAGAAGCTGCTCCTATATGTTTAACTGACTGAGTTTTGCAACTCTGTTCGTCATTTTCGTCTCGTCCCATCAACGTAAACGCACTTTCGTCTCGTCACATTTTAGTCATCTCCGACTTATGTTTAGCTCGTCAACGTTACGTCTTCGTCGTGGAAGAAAAGGGAAATATTTCCGTCAACAAAAACAACCAGTGTTGTTCTCGTTGATGAAAATATTTCTTTTTGACGCTGGTGTTGACGAAAATATTTGACGAAATATGACGAAAACAACACTGTTTCGGCAACGCTGCGCTCAGTGCCAGCCGCAATTACCGCCACGGCAACGGCGTTTTTATTGGTGATGCCACTCGAGCCGAATAAGGTCTCCCGTCTCGCCGCCACCTCATTTACAAGAACCTCCACCTTGATCTCTGAAAAGTTTCTTTTTCTACGACTTGCTGATGCCATGGTTAAGCGTGAAATGCCGTGGATCCACCAGGCTTATCTACATGCAAATCACATTCATGAGGTAATTTGCATGACCATACATGGTGAATTTTGGGTGTGGAGAGGGCGGGGAAGAATCAAATCCCTGCTGAGCAACTTTCCAGCTGGTCTGTGATTTATAAAGGGAAAGTGCGTGCAGGTGTGGGCAGGGTTTTATAAATCAGATTTTTTTTTTGCCTACGCACTTTCAGCTTTTCAACTTACGTACACTTTTAGTATGGATCCTACGCCAGGTTTTATAAATGAGGCCCCTGGACAGTGTTTGTGTGTGCCGAACCTTATTCTTTGCAGACTCCCTCTGAGCGCCATCTCCATGTTCTCCTGCAAGACACACATGCAGCTGTCAGTGAAGTCCACACAGAACCTGAACACCATTGACTCACTGGGTCTCTCCTGTGTCTACGAGAGGAGGAGGAAGTCTGATCTCAGTCCTTACCTGCCTCTTCTGGTCCAGTCTGTCCCCCGTCAGAGAGAAAGGAGAGAGAGGTACGAGCTGGAGGGAAAGATACCGAAATGTTGGGTTTAAATTTGAGGGTTTGGATTAAAGATGTGGAAGTTGTTTCACTGTGACCCACTGACCTGTGATGGGCAGCTGGGGTTGATGGACACACTGCTGCGTCTGTACCGGGCCGATGTCACAGGGCTGAAGACTGTCATCCCATCACTGAAGAAGAGGGAACAAAAATACACATTCATAAAGATACAGATGAAAAGGTCAATCGGGACGTCTGCTGGATGTCAATCAAATCATTTAAATATTGGCCCGTATACACAGAGAAACTGACTGCATTTTTTCAGATTTTTGTGTGAAATGTTTTTTGTGTTTTTTCATTATTATTTTTTTTGACTGCATTTGGGATTTTTTTTTTTTGTTCAACTGTTTTTGTCATGAAACTTTCTGAACGTACATGAAATATTTTGTTTGGTTTCTTAAAATGATTTCATGTATAAACACTTTCCTAAGCATATTTGTTTGAGTTTGACTACAAATGTTTGCCCGGCTGACCTTCCAGGCCACCGTATTGTAGTTCCACTGACCTGACGCTGGTAATCATGGGGGCGCTATTCGATCTCCGGAGTGCCCCGCCTCCTGTCCCACCAGCTGCGCCTGCGCACTGGTCAACTTCCATCCGTTCCATATCTTGGTGCGCAGGCCCGACGGTGGCAGCGCCAACTGCCGCCCTCCGATCCTTTGACGGCGGCGTCGGGCTCTACTCAACACCGGTGGAAGCCCGACCCGCAGGCCTCTCGAGCAGCAAACCCAGAGCCGCCGACACAGCGGACCGAAAGCTGTGTCTGTCTTTTCTCTACCGCATCTCCCTCAGAAAAACACCCTTATTCGTGTCTGACTTTGCGTCTTTTAAGTCATTTATAACCCGCAGATTCGCTTCACTTGCCGCCGTCTTCAACGAAAATTTGACGACTGCGCTAAAAAGATAAAATATACGAACCCCGCACCAAAACTGTCTTCACGAAGTTTTGCGGGACTCTAACGTCAAAACTCACGCGGTTCCCCCGGATGAACGGTAAAACTTTAAAACCGAGTCTGCACAGGTGACGTGACTTTTAGGATTAGCTGTTGAGCTAACTTGGTTTGCAGTGAAAGCAGAGCAGAAAACCGCTCAGCAGCTGTCCGATAAAGACACACCCGGGCCGGCCACACAGTCCGCACACAGCCCGCTCACACGGTCCATCCAACACCGATCAGACCCCCCGAGGAGCCACGGAACCACCGAAAATAAACAGTTTGGAAGATTTCTACAACATAGTCCTTGACCAAATAGAGGTAGTTCACCAGCTGTGAAAACAACGCCGCCGTCTGGTCAATGAGAGAACTGCAGGAGAGGACAGAGCAACAAGACGAGAGAAAGTACAGCTGTCTTTTTAGTTTCCCTGTTTTACACACAATATATGAAAGTTATAGTCATGTTTGTCCAGCTGGAAAAAAATAAATCTTAAAAAAAAAAAAAGACTTTCGACTAACACTGAATCAACTGAAGTCTTTACATTTCAAGTCAATATATTTTGCAATCCAAAAAATAAATCATGACAAAGAAACATGGTGAAAAAGTTATCACTGCAACTTATTATTTTGATCCTTATCAGTTCATTAATTTGTCTTTTCACCCAGGTATTTAATTTGCAAATGTCACAAAATGAGAAAAAAGCAATATCTAAAAAACAGAGCGAACACTGTATATATATTTGTGTTAAATTTGCATACTTGTGAGCAAAATAATAGAAACAGCGTTCAAAATACTGCACATTAACAAATTTATCTTCTGTTTTAGCTTCTGTGCAAAGCCATAGCTTGAGAAATAGAAAGTAAACAAATAAAGCCCCCTTCATCCTGAAAATACCAAATTCAGAATGAAAAAAATGCACATAAAAATCAGCTCATAGCTCAAGAATCAGTATAAAAAGTGATTAGATGTTTTTCAGGAGACACTGATACATGGTGGATTGGGTAGAGTATTGTAATCAGGATGTCCGAGGAACGCTGAAGTGTTTTTATTGTTGTTGTGACACCAAACTGACCACTGTTCCTCCAGAATCCCCAAATCCTCCATCTGCTTCCAGTCGTCATCTCCAAAAAATGGTGAAACGGGACACCAGGAGGCTCGGCCTTTAACTCCTTCACTGCCTGCAGACACTTGTTAACTCCACCATAAGCGTGATCTGCAGACACTAAGAACAGTCAAAAACACAAAAGATGCTCACAGACTTTATTTATGAACAGATGTTTTTATCAGATGGCTTTTGTCTTAAAATTTCAAAATGTTTGTATTTGAGCAGCTGGGTCCAGGAGGTTTTAAAGGGACATTACACTGATCTGCATTAAGAAAGATCTGTGTTTGTGTTTCCATGATAAAAAAAAAGACAACCAATGATGAGATTTGACTGAGAACAGTATTTTATCTATTCTACGTTCCACTCATTAACAGATACTTAAATCACTTACTCATTTTAACTGAGTACCCAACAAGGACTTCACATACTGCTACAAGTTCTGAAACTACAAACTCAACAGGTTCATTAGAAAACTGAAAATTCACAATAAATTCACACAAATAACTTTTATAAGTTCTTGAAAAACTAACAAATTTACTTCAAACAATTTGAAGGACACTTAAAAGATTCTGAAACAAGAACCAACCATCATCACCAGTTCTTTACTCAACTTTAACAAGTACCCCAAATACTTAAACTGTATCAATAGTACTTAATGTACTTTCATAAGTTCTTCACAAAACTGACAGAGATACTTAATCTTCCAATACAAGTACTTACTCTACTTTCAAAAGTTTTTAAAAGTACTGACACAAGTAGGCTACTTCAATTACCGTTATATTTACTCAATGTACTCATAATTATAGTGATACTTACGAACTACTACTTCAGCTACCTGCTTAAGAAACAGGTAGCCTCAAATACAAGAGTACTCAAACAACATGACAATACTCCTGTCAAAACTTCTTAAACTACTGGTTCAATGAGAGCTTCATGACTTACTGAGAAAATTACCTAAACTACAGTATACCAATACTACAGAAACAGCCACAACTTCACTGGAACTATTTACACAAATGTACAAGTTAAAGACTCGAAGGTCTGTAGACACAACATCTATCTATAGGCATCTTAAAGTAAACTCCTCTAACCAGTACTGTACTATTTTAACCAAAAAGACACTTAAACTGCGGACAAAGACTACTCAAAACAGCTTAATTTACGACCACAGCCACATCTTCACCGGAACTATTTACACAAGATGTACATGTTACAACAACCAAGTTAACCAACCCAAACGTTCAAGGACCAGTAGACACAACAGGTATAGGCACTCTAAATAAACTCCTCAAACCAGAACTATCCTATTTTAAGCAAAAAGACACTTAAACTGCGAACAAAAAGACACTAAAACGTTGTTAAACTGCTTTAATCACGATCAAAAGTTTCATGGTTAGTTGTCTGTAAACCCCCGTTAGCCTGCTCCGGTGCTTCCTGCCGTTTAACCGCTCGATCTCCGTCCCTGTACGGACCCAAGAGTTAAAGAAGGAAGAGTGGAAGGGGGGAGGAAGGGGAGGAAGAAGGAAAGGGGAAGGTCCGTCCTCCCCTCAGACGGAGTTAAACTACTCTAAAGCCACTTCCAACTACTTTCCTCCATGGTAAAATAAAACGTGCGTAGTTCTGAGTCGCGGTCGGTCCACGCAGCGAAGCCGGCGGGCTGAAGGGACCCGCAGGGAGGAGAGGGACGGCGACATGTCGGAGGGATCCGGGGCCGTCTGGATGTGACTGTTAGGTGGGTAAAAGCTCCGAGCTGCCCCCGCTGCTGGTAAACAACAGCGGGCAGAGGAGGCTGATTTCAGCAGGGACATTTCAGCTGGACACACCGGGGACAGAGAGTCTAGAGAGCTTTAAGAGGACTTTAAGAAAGTTTTGAGGAATCTGTGTCCAGATCGGATTTATTCAACCGATGCTTTTAGATATGAGTATAATGTAGCCTACTAGATTGATCGGTTGATGGATCAACTTGATCGGATCAATATTCATCATAGAGAATTTTCGGTGATTTAAACTCAATAATAATAATAATAATAACATAACTTTATTTGTACAGCACTTTTAAAAACAGAAGTTTACAAAGTGCTTTGACATGTAGTCATTGAGCACATGGAAAAAGACAGATTAAAACAAAAAGCTCAATTAAAACGGAATTGAAGGTTATTTCCATGTCATAAGGAACCCAGGCAATACAAGAACCATGCAACAAAAAATAAGACCACGAGGACCGAAATAAAAACATAAAATAGTTAAGAAAAAAGGAAAATGCAATTAAAAGGGGGGGTCAAAAACAGGATAGTACATATAAAAGGCGATATCAACAATGATAATGAAATAACAGGTAATACTGATGATAATAGTAATGATAAAATAGAGCAACAGAAATGAGCAAGAGATGAAACAATAAAAGGCCTAAAAGGTTAAATAAGAAAAGAGTACAAGTATAACAAAAGGCTAAAAAGACAGTAAGATAAGAAATAAGATAGAGGTAAAAGAGATGACAGAGATCAGTCAGACAATAATGTGGAAGTACAAGCCAAACTGATGAATTTATGTCTGAGAACTCTTGATTAACATGTCGTATCATAGTGTTTTAAAATAGTAAAAGTCAATTAAACTGACCCTAAATATATTTTGTGAGCTTTGAGTAAAGGATTTTCACTCTTGTGCACGTTGCATAAAAAAACATGACACTTAGTTGTGTTATGATTTTATCATTTATGTGCAAGAAATGAACTAGTGGCACCTAATACTTGCAAATATTTACATAAAGTAGCCGATAACATATTACTTTGATTTAGACGTAAAGTTAAAACTTTGTTCCAGACTTAGTTATTAATAAGGAGTGTAAAAGAAGTCTTGAATCAAAACTCTTGAACTGTTTTATAATTTCATTTCTTTTTTGATTCTTAGAGGAGGATGGAGGGAGAGAAAGAGACGGCAGAAGAGAAGGAGGAGGAGGAGGAGGAAGACAAAGGACTTCATCCGCACATCGCTGCCGCCGCCTCCTCTGTGGACTATCCAGATCTTCCCATCATGCACTGGGAGGACCTGAGCCAGAGGATAGCTGAGCTGGAGAAGCAGGAGCAGGAGAGGAGGGAAAGGTCAAAGGTCAGCCGCGAAGACAGGTTTCTCTGTTTGGTTCTTTTATGTAAAAACTACATTTCCCACAAGTCTTAGTGCCTATTTCAATTGAAGACTAGCATTAGAAGGTGGATGTAACCGCTGGATTGGTAATCTAGTGCTAGCATCGACGTGCCGTAAACCTGCATTCTCTATAAAGTCCAGCAGGGGGCGACCCTATGGGCTGTAAAAGGAGGTCTTGAGATGGTATTGAAATCTTGAATAAAAATGGTGTTTTCTTCACCACTTATAGGATATATGACTTTACAGCAGCCTACAATAAATGCATTAGTTACAGTGAGAGGATGATTCCTCCAGTATCTGGAAACACAGCAGCAGGTTCACTTTGTCTCTCAATGAATGATCAATTAGTTAATTGACTAAAGCTTTAACGGTTTGAAAGCTTTGAATTTCCCTAATTTGGCTGTTTTGGGGTTTTGACAGCCCTCTTTTTCATACCTACAGAGAAATGGTTTCAAGGGTTCTTAAAATCATCTTAGGCTACGTTCACACTGCAGGTTATGATGAAAAATTCAGATTTTTTGTTAAATCCGATCTTTTTGTGCGGTCGTTCACATTACAACAACGAATGCGGCATCTAATGTGAACGGAATGCGTCTGTGAAGTGACTCGCATGCGAACAAAGGACAAATTGCTTTCCGCACCTGTTTGTGTTGTCGAACAATAGTGATGTTTGTCGCATATTGATGACGTATAGGTCGGATGAACGCGATCTGAGCATCCACACTGCAGTCACATCGGATACATATCTGATTTATATCCACATACAAAAGAGGCCTGGGTTGGATTTGGAAAAATCAGAATTGCACTGTTCACACTTAGATGAAAAATCAGATATGTGTCACATATGGTTAAAAAATCGGAATTGACCTGCAGTGTGAACGTAGCCTAATTTACCAACATCTAGATCTTCAGCATGTGAGATGAACTGCTCACACTTCAGCAGCCACCATGTTTCCTGCAGCTTAGTTCATGACCAGGACTGTGATCCAAACCACGTTAAAAAAACTGATGTGAACTACCACAGAAAATCAGATATGAGCGAGTTATTTATAGACTTCTTTCACAAACAGTGGAGTCGCCCCCCACAGGACGTCAGATAGAATGCAGGTTAAAAGCTCTTCTGCAGATGTGTTCGAAATGACATCTTTACACGCAGTAAACTAAAGTTTGGAGCCTTACTGTCTCATCCTCTGCTGCAGACTTTGCAGATTCATTAATTCATCCCTCAGCTTTATTTAGAGAAACTCCCTGCAGAGCTGCTTTCACTCTCTGCGTGTTTGTCCTCTTTGTGATTATCTTCGTCTCCGTCTGATAACATTCCTGGAAGGATGAGAACATGTTTGTTATGGCTGTAAACACAGTTAGTGAGCTAAAAAGAGAGGAGCGAGGGAGTTTCAACAACCCTCACATTACAGAGACTCGCTGTAGACACTCAGAGCTGCATATTCAACGTTCCCTGGTGGCTTAATGATAATGTAGCTTTATAAAAAGCTTCCCAACATCAGCTCTCCCTCTCTGCTGATCTGACTGTTTTTATTTCTGTTTTCTCACCCATAAAAACCTTCAAATAATGACAGAAAACCTTAAGACTTTGACATCAGATTATCTGCTTTTTTTCCAGAAAAGTGGGCTGAGGATGGGGGAGACTCAGGGGGGAGTGTGGGGAGACATGTGGGAGGAAGAGGAGGACTTGAGGAGGTGTCGAGTTGCTGCTGTCGCATCTCGGTGAGTTTAAATAATTTGCAAATTTTGACCAAAAACTGTGCGTTAAAAGCATTTTTGATGAAAAGTTCCTCCACACTTCACTGTGAGGATAAACTCACCAGAATGAAATCAGTTTTCGGAGACGTGTGGAGGGGTGAAGTAGTATGAACATGTGTGGATGTCCAGTGTTGTCCTGCTGCAGTGTCAGGATGTTTATCGTCTGTTTACAGATTTCACAACCACAGAAACCTGCAGCTGTGCTTCATCAATGACAGCGACAGTGAAGAGGAGGAGGAGGAGGAGGGAACCAAGAAAAAGGTCACTCTGTGCTTCTGATGTAAATAATTTTAACATGTCCCTGCAGGGAAAAAACAACTTTTACTTTTTCTGATGCTCAAAGTTTTATAAATCTGGGAGTGAATACAACAACAAGGACAGATCTAGACAGAAGGAAACAACACGAGTAACCCCCAATTTCCACCGCATCTGGAACGTCTACGAAAAGGTCGTATCCTCCGATCGTAGCTGATCGTAACCATTCAAGTTAACGTGTCAATTTCCACCGGCTTCTTTCTGTTCCGCTGCGGATCACTTGACTCCACAGCTGACGCCGGAGCATGGCGGATAAATTCAGCACAGATTAACCCGTGCTGGAAAGGAAGTCGGGCACAGACACAAAATACATGTTATTGCATGATTGCACATGAATCCGCAGGTTCTTGTGAGTTCTCGCAATTCCTGGTGTCTGTAATCCGCCACAAAATTTGCCTCACAAATGGATCCGGTAGGAATTGGTGTATGGCAAAAATCGCCGCTGTTCTGGATCGGAGCCAGTCCGGATGTGGTGGAAATCCTGGGTGAGACACGCAAACTGCTTCAAGTCCAAACGGATGTAGAGCTGCCATGCAGAGCTTAAAGAAAATGCCCAGGGTTTTTTCCTAATTATTACCAAATGCAAAGTTGTTTAGAAGGAGCTGGGTCGAAAAGTGTCTCAGAAGTAGAAAGGGACTGTGACACTCAAACATGGTAGAGCCTCGTTGTGATGGAGTGCCAGGCACCTTTCAGGACAGAAGATACGCAGGACTTTGTGGTAGTTTTGTGAACAGGAAGTAGGTTTTTAAATTTGATGCAGGCTGCAGAGAGGGATGTGTTGTTTTGGGTTGGTTAAAAACCAGACGGACTTCTGCATTTTTGGACCGTCTGTAGAGGTTTGACTGAGTATGCAGGGAGGCCTGCCAGTAAGGAGTTGCTGTAGTCACTATGTGATAATACAACATCCTGTACCAGGTAGGGCTGCCAGTTAAAAATGTTTGGATATGTTTGAGTTTTTCTTTAAAAAAGGCAGTTTTCATGGTTTTAAACACTCGCTGTTTCGCTGTTCGTCTGAGGCGTCTCCTCCGCAGCCTGTTGATGAGATTTAAGTGAAAACTCTTCCATCTTTGCAACCTTAAAACACAACAATCTGACCTTTGACCTCTTACATCCACATCAGGTTTCCATGGGAACAGGTGGAAACGGTTGCCATGCCCATGGGCTGAAAAAGGAAGTGGTCATCGCTCTGAGGACGCTGAGAGACAAAGTGCTGAGTGAACAGAGAGAGAAGGAGGTAAAAAGAACTGAGAGATAAGACGGAGAGACTGAGACGTTATCAACAGAGACACACAGTGTGAGACAGTGTGTGTGTGTGTGTGTGTGTGTGTGTGTGTGTGTGTGTGCGTGTGTGTGTGTTGCAGCATCTGGCCAGCTGCAGTGACGGTGCCAATCGGAAACATCTGGAGCGTTGGGAGCTGCAGGAGTGTTCACAGCAGCAGCTCAGCAGTCTGAGAGCGACACTTCAACAGGAAGTTCACGGTACACTAAACACACACACACACATATACATATACACTAAATATACACACATTTTTAACACACGTTTCAGCTGTCAAACACTCCATCTGCAGTCTGTAAGAGGCTCTGAGAAGACTGTATCTCACGACGTCACAGATTAGGGTCCCTTGATTTAAAAACAAGGTTTTATTCTTTAATGAAACTTTTAAAAGCATTTTATATCAAACTTAAAGGGTTAATACAAAAAATATCTTCTTTCCTCTGAGACTCCGCCTCTCTGAATGTCTTTTTTATACCCAGTCATGTGACTAACCTGTTGGACATTCGCCTCATTGGTTGGAGATGTTCCTCCAGCTGTTTTTTTAGTGCTGTACAAGTTCAGTTGATTCACGGCGATAAAAACGACATGATTAAAAACAGATTCTGTGTTTGTTGTCGTTTTTCAGCTCTGAGTTCTGAGCTCGTGGCTCACCTGTTGGTACGAGACCAGCTGAGGACGAAGCAGGACGCCATGCTGCTGGACGTCCAGGACCTGACCTAACACGGGACCACAGACTGGACCGTCCACATGAACACGTTAACTCCGTAAAAATGTGAACGTTCGGACACCTTGGGACCAGGACAGGCTGCTCGTCCATGTCAGTCCAGGAGTCTTCCAGAAAGGTTAGTTAGATGGCTAATTTATGGACAGACCAGCAGCAATCAGGGAATCAAAGATGGACAGATGACTACAAGGTCGCGTTGAAAGACAGAGATGTTGTCCGGATCTGCTTTGACGCCAAAAGGTTTGGACTTCATTGGACATGAAAGGAAAGAGTCTGCATGTGACGGCAGGTTCATCTAAAACAAGCAGGAGAGAAAGAACGAGAGAAGAACGCAGTTTGGGATTATTGGAAAAAGGTCCAGCGTGCTTCTGGGTGAAGAGGTTCGAGGACCAGAGACATCAAAAAGTGTCAAAACCATCGACCTGTCCCTTTAAAACAACGATACAGCTCTTCGTATTAATCATCGTTAACTTTAGTCCTTTACTTGACCTTTAAATCTAAGATCTGAGGACAGCTCCATGAACTCAACTGTTAAAGCCAAGCAGCGTGTCTGACTTTAAATGAGCAGAAATTAAATCATGTAAGTTTACGAAAAACCTGAAAATCACAGCCAAAGTCATCACTGTGAAGAGCAGGTCTAGACTGTAAGATGGAGCTGAATGGAAATTGTGACATTATTTTTACCCAGTCTAAAATACGTAATTCATAGGTAAACATTTTGGCATTCATAAGCTAAAAGCTGCAACAGCTGATTGGTGTTTCCTGTTTCTGAATCCAGCCTCTACTAAATATATTGTTTGAGGAATTGAAAGACTGTGAAAATGCTAATTACGAAAGAAAAGGGCAGCGAACAGAACAATGACAGGAAGAAACAGAAGACATAACACAAGAGCACAAGAATAACATCACAGTGAACTTAAAACAGCAGAACAGACTGAGCTGAATGTATCCCATCATTCTACAGATTATCACGGTTTCCAAGAGCTCAAAGAGACGCATTCAAAACACATCTGTTAAAAACTAACAGCTCAAACATCAAACTTTACCGAAGTTATTACGATAAAACCCCCAAAATACTCATTCAGTCATGCTGGAAAAAAAAACATGTTTGAAAATGAAATATCTTATTTTAACCTACCGTAAAAGCCACTTATTAGTATTTTCTAAACAGAAAATTTTCTCCAATTTTAAAGAAATATTTTTGTCCTTATCAGAAGATTGACTATTTCTCTGTCCTAATGACAACACAGAAATGGTTGACATTTGAAGGGCCACTGAGAAGTAAATTTTGAGACATTAAAATACTTTTTAATTCTGTCATTAATCTCAGAATTCTAAGATTTAATGCAGATGTAATCTTATTTTTTCAGATGTAATTTTTCCCTTCTTAGAATACTGAGATTAAAGGTAGACTTTGATCTCAAAATCCTATATTTGTCTTAATTTCTGAGATCAAAATTGAAGTACTAACTGTGATCTCAAACTTCACAGAAAAAAAATGAATTCTTTGAAAAAAAAAATCAGAGTTCTGACTTTGATTTGAGATTTTTTCTTCCTCAGAATATCAAAGATTGAATTTAAACCAGAATTCTGCCTTTTCTCTCAAAAACTCGAATTTTTATGTCAGAATTCTCAGAAAAGAAAAAGAAAATGTTTAAAAATTCTGATGTTTATATTAGAAATCTTAAGGGGATAAAAAATTATTCAGATTTAAAACCCCTCAAAACTTTTTTCCTCCAGTGGCCCCTTGCTGTACATGCCAGACCAGTAGGGCGCAACAATGTGTTCTGTATTTTTCGCACTATAAGGCGCCCCTGATTATAAGGCGCACCATCAATGAACGCGTTTATTCCTGTCTATTTTCGTACATAAGGCGCACCGGATTATAAAGCGCATTCAGCCAAACAAAACAGTCAGATAAGTCAAACTTTATTTAACACATTTAATAACTCTGCGAGTCTACGGTAGCTGCAGTGCTCCGACAAGCCAAAAGGATTTTAAGTGCGCCTTATAGTGCGAAAAATACAGTAATCATGTAAAACACCATAGAAAAATGTGCGGTTGTGTGTCTGTTTGGGCGAACAGCGATTGTAAACAGCGATTTTAGAGCTGCATGTAGGGTGGCGAATTCATAACCACCGAACGTGACTCAAAAGTCGCCAAATCTAGCAACAAAGTCTATATTGCCCTCTAGTGGTCTAACATACGTATTAGAGCATTTTCAACTATTTCTGCTTATCGTGGGAAAAGAGGAACTCAGGAACACGTGTGGAGATGGTGAGAGTCACACAAAAAAGACATGACAGCAGGAAATGATGAGAGACCTCATGAGGGATTCTAACTTATCTTATTTAAGCTTTATTTTGTTTACTTATTTTGCCTGTTCTTATTTTTAAAAGGGAGCATTACACTCATACAGCATATGTAGCACGATGTAACTGTTATTTTTATATTTTATTTTTCTTCGGAACAAAAAGGGAATTTTGACCAATTTAAACAAAGACAAAATGTTAAGTTCCTGTCAGGAGTTTTGAACTGGTTTTGGAAATGGACTGAAATTTACAGTTTTGTGCCTGTTTCACCTTAAAAAGCAGACGAGAAAGCTAACAAAAGGGTGTATAGTAGGGCCCGACCGATATGGATTTTTTGGGGCCGATACTGATTATTAGGGGGGGAAATAATCCGATTACCAATTAAACAGATGATTTTTAAAATATTTTATGAAGTTATAAAAATATACATATTTATATTGTAGATATCTACAGTATACTATATACTGTTGATATATAGATTACAGATTAATCTCAAACGGGCTAAAATTGGCTGATTTAATCAGCTCACTGTAAAATCAGTCGGGCCCTAGTGTATAGATTCTCTGTTTTAATCTTTACCATGGAAGGCGTTGCATCGCGCAATTTAATTCGTGTAAACTTTTTATTTGTTTTTCCACACTCAGAATTCTCAAAGTGTGATATATACACTCACCGGCCACTTTATTAGGTACACCTGTCCAACTGCTCGTTAACACTTAATTTCTAATCAGCCAATCACATGGCGGCAACTTAGTGCATTTAGGCATGTAGACATGGTCAAGACAA
Source organism: Xyrichtys novacula (assembly GCA_962446985.1). Classification (NCBI taxonomy): domain Eukaryota; kingdom Metazoa; phylum Chordata; class Actinopteri; order Labriformes; family Labridae; genus Xyrichtys; species Xyrichtys novacula. Next base: position 12,388,837 of record OY660872.1, read on the forward strand.
TCTCCTGCAGTTCAAACCGAGCATCAGTATGGGGAAGAAAGGTGATTTGAGTGACTTTGAACGTGGCATGGTTGTTGGTGCCAGAAGGGCTGGTCTGAGTATTTCAGAAACTGCTGATCTACTGGGATTTTCACGCACAACCATCTCTAGGGTTTACAGAGAATGGTCCGAAAAAGAAAAAATATCCAGTGAGCGGCAGTTCTGTGGGCGGAAATGCCTTGTTGATGCCAGAGGTCAGAGGAGAATGGCCAGACTGGTTCGAGCTGATAGAAAGGCAACAGTGACTCAAATAACCACCCGTTACAACCAAGGTAGGCAGAAGAGCATCTCTGAACGCACAGTACGTCGAACTTTGAGGCAGATGGGCTACAGCAGCAGAAGACCACGCCGGGTGCCACTCCTTTCAGCGCTAAGAACAGGAAACTGAGGCTACAATTTGCACAAGCTCATCGAAATTGGACAATAGAAGATTGGAAAAACGTTGCCTGGTCTGATGAGTCTCGATTTCTGCTGCGACATTCGGATGGTAGGGTCAGAATTTGGCGTCAACAACATGAAAGCATGGATCCATCCTGCCTTGTATCAACGGTTCAGGCTGGTGGTGGTGGTGTCATGGTGTGGGGAATATTTTCTTGGCACTCTTTGGGCCCCTTGGTACCAATTGAGCATCGTTGCAACGCCACAGCCTACCTGAGTATTGTTGCTGACCATGTCCATCCCTTTATGACCACAATGTACCCAACTTCTGATGGCTACTTTCAGCAGGATAATGCGCCATGTCATAAAGCTGGAATCATCTCAGACTGGTTTCTTGAACATGACAATGAGTTCACTGTACTCAAATGGCCTCCACAGTCACCGGATCTCAATCCAATAGAGCATCTTTGGGATGTGGTGGAACAGGAGATTCGCATCATGGATGTGCAGCCGACAAATCTGCAGCAACTGTGTGATGCCATCATGTCAATATGGACCAAGCTCTCTGAGGAATGCTTCCAGCACCTTGTTGAATCTATGCCACGAAGAATTGAGGCAGTTCTGAAGGCAAAAGGGGGTCCAACCTGTTACTAGCATGGTGTACCTAATAAAGTGGCCGGTGAGTGTAAAGTTGTTAAAGCAAAAGACAACACACCTGTTCAGAAAGATCAGCAGTTTAGAGGAATTATCACTTTGTCCAAAGGGGGCGCCAAAACTGACAAGAGATCTGCACAGGAGCTCCAATTCACTGAAAAAAAATTGGACAAATTGAATATGATTTTTTCCAATGTTTCCCTGTCCCTGTAGATTAAAAAAAAAGTAACAAATGCAGACTCTGAGCTGTCGTTCTACAGTTTGTATTTGAATTCTGGTGCCATACTTTTTAAACCGACACTAAGCTCTTCAGGTACAGTCCTCAGTTACAGCGTGAGAAAAATGCACTTATTTAGCCAGGGAAACATGCTAACATAAAAACAATTTCTGTTTTGATCTCCTGTAACTTCGGCTTTACCAGCTAAACATCGAGATGTTTTGTAATATTTTGAATAATTTTGTAACGTGAAGTTTTATTCTGATTGCAGTAAACTCTCATTGTCCATTTATTCGTTATAAATATTAAGATGATTTTAAACCACTACTACCAGCGTCCTTGGGTGCCTTACGAAGAAGTTATTATGAATGTTGTATTAATTGAGGACAAGTTACTGTAAAATATTTTTATTTTTACTCAGATATATTAAACGTTAAAGTTGCGACAGTTTAAAAATAAAATGTTTAACACAAAAATTCAGAAGTAAAAGAAATATGTTGCAATAATTGTGGTCTTATGAGTTAACAATAAAGCTAACGATGTGAAGAGATTTATCATTCACTGTGACTTAAAGAATATTTTGGAGATGTGTTTTAAAAATGTAAATAAAATAATATGTATTTGTAAATGTAAACGTTAACTGAAATATATTTTGATGTTCTGCTAATCCTCCATCCTGGTGTCGACTTTATTGAAATTGTTTTTTTTTCTCTCCATGCTGAGCTTGGACAGAAAATTTGGCATTAGCTTTATTTGGTAGTTAAAAGTGTTGTAGTCAGGATCTGAGGAAGTTCCAGTTTTTAGGAGAAATCTTGAATGTAAACTCTACCCCTCCCAACCAGTTTTCCCCTCAGCTCCTCCTCTCCCCTCCCTCTCTGCTCCACCAAGCCCCGCCCACAAACAGATGCTCCTGCTCGCTCGTTTTGTTCCAATTAAATTCAGATATAATGCAGATAAATACTTCAGATAATTATAAATGGAGCCCAGTCAAGGTGAAAGTAAAAAGCATTGGTGCTACTGTAGATGCCAACAGACTACCAGCAAACACAATGTTTGCAGGACTTCTACGACTAGGATAAAGTGACATAGTCCAGGACCCGAGGTCAACAGTTTAGCGGCGCTACAACACACTACAGCAGGTCCGTTTGACAAAAAAACACTTCTGTTACAGACACTTGGCTTACTTTGTTAAAGAGGTTTACCTGGCCAGCAGAAAGGTTACAGGGTCACCAAGATCCCCAAGCGTCCCCCATCGTTTATGTTGACCCGGCTTTTTAGCTCTTGTCCGGTCTACCTCCATTTTAAGCGCCTGTTGTTCCGCCAGAGTCTCCGGTATTTACTTTGTTTTCTTGCCTGTGTCGGCAGTCGTGGCCAAAGGAGGATTCAGACAATTTTCCGAACTTTCTGGTTGGTTTCTACTGTCCGATATTGTAGCACGCTAACTTTGTTTGGGCTCGTGAGCGACACGGGGGAGCAGCGTCTGCCTCACAATCAATCAGGTTGGGGAGGTGGAGAACGACTTTGTTTACAGTCAGAAAGAGCGGGCCGCTCAAAAATGTTAAAATGTTGACTACACAGACATAACAAAACACAGCGATATTGTTATATTACCAAATCTCATCAATAAATAATAGCTACTGACTGATATTAAAAGCTTTTTTGTATATACACCACAAAAAAAGATGCTTCTTAAACAGATTCCTGCCTACCCCACCTTTACCCGATGATGATGAAGATGGAAGAGGAGGAGCAGGAGAGGAGGAGAAAAAGGAGGAGGAGGGGCTGATGTACTGATGTTTTCTTAATCCTCAGGAAAAGAGGAAGAGGAGGAAAGACATTTGTACATCTTCAGCACCTTCACTGGAAAAAAAGGTGAGTGATTAATTATCTCTAAAAATGCAGATTTCAATCTTTTTTTGTCTTAGATTGACAGATTTATAGATTTAAATACATCGGTTACTGATTTTAGACCTCTACACATTGAGTGTCTAAAGATCATAGATTTGATTCATGAAATAACAGATAACACAAATTAAAGAGCACCGAGCATGTTTGCATAAGAGCTGGTGTATCTCTTCTCATTTTATTTACTTAAATTCTCAAGCATATAAATGTTAAAGCATGAAAGTCCAAGAAATAAGGGCAGCATTACTGTGAAGCTCATTTGCGTACATAAATGATAAAAAACAGCTGTAAACTATAATCAATTAAAACTTATAGCAGAAAATGTAAGTTCATTTAATTTAAAGTAATTAATATTTAGATTTGTGTAAAAGATCTTAGGGCAAAGCTGAAAGTCTGAATTATTTTCATTATTATAATTTCAGTTTCCATTTTTTTCGATTGAAACCAGTTCGGAGCTGTACTGGGAGCACCTCCTCCTCCTCCCCCACCTCCTCCTCTGCAGTCCCTGTATTGGGTTTCATTCCTGCAGTTCTGACTGAATGAACGCTGATCAATTATTTACAGACAAACTGAAGGTCAGGGGAGAAACCCAGAGAGACCCTTCAGCCCCGAAACAGACTCATCTGAGCCACAAAACCTCTGAGTAACCCGACGAGACCGGACGAGACAGAGAGGGCGACTGAAGGTAAAACCAAACTCTTCTAAACTTCACCATCCTGGTAAGACAAATCTACTGGCTCCTGACTCGCCTTTCAGTGACGTATTCCCTGATTTGAGTTGCATTTACTCTCATTTAGGTTCAGTCAGATTTTCACATTACTTGAGAGTATTAATAACTAAAACAGCACTGTCTCAGCTGCTGCCACGCCCCTTTAAGTGCAAAAGAATTTAAGTTTTGGCCAAAAAAGAAAAGAGTCAACTACAACTGAATTGATGCTCGGTGTGTGTAAGAGTCAAGACACAAGTACGAACACTGCAGAGACGGTGTATTGAATGGACATGGTCTTGGTGAGGTCACCTGTGTTTGCAGCAGAGTTTTGAAGCCGGTCACTGTATCGGTAATTTACAGCTGTGCCCCGATTCATAAATCTCGTAACATTAATATCTTTAAAACATCCATCTTAAAAATGTTATTTCCTGCACAGTGACAGTTCTGAACTATTCGGATAAAACCGTGTTTTGAACCGCGCTGCAAACATGTTTTTAATCTTAAAATCGGCTTTTTTGGCTCAGTGTGTTTCTGCAGTCTGCCTCAAGTGGACACTCAGGGAACTGCAGTTTTTAGTACTTCTACATTTGCTTCATTTCAGAGGACCAGAGGTTTCTACTTGGTGATGCTGGCTGTTTATGTCAGGTATTTGGACTCAGCACATTTAAGTCTAAATATGGTTTGAACTCGATTATGTGATTTAACTGGACTGCTGTCCTTTTGACAGAGGTACGTCCTCCTACAGTAGGCGGTGACACACCCCTTTTCTCCTCGTTACCATGGGATGGTCTCCCTGTTGACCAGTTACACACCAAAACAATCAACAAACAGTTTACCATTTGGCGAACAGGATATATGTTTAAAGATAAAAACAATAACACTTTGACTGCTCTGTTTGTATGATGTGACAGTTTCTCTTTTATTTTAACATCCTTCTTCATCTGTCAAGGTTGTTTTTTACCTGGCTTCCTAGCAACACAATTTTGCTATTCAACTTACGGCCAAAGCTTGAGCATGTCCAGAACGTTTAGGCCAGTTTGAGTGCAGTACAGGTGTAGACATGAACGAGAATATCGAGCCAAAGCTGCCTGATCAGTTTGTTTGTCAAACTATGGAAAGTTTGATTGACTGTGATTTCAGTCTGTTTCACGTGTTTGCTTGTATTTAAATTAAATATTTACTCTATGCATTAACTTTAACACAGCTTGGCAGTACCTACATCCAAATGAACATGAAGCACTTTATAGTTCTTACTGATCTTTTTGTTCTTGTCCTGATCTTTGTTTGTGTTGTTCTTGTTCTCAAATGTACGTCACTTTGAATAAAAGTGTCTGCTATAGGATATTGTACCTGCGCAATTTCCATTGTCACTGGAGTTTGGGTAAAGTGATGCTGTTAGCTTGTTGGCTTGTTAATTCCACTGTATTTCAATTTTGCACTTAGTCCTGTTTAAAATTTGTCTGGCTGTTAAAGTCCTGGTTGATGATCTGAGGAGCAGTTGAAAAAAACTGAGCCGTTGCGGCAGATTTGAAAAAAGCGTCCCACCCCCCACACTCAAACCTCTCCCCTCTGTTCTCCACAATAACTTATTATCGCACTTCTGAATCTCCTAACCCTAACCCAACAGAAGATGACTTTTCTCAGACGTTAGAAATAATCAATCGGAGCCCTGCACTTCTAGCCAATCAGAGGTGAATGAGGGTGTGACCCTCCCCTACTATCCCACAAGAAAAAAAAATTCGCGGCCAGGAGAGTGGGCGGGGACAAGTCGGAACTATGAAAAGGGGTGTGTCGAATACAGCAAGGTAATTGGATGGAGAGGCGGAGCAGGAGATTGACCAATGGGAGCCGTCCAGGACGGATGGCTCCCAATGGTGAACAGTTTTTTCCATTCTTTTTTCTCTTCACTTTGTGGAGATCGCACTATAGGACCACGATCGCCATGTAAACCAGGTTCATAATAATTACCAATCTCTCCAATTGTCAACCATGCCTTTAAAGCTTTAAAGGCACACTGTAAAAATAACTTTTGAAATTGTCAGTTCGGTGGATGAATTCATAAAAACAAACTATGCAAGTCCAAAATTTACCCCTTAAAACGTGTTACAACTATATGCCTCTATCAATAATAAATGTCTGTTACCTAAGCTCTCTAATGTCATAACATCCTGTCAGGAGGCACGAATGATCAAGTCAGCACATTCTGGAAAATTCAGCGTGTAATCTATTTTAAGCAGCACATTTTGGTTGGTACACACGGACACCAGCTATTGTGACAGTTTTTGACTCTGTTGTTCGGAAACACCCGATTAGATTTCAACCACAGACTCTGACAGCTGGAACAGACCCTCTACCTGCTGCACAGGGAGGAGTGCTGCATGAATGAGAGGTGTTTCTGGAAGGTGTTCGTTAATGATTGAGGGGCTAATTGTGCGAAACATTGTCTGCATCAGCAAAACACTTGTAGTTCATGGTGAACAAGCTTTTCCTGACTAATGACAGAGTGTTTCCTGTCTCTGTTACAGAAAGTCCTTGGACATACCTGAGACATGGGTCAGACCACAGCGGGGATAGATGGATAGATAGATGGATAGATGGATAGAAAAGAATGAGAGATCTGCAATGACTGAGAAGACTTGAAACACTTGGAGACGTTACGATGACGCCAGACGAACCTGAGCTGATCCAACCCCGCCAGAAATAACCTCCATCATGAGATTGAGCCAAGCCTCCAGTGTCACTCCAGCTATCGATTTGGCGGTGGCGGTGGCGGTCAGCAACCACCCAAACTCCTCTGGCACCTTGCCCACCCCTCCTTCGTCCTGCAGCATCGACGAGTCCTACAAGTACGTCTTCTTGCCCGTCTGCTACTCGCTCACCTTCCTCTTCAGCCTCACCCTCAACTCCGTGGTGCTGCTGCGCTCTTGCCGGCTTCACAGCGGTGGTTGCTGTGGTGTCGTGGGCAGCAGCAGTGGCGGGCGCCGTTGGAACACCTCGCTCATCTATATGGTGAATCTGGCCACCACTGACCTCATGTACGGTCTGTCGCTGCCCTTCCTAGTGGCGAGCTACGTGCTGAGGGATCGATGGGTGTTCGGGGACTTTATGTGCCGCCTGGTTCGATTTCTGTTCTACTTCAACCTCTACTGCTCCATCTTCTTCCTCACCTGCATCTCTGTGCACAGGTAGGACATTTCAGGAGGATAACGAGATGTTTGTTTGTGTCTGTTGATCTGTTTCTTGGCCTCTCTTCGAAGAATTCTCCAACTCTCAGTTAAGCTTTGCATGTGCAACAGGTAATATGACCAAAAAGAGGCCAGATATTAAAAAACGACCTTTCCGTGCAGAGGTAGGGCTGCTCAATTAACTCATGATTAGAATTATTTTAATTTATATTCAGATCATGATTATTATAATCAACAACTATATTTTTTCTTCTGCAAAACTTGGGTTTGTATTTTATTTTGATTTGTGCCTAAAGACACGCACTCAGACACACCTGCCTCCTCCCGCTCCTCTCCCTGCTCTCCTCTCTCCTCAGAGACCACAGTTAGCTTCTGACTTTGCGAATTATTTGTTGACAAAGCAGAACTTAACTCCAAACGAAAGCTATTGGCCGGGTTCTACAAACCCAGTTGGAAATCACAAACTGAGCAACTAAGACTCAAACGTCCAATCCAACCACTATCAAAATCACCTGGGTTTCTGTTTCAAGGCAAGAGGTCATTCTGACCATCGTTTATAGTCACACTGGCGATTGAAGACACACAAACCAAGTCTAAAATGACAGACAAGGTCCACAACCAGCTGCACTGATAAGCAGACGTGTGTTTGTAGGGATAACAAAGTATAAACTAAATGATGATGATATTGTAGCTGATAGCTTCTGGGCTTGCTTTCCCCTATCAACTGCCAAATGGGCATGGATTCGAAAAACCCAACTCATAAAATGCTCCATGTTAGGTTTTAAAGGCCTGTACTGAGTGCTATAAGAAGTTGAAAGTTGCATATGTCCTCGTGTTGACCAACTGCATAAAGGAGGAAGTCTAACTCTGGGATTTTTCAACACCAATTTGATAAAGTCGGCTCTTTACATTTCATCGATACAGATACATGTTTGACTTTGGATTGATAAAATCTACACTGGAGATGAAACTATTGTAAATGGATGGAGACAGAAGTAGGACATCATTGGTTAACAAACTGGATGAATACAAAACCTAAATGGTTAACTGAAGCCGTGTTCTGGGGTCAAAGATGATTAATACTAAAACCCGAGGTCACAACTCATTGTTCCTGTTCTCCAAGAAAAGTGCTGCTAAAGCACTTTGCTGAAAACATAAATTATTGACCCATGTTTTATGAACTTCGACTTGACAGGAAATCCAAAGTGCTTACTAACAAGGCGAGCATCAGCAGCTAGTGAAATGTTAGAAACAGAGTCAGGTTAATCCGAGTTCACAGCCCTAAAGTTGCTGAGCTGGCTTCAGACCTGATCCCTGTTCAGTGATTAAAAATATATATTCTACTTGTTGAGAAGTGCTCTGAAATTATAGTTGTTTTTGCTGTCAGTGCAAAAATATGCGGTAAATGGACACAGATCCTTACATGGCAAACCAATTTTGGCCCCCACTAATTTTTGGTTGAAAGGATGCAAAGCACAAGAACTACTAAGCGAAATCTTCGCTTATGTGCGAAATCTTTGGGAAAGACACAAGTCAACAGTTAGAAACTGACTTCAAACTTTAGTGATACACTGTGTTTAACCTTTTCAACAAGCATCCAGCCCTCTTGGCTAAATCAAGATAATAAAGCTAAATGTCGCACTTCTTGCTCATTGATAGTCTTGTTGTCCTTAAGACTCGGGGACAAGCCCAGATAAGGTGGAGAACATCCAATCAGTGAGGCTGAAAATCCTTTTGAAAACTCTAAACCCTGGCTCCTCACCTAGTGTACCTATTTGTTTTTCTCTTTGCTAGCAGTATCAGTGGGGTGATACTCACCTCTGATCTTCTTTCCTTAGGTACCTGGGAATCTGCCATCCCATGAGGACCATTACTCTGGAGAGCAAGCGGGTGGTGAAGGGGACCTGTGCATTGGTGTGGGTGGTTGTCTTCATCCTCACCTGCCCCATCTTCAGGTTTGCTCAGACAGGATTGGTTCGTCGAGGGGGTGGGGCGGTGGAGTCTGAAGGGGGTGGTGATGACAGGAATGGTACCGGACCTCAGTTTGAGGACAAAGAGGGGTACATGAACTGCTGGGACGACGCCATCGATAAGGAGTTCGCCGACTATGTCCCTTATGGCATCGTCCTCCACCTGATAGGCTTCTTCGTGCCTTTCGTCATCATCGCCTGGTGCTACTCGCAGGTGGTCAGGACGATATTTCAGACCTTGCGCTCTCCACCCAGTTCCATCGAAGGTGGTGAGGATGGTCCAGTGGGGGACTGGGTCACAGAGGGAGTTAGGGACCGGGAACGAACCTCGGTCTCAATCTCTGGCTCGCAGTACTCACACTACATCCGACGGCGACGGAAATCCATCAAAACTATCGTCACCATCACACTGCTGTTCGCTCTCTGCTTCCTGCCATTCCACGTGACTCGGACGCTGTTTCTTCTTCTACGGCGAGGGCATGGCGGCTGCAATGTCATGAAGACTGTCTCCATCTGCTACAAGGTGACCCGCCCACTGGCCTCCTGCAACGCCTGGCTCAATGCCCTCCTCTACTTCCTGACGGGGGATAAGGGCGCCCCCTGCTGCTGGTCTGTAGAACACACTGTCCGCAGAGATCCCAGGAGTGGCTCCCTCTGGTGGCCACTGAAGATCCTGAAAAAAGAGGGAGCTGGAGAAGAGGACCAGGAGGCGGCTGAAAAGGTTGAAAGGGAGGTTCACATGGAAAACGAGTCCAAGTCATCAAGGGTCATTTTCTAGAGGGTTCTTGTCTTTTTTTTTCTCTCTTCAAAAGACTTTAAAACAATGTGTTGGACTCGAAAATAATATTGAGAACTAAAACTGACAGTTGCACAGTGCTGCGGGACATAGGTAGAAATTTTCACAGTAAGGGTACTCTGGGTGGATGCACATTTTTACTGAGTGATTGTCTGAGGGTTTGAAGAATTAGTTGATGTGGTAAAGAAGAACGGCAGGTGGAGTTTTTTCTTAGTCGGTGCCATAAAAATTGCTGGAGAAGAAGTCACAGACTCCACATTATTGCTTGAAGAATGGAAAAACACATTAAAAGCATAATGGATGTGGATTTTTTTGGTTTCATTTATAAATGTAAATGATGCTTTTTGTGTCCCCTAAGAGATCTGAACCTGGATATTCAAACTTTTGCAACTTTTTTTGTCATATTTCAACATTATTTTTTTAATTAGCTGGTATTTGGGTTTTTTTCAATGTGTTTATTTTGAAGGTGATAAATGTAATGGACCTGACCAATGCTTTAGCTATCTTCCATGAAAATGTATAATTTTTTTCTGTATTTGGATCAGGAACTTTTTGATCAAACAGCGGTAAATATTCTGAGCCAGAATGGATATTTGATAGGAGACTGTTTATACAGACACCCATCAGTTCATAACAGTTTAAGGGCCTGTTTCCATCAAAAGCATTTTTTGTTTAAACCTTCTTTTTTAGATTGTTTTTTTTTTTTTTCTCTGGTGAACTTTATAATTAGGGCTGTAACTTTGTAACTTAGCAGTTTTAAATATACCTTCAAATACAGACATATTTCAGTCGATAACACTTAATTAACACTTACTTTTAAAACTGTTTTTTTTCTTTGTTTTGTTTTTTTTGAATATGGAACATTTTGATCTAACAATGGTGAATGTTTTGAATATTGTCTTCAAAACTGTAACTTTAGAATTTTTGACACCTGATTACAAACACACACCAATCCATAAAAACACTGTAAGGGCCTGTGCCCACTGAGTGTTTTTGTTATTATTATTATTGTTTGTGCTTGCTGCTCCTTTTTTCATGCTCAGGGAAAGTATTTATTTACAAAGAGTAACAAAATATTGGGTCAAGCACAAAGACAAAATAAAGGAAATGGTGGGATGTACATATACAATGATTCATTTCCTGGATAAAGGACGGGATAGAAAGATGAAAAAGAAAGAAAAAACTGAAATAAAACCATGTCTTTTCAAGTTCACAAAAGACAACCATAAAGTGCTATCATAAAGATGAATATCTGCTCATACTTCCATATTATCATAATAACAAAGGCTACAGAACAAACTTAACTCATTATTGAAGGAAAAGTTGCTGGTAATACTAGGACATGATTTTATATACTGTTTTAACTTTCTTTTTTTTTTTTTTTTAAATATCATCAAAAATGTGGGGGTATATATTTTCATATGTAACAAATTTTTAGTAAAAATGTTCGATGTCAATACTGTACGTAGGCAAAGTTTCAAATGTGATGTCACGAGTGTTGAAATAATTCCAGAATGAGACGGCATGCTAGTTTCTAAATAAGTCAAATATTACATGAGATGACATCCTACACTGGTCTTTTTCACATGGTGTTGATTTTTCCCTTTTCAAATGTTGAGAGTCAGATTTGGGGCCCAGAACAAACACGAGTATTTCAGAATTTCCCATCTGAAATGAGGATACATGACTTTGGAACATGACAACAGTAAAGGAGGCTTCTAGAATGCCAGGCCTTTGAATGGTGGGCTCTCAAATCCTTGATCTTGGAATATTTGGTTTTGGAATGTTTAAGGAGTTGTTGTTTGATACATCTTAACAAATACAGTCTGGGAACAAAGCACAAGTAAAAGCCGTCAACTTAAGACTTATTTAGACTTTTTAAAAACCTGTAAACAGTGAAAGTCATTAAAGTTATAAATTAAAGTTATCTGCAAAAGTGATGTCTTCAAAATTCATGTTTTACCGTCAAGGCCAAAAACCCAAATATATTAAATTTTAATGAAAGAAATTCAGAAATCCATCAGTTTCCAGCTTATAAACCGCAAACATAAGGAGGCCAGTTACACACTATAACTCCCGTATCTACCATCTAGAGGCAGGAGCAAACTGTGACAATTAAACAAGACCTTTATTTTGAAAGAACCATTTAAAAATTTTCCAAACATTTCAAAGCATTGATAAATTTAAAAAAACATCTAAAGAGGGTTAAAGGGCAATGACGCCTCTTTTTTAGGACTGATTTTAGAAAACTTTGCACAGACCTGACCCCTGGACCTCTGTGATGTAAAATCTGATTCTGTGATGTTGAGCATAAACCGACTAATTACTTTTTTATTCATGTTAATAAAAATATACCTCCTCTAAAACATGTAATCAATAAATGTGAGTCTTAAAATGGTGAAAATACTCTTTTAAATAAACCTTTTTCAGTGTCTTAATGTACTTCCCCCCGCAGAGGTCGACCCTCTGCTCGCTCTGCTTCCCGTCATGTCGTTATTTTGGAGCTCAGATCAGTCTGTGATGTCCCGCCTCTTTGTCTTGTGTATTTTCAGTTTTTGTGGATTAAAGTCTGTTGTTGACTTCTGCTGAGTGTGCCGGCCTCGTTCATGGTTAACGCGTGGATCCGCTCCTCTCAAATGATTAATCAGCTGAGAGATCATGTGACCACGGCGCCTCTGAAACTGCTGATTATTTGATTATATTATATTACACTGGTCTTTAAATTTCTCTTATTCTGAGTCCAAAATAACCCCTGATCCACTCAGTTCAGGTAGTCAGACTCTGAACTCATTTTAACGTTAAAAATACCTTCAGTGGTTTCTGTTCTGTAGAAATTAACAATAATTGATAACAAAGACATTTTCATTGAAATAATAAGATGATGATTAGCACTACTGAATAGTGTTGGTGATTTAAAACAGTTATAAAAAAGATTTCAGCTATTCACTGGCTGTAGTTAAGTTTTTGATATATCATGGTGTGAAACCAAAGACAGTGATGTTTCTGCTGTGAACTCTCCTCTTACCAAAATCCAGTTATCTATGAAACATTTAGAAGTCAATTTGGCTGTCATCAAAATACATGATCCAAGTATGGCTAACACCAGCAGAGCTAGCACCACCAGCTTTACCCATGTTTTAATACCTACATTTTCACGCAGCCTATATACGTTAATAATACTGACTAACCACAATCTATACTATTACATGGAAGATATCAATCAAAGTGAGAGCCCCATCTGGTGGCAGGCACCTGTACTACAGATTAGACACAACATAGACCAGAATTCCAAACTGAGAATAATGAAAATAATGATCATAAAACAAAGTTTAAGGAGGAAGCAAAGATCGGATTAAAAATCCTTATTATGGCGTGATCAGTTAAGTCGCCCACTACACCCTGAAGCTCTATCTCCGTCTGTGGTTAAGGCACAGTGGCATTAAAAAAAAGCTAAAGCTAAACTATTTGACTAAAACATTGAATGATATGATGAATTTTCAGGAAATAACAATTTTGGTAGAAGGTCCTCTTTAAACCAGCATTATGGCAGACAAAAGCTGAACATGCTTAGTTTGATGAAGTTCGTGTTTTCACACCTGCCGTTCAAACGGTCATCGGTCATTGACGAGCTCCCACTCGGAGTTGCTGACCAGCCTGTAGTTAAGCAGTCGGTAGTTTTCAGGGTGAATCTGTCGTTGTCTATAAACCTCCTCGTACAGACTGCGCACAGCAGGTGGGATCGGCTGGAAGCCGGCGTTGTGAGCCAGCGTCCGGCAGTACTCCCACTGATCTTGCTGCATTATCAGCAGGTGGCGCTGCTCGACTCCCTGTGCCAGCTTGCCCTCCAGTTCTTGCCGGACCTCGTCCTCCATCTGGGCCTGAGACGGTAAAGTTACCGAGCCCTCCAACACCGCCAGAGCGAACTGGACCTGAAGAGATCATATTTCTGTGATGTTGTGGTTCCATTGATTCTTAATCTGGAACAAAACTTCATAAACTTTTTAACCTATAAAGAAAACTCTAAGATTTATATTAAAAAACACAATCCACTCAGAAGTTTGACTTTGATGGTTTGTTTGTTTTATTCTTATAAATTTATCATATTGAAATGTTTTGGTTGACCTGAATTAGTTTTCATCATGTTTATTTTATAGTTCGGATGAACTGTCTGATTTAAGATTCTCTATAAATAATGTCTAGAGCTGTCAGGTGTCGTCAAATTCAGACGAATTAAACTAAACTTGTAGACTGTTAATATGTTTTCTGTGTCTAATATTCACATTATGTACCCGGTTCAAAGAGTGGGTGGGGAATTTGAAAAATCAACCTGTGGATTGAATGTTTAAAAAAAATAACTGGATTCTTTTTCTTGGTTTGGAAAAACATCTGGATTAGTTACATCTTTATTTAATGTCCCACAAGACTCAATTCTTGGTCCCGTGCTGTTCTTGCTCTAGAGTTTTTGGCTTAAAACTAAGAATGATCTACAACACCAGGATGGCCTCATAAAGAAAACCAAAACCTGATGATCTGATTTAGCTGTGAGCAGCCAGTGTTAAGTCTGCATAGAGACAAGACAAAGCTATTCTGCAGGTTCAGTTCAAGCAGAACGGCAGATAACTTCATCGTGGATATCAGAAGCCTCCAAAGTCAACTTTTTGGGTTGTGGAATCTGGAATTGTTGGTGGTGACAAAATATTACATCTTTGTTAAATATGGAGTCCCACAAGGTCCTTTTCTTGGTCCTGTGCTGTTCTGTCTTATTCAAGCTCATTAACACTTATTGTACTTTTTTTCTACAGGAACAGACAATCTGAGGAAAAATCCAGGATAGTCCAGGATTCAAATGTTAAACTGACAAGTCGAATGTATTTGGAAACACTCAAAGGTTAGTGAGTCATGAATTCACCTGGCAGTGAAAGTTGGGGAAAGGACAGATGATCTTGCAGATGCCGATGAAGAAGAGTGAAGAGAAGGCAGGAGGCACCAGGTGGAGGTAGAGTGGAGACATAATGTGGTCCTGGATGTCCAGACCCAGCTGAGCCCCGTCCAGGAACGGATACCTGAAGTTGTATCCGGTGCAGAACATCAGGACGTCAGCCGAGCTCGCAGTGCCGTCCTGGAAGAAGACGCTCTGATTTTAACATCCTGGTGGTATTCACAAGTTACAAGTAAAAAGTGTAGGTCTGATGATCAGCTGTGTAGATTTCTACAGAACCTAGACACAAGAATCAACATCCACTGGACTTTTTGCACAGTTGGATGATAACATCAGAAAATTGTCGACATACTGACACATTTGAGTTTGACAGAGAACAGAAACCAAACTCCAGATTATGATGATAGACTTCAGTGACCTGAAAGCGGATTTTTCCATCCTCTCTGACTGCAACCACAGGACTGGACTGTTGAATCCCAGGAGGAAGAGGGAAAGTTAAATGAGGATGACGATGACTCAGAGTCACCTGGAAATAGAAACAAATACAGTTTTTGGTAAAAACTGAACTATTGCCTTGGGTAACAGTCAGAGCTGGGGTGTTTTGTTTCTTACCTGAGCACCAACTTTGGCCAGCTCAAAGGAAATGTCCAATCCTGAAGCTTTGGCTCCCAGAACCACCACAGACTTACCTGAGAATGGTTCTGGATGCCTGTAGGCATGACTGTGGAGCACCTGTCCTACAAACAGAGACATCAGGTAAATGTTAGACACAGATTAGTTTAGCTTGAAGACCAAAAACAGGAGAACACTAAGAGTTAGGGTTAGGTATGAGGGCTATACTTGTGAGCACCAGGGTGAGAACCTGTTTCATTCATTATTGTGGACCCGAACAGACCACCTGTGATCCCTGACAGTCAGTAACCTCCCAGATTAAGACGCCAGGCCTCTGTGGTTCATTCTAGACTAAAATTGGAGATAATGTTTGGACCTTGCGTCAGGGTACCTTTAAAGTTCTCAATGCCTGGTATGTCCGGGATGTGAGGGTCTGAGTAGTGCCTTCAAGACAAAAAAACGCAAAGAAAATCTGTTTTGATGCAAAATTTTAATCAATAAAAGATGAGGACAAAGAGTAAAAGAAGGAATAAGCTGTCATGTCTCACCCTGAGCAGACAAAGACCGAGTCAAAGGTTTCTGTTTTCTGTCCACTGGACGAGTCCAACGACGTCACGTCCCATGTCGTCCTCACCTTCTCACCCGCCTCTGTCACGATAACTGGTTTCACGTTTTTCACGACTGTGTTAAACTGAAACACACAAATATAAAAGATAAAATTAAGACCAATGTTGTTCTGGTCTCTTTTGAATGAAGACCCAGAAACTGCAGTTCCTCTTATGTCCACTAGAGGCTGTCATTTAAAAGTAAATCCAGCTCTGTAGAGCCCAATATCTTGGCTTTCATTAAATCTGGACTTTAACAGAAAGCTTAAATTTTTGTATTTTATGATTTTTAGAAATTTATTTTGATTTTATAGTCATGGGCATCTACAAAAACTATACATAATAATTAGGGGTGTGGCCACTTTGAGTGACAGGGGGAGGGGCTTGCTGCCACTTAGGTGTTCTCTACAGTCTACAGGTAATCTGCAGGTGGACTCACCCTGATGTGAGGCCGGATGTGGTGGCTGTCGCAGTACCTCTCCAGGTACCTCTGGACCTCCTGATGGGGCAGGAAGCTGCTCAGATGGGAGTCGAAAGGGAAATCAGGAAACATCATCACCTCCTTTGGAAGGTTGGTTCTGTGGGGAGGAGGTCAAGAAAGAGAACCACCATATTTTATTAACATCAAATTAGGTAACGTGACTTTACATGATTATATTTCAAATCATGAGCTGATTTGTCGACACAGAATATTTTCAGTGATTGAGATCAAGGTTCAAAGTCTACTCAATATCCCGATTTCCCAGCCTTTTCCTTACACTTCAGATTGATTATCTTATGTTTAATAATAAAAATAAAAATGAAGGAAGGTACTACATAAAAAAAATCATGTCTCAGTGAGGTGATCTCCATCACCTGTGTCCTACCTGAGGTTTTTGTACATGCTGCTGTGTATTGGCAGGCCATTGTCATACGTCCCAACTCGATCGTCGTAACACCATGTGCCTCCGATATTCTCTGTCAGTTCATAAACCACCGGGGGGGTGAACTGGTTCAGGCGGGACAGGATATGTCTGGCTGCACAGAGTCCCGCCGCCCCCGCACCGACCACTGCCACCCTCTGCAACATCCTCTACCTCCTGAATGAAATAATTTTATCATGGAAAATTAAAAACAATGACAAAATGTGACAGTGTCATTGATCAAACACAGTATCAACAGAGAGACCTGCTCTCTCTGTTGATACAGAGAGAGTACATACCAGGGTATGTACGCTCATACAAGTACAAGTACATACCAGTACATTCACCTAAAAGATTCAGTTCATTTGAACGAATCATTTGCGAACGACACAACAGTGGATTGGAGGAGGATCTGTCAGTGTGGTGCCTGACAGTTAACTTGTGATTTTTGTTTTTGCTCTAATTATTAGATATTGATCTAACAACAACTGTTGACATCTATCAACAGCGCATCTATATAATACAGGAGTTTCACTTTTTGAAGGGAATGACTGAAATAAATCAACTTTTTGATGTTATTCTACTTTACTGAGATGCACCTGTAGCTCAGTAAATCCTCACCAGTCTACAGTGTATACTGTAATTTACCTGTAGTTACAGGTAAAGTCAGAGGAGACCTGAGACTTTGACCTGGAGAGACAGGACGCTGTTTGAGTTAAATTTAAGCTAAACAAACAATAATTAACCGAGTGCAGTCAAACAAAACAAGCTATAGGTTGAGCTGCGCGCTGTCATGATAAAGAAAATTAACCTTTTAAGCTGAAAAACGCTCAAACTATACGGTTAAGTTGATTTTACAAACACAAAAACGCGAAACTGGACAGTTTAACCAACGTCACCCACGTGAAGTCACAAACTGCGCATGTCCGTCAGAGAACGTCTGCAAACAGCTACGTTAGCTAGCCAGCAGTGTAGCCATATTTCACGATTACACGTCACTTTCACTTAAAAACAAAGATGTAATCAGAAAAACAAATACCGTTGTGTCAAAGTGTCGTCTTCTTGCTCTAATCGGTCTTGACGGTCCGCTGCGGAAATAAATGAAACATCACTAGAAAGTCGACCGACCAGCGGCACAGAACGGCGGATGTCTGTCCAACAGAAGGGACACAAATTACTCCGGAACACCTTTGATACCAAATATAATGACATGGGTGTATTAAAGGAAATTGTTTCTTCCTATTTGGCATATTCAACGTAGATAACTTCCGACTAGAATCTTTCAGAATAAAAGCCTGTTCAAACAGACGTAATTTTAACTACTTTTGACCAAAACCCCGTTATTTTTAATTTATTTTTTAATCGACATACATATTTTTGTCTGTGGCTAAGATAAAAAAAAGAAACAGGGTGATGATTGTCCTGTAAAAAGCTGTATAGGATTTTTTTTATACCAGAGACTTCAACAAAAATTCTTATAATTACATTTATGATTATTTAGCAAATAAGTATTAACAGGTAATCAAAAATACTTTTTTTTTTTTTTTTTTTAGAATTCTACAGCTTACATTTTTACAAATATAATCAAAGTTATCAAAACGATCAAATAAATAAATGAATTTTAAGATTTTTATTTAAATCATAAAATTATCACCCAGCAGACCCTTTTAAAACGTAAACCCACTGTTAAATTTTGTGTTATCATCAGTGTCACTTACAGGGACAGAGAAGACAGAGATTAAATTTAGCTTAAAAAAACTATTCAGTACTTATATTTCAGTTAACAGCAGTCTAGAGTTCAACCTGCTGAAATTAATTGATCTTATCAAATTACCAAAACAGCTATGCTTCAGATTTGTCATATTTTACTAAAAAGAAACAGGGAGATAAGAGAATAAGGCAAGAAACCTCTCTTTAAATGAATACAGTCTTATCTGAACACTGAACTCTGAGTGTTTTTTCATTTTCTTACCTAATTCTTCATTGAGAGGGTATCTGGACTTGTTTGAGGTTCTTGAAGATGTTCCCCCTCTCTTCCAAAAGGCTCTTTTTAGTTCTGGAGTAACTGAGGCCAAAGTTGAAAATTTTGGTCATCCAGATGTAAAAAGGCTGGGTGGTCACTAGGGTTGTTAACATGGTTTCACCTTGGGGGGAAGCTCCTGGGTTTCTTCAGGTATGCCATGCTTGCATAATGTTTGAGCCAGCATGAAAGCATTGAGAGCTCCACCCTGGATTAATTCCAGTTAGCAGCACAGGATGCAATCTTAAAGAAGATACCGGAACCTCTAGACCTGCCCAACCAGACTTACGAACAGTTTTACTCACCAGGCAGTCAGAAAGCTAAACTCTCTTCCTCCTCTGCCTGCAGAAACACTGGAATCTGAACCCCCTCTCACCCCTTATTGGACACATAGTATTTGCTGTATAAAAAAAATCTGCTGCTTACAGAATCACCTGGTTGTTTTTTTGCACAGTAGAATCTTTTTTTTTGCACTACAACTCCATTGTTTGTTGTATCAAGAGGCATGTGAGTTGAAAGAAAAGTTCTCACTGCATCGTCTTCAACATACTCTGTCAAACTTAGACTCTTAATATGAAACAAACAGTTGTCTTGTATTTAGACCAATATATTTATTTGTATTTGTGAAGTCTGCAGAGGGCGTCTGGGGATGACAGATGTTTCCACTGACGCTGATCTGCCGCAGGATCTTCTGATGTTGTTTTGTGCTTTCATGTTTTTTTTTTTTCGCTTTAAAAAGCAGAAAATCTCCCAGAACACCCGTCTCATTAATACAACAATACGCCTCAATGCTCACAGTTAATTTCCCTGAACATTTCACACCTGTTTACAGACATTTTGCAGTAGAGCAGCAGGAGAAACTGAGCAGGGTTTGGGAGTTTCATGCATGTGTGAATACAGCTGTAAACAAACATATCTGCAGCTACGAAGACAGATCTATCAGGGCTGGTTTACAGGTCGGCTGATCCGTGGTGGTTTCTCTCCTGCAGGACTCTGAGTATGTTTCTTACTAGGCTGTAAAATGTTCCACTCAGTTTATACTCTGGTCACAACCACAGCTGAGCGACATCTTCAAAAAAGTCAAAACAAGATAGTAACAAAGGGTCCAATGAGTCTCAATCATCAACTCCAGTCCCATGTCCAGTCCTCCTTCATTATCACTTTGTGGTGGCGTTCCCGTGTGGCGGCGGCTGCTGTTGGGGTTGCTGCTGCTCAGCGAGCGCCTGCTGCAGACGGGTGCGTTTCCTAGAGTAGTGCTGCCAGTGAAGGAGCTGCTGCTCATCGATGAACTTGGCACACTGAGCGTTGACCAGCTCCTTCCTGAAATGTTCGTACTGCAGCAGCTCCAACATGTGCAGACAGTGAGGATACCTGCAGAGAAGGAAGGAGACAAGAGAGGAGAAAGGAGACAAATGAGCTTTATTTGTCCTTGCTTGCTTTATTTAAAACCTCGGACTCCTCTGACAATGACAGGAAGAGATGTGTTGATGCTCCGGCAGGTTAACAGCCTGTTATATCAGCAACATGATAGTTGATGGGTCACACTGTGTCCACTAAAAGTTCTTGTTTTTATCCTTGGCCAGCTCAGGTTGTTGTTTTAAGTGACATTATTACAGAAAAGGTCCCTGCAGAGAGAGTTCTCTTTTTCAGAGAAGTCCCCTGGTGCCTCTGCACCATGTTCACATACCTGCGTTTGCAGATGCAGTGTTAAACTTATCTTAATCGAGTCTGGTCGCTTTGGAGAGAACAATGCAGCATCTCTTTTTTGTTAGAAATATAGACAATTCACTCCCGTTGAGTTTCCAGGGGGTGGTAACTTGTAAAAATAAAAAGGAGAGAAAGCCAGAGAGGCGGGTCTTACTTGAGGAACTTGGAGTACTCAGGCTCCTTCCAGTATAGCAGGTACTTCAGGTAGTTGATGAATGGTCTCTCTCTCAGGACGCCTCTCTGAGCCAGAACTGAAGACACAAAAACAGACGGTCATGTAAACTGTATGACAGCGGTAAAGTGCTTCTGCTTTTTCAATAGAAAAAATGGTAAAGTACAATAGTTTAAGATCTGCAGCTCAATGTGACAAAAACTAAGGAGCTGATAGTGGATCTGAGAGGAACAAAACACCTGTGACCCCTGTTTCCATCCGGGGGGGGGGGGGGGGGGGGGGGGTCCCAGTGGACACTGTGGAGGAGTAAAAGTACCTAGGGGTGTACTTAAACAATAAACTGGACTGGACCAAGAATACTGAGGCCGTCTACAGGAACGGTCAAAGCCGTCTCTATTTCCTGAGGTCCTTCAACATCTGCAGGACGATGCTGAGGATTTTTTATGAGTCTGTTGTGGCCAGTGTGATCTTCTTCACTGTTGCGTGCTGAGGGTCGCTGTCTCCAACAGACTCAATAAACTGATAAAAAAGGCCGGTGATGTTGTGGGGGTGGAGCTGGACTCCCTGCTGGCTGTGTCAGAGAGGAGGATGCTGTCCAAGCTCCACTCCATATTGCTGAGCACCTTCAGCAGAAGGCTCCTTGCTCCACGACGCACCACGGAGCGCCACAGGAAATCTTTCCTGCTGGTGATCATCAGACTTTTTAACTTCTCCCTCAGAGACTCTGATACCCTCAGTCAGTAGTTTTAACCTGGACTCTGCTCACTGTTTTACATGCAAACAATTTTACTATTTGTGTTGTATATAGTGTAAATACTTGTATATTATCTCTATATTTTTACTTATCTATTATTTATCTCCTCTTGTACTGTATTTGCACTGGAGTACTGTGACAAAAAGCAATTTCCCCCAGAGGATTATAAAAATGTTTCTGATTCTGATAAAATACTGATCCCTTTAGGTTTCTGCTACTCTGCCTTCAGACTTCTTCTCTTAATATAAATTTAACAACACAAATATTGGATGTTTTTCCCCTGTCACTCACAGTTCAGGTAGTTTGGGTTGGCCAAACACTGGACGAACTCCAGTTCTGACTGGAAACGATTCCTGGCCTGCTCCTCTGGAAGAAAACACACAGAACAACATTTTAACCTCGAAGCACCAAACTCCATTATAATATCTGATGATTTAAGCAGCTTTGTTCATCAGCTACCAACAAAAACACGAGCTTATAAATCGGCTGTTAGGCAGGGTGGTTCACCAAGAAACACTTGATTAATTAAAGCCACATAAGCAACGTTTTGACACTGTCAGAAAGTATAAAACGGATGGAATTTCTCACCTAAATTTCACTGTTTAAACGCGATTTATTTGCCAAATCGAAATGGAATGTTTGCCGAACTAAACAAGTAAGCCTTACTTAAACAGAAATAATAAATCCGACCCCTGAAGTTTAAAACAACTCATTGAATTAAAATTCATAGTTTTTTAAATGGAGTTCTGTCCTTTCATGAATAACTAACGCTAGAACGCAAATATCAGAGACGAAGCGTCGAAATCTGTTACATACCTGTTTCCATGACGACACCTTCGCTACGCTCTAACAACCAAAAACACTAAAGAGCAACTATAGAGCTAACAATGTCAACTGTTGTACTGAAAAAGAACTTCTCTGCGTCTTTCTTTGTTGTTGTTCAACAGTCACCGTCGACAGTTAGACGCCATATTTACCGGAAATCATATCCTTTCCGACCTTCTTTACCACTTTACGGTACTTGCTTTTCACACTCAAACCGCTAGAGGGCGAAATTTACCAACAAGTTCCTGACACAAAGACTCCCACAAATCGGTAATAACTCAGATTTGATGCTAATTTCAGCACAATGTTACCCTTTAGAAACAAATGAGAGGGAGGGCATTACAATTTTTTTAGGAGGCACACTTATTTAAACCTGTATTTTATCTGCTTCAGCCTTAACGGCAGCTCCGTGGCCACTCCTACAGTATTGAAATGTTATTTTCTCTCAGTAACAGGAGGCAATTTGTCTTTAAATATATAGAAATAAAACAAACAAAATACAGTAGTGACTGCACTGCTGTGTTTGGGGATATTCTGTGCCAAGATCACTGGGTGGTAATGGCTTGCTGCTGTTCCTCGCAGCTGTAACGTTACCACGTAGCTGCAGTAATGTGCTGTGTGGCGCTAGCGCTGCTTCCTGCTTGCCCCGCCGGTGGTTGTTGTCCTTTTTTGGCGAATAAAAGAACCTCTGATATCCATTTTAATAGACCGCCAATGCTTACTGCCTTCCGCCACGCTGAGTCCGTCTATATATGACCTTTGACTCGGTAAGCGGCCCGTACCCCTTTACCTGTCACGTTGCCTTCGATCGATTGGATTGGTTTGATTGATTGACGTGTCAAGATAGATGGGATTAACTGGTAACTAATCACTACAAACTTTGCTTTTAGTCCAGGGTGGGCACAGCTGACTCGGTGGGCGGGCACGGCCCCCCAATGCCCGCCCGTGCCGCCGGGCCTGTTTATAAGTATACATTTGACGACGAAACATGAAGTAGAATAGATGTCACTATCCATAGCTTAAGGTTTGTACATGTATTCTGAGCAAAATCATGTATTTTGACAAAGAAATTAACTATTATTAGGCTTGATTGCTTTGGAATTAGTGAAGCATTTTCATTCATTTAGGATGTTTTTAAGTATTATGATAACCGCTGACTTATTTCAACAGAAAAATGCTTTATATATTAAATAGACATGTATCAAAAATACAACTATAGTTGAGTAAAACTGCAGACTCACTATAATCAGGTCTAAACTCCTGCATGTGGGCGGATAACTCACATTATTAGAAATAAAATAATCAGAAATCAAGGATTTTCATCACACTTTTATTCAAAGATCAAGTTTTATTAACAACAAATAAAACTGTTAGCAACATATTGGTACAAAACACCAGAGGTTACATATATACAATACACATTCACGAGTTGACACACATTTACCTCACTGAAAACCCAAAATTTTAAATAGAAAACAACACAAATACACATCTAATCACTACAAATACTTTTAATTCATAGAAATAAGAGTTGTTTTATCCCCTTTTTTTTAGATGTTTCCATATTGGTAAAGTTTCTTCTGAGTCTTCCCCTCACTATAAATAGTAAGTTATGCCTTAAACTCAGAGAAAATCTGGTTTACCACAGCACTGTGAACCCAGAACAAACAAACAAACAAACTGTGATTGACTTACAGTCAACAGATTAAAAGGATGCTGAGGAGTTAAAACTCAGGATTTGTAGGGTCTGTCTGCAAGACGACATGAAGACAACTTTCCCCTGCTGTTCGTGATAAATGGCACAGATTTACATTTAAGCGGTAAAGACACCCCTCATATCCTACCAAGTGTTTTTAACAAACTTCCAATGAATATATGAGACACATTAACCAGATGTAACACATTATTTCCAGATAAAAAAGGCAAACATAAAGGTCTGAATTCCTTGTAATTAGTATATTTCCCTGCCTGAAACTCTTAAAGATTGAATGATGTAAACCTTTTAAACTGCATGGCTCAAAGTAAAAGTAGGGTGTGTGTACATGACAACATTTTGGTTGTTAAGTGGCACAAAATCTGGGCACTAAATGGAGCGCAGTGTGCAGAGAGGTCGGACTAAGTCCCCGATTTATTCGAATTTTATCCATTCTACTTAAACCAGGCTTGAGCTGGACTATTTTACCCCTCATCTTTTCCTGTGCCAGTTATGCCGATGCAAATAGTCGTGTTTACTTCACTTCAGTATTTCCTCTGAACAGCAGAAATCAAACTGACAAAAGTGTACATTTCACCTTTTACACCTGTTGTGTATAACAAAATGGTTGCGCACCAGAAGAACTCATCAGGTTTGTGAAATGAGCCTTGTCAGGTGAATGCTGTTAATTTCAAGAATCATGACATACATTTATAAAAAGATGGCAAATACACAGTTAGATTTCAGTTTTTCAAGTGTAATTTGGGGTAAACCAAATTTGCCCAACAAAGATTTTAAATTAAGAGCCAAAATTCAATCTTAATATCTGTTAACATCCAAAAACCTAAAGGTAGTATGGTCAGTGAAATAAAACAATAATGGGACTCACCTCAAAACACCAGAATTAACTAAAAAACTAATCATACAGGTCCAGAGGTTTACGCTAAACCTGAGTAAGTGCTGCAAACAGAACAAAATATCTATGCCCAAATGTCTTTTGGTCGGGTTTATCCAGAGCTTGAAGGAAACTCTTTGAGTGATGAACTCCTCACTGGTCAGGAGAAGGTTCTGGACTTGTAGTTCATGTTTCTGTGGCTCAGAAGCAGCGTTATTCAGCTGCAGCGTGAAAACATACAAAAAACAGTACAAACAGAGTCCCTGGTTGGAAGAGGAGCCGGCTGTTGCTTTCAAACTGGCGCTGTGGCGTTGGCCCATGAGGGAAACGTGTCTAGGTCGAACATGACGCGACCCCAGCTGTTGATGGCGAGGCTGATACAGCCAATCCCGATAATGTTCATGACCACGCCAGCTCGAGCCTACAGTAAGAGGAAGAAGAGGAGGAACAGAAGGTTAAAATGACTTCATAGGAGGGTGCGAATCTTCCATTTTCCTCACCAAATAAGGACGACTCACCATGTCGGAAACTTTGAGTAAACCATAGGAGAAGACGATGGCGTTAGGGGGCGTGGCCACTGGCAGCATGAAGGCGAATGAAGCACTGAGCGTACAGGGGATCATCACGTACAGAGGGTTCAGGCTTATGGATTGGGACTGAATCAGAAAAGATAGAATAGTCTGTTAGTAGAAAATCAAAATATGGACGCAAAACAATGTTGCGGAAAAAGGAGCAAACTGATTTAGCACAATCGTCGCTTAAATTCACGCAATAACTTCAGTTTCCTCGGCTAAAATGTCATAAGTTTTTTTGTATTTTAAGTAAAAAGGAAGCCGCTTGGAATAGAAGCAAATAAACGACTCAGAACCTGCAGTTCTATAAGTGTCCACCAGAGACTGTCTCCAAAATAGATTTTAAGAAGTTTGAGATGTCTTGTAACAGAGTAGTGCTCAGAAATAAAGCCAAAATCTGCAGTTCCCTAAGTGTCCACTAGAGGCGGTCTCCTACAAGATTCTCATGTGAGTCTGTCCGATACAACCCCTGTCCGTTTGAATTCAGCGTTTGTTAAACATCGATGAACTTGTTTCTTTACCATGGAGGCCAGGATGGGCAGGAAAAGCGTTGCTGTGGCGACATTGCTGGCACACTCGGTGAAGGTGGCGATGAGGAGGCAGAGGATGATGGCTATCGCCCATGGAGGGATTGAGTGGAGTGGTGTCATCTGTGTGCCGAGCCAACGGGACAAACCGGACTCCTGACAACCCCCACCCCCCAAACACAGAAAGACACACGAAACAAACACACCGTTCTGGTTAGCACAGAGAAAAAGAATATTTGATGTTTCCTGCTACAGTCCCAAGTGTCCAACTTCAGTCATACCAAAAAGTCACTATACAACTGAATAAACACACACACACACACACACACACACACACACACACACACACACACACACACACACACACACACACACACACACACACACACACACACACACACCTCGCTGCCTTTGGCGAGAGCGAAGCCTCCTCCGAGCAGCAGCACGATGTTCCAGGGCATCTTCTTCTGAGTCACCTGCCAGGTGAGCAGAGGAGGGGCGGGGCCTCGTGACAACTGGGACTCTGATTGGATAAAAACACATTTTAAATCAAAGCTTTACTTCACGATGTTGTGTGTGTTACTTGCTTGAACATGTGTTACCTGTATCAGAGCTCTTCCAGCAGCAGAGGAAGCGAGGGGGCTCAGAGGGGAGAACGAACAACAAAACAGCGACGAACAGAGAGACGGTCGCATCGGTGACAAACCTGCAGAAACACAATGATTGGATTTTTACACACTTCTAATTTTGAGATTGAGTCTTTGTCCCAAGTTAAGGAGTTTAATCTTAAGACTTGATTCACAGTGAGGGTCAAAGGATTGTGACAGGTGTGTTGGTGCAACATCATCGGTCATGCAGTCATTGCGCTGAGTCCGAATGGAAAGCTTTGAATCTACCAGTGGTTCTACCTTCCATCCCCACAATCTTAAGCTTCTGCAGGAAAACTAGTTACTATACTTTATCTGGAATTTGCATTAACCTTTTAAGTGAAACCAACAAGTTCAGATCTTTGTTCCACACCATCGTACATCTCTATCTTCATCCAACCGTTATTGATTCTCATGGTCTCATGTTCACTTGTGCCTCGTGCTGCAACACGACCAGTTCAGTTCATGGATGAAAATTTCACCACAGAGTGTATATTGACATGCACCCGGCGACCAAAAGAATCGGGATATTAGCACCACGTTTCACTTTTTATGTAATACAAGTGATAAAACAGCGCTTTGCTTATGTTACAGATAAAGGCTTAATGGAGGTAAAAGTTGAACCGTTATTTTTAACTCTGGTTTTTTTAACCGTTTGAAGTCTGACTTCTGCAAAAATCTGAGCTCCAGCATGAACCTGTGCCCCCAGGAATCATGTGGAAATCGTTCGTTTACACAAACCGAAGGGCCAAGGTGACAGACAGCCCCATCCCACCCAAAGCCCTCTTTCAAAACCAGGACATCACATTATCTTCTGCAGCTTTTTGGACAAACAGCCTTCTGTCAGACTGAACAAATGTAGCCCCCTTATCAGCATGGAATCCCCCGAGGTTCATGAGGAGGAAGACTTGGGTCAAACATGATCCTGAGAAACTTTCTTCAGAATCTCACACAAGTTCTTCTGGATCATGCGAAGTTTCTGAGGTGGTCTGAGACGTCGCTCACGGTTTTCCTTGATCTTGCAAGTTTCTCAGACTCTCATGAAAGTTTCAAAGTTCTTACAATAGTTTCTCGCAGTCTCACAGAAGTATTTCTACATATATTGCGATAGCTTTTTTTAACGATCGTTCAAGAGTTTCTCAGGATCTTAAAAGTTCACAGATTTTCCAACAGTCTGTCAGTGGTTTGCAAG
This sequence comes from Xyrichtys novacula, assembly GCA_962446985.1. Classification (NCBI taxonomy): domain Eukaryota; kingdom Metazoa; phylum Chordata; class Actinopteri; order Labriformes; family Labridae; genus Xyrichtys; species Xyrichtys novacula. Next base: position 12,416,752 of record OY660872.1, read on the forward strand.
AGTATCTGTTTTATGCAACAACATATGTGACACAGACTCCCTCAAAACTTTTTTATGATCTCAAAAAAGTATCTCTGGTTCTTGAAAATCTTTTTTAAAAATGTTCAGACTCTTGAGAAAGTTTTTGGAGGTCTAATATAGAGTTTTGGGGATCTAAGGGATCTGGTCTCTGAGTTTTGTGAGGTTCTATTAGGACCTTGTAAATTTTTCTTAAAACATTTTTAGAAAACTTGCAGAAGTTTTGCAGCATTTCACAAATGTTGTTCAAATTCTTACAAGACTCTCTCAGGTGATCACTCAAGTATCTCATGATCTTAAAACAGATTTTGAGAATCTCAAATAGTTTCTTTAGATCTCGCAATTTTTTTTCTAGAAAGCTTTTTGGCGTATTGCAAAATCTTGTCAGTTTATCACAGAAGTGTCTCATAATCTTGCAAAAATTTTACAGAGTCTCACAAGAAGTTTTTAGGTCCATTGTTAAGATTTCTTGCAAAAGTTCAGCTTGATGTGATAAATATTTCTCAGGTTCATAACAGGTTTTTGTAGGTCTCACAAAACTTTTTCATGACCTTACAAGAGGCTTACAAGATCTTGAAAAAGTTACTCAGGAACTTTCAAAGTTTTCTATGGCACTTTCTCAATATTTTACAAAATCATCACTGGATCTCAAAAATTCTCTTTGTGATACAAAAGTCCTTTGAATGAAGTAATGTGGATCTTGCAAAAGTTTCCCAGAATCTTGAAAAAGAAGAAAAAAAGAAAAAAGAAAAAGTGATTTCACAAAAAGTTGTTTTCAAATCGTTTAAAAAACTGTGAATGTAGATCAACAAGTTTAACATCCGTCAGTTGAGGTGGAACGATGGAGTTGTCGAGGGTGTGTTGATTATCCAAAACAAAATGATTTAATCTTCAGCTCTTCTGAGAACTGCTGACATGTTTTTTTTCCTCTGATCCCCGTCAAAGAGCCGACCTTGTCTGTGTTCTTGGCCCACATTCAATGAAAACATGACAGCCAACTGACCAAAAACAGCAATCAGGACAAACAGATCAATGACTGACGTCTTCTCCAGGTCATGTGACTCGGCAGGCAGTTTATGAATGAGTGCGTATGGATTGGAAAACAGGTAAAAGGTGAGGGGGCATGCTTTGTTCCAGTGTTTATGGATACCTTTATACAAAAGTGACATCAAATCAAGCCTTCGATAAAAACTAAAGGGTACCTCAACAGGATCTTACACAAAAGGGGGGCTTATAACAGACCCACAGCAGTTAAAACGGACTTTAACAGCTTAGTGTCATCTGTGTAAAAATGGAGCACAGTATCTGACAACACTGGAGCCCTGTGGTACAACTATTTGGTACAACTAAGTTAGGGTCAAACACACCGTAACACAGAGTTAGACACCCCCACAAGAGATGAATGTTGCCGACCGGTTGCTTGTCTAGCCATACCAACTTTAGTAACGACTGCAGATAACAATACAGAGAGCCACTCACCTACTCTCTTCCAGCAGCAGCTTGTTTGGATAGAGACCATCAACTGCAGCGGGGTGACACAGCTCAAGGAAGAACATTTACGCCGGAATATCCCTTTAAGGCATAAACCATTGTGCCTAATGCACCAAGACCAATCCCTACGATCATCTAAAAACCACTGCATCTTCAGAGAGTTCAGTCCTCATTAGTCTGATTTAAGAGCTCAGAAACATCACTTACCACCTTCAGTGCTGCTGTGATAGTGCTGCGCATTTACTGAAACCGGATTGATATGTTAATGAAATTGAATTAGTGTGCTAAAACTCTTTTAGTTGAACACTAATGCGACTGTAGACTTTCAGCCGACACAGACAAATCAGAAAGTAGTCCGTATTTATTTAAAAAACTGGGGCCATAACCAGTCTGAGAGAACAACAGCAGATTTCCATATCATTAAAATTTCCTTAGTCAGCACGTTGAGGGTAATAAGATGTGCAAGAGGCTCAGCTATGAAATGATATGAATATGGATCTGCCTGCCTGCCTGCCTGCCTGCCTATAATGATCCATTAAATCAGGTCCAAATGGTTTCCTAGAGTCCAGCTCTTTAAGGCACTGAATTCAGTGGTGAAAACCAACAGGTCGACTTTAATCTGCATCTTTTCTTAATGATTTCCCCGGTGACAGAGAGCATTGCAAACTTTCCTAGTAAGAAGACAACGTGCCAACGAATCTCCATTTGATTTTCCAACCAGCGTGAACCTGAATGAGATTACATAACACGGTCTAAGGTCAGTTTGCACCATGTCAGCGGCAAAATAAAGTAGAATCTCTCCGGAGAAAATCAGCTGACTGTTCATGCTTTTTATCCCCTCACAAATATAAATATTGATGTTCTTTTATTCCACTTTACTTACCCTTAAAGCGTAAATACCTTTAAGAGTTTATGTACTGACTGATCGCGCATGATCTGAATCTTGATATGAGTTTCCACATTATGTTACCCTGCAGGCTCTGGCTAACAGAGTGAAACTAACAGACATGCTTTGATTTATTTCTTCTGTTTCACGTCTAAAAACTTGATTTTTGGATTCAGATTAAGGTGAAAGGTCTCTATGAATGTTATTCGTGAAGGTTTGGACTGGACTGCCATTCTAGTGTTTGATTTCTGCAATTCGGACACATTGCTTTCCTCTGATAGTAAGATAAGCTGCAGCTTGTGCAAACATAAAAACCTAGGAACTAGACATCTAGTTAGCCTGGTGCAACGTGCAGGTGATCTTAGTTCATGCAGTGGCAGCGATCAGCTCTGCAGCACAGCTGGACCCTGCACCGCTGACGTGATGCCAAAGTCTATGGTTTGAACCCGGGACGCTTCCCATGTTTGCTCTTCACTTCTTATTCCTGTGTGTTCAGGGAAGTTGCCCCGAGGCCAGGTCTGCGTTCAGCTGCAGCTTGGGTTCATTCATTCCTCCAAACAGGGACTTTCTTCCACTTTATATTAATGCAGGAGCAGCACTGACCCAACATACACTAACGGAGGAGTGTGGCTGATGTATTCAAGGCGGCACTCCTGTTAAAAATGAACCCACACAGCTGTTTAAGGATTCAGTGCCTCTTTAAAGTCTTTAAATCCGCAGCTGAGATCCTGTGGTGAGCTTGGTACGGCATAGTTTGTACTTCCATGTGGATTTTATGCTGCAGTGGCCAACGCCATCGTGAGCACTATGTAATTGTGTTTTGGAGTGTCTACGACACTTTGGAATATCTCGCCTAAAAGCTGGTCAAAGTATTCCCTTTATTTGTCAGTGTTCAGGTTACCATTGCAAACTGGTCCTGATGCCTCTTTATGACCGCCAAAAGCAAACAAAACCATCATTAGCAGGATGATACTTTAGCGTGTGGAGGTCGGTGTCATGGCAGGGGATGGACGGTCAGCCAAAGAAAAATAGTTCCTTTTTAACACCTTCACAGCAAATATTCACAATGAGCAATACATTTCACCATAAAAGGACAAAAAGGAAAGGCTCTAATCCAAAAACACAGTTTGAACACACTTTGACAAATCTCTTTCACCCGTTCAGCACTCACTCTGCCTTGGAGTTGAAGATGTGGGTGGCCCAGCCGTCCATGAAGCGTGGATCCCGTGTGAACCACAGTGCCACCATTAGGGTAAAGAGCGCCAGCACGCTAAATTCTCCATAGCTCATCTTCCCCAGACGCCGATGTTCATCTCTGATCACCTCGTACGCTGCTCGCTCCTTCTCTGACTGCACCGCCCCACAACCCCATGTCTTCCGCAGGCTGCAACAGGTGAAAGACTTGGTTTGGTAAAGGTGGATGGTTCATTATTTTGGGCACTTGATTCAAGCACCAGAGGGTCTCAACGAAATCCAATTTTGTTCGTGTGTTTCAGATGCTCTGGTGATGCTACTCACTTGCAGCCGATGTAGAGGAACTGCAGCCAAAACCAGGCCAGTATCAGGGTCAGAATCATGGTGGGGAATGCAAATGCAAACCAGGATGCAAAATTGATCACATCACCGTTCTGAGGGAAGAGTCTAGGAGAGAGATCCAAACAGGAAATTCAACTTTCATGACGAGAAGACAAATTTTGAGTCTGATGACATGCTAACGGTATTAGACAGGATCTAAAAGGGATAGATTTTCCTGCTCTTTCCTGCTAGGTCAAATGGTTGTACTTTTTACTGTGCGCACAATGGGAACTGTTGAGTCTCTGTGAGTATCTGTGACTGTTTCTGAAAATTCTGTAGAGTGCGCATGATGGAGAGCTTGGTGACAGTTTTGGTTTGAGTATTTGGCGTGTATTGGATAGAGGTGAAGCTGGTTTGTGAGGAGATATCAACAAGGGTTTCCCTAGTCTAGCTTCCAGAAATTGGTGTCATAGTGTGTGGAGACAAGGGCGAAATTCCAGCATCTCCAGCTCCTCTGTTCTATTTAACACTCAATTTTACTTGAACACTCTGGGGTGTACGATATGACCCTCTTTTGCTGCTATCTATCTGCTAGATTTCATCTCAGTTGATTCAGTTACCGAACTTAACCTCCAAGTTCGCAATGTTGCTTAAAATGTCAGATGGTCCTTGTTGTCTGTGCTACTTTCATGCTAGCAAAATTAGCATGTATTGTGTTGGCAGTTGTTTTCACAGGCACGTATGAGTGTTTAAACTAAGAACAACTTTGCAGCTACTAAACCACGACTCAGACATAAACACAAGTGTTTGTTTGGCTGATTTAGGAAGTATCAGTTAGGCATTATCGGGACTTACTGGCTCATCTGTCCAATCAGAACCAGGTTTGGTCCGGTTCCAGTCAGGGTGGCAATGCCTCCGATGCTTGCAGCATAGCACACACACAGTAAGAGTCCTTTACTCATCGTCTTCCTCTCATCCTCCATGTCACTCAGCTCCTCCAGCTCCATCTGACAGCAGACAGTCTCCACTGACACGACCACTACAACAGACGGATCACCAGAATAACTCAAAAGAACTCTGGCATGATTTCGTTCGGATTTGTTAGCGCTTCATTGGTAGGAACAGTGAGATTTGAGAAGAGCACATGGATGGATATATATTACTTAAGTCTCTTAGGACTCACCGGGCTCACTGTTGGTGCAGTCTGATGGAGGCTTGTCCTGTGGTGTTGGTTTGACGATCTCCTGTTTGTCCATCTGACCCTCTGAAGACACTTTCTCTTCAGGAGACGTGTTGTCTTGTAAGTTGCTGCTTTTCTCTGAGTTGTCTTGAACTAAAGTTGGACCATTTAGACCTGGAAAAGAAATATTAATTGTTCAGTGTCAGTGCCCCCTCTTCTAGGGGTCCTACTGATACAGTCTTTGCATACAACATCAACTAGTATAGGATACACAGAACAAGGTCTTTGCTGAGGACACAATGAACATAGTCCATGAAGTTTCAATCCTACCAGTCTCCAGGATTCTCGGACTGTTGGTTTTCTCCTGATGGTCCTGGTGCAGAATAACAATCTTTCTTTGACTCTGGGAAGTGGGCTCAGGGTCTACGTTGCCATTGAGTTGGTCCAAGACTGCCTGGACAATAGGAACCATCATGGCTGTGGTAGCTGTGTTGCTAATCCACATTGACAGGAAGGCTGTCACTCCCATAAAGCCCAACATCAACCTGTAATCCAAGGAAAGAGAAGGTTATAACAATATGATGACCCTTTGATGACCCTTTTCAAAAGGAAGGGGGCCACTGGACACCAGACCTTAAAGTGCTGAAGGTGAAAAGTGAACCAGTAAGACCAATAAACTTTGTCTCAGGTCTTTGGAGACACCACAGGAATTCAGAATTGGTGTCCAGGGACTGTCCTGAGGTTTGCCCAAAACTCACCAAGGAAGTTATAACCCTTAAATTTCACCAGGCTTGTATTCTGCCCATCAGGTCAGGCCATTCAGATCTTACAGCAGACATGTATGGATTCTGTTTTTGTTGGATGCTGCAGAACAACGCATCAAGGAAAACATTGACTCTGTAATCAACACGGGAATTCACACTCTGAAAGTGCAGCTGGTGGGTGTTGACAGATGAAGGAACAAGGAGCAAAATTAGACTGGAAGAGTGGTGGACCAAAAACATGGATCTCGGTAGAAGTCTGGCACAAGTCTCATCTGGACTGGGAACACCTTCTGTATCAGGGACAGCGTTTCTTCAAGCTCAATGGTGCTTATAGGGTAAACGTCTCAATGAGGTGTGGGCCGGTAACCAGTTTGAAGGTATGCTGGGATTTAAAGAAGTCTACATATTTCTCTCATACTATTACCAGTCCCTTTAAAGTTACAATGAAAGCCAAGTGACGGTGAAACTCAGAGTCAGCCCCATCACTTATGTGTATCAGGTCAATGAATGTGCATGTTGTAGGAAAACAACACAACATCAGTCCTTTTGGCTTTATTTAGTGTTTTAACTGAACATACATGATTAACAATGTACCAAATATGTTGTTTGACGAAAGAATAAATGGTCTTCAATGGAGAAAAGTCATTGTTTTTACCCAGAATCCAACACTGTTTTCACAGTGCAGCGAAACTGGGATTGTTTTGATTGAAGCTGCAATGGTTTGTAGAAATGGTAACTTTTCTTCTAAATGGTTTGATTAAAATTTTAAGGTCATAAAGAGGGATAGATTTTAATTTCAGTCTGTTTTGTCACCAGTTTAAAATTTATGGTTATCATACCGTGAGAATCTCAGAGCAGCTTTTACCTAATCTCAGCGTATACTGGATTGATTAACGTGAGAAGGATGATGTCTCTGTAAAAGGATTAACACAACAGACTTTGGTGGTTCATTGACTCTTCACTAAACAGAGTTCCTGTTAGCCTTCCTGTAGATTAGCATCATGCAAATTAATTTGGGCATTATAAGCCAAACCAAGCATAAAATGATCAGCATGATGATGGGATGAGTTAATTATAAGCCTGACACTCCTGGGGTCAGAATAGATAATAGACCGTTTGTTCTAAGTTACAGTGATGATGTTTGTCCAGAGGATTTTACTTCTAACAAAATATCTGGCAGTGAGAATAGAAAACACCTCCAGGTCCAACTCTTACTCTAAGTCAAAAGTTCTGACCATGAGCCACCACAGTCCTTCTGCTGTCTCTTTTTAGTGTCAACAATCAACCATGTATTAACTCAGATATTTTTAAGAGTCACAACTCTGGAGGTCACAGTACAGATGAGTGCACCAGTAAGAGTTTCCAGAGGTGTCCCAGTTCTGAGAGTCAACATTGCACAAACCCAGATTATGGTCACTTAAAACAACAGGTAAAATTTCAAATATTTGAAAACATATATGCTTTAGATATTGTTAGAATAAGGTCATGGTTGTTTTGATAACAAATCGACTTTTGCTGAGATAGGGGTTGGTTCGTTAGATATGCCTTTGCAGCTACGGCTTGGATAATAGAACACCAGAATCCTGAAGAGGGATTTATCTTCATCTAGTGTTGGATTTAAAGTGGTTACCAAACCTTTTCTACCATGCCAATTTAAGGTGGACTGAAGAGAAGTCAAATCAAAATCTGACTTTCTTTTTGGAAATCACAGAGATTTTCATCCTCCTCCTGAAAGTGTAGAGGGACTTGTTGTCCCCCTGCTTCCTGGTAAGCCTGACCCTAAATGGGACTCTAAACTAGAGGTCCCCTACTTGCTAATAAAACAATCCAAAATCTTTATTTTCAGCCAAATGTTCTGCAGGCAAAGTGACTCACAGTGCAGGTCGAACTCCCACCAGCAGGAGGACTCTGAGTGCGATACGTTTGTGGAGGTTCCAGTGCTCCACGGCGACCGCCACCATCAGCCCGCCCACAAACAGCATGTTGGTGTCCTTCAGGTACTGCATGCACACCTGAGAGACAGAGTCGTCATCACCTTTATCACACACTTTTAAAATTAACAGCTGGATAGATTTGAACTCCTTCATGACGTCCCAAATTGGCAGGTTAATACGTGTTTATGAATGTGCATGTCCGGTCTTACATCTTTGGACTCCATAATGCCGAGGACGGGGAAGAGGATGGTCGGCAGAAGCGCTGTCACCGCCAGCGGCAGCACCTCAGTGCACCAGTACACCGCCATGAGGGCTATGACGTAAGCACAGGCTGCTTCCTGTTCACAAATACACACAGGAAAACAGAAAACATTGAACGGACTTATAACAGGTGATAGAAGGACTTGGCCGATATATACGCGTCTTTTTTACAGTATCTTCAAAAAGTAGTTTTACTGTGAAAGACATCGACTTCCTTTTGTTGTGAATCTTCTCGCTTATAAATCTGATTCAGAATTTTTTATAAAGACATGCTTTACTCCAGCATACATCAATGTTTTAGTAGTTCTGACCTTTTAGTCTCGCCTCTTATCTACAGGTTTTAACCCTGAAGCAGCTGATGACTCCACTGACCCATCAGACCCTACAAGAGCTGGCTTAAAATGAAGCCCACGCAGGGACTTTGGGTATTTCACTTTGACGGGCAGGAGTGACTGTCACTTTATGTTGATTATGTGCAAAACACAGATTTACAAATGTGCCATGAATGAGACACAATGTCACTTTTGTCAAATTAAACAGTACCGCCTTCTTAAAGGGATATACCCGCGAGTTAGACAATCCCTTGAGAGATGAATGCTGACGACCGCTTGCTTCTCTAGTTATACCAACTTTAGAAATGAATACAGAGAGCCACGCACTCAACCAAAACGCCACTCTATAGCCACAAATAATGCTCAGAACAGCACCTAACTTCATCAACAGGACATATAGGGTCCCAGCCACCAAACATCTTTTTAACTTTGACTAATTTCTTTAGCAAAGAGTCTAAACACAACTCACCTACGCCTACACCTACTGGGTGAGTCCATTACGGACTACAGCGGGGTGACGCAGCTCAAGGAAGAACATTTATGATCATTACTTTTTCATTTCCATAAAGTAATAATCACCATAGTAATCATCTTGCACTGCAGACGTGGTAGTTCTTCTGCCTTAACGTCTCGGTCTGATTGCTTTGCCATGAAGAAACGATCATAAATGTTCTTCCTTGAGCTGTGTCACCCCACAGCAACTAGTACTATGGCTGGGACCCTATATGTCCTGTTGATGAAGTTAGGTGCTGTTCTGAACATTATTTGTGGCTATAGAGTGGCGTTTTGGTTGAGCCCGTGGCTCTCTGTATTGCTATCTGCGGTCATTACTAAAGTTGGTACAACTGGAGAGGCAAGCAGTCCGCACTCCGCAGTTTTCGGTTTCTCTCATAAAGTTTAACAGCCAAGTGTGTATGAAATCACAGTCTTGTTGTCGTCTATAGAAACAAAAACAGTTTCTGTAAGTGGAGATCTACCGGTACAGACTCAAGCTGTGGAACAAATATCTCACATGAATGCCCATCGGCAGAATTCGTGTGCTCCTTATGAGAAGGAATTTACACCTGTTTGTTTATCACCAGAGGTTTTCCTGTTCATTTCATGTTCACAGCTTGACTCCAGGATCCGGCTGTGACCACAGAGAGTCAGATTTCTGAAAACCAACAGACACATCCACATGTGACGAGGCCTGCAGCTGATTTTATACAAAGAACAATGGAAAAGAAACTCGGTAAGTCAAAGATTACACATTTGGTTCATTAATATGCTGGTTCAGACTCTTCTGAGTCGGTATTACAGATTGAAGAGAGACTGCTGAGACTGTCTGAATGTCAGAAAATGGTGTGAAAATGGGTCTTAGAAGAGTCACCTTAGGGTACCTTAAACCAGACGCGAAAAAGGACCTTCAAACATTTCGAAAAGTTATCAGAGGGTTCCTTAAACACACCGAAGGGTAATTTAGAGGGTACATAAAACAGCTTATCAAGGACCACTTTGAAACTGCTTTAGGCTTTTTGAAACGCACTTAAAACATGCCCAAGATAACCCTTACACAGAGCAGATGTGTCAAAATAATGAAACAGAAATTTGCTCAAACTAAACAAAAGTCACTCCAGGGTAACCTGAAACAGACGCTGAAGACTGCTTCAAAACAAGTTCCAGGTAAGATAATGGTATCAGGGTACCTTAAAAGAACTTAAATTAATTACTGAAAAGATCCTAAAATAGAATCTATCCTGAGTAACTGAAGTGAACACTCAGACTAGAACTCTAAAAGGCGTGTAAAAAGTGAGTATTTTCAGAAAACATGTGTAGCTCCACGGTGGGACTGAACACAGGGAGGTCTGAGGAACTATCAGGTGAGTTTTTGTTTCACCCTGCAGAGCTTCGAGGAGGAGTGTCAGTCACACAAAGACAGAAAACCTCGAACACTCAAAACAGACACAGACTCCTGCTGCTGTGAGGATGAACCCTTTCAGTGTGGATTTCTGGGAAAAGTTACGGGAGACCTTCTGGACTGAATCCAGACTGGGCTGTGGTGCATGATGGAGGTGGAATAATGTGGAAATGACGCAGATCTCCTGAACCATTTAACATTAACCCTGCGAGTGCCACATTTATCTCTAACTATACAACTACACAACCCTGTTAAGACCTTAATAACAGCTGTATCTGTCTTAGAGCAGGACTTGAGCGCTGACAGAGGATTTAACAGACACACATCAGACCCGACAGTGAATCTGTTACAGCAGATTAGATTAGATTCAAGCGGCTCTAATGGGATCAGGTCTTTCTCCTTTTGAACAGCTGCTCAGTAACTTCAGATGCTGAACTTTTAACAGTTTGGTATGTGTTTGTAAATCAGTGACTCAAACCTGCAGCTACGAAAACCCTGTAAATGTAAACTGCCTCAGTTCAAACCTGCAAAGACAGTTCCTGAGGCTGGAGTTTAACACGAGTGAAATATCTATTCTGTTTGGCAGGATAAGTTGCTTTTCAGCACTTTGGAAACAATAACAAACTAATTTATTAAAGCCCTAAATTTTCAACTGAAGATTTCCAAACAAACTTCACGACTCAGGAAACCTTAAAACAGATGTTTACATTTGGAGTAGTTAGAAAACCCATTGCATATGGTACCTTGAAAAATGCACTTAGAATTTTAAACCGGTACTATGAAGCAGATGCTCAAAACCTTTTTTAGATTCTGATCAGATTGGAGTATTTAAGTTTTTGGTTGAACTAACACCCTCAGATACTTTAAAACAATCATCTATTCGATCAGAGTACCTTAAAACAGACGTCTACTTTAAACTGGTTGGTCTTATTACTAGAAATACATTTAAACAGACGCCTTTAAATCTATTGTTAAAGCATACCACAAAACAGACAGTAAGATTGTAACTGGTTGGTAAAACTCAAAACTGAAGGTCCTTAAAGACAGAAACTTTACATTAAAACTGGTTAGTTGGGGCTGCCACCTACGAATAGAGTTATGGATGAGAGAAGATCAAAATTACTTTATAAACTCTTATTTCTGTCCAGAAAATGTAGACTACTTAATTGGACAAGCGACAAACCTCCCACTGTAACTCAGTGGTACAAAGAAATGTTTATAGTTTTTCCGATGGAAAGGCTAAGTGCCAAATTCAAGTGGAATGATGATATCTTTAGGGACACATGGCGGCCCCTAACTCGCCTAAAGGTTTAAGTGAACTATACGGAGGGAAAACAGTGGTTTAGAGGGTCTCAGACTGAGCTGACTGGTGATAAAAAATCCTTTTTTTAATAAGTACAAGGACACATATTTCTTTATTTGGTGACACATTGTTGAGTTGTGTTGGGGTTTTTCTTCGTTTACCCTTCTTTTTGTTTTGTTTTCCTTTTTTTCCCCTCATGTTTAATCCTTTTTTGGTAACGTTTTCTTTTACAGTACACTTATTACCAGGTAATTAACAGGTAATTACCTAGAAACAACATGAAATTATCTGGTAATTACATGATAACTACAAAGTCAATCCTGTCTAGCTACCAGGTAGGTTACCTTCCATCATCATACAAATTTGAAGCCGAATTGCTCTGGTATTTCTAGGCTTTTCTTCGCTTCCTGGAACCACCACTTGCGCAGTAGCATTGTACGCATTCGGTGGGTGAGTCGCTGGGATTACGCTCCGCTAAAACAGCGTGTCGCTACGCAATCTTCACACGCCAATAGGCTGTATCAAGTGTCAATCATAGAAAATAAGAACCCCAAATAGCTATTGAAAACGGAGCTGCACAGAAAAAAGAAAAACTAGCCAGTATTGACTTAGTAGTTATCATGTAATTACCGGACAATTTCATGTTGTTACTAGGTAGTTACCTGTTAATTACCTGGTAATAAGTGTACTGTAAAAGAGAGGGTTACTGTTTTCTTTTGTCATTCTCGACGCTATTTCAATCCTGTTTATTAATGATTGTTCCCTAGATCAGAACACTGCTTAATAATGTCTGTTTTTATGTAAATTCTGAAAATAAAATTAAATCTGATTATTAAAAAAAAAACAAAAACTGGTCGGTCTCACTTAAAACAGATAATTCGATTTTCAACTGGATGGTTTAAGACATCGCCTATAGCGAACCTTTAAATAGATGCCTTTTAAATATTTTAAACTGTTTTATGTTCTGACTCCCAGAAAAACAATACATGCTGAAGGAATTCAGATTAGTAAAAGCAACTTTTGACAATTTCTGGAGATCAAGACATACTCTTCAAACTGCTTCAGAAACAAGATAATGGGATCTTGAAACTGATTTGAAAGGGAACCTAAAAACACACTTAAGACGACAAACATCCTGACGGTCTAGGGTACCTTAAAACCTGTTAAAGGGAACCCAAAGGTAAACCTAAGGGTACCTGAAGTCAGATGGAAAACAGACGCCACCTTTTGTGAATCTAAATAATTGATTCAAATGAATTAACTCTGGTTGAATTAAAACTGGTCATTTAAGCAGTCAGTATACTGGTTAGTCGAACTGGTCATTACCGTGGTGCTGAAAGCGAGTGGCAGCAGGAGGAACGGGCTGCAGATGAGGATGAAGAGGCCCTTCATCCTCCAGACCTGCCGCAGCATTTTGACCCACAGAGGAAGGACCGACATGGAGGAAGGTGATGATGAGGATGAAGAAGACGAAGATAATGAGGTTTAAATGTTAGAGATCGACCGTATCACAGGAACTCTTCTCCCTCTCTGCTGGTCACGCTCTGACCGTCTGTCTTTCTCTCTCTGACACTTTGTGATGCCTTCACAGTCCACTAAATAAATATTAACCTGAAGTCAGCTACCACACACACACACACACACACACACACACACACACACACACACACACACACACACACACACACACGTGCCTCCCTCAGCAGAGTCAACACAGAGAAGGAAATCAGATCCCCTGTTTACGTCAGGATCATCACCTGTTATTATCTGACAGACCGAGTTCAGAGTTAAAAAAAAAAAAAACACCAATAGAGACATTTTGATCAGCTAAAACTCAAACCTGGAGCAGCCCAGAGTTCCTGAATGCTCTCCACTCAGACTTGAGATCTGCTGATATTCATTATTATGGACCCAGAGAATCAAAGTGACCCATACCTTCACCACATCTGCGTCACTTTTTTTATTTATTTTGGCGTCTCACAGGTTATCTGGATGATCTTCCCTGTCTTTATAACCCTATCTTTTTGTGTCTTTTTGATTTTCGTTCTTTTTTTTTGCGTCTCTGTATCATTCATGTTGGCGTTTTATGTCTTTTCGTCCCTTTGGAGCTGTTCAGGTCAAAATTTTGTCCATCCTCGGGGTAATGTTTTTCTTTTATTTACAGTTTCTTAGCTCCTGTTTGATGATGTCCTTTTTTTCATTTTCTCATCCTTTATTTGCTCTCGTGTTTTTTTTTTTGCAGCACAAGACAGCTCAGAGGGAAAAGAGCGTTTTGAGTTGCCCTTGAAAATTAGACAGGCCTCCTCATTTCCTGTTTTTAAATCCTTTTTAAAAACGCACTTTTACTCCTTGGCTTTTGATACATTGTAGTGTTATTTTGTTTTTATCATCTTAGCACTTGCCGTGAGCCTGCTTATTTATATACTTATTTATTCTTTTGCATTAATGAATTTCTGCTCGCTTTATCTTGTTCTTTGATTGTTTTATTTGTTTTTATATGTCATTGCACAGCACTTTGGCTACCCTTGTGGTCCTTTTAAATGTGCAATAGAAATAAAGTTGATTGATTGATTTTTTGTGCTGAACTTTACCCAAAAATCAGGGTTCGGTTTTGGTTGGTTTTATCTATTTTATGTTGACGTGCTGAGATTTCGATTGTTTTCTTCCTCACTCATGGAGAGCTACTGTGAGCCGTTGTCCTCTGCTGTCACCTACTGGACACTTAGAGACATAGAAATAATAAAAGGGTAGACCCCGCTGGGGGTGCTGCGCAGCGAGAAATGCGGCCGCCATCTTGGTCAGGTCAAGCTTCCCATACGCTCCGGTCAATCATATTCATTCATTCAGCGATGCCGGAGCACTGTGCGGCGTATTCCTGTGCCAACAGGCGGACAGCAGAGAACAGGGCTCAAGAAATAACTTTTCACAGTTATGATTAAACGTTTTTTAAACATTACACTTGACTGTAGAGTCATTTGTAGGCCAAAGAGGAAGACTATCGGTCAACTCCAAAAAGGAAACAGCATTTGCGAACAGCTAGCTTATTCACAATAATAGCAACTTTGGTCGATTATCAACAGATTTGCATTAGATTGAAAAACTTTTGTTTGAGAGAGGTTCTAAGAAACGTTAAGAAATAAAATAGAAAGAAAAAGGAAGAAAGTGAGCTCTGTTTTATTATCTGTTTTATTAAAGATTTCTTTGTGGTGATCTCCTGTTTCATTTTGAAGATTTCCTAAGGACAAAAACTTGAGGAAGAAGTGGGAGATTGCTGTTAGAGGGAGAAATTCGCAGCAAGTGATTCCTCTGTGCTGTGTAGCCAACAAGCAAATTGATATGTAGTTTAGATGCTGTCCTGTCATGCTGTTCTTGTGTTTAAATCTTTTTGATATGTAGGCTATATATTTGTGTGTATTTTCCAGTTATTAAAATAGTGCTTCTATATGA
The DNA here is from genome assembly GCA_962446985.1 of Xyrichtys novacula. NCBI lineage: Eukaryota > Metazoa > Chordata > Actinopteri > Labriformes > Labridae > Xyrichtys > Xyrichtys novacula. Next base: position 12,431,780 of record OY660872.1, read on the forward strand.
CATTATTTGTGTGTGTCTACAAATGGATAAATAAAATTAAACTATATAAAAAATTATAATCAAATCAATATATATTGAATTGGCCTATTAATACCGCCAGTTATTAATAATTATTGAGACATAGCAGGAACCTAGCTCTAAACCTAAATATATCCTTGATTAATTGTTATACTATAATACAGCCACTGCTGCCATGTTCTAAAATATCATTTTATTCATTCTGAGTATTTGAAAACGCCAAAAAAAAATATGGCCTCTATCATGCCTCTTTGAATGGCGTTTGCAGAGAAGAAAATTACGTAGTATTGAGCGAACTATGATTCATTAATGCGCTCAGACTTCATTCCGCCGGTTAAACAGCGGTGCAGAGTGAGGCGGATGACCGGACCAAGATGGCGGCCGCATTTCTCGACAGCGCCCATTCGTGGTAGCGGCCGATGCGGGGTCTATCTTTTATTATGTCTATGCTTAGAGACCTTACCTCAGGAGGTTTTCACTTGACGTCACTTCCGTGTTACGCGGCACGCGCGCAATACAGATGAGCTGCGTCCGAATTGCCAAGTAGTAGTCGAAGTAGTAGTCGAAGTAGTATCTAGCATGTCCGAATTGGCCACCGGAGCGAGTAGCATGCTACTTCAGATACTACTTCAGATGCTAGACACGCCCACATTGTAGGTTGGTCTCGGTGCATCCTACGGGCATGCTACTGACCCAAAATGCACCGCGGGCTTCTTCTTCGTCCTCTTAAAAGTTGTAGAAGCGCATGTGATGCTAGCGCCACCAGCTGCTCTGCCTATTTAAAAGTGTCGCGAACGCCGGCTGGCCACAGCAGCGCGCACCATGTCGGAGCAGCAGCAGCAGCAGCAGACGGGACCGCAGCAGTACAGATGTAAGTTTCATGTAACTTCACACACTGTCCTAAAAAATGTGTGGTTGTATCTCTTTGTCATGTCATGGTGTCATATTTGCCCAAGAAATCATTTTATGAGCAAGTGGCGACATCATGGAGGTAAAGCTCACTTATTCCATCATTAAACTGCACAGCTGCAGTACTACAGCCAGGCCCGCAGATGAGGGGCTTCAGTTACCACTGTCTGCACTGGCGCAGTACCTACTCTCTGCCTGCGGGGGTCGTCTTTCCCCACCGCTCGTCTAGTGTGTCCGAATTGGGCCAACGTTTTTAGTATGTAGGAGTAGGATCTAGCAGTAGCACGTAGCAGTAGCATGTAGTATCCGAGCGGGCAGTTCGGACGCAGCAATGGAGGGCAGGAAGTGAGTTGCTGTTATAGGCCCAATTCCAAACTCCACCCTAAACCCCTCAAGCCCTGCACCCTCATTAGCTTAGGTTAAGTCAGCTGGTAAGTGCTTGAGTGTGGGAGGGTTTAAGGGCTCCAAAAGGGTATAAAAGCAATGGAACAGCCCTTTGTGACGTGCCACATTACCTTGACGACAGACGACAACGTTGCCGTGACAACCAAAGATGCGACTGACACTTGCCTCTCTGGGCCTCTTAATTCTGCGTTTATTTCGCGGCCAGCGACGTCGCAGAAGAAAGGCCAACATTGTTCCGCTCCTTTTGCACACACTTACTCTTGAACATAGACAACAGGTAATTGGTAAATAATGATTAGATTGATAAATTATAAAACCAGCATTAATGATAGGTGAAGTGATATTGAATGGTTAAAAGGTTGAAGCACTAGATTCTGAAAGTAATCACTGCTTAGAGTGTTAGTTCAGTATAAAATGTATTGATTCAGATAAAAGTTTGAAGTAAAAATCAATTTTATTTGTTACAAGAATAACGCATGCATGCATGTGTGTGTATATATGTATGTATATATACACACACACACACACACACACACACACATTTTTATACATATATATATATATATATATATATATATATATATATATATACAAAATCTTATAACTATGTTAATGTAGTGCATTCTTGTTCATCTTGGCATTTTTTCACAGTATTAAGGGTGCACCTAGATCCTGAATGAACTGCTTCTTCTTGAGCTTCTTCGCCATGATCTCCGTCATTTTTGGTGTCTGTCGCGGACGATGGCCCAATTCCAAACTCCACCCTAAGCCCTCAAGCCCTGCACCCTCATTAGCTTAGGTTAAGTCAGCTGGTAAGTGCTTGAGTGTGGGAGGGTTTAAGGGCTCCAAAAGGGTATAAAAGCAATGGAACAGCCCTTTGTGACGTGCCACGTTACCTTGACGATAGACGACAACGTTGACAACCAAAGATGCGACTGACACTTGCCTCTCTGGGCTCTTAATTCTGCATTTATTTCGCGGCCAGCGACGTTGCAGAAGAAAAGCCAACATTGTTCCGCTCCTTTTGCACACACTTGCTCTTGAACATAGACAACAGGTAATTAGTAAATAATGATTAGATTGATAAATTATAAAACCAGCATTAATGATAGGTTAAGTGATATTGAATGGTTAAAAGGTTGAAGCACTAGATTCTGAAAGTAATCACTGCTTTAGAGTGTTAGTTCAGGATAAAATGTATTGATTCAGATAAAAGTTTGAAGTAAAAATCCATTTTCTTTGTTATAAGAATAACGCATGCGTGTGTGTATGTGTGTGTGTGTATATATGTATGTATACACACACACACACACACACATATATGTGTATATATATATATATATATATATATATATATATATATATATAGTACAGGCCAAAAGTTTGGACACACCTTCTCATTCAATGTCTTTTCTTTTTTTTTATATGACTATTTACATTGTAGATCATTACTGAAGGCATCAAAACTATGAATGAACACATGTAGAATTTTGTACTAATAAAAAAAGTGTGAAATAACCGAAAACATGTTTTATATTCTAGTTTCTTTAAAATAGCCACCCTTTGCTCTTGATGACAGTAGTTCCTTGTCAGGGTTACTTCAGGCACTCCTGTGAAGTAAAAACCATTTCAGGTGACTACCTCATGAAGCTCATTGAGAGAACAGCTTAAGTTTGCAGCGCTATCAAAAAAGTAAAGGGTGGCTACTTTGAGAAATCTAAAATATAAAACATGTTTTCAGTTATTTCACACTTTTTTCTTAAGCACATGATTCCACATGTGTTCATTCATAGTTTTGAGAATCTACAATTTAAATAGTAATGAAAACAAAGAAAATGCATTGAATGAAAAGGTGTGTCCAAACTTTTGGCCTGTACTATATATATATATATATATATATATATATATATATATATATATATATATATTATATCCATGTTAATGTAGTGCATTCTTGTTCATCTTGGCATTCCGGCGCCCACCATACACGATGCGGAACATCCATGTTAGAGTATTAAGGGTGCACCTAGATCCTAAATGAACTGCTTCTTCTTGAGCTTCTTCGCCATGATCTCCGTCATTTTTGGTGTCTGTCGCGGACGTTGAGACGCTTGTGGCCTCGTTCCTTTTTAAATCCTGTCCCCCGGCTGCGTCGCTGTCGTCCAGTAACGCCCACAACGCAATGAATTGTGGGCAATTTCATAGCCAAAGTCCTCAACGGTACGGACTTACGGAAAGGGTGCAGAAAGGGGCGTTCCCGAGCCCTCGCTGACTTACCGATTTCATTTGGAACAACCCTCAAGCCCTTACAGAGCTCACATGAGCGCGCACCTAAGTCAATGAGTCAGTGAGGGGGTGGTTTGGAATTGGGCCGATGAGACGCATGTGGCCTCGTTCCCTTTTAAATCCTGGCCCCGGCTGCGTCGGCGTCCTCCGGTAACGCCCACAACGCAATGAATTGTGGGCAATTTCATAGCCAAAGTCTCCAACGGTACGGACTTACGGAAAGGGTGCAGAAAGGGGCGTTCCCGAGGCCTCGCTGACTTACCGATTTCATTTGGAACAACCCTCAAGCCCTTACAGAGCTCACATGAGCGCGCACCTAAGTCAATGAGTCAGTGAGGGGGTGGTTTGGAATTGGGCCATAGAGACCAGCAACATGCCGATGTTTTGTTCTGTTTACGGCTGCTCGAAGCGATCCAACGGGGAAAAAACAAGAGCTTTTATCGTGTGCCCAAAGTAGTGTTACACAAAGGGGAAAGATATAAGAAGCTGACTGAAAAACGCCGGAAAATGGCTTTTTAATCTCCGCCTACGGCAGTGGTTCTCAAGTCCAGTCCTCGAGCCCCCCCGTCCAGCATTTTTTGGATGTTTCCCTGCTTCAACACACCTGAGTCAAATGATCAGCTCGTTGTTAAGTCATTTCAGAGCTTGATAACGAGCTGATCATTTGAATCAGGTGTGTTGGAGCATGGAAACATTCAAAACAGCGAGCGGCCGGACGCGCCGGGAGCGCCCCAGAGCTTCGGAGGGGGCGGACGGGGAAATCCCCGCTCCCCGACCCCATCCTCCGACTACGACCTCGGATCAGACGAGACGACCCGCTGAATTTAAGCATATTACTAAGCGGAGGAAAAGAAACTAACCAGGATTCCCTCAGTAGCGAAGAGGGAAGAGCCCAGCGCCGAATCCAGTGGACGCTGTCAGGCCGGTAGCTGCCCCAGTTGCGCCGGGGTCCGGTCTTCTCGGAGTCGGATTGTTTGGTAATGCAGCCCAAAGCGGGTGGTAAACTCCATCTAAGGCTAAATACCGGCACGCATCTAAACCGGCGCATCTCCTCCATTGCAGTCGGTCGCTTCTTGCCCTCCATTTGGTCCTCGCGCGAAGTCAGGATCACGTGACTTAAAGCCTCCGATAATAATAATAATAAAAATGATAACTTTATTTGTATAGCACTTTAAAGTTTACAAAGTGCTTTGACATATAGTCAAAAAGCACATGGAAAAGGACCAAAATAAAAACATAAAACAGTTAAGAAAAAAGAAAATGCAATTAAAAGAGGGGTTGAACGCAGAAACAGGATAGTAAATATAAAAGGAAATATCAACAATGATAATAAAATAATAACAAGTAATACTGATATTATGAAAAAATAGAGCAACAGAAATGAGCAAGAGATAAAACAATAAGAGGCCTAAAAGGTTAAATAAGAAAAGAGTACAAGTACAACAAAAGGTAAAAAGACAGTAAAGCCGAAATAAGAGATGACGGATAAATGATAAAGACAGCATCACATAAAATCTGAAAGTGAATTTTAAAATTTGACGTAAAAGAAGCGACTGTCTCTGCTGTACGCCTTGTCGTTCCAAAGTGGAGGAGTTCTGATGGAGAAAGCTCTATCACCACTTTGATCCACTATAAGGACTATTATTATTTTTCGAGTGTTAACTGGCTGAATCTTTTTCAGCTGCTTGACATTTGACAAGATTAAATCTGAACTAAGCAGGATCCTCAGGGACTGTGCACACCAGCCCAGGTTGATTTGACTCTGACTCCCTCTGCTGGTAAGAGGACAGCCCGACAATCATGTCACCTTTGTTTTTCTCTTTTCAGTCCTTTTTGGCTCCGACTGGGCACATCAGATCAGGAGGTAAACTGAGTATTTTATGCTCTGTCTTTCCTGAACTACGAGTGGTTTTAATTTCTCTGTTTCATTCTTTTAAGACACATTTCTGAACTCCTGTCAACAGGAACAGTTCTGGTACACTCTGCTCTCTGTGAATGTGTTAAGGTTGTATCTGTGTTTCCTCATGTTCAGTTCTCAGGCTGTAAGGTTATACACGTGGGTCTGAAAAATATCTGGTAGCTGAATGTCTTCCTCCTCCTTCTCCTCCTTTCTTTGGCACCAAGGATTCAAATTCCACTACTCATGCTCCTCCTTCTCCCCCACCTACTCCTCATGTTGGTAGTAAGGCCAGAGGTTTTAAGACTGTCAGCCTAAGTGGGTGGACTGGATGGTTTAATCAAACAGCACGAGAGAGAGAGTCAGAGAAACGTCTTCTGCACAGTGAGTCTGAATGAACTTTTTTTACCTCTTCTGATTGAGACTTTAGAGGAAGGCTTTGGTGGGACTTTTCTGATTGGTTTTTGGAGTTTCTGCAGAGTCTGATTTAGTGACTCTCCTGCTCTGATTCTTGAATGATTCTTGAATTTTGCACAAACTGGGGTCTATATAACACTACTTAACTAAAGCATTTCTTTAAAACCTCTACATCTCTACTTGTCAAACAGTTAAAACACAAATATGTCTAATTCAAACACAAGAAGCAAACAATTTGACATGTTATGCTTCTGTGTAGGAACTTTAAGATTAAAACTGCTTAAAACTCCTTTTACAATCCTTTGAAATAAGTGTATTTGTTTTTTTTCCTCTGGTGAAATAATGACCCAGTTTGTCTGGATGAAGGGTTCTGTCTTGTGTATCAGCTTCACCAAAACAATCTGGTCTCTGTGCAATAATAAAAACATTCAGAGTCCCTTTGAATCCCTCAGAGACGATCTCAGTCACTATTTTTAGTTTGGAGTCACTGCTGCTCTAAGTTTACATTAATGCTCCATATCTAAAAAGCTTGCAAACTGACCTCACATCACTCTGCACTTCCCCTGTCCGCCACTATGTGCTGCTCTAAAAACATTTATTTTTTAATACACGAAGTCGGATATAGAGAGGACCAGAAATATAAAAATAAAAGTGAGATTTTTTTTTAAAACACACTGACATTTCTCTCTTAAAATTCTGACTATTTCATAATCTGACTTTTTTCATCAGAATTTTGACTTTTTTTAAAAAAAAAGTAGAATGCTAAGTTTCTTTCACAGTTGACTTTTTTGCTTAAATTTTCCTTTTTTTTCCCCTCAGAATTCTGTATTTTTTTCCTTGTGGTAAGCCAAACTCTGATTTATTTTTTGGTCAATTTGACTTTTTCAGAATTCTTAATATTTTTTAAAAAAGAAAGCTGACTTTTTTGCCTCATATATTAAGTATTTTCCAAGGATTTTTGTTCCCCCCTCTTCAGAACTTTTTTTTTTTTTTTACTTTTACAGGAAACAGAAGTTTTTAACTGTAGGATTTTTTATTTGATAACATTACAACAACTTTATTTCTGTATAAAAATAACTTCAAAATCTGAAATCGTCAATGGGTTCCTGGTGCTCTATTGTACGCTAGAAATGTTGTCTTTGTTTAGCATTACTTGGCTAACTTTAGGTAGTGTTGCAAAATACTGGAAAACTCCGAAAAAAATAACTACAATCCCCACCTCATCCCTTGAAACGGTTAAATTACTACTTAACCCTAACCCATCTTTATCGTGTGAATGTCTTTTGGTCCTCGATGGCCACCGTAGCCTCAGTGTTACAGCAGAGGTTGTTGAAGAAGTTTTCTGGTTGTGGTTAAAATACACGTTGTGATTACGAAATGACTAAGTAAGAGGATATGCTCGACAAGTTGATGTTAGAGTGACTCAGAACAGCTTGAACTGCCTGCCTGAAGTAGCTCCTAGGTGACACTTCCTGCTTGGTATTCGGTTTGGTATTTAGACTGAAAATGCTTACAGATTTTCGAGTCAGACCAAAGTGAAGATGATGGAGCCAATTTCAGAGAAATGATAATAGATTTAAACTGGGTTTTAACATCTTTAGCGGTCGATGGTACATGTTCATGACTTCAGTTTGCTCATAGCCAACAGTATCATGTGTGGTCTACCCACACTATGGTCTAACCACACAGTAAAACAGCATGTACTGAGTCACCCGATGGTACATAACAAGATGCTGACTAGTCTGTATTTCAAAATCTTGAGCAGAACTTGTATGTTTTTTTTACAGAGCGGCCAAATTCCTGAGAGGTGGTAAGTGAAGCTGGTTTTGGAATCTGAGATGGTTTGGCAGAGTCTCGATGGTGGGGGAGAGGACAGCAGAGTTTTTCTTTTTAATCTCACAGTAAAGAGGTCCTTTCTATCTGGCTGTATCCAGCTCTGACCCTCCTCAGCAGCTCAGTGAGGAGGGGGTCGGCCAGTTTTGATCAGATCGGCGTCTGTTGACATTCCTCTGCTGATAAGAAACCTCTTCCTTCCTGGTGGTGGCCTGATGCTCCACCTTGTCCTTTCTCTGTTTTTCTTTCTTTTCACTTTGTTTTCTGTCAGTCAGCAGTTATTTTTGTAAGAAGTCGGCCTGGAGCGTGCCGTTCTGACTCTCCTTTACAGTAAAAGCCTGAAAGCTGCACAGATTTTTCTGGTCGGACTGCAAACTTAGAGCTCTTTGAGATTTCCTTGAAATTTCACCTGCATTTGTGAAACAGGCACTGTAGAGCAAAAAAAATGCAGTCCCTTGAATGTCCACTGGGGGTGTCTTCAAAAGTGACTCATACTCCATAGAGCCCCATTGTAAAACTGTACAACAGAAAAAAAAACACATTTACGGCCAGAGTTGTAGTATCTTGACCAGGACCAGGACTTGAGTCCCATTCAAATCCCATAGCTGTCCTCTTAGAAAATGAATGCTTGGGTAAAAAGTTTCGCCATTTTCTGCTTTTCCGCTGTCTGCCCAGGCGCTTTACATTGTGGGTAACAGAAGACGAAGCAGACTGGTCCAATGCATACTGTTAAATTTTCCTGAATCAATATGTCATCCAGGAATTTTTGGCATACTGCAAATTTCGCATTTCTTCGCCTACTGCATACTGGATTTTGGCCAAATCAGTACGTACTGCAAGTATAGTGGGAGAATTGGAAAACGGCCTTGGACTCTGACTCAGGCTCTGGTAACGAGAACTTGGACTTAAACTTGTGAAGCAAGTCAGACTCTGATTCAGACAATTTAGCGCTGATGTGGTGACTGGAACTGGATTGTTGGCTCACTTCTAAATGAATTAATTCAGGTCATTTAGAAAAACTGAGTAAGTGCTGAACTCTGAGTTGGTCCAGCTGTTGCTTCATCATCTCCAGTTTGAGTGACTGTTTCATCCTGCAGCAACTTTCCTGTTGTTATCTTCTTGACCTCATTCCAGCCACAGCCAGCAGCAGCTTTCACTCTCACTTGACCTCTCTCAGTCTGCCGCTTTGCAAACACAACACTCAAAAACAAACGTCCTTTATGCTCTCAGTGATTCCAGAAAGCTGCAGAGTTTACAGCGTGTAGCGCCGGCTGAAAGCTCTGCGTGTCTCTGTGAGCTGAATTTGTGCAGTGAATTGGCCTCTGGTGCCATTAAAGTCTCTACCTAACAACTACAGGAAGTAAGAAGTCACATGATGAGAGTGTGGGTGTGTAATTTGGCGACCTGTCAGTTATGAACATTCTTTATAACCTGATTCTGTGTGTTGTCAGTGTTGCTTTGACACGTGACGGACTGTGTTTTGTATTCGCAGGTCTGCGTCTGTTTTCAGGATTAAATCATGGGAGCCAACGACCCGACCCGGTGCTCTGACCCTTCAGGGTCACGACCTCCTGCCCCTCGCAGGAGCCCCTTCAACAGCATTAAGGTATGTCTCTGCTCTGTTTGCACCAGGTTTGCTCACACTTGATGCACATACAGTTGTGTTCAAAATAATAGCAAGATAAATCACGGTTTTTGTTAAAATTTCAACTTCTACCCTGCAGGTAAGTTTCTGGAAGGTTTAGTAAAGGTAGAGAAAACCAACAAACCCAACAGACATGACATACATTCTGCTGATTCTGTGAAACTGAATCATTTGCTGAAAGGAGTGTGTTAAAAAAATAGCAGTGCTGAGTTCAAATAGTGAGGTCATTGATTATATGAAAAAAATAGGTGTTAAACAGGTGGCCCTCATTTAAGGATCAAGGCAACTAATGCTGCATACGCTGGCTGTGCATTTGTCCTTGAAAAACAGAGTAAAATGGGTCGTTTGAGACACTGTTTAGAGGAAGAGCGTTCTTTGATAAAGAAATTAATAAAAGAGGGAAAAAAGTGCAGAAAATGATAGGCTGTTCAGCTAAAATCATATTAAACACTTTAAAATGGCAGCCGAAACCCAAAAGGCGCAGAAGAAAAAGAAAAACGACTATTCGAATGGATCGTAGAATAACCAAAATGGCAAAGGCTCAGCCGATGAACAGCTCCAGGAGGATCAAATATGATCTAAGATTTAGGCCTGTGAGTACATTAACAATCAGATAACATCTATGTGAAGCCAAGCTACCACAAAGAAGCCAACCAAAGTCCCGTTGTTACAAAAAAATACATGTGCTGAAGCAGTTACAATTTACCAACGAACACATTGACTGGCCAAAAAAGAAATGGCTTAATATTTTGTGGACGGATGAGAGGCCTCACCAGTGCCGTTTTAAAGGAGGTGGGGAAGACCCCTGTCTGAAGAGAGCAATTTACAATGTTTAAAAGCTGTTCTTCAAAGAATCCATAAAATTGTTTAAAAAACTGTGTGGGAATTGGATCTAAAAAGGCAGGTTGTGGGGTTTACTTGGGAGAAAACTCGACCAAGTGTCTGCGCATCAACCAGTGCAAAACTCTCCAGTGTTTCCTCGGGTAAAAGCAGGGATCCAGGTGTGGTGGCAGTTAACATCTGTTGAGATAAAACACTGGATCTGATGTTGTCGATTTTACTTCTGAAGTGGTCTGCAAAATCCTCACAGAGGGTGTCAGAGGATGACCCAGGGGTTCTGTTAAAATTATTGTTAGTTAAAAGATCAATTGTAGTAAAAAGAAATCTGGGGTTATGTTTATTGTCAGCAATTAGTTTTTTGTAGTGGAGAGTTCTTGCATGTTTGACTGTGCTGTTGTAGGTTTTGAGGTGGTGTTTAAAAATTTCAAGGTGGACTGTTAATTTCGATTTTCTCCATCTTCTTTCAGCACTCCTGCATTTTCGTTTGAGCTCTTTGATGTGCTCGTTTCTCCATGGGGGGAGAAATTGTCTGAGAGGACTTGATAGTTATGACGATGTTTGGCAAAGCTGGACCTGTATTGTGAAATGCTAAGAGAGAGTAACACAAAAATGGAAACTGAAAGCATAAAAGATCAGTGTTTTAAAAAATGTGATTTTAAGTCTGTAAATCCTGGAATTGTTTTAAAATCAACAGTGTCCCGGTGGTCTCTGCAGGACCTGTCGCCGACAAAAACAGTCTTGTGAGCGTAACTAAAGAGTCAGTGGGTTTTCCTGGATGTTTCTTTGAAAGTGGAGCTGTACTCTTTGGCTCTTTGTTGCTCCTGATGTTTTCTTGCTCTCACAGAGGAGGTCACTGTGTCTGAGAGAAACTGGTCTTCCTGAGGGTCATCCTGGTATTGTTTATGAGGTCTCAGGCCGTCATGTAACTCTTTGGAGGTCACTGTGTCATAAAGTTCTCACTCTTTCACTTTGTTTTTGAGTAACTTTTAGTTTTATTCCTGTCTGTGTTAGTCAAAGTTTGTTCTCTGGAAGTTTGGGCCTAAAACAGTGAATCTGATCCTTAGGGTCTCTATAACCACAGCTGTTCTTCTTCTTCTTGTGTTTCTCTGCAGTTCTTCGTCCTCTGTCACAGTCTGCTGCAGCTGGCTCAGCTCTTGGTGTCAGGCTACATGAAGAGCTCCATCTCCACCATCGAAAGACGTTACGGCCTCTCCAGCCAAAAGTCTGGGCTCCTGGCATCTTTCAACGAGGTCAGACTGGGACATTAATAGAGGAAAAAACAACACGGTTTCAAAAAACGGACAAATATTCAAACTGCAGAAGAGTTGGATAGACACGGTCTGCAAATACAGAAATGGGACAACTCTAGAAACACATGAAAAAGTCCAAAACAAACACACAAATGATGCAAAGTGACAACGCACAAAAGCTCAGAGTAGCAAAGCTTTACCCCCCGATTTTCACCGTCTTTCCATGCGGTGGAAATTGGAGGTTACTGTTGAAGGGATAATGAAGACCAGACGGTGACTTTATCTGTGACCGATGTACATTGGCAGATTTTGGCTGACGATGATCTCATGTCTTCTGAGCCAAACCAGAACTGCATGAGTCTGTAAATTAAACCCAAACTGCTGGGTTTGTTTTGGACTTTTACATGTATTTTAAAAGTTGCATTGTTTCCACATTTGCAGCATATTTTGCCTGAAGAGGACAGTTTGGGCTTTTGTAGATGGACTATCCTCTGGTGCCTCAAATTTCTTGGTTGTATGACTTTTTGTTTTTTGCGTGTTTTGTCGTTTTGTGTGTATTCAGGTGGGGAACACGGTGCTCATTGTGTTTGTGAGTTTTTTGGGGAGTCGGGTCCACCGGCCGCGGTTCATTGGAGGCGGAGCTCTGTTGGCCTGCATGGCCTCGTTGCTGATAGCGATGCCGCACTTCTTAAGTGAAAAGTACGAATACACGGACCAGATGAGCTGTGAGACCTACGCACAAACACACTCCTTTATTTCCTTACATGTTGCAGCTTGTTACAAACATTTCCACCAACAGAGACAACCTCAAGTGGACACTCAAATAGGAACTGCAGTTTATTTGTACTTTTGCCGTAGTCTAAATTCTGCTCTAGAGTCTTTATAATCTGAATTGTTGTCCTGTTTTTCATGTCGATGTGTTTCCTGACAGTGTCCGGTGATAACACCTCAGGCCTCTGCCAATCAGACAACATCTCCACCACCTCATCCACCAATCAGAGCTGCAACTTGCAGGAGAGCCCCGCCCAGCAGGTGGTGTATCCTCTGCTGCTTCTCGGTCAGCTGCTGCTGGGGATCGGGGCCGTCCCCATCCAGCCCTTTGGCATTTCCTATATTGACGACTACGCCAGCAAGAAGAACTCGCCGCTCTACCTCGGTACGCCTGCTGAGGAGTCACTCAGCGTTACTTCACAGTGTGAACAACAGCAGCTAGATGTTGCCATGACGAGTATTTGCAGTTTGCAGGAGAACCTGACTTTAAACTTGTACTGACCTCACATTACATGAACAAGATGAGGGTTCATTCAGTAAATCAACAGTGTGAGCTGCAGCCAATTCACATCACAGTCTGTTTGAAACCATCAGGTTAGTTATGAAAGTCTCTGCACTCAGGCAGAACTGACTCTGTGTGGAAACACTCTGATGTAACAGCCTCATGTGAGCGAATCTGCTGAGTGAGAGAAGCCTGAGGACTCTGCAGACTCTCTTTTTCCAGACCTGGGGTTCCTGGAAGCAGTCCGACTTTAAACACTGAGGTCTTCAGTTACTGTAACTGATGCAGAAATACTTCCTGGTTCCTTTAGCGATTTTATGATCCATAAAAAACACAGTTAACTGTATCCGCTGTTTATAAGATCTTCAGGACTGAAGCTGCCTGCTTTAAATACAACACTAAACCAGTCATGTCAAAATCAGACTGGTTATATAACTGATAATACACCTGGTGAAGGTTCACAACAAAAAATAATATGCTTTTCGCTCGCCCAATCTGGATTCTAGTTTGCATAACCCCTTGCACACTCAGCATTAATGTGGATAATGGATTATTACCCAGCTACCAGCTGCAAGGCACAAACAAGTTGACTCTAAACGTTAATTTAAAGATGATTCTATAGATTAAAAATAAGCCTCTCTCATGCTCATTCTGTCCCTTTGGTTTTCAGACACAAACAAACACCTTCTATCCTCTCTCCTCCTTTCTCCTCCTGTTGCTGTATGATCTTGTTGAATACACAGCAGTGTACGGTCAAACACAATGATTTTATTACTCTGGTTAAAGTTCATATGTCAACACTGATTTTTTTCCTGCTCGTGTCTTTCAGGCATCCTCCTGGCTGTGACTTCCATTGGCCCGGCCTTCGGCTTCATCACCGGCTCCATGATGCTGCGGTTTTATGTCGACTTTGACAAGTTATCCAAAGGTGAGGAAACACACTGGGCTGATGATTCCCAGCTGGACTGAGACACTGAATAAACCTCCAGTTAAGCTTATTTATCACTCTTATTCTTAAAGGAGTGGGAGGACTTCCTGCTAAAGTCACTAAACTTTCGCAGGATGTATTAGTGTTGCTGTGAAAAGCTGAAATCCTCCATGACAACGTTAAAAACAGAGCAGAGGGCAGCTGCAGAGAAGACAAATGTCCGACACAGAGTTAGATCAACATGTTCACGCTCTCTGAAGCTCTGAGAGGTTCTCAACCACTGACATGATTTGACATTTGGTTCATTTGGCACACTAAGTCAACTAAAGAGGAAGTTTTGATATTTTTGAACTATTAAGATATTACGGGCTTTAAATGACTCAAGGTGTTGTTGCTCCTGATCAACTTTACAGTAAAATACTCTAATTTTGCAGAGTTTCTTGGTAATGAATCAGTAACTTAAAACTTGTTAACTTTAGTAGATGGGTAGATAGTGAATAGGCTGTGTCTGTGTTGGTTCTCATTCAACCTGGCCTTGGTTGTCCAGATCTTCAAGGGCAACTGGACTTGGTTGGATCAAAGTGTGAAATCTATGCTGCGTTCAAGTTACCTCGGAGATCAGATGTCGGAGCTGAGAATGACGTCACACCCGAGTTAACAGCGTTTTAGTTACAAAGTTGGAAAAAATGCGAAATTGGAGGCGGAAACAAAATGACTACATCTACAAAAGTTATTTTAGCGCTTGCCTTGTCCGAATATAAGCAAAAGACAAGGCAAGCTTAAAGGGATGTTCCGGCGTAAAATTAATTTAGGGTCAAACACCATGACACTGAATTAGACACCCCCTCCAGAGATTAATGTTGCCAACCGCTTACCTCTCCAGTTTTACCAACTTTAGTAACGACCGCACGATAGCAATACACAGCGATCTGAGGAGCCATAAACAAACCTCAACCAAAACGCCACTCTATAGCCACAAATAATGCTCAGAACAGCACCTAACTTCATCAACAGTACATATAGGGTCCCAGCCATAGTACCAGCCACCAAACATCAAAGAGACTAAACACAACTCACCTACTCTCTTCCAGCAGCCGCTTGTTTTGTAGTGAGACCTCAGGCCAGTCCATTACAGACTACAGCGGGGTGACGCAGCTCAAGGAAGAACATTTATGAACATTACTTTTTCATTTCCTTGAGGTAATAATCACCATATTAATCATTTTGCACTGCAGACACTGTAGGTAGTTCTTATACCTTAGTGTCTCAGTCTAATTGCATTTCCATGAAGAAATGATCATAAATGTTCTTCCTTGAGCTGCGAAACTCCGCTGTAGTTTGTAAGTTAGTCTGTAGACTATAGAGTGGCGTTTTGGTTGAGCATGTGGCTCTCTGTATTGCTGTCTGTGGTTGTTACTAAAGTTGGTATAACTAGAGAAGCAAGTGGTCGGCAACATTCATCTCTTGTGGGGGTGTCTAACTCAGTGTTACGGTGTGTTTGACCTTAAATTAATTTTATGCCGGGATATCACTTTAAATAACTTTCGTAGATGTAGCCATCTTGTTTCCGCCACTGATTTTGCTTTTTTCCAACTTGGTAACTGAAACGCTGGTAACTCAGGTGTGACATCATTCCCAACTCGGACATCTGACTTCCGAGGTAACTCGAACGCAGCATTACCTTTTTATCTCAGTATTCTCAGTATTCCGAAAAATGTAACATCTTAAAAAATAAGATTACATTCCGAATTCTGTCTGTGTAGGATCTGATTTATCTAGGTCATATTTATTCAATTCTTCGTTGAAAGAGGAACCGGACTTGACATTTCGCCTGAGGTGAAACGTGTTCAGGAACCTCAAGTCAATTTTCCCTTTCAACAAAGGAATGAATAACAAGAGGCTTTAACTCAGTAACGAGTCATTTCTTACTCATTAACTTTTTTGTTGAACCCTTGACCCTTGACTCAAATTTTTCATTGACGGTAGTGTAACCCTTTCAGACAAACAAACCAGCACCCTGTCTGTGTCTTCTGCTGATATTTCAGGACTTGACACTGTGAGAGTTTGTTGATGTTCAGTTGACGTGCGACAGTTTGTTTGTTTGATTCCTCTGTGATTAATGAAGCTTGGCTTTCTGTGAAGGCTTGTCTAAACAAAAACCACTTTCCTTGCCGATGTGTGGCGTGTGAATGAAAAGAAGAGGGATTGTGCAACTAAGAGTGTGTAGTAGTAGTGTGTGTGTGTGTGTGTGTGTGTGGGAAAGACTTTGTGAGTGTTAAAGCATGCATGTGTAATGTGTATATTTAAGAGGACATGGTTGTTTATATAGGACTTCTTTTGTCTTATATTCCAAACATCAGCATGCGTGTGTGTGCTCTGAAGCACTCAGGCACTAATGTAAGGGTATGAGCACGTTTGTGTGAATGTAAAGGGTTAAAGGATTCTCTGTCTCCCACCTTGTTCTTTCCAGAAACCTGTATTTTACTGCCAGATGAGCCGTTTATTGCTGCTGGTGTTCTGTGACTCATATAGTTGTTTTCTCAATTGACATTTCTGCAGAAAACGTTAACGTCAGCACACAAATTAAATATGGTATCTTTCCTTGGTTGAACAGGTTGAACATTTAGGGTTAAAAATTTTAATAGACGATCTTTTATTTTGTTGAGAATTTCATAACTATAAGCCTTTTCAGATGTTGCAGAGCCTGAACACATCTGTCATTTTTGAGTGTAGAGCTAATGATGAGCTATTGTGGTCTTTGGTAACACGCCGTTTCCTTGATATGAAGACTATGAATTCAGTTTAATGCATGAGATGAGATGCACATAAAAAGAAAACTGTTGGTCGAAGGACTTTAAACATTAGAGAAACTTTCCCACAGTACTTTGACTGTCATCTTTGGTGTTTTTTCAGACCAGATTGAGTTGGATCATAAGGACCTGCGCTGGGTGGGAGCCTGGTGGCTCGGCTTCCTCGTGGCTTCCTGTCTCCTCTTCCTCACGGCGCTGCCTTACCTCTTCTTCCCCAGAAAGATGCCCAAAGAGGTGAGCACGAACAGTCCCACCCACATACATGTTTAAAGGTGATATCACTCGTTGTGTTTCATCATCAAATCTGATGATTTGAGTTTGAGATTTGGCTGCTGTTTGGTCGGTGTTTTGGGGCCAGAAGTGCAAATATTAATGATTGAGGATTGAAGTATGAGAGGTTCGTTATTTGGATGCTAAACTTTGTCATTTATGTTGTTGATTTTAATCATAGACTGTAAATAGTATGGACTGTGTCTTCCTCCTCACTGTGTGAAACCACCGTGAGAACAGCACCCTCTGGTGACGGGCTGCAGTATAGGTCATAAACCCCACCTCCGCCAGTAAATGGAGCTAATGGAGCTGTGGAAAACCTTTAGAAATTTATTACAGAGAATATAAATGTTTCTCCCCTCTGGTTGCGATGTTGCGATGTAGTTACTGTCAGACTGGTTTGTGCTCAAGTCCTCTTTTTTCTGTACAGCTCCATTTTTAAAAGTTATTAGGGGGTTCATGATTTCTTTGATTGACACTTTATACAGCCTATGGGCGTATGAAGATTGCGTAGCTCACCCGGGAGATACGCTGTTTGAGCCGAGCGTCATCACAGGGACTCTCCTGCCAAATGTGTACAATGCTGCACAATGTTGGTTTCAGGAAATGGAGAGAAAACGCAGAATTACCGAGAGCTTTTTAGCTTCAAATCCGTATACTGGCGGAAGGTGGAACCA
Source organism: Xyrichtys novacula (assembly GCA_962446985.1). Lineage (NCBI taxonomy): Eukaryota > Metazoa > Chordata > Actinopteri > Labriformes > Labridae > Xyrichtys > Xyrichtys novacula. The sequence goes on from OY660872.1 coordinate 12,449,238, forward strand.
AGTTGTCCATAGTATATACAGTTTATGATTTTAATCTTTACAAGCTGAAATTTGAGCCATCTCATTGTTAGCGTGAACTGGCACAACACCAAGTATGTTTACATGCACCGTTAAAGTAACGCCATGATAGTAGCTACGATTAGCAGTTAAAGTCATTTTCATTAGTTTAGTTTATGGGGAAAAAAAACGAGGATGTAGATGAGTTAAGGTTGGTACAATCATGAAACTTGTGAAATTTAAAGCCAGTTAGTACCATGTATTTTTTAACAGGGTGGTGCTCTGACTGTAGTTGAGAAATGGACAGATTGAAGTATTTGTCCAAGTTTTCTGCCTGTTTAAAGGAAGTTTTTTCCCTCACCACCGTCACTCATGTTAGATGAGATGGGCCAAATCCCATTTTAGGTAGGGTCTTGATAATTTATCAAACAATGAGCGTGGTCTAGATCCTCTCTTTTTCTTTTGAAAAGCGTCTTGGGATGGCGACTGTTGTGAATAGGTGCTATATAAATACAATTTGATTAATTGATTGATTTAGAAGTTGACCTTAATCATGAATATGAAAAATCAAGCAGATCGAAGACTGAATGACGGAGTTAAAGTGACTTCCTGTTTCATGGCCGAACACCCAAGTCCGTTCAGTTGTTCATCCTGTAAAATGACAAAAACTGACAGTCACCTAAAATTTATGGACTTCCTGTTGGGAGTTTTTGGAGTTTTTGTGGGTTTCATGCATGGAGGGTGAACCTAGTTGAGGTGCTAATGTTTTGAAGATTTTAGGGTGATGCATCCTGTCAATCTCAGTAACCTTGTGGGATTAAAGTCACGCTGATAGACCAGCGTGGAATCAAAACCTCTAAAATATCAGTTTTTTTCCCCCCAATTCTTGTGTGAAGTTTGGACCTGTTAAGACATGTTCATGCCTCCAGTGGGGCTCTTGCGCTGTACAGTACCCCGGCCCCTTATTTCTGCTCTTTTTGTCTTATTGTTTCATTTTAATTGACCACTTTATGTTTGTTCTGCTCTATTATTATTTGTCAGACACTCTAACTGGCATCCCACATTACTGAAAGAGACAAATCCACTATAGTACTCTGTAAAAAAAGAGTACAAGCCTGCTCTGTGGTATCCTAAGTACCCTGACAAACATATTGACCGAGCACTTATATAACCGATCAATGATAAATTGATTTTGAGTCAGACCCCACTTGCTTATGACATGAACTAAGTTTCCTTTGATATACCATCAGATTTTACAGTCTTAATAATTTTATTGCCTCAGTCGGTCACATTGACGTTATCACACTGACCGAGGTGATAACAGTAATCCTTGTAAAGGTTCAGGTGAATTAACTACAGAGAGGAGGAGGGCGGACAGTTTTTCTTTGACGTATGAACATCGATGGAAGTAAAACGAGTCTGAGAGGCTCCATTTTGTGGGACCTCTTTAGGGACATAAAGAAAAACAAAAGGGTTGAGATTTATCTGTTTTGAGTTTGAGTATCTTCAGTTGTCTCTGTCTCTGAAATCTCTCCACCCTCATGGCTATCTTTAAGTTTGTGAGTCATGAGTAAAACTTCAATCTGTTAAAACAATTTCAAGGGTTTTGAGTTTAAAAATTGAACTTCCCAATAAGTTGACTCAGCTAGAGAAATGACATGTGTAAGATCCCCTTTTTTTTTTATTAAAGTCAAATTTCCAGATGAAAGATCCAAAATTTATCAGCAGCAAGACACATGGGATTCAGAAGCTGGCAAAGGTTACTGAGATTGACAGGATGCAGGATTTAAAAATGCTCATAAACTGGATTTCCATCATGTTGACAAGTTCAAACAAGAATCAGGCAGTTTGGCTCAGGAACAGATTATTAAGTGAAACCAAACGATTGCTCAACATTGTTCCCGCAGAGACGACTCTCAGAGCTGCAGTAACAATGTCTTTTACGTCTTCTTCTGAGGATATAAACGATTTCTGCCGACTTTGCAAAGTCAACTGCAGAATTAACGGCGTTCTGAATGAACGGCGCTTTGAAAAGTCCCGCAGCATGTGTTAGACGTCACCATCTACACATGGACCAATCAGGGGCTGCCTTTCCCTGTTGTGCGGGGAACAGTGGAAACACAGTCACTGATTGGCCCGGTTATTTTCTGATTTCTAATACTCGCTCCCAATTGGCCGAAGTCCAGATTGTTGTGGGAAGGGACGGCAAGCGATTCACGCAACTGGATGGCCCAGCCAGGCTAGGGGACACACACACTGGGAGCAAAGTGGGTTTAGTGGGGGGGAATCGAACCACCAACCTTCCAGTTATTGGACGACCAATCTACCTCTTGAGCTACTGTTGCCCAGTAGCTCAGGGGGTATAGGAGGTGTCCTGTTTTAAAGGATTTTAGCTGCACACACATTCACTTTCCAGTTGCAATCCAGACTCACACATTTGCACATGACAATTCCTGAAGTTCTGTACACGTGTGTAAATGTAAAGGTCTAACAGTTCACCCACAGGAGACAGGGATTCTGACTCTGCAGATCCACCACACTCCTTAAGATCTGGTTCATAATTGTGAACTCCTTTTTTAAGGAGGAGCCTCTTATAAGAGGTTTCAAAAACAGAAATGAACAGTGCCAAGAAAATCAGTCAAGACAGTTAACACAGAACAACCAGAGGCAAAACAAAACATCAACACAAAACTAAACAGAGCAAGACAACATAAAACAGTAATTATCAAGTCATGAAAGAAATCAAGAAATCTCTCCAGAAAGTCTTTATGTGGGTGAAACACGACTAAAAGTGGGTCATCCAGACATCCAATTAGAGCAGAGAGCTGGAGAGTACATGGACAATTACAGGAGGTGCAAAAGTGGAAGTGACAGTAATCTCCTCAGCAGGTTGGGCTTTGATCCCAGGTCCTGTGAATGGAATTAGTCAAAAACCGATGGTCTCTGTTCATAGCAGCCTCTCTCCTCTCTAACTCAATAAGTTCTGCACAGTGTTTTGTGGTGGATTAAAATAAGATCAGAGTGAGTCCGATCCTACAAAATAGAGCTCTTGGATCTTTGTGTTATGAGGATGTGGTCTAGATCAGCTCTTTAAAGCATCTGCTGACCATTCGTCATGAATTGCTGTTATTTAGATTAAGATTGACAGTTAGTTGGCTTTCCTGAACTTCCACAACCACCTACGATCAAATCTGAGTTTTCTGCTGAGAACTTTCATGTGTAAATCTAAACACAGAGTTACTGTAGATTCATAAATAACAGCTGACGTGTACATGTGCTGTGATTTAGTGTAACTGACTCCACTTGACGTGATCATTCAGGACTGTCTGTTTATGTCCTCTGGGGTTGAAGGTGTCTGTTCAATGATCTGAATGGAGCCACACATGTTCACTGTAGTTTCCAGCTCCTCGTCTTTACTGAAATCAAACTCTTATGTGAAAAGTGAAAGCAGCCCTGAGGCTTGGCTTCACTCAGCTGGACTTTGACTCTGTGTACTTTGGCTGCTGTGTGTGTTGGTGTGGATTTGAACCCTGTCCGAACAGATAGAGCGAGGTGTTGAGCAACATGTAGGCACCAGATGCTTCATTTCCCCGAGCTCATGAGTTTTACTGTGACAGAGCCGACACTCCCCCACAAACTAAAATATATTACTCTGCTACTTAGTGAAAAAGTAAAAATGTATGAACGCAATGACCTCCACCGGGATCCACGATAGTCGTAACGCCACCCAGTGGAAATAAATGGTACTAACTTTTATATACATGATCAGATTTGATTCAGATTTCACAGGATTGATGATGTTGCAACCTGAACTTATACAAGTAGATACATTTTTGACACCATAAAAGCACCACCTACTGGTAACAAGGGGTAAATACTGCTATATTGGCTACTTTTTCCAGTCCTAGTGGCCAAATCTTCTCACAACCACTCTGTTTTGGAAGATATGGGTATGTTCGTTCGTTCGCTCACTTCCCGCCTATCTGGCTCACGGGGGTAGCAGCTTCAGGAGCAAGCCCAGACGGCCCTCACCCCAGCCACTTCCACCAGCTCCTCCGGGGGGATTCCTAGGCGCTCCCAGGCCAGGCGAGAGATATAATCCCTCCACCTGGTCCTGGGCCGGCCACGAGGTCTCCTCCCGGTGGGACATGTCTGGAACACCTCTAATGGGAGGCGTCCAGAGGGCATCCTCACCAGATGCCCGAGCCACCTCAGCTGACTCCTCTCGACGTGGAGGAGCAGCAGTTATACTCTGAGCGCCTCCCGAGTGTGATGTGGATCAGCGCCTCCAAGTCCGAGGCCATGGTCGTTAGTCGGGAAAAGGTAGATTGCCTTCTCCGGGTCGAAGGGGCAGTCCTGCCTCAAGTGAAGGAGTCCAAAAATCTTGGGATCTTGTTCATGAGTGAAGGTGGGATGGGGAGGGAGATCAACACACGGATCGGAGCGGCGTCAGCAGTGATGCGGACGCTTAACCGATCTGTCGTGGTGAAGAAAGAGCTGAGCCGTAAGGCGAGACTCTCGATTTACTGGTCGATCTACGTGCCGATCCTCACCTATGGCCATGAACTTTGGGTAATGACCAAAAGAACAAGATCATGGATACAAGCGGGTGGAATGGGTTTCCTCAACAGGGTGGCCGCGCTCAGCCTTAGAGATATGGGTATGACTGGTATTTATTAGCTGTCATGTTGGAGCTGGATCTTATCCAGGTTTGCGTTGATGTTTTTGCTCTCCTTGCTTCAGGTTTGTGCAGGAATGTAGACAAACAGATAACTCTGAGGCTTTATCTCCAGACTTGGCTCCGGGGATGATGGTGCGATCATATCAGAAGTTAAAATCTTGTCAACAAAAGTGAAATCTGATTATATATTTTACTGCTCAGACCACCACGCTGAGACCTCTGATCAAAAGTTCACATCGTCTACACGTACTTGTTTAACATCATATCTGTCTTGTCGTGTCAGACTATGTTGAGGTCGTAAATCACAGCTCCCACATGACAATTTGAGCTCATGTTTGCAGAATCATGAATGTAAACCCCTCCGACTTACAGCCTCAGCAGACTACCTAAAAGCAGCTTTAGCCGCAGACTGAGGGGTTTTGAAACTTGCCGAGTGGACATCATGTGATGTTCTGCCTCCATATTTGTCCAGGACAATGCAGACGATGACGAGCCCAAACTGGACTGCAAGCAGCAGCAGAAAAACATGCCCCAGGAACTCACCCTTCTCCAGTTCCTTAAAAGTAAGAGTCATTTTCTTTTTTTATCTCCTCTGTTTCTCGTCTGATGAGGTTTCAGCTGAGGCAACACGAGGGCAACGACGGTAAACAAGGATGAGGCTCTGGTTTCAGAAATTTAACCCAAATGGTCAGGGTTAAAATCCTTGAAACAACAACCGTTTGGTTTGACAGTTGTTAGACTCTGAAATTTAACCTTTAAGTGCTCTAACTGATCCATCAAACTGTGAGCATGTTTTTTCTTTCGGGATATATCTTCAGTTTGATGTACCTGCCATCCCCAACTTTTCACACACTGAATGAAACCTCTCAGTGATATTTTATCTCAATCAAAGGGATGTTTTTTTTTTTTTTGGTAATCTGACTATCTGAAGGGATTTGCCTGTTCCTGTTAGAAACGTTCCCCTAACCGTCCCTCTCTGTCCTCCAGGTTTTCCTCATATCGCTCTGCGTACATTGCGGAGTCCCATCTACCTGCTTGTGGTTCTGGCGCAGGTCAACTTGGCGGCGCTGCTGGCTGGACTCGCCACATTTATGGCCAAGTTCATTGAGAGACAGTTTAGCCAGACAGTGTCCTTCTCCATCATGATGATAGGTGAGAGTGTAAACCAAACCGGTCTTTTGGAGTTGGAATCATGTTCAATGAAAACTTCGAACTGAAGATGTCTTCCTGGTTTCTTCCTTTCAGGAGGAGTTTGTATCCCTCTGGCAGTGCTGGGCACCGTCCTGGGTGGAGCTCTGATGAGGCGGTTGAATCTCTCAGTCCACAGCGCCAGCAAGTTGTGCACAGCTGCTATCTTCCTGGGTCTGCTCTGTGCTGCTCCGCTGCTGTTCATTGGCTGTAAAACTCAGGAGGTTGCTGGAGTCTTCCCAAGGTACCAGCCGCTTTGATTTCATGTGCCCCGAGAAAACGTTTATTTCAATACAAGCTAGTTTTACCTCATACAGTAACTGGTGTTTGTGTTTTCAGCACTGATAAGTTGTCGTGCAATGCGAGCTGTCAGTGCGCTCAGGAGGCCTTTAATCCAGTCTGTGGATCTAATGGTATCGAGTTCAGATCTCCCTGCCATGCTGGCTGTACTGCTGTAGAGATGGACACCGACAACAAAGTAGCTGTACGTATTCTACTTTAAAATCAATGTGCACGTTTTTATCTCTGCTTCTCGGTAACCCAGCGCTCATCAGTCATGGTATAATCAGATAATATCACTTTTCTTCTTTCACAGCTGTAGAAGCTGCTTATCTTTTCTTTTTTAGCTCTTCCAAATGTAATTATCCTCTCTTAGTGTTTCTCCCACAATCACACCCTGTCCCTGGATTTATTCACATTCCAGCTCCCCAACAGCTATTTATGTGTCAGTGGTCCTGAGTGAAAACAGACAGCTTTTCAATACACGCTGAAGCCAAATACAACAACCTGCTGAATAAGCATGCATGTAGAGCGTCTGTTGAGTTCCTTATACTGCAAATGAAAAACTATTAAGCATGATATATTTATGTTCCTCAACACCAGGTTATAATGATAAAGATCTGAGAGATTTCCATGTGAATCTTCATCAAACTAAACCTAAACATGTTGGCTTGCCATTACAGTATATGTACAATACATGGGAACAGCAATAACAAGATAAGTGTTTCTCAAAACGTACAGGTGTTTTTTTGCCATCTTTAAGACGAAGAATACACACCATTGAAATAAGAAGCACTTACAAAAAGCTTTAATATAAAAGAGAGAAACCCACAGATCCATGTGGACAGGAGGTCTAAAGCCGGCAGGAATAAACACTGTTTTTTACGAATATCCACTTACACGTAAGCAGTTTACTGTGAAGGGTCAGGGCCACTAAAAAGTCTAAATTCTGAGAAAAACATCGTCAGAATACTTTTTACTTTAGATAGAAACTTTTTTATCTGCTCAGAATTCCAAATTGGATCTTCAAATTTACCCTTAAATCCCAGAATTGTGAGGGGGGAAAATTGCAAGTCTTACTGAGAAGAACAAGATCAGAGAAAAAGTCAAAATTAAGACTGTAATCTCAGTATAATTTTAGGATTCTGACTTCGATCTCAGAATTCCAAATTTATCTGAAAATTTTGACTTCAGTTTAAGAATTCTGAGCGAAATCTCACCCCCAATTTCCACCGCATCCAGAACGGCTATGAAAAGGCCGTATCCACCGATCGTACCTGATTGTAACCATTCAAGTTAATGTGTCAGTTTTCACCAGCTTCTTTCCATTCCGCTGCGGATCGCCAGACTCCACAGCTGATCGCAAGAGTTCTATTTTTTCCGTATGCTGGAGCATGCCGGATAAATTCAGCACAGATAAACCCGTGCTGGAAAGGAAGTCGGGCACAGACACGAAATAAAACATCCGGCTTCTTTTCAAAATAAAACACTCTGTGTTTCAGGCAGATCGTATTTCACACCATGCAAACGGGCGGAGATGAACAAGTGAAAGTTTTTTAGACGTCATTTCATCCCAATGACACCATGGATGAGGAGATGCTGATTCTAGAAGTTTAGAAGTAGATTTCCTTCTAATCTACTGCGTATATGGTTAGCCTCTGTGGCAAGAGACAACTTGTTGTCTCACAATTGCACGTGAATCCGCAGGTTCTAGTTAGTTCTTGCAATTCCTGCTGTTAGTAATCCGCCAAGAAATTCGCCTCACAAACTGATCGGTGAAAATTGGGGGTCAGAGTTCTACGAAAAAGTCAGAATTCAGACTTTGATCTCAGAATTTTGACTTTTGAATTTTTTATTCCTGAGAATTCCGTAATTTGATCAAAGAACTAATTCCGGAACTCTGTGATGAAAGTTAGAATCCTGAGATTAAACATGAAATGCTAAGATGAATGGAAGAGTTTTATAACAAAGTTTGGAATTCTGTTATTAAAATCAGAAACATGACATCAGTCTTTGAGTTCTGGCTAAAGACAAAATTATGACATTGATTTTTTACAATTCTGACTTTTAAGAAAAAAAACCAAACATTGTCGCAATCAGTTTTTGACATTCAGACTTTATGTCGGACTAATACCGTTAAATAGATTGTTTTTTGTAGTTTAGTTAATGATCACAACATAAATAGACCAGTTTTTCTCAGCTTAATGCCGTTTAAGTTTTATGATTCACAAACTGTTAACCATAACCATGACGCTGAATGACTCGCATATCGTTTTACACTTTTCATGTCAAAGTAAAAACCATCCTGGTGTTTCTGTGGACGACACACCAGAAAGATAACCGCCTTATTGCGCTCTGTTTTTCTAACCTGGTTGCTGTGGTCGCTAAGCCCCGCACACTTTTGGTCTTAAATCAGATTCCTGAATGAGTCAGTTAAACCCTGTTATAATTACTCCCCTCATACGCTCAGATTTACTCAGAATAACCTCCCGCTCATGCTTAAAAACCTGCTGTAATGATGATTTACTGCGACCTCCAGATGGATTTTTCACAGCTGTGGTGGATTTGTCACCTCCTCTTCGTATTTAAGAGCAGCGTTGAGTTACTTTAGTGTTTTAAATTACATTCTTATTTTAATGTTTGCAGTAATTCTGTTTTTTTCTGTTGGAAAGTGAAAGTCAAAGCTGGAATTTAAACTGCTCAGATATTCAGACAGTTGCACCACGTCCACTTCTTTTCCCAAGTATCTCAGTTAAAATATTTACTCAGTTGGATAAAATCTCCTAGTTTTATTTTCACTGTCTTATCTTCTTCTCTGGAGCTTAAGTTTCACTTTTAGTCGCTTTCTGTAGCCTGGGGAAAAAACCTGGGGAAACATTGTGAACAGAAAACATGAACACAATACTCATCAACCACGTCTCTACACAAGAAGAGAGAAAATACTGCATGAATCAGGAGAGTATGTGAGGACAGAAAATTGCCAGATTTCAACAAATCTGATTAAATAATGAGTAAAAGGCACGAAAACCTTTCCCAGTATTTCTTCATCCTTCAGATGTGAAACAAGCTGAAATATCTGACCAGTGACTAAAACAGCTGAAAAGTCTCCTCTGGATGCCCACTCAGTATAAAAATTTTTTGATTCTGTGACATTCAAGTCTTTTTTTCTTTCGTGGTCTGTCATTGTATCAGCTTTAAAATGACCATGTGATGGGAACGAGTCAAACTGAACTCAATCAAGTGGAATCAGTTGTTAGATGTTTTAAGTTTGAACCCTGTGCAGGATGTTTACAGCCTCTTTGTGCTCATGCAGAACTACACAGGCTGTCAGTGCATTGGTAGATTTGGCGTCGCCTCCCCGGGGACCTGTGGCAGTGGATGCTCCCACCTCCTCCTCCCCTTCATGGTCCTGATCGGCCTCACAGCCTTCATCGCCTCCTTCTCTCAGACGCCGTCCTACATGATGATCCTCAGGTGACATACATGATAAATTTATAAACTTCATACCAAAGTAGTATTGTGTCTGGGTAACGATTCTCCATGTAAGGAACTCTCATAAACTGCAGTTCCACCAGTGGCCACTAGAGGCTGTCTCCAAAAGTGAGTCAGACTCCATAGAGCCCCATTTAAAAACTGATCCTCTTAACAGCAGAAACGAACATGTTCACAGCCTGGTATGAAGACAGTTTTTGTCTCTGTTGCTCATTTCTTTGTTCATGCCCACACCTTAACATTCAAATATGGATTTACACAATAATCAAACCACAAAACATAGATCAGAAAAAGAGAAATTATGCCAACAAATACTTTACAAATCACTGACTGCTCAATTTTTCACAGATTTTGACCTGAAAGCTGAATCTCCTTCACCACACACCGGAAAAGCTGGTTTAGATTTTTTTAGGACTTAATTTTCCTGGAAATGAATCGGGCCGATGGTATTTCTTCCTCCACAGACTTCAGCACTAAGATACTTTCACTTTAACACTCCCCACAACTAGTGACAGGAATATCAGGGATTGTTCACAGCTGCAGAAAGTTAAATGAAAACCCAGATGACATCAACAAAGCTCTGGGACACTGTTGGACAAGAGGAAGCGCTCAGAATCAGGAGGAATTTATTAGAGAAGACGGGTGAGGTTCAGGGAGGGGGAGTTTAGAGACTTTTACATTTTTACCTCACATTGACATCTTATCTAACTCTCATAAATCTGATTAAAAAGATGTCCAACAGCTCTTTCTCCTCTGAGTCAGACACTTCAGCAGTTGTGGTTCCACCTGGTCCTCGTTCTATAATCAGCTCCAGGTGAATCAAACTGCTGCTTTAACGACTGAGCAGAACAAGCTGAGGGTTTATAATCTCAAACCCACGCTCAACGTTTGTCAACAGACAGTCGATGCTTCATGGGTTTTTATAAGTGTCAGAGTAAATTGAAATTTTCTTCAACTAGTAAACATAACATTGGTTTATGCACTGAGAAAAAAAAAGTCAGACCGGCAGCTTTAAGAGGATTAACTGATGTGTTTTCTTATCGGCTCAGAAGAATGAGAAGTCAGAGTGAAGCCTCTGTGTAACTTGCAATAAAACTGAGACTCACCTAAGAAAAAACTGACATTGCGATTTTTTCAACCCTGCGATATATATTGTAAATGTTTTAAAAGATACAGGAATTTTCACCAGATGATCTGAAAAACACTTTCTGCTGAAATCTTGAGGACAGTTAACCTGCACTGATCTTACCTCTTTTTGTGAATGTTAGTAGAATGGCTTCTGTCTGTCTTAGAGACATTGTTAGTTCGACACAACTGTAACAAGGGGCTCTATGGGACTGTACTCACATTTGAAGACGGCCTCTAGTGGACACTCCAGGAACACCTCCTTGTGCAGCTCCCCATGCTCTCTTCACTGTTCGACAAACATCTGCACTAGACCAACCAGAACAGAAACACAACCTGACGAAAGACAACCCAGAACAAAAACATCTTTATCTTATCACTTCTGCCATCATCCACCAATCCTTCACAAGATTAGCAGCTGCAGGAAACCCAACAAACATCTCCACAGATGACTGCATGCTCACTCTCATAAATAACCCCTGTCGTCAAATTTATGTTGGTGTTTGTCTCTGCTGCAGGACGGTGCCTGCAGAAGACAAGTCTTTCGCGGTGGGAGTCCAGTACATGCTCTTCAGAGTGCTCGGTGAGTCGACTAGTCAAAGCATGCATGCTTGAAAAAAAAATACACAACTCTCTATCATGATACAAACAAGAACGGTTTGTCTGCTTCATCCAGCCAGAGTTGGGAATTTGTGGTCTGTCTTGTTGTTCCTGACCACAAATAATCACTATCAATTTATCATGTTAATTAATTACAGAAAAAACAATGCAACAAAAAAACAACACTTAAATTGCAATTTATTTTGGCACTCCAAATGGCACGAAACATTTCTCATTGCACAAGTTCCTGGTCTACATGTAATAATGATGCACAGGACACAATGCGAGAAACAAAACTGGAAACAGATGAGAGGTTGTAGCTGGGTTCAGTGGTGCGCAAAATTGTGCAAGAAAGAATTTGACGTCACCGCTGCTCTTCCAGCCTCAATGCCGAACATGTTGCTGCTCCCACAGACAGCGTTTCGAGTTTGAACCGTCAGTATCGCCAGTCCACATGCGACAAGATGACACAGTTCAGTCGGGTTTATAGAGATAAAGTTGTGTTTATTTTCATCATTGAGTTTTAACATCGAGTGCAATAAGAATAGGAATATTATGATTGCATTGTTCACAAATGTACAAACTTGAATGTAAGTTAGCTATATTCAAGTTTTTTCACAAGAATCTTATAAAAACAAAGTTCAGTCAGGACCACTTTAGTCAAAATTAATTATTTATTACAAGCAAACATTTTTACATCGGCGGTATGGCTCTGTTCTGAGAGTTCCCTGCCCTTCCATGCGCTTGCATGGAACACCACGGCTATAGAGGGCAGAGCTCCTCCCCTCCCTTTCATGCGTATACATGAAAAGCCAAGGCAGAGAAAGCAGCAGCAAATAAATACGATTGAGATAAATAAATAAAAATCCCCGCACAGAACAGAGCAAGCATCAGTGACAATACATACGACACTGGTGAGATCAGACACAACATAAACAGGAGCGGTTGCAGCACGCAGAGTAGGCAGGGGAAGCAGTTAAAACAGGGCGCCATTTTGACATTAGCCAATAGGATGTGAAGAGGGCGATCACCTGAACTGTCAGCTGACTGAGGGCTGGTTTAAGATCAGCTGACTGTGGCCTTTAGCCTTATGCTTCATTTATTTTAGACATTGGAAGTTTACCAAAAGTTGTGGAGAGAATTTCCTGGAGTTTTTAGGAGTTCAGTGTGAATCACGATCATCTGCGTTTTCATTGGTTAAGGAGGTCAGGGGCTGAAAATACAATGCTGTCAAAATGTAAATGCAGTAATCTGTGAGTCTTTGTGTGTTTGTGTGCAGCATTCATGCCAGGTCCGGTGTTGTACGGTTGGGTCATCGACACCACCTGCATCCTCTGGGGCAAAAAGTGCGGCAAGCAGACCTCCTGTCTCTACTACAACCTGGACCTCTTCAGACAGAGGTGAGCTGCTGCTCTGAGAGTGAGTTTGAGGAGTGTTCTGGTTTCTCTGTGGTCTGAGATCCGTCAGGTAAAAATTGTCAGTATGGAGAGCAAAAGCAGGAGGAACACCGTCAAAGTTACAGGTTGTTTGTATCATAGGAGGCGGGAATGCTGCAGTCTGGAGAAACACATCTGAACCCGGCAGCAGCTCCTAGAATCGCCCCTCTATGTTAAAAATATTGAGTCCTTCTCTGTCAGATTTATGTTTTAACCACGGAAAGTCCGGTCAGATTTTATCCTGAATCTGCTCCTCAAACCTCAAACCTCCAAATCCATCTCCACATGTGTGTCTGTTCTCTGCAGGTTCCTGGGTCTACAGACAATCTTTGTTTGTGGGGGGCTGCTCTGTTTCCTGCTGACTATCATGGTCCTGCGGAGAAGGGGCGGAGGTCAGGGGTCAGAGCCGGGCCACAGGGGCGGGTACGAGCTGGTGACAGAGCAGAAATCACCGGAAACCAAGGGGGCAGAACTGACGGGAATCAAAACCTTAGGGAAGACCACATGAGGACACGGGACAGCAACACAGAGGAGGACAAAGAGGAGGAGGAAGAGGAGGAGCTCAGAGAGATGCTGCTGAAGCTGAAAGTTCCTAAGACTGTTGGGTTTCTCCACTTTTCCTTTAAAGGAGCAGTCCGCCTGTTTATCAGGCTCAGACAATGTTTCTAAGTACTCAACATACTCACACTGAGAGCAACAGATCACACGACGAACACTGTGTCAATATACTTTAAAAAAAATCAAGATTAAATAACATTTACAGGAGTGTCAGTAAAAGATACCTATATTTTTGGAGTATTTTTTATTCAGACATACACATATTATCATTTATAAGCTACTGCAGATAAATATAAGGCTTATTTTTAATCACCTCTGGTAAGCTAAGTTTAAAAGAATCATATAAATAAAAAATAAATTACATTTTATATCTGAAGATCTTAAAATTGGTGTGATGTTGGCTCTCCTGTTGAAGCAAAAAGCATCTGTACTTATGATGGAGTCACACTGGACGCAAAGGCAATCTGAGGTGCTGGAAAATTCAATGTGAAGTCAAGTCAGAACGAAGACTTGTGAATATTTGGTGAAAATAGAAGAAAGAAGAAGAAAACAAGTATTGACTTTGGCCCCAGACTGAAGTGGCGAGGAGGAATTTTGTGTCTTTAATGAGCCACTGCTTTAACAATAATGTTTGTGTCTCCAAACAGATGATACAAAGTGCGTTTGACGTTATAAAGTTACACAAAGTTCATCTTTTTAACACCAAACATGTAAATCTGTGATAACTTTGTTTTTTTTTTAACCAAAGAGGAGAAAACCAGAATGTGAATGCTATAATTTGTACACTGATAGTCTTTCTGTGAAGGGTTTTTTAAAGAATATTTTAATCAATTATAGACATATGTACATATATTTTTTTAGATATGACTTTTTATCCAGAGAGTTTTATGATCTTACTTTTTAAAAATGTGTCACCTGAGACACTTATATACGACCGACCACCTAAGAAAAGAGTTTTATACTACTCTGAAAATATCTTGAGTTTGAATACTTTTTATTTTTCTATTGATGATATTTTTGTACCTGTTGTTTAATAAAACAAGATGACAACAGAAAAACTGCAGTTTCAGTGTTCACTTTATTCACTGGACTTCAATCACCCCCATGTGCAAGAAACCTAAAAAAAAAGCTCTCTCAAAAATGAAACATGAAAAGATGCCCCCTGTATTATACATTTAAAAAAATATAAATGAAATCCCTTTTTGTTGCCGGTCCAGAATAAGAAAAAGCTAAAATCTGCTTTCTGAGCACCCCTCCAGCATAAAATAAAGCTTCAGGATATCCTTCCAGTGGAAATTTTTGGGTTTAGGGTTTAGGGTTAGAGTCGTCCTACCAGTGAATCCAGCAGATCAGGGGCCTATGCTACAAAGCAGGATTACTGCTTAGCGAGGAAACTTCGAGGGTAAGTTCGGGGTTTCCTGTTCTACGACGCGGGTTCACTTCTTAGCGAGGCAAGTCTCCATGGCAACATACACTGAATGGCCAACCTGCTCCGGGGCAGGTTAAGTTCCAGATTGAACTCACCAAGTATAAAAACCCAGCCCACTGACCAATGAGCTCTCTCGAAAAATAGCTTGTCCCATCTTGGAGGATCCTATAGACCTCGGTGCTCGCATTGTCTGAGGAGTACTCCGGGGCGCAAAGTTTTCAGGGACTGCACGGACCCACTTACTTTTCCGGATGACCACCTTTATGAAAGGCTCATATGGCCGACATATCACACAAAAAATGTAAAAATGATAGGAATTAACAAATGAATGACTTTATCTTGGAGATGAATTAGACATGTCTGGTGCATGTTAAAAGCGCATGTTGAACAGTGCTGTTTCAGGGTGATAACGGCATCTACGATTTTTTGCGCACTATACTTACGCACTGAGACTGTCGGCAATTTTCTGCCAGTATTCCCTCCGTGCTTTTGCAGCGGCGACGGTGTTGCTTTTGAGGTTTATGATAGATTTGAACTCTTCATACTTTCTCACGATCGTCTCCTTCTCCTCATTTGTAAATTACGCGGTCCTTCGCTCTGACGCTCCAAACTGGTCCATGTTCGCGATTGGTCAGATGCGGCAGGCTCCGCCTTACATGCGTGCACGCGCTCATAGCAAAGTAAGATCCACTTATAAGGGTTGATAACCAGCGTCGTAAGACCGCTTAGCGAGACCGCTGGCTACCGCGCTAAGTTGAGGTCGAAATTGCTTTGTAGAATAGACCCCAGATGTAAAAGAGTTCCCCTTGGACAGCCTTCTGTAGATTAAGTTGTGCGCTCTAGTTAATAAGGGCCCTACAGTCGATAAAAAGGGACATGAGCCCTCTGGATGGCTGTTTTGTAAACCCTGCTGGTATATTAGACATTCAAAAATCCCTCCAGATATCCTTCAAGGGAATGAAAATGTAAAAAAGTTCCATGTCCATGTCTGTCATATAGATAAGATGTGATGAGATGCATTTTTGGTGACGTTAAAAACAGTTTATGTTTAGCTGATGATGTTATATCACATCTTTTTTGGTATCTGCACTAATGCTCCATAAAATACAGAAAGTAAACTTTTAATTTTTTTAACTCCCCCTGTTCTGAGTATTTGTGAGACGTTTCTAAGCTGTGAGTATGACAGACGAGTTCAGCCAGCAGCTCAGAATTTGTTTAAAGAGTTGCATCTGTGCGTCAGGCTCTGCTGCAGGTTCAGACGTGTTTGAAAACGTCAGACGATGAAGAAACAAACTGTCACAACACAATGACCTGGTTTAATTAAAGGGCAGAGATTAATCTCTAAAAACTGTCAAAGATGAAGTTCAGTGCAGCAGAAAGCTGAGGTCCTGTCAACTTTAGCAGAGAAGAATGAAGGTTTGAAGATCTTTTAGTCATATTGATGTTTTATCCTCATCCTCCTGCACACACTTTCAACCTCAGTTTAACATGAAACTCAAAAAGTGAAGGGTCACAGACAGACAGGAAATGGTTTCATCACTGAGAGTCTGCTGCTGCAACAACAGCAAAAAAAGAAGAAGAGGATGTGCTGCTATTTTTGTTTCCTTAAGGATTTTCAGACACTGATGTTTCCTCCTGATAGACAGTCTCAGATTTGCAGGAAACTCTGTAGAAAACAGGGATTACACATGTGTTCGCAAAGATTTACAAAGCCTAAATAGGCGTTCAGATCAAAACTGCAGGAAAAATCAGAAAAAACACAAAGATAGATCCTCTGAGGAAGAGACAGCGAGTCAACTTCTCACACCTGGTCTCACTAAAGCCAATCAGGCGTTCCCACACCTGATTCTGCTCACAGGTGATTCTCCCTCTCCAAGAGACCAGAGTGAACGGTCCATCACAGCCCTCTTGGTGTTTTACTGGGTAAAGGTTCACACTGCAGGCAAAAGTGGCCCAAATCTCACGATTTTGGGGTCAAGTGACCAGGTCAGATTTTTTAGACTCCAATCTGAACCAAATCAGGTTTTTTCAAACCAGATTTTCTGAGGTCGGCTGACTCAGCGCACACACTTATGTTGCTTCTTAAATCTCACTTTTCCTGGTTTAACTTGAACTGCAGTGTCCTGATTTAAAGATGTTATTTGTTTTACGATCCCAGTGGTTCATTCCTTTTGTAATTGAGATTTTGAAAAGTGCTCTATCTATAAATACAGTTTATTTTTATTATTATATATTTGTGTTTTGTGTCTTTTTCATAAGGAACAGTACATCTCGCACATGTCAATGTGTTGATTGACCCCTGAGGAGTCTTAAAAGAGTCTTTGTCTCCCTCTTGTGATCTCTAAGGTGATCTAGTTTTTATGAAGTTAGGCAGGGCTTGATATGTAGAAACAACTCTACATATACAGTATATACTGTATACGGCACCATTGTTTCCAAATTACAGTATTTAGTCACCTTTACTTTCTGCACATCTTAAGGTAAAATATTCAACTTTTTCTCTGCAGCTCACTTTCTTTTAAACATATTTATTAATCTGAAACTTGTCTTAATGTAAAACCATCTTAGTCTACACACCCCTGTTCAACTGCCAGGTTTTAGTGATGTAAGAAAATGACAGCAAGATAAATATTTTCACAACTTTTCCCACCTTTAATGTGACCTATAACCTGTACAACACAATTGAAAAACAAACAGAAACCTTTAAGGGGAAAAATAAAAAATAGAAAAGTTAAAATAACCTGGTTGCGTAAATATGCTCATCCTTAAACTAATACTTTGTTGCAGCACCTTTGGCTTTTATTACAGCACTCAGTCTTTTTGGGTAGGAATCTATCAGCGTGGCACATCTTGATCTTGACTGCGAGGGCATCTCCTGTGCACAGCCCTCTTCAGATCACCCCACAAATGTATGATGGGATTCAGGTCTGGGCTCTGGCTGGTCCATTCCAAAGTCTCAATCTTATTCCGGTGAAGTCATTCTTTTGTTGCTTTAGATGTGTGCTTTGGGTCATTGTCGTGCTGAAAGATGAAGTTCCTCTTCATCTTCAGCTTTCTAGCAGAAGGCCCAAGGTTTTGTGCCAACAATGACTGGTATTTGGAACTGTTCATAATGCTCTCCACCCTGACTAAGGCACCAGTTCCAGCTGAAGAAAAACACCCCAAAGCATGATGCTGCCACGACCATGCTTCACTGTAGGTATGGTGTTCTTTTGGTGATGAGTAGTGTTGATTTTTACCCAAATATACCTTTTGCAATGATTCCCGAAAAGTTCAACTTTGGTTTCATCAGACCGTAACACATTTTCTCACGTGTTTGGGTGATTTCAGATGTCTTTTTGCAAAATTAAGCCAGACTTTGATGTTTTTCTTTGTAAGATAAGGCTTCCGTCTTGCCACCCTACCTCATAGCCCAGACATATGAAGACAGCAGGAGATTGTTGTCACATGTGCTACACAGCCAGTACTCACCAGAAATTCCTGCAGCTCCTTCAGTGTTGCTGTCGGCCTCTTGGTAGCCACCCTGACCAGTTTTCTTCTTGTCTTATTATCAATTTTGGACGGACGTCCTGTTCTTGGTAATGTCCCCGTTGTGCCATATTTTCTCCACTTGATGATGACGGTCTTTACTGTGTTCCATGGTATATTTAATTCCTTGGAAATTCTTTTGTAGCCCTCGCCTGACTGATATCTTCAAATAATAAGATCCGATGCTTTGGAAGCTCTTTGCGGACCATGACTTGTGCTGGAAGATGTGGTCAGGAAAAGCCTACTAGAACAGCCGAACTTTATTTGGGGTTGATCAGACGCACTTTAATTGGTGACAGGTGTGTGCTGACTCCAATTTAACCTGAGTTTGAACGTTATTGGTTAAATCTGAACACAGACACATCCCCAGTTATTAAAGGGTGTACATACTTAAGCAACCACATGATCTCAGTTGTTCATTTTTACTTCACGTCCCTGAAAGATTTCTCTTTGTCAATTGTGTTGTACAGGTTATAGGTCACATTAAAGGTGGAAGAAGTTGTGAAATTATTTATCTTGATTTAATCCTTTTACATGACAAAAACCTGGCAGTTGAACAGGGGTGTGAAGACTTTTATATCCACTGTACTTTCTGCTCCCTAATTTCTTTGCGTCTCTGATCGACTCTAATTCCTCCTCTTCTTCTTCTTTGTCCTCATTTTTCCATCAGCTCACTTTCCCCTGAACAGTAATTTAGAAACCTCAGGAATCTCTCTGGCAGTATGGAAAATTAAGACCACATGTGCATCCCCCCTCCCCCCTCCACACAGACACACAGACACATAAATCATTCCCACATTCCCACATCTTCAAATTCTTTGTGTTGTTTATCCAATCCCACGTTTTCCGATGTAAATCCTGGTTTTATACGTTATTCCCGTCACTGTCTGAGTGTTAACCAAACTTTACACGAACACAGTTCTGACTCCTCTCCGGCAGAAAATGTCCTGGAAGATTTGGGAAAACTCCAAAGAGCTGCAGAAAGTTTCAGCTCTATGATTGCATCATGACGTCGGGAAAGAAGGTCTAAACCTGGAGGCTCAAACGTCTTCGTTTAGGTCTGCCAACGAATCAGAGGCTGTATCTGCAATCAGCTGACCTGTAAAGGTCCAGTTAGAATCCATGATATAGTCATCTTAGTCCGCTCACAGTGTAGAAATACAATAAGTAGAACTGTTTCAGAAGGATTCTTCCAAGACAGCTTATTCTAGTATCATAAGTTCTAGCTTTGGTTGCTAACTCCTAACTAGTTGGATCTAATTAGTCTAAATCTATGTCATCTTTAAGGTGAAGAATGACCAAACTAGAGTTTTATTTCATTGTCGAGTTTATTTCTAATGAGACAAATGACAATATTTGGTTCCATTAAAACATCCCTGTGAGCTTCAGCGTGTCTCAGTCAGATTAACATGATGATGCTAACATGTTTCAACATGAAAAGTAAGAAAAATCATGTAAAATCAGATTGAAAATCAGATCTTCTGCCACCAGAAATACAAAGCAAACACCTGAAATCCCTCCTAGGACCCGCTAAGAGTGTGTGTGTGAATGTGTGTGTGTTAACCTGTGTGTTTTTTTGTGTAAATTTGGGTGTATGTGTATTACATCGACAAATCTTTGGGGTTGATAACCCTGCCAATGAAGAGCAGCGCCCCTGACGTCTCATCTCGGATCAGGTACAGGAAGGGTCGGTCCACTCGGTATGACAGGTGGCTCGTCGTGTCAGTCGTACTTGGGTACTGGTTCCCCTCAGGTGCTGTCTCCATGGTGACCTTATGATTGACAGTGCTGAGTTTTACAGCCTGAGATGAGATTTTTTCCAGGTCTGTGTCGTCGAGCCATTCAGAGAGACCTGCAAAAAGAGGAGGAAGGTTTAAACCGAGGAGAAGAGGCAGTGGTGATAACAGGAAAAGGAGTAGGAAAGAGACAAAGGAGGGTGAAGGATAACCCCCAACTTCCACTGTATCCTGAACGGCTACGAAAAGGCCGTATCCGCCGATCGTATCTGATCGTAACAACTCAAGTTAATGTGTCAATTTCCACCAGCTTCTTTCCGTTCTGCTGTGGATCGCCGGACTCCGCAGCCGATCGCAAGAGTTCTATTTTTTCCGGACGCGGGAGCATGCCGGATAAATTCAGCACAGATTAGCCTGTCCTTGAAAGGAAGTCGGGCACAGACACAAAATAAAACATCTGGCTTCTTTTCAAAATAAAACACTCCATGTTTTAGGCGTATCGTATTTCACACCATGTAAACGAGCGGGGACGAACAAGTGAAAGGTTTTTAGACGTCATTTCACCCCGATTACACCATGGATGAGGAGATGCTGATTCTAGAAGTCTAGAAGTAGATTTTCTTTGGCTATGTGGCTAAAGACAACTTGTTATCGCGCGGTTGCACGTGAATCTGTGGGTTCTTGTGAGTTCTCGCGATTGGTAGGAATTGGCGTACAGCGAAAAATCGCTGTTGCTCTGGATTGGAGCCGTTCCAGATCAGAGCCGTTCCGGATGCAGTGGAAATCCTGGGTCAGGATCCAAAGTTTTTATGAACTGGCTTGTGCGGTTCATATCCATATCCAGTTACTTAAGACTTACGAAAAAGTCACTTTAAGTTGTGGTGAAACGGTAACTTGGTTGAATAGCAAGTATTTATTTCTACTTGGATTTGTACTCACCCACATCACCGAGCAGCGGGCACAGGTCCGTGGAATAGCTAAGCCTCAGGACGGGGAGAGTGAGCGACACCTCAGCGGGAAGGAGCGTCATGGAGAGATCCTGGACAAACTCAGAGGTCAGACTCTCCTCCACCAGAGTCATGTTAGAGTTCACATCATCCGGGAGGAAGATGAACATGCTGACACTGTCCTGCATCTGGATCTGAGTGATCTGGAGGTGAGAAGGTCCAGAAAAGATGGCAAAGTTAAAGACTCTAACTCAGCACCATAAAGATAGTCAGCAGAGCCAATATATGGGAACTCAAAGAAAAGTTTGGACTGAACATTAGTTGTCATCTGATGGTCACAAATCGATGAAATGATTCAGAGAAGAGAACTCTCACCGTACAACTCAGGTCAGAGTCAACACCCATCTTTACGGGGTAGTTGTCCTGCTGCATTGTGGAAACTTGAACAGGCGGCCCGTTTTCCACTTGGAAGTTCTCCATCACATTAGTCCGACTGAAGCGGGTCTCCCACTTTCCTAATAACAGACAGAAACTGAGCTTTGATTCTGATTCTTTGTCGTTCTTTCTCTTCAAGTCTTGAACCTCATATTGACCTTGAATAAAGAGAATCTGCTTCTCGTTGGCTGCTGGAAGGACAAGAGTCAGTTTACACACCTTTAAAGTACGCTGCACTCACAGCGTTCACTCCGAGACTCCTGGGAAGAGGCTTGGCCAGGAGACGCTGTATCTTCCTGCCTGTTTCCTGAGACACCCAGTCGTTGACTTCTTTCGTGTCTCTTGGCCCTCCAGACAGCGCCTTTGGACGAACTCCATACTGCTGCTCCACGAGCGTCAAGAAATCCGGATTCACACGAATACCTGAGACGCAAACAAGAACCAAATTAGGCAAAGGAAGGTTTGATGTTGATACAGAAGTTTATACTCCAGATTGGTCTAACAGACTATTTCATATCAGCCATGTTGTAATGTGCAAATATTGAAAACTACCCGCACCCTAAAAGATTTTCCTTTCCAGCTTTTGAGTTTTGATAAAAAAAAAGATAGGGTATTTGTCACAGAAGTCTCCTTTTGCTTTCAGTCACTGTTGATGAGTAGTCAGAGACCTCTCCATACAGAGCAAACTCACGTCGTGCCAGGTAGATTCGTGCAGCGGTGCTCAGGCCTTTTCCAGGTGACTTGACTGAAGCCAGCAGGTCCTTCAGGGTGTTGTGGAGCTGAGGGTCCTGCAGGGTGTGGTACCTCAGGGCCCTGTGCAGCTGCCTCTGAGCACGCTCAGACCCTCCTACAGGACAGAAAGGGTTGTTTTATGTGGATTAAAATTTTCATTTTTAGTGTGACGCATGATTACGTTTAAAAACCGAGGATTCTGTGGAGTCTAAGTAATCACCAAAGCCAAAAACTGATCAGGCCAGTGATTAGCTGAATGTTCATGGATCTGACCTGGAAACTCTTTGGACCGGCTGCTTGGCTGGACATAAGCTTCACAAGGCAGTAACCAGCAATTATCAACTCTAAAATATCATAGAAAGGCTGTTGTGTAGACCTGCTGTGGGGTGTGCAAAGTTTGAAGCAGATGGGACAATGTGTGTAAAGGTTAGTACCACGTATTTCCACAGGGTAGTGCTAGGTCTGTAGAGTAGAGAAGGTATAATTGTGATCAGGGTTGGACTTTGATCAGACACATGAAACATCAAATTAATCTTACTCTGTATGAAGGAGTTATAATGACTCCCTGTTCCATATTAAAGCATCAACGTTTGTTGAGCCACCATGGTCACATCCTTTAACCAGACAGAAAGCTATGGTTAGATGAGCTGATCTGATGACTTTATCTGGAGTGATTTTGACTTTATTCTCTTGGAACATGAAAGCGATAATAGGTCAAATATTTATATCTTTATGTTTTGGCTTTTCTTGCTGTTTTTCACACATCACTTATCCCAACTCGTGAATTCTGAGATCTATTTCCAACCCCTGCAGGACCTCTTTTTGAGTGTGTGCAACCAGAAGATGCTTTGTAAGTTAAAATATTAGCTTGAGGAAAGTTTAGCGTGATAGTTTTTCAGGCCCAGACAGAGCTCTAAATGCAGCAACATAATGAACAGTTATGACGAAAGTGAAAAACCTAAAGCAAAGAATAAAGTGTGAGTTCAAATGGTGAAAGGAATTAAGATAATTACGCTGTACCAGAAGCAAAACTGATCAAGTGATAAAGCTCACTACCTGGGAGTGTTTACTGGAGACGGGAACCACAACCATGGTAACTTCAAACCACTTTAGCTAATGAGCCCATACATGTCATGCTATTCAAAAGCCCCTAATTGGACTGAGTTTGTGTCCTCACCCATGGATAGTTGTGTTAGCACGGCAGACACACTGATGGGGGCCAGGAATATGTTGGATGTTGCTTCACGGCTTGCCAGAGCACGAAACAGGTTGTAGCCAAAATCTGAGGTGGCGGCGCCCATCTTGGTCATGGGGGTGGTGAAGAGCTCCACATGTTCCTCCTCCCCGCCTGTGTCCTCACTTCCTATGTCCGACTGAAAAAGAGGGTTAAGTCAGAAGATCTGCAGATTTATGGATAGATGATACTTGGATTAAAAAATACTGTGAAACATTGACATTGAAATGTAAAACAACACCTGAAATGTTCAGGTTAACTTATAATCATACCTGAGCCTGACAAAAGCTCAGGACAACTCCAAAGACCAGCAGCAAAGTTGTTCGCTTCATCCTGAAAGAACCAAAAAAATTGACATAGAAACAAAACAACCCTCCACAACTGTTCGAGATCAGACAGCACAGGGTATCTAGAGTTTCCAACAGAAGTATGGGAGGCAGACCATTAGATTCAGCAAAGTTATGGATTTCCACAAGGTTTGGTTTTATGACTCTGGAAATTTACTAATAACATGATGAAAAACTCTATAAATTTAGCCGTTATGCAGATGACACCACACTGTACTTCTCAATGAAGCTAATTGAAACTAAACGTCAGACACCACTGTAAGGATCTGGGTCTTCTGTTTGATCAGGGTTTGTTCTTTGTCTCCTGCATATATGTCAAGGACGCCCTATTTCACCAAATGCAAACCCACCTTGTTTCAAAACGATGCAGAGATTACCAAAACACTGCAGGCCTGCTCATCATACCCAAAGTTTCATAAAGTGGTCTGGGTGGTAGAGCTTTCAGTTCTCAGGCTCCTTACTGGTCATCTACCAGTCAGGGTCTGGGTGGTAGGAACCTTCTCTCCCTTCAACAGTAGGCTTGAAATACTACTACTCATCTGCACACAGTAGACTTCCTTGGGTCTCGGTGTACTATCCGCTAAAGACTACAGTTTTGGGCACCAATGGCCTGGGCTTTAGTCGTCCTTCAGCAGCTGCTGTTTTGATTCTTGGCCTTAAACCTTTGCTTCAACCCCCTCCTGCTCTTTACTCCCCGAATTCCTGTCCCTCTTCAGCTGTCCTATCCAATAAAGACGGAAACTTGGAAAATATATTTCAGAATCGAGAACAGAGCAACGACATGAATAAAAAGTACTCCAATATAACCATTATAGTTTGTGGTACCTGATTGAACTTGTTGAGTATCAGTTCAAGAAAAAATAACAACAATCTGACAATCTGATTGGATATTTGATGCTTTTTCTTGTTGGTGTTTCTTGAAAACATTTGTGATTGTAGAATAGGAGTCAGAGATAACAAAGAGGGCCTGAGCTTCCCTCAAACATGGTTTAGTATAATTACAGGTGGACGCCACAAAATTACACAACGAGCTGAAACTCCTCAACAAACACAGACGCCTTCAGGACCACGAGTTAGTCCAGATCCTCAGAACTTTATTCAACTCTTCACTTGACAAAGTTTACTCTCTCAGAATAAATAACCTCAGCTGTAGTCACGGAAGGGGATTATAATCTGAGCTGCTGCTCCACAGACCAATGTTGACTAGGACAGCTGCACACACCACAGTGTCCCCTTCAGACAAACACAGTGACTCTTTTGTTCTTTTATGCACATCTGGACCTGGTTGTCATGGTTTCACCCAAACAAAAGTCTGTGATCTGAACCTCAGACCTCACACACGTAAAAACAGCATGCCTGACAGGAGCCAGACAGCGTCTTCCAAAATACGGAGCGGCAGATGTTCCCTCTCCTGATCTTTTCCTTCCATCATCTCCAAAATTCCTGAGATGATCTGAAGTAAAAAAAAACCCTGATATTTTCTTATAAGGTTTGAAGACAGACAGGAGAGGACAGCTGTGGTAGTGCTATGTGGATAATTAAGTGCAAAAACCTTGAAATTACAATGTTTATGCATTTAAATAACCCTATTTGTCATCACGATGATCATTTTATGACTATTTACAGAGAAACTGAGACTCATCCCAATCTGATGAACAGTAAGCCGGACTGACACCTCTGCTTAACTTTCTATTTACAGCAGAACTGAGACTCAGCAGCCTCTGTGTAACCTATTGTTTACAGTAAAACCAGACTCAACAGGTTCATACTTTTACAGAGCAAGCCTGAGTGAAGCCTCCTTAAAACTCTGTGAAACTAAGACTTTGAAACAGTGAAACTAAGACTTACCAAAAACATGTGAATAAAATCCCACAAATAGCCTGTCTGTAGCATAGAATTAACAGTGAAACTGAGACTCAATGGGTTAATATCACTGCAGTGTAAGCAAGTGTGAAGCCACTGTCACCCTAACCCTAACCCCCAATTTCCACTGCATCCGGACCGGCTACGAAAAGGCCGTATCCACCGATCGCAGTTAATCGTAACCATTCAAGTTAACGTGTCAATTTTCACCGGCTTCTTGCTGTTCTGCAGCTGATCGCGAGAGTTCTATTTCTTTCCAGACGCCGGAGCATGCTGGATAAATTCATTACAGATTAACCCGTGCTGGAAAGGAAGTCGGGCCCGGACACAAAATAAAACATAAAAACAAAACAAAATAAAAAAACAAAATAAAACAATAAAACGGCTTCTTTTCAAAATAAAACACTCCGTGTTTCAGGAGGATCGTATTTCACACCATGAAACGTGTGAAGAAGAACAAGTAAAAGGTTAATAGACGTCATTTCACCATGCTGTCCATGCTGGGTTCTTGTGAGTTGTCACGATTACTGCTGTCCGTAATCCGCCACGAAAGTCGCCGCACCAGTGGATTCGGTAGGATTCCATTGGTACGGCAAAAATCGCTGCAGTTCCGGATCGGAAAACTGGGGGTAACCCTTGCCACTTTTTTCACAGTAAAAAGTGGCGACTCAGCAGATTAATTTGGCTTAAGTACCTAAGTGGGAAGCCTCTGTGTAACCTACTGTTTACAGTGAAGCTGGGACTCCCCACTTCTTTAAGTTGCTGTGTGGGCTGTACATGATGAAGCTAACCGACAGCTGCACACTCAAGAATTACAGTGAAAGTAGCACCTGTCCTCTGAGGGCTGTGTCAGCTGAATATAAAGTGAAGGTGTTAAGTTTTATTCTATTCTATTTGCAGAAATTCATCCCTATATCTCACAGAAACAGTTAAGTCTTCATTTCATTCCTCACAGCGACAGGTGGGAAAACCACTGAAACCGCTCCCATAATTATAAGGGTAATTATGGAACAACTCAAGGTAATAACTGTTGGATTTGTGAGGTGATTAGAGTCTGCACAGGCCTGATGGAGAGCTGCAGAGTCCTGCTGCAGATGAAGGATGAACTGCAGACAGTTTCCTGCAGGGACATGTCACTGATACTCACAGGAATGTTTTCTCATTGGCTGCACGTCAGCTTTCAGATATCATATCTGCAGGTCAGGACCACAGAATTATTCAAACAGATGAAGAAATGTTCTTGGCACAAAAGTCTTTACAACCCCGAATAACCTTAGAAACATCACAGCAACCTTTAAAGAAACTACATTTGAGAATCTTACAAATGCAGTCGTGTATTGGTTTTTAAACTTAAGTGGAATTAGAAGGTTAAAGGTCAAGGAGTGCCGCTGCTGCCCCACTGACCTGCAGTGAAACCAGAACTATTATATAAACCTCCGGATCATGGAAGCACGCAGAGTTCAGTGTGTTGGCGCAGAGCTGAGATGGGAACACTGAACTATGGAGAGGATTACTCTGAGTTTCCAGTCAGTGAAGAAGTTTTTCTGCACAATCAGTGTGCAAGAGAGCAAAGGAGCATGGTGTGAAAAAAAGCAAAACTAATCCTGTATTTCTATCATGAAGTGCAGGAAGTGAGTTTTGATTTAAAAAAGAGAGAAAATACAGATCAGGATTCAGTCTGAATCCTCTGCAGGTTCATTGCTGTATTACTCTAAATGAGTTTGGTTTCAGTCAAAGAAACATCATAACAAGCTGCTGCATTAGCTAAAGGAATATTGAAAAGTTGTGCGTAAAAGCGCAAAGTATCCAAAAAGAGCGCACAGGAGCGCACTCACCTCTCCTCCTCTCTCGGACGGTCCACGTCGCTCAGACTCTCTCTCGCTGCAGATGAGACGGGTCTTCGCCTCGCTGACGCCTCCTGGATCTGCGCCCTCACCTCGCGCGTCACCGATGCTGCCAACAGAGCACCGGGGGCGCGCGTACAGACAGACAGACGGACGCTGCTGGATTAAGATGAAACAATATTACCAGCCAAAGGCAGAAGGCCAGGTAATAACGGGCTGTGGAGTTTGAATACCTGAACACTGAGGTGTGTCTGTTTCTCCTCTGCAGGTCCTGGACTGAGCACCTCTCCATATTTGACAGTTTTTGAATCCATCATTGTGTATTAAACGTTGAAGGAATTTTAAACTATTTTCCCTCCCATTTTAACCTTAAAGTCGTCTTAATATGCTGCATTAAAAAATACACTTAGACCAAGTAGAAGCACCAGAAAAATGCCATAAAATCGTGATTCTTTACAAAAATGTAACCACTTTAACTACTTTAAATATTAGCAGGAGTTTCAGTCAGTTTCAAGAGCTTTAACCCTCTCAAAATTAATCACTAAATAAACAAAATAAAATAATAATAATAATAATCAATCACAAAACAGACTTTTGTGAGTCAACTTTTGTTTTTATTCGTCTTTGTATCTAATTTCAATCAACACATTATTGATAGTACAAATAAAGAAAATACCGTGTAGTTTGTTTGATCAGTTTTTTAAAGAGTCGCATTTATGATTCGTCCGAACAGGTGCGGTGTAGTTCTTGTTAAAATCAGCATCAAAACCTGTTTGCCAGGCCAGTCAGTGAGACACCTTTCTGTAAAAATGTACAGCGTATGTTAAGTTTGTCACAGAAGATGATAAAAATGACTCACTCTTTCTTACAAAACTCAGCGGTGATAACTATGACTGCTTTGCATTCGTATTTTTTCATTTCAAATAATAATTTTGACCCCTCTTGGTGCTTATAGATAAGTTTGTGTCCTCAAACACCAAAATCGTCTTTAAAGAAACATTTATCAGTTTGGGAAACATTTCATTCACCTTCTTGAAGGGAGTTACACAAAAATGATACCACACCCATGTCTGCCGACTGTACTCGCTGTAGTTTTATAATTCCCTGACAGACATGAGAGTGGTATCCGCATCTGTTCGACTCTTAGCTAAAGAAAAGGGATGTTTGCAAAGATGTGATATATTCTGAAATATGAGTGACACTCTGAGAAGGTACAGAATGGACTTAGGTGAAACACGGTTTCATTTTGATGTTACTTCTTTTTCCTGTTGCTTTTCTCCAGTCCATTTCCACTGTCGCCAGTGGGGGTGCTACATGACTGCAGGTTGCTGCCGCCTCCTGGCATTATTTCACTGCATGACCTGTTGCTATTATCAGTATACATGTCTCTTTCGACATTCTCTGTTACGGATTGGTCGCTGAGGGTGCCATTACCAACATGAGGATCATCACTGGGCATGGGGTTGTTGTCAGGAGCGGGGTTTGTGACAATACCCATGAAGAGGGGTGTCAGAGAGGCGTCATCCACCAGAGCGAAGATGAAGGGCGAGTTGACAGAGAAGAGGGAGATAGAGCGCATTGAGGTTATAACAGTCGTGGCGGACGCCTCCACGCCTTCCTCGCTGAGTTCGACGGTACTTGCATGACGTACGCTTGACACCTTCAGTGGATGGTCAGAAATCCCAGAAAGGTTTGGACCGGAAAACAAAGAGCCAAGGCCTGACAAAGAGAAAAGAGTCAGAGTTGCTAAAGTGACATTTGAACAGCCACAATTCCAAAAGTCTGTTTAACAGGAGGGACGTGGACACCAGGTGTTTGAACCGTTTGAGAACTAAGCCTTGGTGAAGCTCACCCATACTGATCAGGGCTTCCTCCAGCTCCTTGCGGTACTGCAGCTTCACTTTAGGTAGGTTGACCTGCATTGACGTTTCCTGAGGTAGACGTCCGTAAATGTCTGAGATGTTGATTTTCGGAAGCACAGATGACACATTTCTTCCCCCTGGCAACGGCATGACGATCAGGAAGCTGGTGTTTCCTTTAAAGGGGAAACTGGCGATCTATTGAAAAAGCAGACAAACTGTGGTATTCATGTCTATGTTTTATATAAACTAACTCCAAGCATTAAAAAAAATGACAGCACAACTTGAGGTGTCTTATAGAGCATTATCCTTAATCTAGTCACAGTTTAAAGACTGTTAAGAAGACCATGTCTAAGCAAGGTGGACATCATGTCCTTCACCTGGGACCTATCAGTCTGCTTGTCCCTGATCTAAAGCCTCTAGGAACATGGCCTGAAATATTGTAAAGCCATGTAAAATATCAAAATTTAATGGGTCATAATTCTTCTGGAATCTTGACATGGCAACTAATATTTTGATTGACATATGTCAATCAAACTAAACCCCGGCAACAGTTGGAACAAGAAAGATGTTGCAATGCAGAGAGACTGTTGTCTAACTTTACATGTTTAAGCCATTTGACTCCAAACCAGATCTCAGAACTGATGGGTGGACCAGAAACCAACTCAAGATTTGTTTCAGAAACAGCGATCCATCCACTGTTCAATCCTCTTTCCTCCACTTATGCAGGGTCTGACCAAGCTGATCCAGATATCCTTCCCCCATGAGGGATTTGAATATGTTCCCAGGCTAGATAGGATATATATTCCTTCCAGCAAGCTCTTGGTCTAACTCGTAGGGTCTCCTCTGAGTTTGACACAACTGGAAAACCTCATCCTGTTTACCAGGAGGTATCTTGATCAAACACTTCACCTAAGTCAACTGGTTCTTTTTGATTTTCAGGAGTAACTCTTGTTTATCCTGGTCACCTGTCTCTAAACATGAGCCCAGCTGCTTTCAGGTGGAAACTCATGTTGCCACTTGTTTCCATGATCTCACTCTTTCAGTCACCAATGAAACTTGAGCAGCTAAACCTTAAAAATACTGGATCAGCTGTATTTGCCATTCATTCACTCAACGCCCAAATCCTCTAAACTGATTGGTACCGTCCATGATGTACCCATGAATGCTGAAAAATTACCTGCGATTCCAGTTCTGTGTCTTCCAGCAGACGCAGAGGGTACTGGGCTGATTTCATCATGTCCACCGACACTGAGTTTTGGTTGTCCAGGTAGAAAACTCCCTTCGACGTTGCTTGGGGGTCAAACCTTGTCTGCCATTCACCTGACCAGCACAAAAAAGTTAGAATCATTAGAGAGACAGCTTTGGTATACCTTATCATCTCACCTGCTTGATTTGATTCATTGAACATTTTACCCCCATTAAGCATAGCCTGTGGGACCCTTACTTGGTTAGTCTTCAACTGGACTCACACTGGGTTGTCCACATAGACAGAAATGGACATACTATTGAAATGGTAAAATTAGGTTATTAAATGATCACATTCATTCTACATTTTACCTACACAGCCATGTAAGGAGCTCCTCAACCCAACCCAGCTTATCTTTTTGGGACCTACATGGAAGCCATCAAACTAGGTCTGGCAACTGAATTCCCATTATGGTGGTAATTGACAAACTTGGCAAGATAAGGCAGTTGGAATTTCATTCAAACAAACTGGTTGATCATGTTGGGGCACTTTTATTACTGCAAACATCTGATCTGTTTGATGCATAGAAGTACTCTCTTTAGTTGAATCCTTGTCTTAAACAGTCTTTAGATGACTAGTCACCTTTGAAGTAAACAGCGTTCAAAAGCATAAGCACCACATCGTGAGGGATACTTTCAAGGAAGTTAGGTATGTGACCATTGGTGGCATTCTCCACCCATTGGTTGACCTCCTCCACAGAGACCAGAGGGACAGGTTGTGATTGGTACCTGAGGAGAACAGAATACATCATAGCATCATAGGGTGGATATAAATGCTTAACCTTAGAGCGTTTTGACGGCAATTAAACACTCAAACTGAAAAAACGAGTGATTCAAAAATAGAAGATGACATTCATCGTGGAAACCAGATTTCACTGAGGGAAGAACTATACTCAACAGACCAAGGGGTAGGGGTGAGGGACTTCAGTGCTAACTGGAGAGCAGGATGGACCCCAGGTTACCTGGTAGTCCAGGTGTGTACGAACCCAGTCAGCTCAGGAGTGGGATTTGGTAACAAGTATTTCTAGACCTGAATCAGAGGATATCTTTGGCTGACATACAGCTGCAGTCTGCATCCAGTTTTTCACCACTTCCTCGGTCTAAAACTGAAGACTTCTTGTAGGTTGTACTTTCAACTTTAACAAGAACAAGAGTTCTGTTACAGCATAGCACCTCACTAAGAAAAGATTGTTTGAAGTAATCTGACTTTGTCTGAATTTGATGTTAAACTTTTAGCTGAGCCATTTTGCCGTATCACATAAGTGTTCTTGTGGATTGCTCGTGGCTGTCACCTGGCCAGAGACTCCTCAACGAAAGACAACTTCACGTCAAATCCTGGAAGATTAAAAAAGAAAAAAAGAAAGAGTAAGGTGAGACAAATCTTCCCAAACCAAATACAGTTGAACTCCACCATCAGCTGCTTGACATCTTACCTGGTCTCAGGTACATGCGGGTCGCCACATCCAGTGACGTGTTTCTGAAATGAGGCAGAAGACCTCCCAGGACGTGATGGTAACACGGCAGACTGTGAGCATGGAGGCTCTCCAGCAGCAGTTTTTCTGTCTCATTTCGAGCACCTGAAGGGAAAACGTCAATTGTTTCTGTGGCCTGCACATTGACATGTGAACAAGCAAAGGTTGAATTATTTAATCAAAAGGTAAAAACTTGTTAGATTAAGATTCAGGGTGCTATTTCGCTTCAGGTCTATGTAATGGGATCACATCAGTTATTGATTAAAGGTAGACCAGAAAACTTTGAACTTTTGGACTTTATATTCTCTATACTGACCTAAAGTGAGCTGGGCGAGAGCCAGGGCTATACTGAGAGGGGACAAGATGATATTCGGCTGCTGAGGATCAAAAGGAAGGTTTTCCAGTAGCTGTAAACCCAGTCGCTCTATGGTGCCCCCTACAACTCTGCGCTCCTCAGGACTGAAAATCCGTGGTCCACTACAGCTCTGATCACTCCTCTCCATCTCCTCTTGTTCTGAGGGATCTGAGACATCAGGAGGTCCTGAACTGGGGTCTTCCTGAAGACAGGAAGACAGACAGGGTTTACTCTACACAATCACACAATCACAGTTACATAATGAGAAAGAATTGATAAAGTACAAAACTGAGGTTCTTACAGTCAGCCCAAGACTGCAGAGACAGTGCAAGAAAAGCAGAAGATACAGCTTCATTTCCAGAGAACCAGTCTGAAAGAAGGAGGAAATGTTTTACCATGAGGAGCATGACTTTAAAACACCAACAAGACTCACTTAAAACCTTTATCTAATCAAAAATGTTGCAAAGACCACAAATCAAATGCTGGAGCTAAACAGAATTTATTGATATTTGATGCTCACAAATTCTTTTGAAAATGTATGTTCAACCAAAAAGTTGTGATAAAGGGTCAGGGTTGGGGTTAGGGCAAACAAGTAAAAATCGTAATGCTTAAAAACAGCTGGAGGAAGATCTCCAACGAATGAAGCAAATGTCCAACAGGTTAGTCACATGACTGGGTTTAAAAGGGACATTCAGAGAGGCTGAGTCTCTCAGGAGGAAAGATGGAAGAGGTTCACCACTCTGTGAGAGACTGTGTGAGCTAACAGTTCAACAGTTTCAGAATAATGATCCTGAGCGGATTTCATTATCTACAGAACATAACATCATTCAAGGATTCAGAGGATCTAAGGACCAAAACCAAGTGTGGTGGCCTAAACTGCCACTACCTCGTTTTCCTGGCAAAGGGCTGTCTGCTGATCCAAGATGGCCTTTTAAGCCCTGCCCACAGGAAGTGGGAGAGACCATGGAGGGGGAACACAGGGGCTGCATGGACTTTTATTTCATCTCCGATCTTCTGTTTGTGTTCTTTTCAGTTCGTAAAGGCAATTTAGTTTATTCTGTGAATAGTTTGTTTTGATGATTTGAAGCTATTTTTCTGAGTTTGTTAAATGTTTAGTTTGGAGTCACATTTAGTTTCCCCCTTGTGTTTCTGTTGGACTAGTCCTTTGTCTATTTAAACCCCCAGCATGTCTCACTTTAGTTAGGCCTGTTTGAATATGTTATGTGGTAGCATTAGTTGTTTTTGCTGAGTTATCCTTTTTTAGAATGGGCCCAGGTTTTGTTTCTTTTTTTTCTACCAAATTAAGTTGAACATTTGTTATGATTTAATCTATTTTTTCAAGTAAATAAAGGAAAAAGATCTTTTTCCACACCTTTGTCCTTTGCCTGATTGCTTGGTCCCTCACACCAAGACTGGATGGTTCTGATCTTCAGGCCCTCATGTAGCACTGCATTAAAACTTTAAAAACCACAGGATCCAGAAACCACCCAGTTAAGGTGGACTAAGGGGACTGTCCTGTGGGCTGACGAATCAAAATCTGACATTCCTTTAGAAAATCATCGCCACTGTATCCTTCTCTTTGTACCAGGCTTGTTCTCATCTTCTAGTCCAAGTCCAGCATCCCTGATAGTATGGGGATCATCAGAGTCCATGTCATGGGTATCCTCCATCTGTGAAGGCTCCATTAATGCTGAACAATATCTACAGGTTTAGGAGCAACATCTGCTGCCATCCAGACAATGACACTTTCAGGGAAGACCTTCATATTTCAGCAGACAATAACACGGAGAAGAGTCCTGCTGAGAAACTGGACTGATGTAGTCTGGACTTATCCCCCATTGAGAATACTTGGAGACCAAAAAAAGGACAAAGGAGATCCTGAACTGTTGAGCAGCTGAAAACCTCTATCAGGCCAACGTTTCACTTCCCAAGCTCCAAGTCTCCTGGGTTCACTAATGTTGAGTGAAGAAGTGATGCAATACAGCCGTAAACATGACCCTGACAGAACGTTTTGAAATGTGTTGATAACATCAAATTCAAATAGTTAATTTAATTAATTTATAAATCAAAAGTTTCAAATTTTTCTTTATTGTCTTTGAACTATTTTCAAGTAGAAGAAATAAATAAATTAGTCGCAAACTATAAACTTCTGTTTGTTTCGAAATCCTCATTCCAACCTGCTTTATTAACATTCACCTTAAAGTTCAACTGACGTTAAGGAGAATTGATTTAGAGTGATTTAATGTTTTTTTTTTCTTTGTTGTTGTGTCTTTGTTAAAAAAGCAAGGCTTATTTCTGTGATTAGGTTTCATCTCTTTGGTTTTAAATTGATTGTTCCAAATTTCTCAGTTGAATGATTGTGTTCAGACCTAAGTGTTGGATGGATGTAGCGTCGCTGTTCTCTGTGAAACGCTGTGAGGATTATCAACATCCCAAACACGGTTCTGCATCGTAATGTGGTGAATCCATGCCATGCATCAACCATGTAGCTGGTTTAGAGTCACTTGAGGTTTCAGATGCAGCTGTTGTGTTTACCAGCAGACTAAAGGTTACTGTTTCAGAGCCTCTTTTGGCTTGGCCGCAATACGCTGAATACACAGAACACTGAATACTCCGAACTACCCGAGCTGCCGTTTAACACAAGATCATAAATGCTGGTGTTTCAAATCTGAGTCATGTTGTGGGTTTTATCCATTCTATCAACACGCAGTTAAAGAAAATCTCAGTTTACAGGTTATTTAAGCAGCACTGAAATGGAATTTCTTTCGGACTCAAACTCGGAGCATCAATTCACGAGACCTTAATGACATTTAAGATTGTCCAAACTTACCTTGATGTGGATGAAGAAGCAGAAGAGGAAAAGCAAAGAGGTGAAAGATGAGGTGAATAAAGTCAGAGAAAAGACAGTCAGCCCTCTCACTGCCGGACAGCGTAGTGGCTGAACTCAATAACTGCCGCCCCCCTATTGGCTGGTTAATGATCAGCTCCTGGACTGGTTATGACTTATGTATGCTTGACTAACACTGAATGTAAAAATAAAGAGTGCCCATCTCTGTAGAGATAGTGGTCGCTTTGGTTTCACCTTTCTGAATACTCAACTGAGAATCCAACCTGAAGGACGCTGGGTAATCAGATTCATTCATTAGCATTATTCTAGTTGTTTAATTCCTTTACAAGTTTAGGTCCGTGGCTTCAGTGGGACGACTTTAACCAATGTGCTCTGAGGGGAGCCTGATACTGATACCATTGTTGGTTCAGCTTTTTGAGTCCATCATTAAATCTTTTAATTTTCTTTAAAAGTAGACTTGCACAGGTTTGCTGTGTCGACAACACAGTTTTTATTCTTTGTGAGGACCATTATCTTCTACAGGGTGGTCGCAAAAACAAATAAATGAATAAATTACTATGTCAATGATGAACTAAATAAAAAAGGTTATACAAGTAGTAAATAACAATAAAAATAATAAAAATTAAAAAGGAAAAAAGGAAAAAATATAAGAAATAAAAAGGGAAAAAAATGTAAAAAATAAGACAAAAAAACAAAAACAGAAAAAAATGAAAAGTGAAATTAAAATTGAAAAGAATATATAGAAATAAAGTGACAAAAACAATAGAAAAAATAAATTGAGAAGTAGTAAAGAAAAGAAGTAAAGAAAAAAGTTGATGATACAAAAATAAAAAAAAAATCCAAGTTAAAAAAAATAAACATAAAAATAAAAAATATTGAAAACACAAATTAAAACTTAAAAATAGATGGAAAAAAAACATCTTTGCTGTTTAACTGTGATGTTAGCCAGGCTTTTGACTGGATCTTCACAGGTCAGTTGATCACGAATATTTATGCATTAATCATCATATATTATCTGTTTTCTGAGGGGTTGGAGTGAGTCTCTGAAAACACACTGATGTTCCCTTTGGGATAGAAAAGTCATCAAAACACTCAGGTTTTATTGTCAGATAGTTGTTGATCTCACAGAACAAATGGATTTTACACTAAGTCAAAAAACTCTACTTTTCTATTTTAGAGCTGATACCAGAAACACTTTGTTGCACATGTCACCATGATTTGTTCCTTGACTCCCAGGGTTGTCTTTTCCAGTGCCTGCCTCTGCCGTGTGTCACATCATTGTCGTGCAAGACAAAATGGAAGTCATCAATAAGGGAACTGTCAGCATAAAGACAAATTATGTAGATGGCTTGAAGTAGTTGGAACTGGGACGAGATTCAATTGGGGTTTAGTCCTTTGAGTCCTTTGCCTGGTAGGAGTCTCAACATCTGGAGGTTGGAGTCTGGAAAATATACAAAGCGCCTTTACGAAGGTTCACCAAAAACTAGCACCATCTTAAGTATTTCTGATTTAACTAGTTTGTGCGCAATCATCCTCCAGCTTCGGGCCTTCATGGAGCTCTACACATACATTCAGCCGAAAGAGTGGGCGGGTATTTGTCTTCCTCTGACCGCTTGTTCAGCTTTACGCCCCCACAATCCAGCTCGAACAGGGTCCTTCATCTGCCTCGTTCACCCTGATTGCTCTGGTTTCTCCACAAAACCACAAACAGAAGTACCAAAGTCTCTATAGTAATAAAAAAACATAAACATTGAAATTGGCTGATTGTTTATCTTAGAAGTGAAGTCCAATTTTTGACTGTTTCCAGGTTAGGCTAAAAGAGTTTTTTAGACTGTGAAAAACAGATTTTGGGATCATTATCAAATATTTGTGAGTCACAAACATTTGGTAATATGGTGTGAGTTTGAGGATACAATCAGAAGTTACATAAAAGTGAGTGACTTCCAGTAACAACAAAAACGTTTGCCAGACTCAAACACACACCCAAACACTTATCCTTTTGACTCTGTCATTTTAAACAGCAGATAATAATCTCTATCTTACTGTTGGTCACCATCAAATATTAAAAAACACTGGACTCTGGTTTTAACTTGAGAAATGTTTTTTTTTTTTTTTTAACATCCCTGATCAGCCTGGTCAAGAAATCACCCAAGTCTGACAGCAGGTTGGGATGTCAAACTAAGAAGATAATTTGCCAAAGATTCGCCCACTCAGAGGCCGGTGAGTCTCTTTCACCATCTTCTTCTCTGCTCTGTGTTTATTCAGTCTGTCTCTAAACTTTCTCTCAGTCTTATTTTGGTCCTGAATTAAAGTCTCAGCTGTTTTCTCTTCCTTAAAGATGAAGGCTCCAGAAACCAGCAGGAAGTTTGTAAGTTTTCTGGACAACAACAGGAACAACAACAACAACATAGCTGTTTGTGCCCACAACTTCACTCTTTTGTAAACAAAGGCCAGTGCCAGCTGGATTGGGGTCTCAGCTGTTACTAAAACTTGGAGCTGATCAATGTTCAGTTCAGAGACACAAGCTGAAAAACAATTTACAACAGCAGATAGTTAAGCCATATCTAACCAAAGCTAACCTAGCTTAAAACAGAGGACAAAGCTGTGTAAAAAGTAACACCCACAAACTCTGTCTAACTTTATATCAGTAAGAAGCAGCCAAACCAACGTCTTCAGTCTTGATAGTGGTTAAAGACTCGTCTTAAGAGAATTTGGAGTTTCTAAAAATATTTTAAGCAATTCAAAAAACTAATTCCGGTTTGATGGCTAGTGAGGCGGGGGGTAAAATTAGGTTTAATTATTACCAAATGAATGTGTTCAGGCCAACACCCTTACTGGCAATATTCACCATATCCTGAACGGCTACAAAAAGGCCGTATCTGCCGATCGTAGACGTCATTTCACCGTGATGACACCATGGATGAGGAGTACGGAGCTGTTCCGGATGTGGTAGAAATCCCAGGTTATGTTGCCAAGTTAGTTTGGAGAATGCATGGTGGAGATTAAACTACTTCCTGTCTGACCTCCTTGACCTTTCAATCTTGATAACTCTTTATTGTCCAGGACTCTTTTAGGTGTAAAAACAGCCTGAAGTTGCTCAGACATACCCCCTTAGAGGTGATTTGTTTGAAGGACTCTTACAAACAGCCTGAAAACCACAGACTTTTACCAAACATGTCAACATTGTGGAGAATGTTGAGAGGCCTGACCACGTGCAAAAATCCCAGGCTTTTCGGGTCCAATGAGGCCACTAGATCAGCAAAAAATTATGGGGGAGAATAATCCCAGGGAATAGAGTAGGGTCTTTGCAACACTTCTTAATCTCGATCTTGTCCAAGACTGAAATGATAAACACTGTTTTGAGGGATCTGGCTCCCTCACATGGACGTTTACGTCGTGTCCAGATGTCAGACATCTGCTGGGTAAAGATTGAGATGTCATAACCTGCAGCGAGTCAGCATCTGTGATGACTCACAAAAAGAATGGAGGGTAATTACTGGGTTTCATTGTCCAACTGCTTCTGTTTACATCCATTACAACTCAAAACTGATGTTTAACATGAAGATCTGGACCACCAACCTGAAGATTGAGAGGGTGTTTGGTAAACAAGTCCTAAAACAGACTGGAGGATTTTACTGACTGAACACTTTTGCTACATTTGTCGAGACGTGGGCTAACTCTTGGCCTAATTCTCTGACCCATATTTGTGATGCCCGACATTTAGGTTGCATAACCAAAAACGAGGTCTTTAAGGTCCCCCGCATAATCCAAACATGAAGGTAGATTGGGAATAAAAGGGCAGCAACATCGCCAGAGTGATGAAGGGGGCTCCTCTTTTCAAACTGTGTTAGTCTCCCCTGGAAATAAATAGTTTTTGAAGACATGTATGACTCAGAAAAGAAAAAAAATCTTAATTTCTGAGCTGAGAAATGTGATTTGAAGTTTTGAGTTGGAGTGTAAGGAAAACTGTTACCTGAGTAAAGTTCAGTGAGTCTGAACTCTGGAGGCTCAGGGGATCATACTACCCCCTGGTGGCCCACCAATTTCATCAGTGTGTTCAGTTACCACAGCAGCTAATAATGAGTGTTAACCAGTAATAAGGTCCACTGTGAGCTGCTTCCTTAATAAACGCTTATCAACAGTTTCAGGTGGTAATTAGTCCTGAGGGAGAAGAGAGAGGTGTGCTGATGGATGTTTATCAAAGCTCAGAGGGTATCGAGTCAGTAATGAAGCTCCTGGGACCTACAGGGACAAAAACATTACAGTCTTATGATTTATCAAACTGAAAGACAACTTTACTTACAGGTCACTTTGGTTACGAAATATCACGAGACGAGTTAATATACCAGAGAGATCTAAAAATGAATTGTTGACATTATGTCCATGCTCACCATCTTAGTTTGGAACTTTTAATCTTCTTGTGTTTGCTAAAACAGGAAACTATTTCTGACGAGTGCTATACTTTTATTTTGAAGTATACCACTGTTGGTAGATCGAAAGTTAAAGAACTAAATAAAAAGATTAAAAGAACCCTTAAAAAGTATAAATCTTCAACTGATCAGTCACATGACGACATACAAGAGATACAGTTTTTTAAAGTGTCTAAAAATCTCTGAAGAAGCTGCTAAAGGTAGATCACCTGTAGCTGCTTCTTCTTCATCATCATCATCATCATCATCATCATCATCATCATCATCATCATCATCTTCTTCTTCTTCTTCTTCTTCTTCTTCTTCTTCTCTCTCTTTATAATGAAAAGGACAACGATGAATTCCCAGTATCACCATATAGATGTTCTTGACCATATCCGTCCATCCAAAACCTTTTATTGAATCAGGCTGTTAATATGGTTATATTTGCTGTCTAGATGTTTTTTTTTTTTTTTTGAATGGGTGTCTATGTGGCTTCTAGTGCTTTTGGCACTAGCCCTCAGTGGACACTAGAGGAACTGCAGTTCTTAATACCTCCACATTGGATTCATGTGTGGACAACATTAGTGTGGACACAACGGTTCGTTGCATACAGGACCTGTCTGAATGAGAGACAGCGCCTACAGTGGAAGTCCTGAAAAAATGCAAAAGCTATCCCATTAACCAGGAATCTCTGGATGCAAGTTATCAGAATTAATCTACACAGAATTTTAAACATTTAATTGAAAATGTG
The DNA here is from genome assembly GCA_962446985.1 of Xyrichtys novacula. Taxonomy (NCBI): domain Eukaryota; kingdom Metazoa; phylum Chordata; class Actinopteri; order Labriformes; family Labridae; genus Xyrichtys; species Xyrichtys novacula. The sequence goes on from OY660872.1 coordinate 12,489,634, forward strand.
ACTGACTTTAATTAAAAACCCAAATTAATCCAATTGACTTCATGATGGGCAAAGGAGAACAAAAATGAAAGAAAAAAATCACCATGATGTGTCCAAAAGTTGTTGAAACATTCATCTAAATATTATTGATTGAAAGATTTTGTCATGGTTTTATATTTATAGTCTAGTCTGACTCTAGGACAGATGGGAAAAAAGCAGGTATTTTCTCTTTTTTTTTTGTCTTGTTCAGCAGAGAGTTCACTGAGTTAAGCTGGTCTAAAAACTCCCTGAACTATCAGACTCATGATGAACCGAGTGTGGACAGACAACAGGCCTGGATGGTTCAAGAAAAAAAAAACAATTCCCTGTCTGAGGTTCCCCAAACGACTCACTGCGTCCTCTAATTCTATTAACCTGCAGGTCACTGAGACACCTGGGAGCTCCTGGGCCTCCAAGACTCTCATTACAGTCTGGTACTAATCCAGGTAGGAAACACAATGACCACAAACCCCCAAGGGAACATTGTGACCGCAGATCTAAACTCCTTAGTTCAACTGTAAGAAGAAAGAGCAGAGATCAAACTGAGGGATTAAAATAGTTCAAAAACATTCACGATCCCAAAAGTCACAGGTCAAACTTCGATTAAGTAAACTTTATAGTGTTTTCTGTGTAGTTTGGATCCATGTGTGCTGGTTGGGTCAGGGCCACTCAGAGGTCGCCAACTGAATGGCGCAGCCTCACCCCCAATTTCCAACAGGTCTGGAACAGCAACTAAAAGGCTGTATCTGCTGATCGTAGCTGATCGTAACCATTCAAGTTAAAGTGTCAATTTCCACCGGCTTCTTTCCGTTCCACGGCGGATCACTAGACTCCGCAACTGATCACAAGAGTTCTATTTTTTCCGTCAGCACAGATTAACCTATTCTAGAAAAGAAGTCGGGCACAGACACAAAATAAAACATCTGGCTTCTTTTCGAAATAAAACACTCCATGTTTCAGGCAGATTTCCTTCTCTGGAAGGACACAATCTACTGCTTATATGGTTAGCCTATGTGGCTAAAGACAACTTGTTATCGTGCGATTGCACATGAATCTGTGGGTTCTTGTGAGTAGGAATTGGCGTGTGGTGAAAATCACTGCCGTTCCAGATTGGAGCCGTTCTGGATGTGGTGGAAATCCCAGGTGAGGCCACATAAGGGACAGGGACTCTTGGAGAGTTTTCTTTATCCCGCTCCTGGTGGACATCAACAAAGACCTGGAACAAACTTGGATTCAGAGTTCCCACCTGAGGCTCTGTCCTTGGGTTTTATAGAAGCCAAATGCAGGTTAGCCCAGATGGGTTGATTGAGGGGCTTTGCTGGGCTCCTCTCATGGCTCAGATGGTTGGAAAGAAGTCCACTTGAAAATGTAGCTCACTATTGGGAAGAGACCTGTGCCACAGCTGATACTAAGTTTTAGGGGAATAGTGTATTAAAAACATAGACTGATAAAGCTGTCTTCTTCTGTACACTGGGATGTCGAGAGACGCTTGAATATCAAACCTTTTCTGAAGTCTTCATGTTGTTTTAAAGCCTAAAATCCTTGGGGGTGACCTAAACTTCACGACCCCTTTCCTGTTTGTTGGGATTAACAGTGAAATGTTTCCCAGAAACTGGTTGATTAAGTTCAGCTGGTGTCGGGTGGGAGGATGGAGGCTTTCCTGCAGAGTCTATAATGGTCTTATGGTACTAATTAGACTGTTGCTAAAACAACACTGGTGGTGAAACAAAGAGATGGTGTTGAAATTTGGATGAAAAGTCAAACAAAAAAAAGAAAAAGGCTCGTTCACACCATGTCACAGCTGACTTCAGTGACTCACTTAAAATACAGGGTATGAAGAACCATTGGAGAAACTGGGTTAGAATCCCCGGGGATGACTAGTTCGTGAGATGATCAGTTCACTGAAAGATTCGAAGGAGTTTTAGTTGTCATTCCAGTCTGCGAGAGAAAAGAACAAAACCAGAACTGAGGGACCGGTATTAGCAACAAGAACATATTTGACATACAGATAAAAGAGAGGTTAAAGGGATATTCCAGCGTAAAATTAATTCTGGGTCAAACACACCATAACACTGTTAGACAACCCCTTGAGAGATGAATGTTGCCGACTGCTTGCTTCTCTAGTTATACCAACTTTAGTAATGACTGCTTGTTTGTAGTGAGACCTCAGGCAAGTCCATTACAGACTACAGTGGGGTGACGCAGCTCAAGGAAGAACATTTATGATAATTACTTTATCATTTCCTTGAAGTAATAATCATCATATTAATCATTTTTCACTGCAGACGTGGTAGCTCTTCTGCCTTAGTGTCTCGGTCTGATTGTATTTCCATGAAGAAATGATCATAAATGTTCTTCCTTGAGCTGCGTCACCCCGCTGTAGTCTGTAATGGACTGGCCAGAGGTCTCTACAAACAAGCGGCTGCTGGAGGAGAGTGGGTAAGTTGTGTTTAGTCTCTTTGTTAAAGAAATTATGCAAAGTTAAAAAGATGTTTGATGGTTAGTGTTGTGGCTGGGACCCTATATGTCCTGTTGACGAAGTTAGGTGCTGTTCTGAGCATTATTTGTGGTTATAGAGTGGCGTTTTGGTTGAGGTTTGTTTATGGCTCCTCAGACCGCTGTGTTTTGCTATCCTGTGGTCGTTACTCAAGTTGGTATAACTCGAGAATCAAGCGGTCGGTAACATTCATCTCTCAAGGGGGTGTCTAACTCGGTGTTGCGGTGTGTTTGACCCTAAATAAATTTTACGCCAGAATATCCCTTTAAGAGATAACTGAAATAAACCTAAATTAAAATAACAAAACTTTTTACAATTAACCTAAAGACCAACTGAGGAAGATTCTTCTAGATCTAGTTCATTTTGGAGCCAGTAACCCTTCTGGACTTGGTTGTAGTTCTTGAATTGGTACCTTTAAGAACTACAACCAAGTCCAGTTGCCTTTTTTGACCAGGGTTTGACTTACCATGACTTAGTCTCTGTCTCTGAATTTCGGCCACCCATCCTGGCAGCTGTGGCTCAGTGGTGAAGCTGGTCTGGAGTTCAACCTTAGACCATGTTCTCCACATGCCAAAGTGTCCTCTGACAGAACACTGAACCCTAACCCCCCGGTGCTGTGCCATCAGTGCATAAGTAGGATTAGTTCATACTGATAGGTGCACCAACTCAGAAAGTTCAACAACAACAACAACAACAACCTGCATGAAGGAAACCAAGTCCTGAACTCTCAGGACTGACAGCAGTTACCCGGCGGTGACGTGGATCTCCAGTCTTCAGCTAATAAAAGATGTCAGCTCCCCTCAGGTAAGAGCAGAGGAGCTTCATGTCAAAGAGGTAAACATGACACACACCTCAGTCTTCAGTCAGTCTGATTTTAAACACTGTCATTAACTCTTTTAAGTGGTTTTCAGTATTTTGTGCAGGTCCAATCATCTAAATGTCTAAAATAGGTACAAAAATACTGCATTATTATTATTATTGTTTTTATTTTTAAATCCCAACAACTAAATATTCACAACAAACTAATGTTGGTATTTCTGATGACACAGAGAGGTTTAATCCAACAGCAGTGATATTAGAGTGTGTGTCTCTAAGAGTGTGCAGGCTGCAGACTTTTATTCTCAGGTATAAAGACTCAAGATAAGATAAGATCAACTCCGATCACTCATCATCTTTTCAGATTTTCAGATGTTTCTGATTTGCAAATGCTCTCTTTCAGTGTCTTCAAAGCAAATATGTTGAAACGTTGAAAATCAGGGAGTGGAGGATTGTTGAAACATCTTCTCTTCAGAGTGATTTTCTGTCTTTATGTTGCTGTTAGACCTGAAATATTTCTGGGCTTTAAGGATTTTAAGCTGGAGATATGTTAAAGGAAGTATGATGGACTTTTCCCCTTTTTCATTTTTAACATTTCAACCATTTTCTGCCACATTTTGAACAGTAGTAGGTGAAATAAGAATCCTTTCCAATGATTTTTAAAAATATCCTGTTGTCTGAAAGTCTCATCATCAAAGTTGCATCATCATAAAAACTGATCAGGACGATGGAAACAAATGTTCAAACAGTTCTTGTTGGTTCAGTTTTTTCCTTGTTTGTATTTTCGTTGTATTTTTCTTGGTGTTCTTGTTCCCCTGTATTACTCATTCTTATGTTTCTGTTGTTCTTGTGTTTTTCTACGTTTGGTCTTGTGGTTAGTTTTCAGTGTTTCCTTGGTTACTTTGAAGTCCCTTCTCCTTATGTGTCATGTTTAGTTTGACTTCCTGTGTTTTCAGTGATTGTCTCACCTGTCTCTTGTTACCCACTGTGTTTAGTCCTTGTTGTTGCCGTCCCTCTGTGTTAGTTCATTACCTCCGCCAGGGAGGTTACGTTTTCGGTAGCGTTGGTTTGTTTGTTTGTTTGTCTGTTAGCAACTTTACGGAGAAAGTTACAAACGGATTGACCTGAAATTTTCACTAGAGGTGCGTCTCAGCCCCAGGAGGATCCCATTACATTTTGGTGGTGGACAAAATTCTGGATACTGTGAATAAGGGTGTGGTTGGAATTTTCAATGCTGAAAGATAACCAATGGGTGGCACAGTGGTGTAGTGGTTAGCACTGTTGCCTCACAACCAGAAGGTCATGGGTTTGAATCCTGGTCAGGACATTTCTTGTTTAAGGGGGGACATGAACTGCTTGGCAGAGGTCTGCGCTCTCTCTTTTCTAGTTGTTTCTAGTGTGGTCCTTTATTTAATAAATCATTTTAATAATCGTTTATGTTTGAAACCGGGACAGCACGGTCAAAAACTAGTGTCTCTTCTCCATAATTCACAGGATATGAGGCTTATATGAACTTATGACACATTCATGATAACAAATAATACATGTCCAGTAAAAGTGTCTGGAAACACAGGTAAGTTAACAGCATTGAGGCGCTGACACAGGATTTAATAATTGATACAGGATGATAATTGCATGGTTTGAATATATATATATATTTGCAGGGACAGTCAAATGTCATTTTTTGACAGTTTGATTGAAGTTTGGTTGGTACTTCTGTTGTTTATTTGTTTCTCTCCTCTGTTCTTCACAGCCTTCAGACCCCAGAGTCTGGATCATGGAGAACCAGACTGTTGGTGCAGATATTCTGCTCCTGGAGGGGTTAAAGGTCAGCCCACAGTCCACTGTTCCTGTCTTTGTCATCCTCCTCCTCATCTACATCTTCATCATGGTGTCCAACATTGGCCTGGTGCTGCTGATCTCCATGGAGAGGAGCCTCCACCAGCCTATGTACCTTCTCTTTTGTAACATGAGCGTGAACGACGCGTTTGGCTCCACGGCGCTCATTCCTCGCCTCCTGAGTGACCTTTTAGTCTCCGCCACAGAGCGCTACATTCATTACATCGACTGCGTTGTCCAGGCTTTCTGCCTCCACCTGAGCGCCAGCAGCTCTCACACCGTACTCATAATCATGGCCTTCGATCGCTACGTGGCCATCTGTAACCCTCTCCGATACGCCACCATCATGACCAGCAGGATGGTGGTTAAACTGTCAGCGTCGGCGTGGCTGGTGTCCTTCGTTATGGTGTTGGTCCTCATGAGCCTCAGCGTGCGGCTGTCACGCTGCAGGGCAGCCATTTTCCACCCGTTCTGTGATAACGCCTCTTTGTTTAAACTGTCCTGCGAGAGCGTCCTCATCAACAACATCTACGGCCTCGGATACACTGTCATCCTGCTGGGCACCTCCATCGGCAGCGTCACACTCACCTACCTGAAGATCGCCGCAGTGTGCGTGATCAGTAAGAACAAAGCCCTGAACAGCAAAGCGCTGCAGACCTGCTTTACCCACCTGGCCGTCTACATCATCATGTTAACGTCAGGCAGCGTCATCATCTCCCTCCACCGATTCCCTCACCTGTCTTATGAGAGGAAACTGGCGTCCATCCTGTTCCACGTGGTTCCTCCTGCGATGAATACCATCATCTACGGGCTGCAAATCAAAGCGGTCAGAGAGAAGATCCTCCTCGTGTTTTCACGGAAAACAGCGACTGTGGCGGGGGAGAGAAAATGATGTGGGACAGAATGAACTCTTGAAACGTATTAAAATGTTTCTCCATATTAAACAAAAATAAAAACAATGTACTTCATGTTTTACTGATATGGGCTCCTTGATTAAAGGGCTTTAGTTGGTCCCTTGGGGGTCTTATAGGGGGTCCAGAAGGTTATTGCGCTTTGCTGTGTCCCTGTTTGACCAAAGTCAGAGCTGTGTCCACATACTGAACTCCTAGGCTCTCTACTGAGGTGGTCCCTTTGCCTCAATCTCCATGAGCCCAAAACTCACAAAGGATGTCTGATTTTAGCCATGAAGATATCTAACACCAAAGGTAAGGTCACCAGATTTCTCTAATGAAATCCGGGGACATCCAGGGGTGGGGAGTGCGAAGCAAAATGTCATTTCAGGCCCTCTATTTCTGGAGTGGACAACATCTCGGTACTACTTACCCAGGATTTCCATCACAACCCGAGCAGCTCCGATCCGTAACGGCAGCGATTTTTGCTGTACACCAATTCCTACCGGATCCGTTTGTGAGGCAAATTTCGTGGCAGATTACGGACAGCAGGAATCACGAGAACTCTGCTGATTCACATGCAATTGCGCGATAACAAGTTGTCTTTAGTTAGTAGCAGCGCACGCCCCCCGTAAAAACTCTTGTTCAGGACTGCGCGCAACATGCTTACTCGCGCTTCCTACCTACTCAGCTACCACAATAAGAGTTGTTTTCGTCTACAAGCGACATTTTTGTTCTTATTCATGAAACGCTTAAATTGGGGACATTTCCAGGGACAGCTTTAGCCAGGGACAGGTCATCCAAATCAGGGATGTCTCGTCACCTTAACCAAAAGGCCCATAGAGAAGCCTGGCCTGTAGCGCCCTGTTTCACCTGTGAATGTGAACAGAGGTGACTCAAACAGATCCATTCCCATGAGAATCTAGGTGATGTATGATGTGCTAGACGAGGTTGTCAGCAACGGTTTCCTGGTGACCAGAGCAGCAACGATAATTCCGACAGCTTATTAAAGACCAGATTCAGTCCGCACCTTGGTGGACTGGAGGAGGGTCACGTCTGCAGAGGTAAAAACACACTGCAACCACATCTCTCACTGAGTGATGCTTCACTGTGCAGACAAAAGGCCTCAGACGATAAAGGAAATACAGAGAAAGAAAAAGAAGGAATCTGAAATGAAAACTCTTTAGGCGTATTTTAGATTTGTTCAAAAGTGCAGTATCTTTTCTTTGTCACAGTGAATGAATGTCCTTGTTTATACTCTGATTCACATTTGCTACACTCAGTTAATTTCTGTCCGTTTGTATTCAGAGGTTTGAGTTTACATCTGACCTGTTAAATGTCTGAAAGTGTGAACACATGCTGATCTTACTCTTTGCTGGATAAAAGCTTTGCTCAAATAAGTTTAAGAGGATTTACACATGTATTTAACTAAAGGATATGAGTACACTGACAGTAAATCATTTAAACACCGATGAGAGATGTTTTATAAACTCTGTTCTGACACTTTTTATGACAGTTTTGATTTCCATGATTTGAAAAGTTATACAGTCTATGTTATATATTTAAAACAGGATTACAAAGTTGTTTACGTGTCATTTTAAAAGAGAGTTAAAGAGAAATGTGAGGAATACGAGGACTAAATAAGTAAACAAGATATACATAAATGACAGAAACGTGTAAGAAATGAGGTCAGATAACTCTGAACCACACAACACAGAGATCCACCTGTAAATGTTGATGCTATTTATGTTTTTTTGCAGAGATGCTTCATTTTTGAATCTTTATTTTGATGTTTTTTATCTGGCTTCACTTGCATCTTTGTCTTTGTCTGGATACTGTTTGATTTTGAATAATTGACCCTTTTTTATGTATGTGGACCTTAGTAAAAAATGAGGACCTTAAGTCTTATAATCATTTTCAATGCAGTCTTTTAAAATTCATTTGAACAGATATTGCATCACTAGGTAAGATAATGTAAGTCAAACGCAGCTTTTAAATCTTTGCTTTTTTTGCATTGACATGTGCAAAACATCCTAAACATTCTCTTGCACTGCTCACATTTTCAGACATATCATTTTACTTCCGGAAACAAGTGCACAGGAATGAACCCTTTAATGCCTTTTGTATCAGATTTGATACCTACTTTTATGATACTTTTGTCAAATCAATATGATCATTATGAATACAGTCCGATAAATGATAAAAATGTCCCTTGTGGTTTATCAGTTTCAAAATCTAATGTGTCAAATGAGATGAATGTAAAGATTTTTTAAATTTTAAGGACATTTTGATATTTTTGGATTCAGGAGTTTGTGAAATAAACATTACAGCTCCAGAAAAATTAGAATTTTCTGGCCATAATTTTATGGTTTCAGGCTTTAAAGGGTTGAGAGAGTACAGCAGATGTGCATCAGAATATAAAAAAGAGTCAAACTTGACAACAATAGAAAACAAAAAACACTTTATGAAGTCTTCACGAAACAACAAACTTTTACAGCTGCTTTAATTCAGATGATCTATGATAATCTGAGCCTCTTCTGTTCTGGGATTATGACAGTCTGGGTTTAGAGCATAGACTGTATATAGAATAGATGTTGTCTGTCTCCTCACTGGGCGAACAGCCCCCTCTGGTGACGGGCTGCAGTATAGGCCATAAATCCCGCCTCCTCCAGCAATCCCTATGAAGATGTTGACAAAATTTAGAAAATTTATTATACAGAATATAAACTTTTCTCCCCCCTGCTTGTGATGTTGACATGTAGTTACTGTCAGACTAGTTTGTGCTCAAGTCCTCTTTTTTCTGTACAGCTCCATTTTTAAAAGTTATTAGAGGGTTCATGTTGTCTATGATTGACACCTGATACAGCCTAAAGGCGTATGAAGATTGCGTAGCTCACCCGGGGGATACGCTGTTTAAGACGAGTGTCATCACAGCAACTCTTGGTGACTCTCCCGCCGAATGCGTACAACGCGACCGCGCAATGTTGGTTCCAGGAAGTGGAGAAAAAACGTGGAAATACCGAGAGCAATTCAGCTTCAAATCTGTATACTGATGAAAGGCAGAACCAAGTTGTCCAGAGTACATACAGTCTAGACTGAGCCGGGTCTAGACTTCCTCGTTAAGTCCTTGATAATGAGCGCCGTACTAGTTTGTGTCTTTGTGTTTGACTCCAAGCAGGGTCTCCCCCTCTGAAACATGGAAAACAAAACTTTGACTTCAGATATCATCTTCATCGAGGGGTTAAAGGTCAGCCCACAGTCCACTGTTCCTGCCTTCATCCTCCTCCTCCTCATCTACGTCTTCATCATGGTGTCCAACGTTGGCCTGGTGGTGCTGATCTCCATGGAGAGGAACCTCCATGAGCCCATGTACCTGCTCTTCTGTAACATGAGTGTTAACGACGTGTTCGGGGCGACGACCATCATCCCTCGCCTGCTCAGTGACGCCTTCACTCCGATCACCGAGCGCTACATCTACTACATCGACTGTGTGGTTCAGGCCTTCTCCGCTCACTTTCATGCCGGCACTTCTCACGCCGTGCTCATGGTCATGGCGTTCGATCGCTATGTGGCCATCTGCAACCCCCTCCGATACGCCACCATAATGACCAATAGGATGGTGGTGAAGCTGTCGGCGGGGGCATGGGTAGCCGCCTTCATCGCTGTTGCAATTCTCCTTGGTCTGACAATCCGTCTGAGTCGCTGCAGGAAGATTATACTCAACCCGTTCTGTGATAATGCCTCTTTGTTCAAGCTCTCCTGTGACAACCTCCTCTTCAACCACATCTACGGCCTGGGCAGCGCCGTGGTCATCCTGGGCTCCTCCCTGGGCAGCATCACGCTCACCTACCTGAGGATTGCCATGGTGTGTTTGAGCAATAAGAATAAGGTGCTGAACAGCAGAGCGCTGCAGACCTGTGCCACACACCTGGCTGTGTACATCATCATGCTGGTGGCGTCTTTCACCCCCATGATCATCCACCGTAACCCTCAGTGGGCCGACAGCGGGAAGGTGTCATCCGTCCTGTTCCACGTGGTTCCCCCAGTCCTGAACCCCCTCATTTATGGACTGCAGTGCAAAGAACTCAGACACAAGATCTTTGGTGTGTTCTATAAGAACAAAGTCATGGACGCTAAAGGTGCCATGCGGGTCCAAAGTCTTCATAAATAACTCCTTAGAATAAAACTTTATCACAGTGATCGGACTCGTGAAACCTCGTGTTACATTACAGAAGTTGAATCGATGAACAGTTGAACTATTACAAACTGTCCAACTCAACTGTGTTCTAAAGAGAATTCAGCTTCTCCTGTTATATGCTTTGGACATTGAACATTTTTGTTTGTGAACTTTTTACACTTTTGTTAACGAACTTTACACTTTAGTCTGCAAACTTGTTACACTTTTGTTGTGAACTTGTTACTCTTAGGTATTGGAACCTTTCACACTTTTTTGTGATCTTTTTACTTTTTGCACTTATGTTTGTGGAGTTTTTGCATTTTTGTTTGTGAACTTTACACTTTCGTTTGTGAACTTTTTACACCTATAGTTTGTTAACTTTTTGCACTTTTGCTTGTGATCCTTTTTAACTTTTATTTGTGACTTTTTACACTTTTGCTTGTGAACTTTTTACACTTAGGTTTGGGAACCTTTTACTCTCTTTTGCGATCTTTTTACTTTTGTTTGAGAACTTTTTGCACTTTTGTTTTTGAACTTTTTACACTTAGGTTTAATTTTTATTTTTGTTTAGAAACTTTTTTTTTTTAAACCATTTTTGAACTTTTCAAGCTCATGTTTGATAACTTTTTAAGCTGTTGTTTGTGAACTTTTTATGCTTTCGATTGGGAATTATTAATGCTTTAGACAGCAAACTGTAATATGCTTTGTACAGTTATTGCATACGCTGTGGACAGTAAAGTGTATTTGCTCCAGACTAAGAACGATTAAACATCCCTGAAGAAGTTTAATAAAATGTGAATTTTTTTCAAAATTTAAGACAATGTTTCTGATACACTTCACTAAGTATTTTTGTTGTACACTTTACTTCCAGAGTTATCATACAGTTGTAAACTCATATTGCAAGTATTGACAAGGCATTCTTCCATTACCTGGTACCAAAAAGGAATAAAATACAAAAAGTTCTGGTAGGAACTTTAGGGAGTCATTGTTTTATGTGTTCCAAAATGTCATGTTGTAAAAAAATACCAATATTATTAAAATAGTGTCACAGTACAATCACAAGACAACAGGAAGAAAAAGTTCTAATATTATGGCATTTCTTTCTCAGCAGTTTTTATTTCACAGTCAGCACACTGAGGAGACGTCTTTACTGGGTAACACAGCAGCAGATCTGATCACGCTCACAGTCCTTTTGATCGACTCTCTCAACTCCTTGTTCCTTAGGCTGTAGATGATGGGGTTCAGGAAAGGAGTCAGGGCGGCGTACAGCACAGACACGATGATACGGACCTGAAACACGTCAAAAAACAGACTTCATCTAAACATTTGCTTTCCGTGATCATATTTAGCCCCATATTTGTAAGGTTTTGATGTGATATCGTCTCATACCTCAGGTGAGAATGTCCCCACTCTGTAGGAGATGTAAACAAACGATGCTGAGCTGTAGGAGATGGACACCACGGTCAGGTGGGCGGCGCAGGTCGTGAACGCCTTCAGCCTCTGACCGGCGCCCATCCGTGAAATGGAAACACCAATCAGGATGTAGGAGGTGAGGATGAGGATGCCTGTGGTTAGCAAAGCCAGCAGGGCGAAGGAAATGGACACGATGTTGTCCACCGAAGGGTCGCCGCACACCAGCTTCCTTACAGAAGACAGGTCACACCAGCCGTGTCTCACCACATTGAAGCAGTACGCTTGCAGCCACGCCATGGAGCAGGGCGGCATTGTGCAGACTGTGCCGAAACCCCAGGCCCCTGCGATCAGGAGCAGCCGCACCGGCCGGGTCATGATGGTGGTGTAGCGTAGAGGGTTGCAGATAGCCACGTAGCGGTCGTACGCCATGACGGTCAGGATGGCTCGCCCAGTGACGGCTAACTGGATAAAGAAATACATCTGGAAGAAGCAGCCGGGGACGGAGATGGTCTTCATGGGCGTCAAGAAGCCTGACAGCATGTTTGGGATGGAGGTGGTGGTGAAGATGATGTCCGTGAAGGAAAGGTTGGAGAGGAAGAAATACATCGGCGAGGCGAGCTTTGGATCAGTCAGCGCCTTCGTGGGAAAGAAAAAGAAGAAGAGATTAATCTGGAGGCGGCAAATATTCAACCATCAGGATCTGATTCACGGGTTTATCCTCTACCACGAAGATGATCATGCTGTTTCCGACCAGGATGATGATGTAACCCAGCAGCAGGATGGCGAAGAGGATCATCTTCTTCTCCCCGAGGTTGGCGAGGCCCTGGATGATGAAGAAAGACGAGCCATCCGACTCCCAGGTGCTGTTCACAAAGCTGGATCTGTGATTGGTCGACAAGTGCAGGTGTGCTTCTGGAAGTGTTGGGCACAGAAAGGAATCAGTGTTTGATTATAAATGTAGAACTGATCAGTAAACAGTTTTTATATTGTGAAAATAAAATAAACATTTATTAAAGTGGGAAACATTAGAAGAAAAAAGCCATAATGTGACGAGATTATCTGATGATATTAAAGTTTTAATGTAAAAAATAAATTGTTTTATCATAAGAATGTAGGTTACAATGGTGCAGGAATAAAAGTTATGTTACAAGATTATAAATAAAAATGTCATAATGTCATTATAAAGTCATTTTCTCGAAAGAGTATAACACGATATGTTTAAGAGATTAAAATGTTGTGTAACTAGAATATACATTTCACGTTGGAGCCTTCATCCCTTCAAAATAAAAGTCTTTATGTTCTTAAATAATGTTGTTTTAGCACAGAAACAGAGCTGTAACATAATGAGAGTGAAGTAATGACGACATTACATTATAACAGGGAAATGCTGTCAGTTTAAGAAAATTTGTTGAAATGTAGAAGGAATATGAACTATTGTATTAATAAAGAATAATGAATAAAATTATCAATAAAAAAAAAATAATCATAGAAATAAACTATTATATTAATAAAGTTCTTCATATTCTTATTCTTATTGCCAGAATATTAAGTTTTATATTAAGAGAGTTAGTCACAATGTTACTTATGATATGAGATTGCAGTAGTTTTTGGTAGTTATTTGAAAATAAAAAGTAAAATGTCATGATATAGATGGAAATAAATCGTTATGTTACAGCGTTTTAAGTCATGATGTCATTGAAATTAAATTGTTTCACCACCAAATTAAAACTCTGAATGCTGCAGGAGTGCAGTCAGTGAACTGCGAAAATAAAGGTCTCTAGAATACCAATACAAAGTTCTCACATTATGAAGATCAGAATTTTATGTTTAAGGAAATAAATTTTATCAGGATATAAGTTATAAAGTTCGGAAACATATGTTTTCCTGTGATTAAATAAAGTTTTCATGTTATCAGAATCAAGATTTAAAGAAGCACTTAATTCTCATAACATTCCACCTTTATTTATACACACTAATATTATCTTTATTTATCTCTTATAAGATCTATCAACAACTCAGAGATAAATGAATTGACAAATAATTATTTACTGTTGAATAATAAAAAATAAACTTGATTTGACTTCATTTCAGGTCGTTGTTATTGTTCTCCAAAGTGATCTAAAACATATGTACACCAATACAGATGGCTAGATTTATAAACAAACTCTGAGATAAAAACTAGTTTTAAATACGTTTGCAAAAAAAAGGTGATAAATTTACTACAAAAAATGCAAAAGATTTATTTTTTTTGATAAGGTAGCAGTAAATGTTACATCCCATAAAGTGCCATTGCCATACTGTTGTTTTACTTATAATTCAAACTCTATTTCTGAGATGAAATTCCCTGAAATTGCACAGTTTTGTGCAGAGCATAATTTAAACATGATTAAAAAAAATCACCAAAGACACCAAATAAAAAGGAGGAAACTCTCACAGACCTCTGGGACTGTCGGCAGAAACATCAAAAGGCAGCAGCTCCATCTCTGCTCTGCAGACGCAAGTTCACAGAGGCGCCTGGAGGTTTATAATTTATCCATAAAACAAACAAAATGAAAAACTTTGTACATGATTTCAGCTGTTAAAGAAAGTCTGAGAACAATACCTTTCAAAAATCTGCACAGAAATAAAAACATCAGTTCTCTAAATTATCTAACCACAAGTGCAAAACTCAGATTGTGACGAGTAAAAAACGTGCAGAAATGTATTTTTCTTACCTGACAGTGACTCAAACTCGCTGCTCATCCACACAGACTTCATCGTAGATCTGCGTTTGTCCTTTAAAAGCCCCTTTTTCTGGGGTTAAAATCACACAAAGCTGCTTTAATTAGACAAAACTACGTCATCTCCTCACATTAAAAATTATAATTATACACGTGATTAAGGAAACAGTCATAATTGTCTTAGTTTCAGGGGGATCAACAGTCAGCCTCTAATTACAGATTCATTATTATAGAGACTCATTAAAAGAGTCGTTATCTCTCTAATTACTTCAGTCTGTCTGTGTGAGTTTGTGTGAGTCTGTGTGAGCAGGATGTAACGTTAGGACCGGGTCTTTTGTTGATTCATGTTACATACAACAAAATTTTAAAACTAAGCAAGTGTTTCTGTTTTATGTCTGATAAAAATGTTGTATTAGCCCTTTAATACGGAGGCCCTAAAGATTAAATGGACTAATGACTTTAAAAAAAAAAAGTCTAAACAATTAATGTGAATCATTTAACAGTTATTCATTTATTTGTTTAAATGTTATTCATTACAAATGCAAAAACAAAAAAATCAACAAATTCTCAAACTTAAAAGAAATCACAATAAACTGGACATATGTAAAGGAATACAAAATCAAATTATTTCAAGGATTGCAAAAATATTCCAGGTAAAGTAAAATATATATTTTTTAACCTAATTAAATCACAAAACTCAAAAATATCTCAGATTTTTATGTTTGCATTTGTTTTTTAAAGTCATGGGTGGAAGTCCTTTTTACACAATGTCATTATCAACAAACAAACAAACAAACAAAGAAATAAATAAATAAACATAAAACAATGAGTAAATATACAAAATATTTCTAAATCAAGTAAAATGTTTTTGTGTTTCATCACATTTTCATGTTTTGTACTTTGGGAACTTTTTTGCATTTAGGTAACTGTTTTTGTGCAGTGCAGTGCACCACATTTCAGGGCCTCCATACTTTCAACCATGAATTATTAAATCAAAATGTTAGATTTATCATTTGTAATTGAACAAATTTTCATTGTTTGTATCTGTTTTGAATGGTCTTGGTGTTTTTCTTTTCCTTTTCCTTAAAAACTTTTTAAAGCCTGTTTTGGACAGAGATCCAGATCCAGGCCACAAGCTTCACAGGTAAATCAGGAGCTGCTAGGATCACCTGTGACCTCCCTCAGCTGGTATCAATCAGCTGATTGTAGGAGGCTTTATGAGGAGGCTGAGCTCTCCTGGTCAGTTTGGTTTTTGCTTCTCTGGCGGTCAACACCTCTGGATCATGTCAACTTGGAGACGAGTTTAGATGTATCTTTAAACGTTTTTATCGAGAGGAGGTTTTGGAAACCAGGTTCAAGAGTGAACAAACCGGCTTCTGTACTTATAACCCATATCGATCTTTCCTGAACCGACGCCATAGCGTGACCTCTCCCTTAACCCGCACACGCCATCTACTTCTTCCTCGTGTGTTTGTTTCCATCACTCTCTGACTCCTTTTTTGTTTTACAGAGTTAGATGTTTTCTGTGGAGTAGTTTTACCTCAAATACCTTTTTAGAAAACATCAGGACCCCATCAGGGCCATCGTCACAGCGTGTTGCAAACGCTTGAAAAGTTAAGAATTATCAAAGGATTTCTCAAAGGTCAAAGGGCGTGGCTTATTATGACTTGACAAGCTTTAATGCCCTACCATGAAACAGGAAGTCACTTTAACTCCTTCAGTCTGATTCCTGAACACATCCATGTGCCTGTTTCTCCACTGCAGCCATAGCGCCCTCCAGTTCTAACTTAGACCTATGTTATCTAAACTGCTTCACATATTCCAGGTTTGATGACCATCCAAGCCTAAACCTATAATCAGTTTTGTCAACATGATACTGCCACCTGTTGGACAACAGCAGCATTGATTCCCATATGTGCACTATTGGAAAAGGCCTTCAATCTTTACCCTTTTTATAATTCACCGTCATGAAGGCTGCATGAAAGATTATTATAAGTATTTACATGAACTATATTTTCACTTTATCAACATTCGTGCTGCGCTGTTCTCAGTGCTACAAATGAAACATGCTGTCTTGGTCTGACCTCTCTTTTCTCCTTCATGATGAGGATGATATTATCCAGACAGATTAAACCTCTTTGTCATGTGTTGTTTTACTCATTGTTAATTTTCTTGCTTTACTTTTCCCTTATGGGTCAACATTGGTAGTTTTCAAACATGTTAAAGGAATAAAGTTGACTTGACCTTAACGGTGAAAATGGCCTCCACATTTGTGCTGAACTTCATGTGTGAAAGAGTCTAATAACAAAGGCACTTACATGAAAAATCAGATATGTGTCACATATGGTTAAAAAATCAGAATAGACTGAAATTTGTAAGAAGCCGTAGCAGTAATAGTGAAATATGTCCCGGTGTCAAACAAATATAAATCAGCCATCATGTTTGAATTGACACTTTAGCCTCAAATACAATATTAAAACTGCAGATAAGCTTTGTGTTTGATGTACAGTTAAAAAAGTGCTGCAGGGTCACTTTTGTGAGATTTTGTTCTTTCCTGAAATCATCTCCCTTTCTTCTGCATTTCAAATTTTTCACATTCATTTGCAAAAGGAAGTTTTATGTGGTTCCTGTTGTTAAAAATCAAAGATCTAAAACAATCTATAAATATAACTGTTGGACATTTTTATTCACCCTATTGGAAGATGGTTTTTACTCATTTTGAACAATCCAGCTTTCATTTTCCCGATCATGCATTAAAATCAGACATAAATAACTCTTATGTAAATAATAGATAACTTTTATTAACATATGTGAGACAACAGACAATTGAATTTCCCTTCGGGGATCAATAAAGTTCTTCTTATTCTTATTCTTATATATTGACTTTTCTGGTGAATCATGTTTTTATTGAGCATGGTGAGACATTTTGACTCAGAATAAAACAAAAACAGACGTCCAGGTTTGAGTTCAAACTGGTCCCTCTCAAACATTTCGCCTCCTGCTCGTATGAACTTTGAGTCCTCTCATGAAGACAGACACATAAAGCAAAGACAAAACCACAGATTTCAGACTGAATCGTCTCACAGTCACAGAGATGGTTTGACCTTTTTGCAGTGGAAAATATTGTACAAACACTTGTGTATTTCCTGAGATTGCAGCCCGTAGATGACGGGGTTCAGACTGCCGGGGACGACGTTGAAGAGGATGGCGGAGATCTTCCTGTAGTCTGAGTACTCTGGGAATCGATGCAGAGCGATGAGGATCATCCCGCTGACCAGCATGATCATGTAGAGGCACAGGTGAGTGCTGCAGGTCCTCAGAGCTTTACTGTTCAAAGACTTACTCTTGCTGATCACGCAGGCGGCTGTGATTCTGGAGTACGTGATGATGATGCTGCCGATAGACGCCGAGAGCAGGACCACGGTGAAGGTGAGGCCGTACACGTTGTTGATAAAGACGTTTTCACAGGAGAGCTTAAACAAAGAGGCGTTATCACAGTACGGGTTCATGATCAGAGTGCGGCACCGGTTCAACCGGATGGTCAAACCCAGCAAGATGGCCACCAGAACGAAAGCCGACCCCCAGGCTGACACCGTCAGCTTAATCACCATTTTGTCCGTCATTATGGTCGTGTAGTGCAGAGGGTTACAGATCGCCACGTACCTGTCGAACGCCATGATCATGAGCACGGTGTGGGCGTTGGTGCCGAACATGTGCGTGGTGAACGCCTGCATCAGACACTCGTAGTAGTGAATGAGGCGCTCAGAGGGAGGCACCAGGATGTCGGCGAGAACCCGAGGAACCAGGAGAGAGTTTCCCATGATGTCGTTGATGGACAGGTTACAGAAGAGGAGGTACATGGGCTGGTGGAGGCTCCTCTCCGTCCAAATCAAGACCACCATGCCCACGTTGGCGGACAGGATGAAGATATAGGTCAACAGCAGACAGAAGAAGACAGGGTACATGTTTGCCTTTGTGACCTTTAACCCCTCCATCTGAAGGATGAGGCTGTTTAAAGTCACGTTGTCGGTCTGAGTTTGTCTCGAGGAAACAGACTCAGAGAAATTCATCATGTGCAATCTGATCCAAATCAAGAATAGTCTTCTTTAATTCCAGCTAAAACAAAAGAAACTCACAAAAACTTCAACCTTGATTCTGTCAAAGAGAAATAACTGCATGTAGAGTCAGAGTGAGGAGGCACAGACGGGGAACTCTCTCCAGAGTTCAGTCCTCTTCCTCGGTTTTATTGCCCTCGTTGTCCTCAGGAGAAGCTTCTGAGAGAGGCCAAGAAAACATTACGTAATGTTCATGAGGTCGGCAAAACTGTCGTCAGGTAGAGAGCTGAAAAAAACAAACAAACCCCAAGGTGTTTCTGTTTGCCAATTTGTAAAACTGTTTCTGTGAGTGTTAATGCAACATTCAGACTGTAGAAGTAAAACACAAAATTATCAGACGACGAAGAATTAAAGCCACTTCCTGCATGAAGCTCACATTTGAGTTTGACTTTTTTTTTTCACATCGTCATAAAAGAACCAGAAAGTTCAATCTAGAGCGCCTTTTCTCCCCACATTTTAGATTTTACATCATATCCACTAATAAGAGCATCCAGAGAGTACTTTTTCATAATTAAGCAACCTAAAGGAAATCCGGATTGCATTTTTTTATTTTAATATTCCGGTAGGGCAACCAGAGGGCACTTTTTTTTTAAAACATTCATAGGAAGAGCATGTATTGGGTACTTTTCTCATTTGAACTGCTAGAGGAGCATGTAAGTGGAACTTTAAGTGGAAATTTTAATGTCAAATAAACTAATAGAAAACACACTCAGCTTTTTAAAGTTTGGTAGGGCATTCAGAGGAATTTTATTCACTCGAAAGGTAGACAAGAAGCATTTTTCATGTTTTGTCCATTGTGTAGGTCATCAGAGTTTGATTTTCCATACTTTTCAACTGCATTTTTCACATTTAATGGTCTGGTAGGGCAACCAGAGGGCACTACTTTTTAGATTTTATCTTCTGGAAAGGCATCTAAGGGTCACTTTTATGTTTTAAACTGTGAAAGAAAATCAAATGGGCATTGTTTAGATGTTTTAATATTCCAATTGGCTATCAAGGGTGAATTCAATCCACTGGTAGGGCTTGTTTGTTTGTTTTTCTACCAGAGGGCATTTAAGACAACATATTATCTATATTATCTATTATATTTGTGGAAAAGGCATCCAGAGGAAATAAGTGTCTATGTCAAGTCAACAGATACAGTTTCAGAAGAGCAACATTATATATTGCCCTCCTGCCACATGCCATATGTTATATTATTGGTAGGGCATCCAGAGGTCACTGAAAGGTTACTCATAGGAGACTTTTTTTTATATGCTGAGATGGCACAGATTGGATGCTATTTTCTATGTTATGTCCAATTGAAGGGCATGCTGAACATTTTATTTTTTGGAAGGGCACTCGGAGGGCACTTTTAAATGTTTTATTCACATCATCATTCAAGGTGGTGCTTTTGCTGTGCTTTTTCAGACTTGAGGGCATCACGGATGATGATCGGCCACCCCTGAGTACTCCACTGGTCCTGACACTTTGGTTCAAAGGTGTTTGTGTTGGAAACGTTGACACACAGTTATTTCAACCTCCTCTGGCTTCACATTAAGCTGAGGAAGAATCTGGGAGGCAGAAAAACTCAATTCAGTCTATCAAGATTTTTAAAATCTATAAAATGCTATTTAACTGTCCAGCAGCTATTTTTTGCAAAACCCCAGACATACAAGTTTCACTGTAAAGCTGCAGCCTCCAAACGAACATAATTTTATATCAATGATACTAATGCATTTATGATGCACTTAACATACAACAAAACAAACCTGAACAACATTTTATGAGTCTGTGATAAAGACATTTCTTTTGAAAAAAAAAAAAAAAACTAAAGAAAGAGGAGCTCATCGAATATGTAATGATTGTTTTACTGATGAGAAAGTGAATCAGGATGACGGCAGGACCTTCTTGGACCTGATCACCTTCAGGAAAAACTTCCGAATCTCTTTGGACTGCAGGCCGTAGATGATCGGATTAAGACTACCAGGGATGATGTGAAACAGGACAGTGGAGAGTTTTCTGTAAAAAGAGTACTGAGGAAAGCGATGCAGAGTGATGATGGAGATCCCGTTAAACACAATGATCAGATACACAAAGAGGTGGGTGCTGCAGGTTTTTACAGCTTTACTGTTCAAAGACTTGTTCTTATTGGTCAGACAGACCACTGTGATCTTTGTGTAGGTGAGGACGATGCTGCCGATGGAGGAGGTGAGCAGGACCACCGTGAAAGTCAGGCCGTAAACATTATTAATGAAAACACTCTCACAGGAGAGCTTGAACAGAGAGGCGTTATCACAGTACGGGTTCATGATCATAGTCCTGCAGCGGTTCAGCCGGATGGTCAAACCCAGGAGAATCCCCACTAACACAAAGGCCGACCCCCAGGCCCACACCGTCAGCTTAATCACCATCTTATTCGACATTATAGAAGTGTAGTGCAGAGGGTTACAGATGGCCAAATATCGGTCAAATGCCATGATCATGAGCACCGTGTGACTCGTGGTTCCAAACATATGTGTGGTGAAAGCTTGGACGATACACTCGTAGTAACTGATGGAGCGTTCAGAGGGAGGGCGCAGCAGGTTCATCATCACCCTGGGCAGCATGATGGAGTTTCCCAGGATGTCGTTAAACGGCAGGTTGCAGAAAA
Source organism: Xyrichtys novacula (assembly GCA_962446985.1). Taxonomy (NCBI): domain Eukaryota; kingdom Metazoa; phylum Chordata; class Actinopteri; order Labriformes; family Labridae; genus Xyrichtys; species Xyrichtys novacula. The sequence goes on from OY660872.1 coordinate 12,510,751, forward strand.
GGAGGTACATGGGCTGGTGGAGGTTCTTATCAATGAAAACCAGCAGAGCAATGCCGATGTTTGAGATCATAATGAAGAGGTAGGAGAAAAAGAAGAAGAGGAAGACAGGGTAGACGGAATCTTCAGGGACGTTCAGCCCCTCCAGCTGCAGAGTGTGGCTGTTGTAGGTGTAGTTCTCCATCAACCTGAAAGATTCAACAACAATATCATGACCTACTGAGGAGATATCACAAGGAGAGAAATTAAAATTAAACTACAGAAATATTCAAACAGAAAGAACAAACATTGATGCTGAGAGAGCACCAAAACCATACAACGAGTTGACAGAAACAACAAAGTTAAACAAAAATATTTAGAAACTCTTAAAGGTAAACTGTAATGAAGCAAAGTGAGGAGACTAAACATCAGAAACTTGACGTGATTCAGTCTCACCAACTCTGATCGTCTCCTTGTTAAGACAATATCTTGACTGTTGAGGCGTTTTATAGATACAACTGAAACCTACAGGGGTCAGTCACCTTTACCTCAGAGGAAGTGTGATGCAACATCGAGATATTGTCACTGTCAACATGTTTGTCACGGAGATAAAAAAAACTTGGGTAAAGAAAAAAGTTCTTCTGTAACCATAGACGTACTTAGATGCAAAAAAAGTCAACAACGTACCTTCTGAATATACATATGTTAATAAATACCTTATTGTTAAGTGTGCTTATTTTACGAACAATATGGTAACTTTAAAATACCAGGAGAGCCCTTTATCATATTTTATATAACTGGAGAGGAATTCAGAAGTCACTTTTGACCAATTTTCTTTACCTTAAAATTTCTAGGGGTATTTTGGTGGGCACATTTTCACCGTAATTAAACTGGAAGAGCATCCAGAGTGTATGTATTAACCTTAGCATAACTGTCAGTCCATTAAGAGTGCAAATTCACCCCTAACATGTTAGAGCCCAATTTGTAACAAAGACCCAAAATGTTATAGAAAAAATGTAATAAAACCCGAAATGTATCAACCATAGACTGTATATACCATGGACGACTTGGCTCTGCCTTCCGTCATTATACAAATTTAAAGCTGAATTGCTCTCAGTATATCTGGGATTTTCTCTACTTCCTGGAACCACCACTTGTGCAGTAGTCTTGTACGCATTCAATGGGAGAGTCACTGTGATGACGCTTGGCTCAAACAGCGTATCCCCCAGGTGATCTACACAATCTTAGTACGCCCATAGGCTGTATCAAGTGTCAATCATAGAAAACATGAACCCCCTAATAACTTTTAAAAATGGAGCTGCACAGAAAAAAGAGTACTTGAGCAAAAACCAGTCTGACAGTAACTACATGTCAACATCGCAAACAGGGGGGAGAAACATTTATATTCTGTGTAATTAATTTCTAAAGTTTGTCCACAGCTCCATAGGGATTGCTGGAGGAGTCGGGATTCATGACCTATACAGCAGCCCGTCACCAGAGGGTGCTGTTCTCGTGGTGGCCTCACTCAGCGAGGAGGCAGATGGCGTCCAACTGAATGGTAACAACTGAACGAAATGTAACAAGTTGCTACATTTTGGCCAAAAAGTTGTTATGTTTTGGGACCAATTATGACATTTCGGTTTTTATTACTTTTTTTTTTAATAACATTCCGGGTCATTGTTACAAATCAGGCTCTAACAGGGCATTCAGAGGCCACTTTTTTTTTTTAAATAAAACTTGGCGGTACTGAATGGGCTCTTTTTTTAACCGTAGTATTATTCGAAGGGTATCCAGTGGACACATTTTAAGAGGCTTTCAGAGTGCACTTAATGTTAAATCAAGTGGAAGAGTATTCAGAGGGCTCTGAAATTCACCTGAATTTTGCTGGAAGGCCGATCAGATGGCACTTTTTGACTTTCATAACACAGAGAAAGCATTCAGGGAGAGGAGGACAGTTTTTGATTTTTATATCACTGAAGAGTGAGTCAGTAGGCAGTTTCTACCTCAATGTCACAGGAAGGGCATTCAGGGCACATCAGTGATAAGAATTGAGAATAAAAGTGGCTCCTAGAAACTTCCTTGGGGAACACCTTAACTTTTTGCTGTTTGAAAAACTGCCATGAAAAACACCTGTTGTTTTCGACTAGAGATGTAACTCTGCCTCCAGGTGAGAGCTGAAGGTAAAAAGACACATTTGAGTTTAGCAGTGAGAACATTATGGTCAATGACATCAAATTAGGGCTGGGCGATTGATCAAATTTCAATCACTACAATCATGAGAATACAATCATCCTAATTGAATGATTACTGTGCTGCCTGCAGTGTTGCTTTGTCCTTCAGGGTGAATGAAGTTTACTGTTGACCCTTCAGTATGTTGTGCTAATCTACAGGTGGAGAAAAGGAGGAAGAGGAGGAGAAGGAAGGTCTGAAAAGCCAAATACTTTGGCTTCTTTCTGAAGTTTATTTAGGGATGTTTAAGGCACACACAAAAAAAGGCTATTAAAATAAAAGCTGTAGTGAAAAAGGCATTCGAAACTAACGTTCTTTTAACCCTAGAACACTATTGCTGGATGACTTTCACCCGACCAAACATGTTTACATGATTTTCATTATGTTGCGTTCGTCTGCTTTTTCCTACAGGCACGTGTTCACAGGGTGATTTTCACCCGGCAATAGTGATCAAGTTTAAAGTAGGTTTGGGTGGATTTGATAGCTGCATGTAGAGAATAAGGTCAGTAAGAGTGGTCCTGGAATTCGCATGCTATCTTTATTGAGCGCAGTGGCTATGAATAACTATCACAAAGTCATGATTTTCAAGGGAATTCATGTGGTGATAAGAAATATTTGAGTCAGCTGGTCTTCAATATGTATTTTCCTATCTTGATATATTTTGATGACAAGTACTTTTTCTTGGGTATATTATTTTGGGTAAAAATCACCCGGTGATAGTGATGGGGTTACTAATTTCAGCTATAGTGTTCTAGGGTTAAAAGTTAAAAAGAAACATATTTCTGAGGTGACAAAAATCATGATAAGTATGCATAAATAAAATATAATAAGACCCAAAACTGACCTGGGGAACACCATATTTAATAGCAGATCAGGACGTGGTAAAACTTTCTGTCTGTTCGGCATTACTGACCAATCTAAAAGGGAGTACGATGAGCACACCAAATCACAGGGACACAGCTGATTCAATTTACAGATGACTTCAACAGAGTTATCTTTGAAATGATGGTAGAACTTTTTTGGACTCAAACAACTTGTACAGAAACTTCCGGATCTCTTTGGACTGCACACCGTAGATGATGGGGTTAAGGCTTCCAGGGATGATGTGAAACAAAATGCTGGAGAGTTTCCTGTAAAAAGCGTACTGGGGAAAGCGATGCAGAGTGATGATGAGTATCCCACTGAAAAGCATGACCAGATATACGACAAGGTGGGTGCTGCAGGTTTTTAAGGCTTTACTGTTCAAAGACTTGTTCTTACTGGTCAGACAGACCACTGTGATCTTGGTGTACGTGATGATGATGCTGCCGATGGAGGAGGTGAGCAGGATCACTGTGAAAGTCAGGCCGTAAACATTATTAATGACAACACTCTCACAGGAGAGCTTGAAAAGAGAGGCGTTATCACAGTACGCGTGCATGATCATAGTCCTGCAGCGGTTCAACCGGATGGTCAAACCCAGGAGGATCCCCACTAACACAAAGGCCGACCCCCAGGCCCACACCGTCAGCTTTATCACCATCTTATTCGTCATTATGGAAGCATAACGCAGAGGGTTACAGATGGCCAAATATCGGTCAAACGCCATGATCATGAGCACTGTGTGACTCGTGGTTCCAAACATATGTGTGGTGAAAGCTTGGATGATACACTCATAGTAACTGATGGAGCGTTCAGAGGGAGGGCGCAGTAAATCTACCAGCACACGAGGAAGCGAGATGGAGTTTCCCACGATGTCGTTAAAGGGCAGGTTGCAGAAAAGGAGGTACATGGGCTGGTGAAGGTTCTTATCAATGAAAACCAGCAGAGCAATGCCGATGTTCAAGAGCATAATGATGAAGTAGGAGAAAAAGAGGAAGAAAAAGACCGGGTAGGTGGAGTCCTCCGGGATGTTCAGCCCCTCCAGCTGCAGAGTGAGGCTGTTGTAGGTGTAGTTCTCCATCAACCTGAAAGATTCAACAACATTAGGAAGTCTGTGCCAAACAAATCCATTCAACCATCCCCAAAGAAACATAGATGTGAATTCACTTCATACAACATGTTCATGACTTGATCAGAAACAGTGAAATGTAGTGCAGATATTACATGTTCAGAAACACATATTTAGAGATCAGTCTAACCCACCCTGACTGTCTTTGGGTTCACTCCTCTTTTTGTTCCTCCCACTTTCCTGCAGATTAAACCTGCAGCACCTAACATGAGGTTGATCTCAGCCGCGGTGTTTTATAGACAGGACTTCAGCTTTAGGGCGTAACCATCACCTTGGATAATCTGATGCAACTTTCGGACTTATAGTGATTGCCGTTAAAGTTGTCAACAACCGCTTCAATGCTGTCATCAGCAACAGTTTAGGAAAAGATGGTATTACAAACCAAACACGAATGCCAAAAAATACAAACAAACTAGAGAAAGTTAGAGTCTTATGAACCAATACCTGTCAATCAAACTAAATCACTTCATTTACGCACCATATCGCGTCTTGTAGAAACAACAGGTTCCATTGTACAGCTCTGGTTAGCTGCATACTGTCACCATCAGTTTGTCCTCCATTTTCAAATGAATCAACCTCTACTCCTCTGTCGTTGACTTCAACTCTTGCAAGTATCATGAGTGCCATTGTCCTGCTGCGCAAAACTTCATGTACGGCTCTCAATCTCAGAGATCTGGCTTATGATGTGACATGACATTTCCTCCTGCCACCAGAAGGCGCTATGACTGAAATGTAATATTTCCACATAAATATGTTTATGTCTCGACCTCCATAATGCATGGAGAGTTTGGGTCAGATTGGAGCATGCATGGCTAAAGAAAATACTACTTCCTGTCGAATGATGTATCACCCATCTTTGAGGCCATGACCAAGAACCAGAGGGTGTTTCATCATCCAGGTCTCGTCTGTAAACCTGTTTGGAGAAACTTGTTAAAGGACCCCCAGAAATGGCTCAAAATGTAGTAGTGATGTTTCGTGTTGGATTACAGACCCAGTCAACTCACAATATCAATAATGATTTATTTGTCAGTTATGTCTGATTGAGGTACTTTGCTGCAGATTCTTTCAGTATTATTGTTAAAATGTGGTCACTAGGTATTCGGGATTAGGTCTGAAATCAGCCGGTCTTCAGGATTGTTAGGTCATTTATTTTTTATTTATTAGTCCAACCAACTCTTTCCCCAGAAGACTTCTCTCTACAGCTGGGAGCTGAAATTGGATTGGACTGAGTGTCCTGGAGGCCTCAGTGCTCCCAGGTGTGTCAGTGACCAGGGGGTAATTTAATTAAAGGCTGCCATGAAGCATTTAGGTGACAAAGACTGGGAGATCCACTTTATCTCATGCAACAGAGTTAAAAGCACAAAAATGTATGAATTATTATTAGGACTTTTCTACATATAAAATGGGACTAAATCCAAACCAGTTAAAGTTTTTCCAGGCCAAAAGTGCCCGGGTGGATTAGAGGAAGAGCGGTGGGGTCACTGACCTATAAAAGTTGTGTGGCTCAGTGAGGTTTTAAACTTTTTGGTTTTGTTTATCTCATACAAAGTTGTACATGATGCCTCCAGAGGAGATGTCAGGGTTCATCGTGACTGTTACGGGGATAAAACCAGCAGCCAATCATGGCCATGCGGCGCCTCTCTGTAGATCCCAGGAGTTTAAACCTCCCGTAAACAGCCAAACCCTCTGAGTTCAGATAAACATCTATTACATACATACGTTCGCTCTCTGAAGGCTAATTACCATCAGAAACTGTTGATAAATGTTCGGTGAGGGAGCAGCTCACAGTGGACCTCATTAATGCTTTTACAAACATTTACACTCATTACTAACTGCTGTAGAGACTGAACTCACAGTGATGAAAGAGGAGCACCACCAGGGGGCAGCGTAATCCCCTGAGCTCCCAACATGCAACAGTTTAAAGTTTTTACAACTGTCAGAGCTCACTGTTCATAAGAAAGTTTCAACAAATTAAACTTAGGTTCACAATAACACGTCTGAAAAACGCCTCATTTTTCACGACACACTCCGTTTGTTGATCATCTTGCCCAAGGACACTCTGGCATGTGGCCTGGTCTATCCTTCCTTGTAGGCCCTGTTCACCGTAGGCCCTCACCATGACCCTGGTAAATGTTATACGTCTTTAGCTCCATCTGCTGCTCATGTTTTGTTAGTGCTGCTCACAGGATACGTTGCGGACAGAAGCAACACAAAATATTACAGGAAAACCTGAAACGTTTCTCACCTCTGGAGGCTTTTCTGAAGAACATGGATCACTCACTTCACAGCACCTTGATGGACCAAAGCGCCAATGGTGGTGGACGGCTCCTCTTACTTCGCTTTAGGACAGAAATATTCAGAAGATCTTTTGTATCCACAGCCATTAGACTTTATAATTCTTCTGTAACTAGTAGATGACTTGAAACATGACACGTGAGACTACAGACAATTGAATTTTCCTTTGGGGACCAATATAATTCTTCTTCTTCTGACCATTGTGATGGTATTCTTGGCAGGAAAAGTCCCTACATATTAAAACACATTTAAGAACTGCGAGGCTTGAAAAATAACTCTAAACTTCTCTTAAAGTTACTGAGTTTTTGTCATTTATTTGGCTGAAAGAAACAACATGGTAAATACACACTGTGCAGTATGCAGTCCTACTACAGTAGATTATTGTTTTTATCTGGCAGTGTGTTTATATCAGTAACACCCAGTAAGTGTAAGAGCAGGTTTTTCTGACAATCTCAGCTGATGTGATAAGTGATAGTTAAGACTAAAGGCTTATTCAATAGTGCATATGGAAGGTAATACTGCTTGTGTCCAACAGGTGGCGGTATCAGTGTGACAAAAATGTAAACCTGTGAAATTTGGGGCAGAATAAAAATAAGTATGTGAAAACTAGTACCATGTCTTTCCACATGGAGGCGCTATGATTGTAGAAGGGGAAATGGGCACATAGATGTGTTGAGGGTTGGATCTTGATCCTGTTTCCTGGAGAGGCATCTAATTTTGATGAGGGGCCACTCTGTTTGATGACTTTTAATCTTCAATGTGTTTACAACAAACTGCACACTGTAAAAAATGATCAGAGGAAACTCCTGGGACAAGTTCAGTCTGATCATCAGTTCTCAGTCAGCAGAAATGTTAAAAAAACAGAGCGAACAGGTTTAATTTTATACCAAACCTTTAATGAATGTGATGGCATTGACAGTCAGACATGTTCAAATGTCATTCGACCAGTGTTTAACACCACGCAAACAGGATATACAACATGAAGTTACAGGATACATTTGGCGTTTTCTTGTTTTAACACTGTGAGGAATATAAAACACTACAAAAAAAAAAAAAAAAGAAAAGAAAAAGTGAGGAAAACTGCTTTTATTTGACATTTTTTCACCTGTTCTGCCATCACAGCGAGGCTGCGTTTGATTCCTCAACCTCAACATTAAGGATCACGGATTTCCAAAAATGGATGTAGCTTTGCGCTGCGCCTTAACCTGCACACTCCAACAGATCATGTTGAGATTAATAACAATAGGAGACTCCAGCAAAGGTGAAATACTACAGTTAGACTTTCTTGGTAGAGTGAACACTTCAAATCATGATGACTTTTTGGGTTGGAGTCTTTTATATTGAGCTTAAATGTAGGTGTCAGACTTGACCTCGGCTGCAGAAATCTGTAGCCTAACTTTTGACCTGTGTTCCTGTCAGGGCCGAGCTGACCAGACGCCATAATGACTTTTACCTAACAACTAAATTTCTGCGTGAATCAAAAGAAATCCAAATGGTGGGATGTTAAGTTTGCTGCTGTAAGTAACCACAAGAGTTAAAGTTATTTGTCAGGTTTTATCTCCAGCTTGAATACTTGAGATTAAAATATTTTACATTTTTACACTTTATACACTTTAAAGATAAAATGGTGCATAAGAAAAAACAAACTTATTGCATATTTTCATTGTGACTCAGAAATAAAAAAAACGTCTGCATGCATTACTAAGTTGTCCAAAAAGTGAACAGTCACACAGTAAAACACAAGTATACTTATAAAAAACTGTGGCAAGCATAACATCTGAAAAGTGTAACGTACTGCGCACAGATCAGGCAACTCCTTTCTCCACGTAAACAAACAGTTTTGATCATCAGACTGATGGAAGTCAGTGAAATGAAGCCCTTCGCCATCTTTGCAGAACAATAATTTTAGCTTTAACTGGCCCTACAACCATTTTTTATATTTAAGAGTCTAAATAACTGAAAGATGTTAAATGTTTTGGAATTGCTCCAGTAGAGTTGAATCGAGCTGTAACAGCTGTATTGTCAACCTTTCATGAACAACACTGCTTCACTTTTCTGGGGATAACTTTTGGTTACCGTGATGAAACTGAACCTTAATTTACATTCAGGGGAAAAACAGAGAGATAGCAAGAGGAGGACGTAAAGAGAGAAAGAGAGAGTTGCTATACTTGGAGAAACTTTTAAAGGCATGGTTGACGATTGGAGAGATTGGTAATTACCATGAACCTCGTTTCTATGACGATCATGGTCCTAGAGTGCGATCTCCACAAAGTGAAGAGAAGAAGAATGGAAAAAATCTGTTCACCCTCGTAGGTGCAGGGCTACAAAAACATTGACCAATGGGAGCCACCGTCCTGGACAGCTCCTATTGGTCAATCTTCTGCTCCGCCTCTCCATCCAATCACCTCGCTGTATTCGACACACCCCTCTCCTGTAGTTCTGACTTGTCAACACGGTAGCTGTCCAGGCAGCTGCAGACGGCGCTTGCTAGCAGAGCTGGCGTTTACTGCCGCTAGTCACTAACAATCCGACATGGTGAATCCTATTTGAAGCTAGCGTAGGATCTTCTGCCGGGCCAACTTCTTGCTCTGCCAGAGGGGGTGTGTCGTGGGGAGGGCCATACAGGTTCGGGGGGGGGGGGGGGAGTTATCGTGGAGCACAGAGGGGAGAGGTTTGTGTGTGTGTGTTTGTGTGTGTGTGTAGGGGGGGGGACGTTTTTTCAGATCTGCCTCAACGGCTCAGTTTTTTAACTGCTTCTCAGATCGTCAACCATGCCTGTAAGTGGTCAACAGATCTTATCAGAAAACCACCTGACTTGCATTAAAAAAGGGGTGCTTGATTTACATACAGACGCCAAAACAGCTATATGGGCAGAGAAAGAGAAGGAGATCGCACAACAAGAAACAACTCCTATAACTTGACGTTTTTGATCATTGACACGGCTTTCAGTTTAGCAGAAACTAAAATAAAGAGTTACACAATCTTTTCCCGAAATGAACCAGAATAAATAGAAAGGTTGACGTTTCAGCCGTTACAGCCAGATTCATGAAGCGATTCCAAAGATTTTACATGATAAAAGAAAACTAGGCCGAGGGTTTCAGATACAGACTTCCCCTCAGAGAACATTCAAGAAATTTTAACCCTGCCCTCCATCAGATGGCTTTCCCCAGAATGAGAATGCTCATGAGGAAGACCATGATGAAAAAGAGCCACATGAAGAAGCGATCCATGACTTTGGCGACCTTCCTCCACTCCCCGATGCGTACCTGTGCGGCTCGCTGGTCCTGGTAAGAGTTGGCAATGTACTGAACGTTCCTGCGCAGACCCTGATGCTGGCACACACACTGGGTTCTCACCAGGATCTCCCTCCTGTACCCCCTGGCTCCGCCTCCCCCGTCACCTCCTACACCTTTCTTTTCCTCGACATCTTCCCCTTCTCCTCCACAGGCACTATCAGACTCCTCCCTCTCTCCCTTAAGTCCTCCTGCTGCTCCTTCCTCCTCCGAGTGGTCAATGTTCACAAACAGATCCTCCTTCCAGTCCACCTGGTTGTTGACATCCAGCCCCGTCTTCTCCTCCTCCACCTTGCCCCCCCATGCCTGTCCGTTAACATCCCAGTTAGTTCCCTTGGTGTTGGCGCCATTGGTTGGCAGTGCGTCGGGGTCCTCCTTGGATGACGATTGTTTCTTGGTTGAGGTCCCGTTCTGGCTGGTCTCTCCGACCTCGTAGACGAAACAGATGCGGGCCAGGTAGTTGAGGATGAAGCGCTCGGCCCATTGAGGGACTGGACGGGCTTCAGGACCGCAGTGGTGGATGTTCATGATGAAGATGGTGAGCGCAGTTGATGCAGTGACCATCGTCATTGTGGCGATGTAATACTTCCCTGAGAAAAAAAGGACATTCATCATCACAAACAGTTCAACATCCCGGTACAGTGTGTGGACAAAGTGAACACTGAAGTTATCTGTGGTTGGACAACAATTTAAGGGTCTTCAGTTTCTTAGTTGTCAGACCGAAACAGCCATAATGATTCCTTTCCAACAATTATTGGCAGGTACAGTTTCATATTTCTATCATGGAAAGAAAAAACTGAAAAGTGAGTTCACACTGATCACAAACCAGCCACATATTCTGTTCAATTAACGCTAACCCGGGAATTCCACTGGATCTGGAACAGCTCCGCTCTGCACTGGCAGTCGGATCAAATACGCAAGCATATAGCGCCCACTGGATCCGATCCACTGCCGCCATCGAGGGAGAAGCTCTTGCGTAATTACTGATATGGGCTCAAGGCACGAGAATGGACGGAATCTCACAAGATCTCACGTGTTTCCCCGTGAGACATTGAATGAGATCCGCCAATCGGTGTGTATGAACGGCGATGTATATAAACAACCCTGGCCTCTCCTGTTATCAAGTTAAGAACAGTTCAACAGTTTAACTTTCTTTTCTTTTGAAAATTAACCAGATATTTTCCTCTGTAGCAGCATACAGTTTCCGCACTGTGCTGCGGCGTCTGGCAAAAATAGAAGCCTTGTGTATCTGATCTGGCCGCTGGACAGTGGACGGACTCTGTGGAATTTCACAAATTGATCAGAATGCTTGCGTATTTGATCCGCCTGCGGTGCTGGGGCGGAGCGGAGCCGTTCCAGATCCTGTGGGTTTTGCCTGTAACTGTCAGTATCTCCACTGTGCTGCTCAGAGCTGCACTGTGAGCTCTAATCCTGACAGGCTCTTTAGTTTCAAATGAGAAAGTTGAAGGATTCTGGGAGACAATTCTTTAAAGTACTCCATTCAATAAGATCTCCATGAGGGGTGCTGTCCTTGAGGATTATACATAATGAAGATTTTTTTGTTCATAATTTCAAATCACTGCAGCCCCAACAGTCTTCAACAAGATAATCTCAAAAACCACCTGGTTATCTCGCGGTCTGTGCCGTGCTGAGGTAGTTTAACCATCTGCAGGTGCTCTTCTTCATGCTCCTCTCTGGTCTGAGCTGAAATCACAGGATTATTCTAACAAACTGCAGAGTGATTATTGATTTCTGATTGCTGTATTTTACCCTCTGCTGGCCTCCTCCTCCTCATGACAGCCATTAAACATGAACACTGCGATCGCTGCACTCGGCTCTCAAATCTCTACCGTCTGTTCTCTTTATTGGTTACTAACAAAACAACACACACTCACACACACTTTTACACTGAGCTGAACTTCTGCAGACCTGCTCCCTTTACACCTCTCTTTTCCTGTACAGCAGTAAAATGGACTGCAGCAATTTCAACATTCATCTGTAATCCCTGGTCTCTCTCTCTGGCTGTGTACACTGAGGGTGTTTCCAAGGTACACTGTGAAGAATCTAAGCTAGTAGTCAGCTAGTTTCAGCTTCTCATGATAGACTGTAAACTTGTTGCAGACAAATGATTGGTTCAAGGGTAAACAAACAGTGATATAACTGGTCATCTACCTCAAAAAGTCAACTGTTTTATCTCATCATTACTTGTCAGAGCATTTATGGACGGGTATTTCACCACGATTTCCATTCTCTAAGCACTCTATTTACATAATTGTCCTTATTTAGTCTTGAAAGGTGAAGACGTTGATGAATACTTATTACTGACATTTTTAACAACGAAATGGAGACTGTTTTGGGCATCCTCACCTATAAGTGGCACACTCTCGGACGGCGGCATGCTCTCCGCCACAAGTAACTGAAACACTGTGAGGGCCAGCAGTACAGTGACACCCAGAGAAACCTTTTCTCCAGAGTCAGCGGGCAAGAAGAAGCCCAGTGGAGCCAGGAAGGAGATCATCATGCAGGGGATGAGGAGGTTAAAGATGTAGAAGGAGGCTCGTCTCTTCAAGCTGAGGGTGAAGGTGATGTCTGGATACGGATCTGAACAGCATCCATACAGAATAACGTTCTTCTTGGCTGGCATTCCCAGAACCTGTTCGGAAAAAGGATCCAGATTTTTCTGATATATGCTATCATAGTTTCCGGTATTGTTTGAGAGTGACGAACTCTGTAAGCACTCACCTCCCACTCCACATTGGGGACAAAGTCGGCCAGGTCAGCGCTGTCCAAGGCATTGGACAAGTCCATCTGGTTGCCATTGTGGGTCCAGGAGCCAAAGGTTAGATGGCACTGCTGCAAATCAAAGGGGAAGAAGGCCACATCCACGGAGCAGGAGCTTTTGGTGATGGCTGGCTGGTCCCACATTACCTGCCCATCATTACGGAGAACCACATTGGTTTCCATGGAGCTGGAGAACTCGTCGTCTGCACTATAGCGGAGAAAATTCAAATCAAAACTCAGCAATACAAAGTGATTTCCTGCATCTCCTCTTCATGCCTACCTACCTGTTATACAAGACGATGTCTGGTCTCCACACGTAGCTGCTGGGGATGCGGATGGTGTCCAGGCCGTCGTACTCCTCTTTCTTCCAGGTGAGGAAGGCATCCATCCAAACTTGGCGGATCCACAGGTAGGTAGTGAGGATCTGGTTTCTCTCATCCTGGTTTTAAAGGAATAAACACATAAATTTAGTTATGATACAATTTGATATGAACCAGTAAGTTAAAATACAGCATGATACGAAACAAGAACCAACTATATCTTACAATAAACACAATAAAATATGACGTGGTACCATTTGATACAATGTAGTTCAAGATATGTATGATACACTGAAAAGTGTCAGATGCAAGAAGTTTCCAAACATGGTAAACTTCTGCAACTTGATATCTGTGAGCAGTATAATGGAATAGTTCTGTCCATACGTTCCCCTATAGTTTTCAACAAAGCGTGAATTCACTGTAGATCTCTGTTGGCAGGGATTACCATGTCGATGATCTGGGAGAGCGTGATCTGCAGAGTGACGTTGATGATGTGGTCGGTGTCTTCGACAGGCCGTAAAGCGTTGGTGTAGTTTGAGAATAAGTCAGTGAGCAGCTTCTGAGCGTAGCGGCCATGAGCAGCGAAGCAGACTGGGAAAAGAGAAACAGAGATGACTCATTTGAGATTTAATTGTGTTTAACTAACATTTTTAAAACCAAACCTGAGGAGAACGGGATACATCGATGCTTAACCGATATCCCAATCATGCTCCCAAGAGGAATAACCATTCAGTTTGTAGGACCTTGGGATTCACTGCTGTGTTTAACACTACAGATGTTCAGATCTGATCTCAGACTTGGTTATCAAAGCCCACAGGAAATACTCTTTGAACAATAATCTTGTTATTTTGCACTTTATTTTACGCCATTTTCTCTTGATCCTGTGAGACCTTATATATCCATCAGTAAAGTCTGAAGTCTACCACAGAAACACACAGTAACACACATCTCCACACACATGCAAACCACATTTCCCAGTACAATTAACCCGGAGATCACCTCGGCTTTTAATCGGAAAAGAACTACAGGAGATAAATCCTTTAAGTCCTGTGCTACATAAATGAGCATGGATGGTGGGAGACATGATGGATGCTGCTCAGGTTGAACCGTATTTCTGAAGAATAAAAAACCTTTTGGATGCCAAGTCCTTTTATAAAAAGGAGAGGAACAAAAACACTCTCCAAGAGCGATGAGTGTTTGGAAAACAGTAAAATTTGTGAGGACGGAGGCTGCTGGTGGAGCTCAGCAACTCTAAAATAGTCCGATCAGATTTGAAAAGACTTATAACAAGAGATCTGAGGGTTCCAGTTATATTTCATGCTCTTCAAAGCTCATATCAGATGAAACGTGGGATGTCAGAGCTGATAAATCTGAACATTTGTCTGAGCTATCAGACTCACAGCTGCAGACGAAGCTGCAGTCTGAGTCCTGTAACCATATAAGTAAGCAGTGAAAGGCCTCAAACCGAGAACACTTGACTGATGTAAATAGTTAATAAAATCTCTTGACGACAAAGTCTCTCCTATCAGCTGCGGTCAGTCCTCTAGAGACAGCTGAGGAATGAGGCGACAGTCGTCCCTGAAGGCCACAGAGAAAGATTTGGTTTGTGTCGCCTCCAAACAAAACAACCTGCTGAGCTCAGAGCTTCGGTGGAAGATGCTGCAGTGCACTCTGGGAAGTTTTTTCTCTTAGTTGTTTAGGACTGATACAGTGCCAGGTTTGAGAAAATTGGGTTCTTGGGGGCTCTGGAATGCTGAGTGTCCAAGGGTTCCAGTAGAGTAGGCTCTTAAAGGAAGTTGTATCCCGGCTTTGAGGATTGCCAGGTTCTAGAATGTTGGATTGTAAAATGCCAGGTTCCGGAATTTCGAATATCAGAACACTGGGCTCTGAGGCACTCCGCACTGTTTTAAAGAGGCAGTAGCTGTTTTCAAAGACTGTTAAAGTCTACTTTAATGGATTTTTTGGAGTGCTAATGTCGAAAATGGACTACCAGATCGAGCAGACGCAGAGTGTCACCCCCAAGTTTCACCACATCTGGAACGGCTATGAAAGGGTTGTATCCGCCGATTGTAACCATTCAAGTTAATGTGTCAATTTCCACCGGCTTCTTTCCGTTCCGCTGCTGATCGCCGGACTCCGCAGCTGATCGCAAGAGTTCTATTTTTTCTAGACGCGGGAGCATGCTGGATAAATTCAGCACAGATTAACCGTGCTGGAAAGGGAAGTCGGGCACAGACACAAAAAAAAACATCCGGCTTCTTTTCAAAATAAAACACTCTGTGTTTCAGGCGGATCATATTTCACACCATGCAAATGGGCGGAGACAAACAAGTGAAAAGTTTTTAGACGTCATTTCACCCCGATGACACCATGGATGAGGAGATGCTGATTCTAGAAGTCTAGAAGTAGATTTCCTCCTCTGGAAGGACACAATCTACTGCTTATATGGTTAGCCTCTGTCTGTCTTTATAGAGACAACTCGTTATTGCGTGATTTGCACGTGAATCTGCGGGTTCTTGTGAGTTCTCGCGATTACCACTCTCCGTAATCCGCTACGAAATTCGCCTCACCAACGGATCCAGTGGAATTATCCCCCGAAATCGCTACCGTTCCAGATAGGAGCCGTTCCAGATGCAGTGGAAATTGGGGGTCAGACATGATAATAAGTTGTTATCTGTGACAGGAAATAATAATAAAGGACTGATATCAACATCACTTGTGGCTGTAAGACTTTGTCAGAAAAGGAGATTTCTTTCTTTATATTTTTTTCAGTTAGCATCGAGTGATGATGCAGCACGAAAGAAGCAAACATTTGCAGCTACTCAATAAAATGTTGAAACGCCTCTCACACTGCACCTCCAGCAGCAGCAGCAGTAGTCTTGCTCCTTTGCTGCAGGCTCACTGCAGAGCGAACACCCCCTCAAGATAAGATTCAATAAAGTGTTCAAAAACACACACAAACCACAGCTACGGAGGTGAATTTCCCCGCCGGGATTCATTCATTTGAGGGATTTTAGCAGCCTCTGAACTATCTGAGCAACAACGATCCAACCTGCGCCCACAGCAGGAGCTTCTGTTTCTGCTCGACAACAACAACAGAGGTTCATTCTGCAGGAGAAAAAATACACTGTCCTCATCAGTCAGACAGACAGACAGAGAGGTGTAAGAACATGCTTTGCACTAAAAAGGAAGTGCATAAAAGGCCCGTCTGTTTCATGACCTTCAGACATGAAGAAAGTAATAAATGAGTGAATTCCAACATGACGCTGGAGACACACACAGGGTCTGAGAGTTCACACTGTTTGTACTAAAATGGGAAGGTGGAAGTGAAGCTGTGGACCTTTCAGACGGACATAAAAAGACAGAGATGAGAGATTGTCTGCTCTCTTACTGCCATCAGTGTTGGTTGTTTCTACCTGTGAGAGATATAACAGTCTAACATCAGTCCAGTCTGTGTCTTTGAGGGATAATTCTGACTTTATTTAATGTCTCAGGGAAACTTTAAGATGGATTCACCTCTGCAGCTCCAAATGAACCCCAGTCTGTCTGGTCAGAGTGATAAAACAAACAGTTTTAACACTTTTAGTCTGAATTTGTGAGTTTATTTACTCTGATGAACATTTCAGTCCCCCTAACGACTGTCAGCCTTTTTCTGTCGCCACCTTCCAGTTAAGCCGGCCTAACGACTGAACAGGCCAGACATCCATTAAATATGACATTATATATACACACAGTGATGACAAATGAGAGTAAAAACTGAGACAGAGGGTTTTAGAGGGGTGTATAATGGCTTTAGTGCTCCTTGTCTTGGTTGTGTCCACATGACTGAAATTTTTCCTTAAGGTATTCCCTAATTTGGTGGTTCGATGATGGAGTGTGCTTTCTTTCCAATGTTCCCAACAGGTATCCAACAACAGGGCTGAAGGAGATATCATCTGAACACTGTGAATGTGAAGTGCGCGCATAGACCAAAGTCACGACATGTTGTCAACAGTTCTCTTTGTCTGTCTGAAACCACTTTAATGTTTTTAAAAACAGGAGGTAACCGTTGTATAAGCAGAGTCTGTATCTGTGCGTAACATGACCGTAGAACGTAAACATGCACCAGAGCTGCAACACTGCCTCCATCACAGATATCGTGAAAATAATCAGAGAAACTTTTAGCATCTAAACTTGCAGTGGACATACATCGTAGTGCAGAAGAAGACCAGGGGCCTCATGTATCAATACTTGCGTGGAACTCATACCAGAAACGAGCGCACGCAAGGTCCGTCACGCTGAAAAAAATCCGTATGTATCAATGTGTGCGGGCGCCGAAATCCCCGTGTGTTTCCTTGATAAATCCCAATCAGCGTGGAATTGAGCGCAGATGTCGGAGTGACTGGGCCAGCCCCCGTTACGCCCTCCTATAAATATGCAGATTTACTTAAATCGGGTCTCCCTGTCCTCGCATGTAGACAAAATGACAAGAAAAACTAAATTTACGGCGTGTGAGGTGGAGGTGCTGGTGGCGGAGGTGGAGGAGCGACAGCCTGTTTTGTTTGGCAGCCTGTCCAGTGGCGTCAGTGCAAAACGAAAACGCTTGGAGTGGGAGAAAGTTTGCGAGAGGGTGAATGCGGTGGGTTGCGAGACACGCACCCCCGCGGAGATTAAAATAAAGTGGTCGGACCTCAAGGTGGAGGTCAAGCGGCGTACAGCTGCCCTCCGGAGGAGTACCGGCCAGACAGGTGGGGGTCCGGGCGAGGAGACCCTCACACCGTTTGAGCAGCGGGTGGTGGCGATTATTATTATAGGGTAAGTGGCATGTCACACAAATGTCCACATGCTTTGCCATCCCACTGAGCAAAAGACGTATATTAGACGTCTAGTCTAAGCTTATACTTAATTTCAACGTCGGGATTCAGTCTATTTTTAGACGTGATTTATACTTCGCCCTTAACTTCATTTTTCGATAACTTTTTATGCAATAAACAACCGTAATGTGCATAACTGACCTCGAAATACTGGATTACATTACCTATGATACCGTGGAGAGAGATGCAAACGCAACAGATACACAGAAGCAGGAATTGAAATGAACAAATATTTTTATTGTGTCACAGAAATCAATGTGTCGGCCGTGTCGCCGGCTTGCGGAACCCCGGCCCGCGGCAGCCCGTCCGCCGGCTCGGAGTCGTCGGCCAGGACCAGCGGCATTCGGGCCACCCCGACCCCGGCCCCAGCACCAGCACCAGCACCAGCATCAGCATCAGCGTGCCGACAAGCGGTGGAGCGTCCACCAGCCGCGGCGCTTCCGCTGGACCACCTGGACGCAGTGGAAGGGTCCTCGCGGAGGGGGTCCTGCAATCGCAGGAAGAAATAATCAGGGGGATCGCGGGGATCAACGAGCGGCTGGACCGGCTCGTAAATGTCCTCGAGCGTCTGGTGGAGAAAATAAATTATTTTGGCTCATTGAAATGTGTATTCACTTCTTACCCATTCACACTGTGGCGATGAGATTCTCCCGCGCGAGGACGGCGGCCCGGCAGGGATCAGCTCGCATCCCTCCGTCTGCTGCTGGTTCGTCATGTGGGGCGACGTGCTGCTCGGCCACGGGGATGTGGTGCACGCTTGTCACATAGTGAGTCACCAAACACCGCCACACAGCGTCGCCAAAGTGCGAATCACAGTCAACGCAAGTATCGGCTCAACGCCAATTTCTACACCACCTCCTGACTTTGCGTTGATTAGCGCTGGAACCGACGCTCGTTTCGCGATGATAAATCTGGACGTGTGCGCCGATTTTGGTGTACGCAAGGTTTTCTTGCGCCGCAAGCGTTGATACATGAGGCCCCAGGAGTTTCATTTTTTCACTGGAAGGACACTAGTGAGCACTTTATTTACATTTAATTTGCCAAAACATCAACTTAAGCACTCTTTGTTTATGTTTTATCCACAACAGTAGATGCCTGAGGGCGCTTGGGTTACTTTTAATCAATCAAATGAGCAATGAGAAGGTGCTTAAATTTATACGTGATTTGTCCAAAACACAATCTGTGGCACTAGATTTACACTTTATCCGTCAAAAAAAGCAACTAAAGGGTACTTTGTTTACATTAAATCTACAGCAAGAGCTACCAGCCGATACTTTATGTACAGTTCACTTTCAGAAAAACAACAAGAGGACTTTTTCCTCACATTTTATCCTCTGCATGAGTTACCTTAGGGCACTTTGTTTGCTCTTAATCAATCAAATAAGCGATGAGAAGGCACTTTAATTCACACATGATTTGTCCAAAATACAACCTGTGGCACTTGATTTACACTGTATCTGTAAAAAATGCAACCAAACAGTACTTTGTTTACATTGAATCTACTGCAAGAGATACCAGCGGATACTTTATGTACAGTTTACTTGCAGAAAAACAACAAAAGAACCTTTCCCTCACATTTTATCCTCTGCATGGGGTACCTGAGGACACTTGGTTTACTTTTAATCAATCAAATAGGCAATGAGAAGGCATTTAAATTTACATGTGATTTGCCCATAAAGCCCCACCTGCGGCACTTGATTTACACTTTATCCATAAAAAGAGCAACCAAAGGGTACTTTGTTTATGTTAAATCTACTGCAAGGGATACCAGAGTTCACTTTATATACAGTTTACTTGCAGAAAAACAATAAGAGGACTTTTTCATCACATTTTATCTTCCGCATAAGTTACCAGAGGGCGATTAGTTTACATTTTACTTACCAAAACAGCAACCAAGGAGCCCTTTGTTTACATTTAATCTACTGCAAGAGATACCAGATGATACTTCATGCACAGTTTACTTGCAGAAAAACGACAAGAGGACTCTTTCCTAACATTTTATCCTCTGCATAAGATATCAGAGGGCCCTTAGTTTACATTTTCTTTAGCCGGCACTGATCCATATACTCAGACTCTATCATCTATTAAACCTGACATCTTTGTGTGAACTTTCCGGCAGGTGAGGCCTCTCTGCACATGCAGCTCTGCCTCTTATCCTCTCTGCTCTTTGTTCACAGTCTTCATGGCTCGCTGACCAGACGAGTCAGCAGTTTGTGAGGCGGCAGCATCGACTCTCGGAGGAGGTGAACAGTTAGCCCTAACAGCACACACACTCACTAACACACACACAAGTGTATCATCATCAATTTTATCATCCTCTTTATCTCTATTCTCATCACTATTGCCATGGTAACAAGGGAGTCTATACATCTTAAGTGCACAGATGGTCACAGCTGTGTGCATCACAACTAAGTGCAAAGGACAGATGATGGCATGTTAAGTCAATATGAGCTGTGTGTGTGTGTGTGTGTGTGTGTGTGTGTGTGTGTGTGTGTGTGTGTGTGTGTGTGTGTGTGTGTGTGTGTGTGTGCGTGTCTTTTAGGAATGATTTTTAAGCTTCTTTGAGAAACAAAGTCAGACATTGCTGACTCTTTTATCCGTCATTGTGAAAACCAAATGAAAATGTCGGCCACATATCAGCTGAGCATGTCCTTGTGATTCCTGTTTGTGAAGATTTAGCCTCATCATTGTTATCCAGACTGACTGATACAATAAAATATGCCTCAGTACTCTGTCTTTAATGTACAGATTCAGATTAAAACTTCTCCAAAAACATTCAGCAAAGACTAGAAACACGATGTCTAGAGGGTTTCCTTCTGCAGACATGAGACATGAAATGGATCAGTTGAGTAAATTACAGTTTGGACGATCAGACTGACAGATTTACAGAAAGATTATAAACACTTTAAAGCATGAGTGACATTTACAGAGAGAGACGGAGACAGTTTGATGATTGTCGTGGTTTTATGAGCACAAAGACTGATCTGAAGTTAGGTCTCTCTCTGAAACAACAAAACAGAGCAGCTCATCAGTTCATCCAATGGATTATTGAACAAATATTAATAAATATTTTTTGTCTTTCTTTAATACTTTCTTGTATTCCAGTTCATCTTAATAAAAGATAAAAAGATAAAAGATTAAGTCAGAATCAAACTGATTCAAGTTTTTTTTTAGTTTAAGTGGGAACAATCAGCAAAGTTAGCAGCAGCTCAACAGGCAGCCCCTAATTTCCCACTATACTGCATTTATTATTTTTAAAGGTTTTCTTTTTCTTTTTCTGGAATAAAACATTTAGCAGTACTTTTGGATGGTGCAGGGAATTAAGGCCATGATTTGTCTAGATTTAAAGCTTTTGAAGAAAAAGGTCTCAGCTAATGAAGCAGCAGCTCAGCTGTCAGCCCCTGAAATCCCACCAAATAGCATTAAGGAAACCTAGAATTATATTTTAATTTGGTTTTATCTATTTTTATCTCTTTTAATGAAACTTAAGAAAGGATGAGGGGGGCTGTCATAGGAAATAGCAATGTAATTGGCAGCTCAGCCTGCAGGCCCCAAAGCTACACAAAGACACAGATTTTATTTAAATGTTAAATTAATCTGGATTTTTTTTCACTAGTTTTCTTGTGCAGTGTTTGGGTGACCCGCCTGCAGGCTTTGCTCCATTAATGATGAACACAGCTGGACCAAAAAAACTCCCTTCACACCATCAAAGAGTAGACCTGCAGTTGGCAGCAGCTCAGCTGGCAGCCTCCCTGAGATTTAAAAGTGTCAGGAAAACAATATCCAGGTGTTTTTTTTGTCCGGTTGTTTTGGGGCCTCTTACAAATTTGTGCACAGTGATAGTTTTCAAACAGAGGACCTGCTCCGACTGTCTGTTGAACATGTCAGTCCTGAAGTTTATTCCTCTTGGCTTTAAAATGTAATTTTACAGAGAGAAATCGAAAAATAAAGTCTATAAATCTTCTTGTTGCAAAACCTTCCTACTGCAGTTTATTTGCAGCAAAGGGTGGTGTGCGTTGTGTATATGTGTGCGATTCAGAGTGTATTTAAAGTGTGTTTGGATTAACTTCTGCCCTCGACCTCCTCTTATCTGTGTGGACAGTGTGATTGACAGATGTAATCCTCGCCAACATCAGCAATTATACCGCTGCTCAGTCCGCCCGTTTGTCTAAACATCAACAAACCCGTACAAATACTTTACCTCCAGCAAAGACCTCCAATCAGACCATCCTACACGACAAAGTCTTGACTTTATTGTCAGGTCATGTGTAGAGGAGGATTGTGCAGAAAGACACTGAAACACTGTGAACCAGTAAAACCATTACAGCTTACAGTAAGAGTATGGGCTGTCCTCTGGCGGTTTGATCGTCCTGCCTCTTATTCAGAAATATCAAATTATTCAGCTTTAATTCCCTGTGGTCTGTTGAGGGACCTTTGACCTCCACCTCCTGGTTGTTAAGTCTTGTTTTGGCTCTCTCCTCTTATCATGCAGACGCACAATGAATCCTGAACGCGCCCGTTCACAACACTGCCCTCTAAATACATGAAAGACTGAACACGTGAAGGCGACTGATAAACAGAGCTGCGCTCAGAGAGGAGGGGGGTACGTCTGAAACAAGACTGACAGGGCCCTCTTAGATGCTCCTAAAGAAAATAAGACACTATGAAATGCCTTCTTATATGTCAGTTCCAGAAAGAAAAACCTTTTGGATGCCCCTCAAGTTCATAAAAACTTAAAAGAGTTCCCCTGTCATTCACTTTCGCCCTACCTGGATAAAGAAAAGTATAATGTGTACTCTGGATGCCCTAGCAGTCTATAAATTGTTAAATACTGCCCCCTGAATACTATTTCAAATTGTAAATCGTACCATATGGATGCCCCTCAAGTACATCATTTTTAAAAAAATACCATCTAAATTCCCCTATAAGTCAAATTTATAATGGATACAATCCCAGACCAAACATAAAAAAGCACCCACTGAATGCCCTACCTGTGCATTAAATATATAAAAAGCCCCCTTAGATACCCTAAGTACAAAATGACTTCTGGATACCTCTTTTGATTAAAGCAAAGTTAAAATAAAAGTGCCATCTGGATGCCTTACCAAAGTTTTAATTGTTAAAAAGTGTCTCTTTGATATGGAAGCCCTAAAAGGACATGATTAAACGAATTTTCTCAGTTTTATCATATTAATGAGATAATTTCAGGACTTTTCTTGAGATCTCCAGTTAATTTGACATTATGAAAGTTAACTCTGCTCAGATGCCCAGTCAGTATTATAAGTTTAAAAAAGACACAATGATTTAATATGGTTAGTCTTTGTTTTTTAATTTAAGTGCTAAATTAATTTGTCTTACTTCTTGATTTACACTAGACGGCTCAGTTCTTAACAGAATCTATATAACTGTGAGCCTCATGCAAGAAGTAGCATCGATTCTTCTTCTGTTTTATTTACATTGTTGAATTTCCACTTCTAAATGTGTTAGATGCCCCAAAATTTTAGAAAAACTAAATCAACAGAAAACACAGAAAATACCTTGTGTAGGTTGAGTGTTTTCATTGTATAAAACATCCTTTTTAATATCAAAACTTGAGCTGGTGTTTTATCATGATTAGTTGTTGCTCCCTAACTTTGTTTCTCATTGACCTGAGTCAGTTTTTACGTGTGGAGCCATAATTTTAATCCGAACTGAAAATGATTGATCCCCCAACTCTCACCTATAGTGATTTGGTGAAGTCTTAATATGGGTATGACCAGTGTTCATTTATGTGTAAAAGTAGAATAAATTTTGTCAGGATTGGAGTCACTGTAAGTTTTTATCGTAAAAAGTATTTTCTATAAGGAAAGGTAGCGCCAAGTCCTGAATAAGTCCAAGAGGACGGCAAATTTGATGGAGCGCTCAGATACGTCTTGGACTTAAATTCAAAGCCTCCTCTGACTTTTTGAAAAACATTTTTCATAACCCAGTATTCTAAAAGTCTCATTCAAGACATTTTGTTGAAGACTTTTCAAGGATTTGGAGAGGCCGTAATTGAGTTTTTAAGTGTCTTTGTCCAGAATGCTGCAGCCGGACAACATGAAACTCAAACTTAGTGAGCAGATGGCAGTTTCTTTGCACAATTAGACAGTTATCAGTGTAAGACCTCTGCATAAAAAGGATGTTCATCGTGAGGTTTTTGAAACTATTGAAAAAGTGCACCAGCCTTTTTCTTTTATCAGCTGAAGCTCTACAGTCACTTTATCATCCGAACTGCTGCACAGTCTCAGCAGTTATTTAAGATCTTTGTGAAAACGGAGTGAATTTAAGGTCAGATCTGAAGCATCTTCAGAGTGACACAGATTAAATTTTAGGTCAGAGTCCAGACGCTCCAAACAGGTCGATGAATTTAATCCTCGGTGACAGGTGTCAGTCAGTCTCAACTTTATCACATCTGTGCAGGAACTACTGTGACACTACAGCGTTTCAGATGTGCACTGTCTGTGTAAAAGGAACCAATAAATTCAATAAGATAAACTACATTTAGTTTATAAAGCAGAGAAAGCATCTGCATCTACTGAAATGACAAAATGTAGTGATGCAGAAAAATCACGGTAAAACAGATTTGACTATTTCACTCACCGTCAGCTCTATAACTCCAGATACTGAGTCCAAATCAACATGTTTTCACCTGTTCAGGAGGCTGAAAATGTTCTCACCTGGCAGACAGAAGAGCAGCAGGGGGTAAGGGATTGATCCTCTGCAGAGGAGCTTCATCCTACTCCGATACCTGTTATTGATCCGATCCTTAACAATCAATTATAATACTGTGATGACAGATCGGAGTCTGACCGCCGAGGAGAGAGGAGCAAACACACTGAGAGAGAGAGAGAGAGATAGAGAGAGAGAGAGAGAGAGAGAGAGAGAGAGGGAGAGCAGCTGCTGTTTGCTGTAGTGCGGTGGTCGCTGATGTATGAGGGGTCATTAGTGCCACACAGGCTGCAGACCACTGATGGTCCTTTTTTCTGCAGTTTAAGCACTAATCTATCTCTCTGTCATTACAGCCCACTGTAAACCGACAGTCAGGTTAACGAGAGTTTTATTATCAACATAACGATATAAAGGAACAGTTCGTGTTTTTTTAAAGAGGGAGTGTGTGTTATCTTCTCCATAAGCTCTGTGGTGGTAATTTTTTATGTGTATACAGCAGGATGGGCATTTGTGCTTTTCTGTGTGCATAGAGATTGTTGTTACCTGCTTCTAATGTACTTTACTGTAATTTAATGTATGAAGAGTGTAGGCAGTGAAATGTATTTTAAAGTTAACGTGCACAAAATAAGGTATATCTCAGTATATTCCATCAGCTTATGATACATGGTAATAATATCACATATTATGAATTTATAAATCACATATTAAAACATTGTCTCCCATTAAAGTGTAATGATTTATTCATCAGACTAATTATATATCATTATTATGTAGCATTTACCAGACTAATTCATAGGAAATCAAAAATCACATATCATATCCAATTGCATCATCTCATACCATGTCATTCATAATATAGTTATCATACTATTTCATATTAAATATCATAACAAACCATATCATGTAATATATATCACATCATGTCATATCATATCATGTAAAATCTCATATATTATATCTCATTCAAGCTCCAACTGTGACACGGTCAGAAACAGGAGGTCTGACTTAAGTCACTGACCTAAATATGACGTAGAGGATAAAACACGAAACAGAAGGATAAAGACACAAAGCTTCCCCTCAGAGTGACGTCTGTCAGTCTTCAGGATCTTTGTATCTAACACCAAGGTTTTTAAAAATACATCAGCAAACCTATTCAGTGGGTTAATAATTAAAGGACAGGTTGGACCACTTGTCTGCTCCCTTTGTAACTGGAGCCAAAAGCTGCTTGTACCTCCAACACATCAGGTGACAAACACTTAAAACCAGTTCTTACCCTTGGACCAACACTCAGGTCCGAGTGCTCATTACCCATTCACTTTGAGCAGCAGTGCCACAGAGATTATTTCAGTGAAGCATAATAGATTCTTGGATATTTGATAAATCAGTTTAACTTTCACATTCGCATTCAACACAAGAAGAGATCAATGACCTTTGGTTCCAAAAAGCATTCGAGGCTTGACTCTATGTTTCCAAAGCCATTGCTTGTTAGACAATGCTGAGGTATTTTTATTTTTTTTTAAAGCTAAAAAAGTTTATAAAAGTGTTGAAAAAGTATAAAAGTTTAAAAGTGATAGATCTGAAACATTTAAGACAAAGAAAGGCAGGTCTTTTTTAAATGTAGAACTTCTCCTTTAGGATAAAATCTCTCTGTATCTCTTGGGATTATAAATTATAATGAATTCTTCAGTTTATCTTCATCTGATCCTTTTTGTTTCTCCATCTAAGATAAAATATTATATTTACCCTCTCTTCTGTTTTCACTGCCCTCTGTCCTCCGAGTCTGTTATTGGGAGAGATACGAGACCGTCAGCCAATCAGAGAGCAGCATTAATAAATAAAGTTGAATAGGAAAGGTGAGGACATTAGGGGAGATTAACGGATTAGCGGGAAATAAATTAAGTGAGCGGGGATGAAGTCACGGAGTCAAACACTCTTTGTTTCATTTAATGACGTCATTTCATTTTTCTGTCTCTGTTAGATTTGTCGAGTCACAGATATGAGGAAGACTTCATCTATCAGATGGAAAAACAGGGAAAATTAGTTTCCAAGTGTTTACATGTTTACATAATCTCCTAAATGCTTGACGGGTTAGTTTTTTAATGATTCTAGAAAACCAGATAAACTTAAAAAATGAGTTTTCTGTTTTTATTTGGCAAAAAGTAGCAGAAACCTCCAGAATTTCAAATGACCAGAGAATCAAAACCTACAGTTCCTCAAGTGTCCACTGGAGGCTGGTTTCAATGTGTACCAACTCCCATTAAAGCCTATCTTAACTCACTCCTGCAGGTTTGGTAAATTTAATGAAATCTTCAAGCTCCTCAGATAGTGTGAATTAAATAAGTATTGAATCAATAAACGCATCAAAAGAAATAAAGATGTAAAACATTCGGATGTACCTAAACAGTCATGATGGACTTGAGTGTCACTTTGGGACTACAGGTGGATCTGATCCTGGACCAGCGGAGAAATGAAGGCCTCCTCCTCTCAGCGCTGTAACAGAGTGTTTGTAAACCTGCTCTCTCTCTCTCTCTCTCTCTCTCTCTGGTATCTGCTGCAGTAAAACTCGGCTCTGATGTGATCCTCCATCTCAGCATCCCTTAGCTTTGTTCGTCTGTTTCCTCTTTTTGGACGGCTTTTGTTGAGTGAACTTGAAAGTGTCTGAAGGTTAATTGGGCTGGGAAGCTGCTGTCAGCCGATTCTTTAACTCCTCCTGGAAATAAGAGTAAGAGCCTCTCAGGTGGGCCGGGGGCCAGAACAGGACTGAACCGGCCAACAGGAACAGACACAGAGCCAGACTTGAACAAAAACACGCTCATACTGAGAGAGGACGCCCATACTGCCCCTCGATCTGCTGCTTAGATGCTTCACTTGCAATGAGCGTGTCCGTTAGTTGAATTAAGATAAAATAAAATAAAATACAGCACCATATTCCTGTCTTAAAAACCTGCTGTAGTTTTTTTCTTTTTGATCGACGTTTCAGGAATAAACACGTACACGGGAGACCAAACTTTGTTAATTTCAGGAGCAGGATGTATAATATACAAGTTTACATCTTGCGGGGCGTGTGGTGCGACCGTTTCACTCGCATTTGTGACTAAAAATAGATGTGTGCAAATAGTAAAATGTATTTAGGGGCACATGTGCGCATAAAAAAATTTGCCTAGGCGACAAATGTTTTTCATGTAAATACCGCAGTGAAGTTAGTTTTAGGTTGGATATTCGACGGACATTCACTCACTTTCCATAACCAGAATAAGCAACAGCAGCGGTTAAATCTACTTGGCATCCTCAATGTCAATGTCCGGTGTGCAATATTTTTTTTTGTAGGATGGTAGGGGAAAGTCCCGCCTCCTTTGCCTCTGATTGGCTAGAAAAGCTGGAAACGTCATCACACGCTCAAGCCAAACGGGGGCTGTCGGCTCTGTACATCGAACAGAACATTACAGAACATTATCGCACTTCTGAATCTCCTAATCCTAACCCAACAGACGATGATGTTTCACAGTCATTAGGAATAACCAATCGGAGCCCAGCACTTCTAGCCAATCAGAGGCGAAGAAGGGCGGGACCTTCCCTTACCATCCTATAAAATACATTTTGCATCTAGTGTTGAATAAGGGACCATCAATAAATTACTGGTTGGTGTTCTGAAAATTAAAGGCTGTTTTCCTTCAATAGCCTCCATGTTATGTGACCAATTGACCAAAATTTGATTTCAAGTAATAGTACTAAGGTCAATTTTCATTGTGTCCCTAAAGTTCTTGGTGTGCTCCTTACCTTTTCAATTTAGGAGCACATAACCAAGCAGAAACGCCCTGCTCTGATTTTTTGTTGCTCTGGTTTTTTTTTAGTCTCTTTCCAAAGTTCCTGGGTCAGATTTGGGGTCAAAAATGGGTAGCCATAACTGACAATTTTTCATGTCAAATCTTTGTAGCATAGCAACAGTGGAGGAGGTGCTAAGTGTTCTGGAATGCATGGTTCCAAGGAAGAGAACTTCTGGCTGTGTTCTGGAATGCTGTGATCTGGAAGGCCTGGTTTCAGAATGTGGAGTTCTGGATCGGTTCTGGAATGCAAAGTTCAAGGGATTCTGGAATGCTGAATGGGTTCTTAAAGGGACGGTACTTCAATTGGAGCTCAATGGATTGAAACTGGATTTTTAACTTTTTGAGCTGTAAATCAGACAAAAATGTTACAAAATGATCATAAAGAAAATATACAGTCTTAAACAAGCCTGATATTCCCTATTTAAGGTTTCTAACAAGAACTGTTCTCTCCTCAAAAAAGTCCTCTTCTTTCCGGACTAATGGTTTGTACTTGGAGAGAACTATTTCAACAAACCTGATACTGTCTCTGAGGGGTGAATGAGGAGCTGTTTTCAGGCGTTTGTTCTTTTTGGACTACTTTTCTTGATGTCCAGTATGGATTCAGTGATTCGTTTATTCAACAAGATTCCAATAATCTTACACTATTGTTAAAAAATAAAATAAACCCAAGACAGAGTCTACTCTACCCAATCAAAAACTCACATATCTGGAGCCTCAACCTTATACTGTTAATGCCAAGGCTCCACCTAGTGTTCAAAAACAGCATTACATTACCATACAGATTTATTTTGAGTATCAAACAGAGATCAATTAACACCCAAATTTCAGCTCTGGTGGTATTTTACCAGGATTTGTCTGGACCAGTTTGCTCTTGTTCCTTATTAGTGGCTCTTTACAACTTCGTCTTTACGCTTGATTTAAGTTGATTAACAACAAAAAGTGAGTACAGTTCCAATAACGTAAAAACATTTTAGAACAGTAACAGTATAAATGATTTATCGCACACTGTTTCCTCTGACTTTCATCCATCTAATAAATGAAATGAATCCTAGATTTAGTGTTGCAGCATCTTACACCAACAGGATCCGTCTGACCTTGAAGCAAACTTTAATGAATGCAGCCTGCAGGCCAAAATGTCCTCAGACTGTCTGGATTCAGTCCTCTTGAGGTGAGTTATTACTGCACAGAGCTGTGAGCTGAAGGCAGCATGGGCTTAAAAGGAAAACATCTAACATTACATTTATCATCTGAGCAGCCTACGCTCTTGTGTTTAAGGACTTATTTATTAATTTGACGTCACGGTAAAAGAAGTGAAGGTATGACAAGTTCATGTTTATTTGCAACACCTGTCAGGGATTTTTCATCAGCCTAAATTGTAAAAACATGACGACTGCAATAGTTCTCCTGTCCTGAAATTAAGACATGAATCAGACGACCCATGAAAGTAATCAATCACTCAAATCAATCAGCAGATCAATAAACAAAAACTCATATAGTGATTGATTCTCAGATGGAAGTTTATATTGTGAAGCATTACAACAACGTTCACACACTGATATGTTCATTAGTTTTTATCATTGGTTTATTACTCTCTCTTTCTGTTTTTTTTACCGTAGTTCTTTATCTTATTTATTTATTTTTTTGTACAGTATGAATGTGTATATTGTGTGTACCGCTGCTGTTAACAACTTAATTTCCCCACTGAGGGATGAATAAAGGAAAATCGAATCTAAAATCTAATCTACTCTAGAATATAAAGATAATAACTTTTTAAACAGACTATGTTTTGTGCATTTAAAAGATGAAACAGATGTTAATATATGAAATTATATAAAATAATGAATGAAAAATATACCATTGCATGTATTTTTTTTTTCTTTGTTGAGTCTGAAAAATAAAGAGGGATAAAAATCAGGATGCACATGCAGACAAGTCTCCACTGGAGGGCGTTAAATTACAGCACCTACTCTTAACATATACACTCTTTTTACTGTGTTCATGTTATGAATGAGATAGATAAGTAAACTGAAACAATTTCTACCTAATTCATTTTTTTTAGCAAAATGAAATATATGATTTAAAAAGCTATATTTGTTTATAAATGCTTTAACAGTTGTTCAGAAAGATGAGCTTGAAAATAAATAAGGAAAATAGTCAACTGAAAAGAAAAATAGCACCTACTCTTAAAATATACTCTCTTTTCTACAGTGTTAAAAACATCAGATATTATAAATGGAAGTAAACTGAAACAAATACTATCTAACTCATAGTTTAGTAAAATAATAGATATGATTTAAAAAACTTTGTGCATAAATGCTTTAACAGTTGCTCAAAAAAGGTCC
Organism: Xyrichtys novacula; assembly: GCA_962446985.1. Taxonomy (NCBI): domain Eukaryota; kingdom Metazoa; phylum Chordata; class Actinopteri; order Labriformes; family Labridae; genus Xyrichtys; species Xyrichtys novacula. The sequence goes on from OY660872.1 coordinate 12,541,344, forward strand.
GCTTGCAAATAAATGAGGAAAATAGCAAATTGATAAAAAAAAATAGAACATAACTTCAACATTCATTATTAAAACGTGTCAAAATCAAAGTTTTGTTGGTAGTACTGCAGATCTCTCCTGTTTTGTTTTCGACAGTCTTCACATTATCACCAAACATTACATAACCACAGGACTCTACTCTCTGATTGGCTGAAGGCGCTGTCAATCAACGGTCAAGCATCCAATGAGAGTGCACGGCAGGCGATACAAACTGGCGGCCGCCATGTTGTGTCTCCTGGGGCCTGGAGCGACGTCCGGTAGTAAACAGTAGATGACGTTACCACCCGCTCGGCTGCTCGCAGGAAACGGACCGCAGCTGGAAGCCATGAGCCGCCCGTCCTCAGCCGGAGCTGGGGGTGGAGGAGGAGGAGGAGGCGGCGGAGGAGGAGGTGGAGGAGGACTCGGGGCCGGGAAGGCGAGCGGAGGGAAGCACGGAGTAACCGGAGGCTCTGCTGCCGCCGCAGCAGCAGCAGCCGCGGCCGCCGCAGCGGCAGCAGCCGCCGGTGTGGGCTCTGTGGCCGGGTCGGGGTCCGCTCCCCCATCTTCCGCCGTGTCCCTGAGCACCACCACCCTGCCCGGGCAGTCCCCGGAGCTCACAGCGCTCTTCGAGTGCCCGGTATGCTTCGACTACGTCCTGCCGCCCATCCTGCAGTGCCAGGCGGGTCACCTGGTCTGCAACCAGTGCCGCCAGAAGCTGAGCTGCTGCCCGACCTGCCGAGGCCCGCTCACCCCGAGCATCCGGAACCTGGCCATGGAGAAGGTGGCCTCCACGCTGCCGTTCCCCTGCAAGGTAAACCCCGCTAACTCGAGCTAGCTGCTCACTTCTTACTACTTTTCACACAAACTTCCTCATCCCGCGAGCTGACAGGTGTGCGCGCGCGAGCCGCTACGTCACAGGGGTACCAAGAGAAACCAAAACAAAGCTCGGGTTTGACCCCCGGGTTGGGTTTCTGCTTCTTCTGTTTGTGTTTTTGAGTTTCTCCTAAAATTATGAAGAAATCACCCCTCTGTAAATCTCACCCCTCTGATGAAGATCAGCTGCAGCTCTTCTTCCTCAGGTTTACCTGAACATCCTGCTGGGATGGAGCTCAAATTAAAACAGACAAGAGCAGCTTTTGAAATATTCAGGTTTTAACTCTGTGAGGAAAGGAGGTTTGATGGTCTGTGTTCTTCTCTCTCTGTTATTTTTGCATTTTATATCCCAGTCTCTTCTTGTTTTGTAGCTTCAGATCAGCTCTCTGTTCTCACCTGTACCTGCATCTGATCACATATATAATCTGTTTAATAATGTAATACACAGCTATATGAGTTGTAGGAGTGTTAGAGAGCTCAGAGAGTCAAACTTCAACTAAGAGTGACAGCGGTTTCCTTAAAAGTGGTCTCAGTATATGTGTGTGTGTATTTGTTCACTCAGTTGCAGCTTTTTTCTGGTAGGGGAGAGTGGGGTCAGATGAGCCATTTTTCATATTTCAGATCACTACAACAAGTCAATCACAGTTTTATCTCTAACTAGTGAATCTGCAGATATTTCAAGATGTTGTTTATCCCTGCAAACCAACAGAATGAGTGTAAACAGAACGGTCTTGATAATACAGCATGCCAAAAACTCTCCCCCCCAGCCCTCCCTCACCTTCTCTCTCCTTCTCTCCTTCCCTCCTTCACTTCTTCACATTCAGGTGTATTTTTATCTTTTTATAAGCTTTTCAACTGGTACAAAAAGCTGTTTTGTAAAAAGCCATTTTCACATGAGAATGTCTTTAAGTGATTCAGAACATTCACAGCTGTATTTTTGAAAAGAAAAAGTCAAACATTTCAACAATCTGAACTGAAACTCAGAAACATAGATAGATTAAAATGATCTTTTTTGGTCTGAACACAATTCTGATAAAACTTATGACAGACTAAGTTCACTTTTAAGAGTGAAAAATGTAAATAAATGTCCAACTCCTTCACCCATTTGCTTCTAACCTTCACAGACTCCATGAATTGATGCCCATCTCCTAAATATTTGGTCAGATGATCAGTTTCTTTTAACATTTCCAAACAACAGGGGGTGGCTCAACCTAGCCCAGTCTCCCCGATATAATCTGTTTAATAATGTAACACACAGCTATTTGAGTTGTAGGAGCGTTAGAGAGCTCAGAGAGTCAAACTTCAGCTATAAATGGTCTCACTATAAATATGAGTCCTTATTCACTCAGTTTCAGCCTTTTTCCGGTATTTTCCATCAGGATGGGGAATTATAGGTAAACAAAAACATCCACACTGTGCATCCTGACGTTGTTTTTCACTTTCATCATTTAGAGTGAAGAGTCTCAGATTTAGGTGAACAAGATCTTATCCCCCAAAACTCTGTCAGTCATGTATTTTTGATTGGAGATCTGTTTTTCTTCTCTCTCTCTAACATGATGAAGGTGGAGGTCGTCTTCATTTGCATTTCAAACCTGCAGATCTCATCTGCATTCATACTCTCAAATCGCCGCCTACCTGCTGCCATATGTTTGTATGTGTTTGTGAGGCGGTAAAACCCTCACTGTGGTTCTCTGAGCCAGCTCTTGTCATCATGTAGACATCCTTCTGTTTTCAGGGTTATTTTCCAGGCTGATCTGCAGGTTTCTGACTGATTTTTAGAGCTCAAGCTGGTCTGGTGGTCTGAAGAGGCCACCTGAGATATTGATTTCTCTTATCTGTGTTTTCTGATTGATATTCAGAGCACAGAATCAGAGGTTGTTAGACCTGCAGACATCAGTTAGCTGACTCTGAGGGACTTGAATCTGTTGTGTTTTTATGTGGAGCCATTGGCTGGTTTTAATGTAGTGTGACGTGTTTTTAATGCGAGGCAATGATCCATGCGATCCAAACGGACTTCCTCTCTGCTACAGGAAGCTGCACTCGCTCATCCCGTCAGCCTTTAGAGTTTTTTTTTTTACTCTGAATGTTCGCAGATCAAACAACAGTCCTGGATAATGTTAATTTATTTATAATACTTTATGATCTAACATGCAGCCATGTACAGTAGACTGTCGTGTGCATGGAATAGTAAGATTTCTTGTTTTCATTCGTTAAACAGTTGGATTTAATCTATTCTGCAAATACAACAAAGTCTAATCAGTTTTAGATATCTGCTGACTTGTCCTCTGATTATCGGTGTTGTTCGATTAATTGATATCGCGATGATCCGCATGTTGACGGCGCCCTCTGCTGTTTAAAACGACCACTGTAATGTTACCAAAGTGTCACTGACGTGAAAAGTTCCTTCTTTGTGTCAGTTTTAATGGAGCTTTTTAGAGATGGGAATAAAACATTGAAGCAAGAAAGAGGAGAGAAGTTTTCTTTTAAAAAAAATGTAAGGGACCATGTATCACTGATTCACTTTCTGTCTTAATCTTGATGATAATACTAAATTTGATGTATTTTTTGAAGTATTTTTACACTGTCATAACATCAAATAAATTGATCAGACTTTTCAGGCTTTAATTACACGTCCTCAAAAACCTCAAGACTTGGACTTTTACTTTATTATGATCCAGAAGACTGTCTCTCACTTTTTAGCTCAGCAGCTATTGGCTCATTAAAGGGATATTCCTGCGTAAAATTAATTTAGGGTCAAACACACCATTACTTTATCATTTCCTTGAAGTAATAATCATCATATTAATCATTTTGCTCTGCAGAAGCGGTAGTTCTTCTACCTTAGCGTCTCGGTCTGATTGTACTTCCATGAAGAAATGATCATAAATGTTCTTCCTTGAGCTGCGGCACCCTGCTGTAGTCCGTAATGGACTGGCCTGAGGTCTCGCTACAAACGAGCGGCTGCTGGAAGAGAGTAGGTGAGTTGTGTTTAGTCTCTTTGCTAAAGAAATCAGGCAAAACTAAAAAGATGTTTGATCGCTAGTGCTATGGCTGGGACCCGATATGTCCTGTTGATGAAGTTAGGTGCTGTTCTGAGCACTATTTGTGGCTATAGAGTGGCGTTTTGGTTGAGCGCATGGCTCTCTGTATTGCTGTCTACGGTCGTTACTAAAGTTGGTATAACTTGAACATTCATCTCTGGAGGGGGTGTCTAACTCGGTGTTACAGTGTGTTTGACCCTAAATTAATTTTACGCCTGAATATCCCTTTAAGATAAGCTGTTCCTTTAATAGTCCCATGGGGGGAATTCCAGTTAGCACTAATGATTGCTGCAGCTTCTCTCTATTCATGTTCATTTGTCCCTCTGCTTTTCAGACACACACACACAGGTACACATCTCCTCTCCCTGCTCTCCTTTCTCCTGTGGCTAATAGTTAGTTCTCCTGTCGAACATGTTTAAAGGTTCATTTTCCTCTTTTTGTGATTATTAATTCTTGACTCCTGTTCTTTCACATTTTTCTGTTGATTGCCGATCACACACGATGAAGTCTTCTTTCTCGGTTTAAAATCTCAGTGAAAGCCTTTCGCGCTCTCTGACACAGCACACAGTTTTTAACACTGTCTGTTTACACTCTTCTCTTTGTGAGTCAGCCCTTTTCTGATGAGAGATGGTGAGCTGAGATTACTCTGGGATGGATTTAAGTGTCTAACCTGACAGAGAGACCACCTTCAGAGACAGAAATGTTGTGTAGTCTGTTAACCGGCATGTTCATAGATAAATAAACGTGTCAATGGACACGAAAATGACAATTTCAGCCACATGACATATTTTCAAATGCTCAGATTTCAGGGAAGAGGACACAATAGCAGAGTTGAAGGGAAAAAGAAAGAAACCACTGTGCTGCACTGGCTGTGTGTGTGTGTGTGTGTGTGTGTGTGTGTGTGTGTGTGTGTGTGTGTGTGTGTGTGTGTGTGTGTGTGTGTGTGTGTGTGTGTGTGTGTGTGTGTATGTGTGTGTGTGTGTGTGCGCGCTTGTGTTCGGGGGGAGTCGACAGATGCTGGGAGGAGGAGGAGGAAGAGAAGGAGGATTGCACTGGGCTGAGCGATACTCTCCTTTTATTCTCTCTCTCAGCTTTCTTTCTCCCCGCCCCCTCTTTGTATATGTGTGTGTGTGTTCATTTTGTGTATGCGTGCGTGTGTGTGTGTTCACATGTGTGTGCTGCAGCGGCGTCTCGTGACGGTCGGTTGGAGGGTGAATGTTTTCCTGCTGCTCCGTCAGAGAGAGGAGGAGAGACATTGACAGGAATCAGAGAGAGAGAGAGAGAGAGAGTGTGTGTGTGTGTGTGTTGCTTGTATTCTTCACCGGTTGGACGGACAAACACCACATAGCTCTGCAGAGAGAGAGAGTGAGAGTGTGTGTGCATCTGTGCTGAGACCTGTGTGTCAGTGTGTGTTTTATTACTCAGAGCGTCGTATTTCCACCACAGAAGAAGAAAACAGTTTTTTGTTGTTTTTTTTTTTCTTCTGCTGCTGCTGCAGCAGGAGAGAGAGAGAGAGAGAGGGAGAGAGTGGGCGAGCGAGGTTCAGCTGCATTACTGCTGCGGCCGTTTACAGTCACCATCAGGAGCTGGTACGTGGGTCAGTGTGAGTGTGTGTGTGTGTGATTGATCATCTATCAGCTGTTGTTTTAATCAGTCGTTAATTACAGTAAGAGTCAGTTTGGTGTTTTTGTGTCTTGATTGACTTGAATGATTGATTATTGAGTATTTGGATCAGATTGAAATGAAGTGTGTGTGTGTGTTTTAGGCTGGTTTATGTGTGTTAGTTGATATTTTCTCTGTTATAGATGAATCTGCCATGTGTGTCAACATTTAGGAGTTAAATTAGTGAAAAAAAAACATCTTTTCCTTGTTTTTTTTAGTCCAAAATCTGAATCTTACAGAGATATATTTTTACAGCTGTCATTTTGGAGAAGAGGGCTGTGTCCACAGACTTACAGATGATCTCAAAATACAACACAAATCTACACACAGCATGGACACAGTGCATTTTAGGTTATCAATATTCTGTAACCAAAGTTGTGTCGTAATAATAGGACAAAAAAGTCAATTTTAAAATAATTTTGTCGTATTTATTGGTTGTAGGATGAACTAATAGTTGAAACCATGTCTTAGACCGAAGTAGGACTGGTGCCTGTTCGAACCCAGTTATTATACTTGAATGTCCACAGTCAGAAAATCCCAGATTTAGTGGCGTCGGTTTGCCTCAAAACTCGCCAAAATCCACAGAAGACCAGACATGAGTCCGGCTACGGTTGGGTACTGTCTCCATTTTATCGATTCTTCAATTCAGTTCCAGCTCTGTTGGAGGGTAACAGAAGGCTGAATATTAAAAAAGAAAAAACACTTTAAAATAAAACACAGTATCAGGTTTACGGGGGTTTAAAAACCCTTAAAAAGACAGTAGAAAGGGGTGTAACCATGAATCTGAAACAGGAAGTTACTTTTACTCCTTTATGCTGTGTTCAATCTACCCCAAATTTTACATGCATGACCCCTGAAAACATTATTTTTATTTTTTTAACCACACTCGCCTTACTGCCTCGTGGAAACATCATAAGAACTGTAACACACAATGGTCAATCAGATTTGATGATGAACCTAGCCTCGTTATGAGTCATACATTTTAACTATCTTAACTATTTAAGTATTGTGTTGCCATAAAAAGTCACATGATGATAAGTTTGTCAAAGTCATATTCACACCTACCTAAGCTAGCGCTGTACTGTTCTATGTGCTTTAAATTCTTGATAACGTAGAAAGATCTAAACATAGATTTGATTTATAGCTTCTCTGCACCGTGTCAATCTGATAAATTGGAAAACAAAATACCTGCCGATCGGCGCTAGCATTAAAAAAAGTGAGAGGTCAAGTTCAAGGACCAAATCAGCCGAAGTGACCACCTGTCAATCATGATTTAACCCCTAAACAAAAGTCCTAAATTAAATATTTACGTGATAGACACCAAAGCTGTCCTAATACCAGGCTGTACCATGTTGATTTGTAAAGTTGGATATTTTAACATTGGGTTCTTTGGGGACTGACTCACTGAAGGAGATGGCCCCCAGTGGACACAAAAGGTACTGCAGTTTTTGGCTTCATTTTTCGACACTGGAAGGTCAGTAAAGGGAAGAAAATTGCAGCATGTAAACTAAAAAGACGTATTGAGTCAAAGAACTTATTAACATTTTAAACTTTGGACAATTCTGGAAATTTCTCCTTCCACGTTAAAATTTTTTGCCGATCCAGGATGGCGGATGTCTTAACCACACCGCCTTAAACTAGAAAAAAGACTTCCCAACATAAAGCACCACAAAATGACACCTATTTCTGTAATAAAGTATATTTCATGTTGTTATAAGTCGAGTTAGTTTCATGTATTCACTGCATTACTGCTCATTACTGGAGGCAGTACAGTAAAACAATGTGGTTGGATACTGCTGCTATTTTTATCTGCATGCACTTTATTCTGAGAGGCTTTATAAAAACACAAACCCGTGGAGTGGAGTGGAGTTTATGTCGTCGCCCTGGAGACAATGTGACTGAACTCCCATGTGGACACTGTGAACCTCTGAGTGATTTCATGTGTTTTTCAGGGACTAAACCTGCAGCCTCGCTCTGTTTGTGCTGCTGTGGAGTTTTAATCTCTCTGATATTTGATCTCCACGTGGCTCTGTCTGAACAGCTGCTGACCGCCTGCTGTCTGTTTCACTCCCCCAGCCTGTCTGAGGATGTACGAAGAGCAGAGAGGGACAAACAGCTGCAATAAAAACAAATTTGACTTAAAAGTCTGAGCCTTAAAGACAAGAAGGATGGTGAGCAGGTTTGGGTTCAAAAGGCTTAACAGCCAGTGATAGAGTAAGACAAGTAGAGCTGTAAATCTGGTTTCAGGGGTGTTTTGATTTAAATAAATCAATGAATAAAACCGGATTTATTAAACATGTTTAATCCAGATTACAGTCAAAGCACCTGGAGTGAGTTTCACAAACCTAAGCACTTATTTTTATGCAGAAAAACCTAAAATAAAGACCATATCAAACTGCAAAGTCATGTAAGCTCCAAATTATTTATGCTTTTTATCACTGCATGCCTCAAATGATATGGTCACAGTTATTTTAAGTTCTGTAGCATTCAAAAGCACGTGGAAGCTTGTGGAACAACATCTACAGACATACATATCAACCTACAGAGAAAGAGAGAGTGTAAGCAGCTGTGCTAAGGAAAAAAAAGGTAAAGTTAGAGAGAAAGAAAGAAGTGTTAAACCAGAAAAAGAGTTATTGTTTCTGAATGTTTTACAGTAGTTTAGTTCTAAAATATGAAATCAACTTTAGGTCTTTTGGTCACATGACATGGAAGGTATTGAAGGAAATGTTCAAAATTTGCCTTTAAATTTAAAACAAAAATTTTAGGAGGACAAATTAGGCAAATAAAGAAGTGTGTCTTATTGTTCAACCTTCGTACTATTATTTGAAATATTGTAGGTCTATTGGTCACATGATATGGAAGCTACTGAAGGAAAACAGCCTTTTCTTGAACATCAACCGGTAATTTTTTGATGGTCCCTAATTTAACACCCGACGTTGACAGCAAGGATGCAGAGTAGATTTAACGGCGCTGCTGTTGTTATTCCTGGTTATGGAGAGTGAGATGACACCAGTAGATGCGCAGTGAATGTCCATCAGATATCCAACCTAAAACTAACTTCACCGCGGTATTTACATGAGAACACATACATGTGTCTCTAAATATATTTTACAATTCACACACATCTATTTTTAGTCGCAAATGCGAGTAAAATGGTCTCACTGTCCAGCCCTGCTGTAGCAGCAAGTTCTCCTGCTTAAACCTGGTAAAGAACATTTATTAGTGGGTACAACCAAATCATGAACATAAAGGAGATATTTAGTTTGTCAGCAGTACTCATAAGACATGAGGCCCAAACAACAAACCACTTCTGAGAGGTTGGATGAATATCTGGCAGGTTAGAAAGTTTGATTCTCTCTCACATTAGAAACAGAGCTACAAGTCTCTTCTCTGAGTCCGAGGCCTTTTTTTTCTGATATGTACATATGTATAAGGCAGATCACCACAACAACACACAGCTGTTACTAATACACGTAGATACACACAGACTTTTTGACCACATGTGCAGTCTTTACTTAAAAGTCTTTCCTAATGATGCATCTCTGCACTCAGAGACCCGTCTCTGCTAAAGTTTGGAAGTAATCAGGCCTGTGTTTGTGTATGTGTGTGTATGTGTGTGTCAGCAGAGAGTGCGTGTGTGTGTGTGTGTGTGTGTTCGATGCTGTGTCCAGCCTCCTGCCTGCCTCTCCTCAGGGAGCTGGCTCAGTGGCGCTGCCTGCTCGGCTGGCATCGCCACCCCGGAGTCGGTGCAAGTAGTGCTGCAGGGCTAACCACTAACACAGGACAACAACAACAACATCAGCAGCAGGGGTCAGAGGTCAAAGGCAGAGCCAGCCGACCTGTTGGCCGAACCAAACCACTGCCGGTCAGCCAGGTGAGTCCAGGTCTGAAACATGCTGCAGCCATGCAGCTGCTGGTCTCCATGGTGGATTTGTCGTTTTAAAAATCATGTGTTTAGGAATCGCAGAAGTATTTTCTCTTTTCAAACTCTCTGAAACGATATATGACGTCTCAGAGTCCATGTTTATCAGGTTTAAAAGCACAGCCTCTCTGTGTGGATGAGGCGTGTTTGACTGACACATTTGGATGGTAACAGCCTGAACTGTGAACAAACCGAATATTTTCTGTGGTGGGTTTTATTCTGCGTGCGGCAAAGTTTTTACAGTGTAACGCAGACTTATCAGAAACAGACAGGAAGTATTAGGTAGGGCTGCAGCTTGTGTTCAAACTTGGGGGGATAAGACATACTATACAAACTGTAAACAAGGTTAAAATCAAAGTATATCAGCGCTTCAGGTCGCCTGCATAGTTCCAGCAGAGGACACTCTTATCGTCACCTGACTATTGAATGCATTCTTGACTGTTGGAGTACTCTGGGTTCTACATCATAAACACCAAAATAATAGACAAATAAAACTGAAACTGCAAAGAGTCTGTGTAACTTACTATCTACAGTGAAACTGAGACCCAGCGCTAACAAACAAGCGGGCTCTCCTCCGCCAGATTGAGGAAACTGAGCCTCTATTTTCTTCTCCTAGGGATCGTCCCTCCACCGCCCAAGTAATATGAGACCTTGAGGGTCCTACTCTCAGAGTCATGTGACCTGACCTCATCTGTTAAATCCTCTGATTAATCTGATTATTGATCCGAACAAACTGAGTCCACTGATTTCCCGCCAAAAGAAAAACTCTAAACCACTCTGAACCTGAGCGTGATGGAGGGAATCTTTTTACCTCTAACCCATTTACCAAGCTGCCTCCCCACACACACACACACACACACACACACACACACACACACACACACACACACACACACACACACACACACACACACACACAGAGTGCTTTTAGCGTGATTGGTATTGATTGCGGCCCTGCAGAGTGTTTTTCTTTCTGTGCTGGTCTGATGGATCTGGTGCGAGCTGGTTCAGTTGACGTTTGGTTGAGGTTAAAGGTGTGATCTGTGATCTGCAGCTGTTTAAGGAATGAGTTTACTTTTGAGTTGTTGTCATAAAGCAACTGTTTGAGCTTTATTAAGCTGAACTTCAGAGCGACGCGTCGTCTCGGGTTGTTTTTTCTCAGGTGTCTTTCTATCAAAGGAAGTCGTTTTCGAACTGTCTCCAGAGAGACATTTATTTTTACTCCATAAAATGTCCCGCTCAGTATGTATCTGGGTCAGTGTGCTTTATAAATAGTTACTGTATATGTTCATCTGAGCAGTGTTGCTCAGTTGATACAAACAGCTGCAGGACATCTTTGTTTAAGCTCTTCTTAAACACAGACATTTTAGATGTTGGCTCTTTAAATCATAATACTTGATGTCGTGCAGACGAAAACACAAGGGCTCGCTGAAAAAGATCCTTATTTGGATAATAAAAGCTTTAAATTCAGGGATGAGGGGATTTGACCATAAAGTCCAGATATCAGTACCTGGGCTTTGGTATCAGCTGATACCAATACTGATCTGTTCCAATACCAAAAACCTGAATTCCTCATTTCTGAACCCTGTCTTTTTCAGCTGAAGTAAATAAACTTTCACTGTTTCATGATTTAATGAAAGTGAACCTGCAGGAGGAGAGAGGAGAACAGGGAGAGGAGCAGGAGGAGGGAGGTGTATTTGTGTCTGAAAAGCCAAGGGACAGAATAAGTACAGTGAAAGAGAGGCTGTAGTGATTACAAGCCGATATCTGCCACTGAAAAATATCTGAAATTCATATGTATTAGGGCCCGACCGATGGCCAATTTTAGGCCAAAAACTCGCTGATTTTTGCCAATATTTCCAGAAATAAAATGCAGAGAAAAAGATTCGGTTTCACTTCGAAAATGTTCCGCTATTTGAAAAGTTCCCCGACTGAATGATTTGTTGGACCAACAACTTGTGATTAATTATAAAAGATAAAAAAATATCCTACTCCAGGTGGAATCTGACTTTTAATACAGTGAGTATTATCACCAGAATTAACTCAAAACTCTCTAGGTTTACAACTGATGCACTGTCCATTTTAGCACTATAACATCTGGTTTTTGTTTCTCATTATTATCCAGTTGGACTGACACGCAGAGTCTTTGTGTTTAGGAGGTAAAACCCACAAAAAACAGACCTCAGTTTGGTGTGTGGAGGCCTGCTGCTCTTTCCAGGAAGCTGCTGCTGCGCTCTGACCTGCAGATGATGAATATTTAATAAGAGCTGCTGCTGTGTCACCTTCCTCTGTTTCATCCTGTGACTCCTACCATATTCTCGAGTTATAACTGGTTTTATTTTCTGGGTTTAATTAAGTTGGTGTTGAAACTTAAATGGTTTCTGTGAGTGAATCAGGCCGGTGAGGTTTGGCAGCTCTCTTCAGATGTTGTGTTTTCTCTGCTGTGTGCTGTGGTCGTGTTGCTGCAGATTGTGGGTCAGCGTCTCTGCTGCTGCTGCTGCTGCTGCTGTAAATAAGAAATGTGTCACCGAGTCTGTGCAAACAAAACCGGAGGAGGAGGTTAGGATTTATCCTCGGCCATCTTTTCTCCTCCCCTTCTTCCTCCTCCTGCTGCTTCTCTGTCTGCTGCTGTTTCCTCCTGAACATGTGGAGGCGTTCGTCACTCCAACAGATCTCTGCTGCTCCTCCAGGACATAATCCTGTCGTCACGCTGTCACAGATAAATTTGTCAGTGTCACTCCAACCATAAATCCTTTTTCCAACAAAAGAGTTCAGAGTTTCCAGAATCAGGCGAGTGTCACGTTTGTTCAGGCAGAAACTATAAATATGGAGATTGTTCATTTCTGTGCTGGTTATGCAGGAAGATCTTAGGAAGGATTGTATGGTGAGGATTATTAACACTAGAATACTCTTGTTTGGGCAGGTACAGTTTTAGGAGATGGATATTCAGGCAGTCAGTACGCATCTGGATATCCTTAATAGTGTTGTCAGGATTATACACGCGTGGACAAAATTGTTGGTACCCCTCAGTTAAAGAAGGAAAAACCCACAATTCTCACTGAAATCACTTGAAACCTACAAAAGTAACAATAAATAGAAATTTATTGAAAATTAAATAATCAAAATCAGCCATTACGTTTGAAATGTTGATTAACATAATTATTAAAAAAAAAAAAACTAATGAAATAGGGCTGGACAAAAATGATGGTACCTCTATAAAAGATTGAAAACTATTTGACCAGAGTGACATGATTAACTCAGGTGTGTCCTTTAATTGACATCACAGGTGTTTCCAAACTCATAATCAGTCAGTCTGCCTATTTAAAGGGAGACAAGTAGTCACTCTGCTGTTTGGTGAAAAGGTGTGTACCACACTGAACATGGACAACAGAAAGCGAAGGAGAGAATTGTCCCAGGACATCCGAAAAAAATTATAGACAAACATCTTAAAGGTGCAGGCTATAAGACCATCTCTAAACAGCTTGAAGTTCCTGTGACAACAGTGGCTCATATTATTCAGAAGTTCAAGACCCACGGGACAGTAGCCAACCTCCCTGGACGTGGCCGCAAGAGGAAAATTGATGACAGATTGAAGAGACAGATCGTTCGAATTGTATCCAAAGAGCCCAGGACAACCTCCAAAGAAATTAAAGGTGAACTCCAAGGCCAAGGTACATCAGTGTCAGATCGCACCATTCGTCGTTGTTTGAGCCAAAGTGGACTTCATGGGAGACGAACAAGGAGGACACCACTGCTGAAAAATCATAAAAAAGCGAGACTGGAATTTGCAAAAATGCATGTTGACAAGCCACAAAGCTTCTGGGAGAATGTCCTTTGGACAGATGAGACCAAACTGGAGCTTTTTGGTAAGGCACATCAACTCTATGTTCATAGACTCAAAAACCAAGCATACGAAGAAAAGAACACTGTCCCTACGGTGAAACATGGAGGAGGCTCAGCAATGTTTTGGGGCTGCTTTGCTGCATCTGGCACAGGGTGTCTTGAATGTGTGGAAGGTAAAATGAAATCTGACGACTATCAAGGCATTCTGGAGAGAAATGTGCTGCCTAGTGTCAGAAAGATTGGTCTCAGTCGCAGGTCATGGGTCTTCCAACAGGACAACGATCCAAAACACACAGCCAAAAACACCCAAGAATGGCTGAGAGAAAAGCGTTGGACTATTCTAAAGTGGCCTTCCATGAGCCCAGATCTGAATCCCATTGAACATCTGTGGAAGGAGCTGAAACATGCCATTTGGAGAAGACACCCATCAAACCTGAGACAACTGGAGCAGTTTGCTCATGAGGAGTGGGCCAAAATACCTGTTGACAGCTGCAGAACGCTCATTGACAAATACAGAAATCGTTTAATTGCAGTGATTGCCTCAAAAGGTTGTGCAACAAAATATTAAGTTATGGGTACCATCATTTTTGTCCAGCCCTATTTCATTAGTTTGTTTTTTTAAATAATTATGTTAATCAACAATTCAAAAGTAATGGCTGATTTTGATTATTTAATTTTCAATAAATTTTTATTTATTGTTACTTTTGTAGGTTTCAAGTGATTTCAGTGAGAATTGTGGGTTTTTCCTTCTTTAACTGAGGGGTACCAACAATTTTGTCCACGTGTGTAAATACCTGGATCTCCTTTATGATGCAGTTCAGTTTATTAAAGGGATATTCTGGCGTAAAATTAATTTAGGGTCAAACACACCATAACACCGAGTTAGACACCTCCTCATAAATGTTCTTCCTTGAGCTGCGTCACCCCACAGCAGTCCGTAATGGACTGGCCTGAGGTCTCGCAACAAACAAGCGGCTGCTGGAAGAGAGTAGGTGAGTTGTGTTTAGTCTTTTTGCTAAAGAAATTAGTCAAAGTTAAAAAGATGGTTGGTGGCTAGCATTCTTGACACAGTCTCAGAGTTAAGATGTCAGTACCCTGAACCGTTTTTTGATCCTCTCGGTTGTATTCTTTAACAATCTGTTCCTGTCAGTGCAGAGCTGTGATGTCATGCCAACCAACTGACCAATCAGCGGGCTTCTTCTTGTCATGCTGCAATCGAAGTGAAACTGATTGAAATTTCTGCTCGTCCTCATTTCTTTTTCTCTCTGATGTTCAAACAGCATTTCTAACGAGTCTCTCCATCGCTCCTCGCTGTTTTCACACCTCATTTACTCCCCCCCTCTCTCCTGCTGTAAATGCTGCAGGGTCCTCGTCTGTCTGAAGGTGCTGTGTTGTTCAGAATAAAAGAGAAGGGGAGGAGGGGGAGGAGGAAGAGGGGAAACACTGTGACCTTCAGCAAGAATATTTCAGGAGAAGCGTCAGCGGCTTCACTTCTGATCCTGATTGAGCAGAATGTTAAAAAATGGCGTCATCTGGATCAAAAAGATCAGGAGGACATGAAAATAGAGATCATTGAGGAGGAGAAATTATACAGAGGAGAAAAAATGAAGCACTGCAGGTACTGAGCCAACTGAATCTCTCAGTGAGGATATTAGAGTTCATTTAAAAGAGTCTTCTTCATGGTGCCGTACAAGACAAAAAATCAGAGCAAGAAAAATGTTTGAAAATGTTTAATTTTGTTTGTCATGGTGGGAAATATTCAAGCAAAGTAATCATAGAAAAGGGATTTAGATTTAAAGTCATACTTGATACTGACTTGTATAAAGAATAATAATGAAAAAGAAATAATAGGTGTGGTAGTCAGGATCTGAGTTAGTTCCAGTTTTTAGGAGAAATCTTGAATGTAAACTCTACCCCTCCCAACCAGTTTTCCCCTCAGCTTCTCCTCTCCCCTCCCTCTCTGCTCCATCAAGCCCCGCCTACAAACAGATGCTCCTGCTCGCTCGTATCGTTCCAATTAAAATTCAGATATAATGCAGATAAATACTTAATGATAATTACAAATGGGGCCCAGTCAAGGTGAAAGTAAAAAGCATTGGTGCTACTGTAGATGCCAACAGACAACCAGCAAACACAATGTTTGCAGGACTTCTACAACTAGGATAAAGTGACATAGTCCAGGACCCGAGGTCAACAGTTTAGCGGCGCTACAACACGCTACAGCAGGTTGCACGCCAAGCGTCCCCCATCGTTTATGTTGACCCGGCTTTTTAGCTTTTGTTCGAGTTTCCGGTATTTACTTTGTTTTCTTGCTTGTGTTGGCAGTCGTGGCCAAAGGAGGATTCAGACAATTTTCCGAACTTTCTGGTTGGTTTCTACTGTCCGATATTGTAGCACGCTAACTTTGTTTGGGCTCGTGAACGACACGGGGGAGCAGCTTCTGCCTCACAACCAATCAGGATAGGGGAGGCGAAGAACGGCTTTGTTTACAAAAAGAGCGGAGTACTCTGAAATTTTAAAATGTTGACTACATAGACATACCGAAACCTAGCGATATTAGTTATTGATGACATTTGGTAATATAACGATAACTATTGACTGATATTAAAAGCTTTTTTGTGTAAACACCACAAAAAAAGATGCTTCTTCAACTAGAATCCTGCCTACCTCACCTTTTACCCTTATCCCTTCTCTCTTTGTCTCCTCCTTTAGTACTCGTCGGCCGGCTGCCTGCTGACTCTCCATCATAGCGAGAAACCCGATCATGAGGAGGTGTGTGAGTTCAGGCCTTATACCTGTCCGTGTCCAGGAGCCACCTGTAAGTGGCACGGCTCCCTGGAGGCCGTCATGCCTCACCTGATGCACGCCCACAAGTCCATCACCACGCTGCAGGTCAGAAAACACACTGAAGTCACAGTTACCATGAGGTGGATTATTTTTCTGTTTTTCGTGATTTCATCATTCTAATCAGCTCCAACAGGATTTCTATCTCAAAAGTGCACGACTCTTATTTCTGCTTTGTTTTGAATTCTGATATTTGATCCTTTGACCATGTGTGTTTTGTCTGCAGATTGGTTGTCAGCGGTTACCATGGATGTTGTAGTTAATATTGAGTTTATAGATAAGTCAATGAGGAGACTAAAAGTTAAATGACTGAAATGTATGAAATGAATCTGCCAAACTCTGCATTCAGGGGGAGGACATCGTGTTCCTGGCAACGGACATCAACCTCCCGGGCGCGGTGGACTGGGTGATGATGCAGTCGTGTTTCAGTCACCACTTCATGCTGGTTCTGGAGAAGCAGGAGAAATATGAAGGCCATCAGCAGTTCTTCGCCGTCGTGCTGCTCATCGGAACCAGAAAGCAGGCCGAGAACTTCGCCTACCGCCTCGAACTGAACGGAAACAGGCGGCGGCTCACCTGGGAGGCCACGCCGCGCTCCATACATGATGGCGTGGCGGCTGCCATCATGAACAGCGACTGCCTGGTGTTTGATACGTCCATCGCACACCTGTTTGCTGACAATGGCAACCTGGGCATCAATGTCACCATCTCCATGTGCTGACAGAGAGGGACGGCGTTTAAGGTGGACGGTTATCAACTCAGAGACACAGTTGATGGATGGATGGATGGATGGATGGATGGATGGATGGGTCGGTTCAGGAGCCACAGAGGTGTGAGATTCACCTCTTATCTCGTTCTACCTGTACTAGTGTACGCTGTGATTCATCTGGAGTCGTTTGTGAGGCTCAAAGAAAACGACCCAGAAACAGAGATCAGCCTGTTTGATGCCTGATTGTTGTTTTGACCAATAACAGGACAGAACAGTTTGTCCCTCTGAAGGAAACACAGAGGAAATCTCCATCAGCGAAAAGTGTTGCACTCGCTGCTTCGGTTGTCACCCGTCGTTCTGGACTCCGACTGAGCTGGCCCAGTTTTACCAGCTTTATCCAGACTGTCCGGCTGTAGTACTCGGGTTTAGTCAGGGTCAAGTTTCCGGTTTTCAGGTTTCCATAGCGACCTTTGTGAACTCCTGTTTTATGGTCCCTTATCTAAAAAAGCAGAGTTTGTATGAATATTATCAGAATACTTCCTGCCTCCATATTGTCCAGTTTTCTAAACTCCTGATGTTTTCTTTGGGTTGGAAGCTTCATTGCTGTATTAATTTTGTCCCTGTGTTCCGGGTTAGACAAGGTCAAACAAATATGAGATGATTCCTTAACTACTGATGTAACACCTGATCAATTTAGAGTTAATGAACATGGTGAGTAGCTTTTTTATATGGAGCTCAGTCCCATCATAACTTGATCATATCAGGAGATGGTGTTTACCTGCATGCAGAGAAACCTGGTTATTTATATACCTATAAACGTTATATATACTGTGCTTGTTCCCTGGTTACTGATTCCTGTTTCTGATTTGTGAAGGTGCAATCCAGAAACTTCAGAAAAGTGAGACCACTGTGGCTTTTTGGGGTCTAGTGTTCATTGCCAGAAATGGAGGTTCCACCTTGGCTGGGGTAAGCAGACCAAATTAGCTCTGTGACCGGGTCCGGAAATCGTTTTTTTTGGGGGCAATGGCAATGGTCACCAAGATAATTCTCTCTGGACGAGCCAAACAACCAATCAGATGAATGCATTAATGTGGTGTGACCAGGTCCGGAATCGGTTTTCCGGGGGCAATGGCAACGGTCGCTAAGATTATTCTCTCCGGAAGAGCCAAACAACCAATCAGATGAATGCATTAATGTGATGTGGCGCAACAGAAATGTAAACAGACAAAGTAACGGGCCCTACCAATGAAGGCTGTATGTGTACGGTTTTGTTTTGATGAAAATACATCGTTGAGTTTCAAATGGTTACAGTCGCGGGTTCAACAGACCTTTAAGAGGTGGGAGTTGCCATTTTGGTTGTCTACAACTTTACAGCTCCATCTCTTGTCGTGTTCCTGGATCAATCAAAAGTGAGGTTGAACAATTTCAATATATTGGCCATCATCGGACTTTGCGGCATTCCCTAAAAAAAAGTTATCGACTTCATTATCATAATGTCCATATTTTACACAGTCTACACCTTCAATACAACATTATTACGACATTCCCAGTAAGTGTGACCTTAACGGGAAACGGTTCAAGTAAGACAACTGTTCTTGTTCCGTGTCTGTTACAATCCTTGAATGTAGTCTTCAGGGATTTGACAGTTTCCGTCAGGTTTTCCATTCTTTTGAATTTCTCTCCAACATCGTCGTTTAGCCTCAAAGTTCTGAACTCGTATGAGAGGGTGCAGACGCTAGCAGCAAACCTGAACACCAACACACTTGGACACTTTTGGTGTTCTAAACCTGCAAACACTGTGTTGTGTGAGAGGTTGCTGGTTCGAATGCCTGCAGCATCAGTCTGTAGGATTCTGGTCAGAAGACTTTCTGGCAACTTTGACATTTTGGACGTCGTCGGTGTTTGACCTTGGTTGGAGCAGCTGTGCTGTGGAACCCGGTTAATCCTCAGACCTTCTTTAATCTCAGATAAAAGCAGTGAAATGGAGGACTAATCCTCCACTCCCTCTTCCTGCAGTCTCTTTAGCCGCCAGCGCCTTACTTTTCTACCGCCAACCTCTCTTCTTCCTGTTTGAGCTCTTTGTGAAGGAGTCTTGGTGCTGATGTGGTTTTAATCACTGAAAACTGCCCAGGGATAAAACGACAAAGACTCTCCTGCAAAACTCAAAGGACTTGGTGTTTGAAGAAACTGTTGGCTTGTTTGAAGCCACAGAAATACCGTGGACAGACTCCAGACTCAGTGTGGGTAAAGGACAGACCTCCTGACATTCCTCCTCTCTAAACCTTCGTAGCAACTGACCAGGAAGAACCCAACCTCACCTGACACCTCTGACCTCAGACACTGCTAACCCTCAGACCTCAGTGGTGTTTCCTCTGTGTTTGTTCAGTGAGAAAAAAAACATGATGGTGGGGAGAGACACTAAATCCGTACATGGTGATTAACCAAAAGACAAACCGAAAATTAAGTGAATGATGGGACTCGGCTGTAATTACTCTGCCTAAAGTCAAATTAAAGCTTAAAAGCTCAGACACAACTACTACAATTAAAAATGTAAGCTGTGCTAATGTAAGCAAGTAAACAGATGACCTCTGAAGTAGAGCAGGCTAACAGACATACAGGTTTCTAGTTCACTGTTATTCAGCAGCTCGGGTATGAATCGCCTAGAAGATATGAAAGCTTATTGGTGAAAGTTTTGAAATGCCATTCATTTTTGGCGCAGACATTAATTGATACACAAACTAACTTTTGTTCTGGCCAAGAGATATGACTGAAGTTTTTAGCTTCTCGTCAATGTATCTTTGAATATTTCGCAAGCAAGGCGATTGCTCTTTTATCCCAGCTTGACCAAGCTCTTCATGAGTAGCTAATTAGTCAGTTAGCGGATAATGAAAGAGCTGCTTATATAACTTTTTTCATACTTACAAAGACAAAGTCAAAAGTGTTGAAGGCCAATAATAGACAAAGTCAAAGTTCTGTATCATGCAGCGTTCGAGTTACCTAGGAAGTCAGAAGCCTGAGCTGAAAATGATGTCACACTAAAGTTACCAGCGTTTCAGTTAATAATTGGAGGCGGAAACAAGATGACCACATCTATGAAAGTTATCTTAGCGCATGACTTGTCCAAATATAAGGCAATCGCTAAAATAACTTTCGTAGATGTTGCCATCTTGTTTCCGCCTCCGATTTCGCTTTTTTCTGAAATGGTAACTGATGCGCTGGTAACTCGGGTGTGACGTCATTTTCAGCTGACTTCGACATCTGACTTCCTAAGGTAACTCGAACGCAGCATTAGTACTGGATTCCTGAACATCGAGATGAAGGATTCTGGATTCCGGAACGCTAAGATAAAGGATTCTGGGTTCTAAAATTTCTGGATTCCGGAATGCCAAGATGAATGATTCTGGATTCCGGAATGCTGAGATAAAGGATTCTGGGTTCTGAAAACTTGGTTGTTTGAATGCTGGGAGAAGTGGTTCTTAAAGGGACAGTAGCTGAAATGAAGTTTTTCTGAGTGGTTGAAAAGATGATTTTCTACCGTGATGCTAAATGGGATAAGAAAACAACTTTTTGGGTCTACAAGGCTTCTAAAGTAAATTCCCACATGTTCTCAGATACTTTTTAATTACAATTATAAATAAATACACAACATTTAATTTAATTTAACTACAAATATCTTAATGTGTAACAAGCTAATTGTCTGTAATGGTTAAAGATGACACCTGTAATATTTTGGGGCAGGATGACAAACACAGAGGGAACGCTACTCACACATAATCACCTTCACTTTACAACCCACTGACTTTCTATGAAATGTTTGAAGATATTGTAAAATAATGATATTGAAAGTATATATATTTTCTATAAACAGAGACTGTTGCATTTATTCCTGTGCTGTTTTTGAAATGATGTATATGTGTTAGAGTTTGCTCGGCTGTACAGATATTTTCGAGGTAATTTTCTAAAGTGTTTCTGATATCGTTGTTAACTCTCCTGTTTTGCTGCTGTAATTTGCTGAAGTGTCACACCTCAAAATATGTTCTGGGATTAAATAAAGAGAAGGAAGAGAAATGAGGACTGTCAACACAAACCGATGTCTGTGTCTGTCATATTTTATGAAGAAGAAACCCACGGACAACTACGCTTTTTCAGTTGACAATCGTAGGGTTAAACCTGGAATCATAGTTTTTAAAGGCCACTTAATTACTGAACTTTTTAAGATCACTTTCACAACAAAAGGTGTTTTTCTTTGTTTTATTACAAAACTTCAAAAAATAATGACAGATATTTGACTGTTCTGGAAAAGAAATGGAACATCCAAAATAACTGTTCACTTTGAGAACTAAAGTTCACATTTGGACGGTTTGGAGGAAAAAAAAAACAACTTAATGGGGAAAAAAAAAACAGCTTCTTTGTACAAATATTACAATTGAGTATTCGACTCAGCATAAAGAAAGAAAAAGCAACCTTGTTCTCCTCTCTGAAGCCCTAATCCTCTTTTTTCTTTAAAGATCACTTTAAAGAAAATAAAACCGTATTTTTTAACCAGACTTGTTTTATTCCAATTCACTAGATTTACTCTATAACCCTTCAGAATTCTGCAGATTAAATACACAGTGAAACCTCATGAGGGAACCAGCGAGGCTTTAGATTATCAGTAAAGCAGTAAAAAACAAAAATGTGATGAAATGATATGTTTTTTTTTTAATGACGTGTTTTTATAAAATATAACTAACAGTAAGAGTAAAAGTTTACAGCTGACAGACTCAGTGTCGGTGTGACCGCTCTCTGTCTCTGTCTGTCTCTCTTCTTCGGTCATCTTCTCTGTCTCTTCTTCTATCAGTGTCTCTGTCATTCTCTCTTCTTCTATCAGTATCTCTCTCTCTGTCGCTTTCTCGTCTTCTATCACTCTCTCTTTCTGTCTCTCTCCTTCTTTCACTCTCTCTGTCCCGGTCTGTCTCCCTCTTTCTTTCACTCTCTCTCTCTGTCTCTCTCCTTCTCTCACCCTCTCTCTCTGTCTCCCTCCTTCTATCACTCTCTCTTTCCCTCTCTGTCTCTCTTCTTCTATCCCTGTCTCTCTCTCTGTCCATCTCTCTCTTTCTCTCGTACTCTCTCTCCCCCTCTCTCTCTCTGCTCCTGTCTCTATTCCTCCTCCTGTCTTCCTCCGTCTCTCTCTTCACCTCTCTCCTCCTCTCTTCCTCCCTCGCTGCTCTCTGTCCATTCTGTTGTCCTCCTGGTGGCGCCCCCCTCTGGTTGTACTTGTCGTAGGCGGCATCCTGCTTCTCTTCTTTGACTCTGACAGCTAAAGGAGGAGGAGGAGTAGAGGGGGAGGAAGAGGAGGAGTGCAGCACCCGGCTCTCCCTCTCCTTCTCTTTTTCTGCCTTCTTCTTCTCCTTCTTTTCTTTCTTCCTTTTCTTCTTCTCTTTCTTGTCTGCAGCAGAAAACAGTGAAGAGTAAATATTTCTCTGATGACACAATCACACTGCCCCACAGTGGGGAAACACAGTTACTACAAGAGGCAACAACAACAAACTGAAAAACTGCAGTTCCTCCAGTGTCCACTAGAGCTCACCTTTCTTTGGTTTCTTCACAGGTATGGCGTACTGCTCATCTTCCTCAGAGGAGGAGGGGGGTGGGTGGATTTTAGGGGCACAGCCCTGCTCTCTCAGCTGTTTGGTGACATCGTCGATGTCCTCTGAGTCTTTGGGAGGACGGTAGTCTTTGACGTGGTCCACACGGATGGTCCGTCCTTTAATCTAAACAAACCCAGAGTAAACCAAGACTGAGCAACAAGGAAACATTCGAGACAATAGAAGCAAAAGAGCTCTGAAGAACACAATTTTATTATTATAATTAAGAATAAAAATCAAGTGTTACGAACCATTTAGACCCCGAAGAGGAGAACTTTTGTGCACTCTTTAAAGATTAAAATCTTTAAATGAACTGTTGGGGTTCGTTTTGGGATTTTAATGTTCAGTCTTAAGGATTGTCTGGGTCCCATGTCTGGAAACATGGTGAAATAGATGACGCCAGATGAGCCTGGTGGATCAAAAGTCAGGGCTCATGTCTAAAGGAGGTTACATCTTTATTATTAAGGTACCCTTGACTTTGGAACGACCTCCCTCAGAGAAAAAGGGCTTATGAGAGTCCACTTTTAGGACATATGGACTTTTGAATGACCTCCATGAAGAGATAAGGACTTTGGAATGACTACAAATGTCCTGTTTTACTTTTCTTTATTGCTTTTATTGAGTTGCTTAATTATTTTGTTTGGTTCCTCGATTTGCTGTCCTTGCTTTGTCTGTCAAAGTACTTGGAGGACCACATCATACCTCTATACAAATACCCAGCAGTTCACCTGGGTCGGTTAGGATACCAGCTTCCCTGTGCACCGAGCAGCTCTTCAAACCTGTCTTAAAACTCTGCTAATTGTCAGTATCAGCTGTGTCACCTTGATTCCGTTGAAGTTGTCCACGGCGAGGATGGTGCTCCGCTGGTCCTCGTAGCAGAGGAAGCAGAAACCTTTAGACTTCCCTGTCTTTTTGTCTCGGACCAGGTTGATGTTCACTATTTCTCCATACCTGCAGATAGAGAAAGAAAGTATATGTTGTTCTCTGATCATGGATATTTAAAAAAAAGGGAGGATAAATGTGCTGCAGAATCGAAGCTGTATGTTGAAGGGAGCAGATACGTACTGAGAGAAGACACAGATGATGTCACCCTCGGTCAGCTCGTATGGAAACCCTCCTGCAGGGTAAAAATAACCATGATTTAATTTATTCCCTTTCATTCACGACAGTAAATCTTCATCAGGTCTGAAAAGTCTGAATTTACCAATAAAAAGCCAGGCGCTGTCTTTGTATTCAGTGTGCCAGGAGACAGACTCGTTCACCCCGAGGTCGGCCTCTCGCTCATTCAGCTCGTTGATCAACTTCACCTTCGTCAGTGGACTGAAAACAGACAACAACAAAAAATTTGTGTGTTATAGAGAGAGGATTTATCACATTTATCAGACACCGCGAGACATGTATAGGGCAAGAAAGTCTACATACACTCCATGTGATCAGATTTTCCTTTGAGCCCTAATTTGCCTGAACTGAGAAACATTTATCACCAATATAGACCAGCTGAAGACACCCAGGATGACTAGCTTTGTCACTGCCGAACTCAAAATACATTATTGAATATTTAGAATTTAAACTTTTATACAGGTGAAAACGGCTTTGTTATTTTTTTTGTCGAGGAAACGTTAAATGGTACGATTTTTAAACGGGGTTCGGATAGATGGGGAAAACTGGACCGGTCTCTTTACAGTCTTAGATAACCGTTAGCACCGACTTACATGTAAGTATCATATATTATTGCCTCTGTTGCATAGTTTGAGGCTAAACCACGGACAGAGAGAATCACATATTTAAAATTTAAAACGGTTACTTACTTCATGGTGAAGCCAACTGTATGGAAACAGATCTAGGGATGTTATGGTGGAAATAGTCGCGCTTGGTCGCATGAACTACTTCCGCTCTGATTCCCGCTCCTGCTGCCACCTTCAGTTTGGGCGGGAAGACTACAGGTGAGTAAACTCGTTGAACAAAATAGAGGGGAATTTACTTTTAGGATTAAAATGCAGCTATGTTAACCGTTTGTTAGATTATATGGGGGAAAATTAGTAAACTGGAATCGTCTAGTAAACATTATTTAGCTGTTACCGCCCCTTCAACAGGTGGCGCTGTGTTTCTGTCGAACGCCGGCTAACCCGGATGATAAACAGATAGCTTGTCAGATGAGCGAAAGTAGAAAATCGTATGCATTTTAAAAAGCATTTCTGTTGATTATTTTAAAATATCAAATGATGATTATATCCACAAAGTTGAGCGAACGTTCACCAGTTTATCATGGCTGTTTTAGATGCTTTTAATGTCCTGTGAATGCTGACTTTTACGCCCTCACCATGGTTACTCAGCATTAACGATCAGCTATAGTGACACGACCTCCATTTATGGATGTTATTTAAAGTTTAAATGACTTAATATAGTTTAATTATCACTTCTGCTTCACGTAAAATCTACTAAAGGTAAGTACATCTTGAATGTCCTCACGAACGAGCTAAACCTGGCAATGACGAGTTGTAGATGAACCTCATACTATTTTCTACTAATTGTGAAATTCTACAATCAGTTTTATACTTTATACGCAATATAATACGTATTTCTATGCAGATTAGACGTTTGTTTTAACTTGTAATGAATTCGGCAATGTAATGTAACGGTTTTATGCGGCATAGTTTTGCATTTTGATGTCAAGAAGTGCTGATATGCCGTTCACCTCTAATCCCTCTGACGGGCTGTTTAACAGTGAACTACCTCGTGTTTTACCAAAGAAAATGGTCGGTTTTTAGTTTGAATCCTTGACAGTATACCACAGAAGGTAAATGATGGACAAAGTTTTCTCTTTGACATTAGGTAGTCATGAAACATACTGTCTATTCTCCAAGCGAAAGTCATCTTACTGGAAGAGCTTAAATTAGCAATAATTTACATGGAGTTTGGTGGGGGAATTTCTCTCCGCACGTTTTAACCAAGCACAGAAACTGGCTGTTGTAACAGAGAGAAGGCATTTACATTGAATCTGAGTGATAAAATAAGTCAATTAACCAAATGAAATGTTAGTGAATAGGATATTTTAAGTTATCATTCCCAGTTGCACCGTTAGGTGGAGCTGATGTGTGGCGGATGCTTCATTTAAATCACTTTACCATATATTTCATGTTACACACCTCTTCTTGTGGTTCTTTGTTTCAGCAGGATGATCTCTCAGGTCTTCATCTTGTCCTCTAAAGGTGATCACCTCATCTATAAAGACTGTATCCTTCATTTCTTCTCAATTACAACAATATGCACTTGTTTCCTCCCCAAATACACCCAAATCTAACCTTTAATACACTCCAATGTACACGTTTTTTTTCTTTTAAATTAAGGAAATATACCGCCTTGTTAGACTTTATACCCCTTATTGTATTGTGCAAATTACATAGTGCCATATTAAACCAAACATAAATTTGTACAGAGCTTGTCTTGAATAATATCTGTGTTTTAAGTCCTTAATCCAACCGTCAGTTCGAGGAGAAGCGGGAAGTGATGCTGTCAATATTTTCTACCAGAAGGTCACAGCCCTGACTGGAGACCAGCCTCCCGTTGTCATGGTAACCCCGTGTTTATGTGTGTGTTTGTGTTCATGATGTTTTGCGGCCTTTAGCTGAATGAATTTTTCACATTCATCAGAAACATTAGGAGTGTCATGTGATGTTACGTCCCCTAATAAGGACCTTAAATTTGTCACAAGTCCTGTTGATCCTTTGTTTACAGAGCCACAAAGATCTGCACTTTGTCCACATCAGACAAGGAGGGCTATACTGGGTCGCCACGACAACAGCAGACTCCTCCCCCTTTACCATCATTGAATTCCTCAACAGGTAAACATCAACACATTTCTTTTAATAAAGTCAAATTTAACATGATAAGGACATGTCACATGTGAATCAGATAATGTTTAGAGTCTTGATAGAAATGCTCCATCGCTCACTCCTCCCATGATAGTGGCCTTTGAGGACAAGAAGTGTGTAATCACCTTAATATAAAAATCACTTTGTTATTTGAGTTCTGCCATCTTGCACTGCCATGTTTCTATGGTAGCACAGAATGGACAAATTAGTAACATACCTACGCTTTTTTGTAGCTACATTAAATGTGCCGGTTAGAAGAAGAAGAGACTGAAAAAAAAAGAAAAAACAAGCTTTAGATAGGTGTTTTAATGGTTCAAATGTAAGGGGAGGGGAACAAGGGAGCATTTCAGTCTGGAGTCTATGTTTTAGAGATGGCTAAACACATACTGTACCTTAAATATGAATAAAGTGAGAGGTTAAAAAGTCTATTCTGTGTGGTTGTTATTGGAAAATGAAGAAGACTGCAGCACTAGAAAGAAAGTGAACCCAGAGTTTTACCTTTATTATATAAGTGGATGAAATAATCTGCTCTGATCTCTGTCTCAGACTAACAGCTCTGGTTAAAGATTACTGCGGCAGCCTGTCGGAGAAATCTGTGCAGATGAACTTCGCCCTCATCTATGAGCTGCTGGACGAGATTGTGGTGAGTCCTGTGAACTCACCGTCAGATGGGGGTAAATGTGCAGCGCTAACGTTTCCCCCAGTCGTTGATATTAATGATGTGGTCGTGATTCCTCATCAGCTGAAGCAGATGACATCTTTATTGTGTAAATCTTAGCAAACGTTGCCTCTGAGGAAGGTTTCATTCTAGCATTTTACCCCTCGATGTCGTTAGATATCCTCATTCTACAGACTGCCCCTTTAAAATGAATTAAAAAAAGACATCATGAAGCTGCTGGGATCATGAAAACTGCAGCAGCTGGAGGATGTGAAAGGGAATAACTTCATCAGGTTTGGTGATAACTCTCCCCCATCTGTCTTTGTGTGTTTATAAGGATTACGGTTACATCCAGACAACATCCTCTGATGTCCTGAAGAACTTCATCCAAACTGAAGCTGTTTCCTCCAGACCGTTTAGCCTCTTTGACCTCAGCAACGTCGGCCTGGTATAATGAAGCTAAAAAAACTGTAGCTGTAAGTTGTCCTCTAACGAAGAGCTGCGGTCCTTTCAACAGCTCTCTTTTTGTCGTGTTTCTGTAGTTTGGAGCAGAGACCCAGCAGAGTAAAGTGGCTCCGAGCTCTGCAGCCACCAGACCCATCCAGTCCAGCAGAGAGCAGGTAAACCACGTCTCACCTGTGGTCCTAAAACTTCAACAGGAACACATCTAAATAATCTCTAACTGCTTATATTCCTTTAGCTTCTACTTCACCTTAGTTCTTGAGAGGATATCTGGAACAAAATTACTTAGAAGTGGTCAGCAAGACAAATCAAATCACTAGTTTTGGATTATTTTCTGGATTTTCACAGAAACATTAACATGAAAAAGAAAAGAGGAATAAGCAGTTGAAGGTAGACGAGCTGTGGAGCCTGAAATTCAAGCACAGCCTCTTTTGCTGCATTCACTGAAAACTGTTTTTCTTTAAGTGTCTTAACTCTTTTGGTCTGAAAAGTTATTCTGAGAGAGTTTTATTGATTTCCAATTAAATGTATCAGCAGTTATTTGATTAATCCGTCAGTAAAATGACAAAAAACTCTCTGGTGTCGTGTTTTCATGCTAAATTTAAAAATCAGCTGGTTAAACTTCTTGACTGTAAAGAAATATCTCTTAATTTTTGATCTGTCTTTGTGTTTACGTGCAAAAATGGACTCAGTGATTATTGGAGGAAATCTTAAACCCTCTAAATTACGCAAATACCTATAATACAACAGATATGAGCGTTTATCATCTACATTAAGCATCAATTAGACCTTCAATTATAACATCAGTCTGTCACTGCTGATGAGTCTAAACTGTTTTTGTAAACGGGTGGGAGTTTTAAAAATAACCTGTAAATGTTCCAGTAAATAGTCCCGTTCCATGTGGACTGTGGACTTCCTGAGACAATGTGAACATTTTCCATGAATGTGTCCTTTTTTGTTTTTGTTTTTCCAGGGAGGAAAGAGTGAGATATTTGTGGACGTGGTTGAGAGGATGTCAGTCGTCATCGGCTCCAACGTGAGTGACCAAAACAGGACATAAACAGCAGTGACCATCTGAAACACTTAAAACACTTTTAAGGAGGACTTTTATTTTTTTTTATTATGTCTTGAGGGTAGCTGGGTAGTAGTAAAAGGAATCAAACCTGTGCAGAGTCATTCAACTGGTTTCACCCTCAAAATGAGACCACTGTACGAGCAAAGTTTGTGATCAGAAGAAAGCAAACCTGACTGGAAAACAAGTTCACAGGTAACTTCACTCTGACTCAGGTGTGTGAACAGTTTGGAGGCAGGGGAAACTGTCTACAACACCCATCATTCCCACCTGTGCAGAATGTAGTTTGTCATTGTCTCGCTGAAATATGAAGGTCTTCTCTGAAATAGTTGGCAGACGTGATGTGATGCTGTCTAAGGGCCTGAAGATCAGGACCATCCAGTCTTAGTTTTGGTCCTTGTTACAGACCGCTAATTCTAGTCCTCGATCAGTGGAATTTATGTCATGATTACTAGAAAGTATGAACCGTCAGCAGACAGTGTTTGTAAAGGTTTATTTTTATGAATCAGCACAAGTATGTCTTAGAGGTGGTTTCAGTTATGATCCTTACAAGAATGATTTCTGCTGCAGGGAGTCATGATGAAGGCCGACATCGAGGGAGAGATTAAAGTCAAATGCTACATGCCGAGCTGCTCAGGTGAGATTTTGTATCAGCCGGATTTTCTGTCTGGTGGTTGAATTCATAACTAAAACAATAATTGAGTCAATCTAAAGAAAAGTGATTAAAACACACAGAGAGACTCTCCTCTATAAGCTGAGTCTGGACATGGGTAATGCATGACTCTAAAATATGAACCTCATGTAGAGGAGGGCGAGGTTTGCTTCAGTAAGAAGTTCTCATCATGAAGCTTGAGATTCTTGTAATTCTTTGACAGTTCATCGAAGTTTTCTGTTTGTCTGTTTGGACCTGACAGTTATAAAAATACGACTTCAACATTTTCTCTCTGATTGAAACAGAAATGAGGATCGGACTGAATGAGGAGTTCAGCATCGGAAAGTCACAGCTCAGAGGTAAAACACACACACGATCTGTCAGACTCACTTAGTGTGAATTTAAACACCAGATATCTGCAGCATCTATAAAAAGGTCAAATAAAAGTCATAATATTAGGAAAACAAAGTCTTATATCGTGGGAATAAAGACACTTTATTATGAGGATTAATAGATAATATGTTAGATAGTCATGGTATTACAGTATAAAGTAGTTCAGGTTCTGGACCAAAATGAGGACCTTGGAGTAGCTGGTTAAAGTGTCCCTAATGTTTTGTCCCCTCAGATCCACATTGTTGTAAGTATCAGGACTCTGAGACATGCGGTATCCCCCTTTAAAACAGGGTTATGAGGCTAATCAGGTAGACTTCGGCGGGTATCATTGAAGACCAAACCCTGAAGACCTGAGGACTCTAATTAGCTCACATAAAAAAAAATAAAACCCGACCTTTAATAGTTCTGTAAACCAATAAAAGAACCATAAAATCAGGTCTAATTTACAGCCGCCTGATGCCGGTACAGAGACTTTAAGATGGTCTAATGTGGACTCTCTCTTTCTGGTCTTTGTCAGCAGTCTTACAGCTGAATCTGGAGAATCTGGAGAGACCAGAAAGACGAGTGTTATTACAGTCAGGGACATGACAGAGAAACGGACACGTTTTCACCAAGACCGACAAAATTCACCATCTTTGTTTCACAAACTTCATCTACAACATGAAGAAATGAATAATATTATGGAGTTAAAACAGTAAATTTATCTTTTAAAACCCTCCAAAGACCTGGACTCTGATACCAAACATCCAAAAAGTCTGTTCAGTTTCAATCGTAACAGTTTAAAAACCTTTAAAAAGACACCGACTCGTGTCTCCAGATCTGTTAGTGAACTCCAGAGTGATAATAGACGACTGTAAGACACTCCTTATCAAACACAGAAGACCTGTTTTCATTCAGTCAGCGTTATTAAACAGGTAAACATCACGTCCTCCGCTCTTTCATTTCCTGATCCTGCTTTTTTATAGCTCCTCTCAAAACACTGACAGGACACGACTGTATTTTACTCATAATTCATTTGACAACACATTTAAAGGGGAATTAAGGAGTCCTAATCGAAGCAATTTCCTGAAACCTTCATGTGCTCAAACACGATGATGGATGAAGCTCTTCTTACCTTCCAATCAGATTTAAAGCTTCAGTGAGGAGTTTTCGACAGTTATGAGGCGAGACAAACAGTTTAATTACTTCTCCTACAGCAAACACACACAGTGAGAGATAAGATTCACTGTAAAACGACAACAAGAGGAGCGTTTCTGTCACCCCGCACATAGACTGGATATACTATGGACAACTTGGTGAGCAACGCAGTCTTCGTACACCCATAGGCTGTATCAAGTGTCAATCATAGAAAACATGAACCCTCTAAAAACTTTTAAAAATGGAGCTGTGCAGAAAAAAAGAGAAAAAAGTTTGTCCACAGCCCCATAGAGATTGCTGGAGGAGGCGGGATTTATGACCTATACTGCAGCCCATCAACAGAGGGTGCTGTTCTCGGAGTGGCTTCACCCAGCGAGGAGGTAGACGGCGTCCATTCTATATACAGTCTGTGACCCCGACTCAAAGTCAGCTACAATAAAAGTTACCGCTTCGTCCACAGGGGGAGCCCAAATCAACACAACAAGAGATTTCCCCACAGGAGCTTTAAGATCATTAAAGTTCAGTGTGTTGTTTTTATTTTGAGCTGAATAGTTAAAATCTCTTAGTCTTTTCCTGATTTTAACTTTTTAGAGTTTCCTTTCCATCTGTTTAGTCAGAACAAGCAGAGCAGAGCTGTCAGCTGTCATCCTTATTCATGCTGCGCTGTGATTCGCTTGTGTATTTGAGGTTCCGGTTTATCTTAACGCTTCATTTGGTTTGGGAGTCACCCTTTTACTGTCTTTGTTTGAGAGTTTTTGTTCGCTAATAAGCTCTCATCAACTGAAAGTAAACAAAGATCGGTTGTTCTGCTGTTTTGTAGAGCAAACTTTCGAGCCCGGCAGCAAACAGCACCCTCTGTTTTCTAAAACCAAGTGAGAGTTTCCATGGCTGTGTGTTTGGGATCTTTGTCTCGCTGAAATGTCCACCATCATTTTTATCAAGAATCTTTCGG
The DNA here is from genome assembly GCA_962446985.1 of Xyrichtys novacula. Taxonomy (NCBI): domain Eukaryota; kingdom Metazoa; phylum Chordata; class Actinopteri; order Labriformes; family Labridae; genus Xyrichtys; species Xyrichtys novacula. The sequence goes on from OY660872.1 coordinate 12,573,081, forward strand.
TACATCTTTCCATTCATCCTTCCTTCAGTTATATAAAGTTTGTCGGTGCTGTATGTTGAAAAACACCATGATGTTCCCACTTCCAAACTTGACTGATGGTATGGTGGTTTTGGGGTGATGTTCAGTGCTGTGTGACCTCCAAACATGGTGTGTATTGTACCTGCTAAATCCAGGTCTTTCCGAAGTTCTCCACACGTGGTCCTTGGCTCTTGGACGGCTCCTCTAATAATTCTTTTCACTCCTCTCTTGCGAGGAGCACCTGATCGTGGTCGGTTTATGGTGAAACGATGTTGTTTCCACTTCCGGATTACGGCCTCACAGGACATTCAGAAGTGAAGAAATCCTTCTGTAACCGACGCCATCAGTTTGTTTTGCAACGATAAGGTTACGAAGGTCTTGAGTGAGCTCTCTGTTTTTATCATGAGATGTTTCTTGTTGACACCTTGGCATTGGAGCTGAAGAGTTTCTTGTCAAACGGACCTGCTGTAGCATGTCGTAGCGCCGCTAAACTGTTGACTCTTGGGTCCTGCAAAGTCCTGCAAACATTGTGTTTGCTGGTAGTTTGTTGGCATCTACAGTAGCACCAATGTGTTTTACTTTCACCTTGACTGGTCCCCATTTGTAATTATCTGAAGTATTTATCTGCATTGTATCTGAATTTAATTGAAATGATACGAGCGAGCAGGAGCTTCTGTTTGTGGGCGGGGCTTGTTGGAGCAGAGAGGGAGGGGAGAGGAGGAGCTGAAGGGAAAACTGGTTGGGAGGGGTAGAGTTTACGTTCAAGATTTCTACCAAAAACTGGAATTAACTCCGATCCTGACTACACCACCTTAAATTACGGACATCTAAGGTTTGATGTCTTTACATGGGTTGTTACAGACATCTGGTGACAATTTCATGTTAGTTGCAACTTTAGAAATATATCTACTGATAAAAATGGTGACGTGTTCAATACTTACTTTACCCGCTGTATGTTCAATATTGAATATCTGTTGATTTGTTCTAGTTTTGTCATGTCTTTTAAAAGGTTCGTTGTTTTTCTGCCTCTTAGTAACTCTGACTTTTAAAGATGTTGTGCAGTTGCTGTTATGTTCGATTTATCAGGTTTCACGTCTCGTTTTTAGTGAAAGATTGTGACTGAAAAGTCTGAAAAATGTCAAATTTATTTAACAGTTTGAGTTTCCACACCAAACTCTCTTTTAACCGTTTGGATATTTGGCTTTATGACGTTTGAGTATCAGGTTAATCTTTGTGAGCTCAGTTAAAAATCCTCCATGTTTTCTTTCATCAGGTTACGGGTCGTCTGTTCGAGTCGACGAGTGCAGCTTCCACCAGGCGGTTCGGCTTGACGAGTTTGACAGCAACCGGATTCTCCGACTGTGTCCCAGCCAGGGGGAGGTGCTCTTAGATTCACTGTTATACCGACTTTTTATATGTTTATTTTCATGCTTTGTCTTTGCGATCACCTCAGAGTAAAAAGATGAGTTTTCACTTTAAGATCAAAGTCTGAATTTATAATAATATTCAGTATTTTTCAGTTGTTATTCCAGACTGTGATGTTACTGCTGCATGACGCTTCATCTTTAACATGTAGCAGTAAAAAGTCAAACCGTTGTTCTCCTCCTCTTCATCATGTTCTCCTCCTTCAGCAAACAGTGATGCAGTACCAGCTGAGCGACGATCTTCCTTCAGCTCCTCCTTTCAGACTCTTCCCGACCATCGAGAGAGACAGCGGAGGAAGGTAGACTCACCATCAGAGACCAGAACAGTCCAGTTAAAGAGGCTGGACATGAGACCGAACAGATGCTGTAGTCAGTGTCGATGCTGTCTGGTGTATTTGGATAGACTCTTCTTAATAAAGGATAAAAACATACTTGACTTACAGCTTACTTAACCTCTGTTTGTGATAAGAAAACAAAACAGTCATCTCCAGAGAGCTGGCAGGGAAAAGTCTGGACACAGTCGGGGTGAAAAATCAGGCTGTTTGCTTACAGACGTGCAGCTGACCTGTGAAAATCCAGACATTTTTAGGAGTTTTGTGCATGTGTGAAAGCACTGCTGCTGAGATTGAGTAGAAACATGTGTGAATATCTGTGTCTGTGGTTTTTGACTGAAGGCTGGAGATTATTTAAAGAAAACATCAGGACCTCATCAGCTGACATGGTTTGTTTCTGTGCAGGCTGCTGATGTACCTGAAGCTGCGCTGTGATCTGCCACCGAAGAGGTGAGTCTTTACAGGTGCCGTCCCGAAAAATGAGATTATCATGCTTTTTTTCCCCCTCATTTTTAAATTCTATTATTGAGCCTACTTTCTTTAGATGGACGGTAAAATGTCGACAGTAAACTTCCTGTCAGCTGTCTGCACCATAGGCTGAGATGTATAATGTTTATGATGAAGCACCTGAAATTTAAGACTCTGTAGGCCATTATAATCAAGTTTTAATCAAACAAAATTACATCTCTGACCTCTAAGATGTTTACACCCCCACACGTCCTTGAGGTCGGCTGATCAGCTCCAACTCATCGTCCCTAAAACCCATTTAAAAACCTGTGGCGACCGAGCTTTCTCAGCTTTGGCTCCCAAATTGTGGAATGAATCGCCACTCGAGATTAAAACATCCCCCCACTCTCTCTACTTTTAAATCACGTCTTAAAACTCATTGGCTTTTAGCTCAGCATGAGAGTTGTGTGATCTCTGCCCTTTTATGTCTTTTACGGTCCTTTTATCACCTTTATTTCTTTTACGCTTTCATTAATTTTATTTAATTTTAAATGTTTTTTCACCTGCTTTTATTTATTTCATCTTGATGTTTTCTACATTGTCTGTTCTGTTCATTTTATTGTGCACCACTTTGTTCAAACTTGAATGTTTTTTCAAATGTATAAATATAGAAACAAAGCGGATTGGATTGGATTGGAAAATGCTCAAAACACAAGATAAGTCCAGAATATATCAAAGTGTAGTCAACGGAAATCATTGAACTTCTTCATGATAGTGTAATTTAGTGAGACGTACCTGTAAAGAGAACTTAATTATCGACATTTAATGCAGTTAGCCTGTTTAGTGTCAAACGTTAAAAGACAAATCTCTTATATTTTACCGTTTTTCTGGATACAAAATATAAAAATATAAAACTTCTCTGAAAAGTGTGTGAAATGGGAAAAATGTAGAAGTGTAAATACTTAAAAAATCTCACCTCTGTGGTCACACCAAGGTCAGAAAAGACTGCTAAGAGGATTAACAGATGATGATGATGATGATGATGGTGTGATTGTTTTCCTCCACAGCACTGCCATCAACGTGTGTGCGTGCATCCCCGTCCCTAAAGGCTCTGTGAGGTGAGACGGGTCATTCAAATCAGCTGCTGCTCTGCGACTCTCCTGTTTGTTATTTAAACGAGTCTGTATGTAAAATCTCCTCCTGAGGCTGTTCTGCTGTTCGTTGATCACTCTTGATTTGAATATGACTCAACGTTTTTTACCCTCCACAGCTCCGGTGTTTCTGAGTCGACTTTATAAACTCACAGAAAGTGTTCAGTCCGGATAGAGAGTCACTCAGAGACAGAGTGGTCCTGTGTGTGTGTGAGGAAAGGTTTAAAAACTGTCCGATTGTAAAGGGAAGCTCGGCTTTTAAATGACACATTAACTCAGCAGACTGAGGCCCTCCTTATTTGTTATTTAAAACTTATGGAAATAAGAGTCAATGACGTGTGGAGGGTTTGGCCCTCCAACAGGTGAGGCAGAATCAAACTCTGACTTTTCTCAGGGGTTTCAGGACTCTTTCACTCCACCAATATTTTGCATATGAACCTAAACTGAATCAAGTAAACCCTTTAAATCACCTGAACTGATTACACCGAGTGAAAACTGGTTCCCTAGGTCCACAACATCAGGCAGACATGGACAGAATTAAAGACCGTCTTATGATGGAGGGGATGAACACATCCCACTAAAGCGACAGTTTCTCAGCTTGGTTTTGATGTGTGTTGGAAAGTATTGACTCTGTATAGGCAAAGAGGGGCGTCCAGGACTGGTAAATCTAGACTTTTGCCCTCTGACTGTCCAGTACAGTACCTGTAGTTTGTTGAACTCACAATCCATTTTGCACCAGGACCCGGAGATGCTTGCTAAGACTCACTCTACACCCAGAGAGAGCAAAACACCCTAAAGACTCAGACTTTGACCCTCATCCTGGCTGCAAACTGCCCCAGTACCTGTCTAGGGTCCCAGCTTCATGATCCTGTCCAGTAAAATCCCAAACAGAATCAGCGACAAGAGGAAACCCTGACAAAAGTCTGACTTTATGCAGAGTACGCGGACACAGCTTACTCAAACTCCCATATTCCTGCAGTACCCCCTTAGATTTTAAGCCCTCTCTAAGTCCATTTAAAGGAATATACCAGCTTAAAATTAATTTAGGGTCAAACACACCGTGACACAGAGTTAGACACCCCCTCTAGAGATGAATGTTGCCGACCGCTTGCTTCTCTAGTTATACCAACTTTAGTAACAACCGCACGATAGCAATACAGCGAGCCACGCGCTCAACCAAAACGCCACTCTATAGCCACAAATAATGCTCAGAACAGCACCTAACTTCATCAACAGTACATATAGGGTCCCAGCCATAGTACTAGACACCAAGCATCTTTTTAACTTTGACTAATTTCTTTAGCAAAGAGACTAAAAACAACTCACCTACTCTCTTCCAGCAGCTGTTTGTTTGTAGCGAGACCTTGGGCCAGTCCATTACAAAGTAAAGTCAAGTCAAAGTCAACTTTATTGTGATATTGTGATATGCGATTTATATGCGATACATGTTAAACATACAGCACAGATGAAATTTTAGTCCTCTCAGACCCACGGTGCATAACAATAAACTATAAAAATAAAACTATAAAAGTATAAATATAGAATAAACAACTAAGCTAAACAAAAGACTACCTTAAATACTCAGATTAATTTACAAAATAAATATAACAATATAAACAGTACAATCAGTGTACAGTATAAATAATTACGCAATGCAGCGGGGTGACGCAGCTCAAGGAAGAACATTTATGATAATTTCTTCATCATTTCCTTGAAGTAATAATCACCATATTAATCATTTTGCACTGCAGACGCGGTAGTTCTTCTGTCTTAGCATCTCAGTCTGATTGTATTTCCATGAAGAAATGATCATAAATGTTCTTCCTTGAGCTGTGTCACCCCACAGCAGTCCATAATGGACTGACCTAAGGTCTCACTACAAATAAGCGGTCTCACTACAATAAGAGTAGGTGAGTTGTGTTTAGTCTCCTTGCTCAAGAAATTAGTTAAAGTTAAAAAGATGTTTGGTGTCTAGTACTATGGCTGGGACCCTATATGTACTGTTGTTGAAGTTAGGTGCTGTTCTGAGCATTATTTGTGGCTATAGAGTGGCGTTTTGGTTGAGCGCGTGGCTCTCTGTATTGCCATCCTGCAGTCGTTTAAAGTAACTAGAGAAGCAAGCAGTCGGCAACATTCATTTCTTGACGGGATGTCTAATTCAGTGTAACGGTGTGTTTGACTCTAACTTAATTTACCGCTGGAATATCCCTTTAAATAGCAGCTGATTCACATGTCATTTATTTACGTCTGTGCCGTAAAGATGATTTCAACAGGTCTGCGTTTTTGCATTGAACTACAACAGATAGAATATGCCAATACGAAGATCTCTTGGTGTTCAGACTGTAGTCACACTTCTCTACTTCACTTAGAGCTGCTCAGGTCTGCTGGTCTTTACGTACTCAAACATGAATGTGTAAACTGACAGGCTTAAATCATGGGGAAGCTCTCAGCAGGATTAACCATCAAATCACCTCCTATGAGTGTTCGTCTATAAAAGCTTTTCCACCTCATTGCCTCTCAGATGATCTCTGCAGCACTTTAGGAACATCTGCCTATGACCTTTCACCTCCTGTGTGTGAAGATGCTAAGGTAAACAGTGTGTATGTATGTGTGTGTGTGCATGTGTTTGTTCAGTCTGTCTCAGGAGCTCAGCAGTCCAGATCAGAGTGCCGAGCTGAAGCTGCAGAGTCGAGCCGTGGAGTGGAAGATCCCGAAGTTCACAGGAGGGACGCAGCTGTCTGCACTGTTCAAGGTGAGCACACATGTCAGTGGACACAGGCCCTAAACCTAGAAGTAGAAACTGCCTTTAAATATAGATGATAACAGTTAAATAGCTGCTATTTAACAAAGACGACTCAGATTGGAGAAGAAGAATTAAACTCTGGTCTTTCCTCTTTGACTGTCCTCAGCTGGAGGTCCCCGGTCTAAGCTCAGCCTCCATGTTGGAGGTCGGTCCGGTCGGCCTGAGCTTCGAGCTGCCTAAAGTCACTGTCACGGGACTTCAGATCCGCTTTCTCCGCCTGACGCCCGTCCAGCCCGGCCCGTCACAGCGCTGGGTCCGCTACGTCACGCATTCGGACTCCTACATCATCCGGGTTTGACTCTGACATCTGGTCTCAGAGGAATCAGATGCCAAAGTCTGAGAAAGGCCCTTGATAAGAAACGGTGGATATTTCAACCTTTTATTACTTGAGATGACTTGCTTTAAACTCTTAAGAATTTGAAGTTTTATCCAGCTGCAAATCCTAAAACATCTGTTTCCATTTCACTAAATTCAGCTGCCAGTTGTGCAAATGTTGGTATTTATCTGCCTCCTTGTGCCTGAATGTCTGTAAATAAATGTAAAGTCATGTTTCATCTTGTTTTTACCCGTGTTTTTGTTCTTCTTCTCTGGCTAATCTCTGTTAATGTAGATTCATCATAAAAATGTTGAATCTGTAGCCAAGCTCTGGACTTTCTTAGACGTGTTCTTGAGTCTGTTTTACTAGTAAGGACTGGGCTTATAGCCGGGAAAATCAAACAACTACATTTACTCGACTGTAGACACGATTTATTGGGATAGATGACCTGAACAGAGTTGTACTACAATGAAAACTAAGTTCAAAGAAGTTTAAGTTACTGTTTTATTTAAAAAATTAAGCTGTAACCTTTCAGCAATGACAGGTAATTTATCAAACATCATGAAGTTAAAAAAACAAAACCAGAAAGAGACTGCTAAGAAGTTTTTATCTGAGTTGAAATCAAACATTCAGTCGTTTCGCTTTTCCTTCATGATTCTCACTCTATGTGTGTTTTGACGTTTTCGAAGCACATCTGAACACTTTAAATAGAGATATGAGACGAGATAAAGTTTAAAGTCCTTCCTCAGCAGCTGAACAGGAGGAAGAGGATGGTGATGGTGATGGCGGGGATAAGTCACTTCCTGGTGCAGGTCTGCAACAGCTGGCGGTGATACGGTGACGGAGACTCAGAGTAAAGAAAAACATCCTGGAAAGAGAAACTGAGAGAAAACAAACAGCTGAAGGAGTCTGAGGAACTTCTCGTGTCCTGTTAGAGAGCTCAGACACGGGAGTTTAATGACTGTTGATAAACTAAGTACTGCTTTTAATTAACCTCGTGTTTACTGCACATGACGCTCTTTCTCCCATGATGCAACAGTGCCGACATCAACAAAACCCCATCACAAGGTCACATGGTTAATCGTACACAGCTTTGAGCATAACTGCACCTGATCACCACACATTACATCATACATTAATGCAGAAATACAGGGAAACTACTGTAAAAAGACGGGATTTAAATAAAAAAGAAAACAAAATAAAGTTCCTGTGTCACAAGAATAAAGTTATACAGTATCATAAAAATAAGGGTGTTTTTAAAAGGTCGTAAAGTTTAGTTTTTTTGTGAATAAACTTGTAATTTTATGAAATAAAGTTGTAAGAAATAAAACTTAACTCTGACAAATTGAGATATAAGTAAATACAGTTCATGTAGAATGAAGTTGTAATATTCTGAGAATTAAGCCTAAGTATTAAAATGAAAAGGCAGTGAATAAAGTTGTACAGAAATTAGGTTGTATTGTGAAAATTATATATTTACCATTTTAAACGTACAGAACAAAAACTTTAGTAACAACCGCACGATAGCAATACACAGCGGTCTGAGGAGCCATCAACAAACCTCAACCAAAACGCCACTCTATAGCCACAAATAATGCTCAGAACAGCACCTAACTTCATCAACAGGACACATATGGTCCCAGCCATAGTACTAGCCACCAAACATCTTTTTAACTTTGCCTAATTTCTTTAGCAAAGAGACTAAACACAACTCACCTTGATGCAGCTCAAGGAAGAACATTTATGATCATTTCTTCATGGAAATACAATTAGACTCAGAGGCAGAAGAACTACCGCGTCTGCAGTACAAAATGATTAACATAATGATTATTACTTCAAAAAAATGATAAAGAAATGATCATAAATGTTCTTCCTTGAGCTTCGAAACCCCGCTGTAGTCCGTACTAGACTGGCCTGAGGTCATTGCAAACAAGCGTCTCTCTGTATTGCTACCGTGCGGTCGGTACTAAAGTTGGTATAACTAGAGAAGCAAGCGGTCAGCAACATTCATCTCTGGAGGGGGTGTCTAACTTGGTGTTAACGGTGTGTTTGACCCTAAATTAGTTTTATGCCGGGATATTCCTTGAACTCTCAGAGACCTTTATTTTAGTTTGTTGTGACTCTAATCTCACTAGGTACACTAATCTACCCTTTAACATTACAATTCACCTTTTGAATCTACATTGGGGGGACTGAACTTTTTCTAGACTTTTTTGAGCTGCACCTGTTAAACACATTTATAAAATATAATGGTTCACATTGGCAGGTCAGGTGTCTCCTCACAGGTGTGTAACAGGTGTATGCGGTCTGAATAATCAATGTTTGTTTTCTAAAGATCCTCAAACATGTCTGAACCTGAACTCATTCTTCCTCCACATTCAACATAATTTCACACCAATGCTGTTTCTTCTTGTCATGTTTCCGAAGACTGAGTTGCGCAACGTGATCTCTGCAGCCGCCACACACACACACACACACACACACACACACACACACACACACACACACACACACACACACACACACACACACACACACACACACACACACACACACACAGAGAAAGATCCTGCCTTTGCGGAAGCCAGAGGAGCCGAGGCGGCGCTAAATTAAATTAGCATACTGACTAGTTAGCTGTGGATGGACGGGTGAACGGAGCTGCAACACAAACACACCGCTTCTTCTACCCTCAACACACCGCCGCTCCGGGCTCATTTTGTCGGGATTTTGCTGCAGTCCGCCTGCCGAGGAGATGGGGGACAAGGCGGGCACCAGGTAGGACGGCTATGCTACACCCGCTAACAGCCAGTTAGCATCCGCTCTCACGCAGTTTGCTAACGTTAGCCCGAGCTGCTGCTGCTGCTGCTGCTGCTGTTGGCCCGGGCGGGGGGGAGCTTTTCTCCCGGCTGTGCAGCTCACATTCACCCGCTTTGTAACGGTTAAGAGACACAAAAGACCACCGAGCAGGGTCCCGGATCGTGACTTTGTTTTTAAAGGGATGACCTCGTTCGTAGGAGGCGAAGTTAGCCCACCATCAGGGTGGGGTTTAGCTAACAGGACGGTTGCTCCAGCCTCCGCTCACAAATCTGTCACTTCTCCGTGTCAGACTGTCACACACATTTGATGGAAGAAAACCTAAAACATTCATGAACTGTTTACATTGACTGTTTCATTAGTGTGATTCGAAATAAACGCAGAGTTGTAATTTTGGATAAAAAATACTACTTGGTGTTGTAGGTGGGAATTCCCACGGTGCCTTTCCAACAAAATACGGCCGTGGTGGGCGGTATCGATTGGGGAAAATATTTGGTAAAACCCCTGAATTTGTTGGATTTTAGACCTGCTTTGTTTGTGACAAGAAGGCCGATCTGAACTTTATCCTGAAAGAGTAAATTAAAAATTCATTAATGTGCTTTATGTGTGAATTACACTAGGAGAAGTGGAATTACATCAAATCTAAATGGAGTTTGGTGCGGGCGCAAGCAGAGGGTCTATCTGGGTTAGCCTGCTACAAATGGAGGCTAATCTCGAGTAAGCGGGGTACCGCAGGCTCATGCTAATTAGCTGTAAATTGGTGTGTTTGGATGCCTATGTTTGATTTTTGTAGGTGTTTCTTTTCTTAAATGGACAGTTATAGCTGTTAATGGAGAGTAACTGTTATAATAGTCCTTTAAAGCGTCTTTAATGATGAGTCTTTGGTTGTTTTTGGCAGATAGAGATGCTGTGTTTACATACTTTATATAATACTGACCTGCAGCTGATTACGACGCTGAGGTTAGCATCTTATTTGCATCCTCTGATACGGAAAGGTTAAAGAAAAAAGACCCTGATCCAACACAATTATACTTAGACTAATTAAATTCACACTATATTACCTAAGAGAGTCTAAAAACTTTATAAAACATGGAATTAGATTTGTGAAAACTCCAAAAAAGGGTGAATTCATACCTTTTTTTCTGTCCAGGCTACACTATACAAGGACTTTATCAAACACATGAACCCCCAAAAAGGGGAAATTTCACTGATATTTTCCAGTTCCTGATCCAGAACTATTCCTGTACTTCTCAGGTCTGGTCGACACCGATTGAGGACGGCAGCAGTTTCTTTTGCATATTTGCAAATCTGTTCCTTTCTTAGTAAAAATGCAAAATGGGATGTTTGTAGATCACTGTGTACCACTGTCATTCAGCTCTAGTTAAGTACACTTTCATTAAACAAATGCTGAATTATGAGTTTATTAATTTGATCATTAATTCAGTCATGAACCACATTAATATACAGCATCTTCATCAACTGTGTTTTTAGACATGTAGGGTTGTTGTGGTGTCGTAATTTGTTGTCGTACAGCCTAAAGCTTCACTGTGTAGCTTTTGATCCCGTGAGTGATGGAGATAATTTTTACTAAAATGTTTTGAAGTTGTACTGACTATGCTGACCTGAATTTTAGTCACCGTCTGTGTGCGGGAGTGAGGTGTTTTTGACACGCTTCTAGTACCGTATTTTTCGCAATATAAGGCGCACCTGATTATAAGGCGCACCATCAATGAACGTGTCTGTTTTCATACATAAGGTGCACCGAACTGTAAAGCGCATTAAGCCAAACAAAACAGTCAGATACGTCAAACTTTATTTAACTCATTCAATAACTCCACGAGGCTACGGTAGTTGCAGTGCTTTGACAAGCCAAAAGGATTTTATGTACGCCTTATATTGCGAAAAATACGGTACAATCCAAGGTTGTTGTTGAGTTGTTATTGATTCAATGAAAAACAAACAAACAAACAAAAAAAAGACAGATATGTCCAACTTGCGATGATGGTGATGTACGTGATGAGGGTGGGAGTGGTGTTGGAGATTAACGGTAAAAACGTGTGCTCTTCCCGTTCCCCAGATCACTTCTTCATCTTCATTCCTTTTGTAGCATTTACCTGCCTGTTCACCTGAAGTGCCCCTTGTGGTGATTGTAACAAAACAAAACCCTTAAAATAATATAGCAAAAATGGCTCATACAGAACTTTTTAGTTTTTATCTAAGAGTCCTAGTTGTCAGTTACTTATGGACAAGGTCTATCAAGAGTGAATGCTGATCAGCTTGTTGGACCATTTTGCTCATCGTAAACATGTATGTTTAGTTTTGGATGACTGTTAACCCTCTTTTCGTCAGTACTGGAGTTACCCTTTTTAACAGTCTTTGGTTGTTTTCTCTCATCCTTTTAAACTTGACAGTGATGTGGTGTCTTTCAGCTTAGACAGCCTGGCAGTTTTCAGGTCCTGCTCATAAGCTATTTATTAAACGAGTGTAGTCTCTGGAGGTTACTGCTTGGTCCCACCATCTTCTCTGATCTCTACATGTGATATCCTACTTCATTTTACCAGCTAGAGTAGGGCTGGGCGATAAAACGATAACGGTATATATATCAAAATTAATTTCCTTCGATATAGATATGAAACATGGTCAATATCCCATTTGATAGTCGGCATTCTGTCAATAAACACGACACACTGAACCAATCGTGTGCTGAATTAGAACCAACTAGCAAACAACTGCATCACAGGCTGCAGCTACACACAACCACAGCACTTAAACACGTGAAGCCAACAGCACTGTTGGTGAGAGAAAAAGAAAATGAGCGCTACCCCCGGCGGAAATGCAGATGAAGGCTCAACAGATGACTACATTGTGGTCAACATTGACACGAAAATGTCAGTGGTGTGGAGGTTTTTTGGTTTTTGAGGTCAGCATGAAGCAGAGTAACGTGCACTGCAAACTATGTTGAGTACATGTTAAATTTCATTTAAGAGTGATTTTTTAAATATTGTGATACATATCCATATCAACTGATATGAAAAAAAATATATAATCATAAATTTTTTCCCATATCGCCCAGCCCTAATCGAGGAAGTTGACTTAAAAAAGTCAAATATAAGACGCTGATCAAACTTTTTCTCTTGTATTTTAGTGAAAAACAGCTTTATAGGCTACGTGCACACTGCAGGTTATGCTGCACAATTCTGATTTTTTGTTAAATCCTATCTTTTTGTGCAGTCGTTCACATTACTACAATGAATGCGGCATCTAATTTGAACGGAATGCGTCCGTGAAGTGACCCGCATGTGCACAAAGCACAAATTGCTTTCGGCGCCTGTTTGTGTAGTCAAACAATGGTATATAGTGACGGATAGGTTTGATGAATGCGACCTGAGCGTCCACACTGCAGTCACATCGGATACATATCCGATTTATATCCACATACAAAAGAGGCCTGGGTCTGATTTGAAAAAATCAGAATTGCACTGTTCACACTTACATGAAAAAATCAGATATGTGTCACATATGGTTAAAAAATCGGAACTGACCTGCAGTGTGAACGCAGCCTTAGTCGGATCTGTGGGTTTTTTATTTATTGGACACTTCCCTGATGGACATTGTGGTTCTGCTGGATCATTTCATGTGAAACTCGGTTCAGTTGTTTCCTAGTTTGACCAAATTCCTAATTCAGGATGGGGTTTGCACTCCACTAACTTTCTAAGGGTTGCATATTGATCATTTGGAGGAGGAGGTGATTTTGCAGCCATTCTTGGTCTCATCAGAGAAAGTCTGATCTGCACTCCTGCATTGGTGAAAAACAGAGAGACACTCCTTTTTTATTTTAAAGCCTAAAATAAAGGTTTTGCTGATCTGAAACTGTAAATTAAAGAGTCTGTCGCCGCTCATGTTAGTAGTTTAAGGTCTGAGAAGTCTAGGTATAGTAGTTTTGGATCAGGACGATGTTTCTTTAACCCTCCCAGCTGTAAATAAGACGCTTACTTTAGCGCTGTGAGCGTCTGATTGAAGGTTTCTTCTGGATGGTACTTTCTGTTGTCCTGCTCTGAAACAGTACCGTATGAGCTGTTACTGTAGCTACTGTTAATCCAGACTATCTGCAGACCCTGATCAGAATTGTAAATCCTGTTTACAGACTTCTACAAACACTCGGCAGTCCTGGAATCAGCTCTGCAGGGTTTAAAGGCTCTTTTTGTTTACATGTAGCTTTGTCTGTATTAGAGCTGAGAAGGAGCTTTTACAGCACAGACCAGCCTCTTGTTTACTCTGCACATTTTAATAAAACGATGACTGTGATGGTAAAGTGCTGACTTGGCTTTAATCTGAGGCTGTTTACATCGAACATGTTTGTCTACTCTCACACACACACACACACACACACACACACGGGTTGGTGAGTTTTCAGACGATCCCAGCTCAAACATGTCTTTGTTTACACACAGCGCTTTCAGGCGGTCTTCTTCTCTGGTCCTTAAGTGATTGAACTTTACAATGAGGGCGGCTCTTCTTCTGTGACGGATGCTGACATATACTGAGATTGAAGCAAACAGACCTGCCCTCACTCTCTCTCTCTCTCTCTTCCTGTTAGGAAACAGGTGGAAACAGGGAGGAGAGGAAACAGTACAGACTGTTGAACCTATAAACACGGTTGTAGATGGACACGCCGATCAGCTGTTTGCCGGCTGCTCTCACTGATAAAATGTCGACATACAGAAGAGAAAGTTTCAGAGCATTACCTGCTGATTTTCACACCAACTCTGCCAAAAAATATGAGGAAAAAACAAACTATCAGACAGCCACAGGTGAAGAGAGGAGACGGAGGAGGAGGCGGGTTTGTTTTTGTGTGTCTGAAAAGCCATGGGACAGAAAGGTGAGAGAGGCCGTAGGGCAGGGCTCGACAGTGCGACTGTTTCACCTGCATTTGCAACTAAAAACAGATGTGTGCGAATTGTAAAATGTATTTAGGGGCACATGTACGCTTAAGAAAATCAGCTGAGGCAACAAATGTTTTTTCATGTAAATACTAGGGCCCAAAAGATATGGATTTTTTGGGGCCGATACCGATTATAAGGGAGGAAAAACATTCAATTACAGATTAATCGTCCAATTTTTAATTTTTTTTATGAAGTTTTAAAATTTTGTTAATTAAAGTAATATATATATATATCAGACATGCAGCATACACCATTTCAGCAAATTCCACTTTTTACAGTAAAAAACAAAGCAAACCAATCATAGATTAGAGTTTCTTTTTTACTAAGGTCTCAGGCTTGTGTCACAGCCAATCAGAGTTTTGTTTCGTTTGTTGCTTTCGACTCTGTGTCTCCTCTGTGATGTTTGACCCGGCAGGTGTGTCCAAGGTTTCCACGGGGAGTTTTTCAGCAGTAGTAAATGTCAAGGCTAAAACATACAGGATGCGTATTTGGAGCGTGGCAGCAGCGTAGCGCATCTCCCAGCAAATAGGTCGCCATTCTGATCAATGCAGTAAAGCGTACAGGACGTGTATTAGCTCCGTCACAGCATCATTAAAGCATCGTTTTTAGCATCTGCTAAAGATACACGGCGAGTCTATTTCTGCTGCTCTACGCTTCAATCCACACAGAGAAGATCGCCCTAGACAGAAAGTCAAGCACGGAAACTGCGCATGTTATCAAGTATTTCAAAATAAAACACCATATGTGAACTCCCGACTGTGCATCATTTTTCCTGGTTCTGGATTTATCAGTAACACAGAGCAATCCGATGGTCAGTCCCTGATCCATGTGGACCCCAACAGGACTTTGAACTGCTAACTCTGTCTGAAGGTAACAGCACAGCATAAAGGAACATAGTTTACTTTATTAAATACCAGGAAACCTGTAAAAACCCAAACTGTAAAATCACTTAAAGCTTTTTCACATATAGTAGAGGCTCAACAGTCACTGAATTATATCCAAATTATCAGGAAAACGACCACAGAAAGGAAAAACAACCTGTTGTTTCCTCTATACTGAGCCCAGCTGACCAGAGCTGCACTACACTGCTGCTACGCTCCAAATACGCTGATCCTGTATGAGATACCCAACGCTTCTCTACGGAGCAAACACGGAACAACGTGCTGAATACGGATCCTGTATGTTTTGGGCTTCAGCGTGGAAAAGCCTCCTGTTGAATCAGCGGTGTGTGAATCCATACATGTGACAGCTTTAATTTCACAGAGGAGCTGTACATTCAATCTGACAAAGTGCTTTTAGCTCTCTGACTTTTATCATTTCAGCGTCTTCTTCCTCTTATCAAAGAAAAACATCAAACCGTGGCTGAAAGCAGCTTTAAACCAGTTTGTGGGCTTCACCACAACCAGACAAATGTATAACTGTTATAACTAAATACAACCCCCAGCTCAATGAGCCCATTATACTCAAATATTATTGAGTTACATTTATTGAAAACCCGAGGGACTCGAACAACAAGCAGCTTCTTTCTTGTCTTTCCTTTTTGAAAACGGAGATAAGATGTGGTTATGCTGAAGGAAAACCAAGACTGCTTTTCAATGTTGAGGATGTTTTCTTGGGAAAAGGAAAAACTATTCCCGCTTCTCGCTTCAATCATCCGAAACTTAGGAAACATGCTGAAACCCGTGTGAGCCTAAGTTCACACCAGTCTGAAAAAGATAAAGTGGGATACTGATTTAAAAGTAGTCTTTCTTATTTACAGCAGCAGGTTCGTTTTTCTTCAAACCTGTCTGATGACTTCTGTGTCCTACTCACCACCATGTCTAACTTTTATTATCATTATTATTATTTTTATTGGCCCAATAACAACTTAAGGTCGTAAATCTAGGGCGTTAAATGCTATAGATGATAGGAAGGCTGAGCAAAACCAACATGAATGTCTGTTGAGGGAGTTGGAGTTGTCTGTCTGTTTGTTTTCGTGTCTGAATGTTAAAATCTAACAATATGGATAACACAACAACAAAAGTAACAAACTCCTGGGCAGTGAGGTGCCTCGTACTTCCTATTCTGGTGCCCTTTAAATGAACAAAACCGCAGTACTCAACACCAATATGACATTTAAAACTGAAATGAAACCAGTTTAATCAACACCTGATGGACCAGAAGCAGGATGTCTTCAAGATCAGAAAATGTCTTATGTTGTGAACAAATCTTGTATTTATTCTTCTTTTAGTTCTCTTAAGAATCCCTGTCACATTTATTTATGTATTAGTCAAAGGTTAGGTTAGGCTAGGTTTGTTTTTATAGAATTTAGGTCACAGTGTTTCTGTTCGCTGACACCGCAGAGCCACCAAGCTCAAGTTATTAGGGGGTTCATGTTTGCTATGATTGACACCTGATTCAGCCTATGGGCGTTCAGGGATTGAGTAGCTCTCCCGGGGGATACGCTGTTTGAGCCGAGTGTCATCACAGTGACTCTCTGCGACTGCGCGGCCGAATGCGCGCATCGCTACTGCATAGCGCTGGTTTCAGGAAATGAAGAAAAATCCCGGAAATACCGAGAGCTATTTGGCTTCAAATCTGTATACAGGCGGTAGGCGGAACCAGGTTGTCCATAAATACAGTCTATGGCCAAGATCAATTGCATGTAGGGGAAACCCTGGTGCACGTCTTCCTGAAACTGAGACAGCCTGTTTAGTTCAACCTAACAGGATGTTGAGGTTCTCTTTTAGAAGACGACTCGCTGTTGTAGTCAGGAGTGGACATGTTGAGGTAGAGGCGTTGCTTTTCTCTCAGAGCTCACACTGTATAATCAGAAATGACAGACGGCCTCGTCTCCCTGAACATCGACGGTCTGACGTGCCGTCCTTGCTGATCCTAACCACCTTCATGAATATTTTATCCCCTCAGTGCAGACGATGCTGCTTTAATATTAGAGCCACATTAAACACACTTGACCAACAAAAATATCAACAGCTGGTCAAAACTGTCAGTGCTCAAAAACAGAACTACACCGCTGTGTCACTGATGAAATCCACAGGAGCCAAACCCCTACACAGCACAGGTTTATCAGTCATATAGACTCTCAAAACAAGAGGTCTAAAAATAGAATAAATTCCTTCTTGAATGACATATGAACAGAGAGGAAGGTTAAGCTGAACGACCAAAATAAACTCTGAGTTAAAGGGAAGTGGAATTTTCTGTGTTTTGGGGTTTTCTTTCCGTTTATTTTCTGCTTCAGTTGCATTTAAATGTAGGAAAACAAGCCGGCGCTGCTGTGTTTACTGACTGTGAGAGTTAAGTGTGTGACTGTTAATGATCCACTTGAAGGCAGAGACCTGTTTGAGATGATTGTCGAGTGTCCGTGGGCAGACGCTCAAGTGCTGCAGAGGAAGTGTAGAGAGGAAGCGGACCGGCAAAAAAATGAGGAACTGTAGTCGACTCAAAGTCAGACTCCTGACATGAAGTATCTCGGAGTCGGTGCTCGTGAGTCACTGTGCTCAGACTGAAGTCCACTCCAGTTTTTGTTTGGCTAATGTGTACCTTTGTCTGTAGGCTGTTGTGGTGTTAAAGGGTCTGATTCAGCACTGCGTGTCAACTGTGACCCAGAGGAAGGATGATTTCCTGCTCGTTTGATCTGCAAACAGCCGTGTTTACATTTAGTACAGGGTCTGGATATTGTTCTTGCATCCTTTAGTATCTCTGCTGAGAGTTGTGTGTGCAAAACAGTGACCAGGAAGTAGCTGGTGAACAAAAGTAGACAAAGTACTGTATTTTTCGCTCTATAAGGCACATCTGATTATAAGGCGCACCATCAATGAATGCGTCTATTTACGTCTATTTTCAGACATAAGGCACACCCGATTATAAAGCGCATTAAGCCAAACAAAACAGTCAGATAAGTCAAACTTTATTTAACTTATTTAATAACTTTGTGAGGCTACGGTAGCTGCAGTGCTCCGACAAGCCAAAAGGATTTTAAGTGTGCCTTATAGTGTGAAAAATAAGGTAGATTCTTGGGCAGCCAGAATAAGGTGGTTAGGGTTAGGGGTGTGGTGCGATCCCCTGTGGAAGGTTACTCCCTGTCCTCATCAGTAGTGGACATGTTGTGTTAGAGGTAGGGCTGGGCGATAACTAATCTCAAAGTACTAAACCAAAATAATTATGATAGCTGTTGAGCAATATACTGGTAGACCTCTGTTAGCTGACTAGTCTAAACTGGGTCCAAATTTAGACGTCTGAAAACTTTCATTTTTAGACCTGTGGTAGCCTGATTTTAGACCAGTCGTCTAGACTACATAGACGTCTATTAGACCTCTTTTAGACCAAAAAATGCTCAGTGGGAACTGCGTCGTAGCAGACAGCAGCTACAGCAACACGTGAAGTTGACAGCATCGTGAATAAAAATAAAGAAAACGAGTGCTACCCCCGACAGAAATACAGATGAAGGCTCAACAGATGACGACATCGTCAACAACACTGGCATGAAAACGTTGGTGGTGTGGAGGTATTTTATCATGAAGCAGAGTAATGTGTACTGTAAATTATGTCGAATACATGTTCTCACAAAGTCAGGGAATACCTCAGATCTTTTTCACCACCTGAAGCAGCGCCACGCGGCAGAGCACGTGCAACGCAAAAGGTGACAAACCTCAAGCGGAGCAAGGAGCCCATGGCGCCTGTGTAGCCGAAACAGCCGACCATTCATGCCGCTTTCTCTAGAGCAATGCCTCACGACATAATTAACTTTTTCCCATATTGCCCAGCCCTAGTTAGAGGCATTACTTTTCTCTCTTTTAATGGATGTAGGGGCTCACACTGTACTAGGTAAACCGAAAATTTACAAAAACCAAAATTTACGACAATAACCAACGTCATTTTGCCCATGACAACATACTCTGTGTCAAATCAATAAATAAAAGTGTAGGTAGGCTATGGACTCATGCCTCTTTAAGACGCTTTCCTACGTCAGAGTCACGCCATCCAGTCTGTAACAAAGAAGGATAGACAGGTGAGGAGATGGAGGACGGTTCAAAGGTTGTAGCAGCTGAAGTAGACGAAGTTAATGTTGGAGGGGGTGAGCAGCTTGTGGAGTAGTTATTGTCCATTTATCGTTATCGAGGTGAACTGATCAATATATTGTGATCACCCAGCCCTAGATTTGTATGCATGAATGTCTGACAGGAGTCATTTCATTCCTGCGAAACTAGGAAAACATAAAAGAGTGAGGACAGATCTGTTCAGGTTCAGGCTCAGGTGAGCAGTCACAGGTGGGCGGGGCTTTCCTCTCGTCTCCTGTTTATTCAAACTGTCCTTGCAGACTGGCCTGCTGCTGCAGGTGAGTCAGACGCTCGCCGCTCACAGGTGTGATCCGTTTATCCGCCTGGAAAGTTTTGGAAGCAGCCAGTCGAGTGTGATAACGTGTTTACAGCAGGCGGCTGTTTTCTTGTCTAGAGTTTCCCTGGAGGTTTCAAACCTTAAATCACACCGACAGAGAGGGAGGAACATCTGACACTGACAAATACAGATGAGAAAAAAAACAGAGCAGGTTAACAGGTCATCATTTAAAATCAAGATCTTTGTTTTAATTTACTACTTAAAGCTCAAGTTAGTTTTAAAAGTGTCTCCTTGATCTCACAGAAAATCACTTCTCACACATTTTCACCCGTGTAAGCCGAGTATATTTGGGTTGGGGTTATTTTGAGTCCAAGCAGCTCATTTATTAGTCAATAAACCCCCCTGTGGTACTGATTATTGGAAGATTATGTGCAACAGTCGCAGCAAGCCGTGGATGACGTGCAGCAGCAGGTAGATTACAGGGCTATTTACAGGCAAGGACGCGGTCTATTATTTGAATTTGATTGATTCCAGTTAAAGTTGCAGGAAAAGCTCCTGATGCAGCAACAAAAGGCTGTTGACAAGCTGACTGAAGAGGCTTGAAAGCTGCATGTTTTCCACTCTGTGTGTTTTCTCCGGGCCTCTTTTGTCCCATTCTGTGTGGGGTTATAAATTTAGGATAACTTCATAAAGGAGGAGAAAAAAAATCTATTTTTATCTGTTGGCGTGGAACTGCTGCCGCTTTTATTTTTTCACTGGGAACAATAACCCCTTTCTTACATTCACTCCTAAAGGTCGAGAAAACTGTGACTGAAATTTAGCTGTTGTTTTTTCCTGAAGTGACTCTTAGTGTTGCAACCGGTTTTCCTCCGTCATCCTCGCTCATTTACATCCAGGTAGTCGAGCATTATAGCAGCGTGATGTTAAGAGCTTTAGCCCCAGTAGTAAGACGTTTTTCTGACCGACATGTCCAAGCTTACTCAGTTAGAATATTAATTAGCTTAGTCTTCCACACATGCGCGTTTCTGGTTGCTAAATTATGATATGAAGGTTATCTTGCAACCCGTCTGCTTTCATAAACAGTGTACATGGAGCTAATGTTTAAGGCTCTGCATGTGAAAAATTTCTTTGACCAAAAGGGAATTTTGCAGGAAAAAATGTAAAAACATTGAAAGAGATTTTGCACCTTGTCGTCAAGGTGCATGAGGGGCTAAAATTGGCCGATCTAATCGGCTTGCCTATAAATCTGTTCGGCCCTAGTCGGTCCATCTATTCTTCTGTCTGCAGAGCTGATATCGACACACAACAATACAAATTTGTTTTTGAGGTTTTGGACGCCACCATCTTCTGTTCGTCAGGATTACTTCATTAGTGCTGGCTACAATTTCCTGATGTGTCTTGTTGTTTTTGGAGAAATTGTAGAATTAAGTGGAAGACGTCGATAAGGGGAACTTTTTATTGCTCATTTTGTTGTCATGTTTCTCAGTAAAGTCCAGTGCTGGAGTTCAGCAAGTCAAAGGTTTCCTGTTGCCCAACAGAATGATTCAGATAACACGCAAACAGTTAATCAGTTTGTGTCTTTTCTTACACAACTTCAATGATAAACATCATTTGTGAAAATGCAAGTCAGTGCAGGTCATAAAATTATGATCAAAGATAATAAACCTTAAACAAAAAAACTTCCTTTAAGTAATTTGCTAAAAGAAATGTGAAAAGAAAGGTCTTGAACACTTTTAGAGGCAGAATTTCGAATTATTTCTTATTTTGCGATTATTAAAATCACGCTTGGATAAATAGTTAAGAGTTTTCAAAGTTATTGATTCGTCCAGTGAAAAATACTTAAAGTCATTTTGGTAAATTAAGTCTTTTAAAAGTGTTTTGGTGAGAAAAAACACCACTTACTCAGTTTGAGGATCTCTCTCTTCCAGTAAACTGAATTCTCTCTCTCTGCGTGTTTTCAGAACTTAATTTATTTTAACTCCTGCGGCTCATTAGCGGAGTGTGTTTGTGCGTTTCTGTGTGTATTTTTGGACTTTCTATCTGCAGCTGAAAACCTACGAGTGATAAACAGCCTTTGGAGCCAAAACTGGAGCCACAAAACCCTGTAAATCAGTTTTAATGTGAGCTTTGAAGTGATCTAAATATAACTGTGGGGGTGTGGACAGGAAGCAGTCATCAGCTGGAGCTCGGCTGGAAATCAGGAAAATCAGCAGCAGAAAGTTTTAGACGTCTGTTTGTCCTTCAGTGTATTTTTATGGTTTTTAAAATGTCTGCAGATCAAAAAAAAACTTGAGATCAGAAGATGGGAGGAGGAGAAACTAAACATGTGTCACATTGTGGTTGATTGGGGAAGTGGCCGCCGTTTCTCACGAGTGTTGAAAACCAAATAAGCTCCCACAGTCGAAGCTGAAAGGCTGAACGATCTGTTGATGAAACTCAATTAAGAAATTCTCATTTAAAAAAAAAAAACAGCAACACATTTCAAAATAAGTTTTCACTGTTATATTTCTTTTCCCAACTTTTTGTAGACCTTAGTGAACCCAGTAGACCAGGTTCATGAAATGCTGTCCCGAGTTAGTCCAGTTTCTCAGCAGGACTCTTCTACAGAAACATGCTGTTGTCAGAATGTGGTTTGGGATCATATGAAGGTCTTCCCTAAAATAAGTCTTTGTCTGGATGGAAGCAGATGTTGCTCCTTAACCTGTAAATATTGTTCAGCATTAATGAAGCCTTCACAAATGAGGAAGATACCAATGACATGGACTCTCATGATCCCCATACAGGGCTCGACACGAACTTTTTTCACAAGTAGCACATGTTCTGCTAAGTTGAAAATTGATTAAATAATGTTTGTCTTATTGTCCGACCTTAGTACTACTATTTTAAATCAATTTTAGGTCAATTGGTCATGTGACATGGAAGCTATTGAAGGAAAACAGCCTTTTCTGAGAACATCAACTTGTAATTTATTGACGGTCCCTTATTCAACACCCGACGTTGACAGTGAGGGTGCAGAGTAGATTGAACTACGCTGCTGTTGTTATTCCCGCTTATGGAGAGTGAGAAGAACGGTAGATCCGCAGTGAATGTCTGTCGAATATCCAACCTAAAACTAACTTCACCGCCATATTAACATGAAAAACGGTGAATTCGCACTCATCTATTTTTAGTCGCAAATGCGAGTGAAACGGTCGCACTGTCGAGCCCTGCCATACTATTAGGGCTGCTGAGAACTCTTTGAAAACTGAGGATGCAGCATCTATGATTTCCAATTCTTTGTTCAGCCAATGAAAAGGGGAGTTGCTCCAGGTCATAACCAAATTAGAACCAAGTAGCAAACAACTACGTCGTAGCAGACAGCAGCTACACCCAACCATAGCGCTTTAACACGTGAAGCCGACAGCACTACAAACCCCGAGCACAGCAAGGAGCTCATGGCGTCTGTGCAGCTGAATAAGCCGACCCTTCAGTCCGCTTTCTCCAGTGCAACGCCGTGTGACAAAACGTCGAAGAGACACAAAGACCTCACAGATGCAGTAGATTATTGAATTGCAAAAGACATGCTACCATTAAGCACTGTTAAATTTCATTTTTTATATATAGTGATATATATCAATATCGACTGATATGAAAAAAATATATCATGATAAACTTTTTCCGATATCGCCCAGCCCTAGTTCAGCATTATGCTTAAAACTGAGGATGCAGCATCTATGATTTCCAGTTCTTCGTTCAAAGGGGAACTGGACTTACTTGGGACGTTTCGCCCTTTCCAAAAGAAAGTTAGATTTTAATCATCAGACCTCAGGACAGTTCTCGGACAAGTGATATTAAGTCCATGCGGTGACTCCAACTCCAGAGTCCTGATGCTCCTAAACCTGTAGATGTTGTTCAGCATGAATGAAGCCTTCACAGATGTGGAATATACCGATGACATGGACTCTCATGATCATAGAGGGGAGTTAGAATAACCAGTGATCCTCTCTCTTCAGGTGTTTGTGTCGTAGGAGGTGTTAATAACCCAATTTTTGTTTTTTTTTCTTATGTGTTGTTTGATGATTTACAAGAACTCAAAGTAAATATCAGCAGGGAGAAACTCTATTTCACCTCGAGTCAAAAAAGTTTGAGTCACTCGATTAAACGTCTTTGCAAACATCAGAATTTAAAAACCTAATAAAACAAGTTAAACGCCCACCTGACCTCTCTAAAGCTGTGGCGACATCCCATAATAACCAGCTCATACACACTGGGTTTGTTTCTTCAACCACTTCCTCTTGGGCTTCCTGCTGTGTTGAAATAAACAGTCTTCAACTCAGATATTTCCTCTGCTTATGTACTCAGAGCGTTCATGATTATTGTCTTTGCACTCTCAGAAAACATCCTCACCTGTTTCAGTTTGAATTTTATTTTATGAGCGAGAGACACGAATCCTCCCCCAGAATTAAAACAAACTAATGTGTTTTGTTTTTTCTTCCTTTTCCTCTTTTTTTTCTTTCTTCTTCTTCTTCTTCCTCTTTCCAAACCTCTCAGAGTTTTCAAGAAGTCGAGCCCCAACTGTAAGGTGAGTCAGAGCGTTTATTTTCCCTGTGACATCTCAAACACAGCCGGGGGGGAAGTGATCGCTCTCTCTGCTGCAGAAACATCAAAATATAACAAAAAAAAAAAGCTGTTTTTTTTTCTATCCTAAAAAAAGTAGTACAAACACTGAGATAGTGGGAGAAGAAGTTTATAAGTACACACAGATCTTTTACTTTACCATAAACACACTTTAACCTGATCCCACACACAGTCCTGCTGCAGCAAATATCGATCCGCCGCTGAAAATAGTCCCAACAGAAGCTCTATTTTCCATATTTCTTTGACAAAATTTGCTGTTTTGACTTCTCAGTGAAGTGTTTGCATTAAACTTAAAGTTTCTGCTCTGAACTGATCAATAAGTAAACATGAAAACCACACGTGTGATACCACAACAGATCTTAATAAGTCCAAACTGTCCTGCCTCACCAAAGTCTTTGAATCATTATTAAATAATCAAATCAAATCATTTCTTTCCTGTTCTCTGTTTACATCGATCCAATCACACTGTAGCACCATTACTGCAGTCACATTTTAAAGGGAAATGTTGTGCTGAATTATTTCTAGATCTAGATAGATAGATAGATAGATAGATAGATATACTTTATTGATCCCAAACTGGGAAATTCACACAGATCTGTCCCAAGTCTTTGACTCAGTCGACCGCTCTTTATCGTTCAGAGGCTGTAGGATGTGGGATTGGATTCACAGTCCTGTCGCAGAGGCAGCAATGCGTGTTCCCACTCTTGTCAAAGGGTGTACCACAAGGTTCAATACTAGGTTCTGTTTTATTTACAATGTATATGGATTACATTATGCCGTACTCTGATGTTTTGTGTATCACTGTGTCTAATTGTGTATTTTTGTATTATTCTGTCTTTGTTTTGTTTTGTTGTACTCTCGACATCATTGGAAAGTAGAGCACGCTCTGAAGGGTCTTTTGTGATTTAAATAAATGTTTAATGAAAGAAAAAAAGTAGTTTGCTGCTTGATCCAGCAGAGGGCACTCTTGTCGTAACCCGACTGTTGAATGACACTGTTGACCTCAGGAAATTAGTACAGGGATGATTTTTCTACTAAAATTATCTCATTGTTTGATTATGAACACTTGGCTGAACTGAAGCATTGTTTAAAAGAAGTTAAGTTAGATATGTAGTAGCAGTTAACACCTTAAAATTCATTAAAATTAATTTACTGACCTTTCTTTCTTTTACTCAAAGTAATTATTTCTAAACTTTCGTGGAGTTTAATAAAGCCAACAAAACAAAAACTGAGCCCTGGCTGTGATCGGTCTCTGCAGGTGACTGTTTATCTTGGAAAGAGGGACTTTGTGGATCACTTGGACCACGTGGACCCCGTAGGTGAGTCAGAACACCTGACGGGTAAATATCTGTGTGTGTGTGTTTGTCTGTGTGTGTGGAGTTTATTTCTTGCTGACTCTACGGTTTCTCGTTTTCCTTCCTGCGAACAGATGGAGTGATCCTCGTCGATCCCGAGTATCTGAAGGACAGGAAAGGTAGGACAGCTTCCTCCTCCTCCTCACATCAAAGTGTTGGTCAGACAGGGTCAGCGGGAGGAGGTCCACCGAGGGTCAGGATGTACATGCTCCCATTTCTCTTCACTGGGCCAACATGAGATCTAGATTCCTTTTCACCGGGGCCTTTACACCTTTACACTCTTGGTCTTTCCTGCTCTCCCCCGCAGTCTTCGTCACCCTCACCTGTGCGTTTCGTTATGGACGGGAGGACCTGGACGTGCTCGGTCTGTCCTTCAGAAAGGATCTCTACATCTCCACCTTCCAGGTCAGAATCTGCTTCACATCCACCCTGAATTCACCTGGTTAATTTTAGCAGGGACTGAATCTCTTCATCATCATCATCATCATCATCATCATCATCATCATCTCCTCCTCTTCCTCAGGCGTTCCCTCCGGTGCCTGAGGAGCGGAAACCCAACAGCCGGCTGCAGGAGAGGCTGCTGAAGAAACTGGGCCAGCACGCACACCCGTTCTACTTCACTGTAAGTCTGCAAGGCAGGTTTTACCCAGGAACTAAATCTGCTTTGATACCACCAGAACCAGGATCCACAGCTCCTGGAAAAGTCTCCAGCTTATACAGATGTTTGTGTATTTTCTCTTCAGATGATAGATTGAGAGAAACAAACTTTAATTCTTCACTTTTTTGATGTGAACACTTAGAAAAAAAGAACAGGGTGTTTCCATCACAGGAACTTTCCCCTGAGACTGAGACGGAAGTAAAAACCGTGGTTTGATTACAGGAAACCGGAAGTGAATGTAGTTAATGACGGGCTGCTAATTGAAAAGGAAAAGGAGGGAAGGATGGAGCTGTGATAGGAGTGAAAGTGTAGGAGAGAGGTTTGATTAAAGAAGCGTTCAAGAACAGAGAGGGACTTTTTAAACTTTAGTGTCTGAAGCTGAAGGATGTGGTGACACCAAACGACTCAAAGTTCAGGTTTATCTGTAGACTGATCCGGTTTGAAGCTGGTTTCTGCTTCTGTGTGATCTTTGTGGGTGATCTCATTCGGTTCGTGGTCTCACTGTTTAAATTAACACCCTAATGATGTCAGCTCGCCCTCACAGCTGCAGGTTTCGGTCTCTGTGCAGCAAACAGAGTTAGTGAGGCCCTGCAGGAGTCTGTGAGTCAGATCGAACTGCATCACTTTGTGTGAACTCTGGACTGTGGGGTTTGTCTTTGTCTCACCTGAAACTCTCATGTCCTCAGAACAAAGATGCTCCTGGTGATCAGTTTCTCCTGGAGCAAATATACCTGCATAAATGAGACTGCTTAGAAAAGTGATGAATGAAAAAGAGACAAAAACAGTTTTATTATTTTATATATGAGGGTCAAGACGAGCTAGAGATTTGTATCCACGAGGTCCTCATTGGGGTACTTTTTAAGGATAGCTGATACTTGACTGGTTTCAGTCTCCTACCATAGATTGTTAACAGACTTCTTACCAACATCAATGCAAAAATGAACACTGATATTGATTTTAAGAATTATGAAATCATTGATAAATCTGTCTGAGGCAAAGCAAGTCCACAAAAAGAGTAAAGGGCCCCAAGACGGAGCCCTGCGGTACTCCACATAACAGTGGATACGAGGAGAACTAGTCCAGTCCTGTTTCTGAGACTCTAGCCAGATTACAGAGGGTCTCAATCAGGAGGAGGTGAGGACATCTAACGCTGAGTGTCACCTGCATCAGCAGCTGTTAGACCACTTTTACCCCCAATTTCCACCGCATCCGGAACGGCTACGAAAAGGCTGTATGCACCAATCGCAGCTGATCGTAACCATTCAAGTTAACGTGTCAATTTCCACCAACTTCTTTCCGTTCCTCTGCGGATCGGGACGCCATGCTGGATAAATTCAGCAAAGATTTACCCGTGCTGGAAAGGAAGTCGGACACAGACACAAAATAAAACATCCGGCTTCTTTTCAAAACAAAACACTCCGTGTTTCAGGAGGATTGTGTTTCACACTATGCAAACTGACGGAGACGAACAAGTAAAAGGTTTTTAGACAGAATTTCATCAAAAATTGCAACCCTTCCGGATTGGAGCCGTTCTGGATGTGGTGAAAATTGGGGGTTAGAAACCTAGAGGGGTGTGTTAGAAACCCTGACTGGACTTAATCATAGATATTCAGACAAACACAACAGTTCATGACTGTCTACAATTTTCTCTAACATGAGTGAAAGTTTAAATATAGTGTTAAAAAAAGAAAGGATGGTTTGTGCTTTAATCTGTGTTATTCTGACTTTCCTGAATACTGCTGTCAGTGTAAATATGATTTAAAGTTAGAACTCTGTATGAGTGATTTTTGGAACATTAATGAGGTTTTTGTTTGTTTCCAGATTCCCCAGAACCTCCCCTGTTCAGTCACTTTACAGCCCGGCCCAGAGGACACTGGGAAGGTAACGCACACAAACACACATTTAAGGCCTTGTTGTGTAATACAATAACCTACTGTGTATATCGACATTTGATTTTTAATATCACAATTCAAGAAATTTGGATCCCAGCAAAAAAAAGAGAGATTCACAAAATATAGAAAATGTTTTTTTTATATAAACTACTAGAGATCCAACAATGGAATTCCGTTTAAGAGTTTAAAATAAGGAATAGACACCCAACGCTTAAAATATTCTACATAAAACAGGATTGCTGTCTGGATGCCCTTTCAGTATAAGACGTAAAATTGCACCATTCGTATTTTAAAACTTAAAAATAGCGCCCTCTGGAGGCCCTTCAGTGGATTTAATGTGAAAAAAATTTCGATGCTGTTTAGTACACAAACAGAGTAATCAGAGTTGTTTGTATGCCTTTCCCATATTTAAAAGCTTTTAAAAAGTGGTTTCTGAGTGCTCTTCCAGGATTTTAAATATTACAAGATGTGTATTTGACTTTATTCCAGTCGTTAAACATGAAAAGTATCTTTTATAAAACATAAAAACTCATACCGACATGTTTCCCTCTCTGTATGGGAAACATAAAGTGCTCCAGTCTCATTAAACATTATGTGTTTAGTTGACACACTACTCTAGAAAACCATTTAAGTGTTAATTCACTTAAATCTGTTAATTGATCTAGATTTAGATAATGTGAGACAGATAAAACTTATTTTTTTGTTAATTATGTGTAAATATTTTTATGTTAAAAATCAGCCCCACCAAAGTCTGCATATATTTAAACTGTGATGCAGGATTTAAGTGTTTTCTTCTCTCCTGCAGGCCTGCGGCGTCGACTTTGAGATCAGAGCTTTCTGCGCCAAGTCGATAGAGGAGAAGATTCACAAGAGGTGAGTTCACACGTGCAGAAGACTGGACGGAAACCAGATTTAATGTTTGACATTAATTCAGATTAAAGGGGACCTGCCATCAAAAATGTAATTTTGTGTGTTTTTGTGTCAGATAAGGTTCATATTATGTTCGTCTTATGTTGTAAATGTGAAAACAAACCGTTACGTCGTTTGCATTCTGTAAAGGTTTAAAATAAACAAACGGGTAAACCAGGCCAATTGAAAAAGCAGGTCCCTCTGACGTCACGCTGACCTTGCTCATTATTATTCACGAGCGCGTCCTCGGTGAGCCGCGCCCACTCTCTCGTTCTCGTACTCATTCACAGTCAACATCACTCTCCAGCCAGAACAAGACCCAGCTACCACTGTATCAGCTATGGGTCTCTTCCAAATGACTGATGTTTCCTTCGGTTAAAGCTGGGCAGAATGAATGAGAAAACACCCCTGGAGATCTCCGGCTTCTTCTTCAACTTCCACCTCCTCTTTGGACTCGGGGTCTAAAATATATGGTTTAATACCTGCCATTTTTAGCCTTTAGCATAAGGTGACTAGACGTCCCCGATTTCCGGGGATAGTCCCCGAATTGGATGATCTGTACCCGGCAAAAGCTGTCCCCGAAAATGTCCCTGATTTAAGCGTTTCATGAATGAGAGCAAAAATGTTGCGTGTGGGCTCGAACAACGGTTATTACAGTAGCCGAATGGGTAGGGAGCACAAGTAAGCAGTCCTGAACAACAGTTCTTACGGGGGTTATTACAAGGGGCATGCGCTGCTACTGAATAGTACCGAGATGTTGTCTGTGATCACCCAGCCCCTGCAGCCCCTTCACCCTCCCCGCCACCGCCGCACCAAATATCCCTGGATATCATTACAGACATCTGGGCACCTTACTTTAGCACACATTAGCAAGATGGAGAAACCGAAATACGAACCTCCACTGCTGAGCCAATCAGAGCATAGCAGGCTTCACAGCAGCGATCCAATCAGAGCAAAGCTCATTACCATAAATGTTAATGAACCAAAATCAGTTGGTTTTCCTGTAAGGTTTTTTAGGCATACTAAAACAAACCAACAAATAACTTTTCAGCTAAAATTATGTTGCAAACATGATCAGAGGACATCAAGGATTATGAAAAAAAGATAAAAATGGGTATGAAATGTTGATGGCAGGTCCCCTTTAGAACTGCTTTTTGGACCTGATGGTTTTATGTATGAAAACGTAGGAACTCGGTGCGTCTGGTGATCAGGAAGGTTCAGTACGCTCCAGAGAAACCGGGTCCTCAGCCCATGGTGGAGACGACCAGAAACTTCCTGATGTCTGACAGATCCCTACACCTGGAGGCCTCCCTGGACAAGGAGGTAGAAACACATACAACCAGAAAATTAAAGTTGATCGAAGGTTAAATGTGTCCTGTAAATGATCCATTCTCAAATAAATCCATTTTTCTCCCATCGTACATTGTGTGTAGTTGTATTATCACGGAGAGCCCATCAGCGTCAACGTTCACGTCACCAACAACTCCACCAAGACGGTCAAGAGAGTCAAGATCTCAGGTGAACTTCCCTCCTCTGCTCCTCAATCCTCTCTCGTCTTTTCGGAAATAAGAAATCCTGAATCTAAACTTTGTCTTTTTGTCTCTGCAGTGCGTCAGTATGCAGATATCTGTCTCTTCAGTACTGCTCAGTACAAATGTCCAGTGGCCCAGCTGGAGGCAGAGTAAGTCCCAGTTTGATGTCCCAGTAAAATCTCCTCGAAGACCTTTTGTTTACCCGTGTAATCTGAGGGTTTGACCCAGTCTGAAGCAGAAAATACTGTTTCAAATCAGCGTGATATCACCTCAGTATAAGGAATCCTGTTTTTAATCCTGTTCAGTTTAATTGACAGTAGCGTCATGTTTCCATAGCGACCAGGTGTCGTCCAGCTCCACCTTCTGTAAGGTTTACACCCTGACCCCGACGCTGGACAAGAACCGAGAGAAGAGAGGCCTCGCTCTGGACGGGAAACTCAAACACGAAGACACCAACCTGGCCTCCTCCACCATGTAAACACACACACACACACACACACACACACACACACACACACACACACACACACACACACACACACACACACACACACACACACACACACACACACACACACACACACAAACGCTGTACAGGTGTGTAGTATAGGTGTGCAGTGGGGCTCTACTTTGTGTTACAGAGTGAAGGACGTCACCAACAAGGAGGTCTTGGGGATCCTGGTGTCCTACAGAGTCAAAGTGAAGTTGGTGGTGTCACGTGGAGCGTAAGATACTCACACACATGCACGCACACACACTCACACACACTCACACACAGACACACTGTTTCTTGGACATGCTAACTTTGACCGTAAAGTAAATCCTGATCCTGACCATCAGTGACTCCTTGTTGCTGCAGCTCAGCTTCTTGTTTCACTCTTGTTGTCGGTGTCAGTTGCCGTGGTAACAGTCTGCTTGTGTTGTTGCCGTAGGAGCTCCTCACTCTGCTTGCTTCCACTGTAGGTTGTGAACGTGTTGTGAACGTGTTGCCTCCTGCTTTTCATTTCACCTCCCTCCTTTTCTGTTTGTGTGGCTTTTTGTTCGCCTCCCTCCTCCTCCCTCCTCTGCCTCCTCCGCTCTGTGCCTCCCCCTCCTCCTCTCCTCTCCCCCCTGCAGGCTGCTGAGAGGCGTGATGGAGAGGTAAATGTGTGTGAACTGAAGCTGACAGCACACGTGAAGCATCAGAACACTGAAAATGTCTGCCACAGCTTTTAACTCTTTTAAGCAAATTTAACAAACATTAATCCGGTTTAAGAGTATCTCCTCTGATATTGAGCATCTATAACTTGTGAAGCAGATTACAAAGTACTTAAATGAAATTACTATTAATTTAACTTATTTAGACCATTTTTAATATTTTAGAAGCTTTCAGTTGTTATGATACTTTTAAGTGTTTTTAAAATGAGTAAAAAAAATTAAACCTGTAATAATTTTAGTGACACTTAGGTTTGTTTTAGTTGATTTCATGATGTTTTCAAGATTAAAAAAGTACATTCTAAACCAGTGAGAAAAAAAAATTTATGTTTCCTTATTTATTCAGTTTCAAACCATTTTAACAAAAGATAATTTAGAAAACAAGCTGTTTTATTTACCTATTTGATTTTAAGCTTAAGTAGATAAAAGCACATGAATAAGCAAAGTGCCATTTTATTGTTTCATTAGGATTTATTAACAGTTAAAACTTTATTCAGAGATTTAAAATCTTTTAAAATGGAAAAAAAACAAAAAAAAAACATTAACAGACTTGTGTAAAGTTTAGTTTGAACAGGTAAAAACTCATTTTAACTAGTCCTTAATCTGTTTCTACATTTTAGACTGAACTTTTATTCCCAACTTTAAAAATTTGATTTAAGTTTGTTTGAGTAAATAAATAAACTTTATTAATTTTAAGTGTCAGTCTACTCTCTGATTCATATTCAAACCTCTTTTAAACCTCCTTTAAACCTCTTTTAACAACAGATAAACAGCTTTAGCTGTTTGTGGGAGGGTTTAACTATTTCAAAGAGTTTTAAACACAGAAATTCAAATAGTATGCATTGCTCTTGGGTTGAATCAAATTTTAATTTTAGAAACTTTTAAACTTGAGTCAAACAAGTTTAATAGTTAAGTCAACTATAAAAAAAAAACAGATAAATAAAAAAACATTTAAAATCTGTTTTCAAAGACTGGTTGCTTACTTTCAAACATTAATGAATATTATTTTATTAGTGTTCTAAATAAATACACATCAATTAAAAATAAAAACATAAATTCAAATCAGTATAAAATGTTCTGGAGTTGAAGCAAGAAACTTTTTAAAACATGAATCAAACAAATTCAATAGTTAAGTCAACTATTAAAACACAAATAAATAAAATAAAATCAATTTTCAAAGACTGCTTACTTTCAAACATTAATGAATTTTTATCAGTGTTTTGAGATTTTAACCAGATACAATGAAGTTCTGTTGTAGTTTTAAGTATTAAAAAAGCTTAAAACTACATCTAACACATATAGCTACTTTGAAATAGTTTAAAAGAAGACTGCATTGTTAAAAACACGTTTTTAAGAGTGTTACAACCAATGAGAACGAGGAATAGAGCAGCTGTAACTGATTTTAATGATAAACCTGATTAAAGATAAAAACAAACGTAATCTGTTTTAAATGTTTGTAATTCCATTTTAGCTGTTGGTTAACTTTTTTAAGTTTACTTTTCTGCTGCAGTAACCTTACAGTCGTATTTTACTGTACTCTCAGTCTTAATGTGTGGTGGTCTGAAGGCTGACATCCCCTGTGTGTGTCTGTGTGTGTGTGTCTGTGTGTTTCAGAGACGTGTCGGTGGAGCTGCCCTTCATCTTAATGCATCCTAAACCTGTGGAGCCGCCCGTGTCCCGCCCACAGTCAGGTGAGTCCTCACAGGTCCTCACAGATCACCTGTGGATGTGTGACGTTTGTTTGTCAATCAAAACGACAACAACCTGAAACACTGTTGAGTCCAAAGACACACACACACACACACACACACACACACACACACACACACACACACACACACACGTACACTCCGCTGCAGCAACTGTTATATAACACTCCATTCTTGTCCCTTCTTCATGCACTGAATTTCCATGGAGACAAGATTCAGTTTCCATGGCAACAATTGTATGACATACTAACGTGTGTGTATGTGTGTTACAGCTGTGCCAGAGATGGACCCCCCCATCGACACCAATTTGATAGAATTCGACACAAAGTGAGTATCAAACACTCGGTCGAGTTTATCAAATGAAAAGAAATGTTTATATTATTTTTATCGTAATTTAAAGGAACAGTTCACATCTTCACCCGACAACAAAAGCACACTGTCGGAAAAAAAGAGCACTGAGAGAGAAATGTAGGTCATTTCACCCACTCCTTCTCTGTAGTGAGTAGTGCCTCCAGAAAAACAAAAATCCTGCCAAGCTGTTTTTAATCTGGTCCATGAAAACTCAGACTGACTGAACGTTATGATACATCGTTATCATCATACTTTATACAGAAGTGTCTCAAAATCTGATTACTGTGAAAAATTAACTGAGCTGAGTAGAAGAGGATGTGGCATCCATGATGTCCACATTTTCAGTGTCCAGGATTTCAAAACGCAGTGTCCCTAAATTCCAAAACAAATGTCAGATTTTATGGCGCCCACAATTTCCCCCAAACAAAATCAAATCATGCAGCATTCATGATTTCCAAAAAGAATATAAGATTTTGATCCATCAGACCTCAGGACAGTTTTCCTCCTCCCCTCAGTCCACCTTCAATGGGCTCAGGTGCACGGAAGCTTGGTTCAGTTTTTAACCTCATTAGCAGATACAATGATGGATGAGTGTTGGGCGGTATAACGGTAAACTGTGTGATGGTATAAAGGTGTCTACCGGTACAAAGGTTTCTCTAAAGTTTATACTGGAGAGAGAGAGAGCAGATGTCTGCTGCATCTCTCTGAGTCAGTGTGTAGTCATCTGCGCTCACTAACAGGAAAGCCGGAGCGCGTCCGTTTGGGTGCGTTTCCGTATATTTACCAGCGTGTCGTGCAGAGTTTGTTCTCTCTGTTTGATTGGTAATCACTAGCGTGTCCAGCAGTCTTCTTGGCATAGTTTCGATGAAGAAGAAACAACTTCACTGGTGGTGGTCAGGGCGGACGCAGAGATTAGTGGCAGTACCGAGCAAACGGAGGCAGCCCGACCCAGACAACATGAGGAAGAGGAGGAGGGACTTGTTCTGAAAAAGGACGCGACTCGGGACATCAGTTGTCTGGAGATTCTTCGGATTTAGAAAATCCGACAATGACCAAAAAACAATACTATACAAAGAGTTAATGTGTCAATTTCCACGACTTCTTTCCGTTCCTCTGCGGATCGCCAGACTCCGCAGCTGCTCGCAAGAGTTCTATTTTTCCAGACGCCAGATCATGCCGGATAAATTCAGCACAGATTAACCCGTGCTGGAAAGGAAGTCGGGCACAGACACAGAATAAAACATCCGGCCTCTTTTCAAAATAAAATGCTCCGTGTTTCAGGAGGATCGTATTTCACACCATGCAAACCTGGGCGGAGATGAACAAGTAAAAGGTTTTTAGACGTCATTTCACCCCGATGACACCATGGATGAGGAGATGCTGATTCTAGAAGTCTAGAAGTAGATTTCCTCCTCTGGAAGTACGCAATCTATATGGTTATGTGGCTGTCTTTACAGAGACGACTCGTTATCGCATGATTGCACGTGAATCCGCGGGTTCTTGTGAGTTGTAATGATTCCCGCTGTCCATAATCCGTCACGAAGTTCGCCTCACAAACGGAGCTGTTCCGGACACGATGGAAATTCAGGGTTAGCTCACGCGGTTTCTCACAGAGTGGTGAACCTGTTTTGAAGCCTGTGTGTATTTAGTCCAGAAGTTTTGCGTTGAATTTTTTGTATTTCTGTCTCAGCAGCATTTCCCAGGACGACGACTTTGTCTTCGAAGACTTTGCCCGCCTGCGACTCAAAGGCGCTGTGGACGACAAAGACGAGGACTGCTAGGAGCTCGCCAACCTCTTCATATGCTCGCTTCAAGACCACAGCACACACACACACACACAAACACAAACACACACACACACACTTACACACACATTGTTCACGTTACATTCCCCGGTGGAGGGGGTGGATGAGGGTATGTTGGACGGATACCTTGCGAGGGCGTCGGTGGTGTTCTTCCTCTCTTGCTTTAGTCATTCGTCATGCCGCTGCCATACTTTGCCGTCGTCTTCTCCATCCGTCTCTCTGTTTCTCTTTTTGCTGAAAAAACTTGTTAAATGTGGAGGACAGATTTCCGAGAGAAGGTCATGTGAAGGAAAATCTTATCAGCTGAAACGAATGAAAAATAAAAAAAAAGACGAGGAGGAAGCTGAAGAGTCTTTTATTTTGAAATCCTTTTTGAATGTCGATCACCGTCTTGTAAAAACAGAATATATATTTGAAACATAGAAAAATAATCTTCTACGAGCTGTCAGGTCTGTTCAGTGGTGATCTACGACTTTTTTTTTTTCTTTGAGGTAACACTGTTGACGCTTTTTCATCGAGGCTGCGAGGGGAGGACACACACACGAGAAAAACACAAACACACACCATAGTCTTACACCGACGACTCGATTTCACCAGCATCCACTCGCTGCCATTGTCGCACTCAGTCGTCCACTTTCTAAACGGTTTTTCACTTTAATCAGCTGCGAGGTTTCGGATTTTCTTCATCTGTTTTTTTTTCTTCTCTGAGAACTTCTCCAGCGTGATCGAGTTGTTTGAGTTCGTTAAAAAGTTAAACGGTTACGTCTGACATTTCACGCCGAACAAACAGACGCTTCAGTTCAGTCCGTGTTTTAAACACTTTACGTCTCTGGTCTGAAGAAACAACCTTTCCCAACAATTATCAACAGTTAAGGATGAAACAGGTGGAGTTATTTTGTCAAAATCAGCAAAAACACAATCATTACTACTTTCTCCACAGGGGGCGCCAAAGTCAACACAGAAAGTTCCTCAAGGGAGCTTTTAACTGTTAGCAAATGTAACATCAGTCAGTACGATTACTGATGTTAGTTTGACTGAAACTGGATTTTTAAAAACATGTTAACAAGTGAATCCGACTGAAATCGCACAACTTAAGTTAAATGTGAATGAGTGGAGTAAATAAGCTGATATATCAATGACTGGTTGAAATCTGGGAAAAAAATGGAAAAAAAATATATTTTTATTTTCACCAGCAAAAAGTAAAAAAAATAGGTGATTCACTTTAATGAAAAACTGCTGAAGAATTTCTTTTAAAAATGTTTTAAAAGTCTCTCAAAGACGAGGATGTTTGTTGCAACTGTCGTCGAATTTTAAACTGTTGAAAGTGAAGTCAGGAAAAATGTCAGACTGAATTAAGTCCTGAACAACAAACTGTAAAGGTAGTAATATTGTTGAAATAAAAAATGCAGATTGTTTTAAGGTAGGATAAATCTATCTTTAGGTTTCTCATTTATTTGTTTTCAAATTTTATCGTCAAAGTCCAAAGTTTTTACGCTAGTCCAGGTTTAAAAGACATTAAAAGGCTTTTAAAAGTGACTCTTTTTTCCATTGACAGAAAACAACATAGCCTTAAGTTGTTTTTATTCCCTCTCCCGGTCTGAAATGATTCAAACTGCTTTTTGTCAGTTTTAGATTTACCGACTGATTCTTCACATTTTATTAAAGAAAAAAAAAAGATTAATTGTTTGCAAGTTAAGATGTTGCTTACCTCTTTTTAACATTTAAAAAAAAAAAAAATTTTAACAATAAGCTGAGTGTAACTTTAAAAATGAGGAACACTCTGATCACACTGGACTCGTTCTCACAAACTTCAACCTCGTGTCCGGCTTCGAGTCTTTGACATGTTTGGAGGATTTAAAATTATGACAATAAAACAGTTTTTTATTTTTTGTCTTTTTTTATCAGATACTCTATTATCTCATCAGCTCTTGTGTTTTTAAACAGATGCTGAACTCGTCGTGACTCAACTCTGTTGAAACCTTCACCTGTCGACTTTTAAAGGGAAACACTGGTGTGTTTTTAAGTTTCCAATCATCGCCTCACCTCGAGCAGACGCACAAACGCTTAAAAAAAAACGTGTTTTAAAGCATTTAGCATTCGTTTTTGTAGATTTGTAAACTTCATGGTGCCTTTTACGTCACTCTTTGTTGCCAATAAGACGATATCCATTTATGCCGCTCCCATGATATTTTTATTTTTTGTTATTGTTGTGGGAAACATAAAAAAATGTTTAAAAGTTAGATTATTTTGTTAAAATGGATTTTACCTCTAAAAGTGTTCAAGTCGTTTCAACCAAAGTTCAAAAAAGTTTCAGAATTTAGAAAAAAAGTTTGATTCTAAAGAAGTTCAAAATGTTTTCAGCCTGTTATGTAGCGAAGGTTTTTATCATTTCTCCCTTAAAAAAATTTTGGAATATTTTTCTTACCTGATCTAAACTCATTCATATGTCTAAAAGTGATTAAAAAAGAATCTAAATAATATTTCAGATTTTTTTATTTTTATTTTCCAAAGAAAACTGTAGTATCTCTTAATATTGCACATATTGTGTGACTTTCCTTTTTGTTTCTTGCGAAGCGTTTTCCTTTGAAACGGTTCAGTATTTGCCCGACAATAACATTTTTGCCTCAAGTAATCTTTTTTTTTTTTTTGTTACATTTTCTTTTTCCTGTAAGATATCAATGTTTCTTAGCATTTTACTAATAAGAATGTCTTCACACAAACGGTTTTCATCTTCACACAATTTGTGTTTTTTAGCCGTAAAATTAAAAAGTTTCATTGTTAAGAAAAAATCTAAACCCTCCATTTTTAATTGTTTTACTTTTCATTGTAAAAAAAACGACTTGTAAAGTATAAATCACCTAAAAACACTAAAATAGATCACAAGTTGTTGAGACTGGATCTTAGAATTACTTTTTCCTTTAATGTGAAAAAGTTTCTGATTTTTGAGAAATGTTGGTTTATTTCTCTTAAAATCAGTGAAAACTAAAAATACAATTTTCACCTTTTCTGATAAAAAGAAGCCACATTATTTGCAAAATAATCTTATGCTGAGAGTATTTCAAAAACCTTTAAAGGATTTTTTGTTTTTTAAATCTGAGTTTATCTTAAACTGTGGCTCCTTTCCTCCCTAAATGTTTGGTTTATCCTCACTGTTTGGCACTTTTTTGCAAAAATTTAGCTGTTTTTGAAACTTTTTCCAAACTCCAGATTTGTGAAGTGCCATGAGAAGCTCTTTAGCCAATGAAAACGTCTGACAAGGGTCGCGATGAGAGGAAAGTTGAAGGCACCAGTGTTTCTCCTCTGACAGGTGAAGGACCTCAGCAGCTCCGGTTTGATCCTCCTCTTCCTCATTTTCATTCTTTAATTCCGGGCTTCGTCCTTCTCATATCTTGATCGTGTTTTTTTCTCTCAAACCCTGTAAGAAAACGGCACTTTCACCAAACCCAAACGAACCCACAGAACTGCAGAAGCTTTTCCTCTTTTCGCTGATTTCAGGAGACAAAGACGAATGTTGATCTTTTTTGATGCTCGGCCGTTTAAAGAAATCGGCGGTTCTGTTCTCGTCGAGTTTTTAGACTTCTCATATTTTTATTTTCACCTTAAAACTGCCAAACTCCCCTCCCTGGTCCTGGGCTCCGTCGGTCACCCAGAAGGAACGAAGAAAAAGACGAAGAAGAGGAAGTGAACTCCGAGCATGTTTCAGACTCTTTGGTTTCTTTTTTTGGTTTCCAAGCAGTGCTGTGAATCGTACGAGCTGTGATTCTGTCCTTATTTTGTCGTGCATATGTGGGGTAACTTTGCTAAGTGTGAAAATATTTTGACAAGTGCCACGCCCCGGCCTGTGCGATGCTTACCATAATGTCTATAAAAAACAGGCAGTGATTTCTGCTGGTGGCACCGACACCAGAAAAGATAGTTATGATTATTATGCTTCTGATTATTATTATTAATATTATTATTATTATTATTATGGTGACTATTATTACTTCTACTGTATCATCATTGCGACCATGATTATTCTCATAATCATTTAAGAGTCTATTGTTTTGCCATGTATTTTTTATTTTGAGATTTTTATTTTAGTTTTCTTTTTATTATTAAAGGCAAAATGAACTAACAGACCCTGTGACTGTGTGCTGACTGTGTGAGGTAGAGTTTAACTGATCTTTTTTGGGTAAATCTGGATGATTTTTCTGATAAAAAGAACTAAACTTTAGAGAGGCAGTCAAACAATTTGCTCTGCAAGGTTGAGATGTTTGTCCAGACTGAGATTCTTGTTTGGATTTTTTTATTTAAACTACTAAAAAATACTACTACCAATAATAAACTACTACTTCTATTACTACTACTAATAATAATATACTACTAATACTAATACTAATGATAATAATAGTAATAATAATAAACTACTAATATTAATACTACTAATAATGATAAACTACTACTACTACTATTAATAATAATTAAACTACAACCCAGATTTGACTTGAATGACTTTTATTGTAAATCAGTGAAACATGAGAGCAGGTTTCCTCAGCTGACTGGTTGTTCTGGTCCTCTGCGGTTCCTCTCTGGTTAAATGAATGTCCTGGTAAACTTGAACTAACGTGATCTGGATCAGTTTGTGGGGTCTATGTTTGTCGGGTTATTTAAAAAAAAAAAAGGCAGCGTTGTTCAGTCTGGTCGTCATAGAGCGTCGTAGTCGTCCTCGTCTTCATGCTTCCTCTTCAGCGACTCTCCTCCGGCGTTCTGAGACACCATGTTGGTGGTGATGAGGATGTTCTTGGAGCCAATCAGAGACGGGTTGATGAGGACATTGGGGACGGCGGGCGTGGATGGCGTCGCTGGTGGAGGTTAGAAGAAGCAGCATGGGTTACAGCCACTGTCATTTTTATGATTGGTGAAACAGTGTCAGGGTTGAGATAAATGACACGGAGGTTCTTACTGGTTTTGGTGGTGGCCGTCTGAGAAGGTGGTGGGATCTGTACCGTGAACCTTTGACCTGTCACGGACACTGGAGTGCCAACTTTAGTGGTGATGGACTGAACAGATGGAGTCCCTGTGAAAGAAAACAACAAACTAAAATTGCAATTTTTTTCAACCCTAAGATGTATATTACAATATTAAAAAATAGAGGAATTTTCACCAGATGACCTGAATATCACTTTATGCTGAAATCTTGTTGACAGTTAACCTGCACCGATCTTACCTCTTTAGTAGAATGGCTTCTGTCTGTCTTAGCGATATTTTTAGCTTTCTTTTATTGAAGCAAGGCAGGTGTTTTGGTCGACATCATCCTTCTTGTAACCGAAATAATTCCAGATAACTGACTTTCCTTTTCTTTTTAGCAACAAGTCTTCAATTTCGGTGGTTTTCTCTTGTTCGTTTCTCATTTTGCAATCGTTGTTGTTACCAGTGTTGTGCCGGGAAACGCACGTCCGCCGAGAATTGCATCCACCTCGCAAAACATGCACCGCTTACAGTAGAGTGGTCCATGTAAATGTAAAATTTAAACCCCATACAATTCTTATTTGTGGGGCTTAACAGTGATGAGTTATGCTCCCAAAGTGATTCTCAGTGGGTATGCATTTCTCAGCACAACATCCGCAGCACCAGCGACTCACTCCATGTGCAGGGGCGTGGTTTCCTCCTACTGGAAAGTCGTGAAACTCTCTGATTTTGATTGACGGCTGGTAGGGTAGTCTGATAGGCTCTGTAATGTGACTATCCCGCACACGTACATAGCAATGACGATGCTCAAACGATATATTGTGCAGCCTTAGCGTTTATCTAATTTAAAACCAGATCTCACATGAATATTTAAACTTTTAGGAAACTGTTTTTATGGTATTTGTTTCTTCTTGGAAGCTCATCAGGATTTATCCTTAAGCGGTGAAGCATCTCTTGGTGGGACGGACACCTTTTCAGGCGGTCAGAGATGGCTGGAGTGATTAAAGATAAACGACCTCTAGCCAAGATTTCTTTGAGCCTGTGTTCAGGTCAAAGGCTAAAGAAATTAGTCAAAGTTAAAAAGATGTTTGGTGGCTAGTACTATGGCTGGGACCCTATATGTCCTGTTGATGAAGTTAGGCGCTGTTCTGAGCATTATTTGTGGCTATAGAGTGGCGTTTTGGTTAAGTGCGTGGCTCTCTGTGGTCGTTACTAAAGTTGGTATAAGTAGGGAAGCAAGCGGTCGGCAACATTCATCTCTTGAGGGGGTGTCTAACTCTGTGTTACCGTGTGTTTGACCATAAATTAATTTTATGCCAGAATATCCCTTTAACTGTGCTACATGATGACAGACTCACCAAGGGTTGGCGTGCTCGGCCTGCTGGAGACGGCGCCAACGCTGAGGCGTGGCACTGATATCCTACTTGCTGATGACAACACCTGGAATGAGAAAAAACAAACAAATCATGAAGTTACGTCAGGCCAAAAAACAAAGACAACGGTGAAATTTGAGTTGTTCTCACCTTCTTCTGCACAGATTTGAGTCTGTAGTTTGGCGCCGTCAGACAGTAGCGGTCCGGAGGAAGTCGTGGTCCGGTGTATGGTTTGATCAGAGGGAGTGGAGTCTGGTTCTTTTGTCGCGCCACCTCCAACAAAAACTGAAAATAAAGGAAGGAGGGTAAACGACAGAATCACAGGCACATGAACATCAGCTCAGAGGTGCTTCAAAACAGGGCGGAGGCTTACGTCTCGAGGAGGCGGGGAGGTAAACGACTGGTCCATACGACACTGAATCGCCAGTTTGATGTCATCAGCATCCACGGTGGACTTCTTGGCGTGTGTGGAGTAGATTTTGGCGTCCTCAATTATAGTTGTCACATATCCTGATTAAAGAAGCAGCAGCTGAGTGATTTGACGATCAAGCTTCTGTACAACAAGAACAAACTAGACAAAGATCATCGTGTACATGATTTAAAGGTGATGTGGTCTTACTGTAGGTGAACTCTAACATCTGGTTGATGACTCTGGGCTCGTACTCCGTGATGCCCATGTCCTTCAGGATCTGGATCATCACCTGAAACACACACAGGTAATCACGTTACAATGACATCAGGAGAAAGGGACATCATAATTTAATCACAGCCGTGATTTTTTACGACTATATTAAAAACCACGTTTTAAAGACGAAGCGGGTGTTCTTAAAAGTTACACAATAAAGGTGGGGTGGGCAGGAATCCGTTAAAGAAGCATCTTTTTTTGTGGTGTATGTACAAAAAAGCTTTTAATATCAGTCAATAGTTATTAGTTATTGA
Organism: Xyrichtys novacula; assembly: GCA_962446985.1. NCBI lineage: Eukaryota > Metazoa > Chordata > Actinopteri > Labriformes > Labridae > Xyrichtys > Xyrichtys novacula. The sequence goes on from OY660872.1 coordinate 12,615,947, forward strand.
TGACATTTGGGGTTATCGCTGAGTTTTGTTATGTCTGTGTAGTACTGTGTACACCTAAAATTTGTATTTCTTTTACTCTATTAATTTCAATACCTTCAATATTTACTGAAGCATCAATGTTTTTGCCTTCGTTACCCAACAGCATTATTATTATTGTTGTTATTTTTAATATTTAAGGTTAATTTTTACTTCTTTAATAACGACTCAAATCTATAACTCTGACAGCAGTACGTCATTTTAGACTGTTATTAAACTTCTAAAACCAGTACCAGTGAAATAACGGACTCATAACAGGTGATTAGCGTAGAGCGGAAGTACGGATTTAAACACGGTAGCTCGTCTCTCCACAACACCTCCGGATTATCCTCCCCTCTCTGGTGTAAATTTACGATGTTTTGGTGTCAAATACTCCAACCAAAAGAGCTCAAACGCCACCTAAAATTGACATAAATACATGTAAATTGGTTTGAAAAGTTAACATAGGTAAACTTCGCACCAAATAGGGAGTCAAACGCCGTGTTTACACTAGCTACCCGCTAAAAGCTAGGCTAATGTGTTAGCTAGCGGCTACTGTTTTGAACAGAGCCGCAATGCTAACTAACGTCTGCAGGTTTACAGAGGCGAACACAAATGCGTTTTATTGATATCAACCAACTCAGTTACACAGAGAGTAAACAAGATCGATTTATGCTGAAGTGAAACTCAGTCTTAAATAGATACAGTTGCGTTACCTGAGCATCTTTGGGGATGGTTTTCGGTGCAGACATTTTGATTTTACCCGCAGCGCCTCACCTCTTCTTCTACGGTTTGACTCAAACAAACAACAGACTATTCTCCGGCAGCGCCGCCTGCTGGTCAAAGTTTATATGCTGTCATACAAAAAAATTAAATCTTGATTGTGGCCTCAGCCTTGACAACTCACGCAAAGCAACTCAACAGTTAGCCCTTGCGTGCAAATAGCTGTGGAACAACTGTGGTTCATGATTAAGTCTTATTTTCTCAAAGAAAATCTGACATTTCAATATGTCCAAGCATCCCGACTCATAGCCACGTTATTAAGGTCTGTAATAAACAAAACCGTTTGTAAATCTGTCAAAATTTCAGCGAGTTCAGAGTATTTTTGATCATACAGATTACTGACCTCCTGTCAGCTACCATAGAGTTTACCTGAATGGTATACTGGAGTAAGATGGCCGCCGTTCAGGGACGCCGGTGACTCCATCACATAGAGTCATCTAGCTTTTCTTATATATATCTATGGTTTCAGTTACCAAGTCGGAAAAAAACAAAATCGGACGCGGAAAAAAATTGGCACAAGTTAGTTTAGCGATTGCCTTGTCCCAATATAAGGCGAGCGCTAAAATAACTTTCGTAGATGTAGCCATCTTGTTTCCACCACCAATTTTGCTTCTTTCTGACTTCGTAACTGAAACGTTGGTGACTCGAGTGTGACGTCATTTTCAGCTCCGACGTCTGACGTCCGAGGTAACCCGAACGCAGCATTACGCTGAACTGGACATGAACGCGTCCTGTGATTGGATAAACACCCGTAAGAATCTGAAAGGCGGTAATTTGCAAAATGTCGGACTAAACCCAGAAATCAGTTAGCTAACGATAGCTGTCTCTATATTTATCTGTACACAAACACGACCAGACAGACACGGCCTTTAGCATTAGCCTCCATGTCCATAGAAAAGCTGAAATCCACAGATAAACTGAACAACAGCTCCATTAAAGTCTTCTTGAGAAAAGACAAGAGGATTTTATTTTCAGATAAACAGGCCCTGTGGAGATCTGTGTTGGTGAGTACAAACTTTATATTTTTAATGGCGACAATTTATTGGACAAACTTTTTTGAGCTCACATAACCTACTTTTGATGGCCTTTTGTTGACTTATATCTTGAAATCATCTTTTATTTCTGAGTTATGACAGTATCTGTGATCTTAGTTTCCCACTCTTTACTGTGGATATGTACTTATTGTTTTTAAAAGTGTTGCTCGACTAGCCTATATTAAAGTGATGTAATGTGTAAGTGGGATTTTGATGGATTCTTGAGCCGTGGTGTCATATTGATGGTATTCTGAGGTGCTTTAATTTAGGTACTGAAGGCCTAGCCTCCTCGGACCCAGTAGTACACATTGAGTTTTTGCTTGTATCTCTCACACAATACATGCCTTTCTGTTAGGCCCTGATGTTCCTTAGAGAGGACAACCGCAGCTTTAAAATGATGTTACATGTGTGGGGATGTGGCCTTGGCAACTACTCTTTCAATGACTTTTCAAGTTGGCTGGTATCCCGATAAGCACATTTTATGGAGGACAGAAAGGTAAGCGTGATATTTACTAAATACTGTATTGTTGGTGTATATTTAAAATGGATTATTCTATATTTTCTATGATATTCATTTAATTAAATAATTCATTCATTAAAATTTTCTATAAACTTATTTCACCTCCTGTTTTACCACTACTTCAGTGATGCAAAGCTGCAGTTTTGTAGGACGGTAATGTTAGACAGCCTGCAGAGGGCGCTGCAGGGAAATAAATCACATTAGTGCTGAACAGACCCCTGTGTCTTGGATCAGGGTCTGCTGTTTCCTTTGGTCCAAGACTTAAGTGTTTTGGATCATAAAATTTGAAACATTCCTCTAACAAGTTCAGTACACACAAACTTTCATCTTTAAGATAAGATAAGATGTTTCTTTAATTGTCCCACAGGAGGAAATTCCAAATTTACAGCAGCATAGTACAGACTTTACCTCAGTTGGGTTGTATTATTTTCTCCACTTCCTTGAAACCAGAGCTGTGCAGTAGCGATGCGCGCATTCGGCCGCGGAGTGGCCGAGAGTCCCTGTGATGACGCTCGGCTCAAACAGCGTATCCCCCCGGGTGAGCTACCCAATCCCTGAACGCCCATAGGCTGTATCAGGTGTCAATCATAGAGAACATGAACCCCCTAATAACTTTTAAAAATGGAGCTGTACAGAAAAAAAGAGGACTTGAGCACAAACCAGTCTTACAACAACTACATGTCAACATCACAAGCAGGGGGGAGAAAAAATTATGTTCTGTGTAATAAATTTCTAAAGTTTGTCCACAGCTCCATAAGCCTTGCTGGCAGAGGCGGCATTTATGACCTGTACTGCAGCCCACCATCAGAGGGTGCTGTTCTCGGAGTGGCTTCACCCAGCGAGGAGGCAGACTCTGTCCATTCTATATACAGTCTATGTATGGGACTGAGTGGGAAAGGGTGCAAAATAATAGATGGAATGGAACCAATGAAAGAAGTGGAATAGAATGGCGTTAATGAAAATGAATGTGACTGAGTAAAATGAAACAAATTTAAGCGGAATAGAACTGAATTAATGGAGTTAAATGAATAGAAGGATACCAGTGGAAAGGAATAGAACACAGTTAATTTAATCGACTGTATAAGATAAACTGTAATAGAACCAACAGTACAGAGTGGAATAAAGTTGATCAAACTGGAATGAAATGAAATAGAGTAGACGGAATGGGTTCAGCTGTAATAAACTGAATTAAATGGACTGAATAGAAGGAATAAAAAATCCTTATAGTAACACTGACCTCAAAACAACAGAAGTTTGTGTCTAGAGTTGAAATAAAAAACTTTTATTACATTCTTACAGAAGAGTTTTAAAGATGTGGGTCAAACCCAGTCCTGATGAGACCTGTAGTTCCGATAGTCCTTATCCAGGTTTTCAGGATCGAGGTGATCTCTATGTCCTGACACACACACGCACACACACACACACACACACACACACACACACACACACACACACGCACACACACACACACACACACAGACAGACAGACAGACACACAGGTGATTCCTCTGTCTTCAAGGAGACAAAATTGCTGCTGACCTCTAAGTGACCTCAGCACACTTCACACTTCCTCTGTGTGTGTGTGTGTGTGTGTGTGAGTTCAAACCTTTGACTTCTTAAATTCACTGTTTCTCTCTGTTCACAAAACTTCTCTCAGACCTTTAATATTCAAAACTTCAGTAACATCACTTTAGTGTTAAAAGTGGATGAATTCATTTATTTTTATTCAACAGTTATTTGTGGCTGTCAGAAAACCATTCAGAATCAATATTTTAGATTTGGAGAGGTGGAGAAAATATTTACAGATGAATCACTTTTTGAGTGTTTTAAAAAGTTCTTGTATCACAAAACTTATTAAAGTTTACTGTTCTAAATTTAATGATACAGGAACTTTTCAAAAAGTATATAAGTGAATGAAAATGTAATTTGCAGATATTTTGACATGTTTCTTTGAAAACTGAGCCCCCAATTGTCATAACTAAAATGAGTTTAAGACATTTGTTATATTCACTTTTTCAAATGATAGGAGAATAATGAACTTTTTCATGGTTTTAGTAATTCACCTGTATTTAAAAAGATAATAATAACAAAAAAAGTTTCTATTAATTTAAATTTATAAATACAAAGAAATTGAGCACAAATACTCATAAGTATGCAGTTTAAAGGTTTTAGTCAACACTCATATTTTAGTTTTGTCTTTTAAATATTATTTAAAAAACGTTCTTAAGCTTCTGTTTTAAATCTGAGCTCAATCAAAAATGAAACAAATTCACTTTACTCGTCTGATAATGTGTATTTTATTAAAAGAGTGGGAAAAGGTTTTTGCAGAGAGTGAAAAAAAAATCTCTAAAATGAAACAAACAAACAAAAAATAAAAACAAAACAGTAAAATAATAATAAAAATCACAGTTTAAGTTAGAACAATGAACTAAAAATGGATTCTTACATTCACACAATGTTATTAACTCTTTGTTTTCTTAACTTAATTAATTGTAGATGTCCATGTAATCTAAACAAAACGTTTTAGAGACTTTTTTTTATCTTTCAAGGTTTTAGTGACCTTAAAATAATCATAACCATGCATGTTTCATAGGTGATTTTCATATATAGTTTTGTCACATCATATCCAGACATCATAGCAACTATAATAATAATAATAATAACAATAATAATAATAATAAATTTTTGTATTGTTGTTATTATTATTCTTTTTTAGTATTTTTTTTTATTATTGTTGTTATTTATCATGGAGTGTAAAGTAAAATTTTAAGATTTACAGATTGTTTAAAAATTTTAAAAAACATCCTAGTAAAAAAATAACAACTGCTGAAGTTTCGTGTGATTCGGTGCAAATGTAAAAAGCGTCGGCCGTCTCTCTGACTGTCAGCCTTCCTCTAATTTGTCAGTTTGAGTTCTTCCTTTGATGGAGGCTTTGAAATGCAGCAGCGGACTGTCATGCAAATGAAGAAGGAGAGAGAGAGGGACCACAGGCCGGGATGAGGAGGGGGGGACGACGGGTAGGATGGACAAGATTAAAATGTAGGGGAGAGTGGGGTAAGAAATTGATCATGTGACCAAATATTTAGGAGATGAGCATCAATTCATGGAGTCTGTGAAGGTTAGAAGCACAAGGGTGAAGGAGTTAGACATTTAGTTTGTCTTAAGTTTGATTAGAATTGTGTTCAGACCAAATAAGATCATTTTAAATTAGTTTTATTCATCAATCGGGGTATCTATGAGCTATTTACCCCACACACGGGGTAAGTTGACCATAGGAGACCACTTTTTTTTGACATGCTATATTATCAAGAGAGTTCTGTTTACACTCAGTCTGTTGGTTTGCAGGGATGAACAACATCCTGAAATATCTGCAGATACACTAGTTAAAGACAAAACTATGATTGACTTGATGTAGTGATCCGAAATATGAAAAATGGCTCACCTTACCCCACTCTCCCCTACTATATGTTTGATTCAGAAGATTATAACAGGTGGTTTATGTTTGTGATGGAGAAGAGGAGGATGGAGGAGGGCAGAGAGTGAGAGAGAGAGAGGGGAGAGAGAGAGAAAGAAAGAGAGAGATAGAGAGAGAGAGAGAGGAGGGGGGTGGTGTTGGCTGTGGGGGAGATAAGAGCAATAAAACGTCCCATGTGACTGGCGGTTTTTAACGTGGAGCTGATGGAGAAACTCACGTACACACTCACACACACCGTCAGAGGACAGGCAGGTGGAGGTGTGGACAGGTAGACTAAGATAGAGAGAGAGAGCAGAGTTTACCTGCAGCTCAGGTGAGAGAGGGCAGAGGCAGGCTGGAGCCGCAGAGAGTAGAGGGAGCCCCCTCACCTGGAAACATGTACGTCAGTTACCTGCAGCTGGACAAGGACCCCGCCATGTACCCGCACCAGACCTCCGTCACCCGGCACCCGGGTATCAGCCTCAGCCCGCAGAACTTCGTCCCCGCCCCGCCGCAGTACTCAGACTTCGCCGGGTACCACCACCATCACCCGGGCCTCAACAACGACCTGCACCCGGCTCAGCAGGCCGGACCGGGCGGCGGCGGCTGGAGCCCGGCGTACCCGCCTCCTCCGCCCGCCCGGGATGAATGGTCCTCGCATCATTACGCAGCTGCTGCCGCGGCCGCCGCAGCCGGTGGAGTCCCCACCGCCTCCACTGTACCCGGAGCGGTGGGTCCCACACTCGGGTTCAGCCCCCCGGAGTTTCCCGGACAGCCGCCCGCGCTGCTGCCCGCTTCCCTCAACGCGTCTGCGGGGCAACTGTCCCCCGGATCCCCACAGAGGAGGAACCCGTACGACTGGATCCGACGCAGCTCCGCACCGCCCACCAACCCGAGTAAGACACTTGTTACCTGCTATTAATCCATCATAATTGAGACTGAATTCACCCGTTTTAGACTCAGAAATCAGCCCTATTTACCAGAATAAAACACCTGATAATGTTCCCACAGGTGTCACCTCTTCAGGTCTGTTTTATAGACACTTATAGATAAATATATTTAGACTATTTATAATGAAAAAAAATCTGATAATGAACCGTAACACAGACAGAGCTGTGTCATATTTCATTATTCAGCTGAAATCAGGTGAAATGTTACCTCTGTACTCAGTCTAATAACATAAGAAAGACTTCATTTGTATTACTAAAACAGGAATTAATCATTTTGGCTCTATTAAACCTTCATTGGGGTTATTATTATGTGAGGCATTGGTGGATTGAGACTTAAATTTTCATTTGTACCTCTCAAAACAAGAAGTTTTACAGTCTAGGTCAAAAATAATGGGATAAATAATAATAGGCCTATAACACAAAAAATAACAGTAGGATATTGTTTGTCTCAATTTTAATTATAGCAATTATAATCAGAATCAGAAAAACTTGATTAATAAACTGCTTTTATCACAGTATTCCAGTGCAAATACAGTAAAAAGAGGTGATAAATAATAGATAAAATAAGTAAAAATAAAGAGATAAATACATAAAAAAGCAAAAATAAAGAGATAAGTAGATAAAATAAGTAAAATCAGAAAAAAATAGAGACAAATAGATAAAATAAGTGAAACTAAAGAGATAAAATAAGTGAAATAAGGAAAAAATAAAGAGACAAATAGATAAAATAAGTGAAATAAAGAGACAAAATAATTAAAATAAGTAAAAATAAAGAGATAATATACAAGTATTTACACTATAAACAAAACAAATAGTAACATTGTATGCATAGAGAAACTATTAGGCTTTAAAACAGGAGGACTCTGATTATATCATCAGATTTAGTTTATAATCACCACTAAAACTTTTATTACTTTAAACTGTTTTGTATTTAGCCCATATCTTGACTTTATTTTCTCCCTCCGTGAATCTTGTCTCTCAGAGTTTGGATGTTTTTCACAAACAGGGGTCCTAATTTGTTCTCCTCAATCTGAAGCCTCTTCTTCCACCTGCTCTCATTCACTTTAAAATCGATCAAATCAAAAGTTAAATGTTAAATATTCAGGCTGACGGAGGAGGAGGTGGAAAGTTCCCACGCGTCTCTCTCTCTCTCTCTCGGGGGGGATCAAACGTGTGAAGCGGGCCTCCTCGCGGTTTGAAGCCGTTGTGGTGTAAATGTGCCGCCGGTGCCTCTCGATGATGTGACTCCGGGCGGCTCGGCTGCTTCTTTGTGCTCCTGCTTGTTTGTGGGCGGAGAAAACACGAGTTTACAGACAGACAGGGTTCCACTTTGAAGTGTGAAGTGTGACCGAGAGAGTGACACCACCGCTCTGATCCTCCTAACGAGCTCACCTGGACTCATCTCACCTGGACTCATGAAGCTAAAGGGGTTAGAGAAGTAGGGGAGACCGGGGTCATTGTAACGTGTCTGCAGAAGACAGTGTTCAGTTCTTGGGACTCTGCCCACTTCCTTTTAAGGATTTGACATTTATTTTAAAGATAAATAAGCGCCAATAGTCGCACATTTAGATATGAATCTAGATTTTATTAATTTTACAATTTTTTACTCATCTTTTTATGTATTGTCTGCCTACCCATAATATTTCGAGTTTATTCTACCAAATATCAACTTATATTATCCCAATATCATAGGGATTGTCCTCGCTTTTATACTCTTCATTCTTTGGTGATGATTTTGACCCCCTGAATGTAATAGTATGCGTCTTTAGAGCCAGATTAATGTGATATTTTGTGTGTTTTTCTCGTGTATTTTCATGTGCAATCTCATGCACATCATTAGTCATCGCACTTCTGTTTCATTCACTACAATGCTTGTCGCCTACAGGTCAAATAGTGCATTTCCGACTTCCGACAAGCTAATGTTAGCATAAACTGCGTTTTCAGGAGATGAAAACGTAACAAAGTGAAAACCCCCTCCAGAGTGGAAAATGTTGTAAACGCTCTGCTAGTCCAGCTTTCGTCTAAAGTACAAAAACGCTGAAAACAGTCAAACCTGTGACGTCCTGGCTCACGTCGGCTCACGCTGCGTGCTTCTAGGAAGTAGAACGGAAGTTGTTCTACGTATGTGTTGTTGGTCCATATGGGAGCACGGTCACACCGACACGCGCCACCCAGCGACCTGGCATGCACATTACAGTGTTTTCAACCACATTGCGTTTTTGTGTAAACACAGCATAAAAACTGAAAATGAAACGGCACTTCTCAGTTTTCTATGGAGACCGTTTCCGTCTAAAAGTGGCCTCTGTTTCACGTTTCCTCTTAGAACTCAGATAAAAATTCGACTAAATCAACTGACTTTTAATACGGGACTCTTGCGAAGCCTGTGGTATTTTTTAAACAGAAAATAAAATTCTTGAAATATTTTCATTTTCTTGAGGTTATTTTTGGGGGTTTTTTGCCTATAATTTAATAAAAGGGGCCGGTGACATAGACCAAATAATTTTTAATTGAATATTCTGCCATGAGGACTCTACAAATAGGTGCCAAACTGAGCTGAACTAGCACATTATTGTGTAATGTTCAATTTCATTTTTATTTATGAATTCAAAGCAGCTTATGGATGGCTTATTTGATTTGATTAATTCATGAGTCAAAAACAAAAGCAATGAAATACATGTTTACATATATAGAGATGATGCTGTGGTGTAGATTCAATGTAGAAGAAAAACAGACTGTGTTACAGTTGACCCCGGTCTCCTCTACTCGGCCAAAAGTACAACCTCACCCTGTTAAAAGTTTGTGATGAATGAAGCAGAATTGCACAGACTGATATTTGTCCTTCACTTAAATGTGTTTCTAGATGATCTTTAACCCAAATGTAGAAATTATAAAACTTTAAAAATCCCAAACTACAAACTAAAACAAACGCGTATTCATCCTCCTCTGAAACTAGTCCTACCAGAGGAGGTTTTGAAGTTTTAACTCATTGTTTTTTGTCTGAATCTATGTATAAATTCTTGTTTATCACTTTTATGAGCCCTCAGGTGTGAACTGAAACATCTCCTGTATTTACAGCGAACAGAGTTGGTTTAAGAAATGTGAAGTAACACCCGGACTCGGTTTTATGGCGTTTAAGTTATCGTCTCTGTGGCCTTGAGTACGGACTTCCCTGTTCTCGTTTCTGACTTCCGGTGAAGTTGTTCCAGTTAACCCTGACACGATGTGACAGAAAGACTGTTCAATTATTACCCCGACAGGAAAGCAGTGACTCATTTTGACAGTGATAGATATATGTTTTCTTTAGTCTACTTTTTTTTTTTTTTTTTTTTTTTTACCGAAGATGATTATGGCCACTAGAAATAAATCAGAAAATAAAATGAGGGCAGGTGTTTTTTTTTCTGACTTTTTCCTCAAAATTCCTCCTTTATTTTTTCTTTATTTTTTCCTTTTTCTCCACCTCCACTCCAGCTTCTCCTCATAAAGCAGTGTCTGATTTTACCAGCATCTTTGCTGACGCTCTCTCCACCTCCACCAAGCTTCTCCTTTTTTACACTGTGTCTAATTTTCACAGCGTCATATAGGCTGCGTTGTAAGGGTCTTTGCTGCTGCTCTCCCTGTCTTTGCTTTTCATGTGTGCACATGAAACGGAGGGGAAGTGCTTTTCCCACCTCTGGCTTTGGCGCCCAATATGAGAGCATCTACAGGGAGGAGGTTAAGCGCTCTGGTCTCGTCTCACTTCTTATGCAGCTTCTTACTAAGTGAATGTTTAATATACAGCGGTTTAGGTCAGCTTGATCCAGCAGAGGGCGCTCTCATCGTTACCTGACCATTGAAATGGCGATCTTGAACTCAGTAAATTGATATTTTCCAAAAAAGTCAAAGTGTCCTAAAGTGGATTGGTCTAACCCCCAATTTCCACCACATCAGTAACGGCGACGAAGAGGCCGTATCCGCCGATCGTCGCTGATCATAACCATTCGAGTTAATGTGTCAGTTTCCACCGGCTTCTTTCCGTCCCGCTGCGGATCGCAAGACTTCTATTTTTTCCGGACACTGGAGCATGCTGAATAAATTCATCACAGATTAACCTGTGCTGGAAAGCAAGTCGGGCACAGACACAAAATAAAACATCTGGCTTCTTTTCAAAATAAAACACTCACATTTTAATCTTTAATCTGTCTGATCCAGGTGAAGATCTGGTTCCACATCGTATTTCACACCACATAAACGGGCGTAGACAAACTAGTGAAAGGTTTACAGACAGCATTTCACCCCAATGTCACCATGGATGATTCTAGAAGTGGATTTCCTCCTCTGGAAGGACACAATCTACTGCTTATATGGTTAGCCTATGTGGCTAAAGACAACTTTTTATCGCGATTGAACATGAATCCGCGGGTTCATGTGAAGTCTTGAGATTCCTGCTGTCCGTAATCCGCTACGAAATTTGTCTCACAAACGGATCTGGTAGGAATTGGCGTACGGCAAAAACCGTCGCCATTCCGGATGCGGTGGAAATCCCAGGTTACTCTTCCTGCCTCAGGCTTTAGGCTTCTTTGCGGAGGAAGTCGTAACCAGGATGGAGATTATGAAAACCTGGAACATGGAGCTTGAAGATGAGATGGTTAAGGATGTTTGTCCGTCCAGCTGTGTTCAGAGTGCCTCCCTCTGTTCCTCTCAGACAGACTGAAGAGCTTTTTGATTTACGCTCCTTCATTAACGAGGTCTCCGCTCTTCCAGATTCAGCTGTTAATCTGAACCTGCTGATTTTTGCTTTCCGACAAATGAAGCAGAAACGACTCGGCTCAGACAGAAGCTGTCGGAGCTGAAACTAAAATGTTTGAGTCGTAAATCTTCCTGGTGAGTGTTTAGAGAGGAGGGACTCATCACTTATTTAACTGCTGTGTGTTTAGTGTTAATACTGAATCAGAGCGTGTTAAATAAAGGCATTTTTATTTACTTTGACTTCACTCTCACCCTCTTAATGTCAGCTTTCACACAGGTGCTTCCCAGCGTTTCTCAGTCTGTATAGTGCCAGTAAAGGTTTTTATGGATTATTAACAGTCAGGTCTATAGAAGCTTTGTGTTTCAGTTTTGATTGGAGTGGACCGGAGTCATTTGTAGCCCTGAATTTGAAGTCGGTGCAAAATTTACGACCGCAGAGGTTGTCTGTGCAACAAGTGATGACAAACTAAATGTGTGTTTGAAGTAAAGATGTAGGAAATGATGCTAAAGAAACCACAAGAGTACCAAGACTTTTTTGTCCAAGTTTGGAGTTTGGTGGAGAGAAGGGAGAAATATGAACTGAAGCTAGAGAGGTTTTAGAGACATATACCCTGAAAACAAGGATAATAGTCCTTAAAGGGTCCTGAAAATTCCCAGTATTTCCCTGTGGGTGAGCTGTTTTTAAGTTTTTAACCCTGACTTCCCCCGAATATTTCCAGCTAACGCCCTGCGATCATTTCAGCGTAATGTTTGAGTGAACTCTAGTGAAATACAGCAGCAAATCCAGATCAAGTGTTGATGTTTCTTGTTTGACGGTTGTTAAGTCTAGTTTTGTGAAGGATCTCTAGTTTTAATCTCAGAAAAGCTGTGAAACATGGAGGTATGTGTGAACAGTAAAGTCAGGTACATTTCTGGGTCAGAGCTCCTGAAATTTTCCACAGTGCACATCCAACAACAGCCCAAATCTCAAACAGTTCATCTTTTTGTAAGAATTGTATGTTTACATTAGTATTATCACTTTTGAGGAACTAACAGCGTAGTGCACATTTTTACTCTTAATCAAGGTTCTATTTGTGTAATACTAATTTCAGCGTCTCGTGCATTATGTTGGAGATACTTCCCAAATTTACCCTGTGGCATTTTGTTCATTTGTTCCCTGAGGAGTCTTCAAACTGGTTTGATGTGTTAAAAGCCTTTCATGCAGTTTGAACAGCTGTGCCCTCAGACAGTGTTCAGCTTTAACAGAGACACATGATAAATGAATGAATAAAAGCAGATAGAGCTCAGTTCATGCAAATCCAGCAGCAGCAGAGAGTCCATTTGAATACATGAGACCAGGGGAGGATGTCCAGCTCCACCAGTGAGTCCAGAAACAGTGATGCAGGTTTATGAGCACTTTATAACACATAATATAAAATACTACCACTCTATATGCCTCATTCATGCTGTTGGGCGGTGACAGGTGTACACTGATTTTGTGCTCTTGTAGTCGGACCATTAAAGATAGTTTAACTTGATTTATTCTACAAAAGCGAAATAAATGAACCTGTTAAAGATCATCACTGTTGACTGTTTGTTGTCTGTGTTACTGCTTATAAACCGGATAGCTAGGAAATCAGCAAAGTTTGTCAGATTGTACGAATTTATGTGATTACGACTTTAAAAACAGTTATAATGCCTGGTAATGATATAAGCGTTTACCACATGACCAAAAGAAGTGAATAAAAGTAAAAATCACTTCCTGTGTAGCGTGTACGTGTCTATATGGACCTCATAGACAGCCTCGAGTGGACACTTGTGGTACTGCACTTACAGGGATATTCCGGCGTAAAATTAATTTAGGGTCAAACACACGGTAACACCAAGTTAGACACCCCCTCCAGAGATGAATGTTGCAGACCGCTTGCTTCTCTAGTTATACCAACTTTAGTAACGACCGCATGATAGCAATACAGAGAGCCACGTGCTCCACCAAAATGCCACTCTATAGCCACAAATAATGCTCAGAACAGCACCTGACTTCATCATCAGTACATATAGGGTCCCAATCGTAGTACTAGACACCAAACATCTTCTTAACTTTGCCTAATTTCTTTAGCAAAGAGACTAAACACAACTCACCTACTCTCTTCCAGCAGCCGCTTGTTTGTAGTGAGACCTCAGGCCAGTCCATTACGGACTGCCGCGGAGTTTCGCAGCTCAAGGAGGAACATTTATGATCATTTCTTCATGGAAATACAATCAGACTGAGACGCTAAGGCAGAAGAACTACTGCGTCTGCAGTGAAAAATGATTAATATGGTGATTATTACTTTAATGGAAACGATAAAGTAATGATGATCATAAATGTTCTTCCTTGAGCTGCGAAACTCCGCGGTAGTCCGTAATGGACTGGCCTGAGGATTGTTTGTGGCTATAGAGTGGCGTGTTGGTTGAGGTTTGTTTATGGCTCCTCAGACTGCTGTGTATTGCTATTGTGCATTTGTTACTAAAGTCGGTATAACTAGCGAAGCAAGCAGTCGACAACATTAATCTCTGGAGGGGGTGTCTAACTTGGTGTTACGGTGTGTTTGACCCTAAATTAATTTTACGCTGGAATATCCTTTTAAGGTTGCAGCTTGAGGATTTATTTAAGCTATAATTCGTACAGGTTTTCACAAACATTTTCACATTTTTCTCTTTCTAGATGGAAAGACACGGACCAAAGACAAGTACCGAGTCGTCTATACGGACCACCAGCGTCTGGAGCTGGAGAAGGAATTTCACTACAGCAAATACATCACCATCAGGAGGAAGGCGGAGCTCGCCTCATCGCTCAGCTTATCAGAGAGACAGGTATGAGAACAGCTGCATTGATACGAAGCCCGGCTTGTACTTAACGCTATTGGACTTGATCTTAACCTTTAATCTGTCTGATCCAGGTGAAGATCTGGTTCCAGAACCGGCGGGCAAAGGAGCGAAAGATCAACAAGAAGAAGCTCCAGCAGCCAGCTTCATCCACGACCACGCCAAACCCTCCAACCAGCACCAACGGCAGTGGCAGCGGTTGCAGCGGCGGCCTCCATGGAAATGGCGGTAGCAGCGTGGGAATGGTGACGAGCAGCAGCAGCAACGGGCTGGTCTCACCTTCCTCCCTGCCTTTGAACATAAAAGAGGAGTACTGACAGAAACGTGGGACGATAACGCCGGGGATAAAGACTAAAAATGTTCCCCGATGAACTTGAAGACTTTTTGCGTCACATCTGACCTCTCGCCGACTTCAGCTTCTTAAAAATCGGAAAAAAAAATTGAATGTGCCATCTGAGCGATTCTTCTTCTTCTCTTGTCAGACTGTTGTTGAAAATAACTCCTAATGCGATCAGATGTTCAACCTCTTTGGTTGTTTTTCAGCCCTAAATCCTCTCTGGACCCTTGGCGGGTTCATCGTTTTTATTCCAGATAAATCTAATGATGTTAGAGACATGTCAGGTGTTTCCATTTGATGGAACTGATGCAGCCACGGGACGACTGTGGTGGTTTTGAATATCTCACTCCATGTAAGCATTATGAAGCTCAGTTGAGAGCTGTAGATACAGAAATTGAACCATGCTGTCAGACAGTGTGGGGAATATGTTTTTTTTAACTTTAAGGCTACTAAAATGGTTTGAAGGTGTTTATTTTTGCTTGGTAATGAGTCATTTTAAAAAGACGTGTAATGAGTTTCATGAAGAAATGTTTTCTCTACATCGAGGACAATAAAACCCAGACACAGTAGCGATAGCTTAAGGTTGTTCTGTGTTTTTCATCCATAGAGATGAGACGTTTTTAGACTCTAAATGACACTAAAGTGCTCACTGATTGGTTTATTAGAGGGTGTTTATTGATTGGTCAAACACAAGACCAAATTTGGTATCACTGACCATCATTTTTAAATGTTAGCAACAGTAAATAGGTCACTAAAATCAGCTGCAAAAGTGCACCCAAACCAAGAACCCTCGGACCAAGAGAATATCTAAAAGGAATATGAAGACAAATTAATTAATTTAAGTTTTATCTTTGTGCATTTTGAGCCACAAATAAAAAACACAAACTAAAAATTCAAGGTAACGACAGGCTGATTTTTTTATCCCTCGTTTTTCTGTGAGACCGGACACACCTGCGGAAAGGATGTTAGTCAAATAAATAGTTTTAAATGAACGAACAAGGTGACAAAAGAGACAACGCACTGAGAAACAGGGCAACGAAACAAGAGGCTTGATGGACCACACACACACACACACACACACACACACACACACACACACACACACACACACACACACACACACACACACTTGCTAACTGATGCAGCAGTTGAGGTGTGGTGTCCAAAGGGCGAAGAGGAACACTTGGTAAACAGAGCATAGATCCTGCTATCTACAACAGTGTGTGTGTGTGTGTGTGTGTGTGTGTGTGTGTGTGTGCATGCGCTGTCTTCAATCAGACCTTTGTCCTTCTCGGTTCATTTTTGCCTCCAACAGCAGTCCTATCTGAACCCTGATAGAGATTATCAGTGTGTGTGTGTGCATGTGTGTCAGTCGTTCAGACGGCCATCTTGAACTTGAGCATTTATAGTAGAAGCCGTTGTTAACACACAAACCTACATTTACAATAAATAAAAGTAACCTAAGAAAAAATACATAAAGAAAGAGGACCCAGGTTAGAGCCCTGGGGAACTCCGCACATCATGTCTGTTGCTTTTGGTTTGTTATAAAGATGTAATCTTTTACTTTTATTACAAAAGAAAAGAAACTACAGCCATGATTGTAGTCGTATTCAGCCGGCTCGGTGCTCTCCCTGTGTCACTGCACAGCAACAGACTGCAAAAAGGAACTGAGCCGTTTTCACAGATTAATTGTATTTACTTATATCTGTCACTCCTTTTAGCCTGGCTTCAGTTAGCTCAATTAAGCTTGTTCATGTCATGATTACTACACCCTCACTTTGTTTGGCTTTTCAGACGATCACATATATTCACGCCTTCCTCCTTCTGCTCCTCTCCCTGCTCTCCTCTCTCCTCCCACTGCTTTGTGCTCATTTTTTTAACCTTAAAGACATGAAGTCCATGAGGAATTTTAACTTTTTATCTGACCTCTACTGACGTAGAAATATGCGTCTTATTCCAAAACCTTTATTTTCCAGGGTCTTTCTATTCGCGGTGTTATCTTTTATTGACATTGATCCACTTATTTAACTAGAATTGGAGCTTTTCAAACAGATAGGGAGTGTTATTTCAACTAGAGATGAACCGATCCATTTTTCTCCGATCCATTCCGATATCAATACCTGGGATGAGCGTATCGGCCAATATCCGATACGATCCAGTACTACTGATGAATGAGTGAACTGTATACCTCTCCCTGTGAGTAAAGGCATCAGGCTCGACATTAGCCTTGTTAAAAAAAAAAAGGTGACAAATTAACACAGATATAAATTTACTCAATATTATTTCTCTAACAAATAACAAATTGCACATTAACACACAGCAAAAAGAAATAAGACTTACATGTATTAAAAGAAAAAAAGGTCTGTGTTTTCAAATGAAAAAACAAAAATCTAGGGAATTGGAAAATGAAAAGTGGAAAACAAACCGTTTTTCGTTTTGATCTTAAGAATCAGAGAACGAAAAAACAACTCAGTATTTGACTGTCTTTGATGTGACTTTTAACGGAAATTGAGGATCAAAATACATGTGTCGAAATCTTGTGTTTCAAGTTTCATTCACTTGTTTGTCGCGACACAGAAGTTGTGACTTGGAGCGACTGAGCGAGAGGCTCTCGCTAGCACAGATATATATATATATATATATATATTAGATACACCAGCGTGTTGTTGTAGCCCACTTAGCGACGTGCTTTCGTAGCAGCCATCTTGGTGCGGGCAGCGTTTCCATTAAGGCATTAGACGTACATGGAAACATTTTTTTTGTTTGATAACGAAAAACCTTTGGCCGCCAAGTACACGGACCATCGGAACGCTGAATCGGCATCATTCATCCGATATCCAATCCAGTTAATATATCAATATCAGAGCTGATATCAGATCAAAATAACAGATCGGTGCATCCCTAATTTCAACCCTAAATTTTCTGTGAACTTTGAATAAAATCTACAAACACAAAAAATCTCCATGCCGTTGTTTCCACAAAATCCCTCATAACTTACATGAAGGTTTAAAACTTTGACCTTTCTCTTCTTTCTGAGGCTTTTTTCATGATCACATTTCAAATATTCGAGTATCAAAGTAAAAGTAGAAATGTGTTGGCTTTAAGAGAAAACAAATATTTCCACATGAGAACCGAACAAGGACAAACAGAGAGGATCCAGGTTGTGACTAGCAACGGTGCCTCATTTTTGGGTAAACAGAGCGTAATGAGAGCAGCTCGGTCTCAGCGCCATAAAGTTTATGGAGGGGTGGGAGCAGTAAAAAAGGTTTCACCACAGAGACGCAGATATGTTTGTGGAGGAGGCGTGATGAGCTCTGATAGCAGCGATGGATGATGGCCAGAGGATTCAGTGCTGGAGTTTGGACACGGAGAGATACTGGCATTAGTTTGTACGTGCTGCACACTTTCCTGCCCTTTATTTTTCAGAATCAACAGAAATTTAAGTGTCGGTTAAAGTTGCATTTCCACAGAGCAGTTTGGATCAGAGCAGGTCACAAGTATTTGTGTTTCCATTATTAAAAGTTCTAGAATTATGAACTTTTAGTCGAGCAGAGAGAGGGACACAGAGAGGGCTGCAAAGGGAGACGGAGATCATGGCTTACCTGCAGAGTTATGACTTTGACTTCACAACTCCACGACTTCAAAATCAAAGCATTCTTCAAAAACAAAGGGGTCTTTTACCCTTTACCATACCAACATGTTTCCTTTGGGTTTAGTGCCAGGGTAGATCCAGTTTGTTGTTTGCACAAGGATGCAAGGATGATGCCTTTTGTGTCCAACGCAGGGAAGTGCATTTCTCTAAGATGGTCGTTGTTTAGCACCAAACTGATCAAGTTTCAGTGTCTGATCATGTGACTGTAATTACTTTATTGATGTTAGTATTGGCTACCAATGGTTTTAATAAGGTGACACTCATAATTAATGGATCAATAGGTGAGTGCTCGACTGTGATAACTCTCTGTGAGAGATGAAAGCGTCTTCCTGTTGATTTGTTGGCTTTGTTCATAAATTAGTCAAAGTCAAAGTTAGTCAACCTCAGAGAAAATACGAAGTCAACGTTTTGCAGATCTCGCTGTTCAGTTTTTGTCTGACTTGTGCATCGATTTTTTGTTGCAACAAGTAAACCGGTCAGGTCCAGTTTTAAAGGGATAACAAGAAATCAGGCAAAGTTAAAAAGATGTTTGGTGTCTAGTACTACGGCTGGGACCCTATATGTACTGTTGTTGAAGTTAGGTGCTGTTCTGAGCATTATTTGTGGCTATAGAGTGGCGTTTTGGTTGAACGCGTGGCTCTCTGTATTGCTATCCTGCGATCGTTACTAAAGTTGGTGTAACTAGAGAAGCAAGCGGTCGGCAACATTCATCTCTAGAGGGGGTGTCTTACGGTGTGTTTGACCCTAACTAGTTTTACGCCGGAGCATCCGTTTAACTGAGACCGCTTAAGTAAATATCTGCTGCAAGGCGCTTCAAAAGTGATATTTCCACGAGGTTAAAGACATCGACACAGAGCTTACGCAGAGAGATTTTACATAATGAACTCATAAAGACGCTTAGAGGGAAACATGAAGTCAAAGAGGGTTTTTATGACCGAGACCTTGCAGCTCTGCTCTCTGTTAGAGCGGTGACGGCGTTTATGAGGAACAACATCCTCGACTGTTATCATCGAGGTCAAATGTTCACCTGGCAGCGAGTCAGAGGCCGACGAGAAGCGGGATGTGGAGGACGAATCTGGGAAATACGCCTCTGGTTTTAAGAAATAAACGTATGCAACATGGAAAGAGAAAAAAAAAGAGTTCATATCTGATAATTTTGTCTGTCGCTGATATTTTTAATTCTTACTGATGTTTGAATCAGAGTCAAAGTCAGAAACCAGTATAAAGGATTTCAGTGAGTGTTCATGTGTCAGTCAGTCCTTCCTGGAAACCACACACACACTCTGACACACACACACACACACACACACACACTCTGTCACGCACACACCGAGTCGAACGGTCGGTGTGTGTGTTTGAAATGAAACTCCTACTAACACTGACGACAGCATGACGGTCTGACGGGGGCGGCGGCCATTTCAGGGCTCATTTCACTTCGCTGAAACAAAATGGTTGCCTGCAAAAACGTTCAATGACGACCTTGAACTTCTTCCCAAATTTCAAGGATTCTTACAAAAACTGAAATATTAATATTATTTTTGTTTTGTCAGTTGGAAATGAAAGGTTTATTTCTATAACGCCACATGAAGCTCTCTCTCTCTTAAAGTGTGTTTGTGCTCATTTAAAAGTGTTTGCTGCTCATTAAATAAAGATGATAATTAGAGCAAATAGGAAAGGACAATAAAGGGAGTAAATAACTCTTGCCTCTCGCCGGCGTCCATAAACACTCGAGGAATCGTCTCTGGCAGCGCCTCGTTCAGACTTATACAGCCGCGTGTTTATGGGCCATTTTACCATAAACTTTCATTTACAATATACTTACTGCCCCTAATACGCCCCTGTATTGGCCACATTGATTGTGGATAAACAGAGGAGCTGTAAAGGAGCAGTGCTGGAACGGTAGTAACGCTGTAAAGAGCAGATAATACTGAAGACATGATGGGACTACTGGTATTCCCCCGAGAGAGCTCCTAACACCAGCAGATCCTGGATCAAGGTCTGGACTGTGTCACCAAGAGGGGGTTTACCGGCTTTTGGAAATGAAAACTAATATTAAAAAACTGAAATTACTATGAACACATGGACAGTAAAACACATAAATAAATGAATTAATAAATAAATAAAAAGACAAATTACATGTGATGTTAAAAGAAAATATCCAATAAAAAGTTTGACCAATAATACATGATCTTGAGAAAAAAAAAGGAAATAAATAAATAAATGATAAATAAATAAAACATTTTTTTTAAATATTAAAAAGAACAAAAAAAAACCTTGACAATTTAAGGAATAAGATTAAGAAAAATAATAATAATAATAAAAAAATAAAAAAAAAAACACACACACAAAAACAGACATCAAATCGGAATGATTTTAGAGAAGTTTAAGATTTACAAAACATTAGTCAAGAGGAAAAGTAACAGTCATTAATAAGTTGATGTAAAAAAAAATCACAAGTATAAAATCATGACAGACACAAGTCAAACACAAATTTAAGAGAAAACGTGAACTCATTAGATTAAATCACTAAAATAATCCCATAACTTTTCAAGACAATTGCATTATTTTACAACAATTAAGTCGGAGAAGGAAAGAGTCATCAACACACAAGGAAAAGTTAAATTAAGAAATAAAGAAATATAAAACAAAAAATGAATAAATTTACGTGAACACATCTTTAAGGGGAAAATTTCTAACATTCACAAAATAAATAAGAAATAAAATAACAATAAACAAATCAATCAATTAGAGTAAACATTGTTGAATAATGAGAAAATATGTTCTAAGTATTTACAGTATATAAAAAAAAAACTTAAAGCTCCTCTGAGGAGTTTTTATTTTTATTTTTTATTAAACAGACTGAAATTCATATTGAAGCATTTTTTTTTATGACATCCCAATCAAAAAGGCCGTCAGTGACAAGACCGACTATTTTTATGACATAACTTTTAATCCTGAAATCAGTGTGATGGTGTAGGTGTTAAACAATCATCTTAAGAAACAGGTCGTTTTCACTTTTTCCATTTAAGACATTCATGATGAAAAACATTTAACTGTCAAAAGTCAGCGGAGTGAAATTTTTCTTTGTCAAAATGCATACGATTAACCAAATATTAGGGAGTAAAAAGTTCAAGTTTTGAAAATGAGAAAGTTTTAGATTTGAGTTTCAGAGTAATCAGGTAAAACTCAAACTAAATAAAAAACTGTAAAAACTGCAAAAGTCTCCCCCAAAAAAACTCATTTAAATTTTTTTTTTAACCTTATTTAATCTCCTCGATGTTAGCTGTGTGTGTGTGTATGTGTGTGTATGCCCGTGTGTATATATGTGTATGTATGTTAGTGTGTAATAAAGCTGGTGTTGTTTTACGGCAGCTGTGTGTTCAGGTGAAACGAGGAGTTTTATGAAGGCAGTGATTACAGTCTATCAGTCAGACTGATTGTTGTCTCAATTACAGCTCATCATACACTAAACTGCTGCAGTCCCATTAACCTACATCACACACACAGACACTCACACATACAGACACACAGACACACACACACTTTAGTGTCGCCCCTTATCAGCTTCACAATTTCAATTAAGTCAGGTTTATTCTGTACTATTGTGCCTGTTTGTTATTATGATTTTACTACCTTTAATGAGACTGACAGATGAACCGAAACACAACAGATAACCAGTGAGTTTTGTTTGCTGTAAGATAGCGTCTTTAATTATCAAAAGTTTATTTTTCACACAGAAGCTCCCTAACAACTATTACACTTTACACATTTACAAGTAAAGCAAGACCTTTTCTTTCCCCAAGTTCCTGCAAATATGAAATAAACCAACAAACTCACCGTGTTATTACAAGTAACTTTTTTTAATTTGACGACAACTAATTCTCTAATGATAATGTTGTAAAAAGGTTCAATAATAACATTATTTGGCTGTTATGATATATATATGTTTTTATTTCATAATGGAATATAATAGGAAACAGCTACTTTTACAAAAAAAAACATGTACATGCAAGGTGTTGATTTTCTTTTTTTTAATTGACAGCGATGAAGGTTTGAAACTTTAAGGGTCTTAGGAGAAAACTTATTGTGTTTGAAAACATCATTTGTTTTTTATCTTTGTGACTCACTGCAAATAAATCCTTGTGATAAACAATCAAATGAAAATCTTTTAGGACAATTTCACAGTAAGTTACCGTAATTAATGATGTGGGGAGAAAATAATAACCACACACAAACTGCTTTAAATTTGTCAATCATAATTTGAACCTCTTTACAGTAGCATGCTGTAAAAATTTACACCTATATAACAAACTTGTTTACCGTAGACTAATTTGGAAACAGCAGATACTGTAAGTCTCTTACAATTTATCCCAGTTATATTCATGGTGTTTCCGTTCGATATTTTACAGTATTTCGCTGCAATTAGCTCAAACAACAATAACATGAAAAATTAGAATTAGATAATTTTAGTTGTTTTAGCAGCTTGTTTAACTATTGTAGAAAAAACAAATGTTTAAAAAAAATACTATAACCAATCTTTAATTTCCACATGTGACTTGTGTTGGATATGTTAAAGTAACTTGTTTCATTTTTTAAAATAATTAGCTTAGGTTTTCAGACTTTTACGGTAAAAAAATTGGGAAAGTTTGGTTGATTTGGGGCAATTTTTATGCTCAATGAATGTCCAGCTGATCAATACCACACATAAACATATTAATGAACTGCAGGACCTTTTGTTCACATACGTATACAAAACTATATTTTTCTACAGAAACAGAGGGAGAAGTTTTAATCGAACAATTGGGTTTTATTTTACCCTCTAAGAAACAACATGAAGAAACCGAAAATTAACAAAGTTTGTGTTGACCATGCGGCCAAAACATTTATCCTTTGGAGATGTAAGAAGCATAGGCCTACTTTAAATTGTTTTAAAAGCACAAAAAAACACAAAAAATAGCCAAAATAAACAAGATGTTTCTGCTAACACTATTGTAGCTTTTTTTAATAGATCTATTGTTGTTTATCTTTCAAAAAACATGCTTTTTTTAATGTACAAACTCTTGAACTCTAAATGCCATTATTTTCACATCCATGACTCAGGTTCACAAATACACAATATAAAATAATTTTAGCATTAGAATAGACAAAAACTACAATACCCATGAGCTCTAGTTAAAGCAGAAAGAAGTGCAAGGCAGAGAAAACACTGAATCACTGAACCTGTTCACCAAACAGCTCATATTATAACTGAGTGAACTTCAGGATAATTCAGGACATGTTTGCTCAGTGATCTGATGTTTGTTACCCAACAGCATTCTGGGAGTTGTAGTTTAATCTCCCCTTTTGCTTTGCTGTTAAGTCAAGGAGCACTTCTGAGAGATGAAGTGGGAGATGTTCACTTTGACCTGCTTTTACCTGCAGTTTATAAAACCTGGTTTACTGACAGGTGTGTGTGTGTGTGTGTGTGTGTGTGTGTGTGTGTGTGTGTGTGTGTGTGTGTGTCCTACCTGCCTGCCTCACCTTTCCCCCTCATTAACCTTCGTCCTGCTGATAAAGTTCGAGGTTTCAACACACAACGTTGCAGAACACTGATTTCTCTTCAAGTTCATGTTTGGCAACAGTGGAGAAAGATACACTCCTCCTTCTCCTCCTTCTCCTCTTCCTCCTCTTCTTTTACTTTATCAGTAATCTCTTATATCGTCAATCCTTTTTGTACGCACATTTGTATAATTACAGTTAGTCCTTCAGAGTCTGTGATTGGAGCTACAGCCCTAGCAACAGTCCGTTCTCCTTAGCAACAGTCTGCTACAATGGAATAACTGACTGTAACTATGAAATGTTGCTGTGTAACGACCAATCAGCAACAATCTGAATCATGTGTAAAGTTAAATAGTTTGTAACTGACTATGTTCTGTCCCCGATTGTGTTAATTTTTGTCACCGCCTTTAAAATTCCTTCCATGTTTTTGCCCTAAATCCTCTCATTTATCGGCCTGTGTGTGTGTCACAATGTTGATAAACTGATTTATTTGATTTACTGTGACTGTAATCTACAATATATAACAGTTTATTTATTTAGGTTTCATATTTTGGTTTGGCTTCGTTATGAAACTCGCAGCCTTCAGTCTTTGTGTCTCCTGCGTGAACATCAGGCCGTCAAACAGAGTCAATAGTTAACCAATGAAAAAGTAAAAGGAAGTCATGAAGCGCTGTCACCTCTATCATACTTTTATACGACCCGTGTCCTCATCCTGACCCCAATAAACAGACAGATTTATACCGTAGGGCTGCAAACACACACACACACAAACGCACACACACGAACGCACACAAAGAAATACAGAAACAATATCTTTCAGGTTTAAGGTTGTCAAAATATTCCCCAAAACATATCAAAGATTTAGCACTAAAGTGCAAAAGATGGAGGTGTTGTTAACAGAATTTTTAGTTTCAGGTTAAGGGCCGATAAAAACTAAGACAATAAGTCATGAATTCACAAGAAAGTCATTCATATACAAAAAATAATATATATATATATATTTACAAAGAAAGATTTGTATATCTTGGTATCACTACAGGAAAATGTCGTACTGAGGGAAGATAGACGCGTATTGAAAATTATGTTAGCAGCCTTTAAAAATGCGATTACAAGAAAATGGTACAGGGCGGACCCACCATCACAGGAAGACTGTTTGAAAATTATGGACGAAATATAAACTCTGGAACGACTGACTGATAGAATAAGGACTCAAGAAGATCAATGCTGCTGGAAATGGGAAAAATGGACCGAATACATTAAAACGACGGGACGAAGGCATTTACACTGACAAAGAAAACTGAACAAACTGTAGAGGCATGGTGATTTTGGTGAAATTGTGAAAGTATCAAAAAAAAAAAAAAAAAATTACAAAAAAGATAAAAGTCACAAATTGAGAATAAAACCACGAGACAAAAATGTAAATTTTCAGGAATTAACTAATTAAATCAATTACTGAACTTCTCTTTGGTTCTTATTATCTTATGTTACCTTAAATATTCAAATATTTTCATGATGATCATTTGTTTTCAAAAATAAATAATGATCAACTTTATTGATCCTAATAGGAGGAAAAAATGTGTGTTAAAGCATTTCTAAAAGAGAAAAAGAGAGAGCATTTTTTTTTTAATGTAAAAGTTTTTAGAAAGTTTGATGTTTAAAAAATCTCTTGCTCTGGTACCACTTTGGATTGTTTAATTGCATGTTGAATTACACAAAAATCAAACAGACTCTGGCTAGAAAAGACCAAAAAGGTAAATAAATCCTAGTGTTTTTGGTGGTTATAAGAAAAAAAAAAATCATATTCATTGTCCTTTTAAACTAAACTTTTGCTTCTTTTTGTATACAGTCAGTATGAGTAAGAAAATCTTAAAGAAAACAGTCAGTGTGTCTCTGTCTTCCTACTTCAATCTGACTTTCTATGTGTCACTGTTTGCTCTGTAATAATCTTATAACTTGACCTTTGACCCCTTCAGCTCCGTGACATTTTAACAGCCGTATTAACCCGTGTCTTACTTCACCGCTGCGGTCAAAGGTCATGACCCAGAGACGACTCATGGGGAAATCGCACCTTCTGAAAATGCTAATTCTCCCAAAGCATGCTAACGACGGAGCGGCTCTTCCTGAATCCTAACCCCCTCCCTTTATTGTTTACCCAGAGTGCACCTGTGAATTTTAACGCCAGGAGAGAAACAGAGAGGAGGAGGAAGAGAACAACAGAGAGGAAGAGGAAGAACAAAACAGTGAAATGAAAGAGACGCTGACGGTAACTTCACTCGGGTTCAAACTGCTTCAGTATCTCACTCACGGCTCACTGTTTTTCTTCTTTTCATTACCATCCTTTAAAATGAACTAAATACAGCAAACGCCGTCATGTTTTTAGATTCAGCTCTTCTCAAAATAACCAAAATAATTACATTTTTACTCCCTTTATGACGTCTTTCACGCTGCGTTGATTTGGGAAGCTATTTTAGATTTAGTAAGTGAGCAAATTAATCAGTAAGTCATGAAATGGAGGAGAGACGAAGAAGCAGCAGCTGATGATGAGCTAGCTGTAGCATCCTCTGAGAGATGATTGGAGCTTGTTCCTTTTCTGGTTACTGATCAACTGAACATTTATACTCTCTAACTGATCTACTACAATTTTATACTTCAAAATAAAAGCACAGTTTTATAATGTGGGGAATAAAAGAGTGTTAAAGCAAAACAGAAACAAAATTAAAATAAATGAACGCGTAATGAACAAAAGTTTTAAGAGGTAATGTGATGCGGATAAATCATAAATTTAATCATCATTAGAATATCTCTTCTGGATACTGTATTTTACAGAAGAGTGATGGTACAGAGCGATATCATCCCTCCTCTGATCCCACTTTGGAGGTTCAAACAGAGAATCTGAGCTGTCAGGGCCGAGCAGTGTGTGTTTGTGAGTGTATGTTGAGCTCCTGCTGTGTGTTAACAAGCTGTCAACTATGTGTTACATGCACTTGGACACCAATATCACGCATTTTGGGTGTCTGATTTGTCGTTTTTTAAACATTTTTCTATCAAAAATGTTCGAGGATTTTACACCTGAGAGAGACGAGTCGAGCTTGAGGAGAGTGCAGGCTGCAAAGGCTAATCATTTAAAGTACACACACACACACACCTGCACGCACACACATACACCATTACAGCAGTGCAGAGTTAGCGAGGTGACAAAGTTCTCATGACTTTATGACATCAATATGTGCGAATATGTCCATAAACTCTGCAGGTAAACATTAGGACGCCTCAGGGACGAGCTGATCAATACTTATTCCAGAAATCATGTTCAGCGGTGGGAAAAAGAACTCGCCGTCACTTCTTATCATCAGAGTTTCTGTTTCACCTCAGATAGTCAGCTCCACCCTCAGTCACCTCATTCTTCTTTATCTGTTTTGTTTAATAGATTCTTTAATATCATATATGTGAATGGAAACTTTCATAGTAAAATCAAGTCAAATCAGAAATACCAATAACTGCAGCTCTTCAAGTGTCCACTAGGCGGTGTCTCCAAAAGTGAGTTAACGTCTCGGCATCGAATATGAAAACAGGATTTGCTGTTTGCCTGATCATAGATGGGACTTTTTTTTGTTAAAATCTGATATTTTAACTGTTGACTGAAACATTATGTGCTGCTTTCTTTCGGTTCAGAGTCGCATATTTATAATTTTGACTTTGACAAATTACCTTTTTAAAAGTTTATAAAGTCGTAAAGCTTTGTGTTGTGTTACTTTTTAGCTCACTAATATAAATCTTTAATGGTTTATATTTAGAAGTAACCAAAAATTAAATTGACATGATGTGAAATTAAAATTTAATGATATTTTTTAGTCAAAAGAATTATTATTATTATTATTATCATTATTACATCGGATTTCTCAGAACATAATTTTTCAGGTTGCTTGTTAGCGACTTGTCTTAAAGCTCCCCAACATTAAAAGTTCCTCACAGGAGCTTTAAACCTTTTCATTTCATACAGTTAATATTAATTATTTTTCAGATTTTAGGAAGTAAAACAGATTATTCTAAATATTTAAATCATATCAGAGAAATCTTGACGTGTAAAAAGTGTGATTTAATTTACAATCTGCAGTCGTTGAACAGAAGCTGTTCCCTTTATATAACATCAATATAAAATCTATTAAACTCTTGAAAACACAAATACTTGTGTATGTGTGTGTGTCAGAATTATTGTAGCTTTTATGTGATTTTACTGCAGCAGACTAACTAAATACTCATCAGTGTAAAACAATAAATCCTCCATAAATCCATAAAGACAGATAATTTCTCTGTAGACGAGGGGAGAAGAGGACGGAGAACGACGGATGATTGTCGGTTTGAATCCCTAAAACGCAGCAGCGCCCATGAGCAGGACTTATTTAGAAACATCATGTTTTAACACTGAGAGAGAAGAAGTGAAAGAAAAGTTGTTTTTAATGATTATTTCCTGTAATTTTCTGACCTGAGGATCTTTTAATCCCAGTATTTATCTTTAAGATCAGCATGATGGTTAAATGAATATATTAAAGTGATTAGAGACTCATTTAACCATGTGTGACTTTAATATTTACTTTATATTAAGTCTGTTTTTGCTTAATGCTTCCTACTGCACCTTTCATGTGTATTTACATAGTGTAAAGAAAAAAAAAACAGATTTATGTGGATAAATCTTGGTGCCCTTTTTACGTTCTTTATTACAATCTCAAAGAAACAACTAAAAATATGTTTTCTTTATATCAGTGAATTCAACAAATAAATGAGTTCAGGATTATTGTGCACACAAAATCACGACAAAACTCTAATAAATGAAAAAATTCTAAAAATGAAAATAATCAAAAAGACTTAAATCTTATCAAATGGACCCATTTTGTGGACATTTTTAAAGTATAGTCCAGGATTAGTACAAAAGCGTTGGTGTAGCCTACATATGATCAGCATCATCAAGCATTTATTACAAAAAACAAATTGAGCTGATTTGAACTTCAGTAACACCTTAAAAAAAATATAAAAACTATTGTAGGGAATCACAAACTGAAATTTTCAGGAAATACTACATACGATATAAAGTCAAACATTTATTAATTTGTTGCACATTTCCCCTAAACCTTCAAAAGTCACGACCAATCCTAAAAAATCCACTTAACTTATTTTTTTCTTTCTTTGACTTCCATAAACATGGCTGCATGACAGAAAAAAGAACCAAAACACCTTCAAATATAAAAATGTAAAAGTTATGTAAGTTTTCGATACACATAAACAATCTAAAAATGCAGAAGTCCCTTGACTATAATTTCTATTAAGTCACAATCATTTGTCTAAAGCATCAAACTGATTTAAAAGTTATTGATCAATGTTTTATCTTAAGTTTGGTTCCCATTCAAAGTGAAAGAGCACAGAAGGAGAAGAGCGAACCCGAACATTTCAGGGGAAGAGATAAGACGGACTCTGCTTGTGTGTGAACTGGGCGTCCATCTTGTCTCTGCTTCCCCTTGTCACCTGTCTCCAGGTGAACCATTAACCCGCTAACGGCCATAAAACTCCACTTTATGGAAAGTTTGATGATGGCGGCGGGTTGTAAACACTGGAGCTCTTTATGGCCTCGCCGGCTTTGTTGCTCACCTTGACACAGTCTGCATGCGAAATAAACGTCAGTGAGATTAACCCCCCGAAACCCACCGACACAGCTTTTATGTAGCCGCGAGCTCAATTTGACACAGCATAGTGGGCTTTGACACTCTTTTAATTAGGACTGGGATTTTAGATTTTAACTTGGATTAAATCACAAACATTCTGGTTATGAGACATTACGTCTTAGCATGCATAATAAGGTGTTCTCGTTTTCTGGTTGATTTACTTTGTATGTCACCGAATCATTTTTTAAAGATTTACTATTCACTTTCTTAATTAAACATTCATATATGTGACATGTATTTTCCTATGTCTCTTAAAGAAACATGAACAAGAAGAGAAAATAACCTCTTAAACATTTGACTACAAGCTGCTGCTAGTTTGGATGTAGCACAGTGAGCGCCATGGCTTTGTCCACAGGGGGCGCCAAATTTCACTGCAAATTAAAATTGTTGTGACACTCTTTATCTGCAGTTTTTGTAAATGAATAAATAAATAAATAAATTAAAAAAAGACAAACAAACAAACATTAATAAATAAAACAAATACAAACGCAGATAAATATTGCACATGCAATGCTCAGTGGCGGAGCTTGACATTTTTGATGGCGGTGGATTTTTCAGGAGACGCCATAAAAAATTTCAACAGAGCTATTTACAATTCTTGTTTACTTTTGAAGGTCATAAAGAGACATTAGATCATTTCTAATTGGTTTCATAACCAGTTAGAACACCTCACTGGAGCTTTAAAATCATATAGTGACAAAAATCAAAGAGAATTACGGTGCAGAATATCACTATAACATCTATATAAACCATCATTTATCACCCATTTACCTATCAATTTACAACAGTGTGTAATTGCTTTCAACACTTTACATGAAAATGTATTTAAGTTCGATAATCAACACAATTAAAGTCAATTGCAGGTAATCATGTCATATAAATAGAGACAGATTGAAGCTGCAGCCACATAACTGCACCACTGTGATAGTAAAGAAAATATAAACTGCAGTTGTAGAGAGTTTACACCCAAATGACATTAAAGGTGATTTTCACATGCCACAGAACTGTGGAGTTTCTTATATGTTTGCTTGACACCTGAAACTTTTATATATTTATGATAATACAGATAATTTAAACCATAATATACTGGCATAGTGTGTCTTTTTTTTGTTGCCACAGCACAGTTTGTACACTCCATCATGTGTCTGACAGTATCAGGCGCCTATTTGTTCCCTCAGTGTAGAATAGTCATATATGTGCTGCTGCCACCTTGTGTTTTTTTAAGAGAATAGCGGAATTGGTAATTAAAAAAAACTATATATTTTAATTAATATGTATTCTGCCATGGTAAAAAAATCAAATATAAAAGGATGAATCAGCCTGCAAAATTAAGACAGTGCTCCCTACTTCACATTTAAATCAACATCAATCATTTTGCTATTTTTAAGATAAAATTAAAGTGTTTAGGTAGTTTAGGTCAACTGAATGTTACTATAGTTATGGATTTGTCAACAAATAATGTCTCTTAGAGTAAAGTATATTAAAAAATACTTGGTGTGAGGTAGTCAACAATAACCCTGATACTGATCATTTGGAGGTCTCAATACTGCAACAAAAAGGCTGATTTGTTATATGGTTCAATGAAGAGCTCTAGATTTGGATCGTTCAAAGCAGCTGGAACTATAGTGGTGACAGATATAAAACTTTACTACAGGTTTATGTGAAAATAAATGAATTTGAGATACTTTAGTGATAGCTCAGTAAAGTTTCCCTCCGTTTTTAGACCTCTCACTCTGTTTTCCGCTTGACCGAGCGACCATGCGCAGATGGAATGAAGCCCCCTCAGAAATCAGCCAATCATGTGCGGGGGACAGCACAGCCTTATTTGCATCTATACCATATAAGAATCCCAGCGCGGCGCTGTGAGGACACTCTCGACGTCAACCAAACGCCGACATGCCTGAGACAGTGAAAGCACCGAAGAAGGGATCCAAGAAGGCCGTTTCCAAGAGCGTGAGCAAGGGCGGTAAGAAGAGAAAGAGGACCAGGAAGGAGAGCTACGCCATCTACGTCTACAAGGTCCTGAAGCAGGTGCACCCCGACACCGGAATCTCCTCTAAGGCAATGGGCATCATGAACTCCTTTGTTGGTGATATCTTTGAGCGCATCGCCGGTGAAGCCTCTCGTCTGGCTCACTACAACAAGCGCTCCACCATCACCTCCAGGGAGATCCAGACCGCTGTCCGTCTGCTTTTGCCCGGGGAGCTGGCTAAGCACGCCGTGTCCGAGGGAACCAAAGCTGTGACCAAGTACACCAGCTCTAAGTAAATGTGAAAATCGCCTAAACTCACCCAAAGGTCCTTCTCAGGGCCACCCACATCTTCCTCAAAGGGCAAAAATACCGATTGTGTTGTGACTGAAGGTCTACCACTGAAATGCATATATATATTCACGTGTGTGTCTATTCTCATTTAGTGTTTACTGTTTGGTTTTCAGGTATAACGTTCTATAAGTAGAGTACATATCCTGAATCTGCCTTAACAGTGTTGTAGAGTTACAGCAACCATTTTGTTCCCTTGCTGTGTACAGGTCAAGTACAAACCTGCCTCAACTTCTGTATCACATTTAGTGCTGTACTGTGACGCATAACAAATAAAACAGTCAAAGAACAAGATAAAGCAAGTAGAAATACATACCAGCTAGATTTAACCTCTCAGCATTGTGGTCTTCTTTCCTTCCACCACAACATCTTTCAAGATCTTTTTCAAGATTTATTAATTTGTCATGTGCATATAAAACAAGGTCAACAATGGAATGATATTCCTTGTATGAAAAGACTGTTCATATCAAAGGAGTAAAGACAAATAAAAATTAGTGCTGAAGAAATACAATGAAATAAGGATACAAAAAATATTAAAGAGGAATATAAGTATAAGAAGTATATACAATATATACAAGTGCACAAGCAATACAGTAGGTGCTAGTATAAAGTATAAGTATAAATGTATGAAAGTGAGGTTAAGTCTGTGGGATAATGAGGTATGAAAATTGCCATATTCCACAAGATAAATTATGGTGTACGAATTGATGTATTCCATATCACAGATAATATTGCACAGTTAAGTTGGTTATTATTGTCCAGTAGGTACTGTACCTTTTTTACCTGGGGCCATTTTATCATACTGATGAAAGAAAACAGAAAATAAAACAAGGGCCTGTTACTTAGTGGCCATGTGACTAAGGCTGCAGTCATATGACAGGAGAGCACTAATCTTGGGCACAGAGTCAGTAACAATGAACTATTTTACAATGGGACAGAAACAGAGAAACAGAGACATTAACAGAATAAATCAAGTATATGTGACACCTGCACATAGAGTGTTTTTGAAACACCCAATAAACTAACCTCCATACAAATATCTGAACACGTCAAACAAAATATTAAACACTCAGAAACCTAGTCATTCACTAACTATATAAAGTAGGCTGATGTGCTATAAGCATACAAGGAGGAAAGGCCCATTTAATCACTTAAACAACCATGAACATTTCAACATTAAAACGTAGATGCAAAACTTTGTTAGATATTTGTTTGATTGGCGGAACCACTGAGTGTTCTTCTTTTGAATAATGATATAATTTTAATGCTAAATCAAATCAATCAGTCACCCAAGTTACCAAAACTGAAATTCAATTGTGTGTTCTTGTTTATTTATATGTTTTATATTTATTCATAGGTGTTTGTATTACCTGGGTGCTTTACCTTTTAAAACAATATTCCCTTCCCTTTAAACTTAATGCACTAATATTGAAGCTACCCTAGTGGTCATAAAACAGCATTTAAAAAAAAAAGGCCGCCAGGTGTCTTCTGATTGGTTGTACCAATCTGACCAATCACAGAAGGGCGTTCAAGCACTATATAAGCAGGTCGGCGCAGCGCTTCAGACAGCTTTCTTTAGAACGCCTTTTGAGATACAGGAAACATGTCTGGACGCGGAAAGGGAGCCGGTAAGGCCAGAGCCAAGGCAAAGACCCGTTCTTCCCGGGCTGGGCTCCAGTTCCCCGTGGGTCGTGTCCACAGGCTCCTCAGGAAGGGCAACTACGCCGAGCGTGTCGGTGCCGGAGCCCCCGTCTACCTGGCCGCCGTGCTCGAGTACCTGACCGCTGAGATCCTGGAGTTGGCCGGAAACGCCGCCCGTGACAACAAGAAGACCCGTATCATCCCCCGTCACCTTCAGCTGGCTGTCCGCAACGACGAGGAGTTGAACAAGCTGCTCGGCGGAGTGACCATCGCTCAGGGAGGAGTGCTGCCCAACATCCAGGCTGTGTTGCTGCCCAAGAAGACCGAGAAACCTGCTAAGAAGTAGATCAATTCTTGTCTACTCCAACTCAACGGCCCTTCTAAGGGCCACCCACATACAACTAAAGCTCATTCTTGGGGTGTTGACCCGAAATATTTCATTAGTTGAATCATAGAATAATGAGAGTTTCCAAACCGTTGTGTTTAATACTACTTTACATATGTGGTTAATCATTAGTAAGGTCGTTTGTATACTTTGTGTTTATGAGCAAGTGAAATGATCTGATTTAGAATTAAACATATTTCTTAAAACATCACTTATGTTTGAAGTTTGGGATTAAACAGGGAAACTGCAGAGGTGAGACCCTTTCTGTTTCAAAGTGACAGGCTAAATGACTGATGCTCTATTCTGTGTTGCACCAGAGAATACCACTAACCAGCTTCAGCTCACTTGAATCCTGCAGTAACAGTGCTGATTACTTTATCATGCTTTTTGCTCTGGCCTTCCTTCAGACTTACACCAGACTATCTGTAAGGGATTTTAGTTTATAACCAGAATGCTCTTTTACATTTTCTGGCTCGTTAATTACACATACATACATAGCGGCAGTCCAGTTGTTTAATTTTCTATAATTGATTATATTTGTACCCTCACTTTTCAGTGGAATCTACATTATAAATGTACACAGTTTAGTTTTGTGTACACAGAAACTCTGAGAAGACCAACAAGTCATACTGCTTTAAGTTTTCCCCTTTTTAATATATATCCTACTGTATGTGATCGCTCAAATTGGTATATATTTGTATATGCTTTTCCTGTGTATAACGATTTTTTTTTTCTACATGCTTTTTTTCTGTTTGTTTTTACCAATTTTTATTTAATAAATTAAAGAACATATAGCTAGATAAGATGACTCTGCAATAATCCCCTGGGATATTTTTTTATATTTTTTCTTATGGTGCTAATCAAGTAAAAACAGGAGATACATTAGTAGATAAAATAAGTTAGTATAGTGATGGGCACAGCAGTTCTTTTAGATGTACTGAATCATTAGAATCAGTTCACTAAAAAGATTTGTTCAAAAGATTTGTTCATCAGATCACTGAATCATGTAGCTCTTGGCAGAAGAAGCCTGTGTCTCCAACCTGCTGAACGTTTCAGGATTCAGTTCACTTCAGAGCTTCTGGAACCAGGAGACGAGAGTGTTAGGCTGTGTTTCTTTGGCAAACAGGTTTGTAAAAATGAACTTGTTGTCAGGATGATTTAAAGATGTCATGATGCCATTTATCAGGTCTGCTCAGTAAAAAAGACTCAGTGGGTGATATATTACTAAACGGTTAAAAGAAATTAGACTGAACATGCACCGTTCCCCCAAAACCGCTGCAGTGATAGGATGCTGCAGGTCTAATGCACTAGTAGTAGTTTTGTCTGACAATAATGATTCCAGAGAGTGTGGTTCAATGAGTGATACGTTAACTACGTGTTTCAGGTGTCAGTGTATGTGGTCCCTCGTTTGCCGGCTGCCTGACTGGCAATGCGGTTCCTCACTTCAAAGTTTACAATTGCCAGTTTACAACTGTTGCAAAACTCAGCAGCACATGTGCTGACAAAGACCAGAAGGGCACACATTACACCGATTTTAAAATCAGTGCATTGGCTCCCTGTGTGCTTTAGGATTGATTTTAAGGTCCTTTTAATGGTATTTAAATGTCTTAGGGGTCTTGGACCTTCTTATCTTTCAGAATTGCTTTTACAATATGAACCCTCATGGACCCTGAGATCCTATGGCCCTGGTCTTTTAATAGTCCCCAAAGTGAGAACACGAACTTACGGTGAGGCATGTTTCCAGCACTATGGCCCCCGTCTTTGGAATAGCCTGCCGGAGGACCTTAGGGCCGCAGAGAACGTTCATATTTTTCAGAGCAGGCTCAAGACCCACCTATTTAATTTGGCTTTCAACTAATGTCTTATTTTAAATCTATATTTTTATCCTATTTTGATCTTTTTTTATTTCATTTATCTATTTTAGTCCTCATTTTTCATGTTATGTTTATTATATTTATTAACTTATTTTTTAAATGGTATTTTAGCTATTCATCAGTAATTTATAATTTTATCTAGTTTTTATGTTTTTAGCTGATTTAGTCTATGTTTTTATTGCAATTCTCCAGTGTTTCCTCAGTAGGGGGACCACCTGCACTGGAGGCTGTGACTGGCTCTGTCTAGGGTTTCTCTGCCTCGTGGTGTGCGCTCAGCTCGGCTAGATGGTGGTCTGCAGCAGTGCTTGCTGCTGTGGGCCCCTTACTGGCTTGTAGCGGGGTGCGCACCCGGGTGGAGGTGTCCTGGCCCTGGGCCGTGAGCAGCCTCCACTGCAGTCGGCCAACTGATGTTTCCTGACTTGGCTCCTCTGTACTCAGCCACATGTTTTTAAGATTGCCTTATCTGTGTGTGTGTGTGTTGGGATAGGCTCTCGTGAGGGTTGGGGGGGTGGGGTGGCGGGCCAGATATGGGGGGTTGGTTGTTTTAATTTGTAAAGCACTATGTGCTGCATTTCTTGTTGCCAGAGAAGTGCTGTATAAATAAAGTCTGATTTGAGAGTGAAACGAAGAAATCACTCTAGGACTTGATTCGGTTAAGTACTTCCACTTAAAAGATTCGGTTCTCTTGAACAGATCATTCACGAAGGACAAGACACCTTATATTTGCTCATTTCATGATTTAGGGATCAAGTTAGTAAGACATTCTCTCATAGTCTACTGTAAAGTGCATGCAGCAGTTCATTACAACTTAGGTTTGGCAAGATCAGTTGTTGGTATACACTTCCATTTCACATTAGTATGGTTCAGGGAGGATTCTTGCACAATTCTTAGTTACTTATGGTAAAAAATTCCTACACTGAGGTGATTTTTTTATTCATTATTTTCTTTTATTGTAGTAAAACATAACATGGAACATTATTCTCCTGAGTAGTTGGTGGGCGGCTCTTAAAAGAGCCTTTGGTTTTAATGTTTTCAAATCAGCATCAGATTTAACCTCCAAAGCCGTACAGAGTGCGGCCCTGTCTCTTCAGGGCGTACACCACATCCATGGCGGTGACTGTCTTCCTCTTGGCGTGCTCGGTGTAGGTAACAGCATCACGGATCACGTTCTCCAGGAACACTTTGAGGACTCCACGGGTCTCCTCATAGATCAGACCAGAGATACGCTTCACACCGCCACGGCGAGCCAGACGGCGGATAGCGGGTTTGGTGATTCCCTGGATGTTATCACGGAGCACTTTGCGGTGACGCTTGGCGCCCCCTTTTCCGAGTCCCTTGCCTCCCTTTCCACGGCCAGACATTCTGAATACCAGCTGCGTTTGTTCGTCAAGAACGAATAACTAGCCTGCGTCAAAGACGGATTGTCATGGCGTCTGAGTGATCAGTATTTGAAGTCGTTCTGCGGACGTAAGGGAAGTGTGTAATGAGACCTGGCGCCCCATCCCCCTACCTTTGCAGCTTTTTTGTTTATTTTGCCTTTGTGTTTTACTTTTCGCCAAAATTAGTGCTTAATTCTCTGTACGGCGTTTTTTATTCTTCAAAGGAGTCCCAGATAATTTCGTATTCAATAACAGAACCCTTATTTTGTGGTAATAATGCATTACCCCCCCCCCCCCCTTGTTTTCTCTTCACTGTGGATGTGCCTTTTCACACATTTTTAACAGTATGTTTAAAAACAAAGAGGTTCGTTTTGATGTCAGCTAATGGTTAAATTAATGTGGTTTATGGTTGTTAACATGGTGTCTTTTTATCATAGACAACATTTGTCTTTGGGCTGGGTGAGGTTTAGCGCTCCCTGGTGGGCAGTGGTAGTAGAGGTCATACACATCAGGAGGGATAGGAGTCAAATTATCTTCAGTATATGTTACCAACAATATTCTCCTTTGTCTTTATTTTGAAGGAATTTATTTGTTTTTTTCCGGTTGTTGATTTCTGATGACCTCTTTGACATTTTTGAGACGGCAAATATTTTACTTGATATCAACCATTAACAGTTTTCTTTAGACCATGTGTTAACTTCTTCTGCAATAATGGTCCCTGGGACAATCTGCACCTAACAGAATTTGACAATCCTGCAATGGTAAATGTTTAACCTTGTAAGACACAGTGCTGTACAATTAAAACAGGTTTATAAACCTTAAAAAACAACATGTGTTGTCCGAGGTAATAATCCAAAAAAATTAATGTTTAAGTTCACATCACAAGGACTTACGTATTTTAACAATAAATAGAATAAGATAGATTCCAGGGAGAGAACATGGAAGGGTTAAGGTCTCTAATCAGCCCACTTTCGCGCCCCCGGCTTCCTTTACGTCCGCATAGCGACTTTAAGTACTGATCACCACGCGCTGCAACCCTACTCGTCCTTGACGTATTATTGATATAAGAAACTGAAATGTCTGGCCGCGGAAAGGGAGGTAAGGGACTCGGAAAAGGGGGCGCCAAGCGTCACCGTAAAGTTCTGCGTGATAACATCCAGGGAATTACCAAACCCGCTATCCGCCGTCTGGCCCGCCGTGGCGGTGTTAAGCGTATCTCTGGTCTGATCTACGAAGAGACCCGTGGAGTCCTTAAGGTCTTCCTGGAGAACGTGATCCGTGATGCTGTTACCTACACCGAGCACGCCAAGAGAAAGACCGTCACCGCCATGGATGTGGTGTACGCCCTGAAGAGACAGGGCCGCACCCTGTACGGCTTTGGAGGTTAAACCTGATCCTGATCCTGATCCAAGTCTACCGAAACCAAAGGCTCTTTTAAGAGCCGCCCAAATTCACCTTAAGAGTTTTTCTTATCCTGTGTTTAAATCTACTCTTGCTTTCCTTTGTGACCTTCTAAGTGCATAGTTGAAATGTTAGGGTTTTATACATGGCATAAGAATCCTTGAATTCAACATGAGTTGTTCAAAATGCTTTCACTGCAATGAACAGGAAGCCATGAGAGCAAAGGAATGCAAGAAGCACATGAGGTACATAAATGAAGTGTCGACGTTTCAGTCTTGTACAGGCACATTGGGAGGGGAAGATAAGAGCTCAAAACAGTACTTTGTAGGGTGTTTTTGCAGAGAATAAACCTCACCAGGCAGGTTTCACAGTTGAGTTTGTCTGTTTCAATCACGAGTTTATTGCATAATAACATCATCAGAAATCTGCTATGTCGAGCATTAAACAATACCTCCCATGTATTGTACTCATTGAGTTTTAAGGGAAAGACAGAGTAGTGGGTCAAAAAAAAAATGTTAAAAAGGGGATTGATGTCAAAATGTGCTGGACACTTGGTAGAACGACATAAAGATTCCGCTTTCATATGTCGTAAAGCTCACCACTTAGTGCAATGCGCAAATATAGTTATAACTGTTCTCTTGTCAAGTTGCTTGGGATGACATTAGTAATGATAAAATCCAGTGATAGTCAAAATGTTGCCCCATCATGTCATTCTAAACCACACGTTTCACCAGCAATGAATTTAACCTGACTGAAATTTAAGTTTTTCAATGGGTTTTGAAACAAATTATTCAAACATGTTACGAATTCTCAGAGAACATAACATAATCCCATTTAGCCAAAACCAACAATGCAGATATGAACATTTTTTAGTTTTTTTTTGGCATATTTCTGTAACCATAGAGTGCATTATTATTTACTATTTGTAATACACTTATTATTTTAGCATACCTGTAAATAATTATCTACTTATCTATTTATTATTAATAACAAAAAAATATCATCCATCTGACTCCCTAAAATATTCTAACTGCAGAGATCATCTCTTATCAGACATGTACCTCTACACACCATTAT
The DNA here is from genome assembly GCA_962446985.1 of Xyrichtys novacula. Lineage (NCBI taxonomy): Eukaryota > Metazoa > Chordata > Actinopteri > Labriformes > Labridae > Xyrichtys > Xyrichtys novacula. Next base: position 12,655,593 of record OY660872.1, read on the forward strand.
TTGATATTTAATCTTAAATTCAATATCTAGTATTTACTTTAAGCCAGACATACATTTTTGCAGTTGTTTTCCCAGTTATTGAGACACTGAATCAAAGGTGTTGCCCAACACTTACACACAGTAACTGAAGAGATCCAGAACCAATGAAGTATTGAAATTATCTCTGATGTTTTGGACCGTGCATGCTTAACATGTGATTTGCAGTTCCCAGGGAGCAATGATTTGGTTTCGTAGATATTATATAAATATTTATTCAAGAAACAAGTATTGATCAAGTAAGAGGTTTGGAAAGTAGGACAGAAACACTGACTAGGGTTGTGTGAGTAAACACAGTGATGTCCTACAGTATATCAACATCTCTGTTTCTGTCAAACTGCACTAAATGTCAGATCCCTTTAAATTTGAGATCCATGGAAGTTATTCTTTGTGTGACTAATGTCAGATGCAAACATGTATTAGGAACAATGAGATTTTTAAATTAACATCAGACAATAGTTCATTTGATATAGAAATCCCAGGGAATGACTGCTGTGTTTTGGGGGGTTGAATCGGGCTGAAACAAATACTAAATGGAAAGCAGGCATATAGAGTTTATACATGTTTGATATGTGCCTCACTCTGCTGTGTTCACTGTTTAATTCCCCTACATGATGATATACTGTATCTTTGTTTCAAGGTTTTGGGCCCATAAATGGTTGAGTTTTTTCAGATTTACACGCTGACCATTTTTTACTGTGGTGAAAACGAGGGAAATTCGCGAACAAAAGAAACGGAGGGAAAGATTTCTCTCCATCGAGAGGAGGGGGGCGCTTTGTCTTCAGCACGCGCTCAGGAATGGTCAGTAATTGACCAATCTCGTAGCAGGGACAGCACAGCTAAATTTGCATCATGGGATTATAAAACCCAGCGCTCACAGCTACAACGAACCGTTCTGTGTTAGTCGACAGACCAAATCGACCATGCCTGATACAGTGAAAGCACCGAAGAAGGGCTCCAAGAAGGCCGTCTCTAAGGCGACCAAGAGCGGTAAGAAGAGAAAGAGGACCAGAAAGGAGAGCTATGCTATCTACGTCTACAAGGTGCTGAAACAAGTTCACCCCGACACAGGCATCTCCTCCAAGGCTATGGGCATCATGAACTCCTTTGTCGGTGACATCTTTGAGCGCATCGCTGGTGAGGCCTCTCGTTTGGCTCACTACAACAAGCGCTCTACCATCACCTCCAGGGAGATCCAGACCGCCGTCCGTCTGCTGCTGCCCGGAGAGCTGGCTAAGCACGCCGTGTCTGAGGGTACTAAGGCTGTGACCAAGTACACCAGCTCCAAGTAAATCTGCTGAAGATTTGAAAATTCAAAGGTCCTTTAAGGACCACCCACATAATCTGAGAGTGCATTCCTGATCACATAATTTTGTGAAACACGGTGATGTTTGTAGTACTACAATCGCAGAGTACGAAAAGTATATAACTAACCAAAATGAACAGTACATAAGCAAGTGTCACTACTTGAGTGAGACAGGGTTGCCGTTGCCGTGCACAGATGTCGAAATTGAAGCTCAACGGTCCTTTTAAGGACCACCCACATAATGATATAATGATTTTAATGATACCTTTATATCATTTCGTACCATATTAGCCGAATTGTTAATCCACTCAAGTGACATGAACATGATGGAAGCCATTAATGAAGGCCTTGTGTGGCGGAAGTGAAAACATGCTGGAGGCAAAACAGAAAATCATGCTCACACTTGCAAAGAACACCGGATTGTGATAACTTGATTGTGACCACTGAGTCATTAAGGAATTAAAGTTATAGTTGTCATAAACTGGCGAGCCAGTCACTTAAGTATTCTTTCTGTCCTCTAAAGGTAACATCGCTTATGAATACTAACTGCAGGATTAGCTGTAGTAAAACATTTCGTTTTTTTTTCTTAATGGTTTGATAAACTTGTGTTCTCACTTTTCTGATACATTATAGATACTCTCAAAACGATAGAGAGAAAAAAGGGTGCAACAGGGTGCCACATACAGTCGGCCAACTATTAATCATAGTTTCAACAGATCATATGGTAAATGCCCCGTTGCCTATAATTGTAACATTTAGGAATAACTGTAAAAATCACTGATTTTAAGTGATTGATTTATTATTTGAATTTTACTATACCATCATAGTACAAGTCTATGCTCTACATGTCCCCCTCACCCACAAAGACCCACCATTGGTATCCGTACTCCACTCCCCCTGATTTTATATAATTCATATAATTATGGCTCCTAAAAATCTGTGTTTTTTAAGCAGAAGCGATTGAAAGATGTCATTTAGTGAAGACCACCAAGGGTATAAACTCAATGGCACACATAATCCAGGCAGAGACCATAACATGACACTAAGTAATAATAATGGAATCAAACTTTTTACTCAATCAAAAGGGTTTTTGTGTCTTCGTGCCTGAGTCAGATCTGGTCTTTAATTCGATGTAGGGAGTGACAATACTCTGATATCTTCAATTTATTAAGTGAAAGTGTAGTCTTATATTATCTTAATTCCACACATAAAGGAGATATGGTCCACTGTGTCACCGCTACTCACTGTGTAGCGTCATTTGTCATGTGATAACTAAGCAGCGCCATATGAGCTCTACTCTGATTGGATCAGCTTCGTGAAAGGCGGGCTCGAGTCCTATATAAGCAGAGCGAACAAACAGTTGCATACTTTCTTCTCGTTTTAGAAACTTGAGAGAACACTGAAATCATGTCTGGACGCGGAAAGGGAGCCGGAAAGGCAAGAGCCAAGGCAAAGAGCCGATCATCCCGCGCCGGGCTTCAGTTCCCCGTGGGTCGTGTCCACAGGCTGCTGAGGAAGGGTAACTACGCTCAGCGTGTCGGTGCCGGAGCCCCCGTCTACCTGGCCGCCGTGCTCGAGTACCTGACCGCTGAGATCCTGGAGTTGGCCGGAAACGCCGCCCGTGACAACAAGAAGACCCGTATCATCCCCCGTCACCTTCAGCTGGCCGTCCGCAACGACGAGGAGTTGAACAAGCTGCTCGGCGGAGTGACCATCGCCCAGGGAGGAGTGTTGCCTAACATCCAGGCTGTGCTGCTGCCCAAGAAGACTGAGAAAGCTGCCAAGAAGTGAAGATCCTGAGGGGATGTGATAAAACAACGGCTCTTTTAAGAGCCACCCACTTACAATTAATGAGCCTTATCTTGTCATATAAGAAAAAACAACTTGTGGTTTCTCTGGGATTATTCAAAATTGAGGTGGAATAATGATATGAATCATGGATGCGCAGCCTATTGATCTCAGATTCGTCTCGTCTGCCAAAAACAGAAGGATCCTGTATTTCTCGGGAGTTCGCCTGAAGCTCATGCTTTGCTCTGTTTACTATAACGACAAATGACAACTTGCCCAGAAATACACTCCTGGGTTCGTGCAGAGTCTGTCTCAGACTTGTGACCTTTAAAGCGTAATTAGAACTTAATTAAAGATACGAATGTGGCTTTGACGTGCCGCCTATTTTCACACGCATTGTTCATTTCTTTCCCATGGCTGTGGTGTGTAAATTTGTAATGTGAATTCATTAAGGGTTAGAGTTAGAATCCAGAGTGCTAGAGAAAAAGACCAAACATAACCAGGCCACCAGTATTTGTTATAATCAATATAACCTGTAAAAAAACTACTTAATGTTAAAAAAAAAAAAAACTACCTACCTAATATGACTGATCTGTTCATCAAATATTAACCTTAATTATACTACCTAAACATTTGCCGTTTTCAAACCAAACACAGCGACACACAACAAAGTGTAAAAAGATGTAACGCAGGCTACGTGAACATATTACATGGAAAAGTATATTAATACATGTCTAGTACTTCAGAAGTTTGAAAATGCATGTGAACAAGGGTAAAGTTGCTCTGTCAGTGGTTGTGAGTGGCTCTTAAAAGAGCCGTTGGGTTGCAGGGTTGGTCGGGTGTGAGACTTTAAGCCCTCTCTCCACGGATGCGACGGGCCAGCTGGATATCCTTGGGCATGATGGTCACCCTCTTGGCGTGGATGGCGCACAGGTTGGTGTCCTCGAACAGACCCACCAGGTAAGCCTCGCTGGCTTCCTGCAGAGCCATGACGGCAGAGCTCTGGAAGCGCAGGTCGGTCTTAAAGTCCTGGGCGATCTCCCTCACCAGACGCTGAAAGGGCAGCTTGCGGATCAGCAGCTCAGTGGACTTCTGGTAACGGCGGATCTCTCTCAGAGCCACAGTACCGGGCCTGTAACGATGAGGCTTCTTCACGCCGCCGGTGGCTGGAGCGCTCTTACGGGCGGCCTTGGTAGCCAACTGTTTCCTGGGGGCTTTGCCTCCGGTGGATTTACGGGCTGTCTGCTTAGTTCTTGCCATTGTTCACGAGTTTCCTTCAGCGATAGAAAGGATGAATGCAGACCAGGGCGGCAGCAGCAGCTTTATACTAGAGAGCCGGCGCGGGGTCCCCTCCGATTGGTCCAGACCAAAAGACCCGCGCACTCGTCCTCGTCAACTATTGGCCAAGAAATTCAAACTTTAACGGACAAACTCAGAGAAGGAAAGCAAAAGAGACAAGGCGTGTAAAACAGTCAACCGCACACAAGGTTTATTATACTCAGAGTCAGGCCCATATTATATCGTATTCTTCTTCTCGTTTTTTAACTATTAGCTTATTACACAGTCTGGATAATGGCAAACATAATCTAGACTATGGCAGACGCGTGTACTTAATAAAAAAGGGCACACATAGAAACAGAAATAAAAGAAAAAAAAATACTTTTAATTGATAATATTTATGCTCATGTTTAAACAGTTCAACCAAAGTTCATGTTCTGATCTCCAACATCATTAACCAGCTTTCCCTTCTCTCTGTTCTGTCTTAACACTATTGCAATATTATTAATGCAAAGTCATCATGTTTTTGCCCCTTCAAGTCCCAATAAAGTACATTTTTATATGTTTTATTCCACCTTTTGGATATATATATATATATATATATATATATATATATATATATATATATATATATATATATATATATATTCTTAATTATGATTAGAAGTAAGCAATAGCTGAAAACAAATAGGAATACTATACGTGAAAATAAATGATATGCAAATCGCTATTTAAGCTTTGTTTTGTTCTTATTTAGCTGACTCACAATAATAATTATTATTTGAGCATCCACATCATCATTTTTCTGTATGTTGTGTTTTCACTTTTCCCTTTACTTTCCCCCTTTTTGTGGTTTTCTTTTCACTGCTTTCAGGTTAAGTATCCTCCACTCCACTCCACTCCAGTCCGGTCTGACCTGTCATGGGCAGGCCTGTATGGACCACATGTGCAGTTAATTCTGAAAATGCACCTTTACAAGTAGCCTATAAATTTTATGACTCTGTAAGCTATGACACCATTTCACACGATTCCGAAAATCACAGTACACACAATAATACATGGAATCACTCTCTAGAGGACATGTGAGTGGCTCTTAAAAGAGCCCTTGATGCTGTTAAAGCAGGTCAGGCGTTAGAGATTTACTTCTTTGCCTTTTTGGGTGCTGTTTTCTTAGCTGAGGCTTTCTTAGGAGCGACCTTCTTCGCCACCTTCTTTGTGGCAGCCTTCTTGGTAGGCCTCTTTGCTGCGGGTTTCTTCGCTGATTTCTTTGCTGCTGCTTTCTTTGGTGACACCTTCTTCGGAGACTTTTTGGGCACAGGTTTCTTTGCAGGAGCCTTTTTCTTGGGAGACGCCTTCTTTGCTGCGGCGCGCTTCCTCGCCCTCACGGGAGCTCTCTTTGCTACCTTTGTTGTAGTCTTGACAGTCTTGGGCTCCTTGGCCAACTTGAAGGATCCGCTCGCTCCAGTACCTTTGGACTGGACAAGGATACCATTGCGCACCAGCCTAACCACGGCGGTGTTGATACGTTTGTTTGATTTGACGACGTCGATCCCTTTGGCGGCCAGGGCCTTCTTGATAGCGGACAGAGACATCCCCTTTTTCTCCTTGGACTCACCAACAACGATGACAATGAGTTTTGAGAGGGAGAGAGCGTTGCTCTTCGCCCGGGGAACAGACTTCCTCTTGACGGCCTTGACCGGGGCCTTTGTCGGCGGTGCAGCTGGAGCGTCCTCTGTCATGATTGTCTCTGTGTTTCCTGAAGTAAACGTACCTGGTTGACGTCTGTAGGCGGAATGTATAAAAGACAGGTGAGAACCGTGAAGAGTCAATCCTCACTGAGTCTCACCCTCTCGCCTGAAAAGTCGCGACTGTTTGTGTTTTCTCTTCAACATTTCGGTGATAAAACTCAGTGAGAGACCACGTATTTAAACAAATTGTTTAAGCACCTGCTAGAAAAACGCCCCCATTCAAGTTGTCCTCCTCCTGAAGACAAAGTCCCGCTTATGTGATTTCAGGAGCACAAAAAACCCAGCCTAACTCGGCCAATCGATGCTTGGTCCTACGGTTTATCGCCACATTTCGTCGCACTCAACAGTAAAAATTGAGATGTATCAAACTGGAAATCATTGTACAGCAAGAGGGGGCATCTGTCGATACGACTAAGAGGGGTCGACACGATATTGTGATTTTGTTCTCTAAAAATAGGAGGGTTTTTCTCAGGCTGTAAACACAGACACTCGGGTTATGAGAATGACTCATGACAAAGATGTCGTTGATTACACTGAACAGGTTTGGACTTGATGAAACAAAGTCAGACTGGATGCAAAGTTTGATTTATTATCAACCGATCAAGCTTATAACAAAGTCCTTATTTGCTGGAAATAATACTCTTCAGGCAGTTTGAAGAGCTGTGTGGCCTCTGATATGACTGAGTCAGTTAATTCCGTTGACACAGACAGGCCCTGTACCAGCACACATTACATTTAGTTCGATTAAATATTCAGAGTATTCAATGAAGTGTTCTTGAAAGGGGAGTTACACATTTTAAAAGTCATCAATATCTTGGCCTTAACCATTTTAACCATAACTTTAAGCGTAGTTTTAACATTCACTTAAAGTAGAGATAAACTTTAACTAAAATTAGATTGTAAAGCAGCCAGTGATATTGAACATACAATGAAAAAAAAGGTAAGGAAAACATTGAGAGAACACACAAACTGATAATTACATTATAGATAGATAGATAGATAGATAGATAGATAGATAGATAGCTGTTGATGTTAGCAGCTCTGTCAGTATTCTTGCAGTCAGACAGACATTTACACAAACACATATATACCAAACATGATTGTATGACTATGACAACAAATGTGTCTACTGGTGTAAATGTTTAATATTATCGAAGATAATGAGGCACTGAAACATATTTTGTGTTTGCTTGGATTCATAGAATAATGATTGTTTCAATTGGTAATAATAATATCATACAGTAAAATTTTGTACAATAACATGAAATCTATTCTGACAATTAAATACATAATATACATCACAACCTCACCAATGGACAATCACAGGATGAGGATTAAAACAAGTTTAAAGGCATGTACATCATTATTACTGCATCAGTGCGAAAGTCAATTGAATAAATTAAACCATATCAATACTATAATTAGAATATAACAGTAAGACAAATTAATTTAACTGACAATACAGTCCTCAAAAAAGGCAAATATTAAACTACTGCTGTTATAGTGACACATCAGGGCAAGTTCACATGTAGATGTACAAAAGATAATATTTCACTTTTTAGATTTTCCATTAAAAATTAGATTTTTAATATGTATATCTTTTTTTTTATTATTTCATAATTAAAACTGTGTGGTAATGGCAGTTTTTTGTGTTTATATTAATTTTGTGTCTTATTTATGTTGTTTCAGATGTGGAAAACAAATTCCTCTAGAAAAGTCATAGATTTTGCTGATACACGAAACTGTGAACATATTTTGCCTCACATATCCGACTCTAGAACATTTATCATAAGCAAGGTACTGGTCTGGTTTGTACTAGTTGTACAGTTATACTAATATATTTTATACTTGAAATGTGACTCAAGTATGAAGGAACTTTGTATCAGATAATTCCATGAACTGAAACCGGTCGTATGGTTTCACTTTTGACACCAGCATGCTGTTTATACTCCAAATAATAGCATAATTTGAGGTTAATGTCTATTTTGTGGCAATAGGCTTCAGCACACATACACTGACAACCAACTCCTTCAAATCTGCAGAGAGGATGCTAATATTAAAGACTACCCTCAGTGGAAAGCCTACTGACAGTATTAGCACAACTATTAAACAAGGTAATAGAGGCAATTTGACAAAACAAGATTAAAATTAATGGCTGCTGACACTGCAGTAGGTTCAGATCAAATTCAATCATTCTTTTTATTTATATAGCGCCAATTTACAACAGTTGTCATCCCAAGACGCTTTCCAAAGAAAAAGAGCAGGTCTAGACCACGCTCATAGTTGGATCAATTATCAATACATAAACGGAGAGACAGACAGAGGAGTAGGAAAGAGGGCAGGGGGAGAGGAAGAGCAAAAGATAGAGGGAAGGAGAGAGAGAATAGGTATGAGAGAGGGAGGCAGAGAGAGTGGAGAACAAGGGTGAGAAAGAGAATGAGAGACAGGGGACAGCAGCAACATTAAAACAACAGCACATGTTAGGATGAAACAATATGAATTCAGTTTACAGGGTTAGGATATGAGTAATTATGGACTACGTTAAAGTCATTTGAATGTGATTACAGTAGGCAGGCCTAATAGTAGTTAACTCTAGCTTTATGTTATCAATGTCCGTGAGGCTGATGTCCATGTCTACAGTCCAGAGGAGCCTAAGAGAAGAAGGAGCTCAGGGCCTGAAGTAGACAATCATAAACGATGCAAAAGTAATTAGATGGGAGAAAATGACTTCAATGCACAGAATGAAGAATAACTAATTATAGACCACATTAATTAATTTAAGGTGATTAAAGTTGGCAGGTTCAATGGCAGTTTACTTCTGATTTATTTTATTGATGTCAGTTAGACTACGTGTCTGCAGCAACGGTCCAGAGGAGCGATGGAGATGGAGGAGCTCAGGGCCTGAGGTGGACAATCAAAGAAGATGCAGTGGGGGTCAGGCAGTTCCACAGCAGCCAACCGTTTGCAGCATTAGCCCAGAGGAAGCTAAGAGACTCAGGGACACTCAGAGAGAGGGAGAAATCTGGTTAGTGACTTAAATGGGACATAAAGATCTGAAGGAGAGATAGAGACAGACAGGAGCTCAGTGTGCCAGATAACCCTGGCAGAGCTGGTTCAAATCAACCCCAACTATAAGCTTTATCAAAGAGGGATGTTTTAAGTCTCCCCCTAAAAGTTGAGAGGGTGTCTGCCCCGGAACCTTGAACGACCATTAAGCATTTTATATGTAAAAATAAGGATTTTAAACTCAATTCTGGATTCAAAAGGGAATAGGTTGCAGGGAGTTATGGAATGGTAATATTTGTGTATATTTCAAATTTATGTCAATTCTGTATCCATACTGTCCTCTTTGAAACCTTTCATGTATTTATTTGGCTTTTGTCACCTTTATTTGGACAGGACAGTGGACAGTGCAGATAATGGGGAATAAGGGTCACGGGCTGGAATTAAACCTGGGCTGAACTCTTGGTGCATCGCCAACATATAAGCAGTGCATCTGCCTGTCAGCTGCTCTCCAAAATATATATTTTAAAAACTCAAATCAGTACCTGGAGGATTTGGAGATAGTATTTTGGAATTTGTTTGTGACACATACAGTATCTTCACATACTGTGTGACTCCACATTCCTGCCAGTGGCTGTCAAACTTTGTTAGCCCCCATCTGAGAGTCACATGTCTCACTCCTCAGTAGATGTGAACTTCAATAAAATGGTTTGTTTTCAGCATCTAACACTTCATTTTCTGCTAATTAGTGTATGTTTATATGGCAAATTGGTGGAAATGTATATATATTAAAGAAAAAACAGATCGTTATTGTTACTTTGCAAATTATACTCCCGTTAGTTTAAAAAAATATATATATATTTATTATTATTTTTTTTTTTACAGTTGACTTGTCTCATATTTGTTAGTTACAAGTTATTTATGAATCCACAAAGTCACATGCAGTAACAGTTAGGTGAAAGCAACAGCATTTCTCAAAAGTATATGTTTAAAAAAAGCTTATTTTAGTTCCTTACAATGTGCTTCAATACTTTATGTTCTTATCTTGTTGCAGGTAAATTTGTTTCCCATCTAAGTAAGGAGGAGTGATGGTGGTGTTCCTCAGGTGACGATGCTGAGCAGACAGGTAAAGCACACACTAACGATTCCCAACAAGTTGATTATCATGATGGAACAGTTCATAACCAATTTAATTCTTATATTTATATGGCAGAGGACTGGGAAAGGTTTGGGCTGTGATAACAAACAAATCAAATATATGATAAATCAAACCGATACAGAGAATATTTTAGTTATTATGATTACATGGATGATCTCATAGAGGTTTTTCTTCACTGAAAATAATACCCCTGAATTACATACATATGTGTGAGAGAAGAAATTAATTCTGGGGGAAGACTGGTGTTTGAAGGTGGTGGAGAAACAGGATCAAGTGTGAAAGTTTCAGGAGAGGTGTCAGAAGTGACCTATTAGCATTCACACAGTCAATGTAAATTCCAAGGACTTCCATTATCATGAGAAACACATCTCTACAGTACAATTCACATCTTCAAAGCAAGTGGAGAAATGTAATATACAATGGTGCGAAGTTTGTACACAACCTTAACCTAATCTACTTCAGATTATCTGTTTGAGATAAGTGTTGATTTATCAATATTATGAAAGGAAGTGAGTTCCAATTTTTAAACGGACAAAATCGTCGGGGCTGTATGTAAAACAGGGAGTAGTTTTACATCATAACAAAGCAGTTTAAAACGAGTAGAGAATGTAATTCAATGAAGCGTTTCAAAAAAACAAGGTGGGGGTGGTGCTTCTGCAGCGACAATTCTATCGCGCCTACAGACTTCACTAACGTCCGCAGAACGGCTTTAAATATCAATCACCAGGCTCTGGGATCTCATTCGTCCTTGACGTGCCGCTTTATCCAGGAGCAAACATGTCTGGTCGTGGAAAGGGAGGTAAGGGACTCGGAAAAGGGGGCGCCAAGCGTCACCGTAAAGTTCTCCGTGATAACATCCAGGGAATCACCAAACCCGCCATCCGCCGTCTGGCCCGTCGCGGTGGTGTAAAGCGTATCTCCGGTCTGATCTACGAGGAGACCCGCGGAGTCCTCAAGGTCTTCCTGGAGAACGTGATCCGTGACGCAGTCACCTACACCGAGCACGCCAAGAGGAAGACCGTCACCGCCATGGATGTGGTGTACGCCCTGAAGAGACAGGGCCGCACTCTGTACGGCTTTGGAGGTTAAATCTGATCCTGATCCTGATCCAACCTTACCGAAACCAAAGGCTCTTTTAAGAGCCGCCCACAATTAACAAAAGAATAATTTTCCTGACCGTAAACGATGACTCATAAAAAATTCATGACGTGTCTAATAACTGTGTCAAGATATTAGTTTCCCCATGAAACTGTCTTGAATGCTCAACTATCGCGCTCATTAGCCCCCTTATATTATAACGTTGAGTCGTGGTGTCATCAGAACTCAGTGCGTGTATTTCTATACATATTAATAGTGTGTGCTACACGAAACTAGCTTGGTTCATATCCTTATATTCTGTGGTACATATAAGAATCAGTAGTTCATTAATCCCTTAAGGGAAACTCAATTGTCTGCTGCTCCATTGTGATGTCAAAAAGTCATCTACTATTTACACGTGAGTTAAAGTCTGATAGCTGTGGGTACAAAAGAACTAATCCACGTTCTTTAGAATAGTCTCCACCTTCCTCAGTGTAGATCTATTCACACATCCTCTGCTGAGTCCAACCACAGAGACAGCCTTTTTTTTTACCAGTTTATACAGACGTCTTCCATCTTTGTGTTTGATGCTTCCTACCCGGCAGACTGCAGAAAACTTCTCAGGCAAAAGAGGCGTCTCTGCCCCTTTCTGTAGATGAAGTCTATATACTTAGACCAGTCCGATTTATAATCCAGATGTACACCTAGGTATGTATATGATCACACCATATGATGTCACATAAGGACCATGACTATTTATTTAATTACTTATTACTCTTAGTATGATTTGTCATTTATTATATGAGGGGGGTATTGCTGAAATATATTTTTAAAACATTTGACTAATGCCAAGTACATACATTAGTATGTGTTGCAATGTGTTTAGCCATTAATCCCATTATAATTGCCTTTGTTCTGGAACTTTTGATTATAAATTAACTTAAATATGCAATAACCTTCAATATCATTTTAAATATTTTATGTATAATGGAAGAATCAGCTTCTAAGGTGCTTTCTAAGACGCTTCCAGAGGAATGGTCATTGATTCAAATTCATTCTTTTTTTCTTTCTTCTTTATTTATCTCAAACTTTAACAAAACAACTCGTAACAAACACACCAAACATAATAATATACATGTACACCAACCAACAGTACTTGTGAAAGATGGATTTGATAGTCTTACTTAAAATGTTATATACTTTTGTATTTCATGGATTTATTCACTTCAAATTTAGAAGTTTGTAGTTCTTCTTCAGACTTGTGTGGTGCATAGCATCATGACAATGCATCCATTACACAACGTATACATAGTCTAATATACACCACAGAGTAATCCAAGTGGGACTTACTGAACTTGACTTGTGCCCTCATACAATTTTAAATGTATTCCTCCTGAGTACAATACACAAACACTTGCAGAAAAATATGCCTCTCACAGGCAGAGTTTGTCAGGTGGTTTATGATTGCTGAATAAAGACAGAGTAGATATGAACGAGAATTTCACCCTTAGATAATGTGGACCGCCCTGAAAAGAACCGTCAGGTCTCAGATTCGTCTCATCAGGTTTACTTAAAAAAACTCCAATAATAAAACAACCACTTAAAATCACAGTAAATTATACTGTTTACTTATTTATTATTAACCGTTTAATAATAATAATAATAATAAATAAAATAATAATAAATTACTAAATGTGATGTGTAGAAGTGCAATAAAGAAGTGTTATCACATCTGTCTGTTTGAATTACAAACACTGTAAAAGTGGCCTGGACTGAATTTAAAGTATAAAATTTACATGCAAGATGTACTGCATTAAATACTACAAAAGAAAACATCATATAATAACCGAATGGTGCAGAATATTGGATTCAGTCACTTAAGCCTAGAGTTAAAATTTCAAATTTTTGGTTCTAGATTGACTCTCATGGTTAAATGTTTTGAATAGGGCAAATCAAGGAGTTTATAACACTGTATGTTTACGGGTAATATGGGAAAAAAAGGTATTATTAGCATCTTTAATACGTGAAATATTTGACCTAATGATCAATCTTTCCTCAGCCCTATCTTTCTTTCTGCTCCCCTGTTGGACACACGGGTAACATTTTTTGTTTGTTTTAATTTATATATAATATCTCATTATAAAATACCAAAGAGAACCAAATTAGTGAATCAAATTGTTATCAAAAGCAGAGTTACTCAAGACCATATTCAAAAAGTGACGTTCAATTAAGTAGACAGAAAATATGTAACACAAGCAACTACAACCACTCTGAAATTTTTGACTAATTGAAGCTACAGGACACATTTGAACCCGTTTTTGTTTTTCTCACCATTACTTCTCTTTATTCTATCTTGTACTGTAGTAATATTTCCAACCATGCACGGCAACCGTAACTCAGTTCAGTCACATCACAGATCAACTAACACTGTGGTTTGTTGGAATGGAGCATATGCTTCTAAAACAGACATTTTTGACACAATTGTGAGCAATGTTGATCTGCTCTGACCCCATTTGCATACACCACACACACAGTCAACTCTCCTGTCTCACTCAAGTAGTGACACTTGAGTATGTAGTGTACATTTTGCTTATTTACATACTATTTGTACTCTGTGATTATGGCACTACGTAATTTAAGTATCACCGTGTTTGGCAATATTATATAATCAGGAATGCACTCTCAGATTATGTGGGTGGTCCTTAAAAGGACCGTTGAGTTTCAGTGTCGCTTCAGCAGATTTACTTGGAACTGGTGTACTTGGTCACAGCTTTGGTACCCTCGGACACGGCGTGCTTAGCCAGCTCTCCGGGCAACAGCAGACGGACAGCGGTCTGAATCTCCCTGGAGGTGATGGTGGAGCGCTTGTTGTAGTGAGCCAGACGAGAGGCCTCACCGGCGATGCGCTCAAAGATATCACCGACAAAGGAGTTCATGATGCCCATAGCCTTGGAGGAGATACCGGTGTCGGGGTGGACCTGCTTCAGAACCTTGTAAACGTAGATAGCATAGCTCTCCTTCCTAGTCCTCTTTCTTTTCTTGCCGCTCTTGGTCGCCTTAGAGACGGCCTTCTTGGAGCCCTTCTTCGGTGCTTTCACTGGATCAGGCATCTTAGATATGATGGGAATTCAGCAGGTGAATGATATCTGCAGTCGAGGGAAGCCTGCTTTTGTAACCGGATGATGCAGATTAGTGTGTGCTATCCCCGCCACGTGATTGGGTATCTACTAACCACTGAAGCAGGGCCCCTCTTTCTGAGGGGGGAGAAATATTGTCCCCCCTTTTTCTTTGTTTGGCTCGATTTTCCCTCTTTTTTTTTCTGTATATTAACACAACATGTTAACGTTTAAATTGATCGAACAAACGTATTTATAAACCTTAAAACAAAAACCAATAATAATAAATTAGGAATGTATTTGCTGAAGGACAATCATGTTAGGGAATATGATAGAGGCACATATAAAACAGATTTTTAACTTGCCATCTGCATCCTTGGCTCTGTCTTTTGGATATCTTTGAATGATTTGTTCTAGTATTAATTCGGCCCCTGAGCACAAAATACACATTAATGCTGATCACTGTAACTGCTTATTAAAATCGATGTACAGTTTCTTTCAAGTGTAAATATCTAATAGTTGTGACGAGGGCCCTCTGAGATGAGGAGGTAGTCAAGCGCTCGCACCTTTGTGGTGAATGGGGAATTGGAGCTACACAACAATTGTTCAAAGGAGAGGTGTCAGGAGTGTCCTATTGTCTTAAGTATCACCTCATTAACATTAACGAAAAAGGAAGAACATTTTAATACTTAACAACTGCAATTTGCATTACAGATTGAGAGGACTTTCAGTACAAAACAGGAGCTATAACAGCAATAAAAAGAAATGATCTTGAGGATAATGATCATGTTTTAAAATAGGTATACACTACATACAGGGGTTTAGTAATCATCTTTACAAATCCATAGTAAGTGAACCCTTTTAAATCCACGATTAACCGCAAAATCAACACTATAACTATAAAACTATATAAAAAAAATTCTCTCAAAGAAAGCGATCAATTAGAAACTGTCATCGGGGCCGGAAGTCCGAAAAATGCCAAATAATGATACAAATAATTAAACGTTTAACGAAATTAAACGGGTAAAGAAACAAAAGAATTGGGGTTTCTGAGCTCATTTCGCGCCTACAGACTTCCTTTACGTCCGCGGTTCGGCTTTAAGTACTGATCTTCAAGCGCAGGCAAGTCATTCGTTCTTGACGTACTAACGCAACTGTTGTTCACAATGTCTGGCCGTGGAAAAGGAGGCAAGGGACTCGGAAAAGGGGGCGCCAAGCGTCACCGCAAAGTTCTCCGTGATAACATCCAGGGAATCACCAAACCTGCTATCCGCCGTCTGGCTCGCCGTGGTGGTGTGAAGCGTATCTCCGGTCTGATCTACGAGGAGACCCGCGGGGTCCTCAAGGTTTTCCTGGAGAACGTGATCCGTGATGCTGTTACCTACACCGAGCACGCCAAGAGGAAGACCGTCACCGCCATGGATGTGGTGTACGCCCTGAAGAGACAAGGCCGCACTCTGTACGGCTTTGGAGGTTAAATCCAACCCTGATCCAACTTTACTGAAACCAAAGGCTCTTTTAAGAGCCGCCCAAATCCATCTGAAGAGTAATTTCTTAATATCTTATCATGAAGCTGCCTTATTTACCACTCGAATATCAGGAATGATGTGTCGGCATGAAAAGATTTTCAACAGGCAATAATACATATGATAATCTTCCGTTATACAGTCTGTTCATCTATTTATATCAAGCATAGACGTTGATTACAATCAGAACACAAAAAGGAACGGGACAGCGACTGACCCCCTATGTTTTAGTTTCCACGCACCGAGAAAAATGTGCACACTTTCTTATATGGGCAATCAATGCACAGCCATACAATGTGATTACAACATAGATATTGTAGACCGCAAAAGACTTATTTTAGAGTCTGACTACCATCTGCAGTTCATTTGCGAGTGCTCTACTATTCTTGTTGGAGATTGTTTTAGAATGGGTCTAATCCTTAAGCAGGATTCAACCTTTATTTTCGCTCATAGTAATACATCTAAGAGTTTGGTCTACATCCACTATATCAAAGTATGTTGAGATATAATTTGCTATACTTTTACGCCATACTCATTAAAATTGACTGATTATTTTAATCATACATCAGCTAAACATGTTTATTCCTATAGTTGACAGATAATCTCTACAGTGCTAAAACAAACTGATTAGATTCAGATGACTTCATTTACACTGTCTTTGCATGTATGAGGGGTCATATAACATTATACACTCTTGAAATTACATCCTCACACACAAGATGATATTCAATAGGATGCAAAAGAAGTATCTACATGGATAAATCAAAACTTTATCGGGATAAGTTGAGATCATAGCAAGATATCTATTATAGACAGATCACACAAAAGATGTTCAAAAACCATTGTACCGAACTCAAAGTCACCAGCAGCAGTTATGGCCCACATATTTTTCGTTCGGATGTCATTCAGAAAATCTCAATGATATCTTTTTTTTTTTTTTCAGTTAATCAATTGATTAATTTATCAACCAAAAATTAATAAAAAATAACATCCACAGACATTAACAGGAATTGCTCTAACAAACAATTGCAGGTGAATATGTTTACATATGAAGTACCATTAATGAAATTGAGTTCAGCTCTTCTCTCTGATGGATTATTTTTTCTTGTTAAATAAGTTCTGTTCTCCTTTTTTTTTTACTTTTTTCACTTTTCTTTCTTCATCTTATTTATGCATCGGTTTATTTTTCAACAAGCAAGAGAGAATAAGAGCTACTGCACGAATGAAGTGTAAAATGAGTGTAAGTGTAATGTCTGTAAATACACGTCTAAGTTTAAAATGAAAATGGAAAAGGACCCCATGAAGAGTAGTTACTGCATATTTTGTTTAATGGTGGATCCAAAATTTTATATCAAATGAGTCCGTTAAACTTAAACAAAGTGCATTCTATAAAAATTCAGTGTTGTTGAATGTTCTGGGAGTCTTTAGAGCCACACAGAAAAATAGGAAAAATAATAATAATAAAAATCATAATCATAATAATAGTTTACTTTGTCCAATTTAATAATGGCAACACGTAAACACCTTACACACTTAAAGGCTTTGCCCCATTTGTAGTAACTACAAGCAAATAGGTGAAACTGTACTCTCACATGAATCTCATATGGAAATACACATTTTGTAAAGTGTACATGAACCATATAGTGTGAATTTAGAGAACTGTGTGTTTTAATAAATAGAAAAACACCACTAGCCTATCCTTCATTTATGTTTGTCAGTCTGTTCTTTGTAGAGATAATCCTTCCCCTCACCCCGAACCTACACAAAATGGTCATAGTCCCATGTTATGTTTTTATGTGTTGTCAATTATCAGCTAAAATATTCATTTTATTTTTTCCATGAGTCTGACACTGGTGACTTTATTTTTATGAATACTTCCAGAAGCATTCTTAAAAAAAAGAAAAAGAAATTAACAAAAATAAATAGATCATCGTCATAAGCTTCACACCAGTGCATCAAAGCAAATTAATATCACTAAGCACAAATAGTTTAACGTTAAATTAAACATTTTTTAGACCCATCTGATCAGAAAATCATATAAACAGAAGCACAGAAAGAGTAGAATGTGAGAAACTGATTGAATCAAGTGTCTATGTCGCAAGAATAAACAATTTCTTGGTATAATAAGTAGTTATTCTGATAATTATCTAACCATCACATTATGCAGTGAGTATCGTCTGTAATATGACTATCATTTGGTCACACAGCGATCTTGTGAAGCGGGTCAGTCAGGATCGGTCTGACCGCCTTAGTCCTTACTCGGCAGTGTGTTAACCACCTCGTAAATAATGTCAATTTTTAAACAAACAATTCACACCACCGCCACAATTTCGGTTTTGTTATACTGCCCAATGTCTCTGCTTCCTTCCAGGCAACTTTAAAATGTCATGCAAACAGTTTTTATGCCATTAAGGAGACGAAATGTGAAGATAAATCTCTGCATGAGATGCAGATTGGCCGTGTATCACGGAGGTTTGTGGACTGTTATAATTAAATAGTTGAGTCCACGCATTCAGAAATGAACCAAGACTGGCGGTGGGACACTTCTTTAACAGATGTGGGTGTTTGTTGTGTTTGGAAACCATTTTTTTACTTAGTTTTATCCTTTAAATGTTTGGGAGAAAACACAAAGTGTCGCCACTTTTCGGGCGGGAAGCAGAGGGTAAGTGTGAGATGAGTCTCCACGGTTCTCACGCGCTCTATAAATGCGGCCCTCAGCTGCGAGATACTCATGTTCAGTGAATCACTGCGACTCATTCAGCGAAGACATGGTAGAAGAAGCTCCAGCTGCAGCCCCCGCTAAGGCCCCGGCCAAGGCCCCCAAGAAGAAGTCCGCTCCCCGGCCCAAGAAGGATGGACCTACCCTCCCGAAGCTCATCGTCGACGCCGTTGCTGAGTCCAAGGAGCGTAAAGGGATGTCTCTGTCTGCCATCAAGAAGGTTATGGGCGCTAAGGGGATCGACGTCGTCAAGGCAAACAAGCGCATCAACACCGCTGTGACCAAGCTGGTGTCTAAGGGAGTTCTCGCCCAGACCAAAGGCACCGGAGCTTCCGGATCCTTCAAGTTGACAAAGGAGCCCAAGGCTGTCAAGCCCAAGAAGAAGGTAGTGAAGAAAGCTCCAGCTAAGGCCAAGAAGCCCGCTGCAGCAAAGAAAGCGTCTCCCAAAAAGAAGCCAGCAGCCAAGAAACCTGTAGCCAAGAAGTCTCCCAAGAAGGCAGCAGCCAAGAAGGCACCGGCAAAGAAAGCAGCGAAGAAACCTGCAGCAAAGAAGTCTCCTAAGAAGGCTGCCCCCAAGAAAGTAGCGAAGAAGCCAGCTGCCAAGAAAGCTCCAGCTAAGAAGGCAGCACCCAAGAAGGCAAAGAAGTAAATCTGTTCAATTCCTGACTTGCTTTAAGTGCATCAAAGGCTCTTTTAAGAGCCACCCACATATCTTTTAAAGAGTGTCCTGTAAATTTATCAGATATGGTCAATTGGATTATTGTGCTCTTGAAGTATCCCTCGATGTTCATGCCAACGAACTAAGGATGGGTATGCAGTGATGAAACCAGTTACTAATATATCAGCACCCCAAACCGCCATGTTAGCATGACGGTGTTAGAACCAGTTTTTTTCCGTTATTTACCACATTGCTGAGTGTGCGACACCTGATGAGAGTCACAGTAAACATTGTTTCCAGGACCCTGAGAAGATAAGGATATTGTTCATGTTGAATAATCCATTTCCACAATTTATTATTTGTTCATAACACTACAAGACTGGTCACATTGTTCAGTCGTGAATTCCTGATAATTGTCTTTTTCTATCCAACTTTTATGAGAACAAATGTCAGTTAAAACAAACAAACAAAAAAAAGATGTGTGTGTTTGATTTTGAGTTTGTATTTGTTGGCTCTCACCATTTCACAATTAAATACATTGATTTTACATCGTGTATTATTCTGTATATAAGTTTAGAGCAGATCTTAACCCTAGTCACATAATAATAGTAATAATAATAATAATAATGATAATAATAATAAATGGAAGATAAAAAAAATATTTAAACAATTCAATATTGATATTTATAAATGGCAATATATTGATGTTTATTTTAAATTGATGGACCTTTATATATAAGAGGTGTGCCCACTTCATATTAAGATAACAACTTAGTTCGGTAGGGTATACATTATTATTTAACATTAATTATTAACAACATTATTTCATAGTTTGATATAATTTAAATAAAATAGCACAAAATCACAAAAAAAAGTTCTACCTGGGGACCTCAGAAAAGTTTATCATGTATTTTTGTTTGTTTGTTTTAACTGTTTGTAGATTGAATTTCTTAATATGAAGAATATCCAGGTCTTGGATTGCAGTCAGACAGTTCTTTTACGAGGGTAAAATTTATTAAAAATATACATTTTGCGGCAGGAACATACATTTATAATTAATTTACTTTACATGCTGGTTAACTATCCTACACTTTTGTCTCTTTTGTTTCCTTTCCCTGTTTGTCTGTTTAAGTTTGAATTTCTTGGCCAATGGTTGACGAGGTAAAGCGCGCGGGTCTTTTGGTCTGGACCAATCAGAGGGGACACCGCGCCGGCTCTCCCGTATAAAGCTGCCGCTGCTGCCACTAGTCCACATTCATCCTTTCTATCGCTGAAGGAAACTCGTGAACAATGGCAAGAACCAAGCAGACAGCCCGTAAATCCACCGGAGGCAAAGCCCCCAGGAAGCAGCTGGCTACCAAGGCCGCCCGTAAGAGCGCCCCAGCCACCGGCGGCGTGAAGAAGCCTCACCGTTACAGGCCCGGTACCGTGGCCCTGAGAGAGATCCGCCGTTACCAGAAGTCCACCGAGCTGCTGATCCGCAAGCTGCCCTTCCAGCGTCTGGTTAGGGAGATCGCCCAGGACTTTAAGACCGACCTGCGCTTCCAGAGCTCTGCAGTCATGGCTCTGCAGGAGGCCAGCGAGGCTTACCTGGTGGGTCTGTTCGAGGACACCAACCTGTGCGCTATCCACGCCAAGAGGGTGACCATCATGCCCAAGGACATTCAGCTGGCCCGCCGTATCCGTGGAGAGAGGGCTTAAACTCTGATATCTGACCAACCCTGCAATCCAACGGCTCTTTTAAGAGCCACACACAACCGCTGACAGAGCAACTTTATTCATGTTTATTGACCATATTATATACAAGTGGCATATTGTTTGATAGTGATAACCCTTACTAAGTTGAAATCTTTTTATTACAGTGTAATTATATCCACTCTGACCGATCCCCGACAAATAGTTTGGATTACATTATCTATTCATTTGATAACTGCATACTAACTGTGCGGCTGCTAAACTCTGTGGTCCTCATGGAGATGGATTCTTCGAGCACAATCCCAATCACCTCAATTCATTCTAAAACGGGCTTCTCTTTCCACTGACGAATGCTGCTGCAGAGGTGTACACTGTGTGGGTGCTAGGAGTAAGTATAATGAAAATGAATGATGCAAATGAAAGGTCACTTTAATACAGCTCATATTACTTAATGTATATTCTCATTGTTTATAATGTTTTTATTATTCAAATAGTTGTGGCAAATAGTAGTAGACATCTTAAGAATGAAGAGAATATAAAATTTCCATAATCTTTACTAGTAGCCAATTTGCCGTTTGGTGCTTTTCTCTTCCATTCAAGATTTATATACTATATTTTTTGAATCGACATCCCTCGGTTCTGCTGCAAATCAGTGCACATCCATGGGAGAATTATGTGTACTCATAATCACGGCACTCCAACACCACATCCATGCCAAAAATAGTCAGTTTGTTTCAATTACATCCTAAGGCTACATGCTAGCAGTGAGACAGGCTCCGAACCCCGAAGTTAATCTCTGTGCAAGTTGTCACTTCTCGCTATGATCATCAGTGCAGGTGAGGAGCCTAAGGCGGCATACCTAGAACTTTCGTTATTATTGTTTGGTTTTGGCAAATTACGCGCATTTATGGTGCGTATAAAAATGTAAATACTTTGTCAGTCTTTCACCTTTAGTCAACATAAATCCAGATAGACACGGGATAAAGCTCATTAATTGTATGTGGGTGGCTCTTAAAAGAGCCGTTGTTTTATCACATCCCCTCAGGATCTTTACTTCTTGGCGGCTTTCTCGGTCTTCTTGGGCAGCAGCACGGCCTGGATGTTGGGCAACACACCTCCCTGGGCGATGGTAACTCCGCCAAGCAGCTTGTTCAACTCCTCGTCGTTGCGGACGGCCAACTGAAGGTGACGGGGGATGATACGGGTCTTCTTGTTATCACGGGCAGCGTTCCCGGCCAATTCCAGGATCTCAGCGGTCAGATACTCGAGCACGGCGGCCAGGTAGACGGGGGCTCCGGCACCGACACGCTGGGCGTAGTTGCCCTTCCTCAGCAGCCTGTGGACACGACCCACGGGGAACTGAAGCCCGGCGCGGGATGATCGGCTCTTTGCCTTGGCTCTTGCCTTTCCGGCTCCCTTTCCGCGTCCAGACATGATTACAGTTTCTTCTCTAGTTTCTGCAACAAGGAGAATATGCCTGATGCAGTGTTCTCTCTGCCTTATATAGGACCAGAGCCCGCCGATCAGGAAGCGGATCTTTGATCATCCAATCAGAGTAGAGCTCATATGGTGCAGCTACGTGATCACGTGGCGCGCTCGAGTCTGAGGTTATCAGTCTGGTCCCTTTGTTCTACAGCTGAGATTTTAAACTCGGAGTGAGTTAATGGTTACGATCCACTTTATATCAGACATTAGGATTACCCTTCCACTTATTTCAGCAAAGGTTTGTTACTCACCACATCTATTTGAAGACTAAATTTGACTCCTTTAAAAGAAAAAAAGGCATGTTATTGCGTAAAAAGGTTTTAATTCATGACAATTCTCTGTCAAGTTTTGGTCTCAGTCCTGAAATATTTGTTCCACTGAGCCGGCCCATTGACGGCCGTCATTAAATAAAATATTAAAATAAAAATATCTTTACTCAATCAATTCAGCTTAAAAGACAACAAATCAGGAAAAAGGCTTCAGAGGGTTTGTAGGAAACAATAATTGGAAAAGTGACGATTAAATCAGGGTAGCGAGGAAAGTTTGACTCCGGATTATCTAATGAGTTTACTATGGTTTTCATACGAAAAATAAGGTTTATTTAAGGATAAAGAAAATAAAGTAACATGAGTTGTTGGCAACTGGCATTACCATAGAAGAAATAAGGAGGAGGAAATTAACTTCTTTAATGCTACATATTATACTGATCAATACTTGTGATACTACAAATGCTAGTAGTCCAACGTTGATTTGATCCATCACTTTAATAGAAAAAACGAGCTACGTTAATATTCGTACGGTGGTGCTGTTGAATTATTATAATGTTCACTTTTTCATTCAGGAAACACCTCACCTTATGACATGGTGGGTGCACTGACTTCACACGCAGGGATCATTTCTGTCCATCATAATCAGAATGATTTATATTTTTTGTTTGTGTGTGGAACCCATGCGTTTACACGGAATGACTTGTGTAACAGACACAGCTGTGGGGGGAACTCCAGAAGCAGCCTCCGGAAGCTTTACTCCATAAGAAGCCATAGATGCCATGTATGACAGACATTTAATAGAAAAGAATACAATTATCAGTGTACAGAATTTGACTCTTAGATGATGTGGGTGGTCCTTAAAAGGACCTTTGGATTTTAGTTTCGCCTCAGCAGGTTTACTTGGAGCTAGTATACTTGGTCACGGCCTTGGTACCCTCGGACACGGCGTGCTTAGCCAGCTCTCCGGGCAACAGCAGACGGACAGCGGTCTGAATCTCCCTGGAGGTGATGGTGGAACGCTTGTTGTAGTGAGCCAGACGAGAGGCCTCACCGGCGATGCGCTCAAAGATATCACCGACAAAGGAGTTCATGATACCCATAGCCTTGGAGGAGATGCCGGTGTCGGGGTGGACCTGCTTCAGGACCTTGTAGACGTAGATAGCATAGCTCTCCTTCCTGGTCCTCTTTCTCTTCTTGCCGCTCTTGGTCGCCTTAGAGACGGCCTTCTTGGAGCCCTTCTTCGATGCTTTCACTTGTTCAGGCATATTCGCTGCAGTCGGAGTTCCGAAACGAGTGTCTTTCTGCCAATAGATGACCAATATATTTAATCCGGTGATGCAAATTTTACTGAGCTGTCCCCCCTACGTGATTGGTCATTCACAAATCACTACTGCGGAAGAAGAAGAGAGAACCCTCCTCCTCCTGCTGGTGGGAAATATTTCCCCCCTTTTTCTTTGTTTAACTCGACGTTCCCTCCATTTTTCAGTGAATTAACAGAGTATATAATTGTAAAGATTTAACGAAACAAAAACATTTGAGTTTAAAACCTTAATACAAAGACAGTTTATCAGGAATGTGATATGATTCTTGATCAAACAGAAACAAGGGGGCTAAGAGACTGAGAAAACACTATCACGAGTCTAAGACTTGGAAACGCTGGAGGTAAGATTGAAATGTTAAAATAGAAAAGCATAAAGGTGATATAAAACTCCACTAGAACTCTTGAGGTGCCTTTAAAGAAACACTTATACTGTCCTCCAGCTTATACCTAAATGTGAGCTGAAGGCAGCTGAATCTGTAGTTTTTTTAGGGAGACCAGAAAGGTGTTTAGCAGGTGATTCACAATAATGATAATATTTTTATCATAACTAGGAATCACTGGCGGTAAGATTGAAATGTTAAAACAGAAAACCTTAAAGGTAATATAAAACTTCACTAAATCACTTAAAAGAAAAGGTCTTGAGCTGGCTTCAGGGAAACACTTTTACTGTCCTCTAGTCTTTCAGCAGCTTTTGCTGCCTCACTGTAAACCATTAAAAGACCACTAACTGAAACAAGTGAAGCTGATACATAGCTCAAAGACTATAAAGAGCTTGGGAATGAAGTTGATATAAAAAGGTGCTGAAGGCAGCCTAATCTGTATTTATAGGGAGACCAGAAAGGAGATATTTCTCATCCAAGCAGGTGATTCTTTTATTATTAATAATAAAAGCACAGAATACGATACATTGTATTCAGACTCAAACTGTATTCAGCAAGAGAGCAAGGGCAATCAGTTTTCATAAACCTGTGCAAAGTACAGTTTGGTATAATGATAATAATGATACTGATGATATAATGATTGACACTTGACCAGTTTTGATAATACAGTTTTGGTGAGCATCCCAAAGACTAGCCTTCTTCAGTTCTGGTCAAGAGAAAACTTCTCTTGAAAACAATACTGAATCCTTTTAAACGGCAGTACAACTGTATCAACAAATATTTGACATTTAACAAGGAATAGCGTCTTAGATGTTAGTGGGCGGCTCTTAAAAGAGCCTTTGGTTTCGGTGTGGTTGGATCAGATCAGGTTTAACCTCCAAAGCCGTACAGAGTGCGGCCCTGTCTCTTCAGGGCGTACACCACATCCATGGCGGTGACGGTCTTCCTCTTGGCGTGCTCGGTGTAGGTAACAGCATCACGGATCACGTTCTCCAGGAAGACTTTGAGGACCCCACGGGTCTCCTCGTAGATCAGACCGGAGATACGCTTCACACCACCACGGCGAGCCAGACGGCGAATAGCTGGTTTGGTGATTCCCTGGATGTTATCACGGAGGACTTTGCGGTGACGCTTGGCGCCCCCTTTTCCGAGTCCCTTACCTCCCTTTCCACGGCCAGACATCTTCAACTTCAGTGAGCGGCGAACGATGACTTGCAGCGCCTTCTGCCGCTTATGTATTGTAGCCAAAGCGCGGACGTGAATGGAGCCCGTGGGCGCCAAAATCGGGCTTGCTCAGAAGCTCCACCTCATCTCCGGTAATCCCTTTACCCGTTTTAATCCATGTTATCATTACGTGTGTACAAAGACATTGTGGTTTTAAAGTCCAGTTTTCTTTCTGGTGAGTGAGTTTGTAAGATCCTCGTATCTTGATGATTGTGTGACTCAGGTATTCACACATATTTAGCGCTTATTTTCATGACAAAGGCGGTCCTTCAGATCGATTTTTTATTCATTTGATCAAACGTTTTTCCTATAACAATGAAAAGCTTGTTGCTGTTGTTCAAGCTTCACATATGATGTTTGAAACATGACAGGCCCCTTCATTTGCTATTAATACTACTACAACTACTACTACTACTACTAATAATAATAATAATAATAATAATAATAATGAAAATAACAATAATAATAATGATAATAATAATGATAACAATAATAATAATGATAATAATAATAATAATAATAATAATAATAAAGAAGGGATAGACCAGCATCACAAATGTACTTAATATACATGTTTAATACAAAGATTACCCGACTGTTGATGATATCTATGGCATCTCTAAAGGAATTACTGCTAATTTTGGATCTATTTCTCAGTTGAGTTTACAACTGGGATGAGTTCCCTGCTTAAAGTGTCTTAAAATTAGCACATTTACATGTTAGACTGGGTCCTGTCTGTAAAATGCTGTAGTCTGGATTGTGTGCCGGTTTGAGCTGACATCCATTGTGCTTAACAAACTCAGTATGTTAATATGCACTTTAAAAAATGGATTCATTGCAATAGTCCAAATGAAACTGAACTTGTAATAATTCTGTAAACGCATTGGAATGTCCAGACTTAACCAAAAATCAAACTTCTCAAAGTCAAACTAACAAACCTGGATAATTCAGTTTGAGATCAACTTTTCCTGTCATGTTTACAGCTGAAAAAAAAAACTAAAACTGGCTGAGTGGAGTGACTGCCTAACTTTGTGAGAAAGTCAAGGTATTACTAAAAGGGTGATCATCAAAATAATATATGTGATGAAGTCTTGTCTTGTCTTTTTTTCTTAAATCCTGGAGAAAAGGTTTGGAGACCCCTGATTTAAGGTATTTGCTCCCATCTACAGGCCATTACTAGGTATTTCCGCAGTCACATGCTGCCAAAACAGACCATAAGAAAAAAGATATAAAATAAACCCCTCTGTTACAGCTGACACCAGCCCCGAAAAGCTTCAGACATTGAAAAATCATTGTATAAAATTAATATTTATATGATGTCCTTGTTGAAATATTAAAATATCCACTTTTTCATTCAAGAAACTCCTCACATGAGCTTTTATTGAACAAAAAAAGTTTTAATAAGAAAAAAGTATGCTTGTCACTGTTTTAGGACAAAGTTTTTATAATGAAAGAAAATACCAGATATTGAGTTTTGCTTGTTCTATCAAATCAAAATCTGAAAGTCAGAAAAAAACAATATATGACTGTTCTGACTTTTTTTATAAACCAAATTTAGTCGTTTAAAATGGGAATTTGTGTACAAAGATACCAGTGATGATAGATAGATAGATAGATAGATAGATAGATAGATAGATAGAT
The DNA here is from genome assembly GCA_962446985.1 of Xyrichtys novacula. Classification (NCBI taxonomy): domain Eukaryota; kingdom Metazoa; phylum Chordata; class Actinopteri; order Labriformes; family Labridae; genus Xyrichtys; species Xyrichtys novacula. Next base: position 12,683,022 of record OY660872.1, read on the forward strand.
AGATAGATAGATAGATAGATAGATAGATAGAGAAAAAAAGTCTTGCCTCTAGTTTCTCTGTGGTGTAATACTCCTGAAATAACGACAGTGGGCGCAATCTATCTTTAACACGAGTGTGAGATTGGACACAGAAGAAGAGGTGAATAATGAAAACATACTGAAAATGCGTATTATTATACTTACAGTACTGAGTTCATGTGCCTGTTATTAAGTCTTTGAGCGCCATGTTGTTACGGTGAGTCTGCTTCTCTTATAGATGTCATGTTCAGTTTTCTCACGAGGAGCTTGTTTGGTGGCGTTGTTCTCCAACTTACAGGCTAATGCTAAAGGGTGTGGTTTACCTGGCAGCGGCGTTAGCGTCTGTTTAGACCTCAAATATAACATACAATTAAAATATCACAGGGAACCATGTTTGGAAAAATCTGCATTAACGTCTGTTAACGTTTACGTCACGAGATGATACGCCGTTCTACCGTGGACGGTTCTAGACCGCGTGTAAGAGGCTCAGATGTAACGGTCCTGTAACAATAACAAACTCCGTTTCGAAATCTTATCTTTGACTTGTTTCTCATTAAAAACACCCTGAAGGTAAATTTTTAGTACTGGATATCCATCAGTTTTTGTGACATTATAATTCGGCACGAGTACCGTATTCGTGTATAATTGTTCAGTTGTGGTTGATAACCGGACAAAATGTGCTTCACGTTAAAGCCTGCGGTATTCGTTTGCTTAAATAATACACAAAACTGACAGTGATTCCATATACATGCTATATCACCATACTCTCACTACTTTGAGGTTGCTTAACTGCTCAAACGCATAAACCAATTCGCTTCACGAAAAGGGCTTGGTTTAAACACATTCATCGAATTTCGATGATCACCGTTTTAGTAATATCTTGACTTTCTCACAAAGTTGGGCAGTCACTCCAGTTTTAGTTTATTTCAGCTGTAAACATGACAGAAAACGTCGATCACAAACTGAATTATCCAGGTTTGTTAGTTTGACTTTGAGAAGTTTGATTTTTTTTGTGCAGTCTAAACAGTCTAATTTGTTCACAGGATAATTAAAAGTTCTGTTTCATTTGGACTATTGCAATGAATCCATTTTTTAAAGTGCATATTAACATACTGAGTGTGTTCAGCACAATGGATGGACAATCTAGACTACAGCATTTTGCAGACCCACTCTAACATGTAATTGTGCTGTACTGTTGTTATAAGCTTAACTGAGAAATAAATCAAAAATCAGCTGTAATTCCTTTAGAGATGCCATAGATATCAGGATAGTTCTGTGAGGTAATCTTTGTTTTAAACATGTATATTAAGTACATTTGTGATGCCGGCCTATCTCCTCTTTTCTCTTATTCAGCTTAATATGGATGAAGTGAACATCGTCTCTCTTGCCGTTGCGAGATGCGTGGACACCTGCTGCCTGCTGATCGACCTGCTCGTCAGGTCGCTCTGCTGGCTCCTCCACCTCCTGACCAGTGCAGGTGCCTCGCTCCATAACACGTTGGTCGCCCTGAGCAGCTCCACTTTGGTCGAGTACTGGAACTGCGCCCTCTTTTCCTTCCTCACCGCCACAGAGGCCGTCTCCTCTGCGGCCTGTGGAGCCCTGCAGAGTCTGGGCGGGGTGTTTGAGAGCTTCAAAATGGTGGGTCACCTCTTGTGCCATGTGGCGTGGAGGATAAAAGACGTGTTGCACCGCGGGTTTATCTCAGGGAGCTGCATCCTGCGGCAGACGTTTGAGTGCCTCTGCATCTCGCTCAGCCTGGTTCTGTACTTCGTCAACACCGTGATCAACATGGTCCTCATTAGCACGCAGAACTGTGCAAGTATGCTGGCGGGGGTCTGGGAGATGGTGGCGGACCCCGTGCACAGGATGGTGGACCTGGCTCTGACTCTGCTGACCTTCTTGTACAGCTCCCTGGTCGGGGTGTCTGTGCTGCTGTGGACGCCTTGTCAGCTGCTGCTCGACTTCCTGGCTGCACTCGGACGCATTTTTATCACTGTTGTGACGATGGACTCACACTCTCTGCTCATCGCTGTGGTCTTCATCTTCCTGGCGCTGCTGTTTCTGAACCCAAGACTGTCTGTACTCACCGCACACCTGAGCCTCAGACTCATGAATGCCCTCCCAGGTGCAGGTCATGTGCAGACAGTACATGAACACAATCCAGTCAGTCAGGAGCTCCACACCCAGACTGTACGAAGGAGGCCCCCGCACACGCAAACAGGTGCTGTAACCACTGAGAATGACCAGACAGAGACAGAACCAAGCCCTGCGGACCATCTGCAGAGTGGCGGTACAGTGAGCAGACGCAGGACTGGAACATCCGCAAAAAACAAACCCCCAGAGGTCAACGTCCCTTTGACGGATGTGGAGCTGCTCAGCCTGCTGAAGGAGCAGGAGGAGAGGAAGAAGTGTGTCATCTGTCAGGATCAGAGTAAAACAGTGCTGCTGCTGCCGTGTCGCCACCTCTGCCTCTGTCGACACTGCGCTGACATCCTCACGCAGCGCCGCGCCATGCATCAACGCTGCTGTCCGCTCTGCAGACAGGCGATCACACAGACCATGGACGTCTTCCTCTGACCTGGACGTGAAGATGAAAATCACACCCGTGCTTTAGCTTCTTTCTCTGCTGTCTATTGTACCATGAAGACAAAGTGTTGACTTCAACCTGAATGCATCGCAAAGTGCCAACTCATGGTTCATTTATTATACGTCAAAATATTTTCTAAATACGATTAAGAAAGTTTTCTATTATCACTGAACAGTATTATTGCACTTTTCTTTTTTCAAATCAGTGTACTTATCTCCATGTAAGTCTGCCAAATTGATAAGGAAGCTCTGAGGTCTCTGTGGATGACTGTTTCGTCACTGTGTGGCTGCTGAGTATCAACACTGGATTAATGAATATGTGAAAATTGAAGTGGATGTACAGCCTAAGTGACTTTAACTCTCTTTTTCTGTGATAAAATAAGAAAAGACTGGAGTTTTCTCAGGATTTAGCGTCCGAGTTTTAAAGCACAAAGAAAGTGTAAACAATGGTGTGGCGTGGCATCAGAAAAAAAAAAATCACCAGGAATAAACAAGGTTTGCTATCCTGAGAGACCAAGATATTATTATCGGGGTAAAATGAAGTGAATAAAATATGAGTGTATGTCCACTTGAGGCCAAGATGTTTGTTTGAAATGTTATTTTGTGATTTTGTTTTTTTTATACGTCAAACACTGCGGTGAAAGTTTTTTTTTTTTTTTTTTTATAATTTCAAGCTACTGAATTCCTTCTCTATTGGTCGTCTGTATCTTATTTTAGCAGTTTTTGTTTGTATTTATGCCTTATATGTTAATCTTATTTATTTAAGAAAAAATACTGGTGGTTTTACTCTCCTACAAATCAAAAAAAATGTCCTCGGAGGGGAGTTAGGATGGAAACATGTTTCGGACTGCCACAGTGGTGAATGTGAACATTTGCTTTTACTTGAAATGTTATTCCACTTTGTATTCGGTAATTTCTAATAAACATGCTGCCATGCTTTGAAAACTATGTCTTTATTTATTTATTTTTTTAAAATTATTGTTGCAGTTTAATGATTTTTTGTATCATTAATGTTGCTGTTTTTTTTTTGTTTTTTTTGTTGTTGTTTTTAATAATTATTGTTATAGTTTTAGGATCTTTTTATAATTAATATTGCAGGTTTTATTTTATTTTATTTTTTTGTTTTTGGTTAGTGACACTGAATATGCAAGTTGCATGAAAAAAAATTATGTGTGAAGAATTCACACTCAAGAGAATAACAGTTTGCCAGAGTGTAGCAATTACTAAATCATTACAAGTAGTTTTTTGATTTTTAATATTTTGAAATGTTTGAACTCTGAAAATATGTAAGAACTCAAGATCAGAGTCAGAATTCAGAGATTATGTTCAGAACTCTGATCTTAATCTCAGAGTTCTGAATATATTCTCTGAGTTCTGGATAAAGGTCATAGCTTTCAAGTCTAAGATTTTTATGGGATTTATCAACCGTTGGGTACTCTGTGTCTTCATCCGATAGATCATGAATTAGGCTGAAAATAACTATCCTGGTTGAGTTTTGTAAAAATTCAAAGTCTTCCTTCTACTTTGAATCTGTTTCAGACATTCTGTAACTAACAATCAAATGATCTAGAAATAAAAAAATCAGATATTTTCTGTGAAGCACAATCATGTTTAGTTTCGTATAAAAGACTAAAAGTGTTTTTGAAAAACAACCCTTTTAATTCACGAACACGCTGTCACTGTATCATGCAGCAATCAGAAAATAACAGTCGTGCAGCCAGACTAATGGAGTTTTCTCATCAGCAGAGGTGGTTTCTGGGAGATTTGTTGGAGGAGACGTGTCCACTCGGATTCGGAGAAGTTCTTCGTCATCATGGTGATGCTCTGTTTCACGGGTAGTTGAGTTTCCCTCTTAGTGTCAAACAGGCTGAAAGAAGAGCTCGCTCAGCAAAGACACCGCACTCATTAGGTCTTCTGTGTGTGTGTGTGTGTGTGTGTGTTTTAGCCATCAGTTAAAGCTTTATGATTCTGTGAAGTCAGGTTTTAAAGTGGAGAAACATATTTTTTTATATCTTTAAGTGTAACTACAACCAAAGCTGCTCTGACCTGACTTCAACAAAACTATTTTTCTTTAATGCGTCACTGAAGGGAGAATATCTCCAGTTTGGATCTGTTAATTTAGTTTGACTGCACTTTATGTTGTGTTGGTTGCATGTGCATGGAGCTCCCCTGGTACTCAATAAAAAAAAAAAAAATACATATATATATATATATATATATATATATATATATATATATATATATATATATATATATATATATATATAAAAGCTTGATCAAAAACAGATCTCACGGTATACTTCCCAATTTTGCTCACCAGGGTGCTCCATTCCTCTATTGTATGTTTGAGGCCTAACTCTTTATCTATAGCAGACAGGAGTTACTCATTGAAGTCCTAGCTTTTGACTCTGCTGACCCACTATATACCATGTGAACTGGTTTTAACCGTAGAACATTATCGCTAAAATTAGTAACACCATCACTAACACTGGGTGATCTTTACCCGAAATAATATACACAAGAAAACGTACTTATCATCAAAATACATCAAAATAGGACAATACATGACAAATTTAAGTAGTTTTCTTTTATATTAACTGTGGAATATCCAAAGGGAGGGATAAAAAAGTGCCATGAGGGGACCGTATAACAATGCAACAATATAACTGAAATTAGGCATTCATGAACGAAAAAAAATTCCTATGGCAGATTTGAAGTGAGTTAAAATGACCAGCTGACTAAAATATTTCTAATCACCATATGAATGCCCTTGAAAATCACTAGTTTGTGATCAATAAAGATAGCATGCAAATTCCAGGACCACTCTTACTGACCTTATTCGCCTACATGCACCTATCAAATCCACCCAAACCTACTTTACCCTCTATCACTAAAATCACCTTGTGAACACGTGTCTGTAGGAAAAAGCAGATTTTTGGATCAGGGAAACAAATTTGCCTTCAAAGATGTCAAAGGAAATGTTGAAGCTACGCAGAGACCCATGATACTCAGACAAACGCAACATCATGAAAATCACGTAAACATATTTGGTCGGGTGAAAATCATCCAGCGATGGTGTTCTAGGGTTAAAATGAAGCCAACGCAGTGACTCAGACTGTTACAGAGCGTACCATCACTGTCCTGAGACAACACTCACAGGAGGAAAAATAATCTAGATTTTTTAATTCTACTTCACCCAAAGTTTCTTCAACCTCTGCCGTGTGTTCGCCGGCCCACAGGAAGCACATATTCACACTTCCTTATATGGTGTTCGTCAGCGTTTTATGGGCAGGGATTTATTTTGATGCAGACGATCAGTTGATCAGTTGATTGATTAGCATTCATGAACTTTTCCGCTGTGTTCATGAATTCAGAGTAGCTTTTAAGTATCGATAACATCTGTGTGAAAATCTACACATAAGTTAACAAATGTTTGAGACTCATTAAGTGTAATTTTATCTCACGGTTAGCTCCGCGTTTGGTCTCAACCACCTCCTGAGGCTAATATCTCTCTTTACCTGCTAACCTTTTCTCATTGTCTGTGACTGTGGTTTACTGCAGAAGAGCAGCTGCTGTACACTGATCTTTGCGGCTTAAATCTTATTGATATAATTAATTCTTCAGATTCTGGTGGCATATGTTGGCTTTGTACGGCTTTTTCTCTAAAAAGCAAAGGTGAGCCACATCAGCGGAGTTGTGGCTGTGGTAGATAAGTGCCGGAAATGAGCCAAAAATCACTAAAAGCTCCAGATTTGGTGAAAATTTCAGTTATTTTCAAACTGATATCTCTTCACTCAATGATCGTGGTGTCGGGCTGCTGAGCGCAGCAGGAGGCCGCCTGATGATCAATATTTGTTTATTGAAGGAGATCAGATCATGTCGGCTCATTAGCTCTGTTTGTACAACTAAGTGATGGAGGCGGTCAGCGAAAAGTAACGTACGCACAGCGGTGGGCGTGTCGGAGCGTCGCTGATGGATATAAATACAGAGGGGACCTTCTGTTCGGCCTCAAACCAACCAGCTCTCTCTTCATCAGAGTCACCTCCTCCTCTTCCTCCTTCATCTCCTGCAACTGTCCAGGTGAGTTTTATCCGTCCATTACCTCTACCTTCCTTCAACAATTACCTTTAAATCTATAAATGACTTATCCTTTGGTTTTGTACTTTTTCTGCCCATCTTCACCTGTTTTAACCTTTTAACTCTTTCGATTATTTCCCCCTAAAACACTCGTAGATGTGATCTGTACTTTATTTTGTTTCATCATACTGTGTGGAGCACCACAGGGCTCTATGCTAGGTCCTCTTTGAATTCTTATATGATGAAACAAATAGAATCTGCAAAGTTTTTAAGTGTAATTATTGATAACAAGCTCAGCTGGAAAAGCACATCATATATGTCCGCTATATATATTTGAATTAAAAGACGCTGTTCTGTTCAAAGTTTTAACGTCTGACTTTTTTGCGTTCAGGTCTCCTCCATCATGGCAGCTCTGTGGCTCCAGTCTGTGTCTCTGCTGGTTTTACTGGTTGTGTCATGGCCAAGCACTGAGGCTGCCGCCCCCCCTCAACACCTGTGTGGCTCCCACCTGGTGGATGCCCTTTACCTGGTATGCGGGGACCGAGGCTTCTTCTACAACCCCAAGAGAGACGTGGATTCCCTGATGGGTGAGACAGTGAACTAAAAACCTCCAGTGTAAAATCGTTCAATACGGGTTACCTGTGTCGTCTCCTGTGATTATTCCTCAGCCTTTTGTGGCGTGAGATAAACAAGATAACAACCTCTCACTTTGTGTCTGTTCGCCCTGTTAGGTTTCCTCCCCCCTAAGGCAGGCAGTGCGACCACAGCAGGCGGCGAGAACGAGGTGGCGGAGTTCGCATTCAAGGACCAGATGGAGATGATGGTCAAGCGCGGCATCGTGGAGCAGTGCTGCCACAGAGCCTGCAACCTGTTCGACCTGCAGGGCTACTGCAACTAAAGCCCCGGTTCTGCTTAGCTTAGTTTAGCTTAGCTTCTTGGCTAACTTAGCCACGCCCATCTCCCTGTTCCCGCTTCAGAAGAGACGGTGCTGCCGTCCTTCTGAAAATCCAACTGCTGTTAAATGAAGAGCTGAGAAATGGATGAAATTTTTTTTTTTTTCCAAAAAAATAAAGTTTTGTGAATTGAAAATGAGTAAATGAGTCTTTATCCATCTGGTATTTATTATTAAATCAACCAAATATGTTGTGACATTTCTAAACGGTCCATGTATTATCCATCCACTTAATTATTCCATTTAATCTAGCAAACAAAAAACAAAGAAATGAGTGAATACTTTGTTTTTTTTTTTTTCTGTTTAATCAAAAAAATAGTGTTTGTTTCCGTATTTTCAGCTAAAAACAGAATATATAATAGAGAAGGAAACAAAAACAAAATAATCAATCTTATTCACAAATTATTGATTTTGAGCATACGTGCATGGAGGCTACATCGGCCTTCCCATGATCCTCAGCGACGGTTACCACCGTTACAAATCTTCTGTTGTAACAGCGCTCTGGTTGTTATTTTTTCTACAGTCATATCTTCCTCGTGACCGTGACCCTCCTGGCGGCTTTGAATAATACGTAGGATGTGTCCGTCTCCATGACAACAGGTTAGCCTTTTTCTACCGCTTTGGTCTGGAGTTTTTGGTCCACGTTGTTGGAGACTTTGTTGCGGGAAAAGGGGACATCAATAACCTGAAAACGAAAAGTAGATTTATTATTTTGTTTTCGTTTCCTTCTCTATTATATATTCTGTTTTGAACTGGAAATACAAAAACAAACACTAATCTTTTATTTTTTGGTTTTATAGAAAAAAAAAATAAAAATATTGACTCATTTTGTCGTTTTTCGTTTACTAGATTGAATGGACAGATAATACACAGACCATAAACATCAGTACAATCTGACTCAGATAGATTCCATATCTTTACGGTAAAACAAGACTTGCACTTGTTAAAGTGCAGCCAGATGATTTTATTTTTCCAGTTTTAAGATAATTCATTAAAAATCTGCTCCTATTTTCTGCCACAAGGGGGCAGCAGCTCTTCCCACATGAATATAAAAAAAAATTATGTCAGGTTCTGCAGGTACATGTCACTTTAACACACAGACTTTTTTTTTTTCCTGTGATTGATCGATAATTTAATAATGATAATCTTACGAAGGTTTCAAATTAAGTGACTGTATGATAGACAAACCTAAACTGAAAAGTCAATCAGGATGATGTCAGATGGATCTGTGACTTGGTTTCAGTGTTCAGACCTGTACAGACACAACCAGGTCTTCTTCAACTCAACGTAAGAACAGCTAAAGATAAAAACTGATCTCAGTCCTGATGTCGGACTTTGTGCCCAGACGTCAACCAGAAGGTTAGTCAACTTGGTCAAACTGTTTGATTTTCGTCACTTCACAGAGATCAGCTGGTTTCTCCCAGACCCCAGAGCCCAGAGGGGGGCTTGGAAAGTATAAATATAGAGGATAACTTACTTCTTACCTCAAACCGACCAGCTCAGACCCTCTTCATCACTGACTCACCTTTCTCCTCTTCGTCCTCTGACTGTCGAGGTAAGTTCAAGTGTACCAAACTGTGTCTGAAAAAGTCAATTATTGGTTTTATTTGTTATTCTCTACATGAGGGCAAAAGTGGGTGTTTTCAGGAAAGAAGAGGAAAAGCTAAGGACAGTGTAAGGATTTTTAAATTCAGCATTTGTTTTGGAAATTCTGGAATACTGTGTTTTCTGATTTAAAAAGACTTCTCTACTTCGTCCAGTCATGTTACTAACCTGTTGGAAATTAACCTCATTAGTTAGATTTGTTTCTTCAACTGTTTTTGTAAGTTGTCCTGATATTTATCCACTCAAGAAAAAACAAAAACAAACAAAAATAAGTTTGCCTGCATTTTAACATCTGACATACTTTCTAAATGTTCAGGTCTCCTCCATCATGGCAGCTCTGTGGCTCCAGTCTGTGTCTCTGCTGGTTTTACTGGTTGTGTCATGGCCGAGCACTGAGGCTGGTATGGTCCCTCAACACCTGTGTGGCTCTCACCTGGTGGACGCCCTTTACCTGGTATGTGGGGAACGAGGCTTCTTCTACAACCCCAGAGAGCACGAGAAGGGTGAGAGGAGAGACTAAATCAACCCTTAAATCCACATTTAACATTTCACATTAGCCAAATAGTCTGGAGTTCACTTTAAAATCTGATTTAGTCTTTATAAAATGTTTAAAGTTGGCCTTCTCTCCAATCATTTGTTTATTTGTTTTCCTCCCCACAGACCCCAGTAAGACGAGGATAGCCCGATCGCAGCCTCTAGACTGTTGCCACAGACCCTGCAACCTGTTCGACCTGCAGAACTACTGCAACTAAAGCCCGGTTCTGATTAGCTTAGTTTAGCTTAGCTTCTTGACTAACTTAGCCTCGCCCACCTCCCTGTTCCCGCTTCAGAAGAGACGGAGCTGCCGTCCTTCTGAAAATCCAACTGCTGTTAAATGAAGAGCTGAGAAATGGATGATTTTTATTTTTTTCCCCCCAAGAAAATAAAGTTTTGTGAATTAAAAGAAAATTAGTAAATGAGTCTTTATCCATGCGGTAACTTTTTCTAATCAACATGTTTATGAAGTGACATTTATAAACATCAGTACAATCTGACTCAGATTTCATATCTTTATGATTGAACAAGACTCACTAGTGTTGTGTCGTTCATGAACGTTTCGTTCAAAAGTATGGAACTGCTGAGTGAACGACGTGAACTGAATCACTCCGAGACCTGATTCGTTCCTTTCTCAATTCAGTTGAGCTCACCCCCGAGCCCTGCGTGCCAGTCGGGTGTGGAACTGCGACACACAGCCAACCAGCGAGCGAGCGGGTGGGCGGAGTCTCGTGATCCACTCACAGTGAATGAACGATATGTATCAGTCAGACTGTGAACGAAACAAACGACTTTGGAATGACTTGATGCAGGCAGAGAAGGGAGGGGTGTAGCATCGTTCACAAACTGCCGAGCGGCGGTTCGTTGACCGAGGCAAAGATAAACCAGGTCATTATAGCGCCTTTACATTGAAACATGTGTTTAAACTTTCCTGTAAGAAGGATTTAATTTTGGCCAATTTAAAGAAATACGCTGTTTAACATCTTTAAACGTAGCAGAATCCCCGTTACAGCAGCTATGTTTATTTATTTTATAATCTCTCCACTTTCCTGTGATATAAAAGAATGACGACTTGCGCTCCTTCAGCAGCAGGGGAGGGGAGGAGCTTGTTCAATAAACAAACTCCTGATCAGCGCCGTTGTGTCACTCACTCGTGTTCTGCACCCGGCAGGATGGGGCTCCTAAGCACTGACTGATTCAGTGAATGAATCTTTTGAAGGAATCATTTTAATGAACTGATTCTAAAGCTTCAGTACAGTCAAAAGACCTGCTCTTCCCATCACTAAGACTCACTGTTACAGTGCAGCCGGAAGATTTTATTTTTCCAGTTTTAAGATAATTTATTAAATAATTTATTTAATATCTGATTGATCGATAATTTAATAATGAAAATCTTTTGAAGGTTTTAAATCAAGTGACTGTATGATAGAAAAACCTAAACTGAAAAGTCAATCAGGATGATGTCAGAAGGATCAGTGACTTGGTTTCAGTGTTCAGACCATAGACTGTATATAAAATGGACAGAGTCTGCCTCCCCGCTGGGTGAAGCCACTCCGAGAACAGCACCCTCTGGTGACGGGCTGCAGTATAGGTCATAGAACCTGCCTCTGCCAGCAAAGCTTATGGAGCTGTGGACAAACTTTAGAAATTAATGACACAGAATATAGATGTTTCTCCCCCCTGGTTGTGATGTTGACATGTAGTTACTGTCAGACTGGTTTGTGTTCAAGTCCTCTTTTTTCTGTACAGCTCCATTTTTAAAAGTTATTAGAGGGTTCATGATTTCTGTGATTGACTCTTGATACAGCCTATGGGCGTACGAGGATTGTGTAGCTCACCCGGGGGATCAAACAGCCGAGTGATGACGCTCAGCTGTTTGAGCCGAGTGTCATCACAGCGACTCTTGGTGACTCTCTCACCGAATGCGTACAACGCTACTGCGCAATGTTTGTTTCAGTAAATGGAGAAAAAACGCTGAATTACCGGGAGCTTTTCAGCTTCAAATCCGTATACTAGTGGAAGGTGGAACCAAGTTGTCCATAGTATATACACTCACCGGCCACTTTATTAGGTACACCTGTCCAACTGCTCGTTAACACTTAATTTCTAATCAGCCAATCACATGGCGGCAACTTAGTGCATTTAGGCATGTAGACATGGTCAAGACAATCTCCTGCAGTTCAAACTGAGCATCAGTATGGGGAAGAAAGGTGATTTGAGTGACTTTGAACGTGGCATGGTTGTTGGTGCCAGAAGGGCTGGTCTGAGTATTTCAGAAACTGCTGATCTACTGGGATTTTCACGCACAACCATCTCTAGGGTTTACAGAGAATGGTCCGAAAAAGAAAAAATATCCAGTGAGCGGCAGTTCTGTGGGCGGAAATGCCTTGTTGATGCCAGAGGTCAGAGGAGAATGGCCAGACTGGTTCGAGCTGATAGAAAGGCAACAGTGACTCAAATAACCACCCGTTACAACCAAGGTAGGCAGAAGAGCATCTCTGAACGCACAGTACGTCGAACTTTGAGGCAGATGGGCTACAGCAGCAGAAGACCACGCCGGGTGCCACTCCTTTCAGCTAAGAACAGGAAACTGAGGCTACAATTTGCACAAGCTCATCGAAATTGGACAATAGAAGATTGGAAAAACGTTGCCTGGTCTGATGAGTCTCGATTTCTGCTGCGACATTCGGATGGTAGGGTCAGAATTTGGCGTCAACAACATGAAAGCATGGATCCATCCTGCCTTGTATCAACGGTTCAGGCTGGTGGTGGTGGTGTCATGGTGTGGGGAATATTTTCTTGGCACTCTTTGGGCCCCTTGGTACCAATTGAGCATCGTTGCAACGCCACAGCCTACCTGAGTATTGTTGCTGACCATGTCCATCCCTTTATGACCACAATGTACCCAACTTCTGATGGCTACTTTCAGCAGGATAATGCGCCATGTCATAAAGCTGGAATCATCTCAGACTGGTTTCTTGAACATGACAATGAGTTCACTGTACTCAAATGGCCTCCACAGTCACCAGATCTCAATCCAATAGAGCATCTTTGGGATGTGGTGGAACGGGAGATTCGCATCATGGATGTGCAGCCGACAAATCTGCGGCAACTGTGTGATGCCATCATGTCAATATGGACCAAGCTCTCTGAGGAATGCTTCCAGCACCTTGTTGAATCTATGCCACGAAGAATTGAGGCAGTTCTGAAGGCAAAAGGGGGTCCAACCCGTTACTGGCATGGTGTACCTAATAAAGTGGCCGGTGAGTGTATATATACAGTCTATGGTTCAGACCTGTACAGACACAACCAGGTCTTCTTCAGTTCAACGTAAGAACAGCTAAAGACAAAAACTGATCTCAGTCCTTAATGTCGGACTTTGTGCTCCGCAGCAGGCCGTCAACCAGAAGGTTACTCAACTTGGACAAACTGTTTGGTTTTCATCACTTCACAGAGATCAGCTGGTTTGCAGGAAAATCAACAGAAATGTAACTTTTATGAAAACAACAACAGCTGAAAACCACCATGAGCTATGAGCAGTGTGTGATCACTGTGTGATCCAGAGGGGGGCTCAGAAAGTATAAATAAAGAGGATTACTTATTTCTTACCCCAAACTGACCAGCTCAGATCCTCTTCATCACTGACTCACCTTTCTCCTCTTCCTCCTCTGACTGTTGAGGTAAGTTCAAGTGTACCAAACCGTGTCTGAAAAAGTCAATTATTGGTTTTATTTGTTATTTTCTACATGAGGGCAAAAGCGTTTGTTTTCAGGAAGGAGGAGGAAATGATACGGACAGTTTGAGTTTTTTTAATTCATCCTTTGTGGAAATCCTGAAATACTGTGACTTCTGGAAAAGGAAAAAAAACAAAACAAAAATAAGTTTGCCTGCATTTTAACATCTGACATACTTTCTAAATGTTCAGGTCTCCTCCATCATGGCAGCTCTGTGGCTCCAGTCTGTGTCTCTGCTGGTTTTACTGGTTGTGTCATGGCCGAGCACTGAGGCTGGTATCGTCCCTCAACACCTGTGTGGCTCTCACCTGGTGGATGCCCTTTACCTGGTATGTGGGGACCGAGGCTTCTTCTACAACCCCAGAGAGCACGAGAAGGGTGAGAGGAGAGACTAAATCAACCCTTAAATCCACATTTAACAGATCCCATTAGCCAAATAGTCTGGAGTTCACTTTTAATCTGTTTTAGTTTTTATGAAATGTGTAAAGATGGCTTCCTCTTCAACCATTTGTTTGTTTTCCTCCCACCCTGCGCTCTGTTCGAAATACAGAAGTACTGCTTGGATTAGCCGACCCTCGCAAAGCCCAGTCTAGTTCAGCCCTGAGCCGAGAAATGAAAGTTTTGTGAAATTAGAACTAGGACTAATCAGTGCTAAGTGCCAAGTGTTTGTGTATGAAAACAAGTTGCTTAGACTGCACTACTGATAACAACAAATAAACCATCTATGAACATATTTATTTCTTTCATTTCTGTTTTTAAATGAGATTGACCACTAAATTATGTCAAATCTGAGTGTGTATATGTTGTACGACAGAGTATTAGGGCCACATTAAGAAAAAAAAAAGTAAGACTTTGAAATTAAAGTCATTAACTCACGAGAATTAAGTTATCACTAACAAGAATAAAGCCGTAAAAAAGCAATTAGTTGCCTTAATATAGTCAAAATAAAGCCATTACTAACGAGAGTAAAGTCAAGATAAATGCTGTGTTTAAGTTACCTTGGAAGTGGAGAGTCTGAGATGAAAATGACATCACACCTAAGTTACTAGCGTTTCGGTTACCAAGTCAGAAAAACGCAAAATCAGAGGCCTGAAACAAGATGGCTTCATCTACAAAAGTTAGATGAAGTTAGATGCTTGCCTTGTCCGGATATAAGGCGAGCGCTAAAATAACTTTCGTAGATGTAGCCATCTTGTTTTTAGGCCTCTGATTTTGCTTTTTTCTGACTTGGTAACCAAAACGCTGGTAACTCGGGTGTGACGTCATTTTAATCTCGGACTTCTGACTTCCAAGGTAACTCGAACGCAGCGAAAGTCCTTATATTCTAACACGTGGATTAAGATGACAGTTGTTGAAATGAGAGCCATGGAGCATTTCATGAAAATGTACTGCAATATATGTTTCTCATATAAGGAGATACTTAAACATTTGGCAAACATTTCGTAGGTAATTACTTGATTACAACTTTGTTCTTGTAAGGAATGATTTTGCTACGACTTCATTCTCGTAATTAATTACTTTGTTATGACTTTATTCTCGTAAGTAATTACTTTATTAAAACTTAATTCTCATTAATAATTACTTTATTAAGACTTTATTCTTGTAAGGAATGATTTTACTGCAACTTAATTCTCTTAAGTATTTACTTGATTAAGACTTCATTTTCATAGATAATTACTTTGTTACGACTTTTTTCTCATTAGTAATTACTTTACAATGACTTTATTCTCGTATGTAATGATTTTACTACGACTTTGATCTCATAAGTAATGTTTTTACTACGACTTTATTCTCGTAAGAAATTACTTTATTATGAATTTATTCCCGTAAATTACGATTTTATTACAACTTTATTCTGGTGAGAAATGATTTTATTAGGACTTAATTCTTGTAAGTAATTACTTAATTACAACTTTATTCTTGTAAGTAATGATTTAACTATGACTTTATTCTAGTAATAAATTAATTTCTTACAAAATAACTTGTAAGAAATTAATTTATTACGACTTTGTTCTCGTAAGAAATGATTTTATTACGACTTCATTCTCGTTAGTTATGACTTTAATCTCGAAGACTTTATTTTTTATTATTTTTTATTTTTTTCTTATGTGGCCCTAATATTTTTTCGTAATATTGTGATGTATTTCTATTTTATTTATATTATTTATTATTTATTGATATATTATTAATTTTACTTACATCCATTTATGTTGGGAGTTCCTTTCATCGTACAGTAGGGCGGGAAATTTGATACACCTGTTGTGCGTTACCGGCTCCTGCCGGAGGAGCGGGGCTGGGTGGGGCGGGGTCAGGTGTCGCTTTGTTAACCTCCTCCTCCTCTTCTTCTGTGTTGTGAGTTTGTTCTCTGCTGTCAGGGAGGCGACCTGTAAACTGTGGAGTCGGGGGGGAAAAAAGAGGATAATCTCGTTAAAGTAGTTAGTTCGTCGTTCAGTCGGTCCAATGTACCGAGAGAAAGTTCTAGAAGGTTCTTAGACTGTAAGTTTTTATTGATTTATTTATTTTAACGTCTCTGTCTCTCTCTGTGGATCGTTTCCTCCATCAACACAATGCGAGATGTTTACCTCAGTAACGAGACGTGCAGCAACGGTGAGTCAAACATCCCTTCAAAAATCGCTGTTTTACACCAATAAGACGGTAATTTTCGATAAAGCACATCGATGTAAGGATCATATATTCATATACACCCTTCTGATGTTTACCTGTGAGGCAGAAAACACACAAAGGAGACAAAACGGACCATAAACATTTTAATTGAATAATGCTTTATAACTTCTCGGCCAGTTACTGTTTTGTTTTCTCTGAATCTGATCCCACAAATGAACGTTTACTTATATTGTTATTTAACCGTTAATTTGGTTGACTTAGGTGGTAAAAAAAGAGAAAAAAAAGTCTTAAAAATATAATCAGTAAGCTTCCTAAAGGGGGGTTTAATAATGAGATGTTTGATAATCTTATTATATGGGAAAAAGGTTTAATAAAAAAAATAATAATAATAATTACAGTTATTAGAAATGACCATAAAGTGTTTATTATTATTATTATTATTATTATTATTATTATTATTATTATTGTTATTGTTATCATTACTACCAATATTATTATTTTTACCATCATCATTATGATTATTATGAGTATGATTATGATTATTATTATGATTATTATTTATTTTATTTTTTAACATCCTTTTTTATTATTATTATTCTTACCATTATCATAATTATTTTACCATTATTTATTTATTTTATTTTTTTGTTTTACCATTATTATTATTTTACCGTTATTATAATTTACTTTATTATTGCTATTATTATTGTTATTATTATTATTATTATTATATATTTTTCTTTTTTTCCTCATTGAACAGTTCTACTATACTTTATATAGTTAATTTAAAATTATGTTCAATGGCTACAAACACAAATCATGAATGGAAATATTTCTGACAAACAAGTTATTAATTTAGATTTATTTATTCGTCTCTATTGTAGATCATAAACCAACCTTGCAGACAGAAATCAGGGGCGCTGGTGTTCTCACATTGCTTGGTTATTCTCATTAGAAGATTTATCTGCCAGCGTCATCACAGGAAAATTTAGTCCCTGATATAAAGCACGTCTGCCTCTCAGACTCTGATGATAAGGAGAAGGACCTGATAACTGCAGCCTGTACCCCCCAGACTATTAGAGACTTTAGGTACCGTTAGCCGGCCTGCACAACATTTGACGGTTGTACTTTTTTCAACAGTTAGTCAAAGTTAATCACTTATAACATCTGACATAGAAACCTTGTTCTGTTGAGTTATTCGGCTCAGACTGTGTTGTGTGCAGTGAGGCCTCAGTGTTGACTATGTAAATATTGAACTGCTCATGTTACTCTAACCAGCACAGTGGTCAAACCAGTATTTCACAGCCATCAGATTAACGGGTTCAGAGAGAGCAGAGTCCCCCTCTGCAAACGCTGAATCCACATCTGTGTCTTTCACATTATATCTGCGCGTCGTCGTTGTCTGGAGGAAGTCGGCGGTGATTCATGAAATACTTCCTACTCTAAACAGAAGGTCCATTTGGTTTGAAAATGCTCGATTTGCTTCGTATATTATTTTATTGACAGTTTATGATTAAAAAATTATGTCATAGTAGGGGTGGCAGCTGAAAACCTGAATGTTGCTTTCTCTGCCGTACGGTTCCTTCACGCCATTTCAGTCTGTTTTTCATCAAACATGGCTGAGGTTAATGACACTGTGGGGATTAATTGTGTTTTATAACATACCAGATAATCCAACTTCTTAACTCACTTTCCTCCAAGAGGTCTTTTCTTTCCTTCCTCCTTTGAGACAACCCGTATGGTAGAGCTCATTGTTGCTCATCACTCCATCATTGTCAGTTTGGGATGTAACAACATGAAAATTTAACATCACTATTATTGTGACCAAAATTATCATGATTATCGATATAATCACGGTATTGAAATATATTCAAAATGTTTAAAAAGTACTTAAACAACAAAGTAATGTGCCAGTGGAATAAACATGAACATAATAACAAATAAATGAAATTTAAATAAAATGACATTCCTTATTGTGCAAACTGTAAGCTATTGAAGGAAAACAGCCTTTTTTTTAGAACATCAACCGGTAATTTATTGATGGTCCCTTATTCAACACTCGACATTGACAGTGAGGGTGTCGAGTAGATTTAACCACGCTGCTGTTGTTATTCCAGGTTATGGAGAGTGAGAAGACACTGGTAGATCAGCAGTGAATGTCCGTCGAATATCGTAAAACTAACATTTGTTGCCTCGGCTGATTTTTTAGACACACGTGACCCCAAATACATTTTGCAATTCGCATACATCTATTTTTAGTCACAAATGTGAGTGAAATGATTGCACCGTCGAGCCCTGGATTGGGAAATTAAAATTATGAATAAAAATGTGAAATATATGGTCTCGCATCGTATCATATCAGACTGTATTATATCGTAGCGAAGTGTGTTGCATCATAGCATATTGTATTGTATACATATGTGTGTTCTTTTACTCCTTCTCTTTGACTTAAACTGTGACACTTCTTTAGGGTCAAATATTCAAACTATAAATGAAGATAAATGAAATAAAAAGTCCCAGAATATCAAAGCTGACAGGCTCGTCTCTGTCTCTGCAGGGTCGGTGGTTCGGCTGTGGTGCGGCTCTCAGTCCGCGGTGTGTGTGGTCTCGGGGAATCAGCCGCTGATTAACACACACTTGGACAACAACCACACGTCAGGTACACCTTCACACAGACTCACACCTCTTCAATAAGCATGAAAGAGTTTCAAAGAGTCTCTATTGAACTTATTTATATTCTTTTTAAACAAAAGTTGTGTGTAAACATCTCTATTTATGAGTTTTATAAGCCTTGTTGAACTCCGTATGATCTTAAAAAGTAAATATAAACTAGAGGCAAATTTTATTTATTATTACCAACATTAAATCTGTTTGTGTTTAGATAAACAAAACACTGGAAGATAAGGGAATATAAAATGTGTTCTCTGAGATTATCCATGTTAGGATGTCAGTCGTCTTTGGTTCAAAAGCAGAAAACATGACTGTGCAGAGAGAGTTCGCACATATTGTTTAGTTTTTTTGCATTATTAACGAGAGAAAGACTTCCTCATTTACACAATACAGTGAGGGAGAAGAGGAATAAAGCTCAGTTGTATTGTGTCCAGTAGGTTGGATTAAAAACAGTCAGAGTTACAGAAACAGTTTCATATGTTGTTCTTCATTTTCAAAGAATAGAAAGTGATCAAACCTGCTCACAGGTATTCAAATGAAGCGGCTGAATCTAACACGTGCTCAGATCTGTCTGTCTAAATAAGAGATGCTGTTTAATCAGTGCGATCATTAAGATAACAACTCGGTCGGACTAAGAGGAAGAAAAGGACGAAGCAGACTCTATTTGATTGTTAGCTTAGCAAAACAAAAACTCGATCTGTTCTCTGTGTGTCCCCTTCCCCTTGTTTTTACACAGCACTTATATTTTGATGCTGTTTCAGGTTACAGTTATCAAGTAAAAGGAAAGGAGAAACTTAAATATAAGACAAAGTTGGCAGACATCCTGTGGGCTGTAGGTTAACTTTGTTTATTATTGAATCGTGGTATCAGGTAACAGATTGTTTTCAGTCTTCCTTCTCTCTCTGCTCAGCTGGTGTTTCTTTGTTCAACTTTTAAAGGTTATTTCCTGATAACACCAACGCCCTCTACACTGTTTTCACACTCCTCTGTAGGTACAGCGAACAACCTCTTAAAGCCACTATGAGGAACCTTTAGTTGTGCCAGGTTTGGCGCCCCCTGTGGAAAAAGTGACGCCTCTAATTTTGTACAAGTGAAACAGTCTTTTCAGGCAAAGATCTCATCTTGTCGTCTTTAAGTGAATTAAATAATAATGGGTTCGTTTTCTTGCTTGTGTTTCGATGTCGGACTGTACTCTACCCTGACATTGTCCCATATTCTGATCAATATGATGATTACTTGGTTTTTGGTGAACTCCAATCACTGATATCTTTTATCTTTAAACACAAACCTTGCGTGGACTTAAATGTGGGGTAGTCAGGATCTGAGGAAGTTCCAGTTTTTAGGAGAAATCTTGAATGTCAACTCTACCCCTTCCAACCAGTTTTCCCCTCAGCTCCTCCTCTCCCCTCCCTCTCTGCTCCGCCCACAAACAGATCCTCCTGCTTGCTTGTATCGTTCCAATTAAATTCAGATATAATGCAGATAAATACTTCAGATAATTACAAATGGGGCCCAGTCAAGGTGAAAGTAAAAAGCATTGGTGCTGCTGTAGATGCCAACAGACTACCAGCAAATACAATGTTTGCAGGACTTCTACAACTAGGATAAAGTGACATAGTCCAGGACCCGAGGTCAACAGTTTAGCGGCGCTACAACACGCTACAGCAGGTCCGTTTGACAAGAAACACTTCTGTTACAGACACTTGGCTTACTTTGTTAAAGCGGTTTACCTGTCCAGCAGAAAGGTTACAGGGTCACCAAGATCCCCAAGCGTCCCTCATCGTTTATGTTGACCCGGATTTTTAGCTCTACCTCCGTTTCAAGCGCCCGTTATTCTGCCAGTCTCCAGTATTTACTTTGTTTTCTTGCTTGTGTCGGCAGTCGTGGCCAAAGGAGGATTCAGACAATTTTCCGCACTCTCTGGTTGGTTTCTACTGTCCGATATTGTAGCACGCTAACTTTGTTTGGGCTCGTGAACGACACGGGGGAGCAGCGTCTGCCTCACAACTAATCAGGATGGGGAAGGCGGGGAACGGCTTTGTTTACTGTCAGAAAGAACGGAGCACTCTGAAATTTTAAAATGTTGACTACACAGACAAAACGAAGGACAGCGATATTGTTATATTACCAAATGTCATCAATAACTAATAACTATTGACTGATATTAAAATATTTTTTGTATAAACACCACAAAAAAAGATTTTTCTTTAACGGATTCCTGCCTACCCCACCTTTAAGACTCAGTAACACCCTCCATTTGAGACATCTTGGACATTAAAGTCTGTTAAACATTCACATGACACTTTAAATACAAACTCAAATATACACAAGAATCTGTAGATCGAAGCACATGAATGTACGTTGGATAACACAAACACATAACACAAAGAGCTCACTGGAGTCTCTGTTGTCCCCTTTGAATAAAGTCTTTGAGGTCAGACCGAGTCATTAAACACACTCCGCAGGTCCACACCCTCATAAACACACACTCAGCTGATCGAATATTTGTCTGCAGATCCACAAACACGCAGCTCCTACAACCTGTGGCTCGGTTTGACTCTGGCTCTGCTGTCCGCCTTCCTGATTGGTGGGAGTGTCATCCTGAAGAAGAAAGCTCTCCTCCGATTGGCCAGCAACGGACACACCCGAGCAGGTGAGGAGAGGACAACATCTGACCTCCTTTTACAGTCGCATGAGAAACCAAACAGATGGTTTTTCATGTAGTTATTGAAGCCAAAGTAATCATGACAGAAAAAAAGTATATTTGGTCAATTTTTGTTTGGAGCTTTTTAACTGTTGTGATTTGTTGAACCTCGCCCCCTGTCGCTCTCCAAGAATAAAAAACTGAGGGAATTAATTGAACATTGAGTGATCAAATAAAGTATGAAACAGAGTTGATTCTCCTTAAACCTTGGTTGTCACAAGAGATTATTCTACTCTCTGTCTGTCTCCATCATTTGTCGGCATCTAAGGTTCAGTTTAATGACAATACGAAGACACCGTGGACTGATAAAAGGACAAAAAGCTCAAAACTCTGAAAAGTTGATTTTCATAGATAAGCCCTTGATGGAAAATAAAAGTCTGAGTGAAGTCAAAAGGATGTTAAACAGACACATTATGGGTTTTAGTGTCTAAATGTTTACATAGTTCTGCCATCCACAATTCAGCCATAAGGACAACTCCAGATAAAACACGACTGCTTTATCTTGGTTTATTTTGTCTTATGTAACGATCAGTCAAATGGAAATTTACTCAAGTTGGAGGGACGGGTTTCTTATTGTTTGTTTTGTTATCACTTCACAGAGATCAGCTGCTTTACTGAAAACTAAACCAAACAGTTTAAGTGAGAAAACAACAAAAATGAAACATTAGACACTGATTAATTACACTTAAAAGATTTTTATTCTAAGTCAGAATTATTCATCCAGTTTTGTCATATTACACTCAGAGTTTTCACTTTTACTTTAATGTTATTTAACTTCTGTGTTTTAATGTGTGTGTAGGTGACGGAGGACACGGCTACCTAAAGGACTGGCTGTGGTGGGGAGGCCTGTTGACCAGTAAGACATTTGTGTCTGTCTGAATTTATTATTCACAGCTCTTTTTTAGTCTAAGATGAACTTATAAGAGGAGATATTTCAGATTTGAGGATGTGCTGTTAATTTATATGTTACCCAAAGTCACCATAGTTGTTGAGTTATGTAAAATATTTGACTCAGTAGACACGACTTTTTGCAGAGAGTAGAACAGTTTGGTGTAAGAGGGGTAGAAAGCTGTTTTAGAAATAAATTACAAAAGGTTGATATCGCTGATAAGTTACTTGTGGTGTGCCACAAGGATCAGTACTGGGGCCCAGGTTATTCATATTTTATTCAGAGGATTTTTGTAGAGTTACAGATTATTTGAAATTTGGGTAACATTTTACTCGACACCTATCTCTATAAGCATTATAAATATATGTATAATGTGTTATAATCACATTATAGCACTGTATAATTATAGTTATAAACACTCATAAATGATCATAATGCTTTATAGCAATAATCATAACACATTATAAAGCATTTTATCATGACCGTAAAGTTCAGGTATAACTGTTAACAATAGTTGCATTGCATTATCTATGTGGGCATTGTCAGTGAGTTGTTAACAGTTATAACACGTTATAACACCTGACCTTTTAGGTAATGATAAAATGCTTTATACTGTGTTGTGATTATTGCTATAAAGCATTATGATCATTTATGTGTGTTTATAACTATATTTATACTGTGCTATAATGTGATTATAATGCATTATACATATATTTATAATGCGTTATAAAGATAGGCGTCAAGTAAAGTGTTACGGAAATGTGTTACATTTGCAGATGATATAAATTATTTTGGCTCAGGGCGAATATGAATCATGGCAAAAAAAGAAGAATCTGAAAAGATAAAGTTAAAAAAATGATTTCATATAAAGAAGTTATCACTTAATGACTCCTGCCCTGGGACTATGGACGTGTTAGTTCACAGCTAATTCTCAAAATATAAGATCTGTTTATCATTATAATTACTTTTTTTTTTTTTTAACCATGATGTATATTTGACTTATTATGGGATAGATAAAATGCTGTGTGGAGTCAAACTATGGACAGCCTCAGTTATGAGTAGAAATTGCGACATTCTTTATTAAAATTCTTTCTTGAAATGTAAAATATTTAATAATTGAAACAGAAATGACAGAATAAATGTGCCTCTGTTATTTTCTTTGCTTATACTGTTAATGTTGTGGTTTTTTGAACTGCACAGGACAGACAGAAATACGCTTTGAGCTTTGAATTTTAGTTCTTCTGTTTTGTAAATTTTCTTGGTGCAAATATGACAGAAAAATGATTTTAAAAACAAATAAAGTTTTACATATGTTGATTTTTTAAAATGTTCTTTCTGTTTTTCTGAAGTGGGGGCTGGAGAGGCGTGTAACTTTGCTGCCTACATGTTCGCGCCCGCCACGCTGGTGACACCACTGGGCGCCCTGAGCGTCCTCATCAGGTAGATTTCAAAGGTTGCTTTAAAGATGGACTTAATCAAGACAAAAATATTCAAAATTAATAATTAAAAGACAGTTTAAACAGACAGATTTATATTTCTGTTTTAAATGCGTGTTTCAGTGCAGTTCTGTCCTCCCACCTGTTGGGGGAGGTGCTGAATGTGGTGGGGAAGCTCGGCTGTCTGCTCTGCATCCTGGGAAGTATTTTGCTGGTTATCCACGCCCCCCAGGAACAGGAAGTGACATCACTGCAGGAAATGACTGACAAGTTGCTCGGACCTGGTGAGGAATTAGTTGTCCGAGTCCGACTGCGTTTTTTTTATTGTTTTATGAAACATCGTATGCTAACATTTCGCAAACGTTCCTCTGTTGAACATAAACATGATTGTATCAGGACTCTCCTGGGTCTCTAAATGACTGTCTCATGCTACATGTTAATCACAGATATGTTGTATCTGCTCCACTTCTGCAGGTCTCTTCACTGCCATGTCTTGTGTGTTTCAGGGTTCCTAGTCTACATGTCTTTGGTTCTGGTGCTGTGTGCCGTCCTCATTCTGTATTTCTCTCCTCGGATCGGTCGCTCAAACATCCTCATCTACATCAGCATCTGCTCGCTGCTTGGAGCTTTCACCGTCTCGTCTGTGAAGGGCCTCGCTATCGCCATCAATACTGGTACGAGATATTCTCCACAGTGCTCTTACACATAACTTCGTACAATTTACATACTCTTTTCTTTTGCTATATTAACCCTCCCATTTAATACCACTAACTTTACATACAAATAACAAAGTTAAACACGTCGATTCTGATTATCCTCTCTCTGTGTTTTAGTGTTTTATGATATCTCAGTGCTTGCTAGTCCTCTCACCTGGATCCTATTGTTGGCTCTCGTTATCTCCATAATAACACAGGTAAAACAAATCATGTCTTTTTTCATCTCATCTCTTTATTTTGATTTATTTCACCCTCGTTTCCTGTGGAGAATGAAATTTAGAAGAGAAGAGCAAGAAAAATACATAAACACGTGTTGATATATGTCTTTTTAATCCTCCTGTTTCGCTTACCTGCAGGTGAACTACCTGAATAAGTCTTTAGACACCTTCAACACCCTGCTGGTCTACCCAATCTACTACGTCCTCTTCACCTCCGTGGTCCTGTGCTCCTCCATCATCCTCTTCCAGGAGTGGAGGAGCATGGAGACTGTGGATGTGATCACAACGTTGGGATCCTTCCTGGTTATTGTGGTGGGCGTGGCCATGCTACACTTGTTCAAAGATCTGCAGGTAGGTGCTCAGTCAGAGGTTCAGATCAGCATGTTTCCATCTTTCTCTACTTAATATGTTTGATGTGGTTTAAGCTGCTCAACAGTTCAGGGTCTCCTTGGTCCTGTTTTTGGGGTCATGATGCTCCAAATGTTTTCAATGAGGGACGAGTCAGGACCGCATCAGTCCAGTTTCTCAGCAGGACACTTCTCCTACAGAGCCATGCTGTTGTAATCACTGTAGTCAGAATGTGGTTTGGGATGAATTGAAGGTTATATGGCAGCAGATGTTGCTCCTAAACCTGGAGATATGGTTCAGCATTAAAGCTGGGGTAGGCAAGATTCTGTTAAAGAAGCATCTTTCTTTGTTATTTAGTTTCTTTCTTAGTTATTAGTTATTGATGATATTTGGGAATTAACATTATATCGCTGTGTTCTCTTATGTCTGTGTAGTCAACATTTTTAATTTTTTAAGCGGTCCGCTCTTTCTGACTGTAAACAAAGTCTTCTCCACCTCCCTCGTGCTGATTGTTTGTGAGGCAGACGTTGCTCCCTTATGTTGTGAGGCACGCTCCACGTCCTCAAATAACGTTCACAAGCCCAAACAAAGTTAGCGTGCTACAATATCGGATAGTAGAAACCAACCAGAAAGTACGGAAAATTGTCTGAATCCTCCTTTGGCCACGAGTGCCAACACAAGCAAGAAAACAAAGTAAATACCGGAGACTCTGGAGGAATAACAGGCGCTTAAAACGGAGGTAGACCAGACAAGAGCTAAAACCCGGGTCAACTTAAACGATGGGGGACGCTTGGGGATCTTGGTGACCCTGTAACCTTTCTGCTGGACAGGTAAACCGCTTTAACAAAGTAAGCCAAGTGTCTGTAACAGAAGTGTTTCTTATCAAACGGACCTGCTGTAGCGTGTTGCAGCGCCGCTAAACTGTTGACCTCGGGTCCTGGACTATGTCACTTTATCCTAGTTGTAGAAGTCCTGCAAACATTGTGTTTGCTGGTAGTCTGTTGGCATCTACAGTAGCACCAATGCATTTGACGTTCACGTTGACTGGGCCCCATTTGTAATTATCTGAATTATTTATCTGCATTATATCTGAATTTCATTGGAATGAAACGAGCGAGCAGGAGCGTCTGTTTGTGGGCGGGGCTTGCTGGAGCAGAGAGGAGGAGCTGAGGGGAAAACTGGTTGGGAGGGGTAGAGTTTACATTCAAGATTTCTCCTAAAAACTGGAAGTATCTCAGATTCTGACTACTCCACCCTTCACAGATGTGGAAGATACCCCTGATATGGACTCTGATGATCCCCATAGAGTCCTTTCTTAACCACATCTGAAACACTTCTTATGTCTTACAGGTGACGATGGCGGAGCTAACCAGTCAGCTCTCTCAGCCGGTGGAGAGGGAGGAGCTTTCAGTAGAAGTTTCAGCCAATCGACACGCAGCAGTGGGGGGAGGAGGAAGTAGGAATAAAAAAGAGGATAAATATGGACTGATGGACAACATGGTGATAGAGAGTCTGCCTCCTATGAGAGAAGATGGACCCAGAGTCTTCATCATCAGCTGAAAGAGACAGAAGAAGAAAAAGCAGGGACAGGTTTGTGTTTGCTCTCTGGACTTTGATGGGAGCTGTAGTTCTCACTCTGTCTGATGCTTTCGGAGTCCTGCACATTTTAACGGTCGGGGCCTCTGGTTTGACGGTAAAATACTCACAAAAAAACATTTCACTGCTGCATCAGATAACAACCCCATAAAAGGGGGACGCACTTGAAAACGCCACTTTCCCATGACTGACCTTTGGATGACCCGTTTTAGCAGACAGCACCAGATTGACACCACCCCGGTAAAAGCTTGAATTACTTTCATCAGTTGTTGCTCAGCTGTGTATTTGCATGTGGATTCAGTAAACTAACACTAACAGGCTGCTATGTTTGAGTTCCATTGCTTATGTTCACATTCACCTGATAAAAAACAAACACTGAATTCAGACGACAATGTTCAAAACTTTTTCAAGAGCCGTGCATGAATACAAAGTACACGGATGAAGGTCACGCCACCTGGAGGCTAAGCTCAAGGATTCAGACATTTATTATCCTCAACAAGTCTTATGTAAAGACCAAAACCAACGACCGTATGGCGCAGATGTCACCTGACACCGTCCTCTGTCGTGAGATTAGCTGTAAATAAATGAGAGTAACTGGAGAGTCGACAGTGTGGGTCTGTATTTCTCAGGTCAGTAGAGATATTGTTTGTCCAACAGGTGCAATAAAGCAGGAGGTGTCTTTGCAGGAAAACAAGGCTCTAACTCTGCCTGTATCCAAGTTTTGGAGCGTCACGATCTGACGTCAAGCTCCGCCCGCTAAATAAACCCAAATTTAACTTGATAATGAGGCGTCAAAGCTTCCTGGAGTGGGTTCAGTCCACAGTCATAGAAAATTAAATGACAAAGATTGATTTTCTCTTGATTTCTAAATCAGAAAAAATCAAATCAAATAAAGAAAAAGGTTCATTCTCGGGCCCAACCGATCTATTGGCGAGCCGATTGAAGTGGCCAATTTTAGCCCGTTTGAGACTTATCAGTAATCGGCCAAAACTCGCCGATTTTCGCCAATATTTTCAGAAATAAAATGCAAAGAATAAGATTCGGTTTCACTTCGAAAATGTTCCGCCATTTGGAAAGTTCCCTTACTTATCCTGTAGATGGCGCAGTGACCTCATGAGAATCTTTATCCACTAACTACCTCACAGCACAGCAGAGTGACGGATCTGAAGCAGGCAGCTCAGGGACGCACGGAGGAGAGTGGTCCACCTCAACGGTAAATAAACCAGTTTGTGAAATACACAATAAGTCAACAAGTTTCAGTTCAACCCACTTCACAATGTTCCCCGCTGTGCTGGTCTCAGTCACGCCAAGTTAATGGTGAAGCACCATGTAATATGCAAGCTAAAGTTAGAGTTAGCCATCTGCTATTGTACTGTTAGCCGTGCCAGTAACGGTAGAATAAATAACAGTACACATTGAGTGATCGAGCTACTTCTCTTACTGAGGCAGCTGCATGTCTCCAGATGACACCGGACCGGAAATGAGTAACGTGAGTTAAGACGCGGAGACACCGATCGGCGGCTGCGGTAGTAGTTAGTTGAAAACGCTTTTCTAGTCCAAGTTTGATCAGTCGGTCTTCCTGTCGGCATGAAGAGCAGTAGCCTACAGTATATATATATATATATATTATTCTGTAGATATCTACAGTTTATATATATTTTTTATAAGTCCATAAAAAATGTTAAAAATCAGCCTATTAATCTGTAATCGGATTTTTTTCCCCTCTAATGATCGATATCGGTATCAGCCTCAAAAAATCAATACCGTCCGGGCCCTAGTTCATTCCTTAAAAAAGTATGAATAAAAAACTAAATAGTATTTTTCCTTTTAATTTATATATCATATTTCCAGAAAATATTAAAACTATTGATTATTGATTGAATTATTATTTGCTCTGTTGAAAACAGAAATATAACAGTGATAAAACCTGTTCAATAACACTAATATAGCGTAATTTAATATCACAAAGGGCCTTTTGTGTCTTTTCTGGACTTTATTTAAGTTATATTTTACTGCTGTCAAACCAGAGGCCTCACAATAAGAGATAAAAACACGAGAAACTCGATCTTATCTTTGGTGCCAGGAAAATAGAGCAGAGTGAGACATCTTAACTTTCTGTCTGTAGGTGTTTTGGTCTGTGATTTTCTGTCTTTAGAGCCAAACTGTGACTGAACTCCTCTGTGCTGACGGCTGGAAGTTTATGAAGCAGTCAGACAACACAAACACAGGAACACACTGATCATCGGTGAGTGTTTACAGGAAGTTTCAGGGGAAAAAAACGGAGCATAAACGGAAGTAAGAGTCAGGATCAGTGTTCAGTTAAATCTCCAGTTCAGTGAGACTGAGAATAACTGCTGAATGATGATCAGCGGTAAAGATGTAATGTGTGTGTGTGTGTTTGTGTGTCTGCAGCTGAAGACTTTTGGTTAATGAAGCTCAGAGGAAAACAATAATTCAATATATATTTAAAGAATTGTATCTATGTTTATGTGCTATGTATTAAAGTCCATTGTTTCTCTACCTCTGCTGTGTTTTTTGTTACACTCAGATGATGTTATCATGTGTGTTTCTAAAGTTCTTCGGTGTTTTCATTACTGGAAATTTAATTACTGCGTTGTAGATGAGGCACGACTTAAAGAAAACATGGAGGGTTATGATTAAAAAACGTATTCACCGAAAATCACAAATCAGCTGACGATAATGTGTTTTTTTTTTTTGTGTAATTCGCTGCATGAGAAAAACATAAGCACAAGTATGATTGACTTTCCTGTAAATGTTTCATTTGACATTTTTGTCATTCTATAAATTGACATGTTTTTATTCATAATATACTTTGTTTTTTGATTATACTGTAGTCATTTTTATCTGACTTTATCATGACATTTTTATCATACTGTACTATGTTAATATTTATCAAACTATACTGTGACATTTTTGTCATGCTATAAATTGATATGTTTCATCCTACTATACTATTACATTTTTATTACTCTTATCTATGATGTTTTAAACAAACTATAACCTATGTCATTTTTTATCATACTTTTCTATAATTTTTTAATCATTCTATTCAATGTCATTGTATCATACTATACTAAGAGATTTTTATCATACTATACTGTGGTAATTTTTATCATACTATAGTATGATGTTTATTTTCACGATGTACATTGAAATTTGTTAACAAACTATACTATGACGTTTTATATTATCATTTACTATATTTTTTTCTTCATCATACAATACTATTACATCCCTGTAATACCTTACTATGACATTTTTTATCATAATTTCCTGTTTTTTTATACTATACTATGTGAATTTATAACATACTTTACTGTGACATTTTTGTCATACGATACATTGACATCTTTACCATACTATACTATGACATTTTTATCATACTTTCCTATTGTTTTTTGTCATACTATAATATGTCATTTTTATCATACTATACTAAGACATTTTTATCATACTATACAATGCTATTTTTTATCATACTATACTATGACATTTTTGTCATACCATATATTGACATTTTTTATCATAGTACTATATGACATTTTATATTATCCTTCTATGTTTTTTACTCATACTATACTATGACATCTTTATCATACTCAACTATGACAATTTTATTTCTTACTTTCCTATTAATTTTATCATACTATACTGTGTCATTTTTATTTTACTTTACAAAGACATTTTTAACATACTATACTATTAAATTTTCTGATATATAAAATACCATGTTAATTTATATCATACTATACCATGACATTTTTGTCATACTATACATTGAAATTTATGATCATACTATACTATTTTATTTTATCCCTTACTATGTTTTTTTTTATTTTAAGGCAAGCAGTACTGTGATTTTTATCATACTTTCCTATGATTATATAATCATTCTATACTATTACATTTTTATCATACTATACTAAGACATTTTTATCATACTATACTGTAATTGTTTGATATATAAAACTAAGACATTTTTGTCATACTACTTATTACATACACATTTATAATCATGCTATACTATGACATTTTCATCATATTTTCCTATTATTTTTTATCATACCATACAATGTTATTTTTATCATACTATACTGAGAAATTGTTATCATACTATACTTTAATTTTTACCATACTTTACTATGACATTTTTGTCATACTTTACATTGACATTTTTATCATACTATACTATGACATACTTATCATACTATACGATAAAATTTTATTTTTATCATGAACTAATCAGATGAAACACTGGAGTTAAAAGTACCACATTTTATTGATGTGATAGACACAAGAACAAGAACACCAATCACAGCTGAAGTTTTAATTACTCAATCATTCATTCATAGACTTATCTTAGCTCTCTGACAGTAATGCAAAAATAATTGCAAGCAGATCTTCAGCACATTTTTAAAACTTTTCACTTGTATTTACTGTTTCAAAAGACATGTCGAGTTAAATGTGACAAACTGTCTCTCTTCTTTTTCTTCAGGACCTATTGTGGGGTTTTTCCTTTTGTGAATTTTTTTTTTTTTTTTTTCCCACAAGTTCCTGAATAAAAAAACACACAAACACACTGTGACTTTTAGTCTCTTTATTTTAATCAGATCCAGGTTGAGTTGAATATTAAAGTCAAGTGCCTAGACAGGAGAGTGAAAGAGGAAACAAACAGAATCCTTTTGTGTGTCCACATAGTTCAGAGGGCAAGAAGACTGACCGGGACTCCTGAGGTGGTGGGTTCAATCCTTGTCCAGGTCTAGGTGAATTTTTAAAGTCCAGGAGCCAAAGTCAGAGATAAAAGACAAAGCTCATGCCCTAAGTGTAGTATGATAAAAATGTTATAGCATAAAAAATATCATAGTGTAGTATGATTACAAAATGTCATAGTATAGCATGATCAAAATGTCATAGTAAAGGATAATAAAAAAAAACATAGTAAAGTATGACAAAAATGTTATAGTGTAGTATGATAAAATGTCATAGTAAAATATGATTAAAAAAATCATGGCAAAGTATTTTAAAAAATCATAGTTAAGTATAATAAAAAAAAGATATTTTAGTGAAGAATAAAACACGTCATTGAATAGTATAATTAGAATATCATTGTAAAGTATGATGAAAAATTACATAGGTTAGTATGATGAAAAAATCATGGTTAAGTGTGATAAAATATGATAAACATATCATGGTATAATATGATAAAAAAAATTCATAATATAGTATGATAGAAATGTCATAGTATAGTATGATTAAAAAATTCATAGGATAGTATGATAAAAAATTTCATAGAATTGCATGATAAAAATGTCATAGGATAGTATAAAGGCCATAGTAACATATGATAAAAAAAATAATTAGAAAAGTAAAGTATTAAAAAAAAACCTTGGTTAAGTCTAATACTAAAAGATGTATTGTAAGATAAAATATATCATAATATGGTGAAAAGAAATCATTAAAAAATCGTAGTATAATGTGATAAAACAAAAAAAAACAGAAAAGTATGGTAAAAAAACGTCAGTAAAGTATGATTTTAATAAAAATCATAGGAAAGTATAGTAAAAGTTGTCACTGTATATTGGGTTAAAAAATGTCATAGGTACGATAAAAATATCATATTATAGTTTGAAAAATTATCGAATAGTAAAAAAAAATGTTTAGTATGGCATGATAAAAATGAAGAAGTACAGTATGATAAAAAAAGTTATAGTCATCGTAAAGTATGATAAAAAATACTGTGTACTAGAATAGTATGAAGAATACATCATTGTATAGTATGATAAAAATTCTTAGATAATTATAAAAATGTCATCGTATGGTGTGATAAAAAATCATGGGAAAGTATGATAAAAAATGTCAGTATAGTATGTTAAAAATGTCATAGTATAGTATGATAAAAATGTCATAGTATAGTATGATAAAAATATCATATTACAGTATGATAAAAATGTCATAGTATAGTATGATAAAAATGTCATATTAAAGTATGATAAAAATGTCATATTACAGTATGATAAAAATGTCATAGTATAATATGATAAAAAGGTCATATTACAGTATGATAAAAATGTCATAGTATAGTATGATAAAAATGTCATATTACAGTATGATAAAAATGTCATAGTATAGTATGATAAAAATGTCATATTACAGTATGATAAAAATGTCATATTACAGTATGATAAAAATGTCATAGTATGATATGATAAAAATGTCATATTACAGTATGATAAAAATGTCATAGTATAATATGACAAAAATGTCATATTACAGTATGATAAAAATGTCATAGTATAGTATGTTAAAAAAAATGTCACACTATAGAATGAATAGAAAATCATAGTTGGGTATGATAAAAATTTTCCCATTACAGTATGATCAAAATGACATTGTTTAGTATGATTAAAAAAGGAATAGTATAATATAATAAAAAAAATCATAGTATAACATGTTAAAAAATATACATTTAAGTATGAAAAATATATCATAGTATAGAATGAAAATACATTTATATTATAGCCTTATATGATACAAACATTTCTTAGAAACGTATGATAAGAATGTCATAGTTTAGAATGAAAAAAGGCCATAATAAAATATATTTTTTAAAATCATAGTAAAGTGTTAAAAAATTCATTGTTGAGTATAAAACAAAAAAGTATAGTATGATAAAATGCATGATAAAAAAAGGTGAATAAATGTTGGTTCAGTTCAGATCTTCAGGACCGCTGCAGCTTTAATAACCTCTGCTTGTTGGAGTTTTAGAGTCTAATGTTCACATCTTCCTAGTGTATACAAGAGCTGGATTTCCCCTTCCTCATCTCTCACACAGTACCTTCCTTTTTCTCTTCCTGTCTCGTGTTTTTCCCTGCCCTTCAGATCTACACTTTGAGGATGGGTGTAACCAACATATAATGATCTGAGATCAGAGCTCAAACTAGTTTCACTTCTCAGGAAATAAAACTCAGTCAGTAGTCGACAGCAAGTGTTGAAATGGCGCAGAGAGGAGTTCTTCTAGACCGTGAGTCTTTCTCTTGTTCCATCTGTTTGGATCTACTGAAGGATCCTGTGACTGTTTCCTGTGGACACAGCTTCTGCATGAGCTGTATTGATTTAAAAAATTGTAACAGTATAGAATGATAAAAATGTCATAGTATAGTATAAGAAAATCATAGTAAATTATGATAAAAAACCTTAATAGTTTGTATTATCAAAATGTCATTGTATAGTGTGATAAAAAAGTGATAGTATAATATGATATAGTATAATATGACATAACAATCATAGTATTGTATGTTAAAAAATTATATTTAAGTTTGAAAAAACCTCACAGAATAGTATGAAAAAACTTTCATATTATAGCCTTATGTGATTAAAAATGTCATAGTAATGTATGATAAGAATGTCAGTATAGTATGAAATGAAGACCGTGGTTAAATATGTTAAAAAATCATAGTAAAGTATTATAAAATCATAGTTGAGTATAATACTAAAAAAGTATAGTATGATAAAATATGTATTAAAAAATCATGGTTAAGTATGATACAAAAAAGGATAGAATATGTCAAAGCATAGTGTGATAAAAAAACAAAGTAAATGTGATAAAATAATAACAAAATAATGTTTAAAACATTTATAGTAAAGTATGTTTAAGATGTCAGTAAAGTGTGATAAAAATGTCGTAGTGTAGTCTGATAAAAAATATGGGAAAGTATGATAAAAAATAAATTGTAACAGTATAGAATGACAAATATGTCATGGTATAGTATGATAAAAATTTGTTTGAAAATATTTAAAAAAATCATTATAGTATGATAAAAATGTCATAGTATGGTGTGATAAAAAATCATGGGAAAGTATGATAAAACAAATATCATAGCATAGTATGATAAAAATGCCATTGTATAGTATGATTTAAAAGTAAAAGTATAATATGAACAAACAATCATAGTATCGTATGTTAAAAAATATATATATTTAAGTATGAAAAATATATCATAGTATGGTATGAAAAACAATCATATTATTATTGCCTAATACGATTAAATATTTTCATAGAAGTAGTAACTGTGTATAATCTCCTTGTTTTGAATTACATTTTTGAAAAAGCTCTCCTGAATCCTCTATCTGTCCTCTAATTTCCTTCCTCTTTCCTCTAACTCAACAGATCTGTAAGAACTCCCAGTTGGGCCGAGGACAGAGGAGACTGCAGTTAAAAGCTTTGAGAGCCAGGGACCGTCCTTAATTTCAACATAAACTGAGCGCCCCCTACAGGCCTGAAGTACTTCTATTGTATCTTGAATTACAGTTTTCCTTTGCTGTGTGTTTCCCTTGATGTTTGGTCTCTTTGCAGCACATCTGTTCATTAGCAGCACACTCTGCTGTCACAAAACAAAGAAAATCAGAGAAAAAAAGAGATAAATTTAATTAGAAATACTTCCAAAGATAACGATTACCAAAGGGAGATGGATTATCCTGGATGTTTCCTTTTCCTCCACTCTTCTTTCAATCCAGTCCTGATTATCACTCATTGTTCCTGCTAAGCTGCGTCCCTGAGGGTGAATCTCTCATTGAGTCCTGAATCTGTTTGTCTAAAACCTCTATGGACTCATTATCCTGCAGCAGAACCATCAGGAGACTCAAACACAACAACCTGCAGTCAGAGAGAGAGAGAGAGAGACACACACACACAGACAGACGGACGCTGCAGAGAAATTTGATATGCAAACTAGAGAAATCAGGAAGCACTGACGTTCAGTGAACACCTCATTCAGGGCTCATGAACAGAAAAGCAATCTGCAAACCAAATCTGAGGTCTGATTAATGAAAATGAAGAAATCTGAGGGGAGGTTTGAGCAAACGCAGTGTCCTCCTCACCACCACACACCACCACAGTGTCCCGTTTGCAACATTTAACTGATTAATCCTAATTAACAATATCACCTGTCTGAGAGCACTGGTTTCAATAAGACAATAAGAATCAAAGAGTGTGAATGAATTAATAAAAAAAAGAAATACCAACAAAAACACAATAAACCTCCCTCTTTCCTCTTTTTATTGCATAGAAATGACCTGTGCACCTCTTCCTGCACTTCTCTATTTATCCACTTGGTGTCACTGTTATACAGAAAATAACCGATTAGAGGACGGTTTGAAAAGGTTTGGCACCTTTATACGGACATGTTCACACTGTATGTTTTAAATATTGCACACAAACTTAAACTGCAGCTCTTGTTGGACTCTTCACAAACCTTAAATCCTCTTCTGCAGGTCCTGATGTGTCATAATTGATGTCAGAAATGTAATAACTGAGTCTTTCTTACCTGGATTCACCTGAAATATGTTTATGTGGCCCTGATCTAAAGTTGTTTTTTCTCTCTCTGTCGTGACTCTGAGCTGAAGATCATCTTTAATGATCTTTTTTTTCTGTCAGGGCTTTGGAGTAAATTTAAATATGCGTGGATATCAGGATAAAACAGTGGAAGTGTTTCTGTGATCCATGAGGTTTATATGAGGTGAATAAATGTTGGTTCAGTTCAGATCTTCAGGACCGCTGCAGCTTTAATAACCTCTGCTTGTTGGAGTTTGAGAGTCTGAAGTTCACATCGCCGCTCCTCTTTCTGGATTGTAAAAAAACTGGATTTCCCCTCCCAGATCTTATCAGGTCCAAAGTCTGAAGATGGGTGTAACCAACATATACTGAGCTGACTTGAGATAAGAGCTCAGACCAGGAAATAAAACTCAGTCAGTCGTCGTCGACAGCGAGTGTTGAAATGGCGCAGAGAGGAGTTCTTCTGGACCGTGAGTCTTTCTCTTGTTCCATCTGTTTGGATCTACTGAAGGATCCGGTGACTGTTTCCTGTGGACACAGCTTCTGCATGAGCTGTATTCAATCCTACTGGGATACTGAGGTTGAGAGGATGATCTACAGCTGTCCTCAGTGCAGGCAGACCTTCATACCGAGGCCTGTCCTGATGAAAAACACTGTGTTAGCAGGTTTAGTGGAGGAAGTGAAGAAGAGCAGACTCCAAGCTGCTCCTGATGGTTCCTCTGTTGCTGGACCTGAAGATGTGGCCTGTGATTCCTGCAGTGGGAGAAAACTGAAAGCTGTCAAGTCCTGTCTGCAATGTCTGGTTTCTTACTGCCAGATTCACCTCCAGCCTCATTTTGAATCACCTTCATTTAAGAAACACAAGCTGGTGGAGCCCTCCAAGAAGCTCCAGGAGAACATCTGCTCTCGTCATGGTGAGCTGATGAAGATCTTCTGCCGCACTGATCAGAAGTCTATCTGTTCTCTCTGTTGTTTGAGCCAACACAAAGGCCACGACACAGTCTCAGCTGAAGCAGAAAGGACTAAGAGGCAGAAAGATCTGGAGGAGAGTCGAGAAAACATCCAGCAGAGAATCCAGGACAGAGAGGAAGATGTGAAGCTGCTCCAACAGGAGGTGGAGGCTATCAACGGCTCTGCTGATAAAGCAGTGGACCACAGCCAGAAGATCTTCAGCCAGCTGATCCGTCTCATGGAGAAACACCGCTCTGACGTGGAGCAGCAGGTCAGATCTCAGCAGGAACGTGAAGTGAGTCGAGTCAAAGAGCTTCAGGAGAAGCTGGAGAAGGAGATCACTGAGCTGAAGAGGAAAGACGCTGATCTGCAGAAGCTCTCACTCACAGAGGACCACAACCAGTTTCTGCACAGCTACCCCTCACTGTCAGGACCGGGTCAACCTGCAGACTCATCCAGAATCAACATCCGACCTCAGAGATACTTTAAGGAGGTGACAGCAGCTGTGTCAGAGCTCAGAGATAAACTCCAGGATCTTCTGAGAGAGACGTGGACAAACGTCTCACAGGCAGTGACTCAAGTGGATGTTGTACTGTTAGAACCACCAGAACCAGAACCCAAGACCAGAGCTGGTTTCTTAAGATATTCACAAAGAATTACAGTGGATCCAAACACAGCACACACATGGCTGTTATTATCTGATGGGAACAGAAGAATAACATTTACAGGACACGAGTCTTATCCTTATCATCGAGACAGATTCACTGAGTGGATTCAGGCCCTGAGTAGACAGAGTCTGACTGGACGTTGTTACTGGGAGGTGGAGCTGGGAAGGGACGCGGTTTATGTAGCAGTCGCATACAAGACGATCAGCAGAGTAGGGTACTCAGATGATTGTAGATTTGGAGACAATGACAAATCTTGGAGGTTAGACTGTTATGAAGACGGTTATAAATTTAAGCACAACAGTGTCCTCACTGATCTCTCAGGTCCTCAGTCCTCCAGAGTAGGAGTGTACCTGGATCACAGAGCAGGTATTCTGTCCTTCTACAGCATCTCTAAAACCATGACTCTCCTCCACAGAGTCCAGACCAGATTCACTGAGCGGCTACATGCTGGACTGGGGTTTTTCCATTGTATGCAAGGCTATGCTGAGTTTGTAGAAGTGAAATAAAGAGAATTCTGAGTCCATCAGACCAAAAACATGTAATGAGATCATTGAACTCTTGAAATGTTCTGGTTTGTAAATGTTTGTGGATCAGTCTCACCAAAAACTCTCGGTTTAGTTCTTCATTTCAGCTTTTTCAGTCTTTTCTAAAGATGCTGATTCGGGCCCGACCGATATGGATTTTTTGGGGCCCGATACCGATTATTAGGGGAGAAAAAATCTGATTACCGATTAATTGGCCGATTTTTTACATTTTTTTTTTATTAAGTTATAAAAAATTAATATATACTGTAGATATCTACATTATAACATATATACTGTAGGCTTCCACTCTTCACACCGACCACTAAGAGAAGTACAGCTAACAGTGTAGCAAGGCTAATAGCAGGTGGCTAACTCTAACTTTAGCTTGCATATTACATGGTGCTTCACCGTTAACTCGGCGTGACCGAGACCAGCACAGCGGGGAACATGGTGAAGTGGGTTGAATTGAAACTTGTTGACTTATTTCACAAACTGGTTTATTTCCCGTTGAGGTGGACCACTCTCCTCCATGCCTCCCTGAGCTGCCTGCTTCAGATCCGTCACTCTGCTGTGCTGTGAGGTAGTTAGTGTATGAAGAGCGTCATGAGGTCGCTGCACCATCTACAGGATAAGTCGGGGGATCTTTTCAAATGGCGGAACATTTTCTAAGTGAAACTGAATCTTATTCTCTGCATTTTATTTCTGAAAATATCGGCGAAAATCGTTTTGACTGATTACCGATTAGTCTTAAACAGGCTAAAATTAAAATTGGCCTGTCAGGCCCCAATGCTGATTTGGTCGCAGCTTTAAGGACAGTGATTGTGGATAACTTTGATTGTTTGTATTTCTCATTTAAAAAAATCTTGATAAAGTTTCATATCAACAACATCATGATGATCGTTTGTTCAAATCACCGTCAGTTGATGCAGATTTTGAAGATTTTGAATGTATATTGAGACTTTTAGCAGATCAACATGTTGTTATGAGCTTTTTGATTACTCTAATAATAATCACATTCATTAGTCCAACTGTTTTTATGTTTCTGACTCAGCTCAGATTGTGGTGAAGTCTCTGATTGTGGGTGAAAACAATAAAAATCATCAAACTGAGTCACTGAAAACACCTCGCCTGTTTTTCTTGATGGTTTAGTGTAACGTCAGTGAGCCCAGACTGAATGACCTGGGGGTTAGACATTATGCTGCTTTCTTGTCGGTTGACGGCTTCCCATCCCAAAGGTGAACCCAGTTTGTTTGTTCTGTAAAGTCCAGTTAAAGTTAACGTAGTCCACTCCAGACAGTGAAGTCTTTAGCTTAGCTAGCTGCTAACTAGGCTGTATAATGACAGTTATGGGCTAGCTAACGTTAGCTGTCAACATGAACCGCGTGATACGAATTTGTATAATGATGGAAGGCGGAGCCAAGTTGATCATAGTATATACAGTCTATGGTTGATTTACGCATGAAGAGAGGGAGAAAGAGAGAAAGAGAGAGAGAGAGACAGAGAGAGAGAGATGGCATGGATAGGGGCCCACTGACATTGAGGGTGTATAGGGCCCAGAATTTGCCCCTGACTGTCTGTAGTTTCCTTCACATGATGATGAGGATGATGTCTGTAATAATCTCACTCTATCTGCTGCTGCTGCTGATAAAGACGCTCAGTTTAAACCAAATCCATAATTACATTTTGCACACTGTGATTGGCCTCCATTAAATCCCAGGCAGCCAATCAGCTGCCAGTGTTTGATGGTCACTTTAAACCCCCATAATCCTCTCTGAGGGGTTAACGGCTAACACAGAAAGCTTCTTTTTCTCCCTCTCCTGTCAGACAGACTCTTCGTTTTCTCTTTATCTGACAGTTTGAAACAGATGTTCTTCATAATTCTTTATAAACTCTCCGTCAGGTCCTGTTATCTGTTTTCTTTTTTTCCATAATCACTCATAAACCAGAGAGTCATTCTGCCGTTTGTGTGTGATTTTATGTCTCAAAATCTTGTTATGTTTGTGGGAAAATAAGTCCTTACACGTGTGCAGTGAGGATAAGAGAATGAGTACACCATTAAAATCATAGACATAATATACGTAGACGCTTCAAAGCCTGACGCTGCCTATTGGAGCTCTTGTATCAGCGTGGCCGCCATCTTGGATGGGTCCCCTGTGCGCCTCCAGTGCATTAAGGTATGTAGGAATGCCCAACCATATTGATAATAACTCTCCGAATCTCTGCCCGGACTTTTTCAGACTGTTTGGTTTGTTACAACGGCAGGGATATAGCCACAATAAAGGACAATGTCACACATTAAAAATAATACAAATTATTTTTCAGTCCTATTTGTGAAATGTAATCCTACGTGATCTGGTTTCAATACCGCGTCGGGTTTTTCAACCATAGAGTGCAAAAAAACAGGCATAGTTGCTCGTTCTCCATTGAACCCGTTTGGCTCTTGAGCGAACCCGGAGTGGGGAGACCCATCTGGTAATGAGGCGTCTACGTGTATAATGTCTATGATTAAAATCAATCTGCAACTGTTTCTCATAAATCATAAATTTGAGGTTAGAGTTTGACAGCGGCCTCTAGTAGCTGGAGGATTACAACTGCAGCAAAAAAAGAGAAGTCATGTGATGTAGTACGAGGAGTCTGATTAGAGAGCAATCCGGAAATTCTCATGTTGAAAAACAGAGCATCAAAAACTGCAGTTCCTTGAGTGTCCACAAGAGGCTGTCTTCAAAACGGAGTTAATCCTCATAGAGTTTAGTATTAAAATTTCTGTTTGTGTTTGCTGCATAGACTGTATGGAAAACTTGGCTCTGCCTTCCGTCATTATACAGATTTGAAGCCTAATTGCTCTCGGTGTTTCCAGGATTTTCTCCACTTCCTGGAACCACCACCAATCTTCTTATGCTCATAGGCTGTATCAGGTGTAAATCATAGAAAACATGAACCCCCTAATAACTTTTAAAAACAGAGCTGTATAGAAAAAAGAGGACTTGAACACAAACCAGTCTGAAAGTAACTACTTGTCAACATTGCAACCAGGGGGGAGAAAAAATTATATTCTGTGTAATTAATTTCTAAAGTTTGTCCACAGCTCCATAAGGAGGCGGGATTTATGACCTATACTGCAGCCGGTCACCAGAGGGTGCTGTTCTTGCGGTGCCTTCACCCAGCAAGGAGGCAGACGGCGTCCATTCTATATACAGTCTATGGTCTAAGTCCATAGCTCATAAATAATTTCGTTAAACTGTGACGAGGCTTTTTTATCATATCCTTTCTAATTATTGTCAACCAAAGCTTTTTGCTGAACCTGAACGTCTGTCCCTTTATTTTCCGATACTCGACAATGATAGAGTACACGGGCCAGATCAAGATTAGTAAGTAAGAAACACCATGGTGAACCAACATGAATCACGAGTCAAAAACCAGGCAGTTTTAGGTACAAGACACCTAAACAGAATCAGAAGACATGTACAGAAATCTCCTGCCTCGGAGTTTGACGGGTTTTCTCGACCCATCCGAACCTCCTCTCTCTCTTGAGGCTTAGTGGCTCTCACATCTTATCCTGGCGCTCAGATGTAAACAAACTTGGTTTTACAGGTTTTGTTTTTCATCAGTTTTGGATAAAGAACATCAAATCCTCCGTCACAGAGAGGAGCGGGTGTTTCATTGAGCAGGTCAGGAAGGTTAAACTCTGCAGGGTATTTCAGTCACTTCTTAAAGGCTAAGCCGCACAGCGTCTTTCTGTGTGTTATCACCGCATTAGCACAGAGACTTAAACACTGACAGAGTCCTGGAGTTTTTAAATATGTTTAGAAAAATCAGCCTAAAGATGAGCGAAAGGCATTTCTACAAACACACTGTGTCCATAATCCAAGGTTGGTACATCGCAGTATGCAGATACAACAACTTTCATGGTTTGCAAATCATTTATACAGGACTCTAAAGTGGAAATCAACACATGGAAAGAACAACTGGACTTACTTGAGATGTTTCGCCTTAGGCAAAACGTCTCAAGTAAGTCCAGTTGTCCTTTCAACGAAGAATTGGAAATCATAGATGCAAGATGAAGGTCCACCAGCTTGTTCTCAGCACCCCTGATGATATGAGAATCATCAGAGTCCATGTCATGGGTATCTTCCACATCTGTGAGGGCTCCATTCATGCTTAACAATATCACCATGTTGAGGAGCAAAATCTGCTGCCATCCAGACAAAGACTTTTTCAGGGAAGATCTTCATATGATCCCAAACCACATTCTGACAACAGCATGGCTCTGTAGGAGAGTCCTGCTGACAACAATTAGAAAGATTTTAATCCCAACATTACAGGTAGGGTGGTCAGGATCTGAGGAAGTTCCATTTTTTTGGAGGAATCTTGAATGTAAACTCTACCCAGAGTCTCCGGTGTACTACATTTTCTTGCTTGTGTCGGCAGTCATAGCCAAAGGAGGATTCAGACAATTTTCCGAACTTTCTGGTTGATTTCTACCGTCCCATTTTGTAGCACGCTAACTCTGTTTGGGCTCGTGAAATGTTAAAATGTTGACTTAAAAGACATAAGAGAACACAGAGATATCGTTATATTAGCTAATGTCATCAATAACTTCTCCTATTGACAAATTTTGTGGGTCCAAAAGCAGATTACGCCTTTCACGAGTCAGACCTGAAAGTTTCTCTGAGTGACTCACTTTCTGTTCTTCATAGTTTTATTTCAAACTTCTGGATATTTCCTCCCGGTTGAAATAAAAAAAAGATCTGATATTGTTGCTGGCTGCTCCTCAGGGGCCTGGCTTCCTCCTCCTCCTCCTCTCTGATCATCTGGTAGTTTCTACGAGAGCGAGCAGGGGGAGGTAATGGGCCACAAACTCCTAATCAGGGCCTTTCTGGGGCTAATTGCCGGATTTGTTTGGGCTTCGACCATCGCAGCCCTGACTCACAGCCGGGGGAGTAATGAGGTGTTACAGGGTATGATGTCCCCCTCAGGACACCGAACCATTCAGCGGAGGGCCCTCAGAGCTCAGAAAAGAGTCGAAGCTAATGGAGAGAAACAAGGATGAAGAGACAAAGTCATAAGAGAGAGGACGGGGCAGAAAGACGAGGGTTTAAGAGTGCCATGTGTAGGAGAAAGAAAGAGAGAGAGGGGAAACACTGCGCTAAGAGAGGGATCAATACAGCAAATAAATAAAACAAAGAAGAAGAAAAGGTGGAAGAGCCAGGGGGGATGGAGCTGAAGATGGACTCTGGAGGGGAATCAGAGAACCAGAGGCTGAGATGTTCACTTCTCTGATGGAGAGAAATCGTTAGAAAAAGTCTAGAGCCCAAAGTCTGTCAGCAACTTTAAAACTTTACACCCAAAATCTTTACCTGCTGCTTTTGCAATATTTCCCACAAAACAAAGCAGCTTTTGAACGATCTAAATACTGACTCACTTCTTCCAATACTTTGTACAAGAGCGCCAGCAGCGAATGTATTGAAGTCGGACTAAGAGCCAACAAATAGCAGGAGGTTCCTGAACCAAAAGTCGACCATTTCTGCACATTCACCACCTGTGTGTACTCACTGTTACGGCTGTTGTTACGAACCCTTATAATCAAGTCAAAGTGTTGTCCAAGCTAGCTCTGAATAAAGCACACCAATAAAACTTGGATGCAGGAACTAAACTTTCCCTGAATAACATCACAGAGACATCCTGGACCACGGTGACACTCGAGCGAAATGATGAATGTTCTCATTTCTATCTCGTTTGTGATCCTCCTGCTGTAAGAAACAAACCACCTGAGCTCTCTGTTCACCACCTCTGTCTCAGAGACTTTCTTTTCCCGCCGTTTTC
Organism: Xyrichtys novacula; assembly: GCA_962446985.1. Taxonomy (NCBI): domain Eukaryota; kingdom Metazoa; phylum Chordata; class Actinopteri; order Labriformes; family Labridae; genus Xyrichtys; species Xyrichtys novacula. Next base: position 12,727,048 of record OY660872.1, read on the forward strand.
TCTACATGTTTATTCGTATTTGTGTTTTTTCATCAGGTTCTCTGCAGGTGTGTTAAAAGAAAAGTAAGAGGTTGATCTTCATGTGCAGATTCTCAGCGTCGGAGTACTTTAGGGGCTAAAACCGTAAGAAAATACACAGACGAGCCTTTTATTATGTCAAGAAATGTGAGGAACGAACCCGCGGACGTTCATTCGTCTAGAAATTTTATTTATAAATTACCAATTCACAACATTCGTTATCCAAAGTTGCTTTCCAAAAAAAAAAGGAGCAGGTCTAGACCAAGATCATTGTTTGACGAATTACCAAGACCCAACCTTAAGATGGGACAGATTTGACCCATCTCATCTAACATGAGTGACAATGGTAAGAAACAACTTTCCTTTAACCCCCAATGACTAACCCTGCATTCAGAACGGCTCCAATCCAGAATGGCGGCGATTTTTGCCTTTCGTCAATTGTTCGCCAATCGATTGTGTCCTTCCAGAGGAGGAAATCAACTTCTAGACTTCTAGAATCAGCATCTCCTCATCCATGGTGTCATCGAGGTGAAATGATGTCTGAAAACCTTTGACTTGTTCGTCCCTGCCGGTTTGCATGGTGTGAAATACGATCCTCCTGAAACACGGATAGAACTCTTGCAATCGGCTGCGGAGTTCGGAGATCCGCAGCAGAACATTGACACATTTACTTGAATGGAAACGATCAGTGGCCTTTTCCAATCAAGCCTTGAATCATTCGTGGCCAAATTTTATTGATGAAAAGATTTCCTTCCAACCTGACAAACTCCCTGATAATCTTCAGGTTTCAGACACTTTTACCAAACTCAGGTTTTGTTGATTCTTGTCTGAAGCTGATTTTCTCCTGAAGCTTCAGCAGTTTGAGGTTTTCACATTTTTATCGAATCATTATTTCAGAGCCGAAGCGGCGTTACTATCGTCTGCTTCACTTTCTCCTCCTGACACAGATGTTCCTTTCAGCCGTCAGTTTTCCCCTCCGTCCATTTTCATCAGACACTGTTTGATTTTTCTGTCTTTTCAGCAGCAGTCACATCTTTCTTTCTTCTCGTTGCGTCTTGACTGAAAAATAAACGTTCTCAGAGGCTCAATCACTGCCTTACATCTTTCTGCAGACTGAACTTCTGTACTCACAAGTGTCATTTCTGCCGATTGGTCACGCCAGATAACGGCGGATAATTAAACTGGAAAGAGACTCGATATCAAACTGCTTCATCTGACGGAGCTGCGCCGGCCTTTGGAGGGATTTCCACCATCAATAGACTCGAAATGAAAAAGTTCTAATGCGTCTCATGCCGAGCTGGAAATGGGAGATAGGATCTGATTTAACCCCCCATCTGGTGTCGCCCTGTGGCTTCAGAGCATCAGCAGCGATTTCATGAGGTTTCATAACATGACAGACGAGGCACATTTACGGCACAAGCTCACACAGTTTGGAAAGTGATTTAAGACTTTTATTTGAAATCAAACACAGCTGGGAGCGAAGAGGGATTAACGTTTTTTTACTCTTCAGCCACGTTTTTGGCTAAAATCGTGATTTCATTTGATACATGTAAAAAGTGATTATATATTAAAATGTTTAAAACTCATAAAATAGCCTAAAATGTTAATATTATTCGCTCTTCACATCTGCTGTTGCTTGCAGAAAAGCGGTTTTGATTGACCCCTCATGAGGCGATTCATTTGACAGTTCACGTTTTCGCGGTAAAGTCATGACAGGAAGTCAAGTTAGGTAAAAAAAGAACAAGAGAAGTCAAATAATTTAGACCTTTTATTAAATAGACTAACAGATCTGAATGTAATCAAGAAAATTAAACTTTTATAAACTGATAAATCAATACAAAATAACATCCTTTAGACAAACAAGTGTAGCTCGGCACATGTATCATTCATATCATACAAATGCGTGAACGTAGTATTCCTGATGTTTGTTCAGTTTGAGTATAAAAAGGTTTACTGCCTCGTCACGTGATCAGTCCGGGAAACACTGAGGAGAAAATAAAGGAGGACCATGTGACTGACCTTGAACACATCACAGCCGGACTCTAACTCTGACATTTTAAGGACATTTCAAACACGATCAGTGAAGCTGCACAATGTTGAGCTTTGTTAAACCAGGCCTAACAGATTTACATTTCCCCTCGAGGATCAATTAAGTCCTTGTATTGTATTATTGACCGCTGTGCAGCCTCAGATTTAAGCAGAAATACAGATTTTAGTGAGTGGTCTTATCTGGTTGATGTGTTTATCACCTCTGAAATCATTTCAAGTCTTTGGAAAGATCAACTCCGTCTCTGTAAACAATTACAGGCCTGGATATGAACATTACATGCAAACTGAGCAACATGAAAAATCCGAACCGCGTTATCTTCCTCCTCACAGCAAAAGAAACATTATAATGATGATCATCTGAACACTTTTTGACACTAAGCGGCCCATATTAAGTGTTGAAGCTGTTTTCAGACACACACTCCTGAGCTCTAAGTCGAAAATGTACCTGTTCAGGGATAAACCCTCACGGCGAGGAGTCTTTGCTGTTGGATAGACGGGGATTGTAGAAGGGGAAGGGTCATGATGTTAAATAGGTTAAACCCCTCATCCTTAAATTTTACTCATGTATTAATTTGGATTTTTACATGGTGACGTCTTGTGTGTTTCTGCACGTAAATTTCCTGCTATGATATTCCAGTGATTGCGTTGACGGGAACATATATAAACAATGTTTACCTTTATATCAACGTGGAGCAACCGTATTCTGAATCCCCAAAAAGAGGACACTACTACATGGGATGGAGTCGCAGAGCTTCGCATAGTAAATTTTGAGGGTTTTTGGGTCGGGTCGGGTATTTTTTAGGTGCTTCTAACTCAATAAGTCCGAACGACACAAACTCAAAACTTCCATACAAAACCTTGGACATTTGAAGGATTTTACAAACTCCCCTGGACAAGGCCAGACAGCCCCCAAAAAGAGGACATGTCCGGGTAAAAGAGGACGTATGGTCACCCTGATCAAGGTGATCAGTAATTGACCATATCCACAGTATCAATACGAGTGAAAAAGACCAGATTCTGCAGCGGAAAAGAAAGAGTAATGTTGCCTTCACGTCTTAATAGATACGAATGTTTGCTCACTTAATTTAAAGATATTTGAATACCTGAATATTTTGCATTTACTCTTTAAATTTGCACAAATTATTTACGTCATTCGCGTCTAAGCAAGTGCCCAACGCTGCAAATTAAGATGAGATTTCCGCCATATTGTAGTTCAGGGTGGCTGCACATTGTCACCATGCAAGTCAATGGGATCCTGCTAATATTCAAATAAAAGCCAAGTCAGGATACAAAGAGATACAGCATCAGGGAAACACATGTTTTTGCATCAATAAGAAAATACTAGTGCATCGTCTGCGTAGAAGGAGACCTTAATTTGATACGGCCAAAAATCTGAAGAATGGTATCACTAATATTTCTGATAAATGAGAGTCCAGCTGAGTTTATGTTTCCAGCTCAAGAACAAAGAATAAAAAGAGAGAGAAAAAAAAAAACATTTACCAAACCTGTCGTCTAAGTTGAAGTGTGAAAGACAACATCTCAAATGTTGCAAAAGAAAAAAATAGGGAATGCTCATTTTATGTTTTATGCCAACATGTCCTCCCAAAAAGTTTGTAAACTGGCCTAAAACAAAACAGGATCACAACTGGCGTCAATTTAAAATGAGCACACATTTTAGCTTTTTTTTTTTTAATGCTTTAACATCTAGAAAGAAATCAGTTGCTTTAGATTATGCTGAGTTTTGTTCCCTCACCACTAAATATGATGTTTCTGTTTTCAATCTTTATTTACGCCAAACTAATCTATCCTGATTTGCTTGCCAAGACTTTACAGATTAGCTTGGTGTGTTCGGAGGCTTTAGTTCTTTAAAGGTTGGTCAGATCAAGTTATGTAAGAAACAAGCCTGTCCGTTCAGTAATCTCAGATTTGATTCGTCAGGGAAAGGTCAATGCGGGCGGAGGTGATTTAACGCCTCATTTTGTTCACATCGCAAACAATCGTCAAGTTCAGAGAGATTTATCGTCGGTACAGGAGGGAAAACAAACCGTCAGATATTTCTATGAACTACTAATCGTAACCTATCGGCTAATTTGTCTCTATGAGTATAGATATATACGCGTTTTCCAGACAGAAGACATGTTTGATATTTGGTTGCTTGTTAAATAATAGTTCTTCATGCTGCTGCAGGTGTTAGATGGTTATGTCGATCTTAAAAGGTCTACGAACTCAGTCTTCGAGTCTGATTAAGAGGTTTTTCTACGGGTTGGTTTCAGTTTGGGTCCGGTTGTTTGGACCTCTGAGAGTCTTTAGATATTTAGCGAACATCTTTCTTAAAAAGAAAACAAAAATAAAGAAAGTGGAAACTGTTGGGTCTGTTTAATGAAGGTTGCTTTGTGTTTAAAAAGATTTAAATGTCCGCATGCTCGAACCGTGACTTTTTTTCAGCCCTCTTTGATATCAAAGCGTGAAGGTGATGAAGCTTTCGGTGTTTCTGCTGAACTTGAGGAAGAGGAGCAGAGGAGAAGGAGGAAAGTGGGCGCAATAATCAAGAAGTTCTGAAAAAATCCCTCCTGGCTCTGTTGGCGCCGAAGAGGAGGAGTTTGATTTAAGACATCGCTCGTAGAAAAAGTAGATTTTGAGTTTTTGAAAGTTCAGTCAGCCCAGTTTCTCGTCCTGCAGGAGCCGGTCGACTCTAATGTTGTGTTCAGGTGCCCTCTGTTCATTAGAGTTTCTGCATCTTTTTAAATCTCCTCCTTTCAGGCAAACAGAGCAGAGCGCTCCGTCCAATCAGGGGCCTCGATTTGGATCACATGCCCGTGGAGGATAGTCCCAGGCCGCTGGTTTTGCTCATGCACGGTAAACCTTGAGCTCCTGCTTTGGGGAAGTCATGCGCCACCACTCTGCCATTCTCCCCCGAGAGTCCCGAAGCTCCTCCTCCAACTCCGCCTCCTGCAAAACCTCCCATGGCCACGCCCCCTCCCGTTCCCCCGCTCGCTATGGCGGCATCGATGAGCTCCTGTAAGGCAAAGAGAAGGAGAACTCTTTTGTTGACGTGTTGTGAGGAGATTTCACAAAAGAAGTCTGTTAAGCTCCTTAGAGTTACAGGAAGAACCTGTCAAAATAAAAGCCTAATTAAAGCCTGTTTTTAATCTTAATTTAGTTGGAGTATCTGTTCACACTTTCACTGTCAGAAATAATCCTCTCATCTTCCTTCACTTTGTATTTAGCTTCACTCTCCGTGTCGACCAGTCTCACATCGTTATCGTCGTTTTCAGTCCAAATCGAGCTTGATTGACTTCCAGTTTAATCCTCAAAGAAGGAAGATTGACAGAGCTTCATAATCACAAATCTGTTACACACAACAAACACACCTGGGGATTTAGCTCCTCTCCAAAGTGAAATCTTTATTAAAGTCATCGTTGGAAATGGAGGACGGGTCTGAAGGTGTGCAACAAGACTGCTGCTGTTCACTCAAACAGCAAAGTTGGTCTCAATTCAAACCCGGACCATGAAGCAAACAACTGAGACCAAAAACTGTAAACTGTGTTGAACCAGGCTTGATGAACTGTTGCATCCCTACTGTCCGATAAAACCTGCAGCACAGTGGTCGGCAGCATGAAACAGAGGAGAGATGAAAGAAGCAGCCGCTAGCAGCAGCCCTCTGAGAGATGATCCTGCGCTTTCATAAATCTAGACTTTTCAAGATTTTTTGATCATCCTTAACCCAAGAACACCATCCCCGGGTGATTTTCACCCGACCAAACATGTTTACGTGATTTTCATGATGTTGCGTTTGTCTGAGTATCATGGTTCTTTGGGTAGCTTCAGCATTTCCTTTGACATCTTATTTAGTGTTCTAGGGTTAAACAACCTGTACCTCATCAGGTGTGTGTGCTGTTCTGTCATTCAGCTGTTTTCATGTCGCTCTGAAGTAGCTTGTACTTCAAAATAAAAGCCTGTTTATTCATAATGTGAGAATTACTGCTATATAAAAACAAGAGTGGAAGTCAGAATAAATACACTCTTCTCCAGAGATGTTTTAGCCTCAGAGCCGGTGTTTCGTTTTCATGTTTTCCATTAATATCACACCTGCAAATGAGCACCTAAACCAGCATAACTAACCTGCTGTTTTTGAGGGCCACCTGCATGCACTTGCCTCTATCCCCAAAAACAACATGTGGGTAATTAGGCTCATTGAAGCTGTGTGGAAAGAAGGCTTTTATTTTGGTGTGTGTGTGCAGACAGCACAGACGGTGATAACAGTAAAAGTTGAAGCACAGTAAAGCTCCCTCCCTCTCTCTCTCTTTCTCTCTCTGTCTCCTCGGTGAAACTAATGATGTGGATCCAGAGTTAATATCCTGTATCAGGCCTCCGAGGCGCCCACACTCCCTCACTTTTCTCCGCCTGCCGTCAGGAGTCGTCTAGCAGATTGGTACAAATAAATCCCAGGTTTATTCATTTACTGGAGCATCTCGAACACTCACTACACCTCGGAGCCAGCCAGCTCGCCCACGTTTCAGCAGCAGAGTCAAACACTTCCATCCCTCCTGCCTTCACCTCCTCGGCTCAGAGTTAACAGTTTATAATCCACATCAGTCAGCCTGTGAACACTGTCAACACTGGGAGGAACTGGAGGCCTCACTCTGTCTTTGTCTCCCGCCCACGTCTCTCTCTTTAATGGCGGCTTTTATTGTCGTAAGTCTGCATGTGCTGTCAAAACACAACAGAGCAGCATCTGTCTCCGCACAATGTCTCTAAGTGTTGCAGCCTGGAGGCGGAAAAGCCACCTGTTGAAACACCGACCAACCTAAATTTAAAATTTATCACTCCACAGAATAAAATACAAAGCAGATGAGCTTTATGGAAATGCAAACCTTTTTTTTTCTATTCCCCAAAACAGCCTGTCGCACCTAAAAACACTCCCATGACGCAACGCTGTCATTGTTCTGTGTTAATTAGGATACCCTGAAGATCTAACAACACAAAAGCCTTGTAAAGATTAAGATTCAGAGATTGAAATGGAGATAAATTATCTTACTTTGACCAGATTTAATATTTGCATGCATGTATGGTAAATCTTCAAATATAGGTCAGCTCTTTTGTTTTTCCTCTGGTACTGTTCCTTTAAATGTAGCCGGCTTGGATTAAAGGTAGGTACTAGGTGAGTGTTTGCTGTTATATTAGCAAATTAATGCAATAGCAATTTTCTCTTAAGTATTTACTCGAGCAGTCGCTAACGCCTCCATTCAAATCTCCGTCACAAACCCAGAAATTCATTCATGTTTGAAGGATGAAATCCAAATTTTAAAAATGGTAAAAGGCTTTGTCTCTTTCCAGCTCATCATGTACTATAATGGGTTGAATTTTGCGCAGTCAGGATTAGAGTGCACAGCACAGCTCTGAACACGGAGATGCTAACAGTTATCGCTAATCTCAGTCACAGTCAATTAAAAGAAGGAGCAAACTGCACAGAGAAGGTCTGTGATGAAATTCACAACAAATTAAATAGATATGATTAAATACTTATACTGTATCCTTTATTTTTTAAATACCATTGTTAAATTTAGTTTTTTTTGTTTGTTTGTTTTTGTTTTTTTTTACCACTGGACAAAGTTGCTCATTTGACAGTTTCTATTTCAAGTGTTTTTAAGCATCTTAAACTTCCTACAGGTGATGTAGTTCAGATGACTATATATCTATCATACTCGGAAGTAGCTCCATTGGCTAACACATATGTCCTTGCATTTCACCTCTATTGAATCTAACTCTATTTAAATGTCATTCCTCACATAATGACCCCGATGAAGCCAACAAGCAGGAATGCATCGGTCTATGAATAAATGCTGGGGGGTTGACCTTTCTAGACCTTTCTTCTTCTCCATGCACCTTGAAGATCGGTGAAGTTGTGCCAGAATCTTCCACACCACCTCTCCTGAGACAAGTATTCGCCAGAGGCATCATTGGAAGTTCATTTACAGATTCTATCAGCGAAAGGACGTAGTGATGCTGCTCAACCATTTCACGGTCTGAGAACTTTTACAGAGAAACAGCTGGAAAATTTCAAAACCTGATATAAAAGCGCCCAGACAAGCAGCAACAAACCAGCAACACACCAGCTACCAATGTACGCCATGAGCCTCTACTGGCGCGTGCATACGTGGCGGCATGCCATTGGCTACTTGCTTATGTTAGGATGGTTTAAAGGCATGGTTGACGATTGGAGAGATTGGTAATTATTATGAACCTCGTTTCTATGGCGATCATGGTCCTTTAGTGCGATCTCCACAAAGTGAGGAGAAAAAAGAACGGAAAAAATCTGTTCACCCTAACAGGTGCAGGGCTGCAGAAACACTGACCAACGGGAGCCATCTGTCCCGAACAGCTCCTATTGGTCAATCCCCTGCTCCGCCTCTCCATCCAGTCACCTCGCTGTATTTGACACACCCCTCTCCCGTAGTTGCGATTTGTTCCCTCCCACTCTCTCGGCCCTCATCGGAGCTCTGAGTGACTAATAGTAGCGTAGCAGCTTAGCTACAGGAGCTGTGATGGAACGCAAGCCGACAGAAGAAAGGGCGGAGTCAAAGAGGAAATGTGACCAAGCGAGGAATCTAACCTTGAATAAACATCGGGTCATCCTTGGCACATGTTACATAAATAACTCTTACTAGTCGCTGCAATGTCAACATGGTAGCTGTCCAGGCAGCTGCAGACGGCGCTCGCTAGCAGAGCTGGCGTTGACTGCCGCTAGTCACTAACAATCCAACATGGTGAATCCTATTTGAAGCTAGCATAGGATCTTCTGCCGGCCGACTTCTTGCTCTGCCAGAGGGGGTATGTCGTGGGGAGGGTGATACAGGTTCGGGGGGAGTTATCATGGAGCACAGAGGGGAGAGGTTTGTATTTGACACTTTTTTTCAAATCTACCTCAACGGCTCAGTCAACCAGGACTTCAGTCGTCAAACAGTAATGAAGTGACAGAGGGTTGGGGTGTCAGACATCAGAGGAGGGCTGTAGCAGTGGAGTAGAGAGTGACGTCTGCTGTGAGAGAACATCCTCCAGTAAGTATATCAGAGTTAATTAATGAATCAGAGTGGAGGCTATCATGGTATAAACCTATATTGACGAATATTCCCATGAGCGTGCTGCAGCTCTCCTGTGAGTGAGCTCATGCTCCTCTGCAGCAGGTAACCACAGTGTAACCCCGCTCTGCTCCTCCATCTGCTCCGACTGATGAAACCCTCCTCACATGTTGTGTCAGTACCGCCTTCAGCGAGCGCTTTAAGACTCCGCGCTCAGACGCTCGTGTGAGGAGAATAACAAAAGTCCAGCAGAGAGAGAGAGAGGGAGAGAGAGAGAGAGCCAACGCTCGGCTGAGGAGAAAATGACCCTAATGACTTGTTTGTTCCTTCTGAGGAGACCATCAAAGTCTGGGTGTAAACTGCCGCAATCTGTAATGAGCCGGCTGCGGTTTCATCACACTCAGACGCAGATGATAAAGAGGGGCTGGAGAGCAGAGTCAGATAAGCAGAGTTCACTTGAAGCTCTTTTAAACGGCACTGAAGCTGCTCCTGCCCCGTGGCTGCTAAACCACTGAGCTGCAGATGGTTATTATCAAACTGCAGACAAAAGACCTGATCTCCAAGAAATCAAACTGTGCTCATGAACAACGCTGATGATGTTTGAAGTTATCTGATGGACCTCCAATATTTCAGTCAGATGTCTGTTTGGTTTATGTTGATAGAGAGATCAAATACAGTAAGTCAAGTAAAGCCAAAACATTTAGAGCTCCCCCTGCTGACCAACGGCAGTATAGATGTTCTTAAGGAGAGGCTCAAGACTCACCTTTTTAACCAGGATTTTCAATAATTGCCTTTTTATATTTCTCTTATTGGAAATGTTCATTTTAATCAAAGTTCTTATTGTTTATTTGATGTCATTTTATTAATTATCTCTGTTCTTAGTCTTTTTCTTAATTCCCGTCATAGAGGTTTATACTTCTTTTACCCCTTTTTACATGGTAAAGAGCTCTTACTTATCTGTTCATTTAATATTATTTTGTTGTTTTAGTCCATCAGGTTTTACTCTTTCTTTTTACCATTTTTAATCTTTTATCTCCAGTGTTTACTAAAGGTAGCTCTTTCCTCACGTAATGTCTCAGTGTCAGGCCATGTCTCTTTAACAATATATCTTAAATTATCACTCTGTGTGCGCTTGTGTGTGTGTATGTGTGGGTGAGTGAGTGACTGCGGGTGAGTGTGTGTCTTTGTGTGGTTTTATTGTCGTTAATTGTTGTTTTTAGCCTCTGTGAGGCATTTGGACTGCATTTTTTGTATGAAAAGTGCCATAAAAATAAAGTTGAATTTGAATATAGATCAAAACTCTGCCTCGAGTATTCTATCGATTAATCAAGTAATGAAAAAGTAAATTTTCTAATGAAATATCTGTTTGACACACTTTTCTGGTAGTTGTCAAAGCAAATAGTGAAGGCAAACAAGTCTCTGAAACTTAGCCGGACTTTAACTTCTGTCTGAGAAGATGGTGAAAAGGTGACTCTTGTACTGGCAGAAGAGGAATGAAGAGTAAAAGAAGTTAAAGAGGTTTAAAGTAAAGAGGTGAATGATCATATTATCAGAGGTTTCTTCTGGTACATAAAAGTCATAACACATGTAAAGAGATTCAGAGCTCTTATAGTTGTTTATTACGCATTATTCTTGCAATAATGCTTCACAAATTAACTTTTAACGTGGATATTTGAGTCAAAAAATTCATTTTTGTGTCAATAATTAACAGGCGGTTTGATGTGCGTGCAATATTCACATTCTGCTGTTGGTTTGAAGTTTTAGTTGTAATTGACAGTAGGTGGCAGTAAAGTACACAGAAGCGTTAAAGAAGTTAAGTTAGCAATAATGCAAATAATGGACGGCACAGAATTCGATTAGAATATTGCTAATTAAATGTAATAAATGAATGAATAAATTAGCTTATTCAACACGTGACTCAGATCCAACTGGACTCACCTTCATCCGTCTCGACTCGATCCGGGACTTGTAGCAGAACTCGACCAGAGCCACGAGCATGGCCAGCCCCAGACCTCCAATCAGGATGTAAAACACTCCTGCAACATTGCTCAGACTGAGCGCGCTAGTTTTGTCCTGTCAGCGCAGAGAGGCGGGGTCAGAGACAACCAATCAGGGTGCACAAGGTTATGACATCACTACAGTAAAAAAGATATTCCTTATGAACTGAAATTCAGTTAAAATAGATCTTATCTTTCTGACTAAACAGACACTTTTAGGTCCATTTTCAAAGACTGTGATGAAGAAGAAAATATGACGTTCAAATAAAGTTTGACCAAGATAAAAAAAAATAAAAACAAATGTCATTGGTTATAATCCTAGCCATTTTTTTGTTGTTATTGTTTCTATTCATTCCACTGATTTGGCATCTGCAAAGCTTCACTGATATTATATTTACTCAGTGAGCTACCGGTTGCACTTTGTTTACATTGTTTACACTTAAAGGACACCTACGGGAACACTGGTTTTCATTTATCCACTAAAAAAAAAAAACAGAGGGCTCTTTGTTTACAATTGATACATTAAAAAGGCATCAAGGGGGGGCACTCTCTATCTTTTATTCACTAATCAAGCAACTGGACATGACTTCGTTTACATTTTCACATTCGGAAGGCACTTATTTTACATGTATGTACTTAAAAAAGCAACCAAATGGTTCTTAATTACATTTAATTCACTAAGTAGGCAACTCCATGCACTTTGTTTACATTTTATACACTGAAAGGATAGCTAGAGGGCACTTTGTTTACATTTAATTTACTAAAAAAAGCAACAAGAGGGCGTTTCCTCGACATTTATCCACTAAAACACAACCCTATGCCCTTTCATTACAGAGAATACACTAAAAGGGCATCACTTTATTTACACTGTATCTCATAGAAGAGCAACCTGAGGGCACTTTGTTTACAACTTAGACATTGAAAGCGTATCTAGGCACCATATTGTTTACAATGATCCACTAAAAGAGCAACTAGAGGGCCTTTTGCTTACATTTTGATCACTAAAAAACCAACTGGAGATGTGTTTGTTTATTTTACTCACTACAAAAGTTACCAGAAGTGACTCTGGTTACATTTTTATCACTTAAAGGTGAAAAGGGGCACTTTGTTTACATTACATTCACTAAATTTACAATCATAAGCTCTTTGTTTACACCTTTTCCTCTGACTATTATGTTTAAATGGTCATTAAATACTAAATCAATATAACGTCTCCTCTCATCACAATCTTTGAAAATTAATCTTGAAATATCCGTCTCATGCAGCTTCATGCACAATGAAAGACAACAGTGTAAAGAAACTCTGCATGAAAAGTCTGTCTCTGTAGAAATTGACAATACAATAAAATAAATAACCTGTCACATTTCATTCATCTTATTCTCAGAAATAAAAAGTGATATTTGTGCTGTTCTTCACAGTAAAATATCATTTTTTTAAGCTCAAAGGAAGAAAAGTCTTTTAGTACATCCTTTGATATGATTCTTCTTCAGAAAGAAATTTGTTTCTTTGTGGAGGTGGAGGCCACATGTGTTTCTCTCACATGCATCACTCTGTTTTTGGTGGGTGTGGCTTAGCTTTTTCATCCAATCGCATGCAGCTTACTTAAAAACACCCACAGCAGGAAACAGCACTCAGAGTGGGCGGGGCCTCTCTTCAAGCTAAAGTTTAGTGAAGTCAGGGAGAGCCTATTAGAGGGTTTTCCTCTCCAAACTGTCATGGTCACCTCGGCCAATTATATCCATTAAAACTGGACCGTAATTAACCATAGAGTCAGATTGAATTAATCTCCAACGTTTACGCGAATATGTTACATTAAAAATGTTAAAGTTTATAAACGTATTGTAAAACTATCTAAAAAATTTGTCCAGTTAAAAGTTGTTTTTCTTTCACTGCAATGAAAAACATTTTTGATGGATGACTGTGATGTCCCGGTTACTTGCACAAGAATTGCTGTGATTAAAATTTGTCTACTTTTTATCTACTAAAAAAATAAAAAAAGATTACACACTCTGTTTACATTTGATCCACTTAAGGACAACCAGAAGACACTTTGTTTACAATCATCCACTAAAATTGCACTTTGTTTACTTTAATAAGCCAAAAAAATAAACAAAGTGCACTTTGATTATTTATCATCTACTGTAACATAAGGTTGTTATTTGTCTACATTCCACCAGCTTAGGGACGACCAGAAGGCACTTTGTTTATAATTATCCACAAAAATTGCATTTTGTTTTTATTTTATATACTAAGAAAAACCAAGTAGGTACTTTTTGTAACAATTTAGCGACAAAAACAAGAAAACATGAGTGTGCTTTGTTTACATTTTATTACAAAAAAGCATTGAGGAAGCACTTTGTTTACATTTATCCACTAGAGATTTATGATTTGAGCTGATAAATCGCCCGAATATGTTGTTTGCTGTGCAGCAAATCTTGTGGATGAAACAGCTGATAATACTGTTAGGTAAACACAGTAACTGCTGGATAAAGATCACCAGTTAACACATGAACCAGTAGAGGGGATGATTGATCACTTCTGCCTGTTATGTGTTTATGAAGTCCTCTCAATCGCCCAAATGTTCCTCATTTTTCTGCTATTTCAGTCTGACTTTAAGTCTTTTCACCTCGCTGCCACACTGACCAGACTGATGAACATTTCTTCCCATTTGTTAGTCACGGTCTGTGGCGCCGAGTTCAGAGGAAACAGGAGGTACATGACAGATTGGAGACGAAAACATCAGTGTTGTGTGTCCATGTGTGAGTGTGTGAGTGAGTGGAGGGAGAGGAGGGATGGTAAAGCTGTGGTCAGTGGCCTCGCTGTCTTTCAGAGCTGGTTTGCAGCCATCAGCAGAGAGAGAGGACGACAGAAGAGACAGACAGGAAAGTATATTTAGAGTCTGAAGATCTGACTTTTTACATCTAAGATGCAAGGAAATAAAATCTGGCTTCAGTGTGCAGCTTCTCTTCAGAGCTGTATTTTGTATGTTAGTGTAGAAAGGTTCCCTCACTATTGAGAAGCAAAAGTTCTGCTAAAACTCATCTTTTCAAACTTCCTCTGACTGTTCAACCAGCAGAAGAATCTAAAAATATCCATGTGAATGTAGCACCTAAAGGCAGTCAGGGTTTGTGGTTAAATTGATGTAAAAAGTCAAATTTTTCAGTCCTTTTTTCTGTCTGTCTGTCCGTCCGTCTGTCTGCGGCTGCTTCTAGTTAACTGTGCTGACCACAGAATATTCTGGAGAACTGAAGGAAGCTGAGCAGAGAAAAGCCTCTGAAGAAATCTTCTGATCTGGAGACATGAAAACCCCTTATCTCCAAAAAGTCAGCTTTGTCGCAATCGGCTAAAGCCCGACTCATTTTCTCATCAATTTGCATAAAATCATCTACTTCATGTAGAGGTTGGAAGAAGTTTTATGGGATTTAAACTTCAGGAAATGTATGATGCAATCATGGATAGTGTCTTCATTTAGAACAAATTGGAGTAATGAGATTTTTTCATGCCAGCAGAGGAACTTAAACATGTTCACGTTTGATTCCCGTTTCCTTCAGCTCTTCAGAACGGTCAGCTGAGCTGCAGCGTTACACTCCAAAAACAAAAAGTTTCTCCACAAAACAAAATTTTCGTTATCACAAAGGCAAGTCCTTTTTCACCAGCAGGGCCTGGAGTCAAACTTTTAGTCATCATCTGGGTTTCAAATCTAAACATTTTGCCTTTTTGTTGGTTTTTGTTTCCAGTTTTTTGGAGATTGATCTTTCTGGCAAATATAACAACTTAATTATTTATCTTACCACTTTCCAAAATAAAAAATCAAACATGAAAAAAAAACCTCAAACTTGGACGTCCAAGGCAAACATCTTAATTCCCAATTTCTTAAAACTTAGATGCCAAACTTAAGGACCTAAACCCTGCAAGGAGGAAGGAAGGAGGCTCTGTTAATGGTCTGGCGTCTGGAAAAAATAGAACTCTTGCGATCGACTGCGAAGTCCAGCGATCCACAGCGGAATGGGAAGAAGCCGGTGGAAATTGACACATTAACTTTAACGGTTACGATCAGCTACGATCAGCGGATACGGCCTTTTTGTAGCTGTTCAGGATGCGGTGGAAATTGCCAGTCATACTTCCTTAATCCACGCAAGAACCCATGCAACAGTGCCCGAACACTGCGATACTGCAGACGGTAAGAAGATGCTCTGCTGGTTGCAGGAATGTCTGGATCATCTTTATTGTCGAATAACTGTTTATACTTTTAGGCATACATATTCTGATAGCTAAGACTGTCGACTGTAACTTTTTATTTGAACAGATATATAAACTAAACTGATGTCAATCATCCAGTCTGTCATGGTACCACTTACGGTTCAGTACCTGCTGGTAAAAACTGGTTTTTGCTTTGAAGAACCAGAAGGATGCATTTGATAACTTTTTTTTTACATTGCAGATATTTGGCGTTACGAAGGTCTAATCTGTAACGGTCAAAAGTGTTGCATTGGATGCCGACACAGTTGCCAATGCTAAAAAAAACAAAGTCAATAGTTACATGGAGGTAACTATTCAACCAGAAAGATTAAAAAAAAAACTTGATTGAAGAAGAAAAAAGTCCCTATTTCATGAAGCTCAACAAAACAATCTGTGTCTTAGAAAAAAAAAAAACCCTTTTTCTTTTCAGAGTGTACCTGCTCAAGTCTGGTGTTCGGTGTTGTGCATGGGAAAAGTGGGCAGGGGTGAACCAACACACGACCTCAGGACCAGGCCGAGCGACCTCTGAAACTGACCTTTCTGCCGGAGTCCTTGTGTCCACACTCCCCCTTGTCATACCACCACTTGTTTTTCAACTTGTCTAAGACGGCTTGTTCATTGAGCTTCAGTACTGCTAGGTTTACTGGGATTCTTCAAAGAACCATGGGAGGGAGGGAGGGAGAAGGAGGGGGGTTGGAAATAACATAAATAACATTATGAACCTCCATGTTATCTTATGTTATTGTTTAGCTGCACAGCGGCGGGGCTGCAGTCACTACGGGAAGCAGCAACAGCAGCGGCAGTGATTTAAGCAAGGCTGATATCCGCAGTACAAATGCTTTTATATGCTACAGAGAACAGCTCGACAACAACAGAAAGGAAACATTAACAAACGGAAAACGAGCACCATCACACAAAAAAAAAAACAGTCTCAGAAAATGTCAGAGTCAAAGTGATATGCTTTAATACTCCATCTAGCTTGGTTTACTCTGACTCCCTACGTGCGAGATGTGTATTACTATATCACTTTGGGTAACCGGCAAGGGCTGAAAACACTCCTCAAGGGCTGTTCGATAAACCACAAAACTATATCATCTGTGTTTCCTCCTTAACTTCAGGAGGAGCTGACCTACTAGATGTACAATGACCAGAGGGGGTATTTTCTGAGGGCTAACTGGGTAGTTTGGGTTTAAACTCTGTTAGCTTGGCTTTTCTTTTACCTCGGCGGCAGTGAGCTATGGGTCGTGACCAAAAGAATAAGATCGCAGGTATAAGCGGCAAAAATGAGTTTCCCTTAGAGATAGGGTGAGAAGCTGGGTCATCAGGAGGGGTTCGAAGTAGAGCCGCTACTCCTAAAGGTTGGGAGGAGTCAGATGAGATGGCTTGGGCATCTAATCAGGATGGATGCCTCGCTGGTGAGGTGTTCAGGGTATGTTCCACCTGTAGGAGACTACAGGGAAGACCCAAGACACACTGGAGACATGATATCTCTCAGCTGGCCTGGGAATACCTAGGAGTTCCCGGGAAGATCTGGACGAAGTGGCCGTGGAGAGGAGAGTCTGGGCTTCTCTGCTTAGCCTTCTGCCCTGTGACCCAACTTAGGATAAGCAGGAGAGGATGGGTGGATAGCTTAGCTGTATATTAATCAGCTGTAGTGGTGCCAGATCCCAGTATCCATGATGAACCTTTATAACATCTGTTTCCCAGAGCTGGTGTCCCACTATCTTCTCCAAAGAGCATGAAAACTATTCAGACCTGACACTGAATGTGGCAGAATTCAGACAAAACAATCTTTTTAGAAACTGTTTGAGCAGTTTTTGATGAAAGTACCTGAATCACATGACCTGAGCAGTATCAAGAGTAATCAACTATATCCTGAAATGATCAATTAAAAAGTTGTATTCCCTCTTGAAGAAAATGTGTGAAATGTTGAAAGCTGATTACTGTAAAGTTCCTGAAAAAGTTTCCTAGCATAGGAAATTAGCCACTGCTGTAATGGTGGCTTGTTATCGCTTGGTATATGTGCGTTAAAAAACCATCAACGATGATTGTTACTGCTGTGTCACACCAGCTGTCCCAGAATAAAGACAATTGAAGTCTGTTGGATATTGAACACGTAAAAGCTAACCAGCGATGATATTAACAATTAAACCAGAGGACGTACTTGGTTTTGATTTCATTGTTGCCTCTGCCGCTTGTCGTTCTTTTAAATTGGACGACGGGTTCTGGTAAAATGGTACGGTATAGATTGATTGATAGATTGGTAGATTGATTGATTGAATCACTTTTTACTAAAATACCCCCCTCGATCAGAAACTCTCTGGTAGGATCTGCTCTTTGGAGGTAAAAATATCAGGAATCTATCTCAAAGACAGAGATGTGTTATCAGGACTTCTGAAGGAACCAAACAGAAGGTTCCAGTATATTTCCAACTGCTATCCGGAGTGTTTTAATTGACAGAACAGTTGTGGGTTGTTGCCGGTTACCCCGTTGTACCATTGCCTGTCGTTACCCGTTGGGGTTACGGTGATCTGACCTTGGAGTCCCCTCCCCCGATGCCGCACTCTCCCTTGTCATACCACCATCTGTTTTTCAATTTGTCCAACAGGCCCTGCTCGTTCAGTTTTAATACTGCCAAGTTAACAGGGTTTCTACGGGGATGATAGCAATGAGGGATAAAAAGGACACTATGTGTTAATGAGTAAAAGACCACTGTAGTGGAGACAGTCACAGCTCTACACGCTTATGACAGGCATCTTACTGTTAGTGTGGTTAGGGCGGGATCACTGCTCTTCAACCCAGACCTTCAGAAATGGTGTTTCCCATCGTGTAAATTTGTAGGTGTCACATTTGGAAGTATTTGATATATCTGGGGAGGACTAGATGGGGATCCTTTTTATTTCGACAGTGTTAAATAAAAGTTTAAAAGTCTGTTTTTGTAATGTAGCACGCAAAGAACTGTGGGACCAATGAGGCCGTGAAGGGTGACCTGATGCAGAAATCTTGGATCGGTACTATGATGCATGTGGGCGTCAAAGACTGCAGCCCTTTGGTACTGTAGACCCTTTAAAGGGATATTCCAACGTTAAATTAATTTACGGTCAAGAGAAATGAATGTTGCCGACCGCTTGTTTCTCTAGTTCTACCAACTTCAGGAACGACAGCAGGATAGCAATCGACAGCGGTCTAAGGAGCCATAAACAAACCTCAACCAAAACGCCACTCTATAGCCACAAATAATGCTCAGAACAGCACCTAACTTCATCAACAGTACATATAGGGTCACAGCCACAGCACTAGCCACCAAACATCTTTTTAACTTTGACTAATTTCTTTAGCAAAGAGACTAAACACAACTCACCTACTCTCTTCCAGCAGCCGCTTGTTTGTAGCGAGACCTCAGGCCAATTCATTACGGACTACAGCAGGGTGACGCAACTCAAGGAAGAACATTTATGATCATTTATGGTCAGCTTCCCGGTTTGTAAAGGTCAGTTTCTGATGGTTGACTTAAGCGATGGGAAACAAAATTTTAGTTTGGTTCGGGTTGAAAAGCAGCAACTGACTACGACACATCAAACCCTCACTTGCACTGATTTCCATCTATGTTCTGATACACAAAGCAGGAACAACAGTCAAATGCAGAGTGTACTCTAACGACAAATGTTCAAACAAATTCAGGTTTTATGGAGGATCAGTGTGATCAACTTTTCAATCGGCTTACACAAAGAGAAAAATATCCACAAGTGTCCTGTTGCTCCTCTTTATGTACCAACAAAAATTAAAGCTAAAAGACTGACAAAAGAGAGCAGGGATGTTGTTGATTTGAGAGACATGAATCAACAAAATGGGCCGACCAATCATCAGACCTGGTGGATTAATTGTTAATGAAATGACAGCACAGCTAAAAGAGTCTTTGTTCCTGAGTAACAGTGTTTTTACAAAAACCTTTAAGGACAGGTTCTTTTATATTATGGTGAATAAAATGGGATAGGGAAGGACTTAGGGGGTAAGTTTTGGATTTTCTAGACTTACCCCATGTCTCTAAATAACACTGTGATACGTCAGCACTCAGCTTTGCTTTTAAAAAGCAGAGGAGGTGCAGACACATCTTCAAACTTTTTAACAGTTTAAACTTTTAGATTAATCTTGTATTTCAACAATGTCACTTAAGAACAACACTCTCGAAATCATTCACTTCAAACAGAACCACATTCATCTCCAGCAACAACAACAACAACAACACTGGGAGAAGAAAGAAAGAAAGAAAATCTGGAGTTTCATTCATGACGTGATTTGGTTAACCTGAGAGTCAGTCAACCCAGAGCACAAAGTCTGCTCCCTTATATACTCACTTTGTTTCACTGAATATCCTGTATGCTTAAGTGGATTGACACAACTTTGTTGCTTGGCAACTGATATCTAAAGCTGAAACCGTCCTGTTCTTTTCCAGTAATGGTGAATGACTTTCTTCTTTGTGTATCTGCAACTCTGTGCACATGCACAAAGAAAACAGCAGATAATGAAGGTCTGAAACTTTCACCGTCAAGTAAAACTCATGAACTGTGGAGCTGAATTATTCAACTCTTGATTTTAACATTGTTAAAGTTTATCAAACTCTGAATTTCAAACCAAAGAGAAAGAAACAAATAATGACCTTCAGCTTGCTCTAATCTTATCTTTGGAGTAATTTCTCTTCCTCTGACTCTGGGTTGGCTGTAAAATGCTGATGTGAAGCAGAAATAATGAGAACAAGATGTTCCCTCAGAGAACATCTGATAAAAACATGGACAATGTTCACTGATGTCTGAAGCAAAGACAAGAAAAAAAAAACAGGACTCTTAAAAGCTGCAGGCAGGTAAAAGATAAATCTCTCAAACTCTGCTGTTCCGTTTTATCCCATTATGGATGTTCATTGTTTTTCTCCAGTTAGAGTCTCTTTCACAATGTCCACTGCAGCTACGTTGGTGCCTACATCAAGAAGGTGACCACTTCAGCACGGTGTAAATCTATCATACTCTATTGATTAATGAACTCAGCAGAAAACCTCAATTTCATTGTTGGCATGAATACCAATCAATCGTAAATGGACAACGTGATTCTGCTACTGGACTGCCGAACACAGGGAAAAAGAGGCTGAGAAACTTTCCAGAGGAGGAGAATAAAGTTATTCTGGGTGACATCGAATTAGGGAAAAGATATTTTACTCTCCTCTGTGAGCGGAGGTGTGACACTCGCCTTCAGAACACCGCGAGTATGCTCTGTAACAGTCTGAGTCATCGCGTGGGCTTCATTATAAGCCAACTGGATGTGGTGCATTGTGGGTAACTTATGTCTGCTGTGGATAGACAGTTAGACCGCTACATAAAACATAAATATGGCGCCCCCAAGCGCCAGCAGGAAATCAGTCACGTTCAAATCTGAGTGAATGGATAACAATGTGTACGCACAGATCTACATACGACGTTACACCCCAGTTGACAGCGTTCCAGTTAACAAGTCGGAAAACCAAGATGGACGCCTACTGTCGTTGGCCGTTGTCAGTGGTTGTTAGTTGTTATTAGCGATACCAGTTTTAAACAACACATAACACAGTATTTTACTCTTACAAAAACCATAGCACCATGTTCACAGTTAGACGTTGGGCAGTACAACATATACCACTTATTTAATTTCACACACACAAAACAGAAGTGCTAATGAATAGTACATTAAGAGAGCTTTCACTGTAACTCTTTACTGTTGATGCACTGCGTTGTCATCAAGTATGGGTTGGCGAGGATCGTCCGACTTTCCGAGTTGGAAATGCGACTTCAGGGGGGTGTTCCAGATGAATTTCCATCTCGGAGCTCGGAAATCCCGACTTCCGAGTACAACTGGAACAATTCCGACTTTAGGGGGTGTTTTGAGTGACGGATGTGAGTGGGAACCAGGTTTTTCAGACTTCTTAGATCAAATCGAACCATAAAACCTGCTGTTACATGTCAATCGGTCAATACTGCAGAGTCCAATACTGAACCTTTAGTCTCTGGACAGAAGTAGTCCCTGATGCTACGTGGTTTTTGGAAAGTGCTGGAGTAAATTTGAATGTTTGTTCGGAGTGTAAAGTTTTGGTTTGAGCAGCAGTCCACAAGAAACAGCAGAGTTTGAGAGTTAGATATCTTAAACCTGACAGCAAGAGATAGATAGATAGATAGATAGATAGATAGATAGATAGATAGATAGATAGATAGATAGATAGATAGATAGATAGATAGATAGATAGATAGATAGATAGATAGATAGATAGATAGATGTTGATGTTAGCAGCTCTGTCAGTATTCTTGCAGTCAAACAGGCATAACAGAACAGATCACATAACAACAGACAGTTAAACAGGCAGACAGACCAGAAACAGGCGAACAGACGAAAACACTGAGACAGACAGACAGATAAACAGACATATAAACAAAAATGCAAAAAAGGCAAAAGAGAGAAAGAGACAAGACAGACAGAGACAGATTAAGACATTTACAGTCGGACAGACAGACAAACAGACAGACAGACACAGACGATAAGCAGCTCTAAAAATCAAACCTCGGTGTACAGATATGAAACTCCCCCTGACACTTTGAATATTAGCGTTTAATGGAAGTGTCTGGATTTGTTTTTTTGTCTCTACACTCCTCAGAGGTTGGACCAGGTCATAGTTTGTCAAAGTCTGGGTCACAAACCTGAAGCTCAGAATCTTATTGTCAGCCTGAAAGTTCAACAAAAGTCCTTCACGACGTCAATACCGAACTTAAGTATAGCTGGGAAATAACCTACACCCTCTCAGCATTTACAGGCATCAGAAATAACAATATAAAAACTATCAGTCTTGTCTTTGACAGTCTTGTTTGCTTTTGTACTTCAGAGAGACACTTAGCTGTTCATTTCAGTCTGTTTCAGAACAATCAAAAGTTAAATTAATTTCCTTAAACGAAGCCAACTCAAAGGTAGGGTAGTCAGGATCTGAGGAAGTTCCAGTTTTTAGGAGAAATCTTGAATGTAAACTCTACCCCTCCAAACCAGTTTTCCCCTCAGCTCCTCCTCCAAGCCCCGCCCACAAACAGACGCTCCTGCTCGCTCGTATCGTTCCAATTAAATTCAGATATAATGCAAATAAATACTTCAGATAATTACAAATGGGGCTCAGTCAAGGTGAAAGTCAAAAGCATTGGTGCTACTGTAGATGCCAACAGACTACCAGCAAACACAATGTTTTTTCAGCTTGAAACTGAAACAGCCGTCTCTGTTTTTCATATCAAACGGCTAAAATAAATGACCATCAAAAGTCAGCAGGATGAGATTTTGTGTAAAACTACACTACTAAGTATGTAATGGACAAAATAAGCAACGACTGCTTTGTCCACAGGGGGCGCCAGAACGGACACAAACCAAAAGCTTTAATCTAAAAATCTACCATGAAATAAACACTGAACAAAACGTCATCAGACCAAGTCAAGTATTTTAAAACTTGTTCAAAGTTGGTAAAAATGGACCTGAACTATTATTATAATTTAGTCAAGTCAAATATAAAGTCTTCAAAACTAAGACTGGAGTCTGACCCGAGTCCACACCTCTGAACTTAAACTTGATGTTTGATCTGAAGTCTAGAAAACAGAATCCATAAAGGAAAGTGTTGCCTTAAAACAGCTCAGTGTGAAAAATTTGTGTTGGAATCAATAAATGTTGATCTTAATTAGGTTTTCATATGCTTGTCCCTGATTGGTCTAATCCCCCACAGAAACAGACAAACAGGACACCAACATTAACCCCACACTGACAGCTCAGGTGTTCAGAGTCTACCTGAGAGGTGATCCTTTGGGCGTGGCCACCCCGTAACCTTTAGAGTCCAGGTTTCCTCCCACTTTCATGGTGTCGCAGGGCTTCCTCTGCTCAATGTACTCGTTCATGCTGGACTCCAGCAGGTAGGCGTACTTCCCCTTCGACTTCCTGACTCTAATCACGCCCTCGTTTGTGTTCTTGACGAACACAGAGGGGTCTGCACTCCGCATGTAGGACCACATCTTCTCAAAAACTGCTATCTTTGACCTCTACGATGGGAGGGAATGGTGAAAGTGACAAAAGCTTGTTACTGAGCTAAACATTTTTGACGTAAATGGATTTGACCTTTATCCTTTTACCTCTTAATTTTATACAAAGTGACCAGTTAAGGAAATTAAAACATGGAGAAATGAAAACCATTATTATACTCAAGAAAAAATAGTGAACTATCCTCACCCTGAAGAACTCTTTGGTGGAGCCTCCATCCAGGGTACCGTAGGCGATCTCCGTCTGCTTGGCCAGGTCTTCTGCACTCTCGATAGGGGACACCATCCTCTCCACCGTGAGGAAGGCTGCCAGATTGGCTGTATAGGAGGAGATGATGATGAGGGTGAAAAACCACCAAACTCCTCCCACGATTCGACCTGAGAGAGACCTGAAAAGATGACGGAGAGAAAATGTGGAATTTTTAAACGATAGCTGACCCACAGAGGGACTTTTAAGAACTGCTAAGCTTGTAATGAGTAAGGAGATTGAAAAATCAGCAAAGACGATCCTCCAAATATCATCAGTATGCAGGTGACACTCAACTTCACCTTTAAGTCTAAAAAACGTTTTTTAACCAGGATAGAGACAAAAAAAATGAACAAAGTCTGATCTGTCGGACACTAGAGTAGTCAATGGTCAAGATTCTTATAATGACGACCAAAAAATCTAACTAGCAACCTCCTGGCGCTTACGCTCAATATCAGGCCTTGTACTAAATAATATCTGTAAATGCTTTCACTCAAACTTTCTGTGCAAATGCTTTATCGTTTATCCTTTTATGCAGATGATACACAAGTTTACACTGAAGTTGAATTTGACTTTCAGCTTCATTTAAAGGTGCTTCCACAGCTAAACATTAATCACAGTTTCACATTTGCAATAAAAGCATTACTAAAGTGTGAAATTATTGCAATAAATGAGAAAGATTGCTCAAATCAGACCAATGTTTTCTCACTTAGCATGTTTATATCATGCCTAATGCAAAATGCCAAAGAGCTTCGGTCACGTTTTAGTCATCATGAGACAAATATCTTCCCAACAGTCAATGTCAATAATTCCTCAAGTCAGCAAACAGCTGATCTACAACTCCAACATCACACTGTTGCTGTTCTTCTGTATTTTATCTTTTTTTAATTTATTTATTCATTTATTTTTTTGTGAAGTACTTTGGCTGCATGTTTGAAAAGTGCCTCACCCCCAATTTCTACTGCATCCAGAACGACTACAAAAAGGCTTTATCCGCCGATCGTAGCTTTTCGTAACCATTTAAGTTAATGTGTCAATTAGCACCGGCCTCTTTCTGTTCCGCTGCGGATCGCCGGACTCCACAGCTGATCGCAAGAGTTCGCCGGGACAAACCAGATAAATTCAGCACAGATTAACCCGTGCTGGAAAGGAAGTCGGACACAGACACAAAATAAAACATCCAGCTTCTTTTCAAAATAAAACACTTCGTGTTTCAGGAGGATTGTATTTCACACCACGCAAACGGGCGGAGACGAACAAGTGAAAGGGTTTAGATGTCATTTCATGCCGATGACACCATGGATGAGGAGATGCTGATTCTAGAAGTCTAGAAGTAGATTTCCTCCTCTGGAAGGACACAATCTACTGCTTATATGGTTAGCCTATGTGGCTAAAGACAACTTGTTATCGCAGGATTGTACATGAATCCGCGGGTTCTTGTGAGTTCTCGCGATTCCTGCTGTCCGTAATCCGCCACAAAATTCGCCTCACAAACAGATCCAGTAGGAATTGGCGGACGGCAAAATTCCGGATCAGAGTCATTCCGGATGCGGTGAAAATTGGGGGTTACAAATTTGGTGAAATACGTCAACTTTATCCAGTTATTTGAGAAACAATGTGTCCATGTAAACAATACGAAGTTGTTTATTATAAGCCGTGTCACTGTACTCACGATCAAGCATCCCGTACAGCCTCTAGACAAGCTCGGTTTCAGCACGTGTGTGAGGCTGTCGGATCCGATGACAGTAATAGGTGTTACTGTTATTCTATATATCATATAGTAGGTATGATGGCTGAGGCTGAGAGAGGAGCAGGGATGCTCTGCCTCCTGGGAGGCAGAAAACACTAACAAGCATCTATACCTCACATCTGCATCAAATGCATCCACACACACATGCATAGGGATACTGTACAGTCCCTCAGGCACAGCCAGTCAATGTAAAGGTGACCCAGTGTGATGCATAGAAACACACTCTCTCAGGGACTGAGAGTATGACCAGAGTACATAGATACGCATGTTTTCCTGTGTGCAATAAAAAAGTCTGACAACTTAGTTTGTCAAAAGTTTCGGTTGTTTTACAATTTTTAACACGTGGAAAAATTTCAATATAAGAATTTTCAAGAAGTGAGTTACATATAAAGTCGATG
The DNA here is from genome assembly GCA_962446985.1 of Xyrichtys novacula. Lineage (NCBI taxonomy): Eukaryota > Metazoa > Chordata > Actinopteri > Labriformes > Labridae > Xyrichtys > Xyrichtys novacula. The sequence continues at coordinate 12,752,900 of OY660872.1, forward strand.
CTATGATGCAATTAAACACCAATTCTAGTCAAGCAATCAACACTAGCTGTTATTCTAATGTTGCTTCCAGCCTGCAGTTCTGAGTCTGTGCTTTCTCTATTGAGGACATAACTATTTAAAACCAAAGAGTGACGTCTTCACACACTCATGTACCTCTGATCTATTACAAATACATCTACAATATTATAACAGTTGAAAAGGAAAGCAGCTGATCACCTGTGTGTCCGCAGACTGTGTGTAATGCATTCAGAATCTAACATCTAACTGGGACATTGCTTTAATAAGGTGATGAAGAAAACCACAAACGTACACACATACTGACACACACTCCTGCATATATTAACACAAATATACACTGATAAGATAAAATACCAGTGCGCACACACGCACGCACGCACACACACACACACAGAGGTCTTCAGATCCAGAATAGAAAGAGCCTCAGGCCTTCACACAGCAGTAACATACAGCTAACCCGGCAGCACGTCACACAGGATCCTACGTGTCTCATGTTAACATGCGTGTGTGTGTGTGTGTGTGTGTGTGTGTGTGTGTGTGTGTGTGTGTGTGTGTGAAAGAGTGTGTGTGATGGTATGTCAGCATTAATCAGGGCTGTATATACAAAAGGTATATAGTGGTAAGGCTATGTATGGATTTATGTATGAATGTTTCTCCGTCTGTGAATGAACTTTCCATGTTTCTAAGGACTGAGGTGTCCTACATGCCGAGTACATGTTCAGGAAATGTGTTTTCTGTGTGTGTGTGTGTGTGTGTGTGTGTGTGTGTGTGTGTGTGTGTGTGTGTGTGTGTGTGTGTGTGTGTGAAGGTGAAGTCTTTCCCCCTAAATTTTGGAGGGAGCTCATTAATAAAATGGATGTTTTCAGGGTTAAAAAAGTCAAACTTCTTTCTTTTGAGTGGAGAAGAAAAACATTAAACACTGATGTTGATTTATTAATGTTCTGATTCTGGTACTGGAGCTCGTTGTTCATCGCTCGGGTATGTTGGTGTTTGTGCAGGTGTCTTACCTCGGAGAGATGTCACAGCCCTGCTGCATAAAGGCCCCGAGTGAAAACCAGAGAGAGTTAAAAATCCCAAAGTCGTTGGTGTACTCTGGAGTCTCCTTCTCTTTCTGCTGGTTCTGGTTTTGGTTCTGGCTCTGGTTCTGGGTCTGAGCCTGAGGGTATCCTAAAAGAAGGGGAAAAAACTCATGTGTTTACATGAAAAAGGACAAAGGACCGTTGGGTGTTAGAGGTAATGACGGGGTACCTGGAGAGTGAGTCAGCTCTGAGGAAGGCAGAGCTCGCCGGGAGGAAGATGAGGGCAGAGTTTCATCTTCATCATCAGACTCCTCTCCTTTCCATTCATACGGACTGAACCGACTCACCTGAGACACAAAGAGCACATTAAAAACAGGTATTTCCTTCAGCATTACGAGATACTGACAAACGGAGACACCCACTAGAAAGAGCACGACGCTAACTCCGATGTAGGCGAACACGATGCACATCCAGATCTCATAGGCGAGCGGGTCGAGGAAGGAGAAGACACCCGGTTTGGACTTGGTGGGTTTCTTGATCATGATGGAGATTCCCAGAGACATGAAGGGTTTGGTGAAGTCGATGACCTGCTCTCGAACCAGAGTGATGGTCAGCGGGGCGACCGCCACGTCTGCTTTCTGCAGAGAGACAACGTACAGGAGTGATTTTAGATGGTCAAATGGGGCTCAAGTCCGGGTTTTTGGTAGTCTAAGGTACTGCGACTTTACATTTGCCCAAGATGGAACTGCCAGCAAAACTCAAACGATAATCAATAATGTTTTCAGTGTTTTTCTGATCATCTCCATCTCCTGGTTACCCACCCCGTACACCAGCTCTCCCACCATCCCATTCCACATCTTCGTCTCGGCGTCTCTGGCGCCGTACTTCCCGTCTCCCACCAGCTCCAGTCGGTACGAGAAGCCAACGTGTTTGGCGATCTCTGAGGCCAGTTCGGCGCAGTAACCCTCATATCTGTCGTTCCCCACAAGCTGCTCGTGGTTCTTCTTCAGCATCATGTAGGGAGCCTCCTGCACACACACACACAAACACACACAGATGGTGTTTACTGTCAGGATGGAAAGGACAGAGCTGTCAATCATTTCCTCGAGTTTATCATGAAGATAGAAAGACAGACGGATAACGGTCTGACCAGGATGGTGGTGACGACATAGGTTCTGTTCTGAAGACCGTAGAACTCCTCCACCACCGGTTTGTAGACCGCCGTGTTCACATAGCCTCTCCTCTCGTTCCAGTAGCCGATCTGAACACAAGAGGGCAAAGTTTTACCAACAAGTCTGCTGTCTGTGCTTTCTTCAAGTTTGTTCAAACAAGTTTTCTGCGTTTTCTTTTGACTCATGGATCTGATAAACTTACTAGTTTGTTTTTATTTAACCTTCATTATACCAAAAATATTGACACATTATTTTCAGGGAGTTCTGGCCTTGTCTAAGACTCCTGGGGCGTCCTAACAATCATGAGCAACAGTTTAAGATGTTTAATTCATCTGACTGCTATAAAACCTCAAGATGAAAAACAGACAAAAACCAGCAGGAGTCAGTGACTAGGTGTCATTTCTGGTCTGTGGGCTAAAACGCTCAAATAAAAGTGGTCACCCTTGAAACATTTTTACCTGAAGGCCTGAAAATGATTGAAAAAAAAGTTTGTTCCACTGTATTTGAAGATGTCCATTAAAGGTTCATGTTGCCAATTGATTTCCCTGAAAAATCTGCCTGGAAAAACAAGAAATTCCTTTACCTACAGATATAAGTGGATATTGGATCTTGTAAATATCAGAGCATTGCTTTCATATAAGGTATGAGTCAACTACATCAACATCCAGGGGGTCTGTAAGTTTCTATGGAGGGTCCAGAAGCCTATCGATGGCAGTGGCCATATAAAGTGTAGCAGCGCCGACGTCAGCGCAGGGGGCGTGGTGCATGACGTGCTAGCATGGCCATTTTAACAGACATAACAACACTACGAGCATTGGAATGAATGGAATTAGGATGACGTTCGGTTTTAAAAACAACTATGTATAAGCTGACTACACAGTAACGGAGAACGGAATGGAGAGAGCAAAACTTGGTCTCAACATATCGTACAGGAACTAGCTGAACAACGAAGAAAGAGGGCGTTACCGAAGCTAAATTGTGGAAATTGTTGGACTCGACCCATGTGAACACTCTGTATGGTCAGAAGATGATTTCGAGATGCTACTACCGCTTGACCGAGTGCATTTGATGTAGTACCTCATCGAAGGAACAAGCTATTATACATTTAATTCCTTCCATAATGAAAAGTTTCTCTTGGCCCACGTTTTTTCACATCTGGGTGGGTACACAAACTGCAGATGCACAGTGTCAACAACAAAACCATCATTCACACAATGGCAGGTGATTACACACATACACACACACCCCTGAACAAATTATTACACATTATCGTTTTCTCGTCCATGTTGGAAAGCAGAAAAAAACGTATTTTTTCCACAACTTTCCCTTGACATGCTCTCCTGTTATAGCACTTGTGAACGCAGCAAATATCCACCATTGTAAGTTGATAACTTAGAGCAAAAACAAAGACGAAAGAATCACTGATTACAAGTCTCTGTATTGATGCTGAAAGTTCCTTCCTGCCAAATGTTGACGCCCCTTTTTCAGATTTTAGTACACCCTATTGGAAATGTCAGCTCAAGCTAACCTTAAATTCAAAGAAGTGGAGCTGAGGTGGGCGATAAGCCAAATACAGCACATTTATATGTTCTTTATATGTTCAAACATGGGGATTTGTGGAATTCCCTGGATTTTGCGGTCAGTCTCAAGTGGAAATTTGAGGTACTGCAGTTTTTGTTTTTTTTGCTTTAATCTGTCATTCACAAATTGAGGTTGCGTTTTGACTCAGAGTTGCCACATATCTCTTATTTCCCTCTGCGAATAAATAACAAGAACTGAGGGGATACAGCTGTTTAAACGTACTCATTGTTTATCTTTCGCCCACCAAAAGAAAAGCGAAAAAGGACTCTCTGGTTGCACTGGTCAACAGAGATGTCCTCAAACTAAATTTCTGCCTTTAAAGTCTCTTCCGAGTTTATTGTGTTTGATCTGGGAAAACTACAAAGCAAACATAATTAAGTTTTTAATTACAGGATAACTCATTGTGTGATGTTCTGTTGTCGATGGAGTTGTTCAGAAAGCTGCGAGTCTGCAGGTTTTAAACCAAACAAGCGCTGCAGCAGCTGATTTCACTGATTATCGCGGCGTTCATCGCAGGAGAGGAGCTCATTACTGAAACCAGCTGATGTGGTGAAACGCTGCGGACTCCTGTGACTCTGCAAACCAAACTTCTGTCAAAGTTAAACTAACGAAACGACCAACAGCAGCACCTTTCTGGGCCCCGTGTGGCTCAGCTCCATCACACTCAGGGTGTAGTTGGTCCGATGGCCTCGCTCGTCAAACTGAACCCAACCCGTCAGCCCCTCCAGACGAACCTGCAATAACACGGTCAGATTTTCACGATGAAGTCCGTTACAGCTTCTGCTGCAGTTGGCTTCACTCAAATCTTAACATCATATGGAGGCTGTTTTATAAGTGTATCCTCACCTGCTGCAGGGCTCGCTGTATGTCGATGCCCTGACCCCAGGGAGCCGGAGGGTTGGCCAGACACTCCCCTGCGTTTCCACGGCGAGAGATGTCGATCCGCTGCTTTCGTAGATTCTGGAATGCTGTCGCCATGACGGTGACGCCATCGTAGGTCAGAGCACCTGTGTACTGAAAGCGAGAGAGGAGGTCAGCAGAAGTAAATCCATGACCATAAACTTGGTGTTCGATGAAGGTGTTCAGGGACGACCATCACAATTGTTTTAAAAACTCAATTCTGACAAATCTTAAGGACAAAATCAGCGATTTAAGAGATAAGGGGACCTCCTGTCCATAAGGGGGCGCCAAACTAAAGGTTTGTTGCAAGAGATTAAATGAATTTAGCATAGACTGTATATACTATGGACAACTTGGTTCCGCCTACCGCCTGTATACGGATTTGAAGCCAAAAAGCCCCTACTATTTCCGTGATTTTTCTTCATTTTCTGAAACCAGCATTGCACAGTAGCACGGTACGCATTCCGCAGGAGAGTCACTGAGAGTCGCTGTGATGACGCTCGGCTCTAACAGTGTATCTCTCAGATGAGCTACACAATCCCTGAACGCCCATAGGCTGTATCAAGTGTCAATCATAGAAATCATGAGCCCCCTAATGGAGCTGTACAGAAAAAAGAGGACTTGGGCACAAACCAGTCTGACAATAACTACATGTCAACATCACAACCAGGGGGGAGAAACATTTATGTTCTGTGTTATTAATTTCTAAAGTTTGTCCACAGCTCCATAGGGATTGCTGGCGGAGGCGGGATTTATGACCTATACTGCAGACGGTCAACAGAGGGTGCTGTTCTCGGAGTGGCTTCACCCAGCGAGGAGGCAGACGGCGTCCATTCTATATTCAGTCTATGGAATTTAGCTTGTTTGTACTCGGGCCCGACCGATTTATCGGCGAGCAGATTAAATCGGCAAATTTTAGCCTGATTGAGACTAATCGGTAATCGGCCAAAACTTGCCGATTATCACAGATATTTCCAGAAATAAAATGCAGAGAATAAGATTCGGTTTCACTTGAAAAGATCCCCCGACTTATCCTGTAGATGGCGCAGCAACCTCATAACCACCTCACAGCACAGCAGAGTGATGGATCTGAAGCAGGCATAATTTAAACAATCAAACAATTAATCGGTAATCAGATTTTTTCCCCTGTAATAATCGGTATCTGCATCGGCCCCAAAAAATCCATATGGGTCGGGCCCTAGTTCGTACCCGGAGTCTTCTTCGGGCCAGTTTGAGGTCTTTGCTGTCGAAGTCCAGCCACTCCTGGTTGATCTTCTCCACGGCCGGATTGGACCGGTTCACTAGCTGGAAACCCGTCACATTGGGCCCCAGTTTCTGAAACTCTGTCATGTTCAGGTCCATGAAGCCCTTAAAAACACACACGTATTAATGTGTTAATGCGGGGGAAAACAAAGTGTAATCACAAAGTGTAATCACACACGTTTTCAGGAAGTAGTCGGACTCACCAGATTATTCAGGATGTAGTGGTAGTTCTTCAAGTTTCTCTTCTGAGCTGCAATCTGAGTGAGAAGAGATAAATGAGATGCTAATTACATTTTCTGATGTTTGTAATGATAATAAAAAGCATCCATTACTCATTCATCATACTCCTCTGAGTGTGTGTGTGTGTGTGTGTGTGTGTGTGTGTGTGTGTGTGTGTGTGTGTGTGTGTGTGTGTGTGTGTGTGTGTGTGTGTGTGTCCTCTCAAACAGCTGCTAATCGTCTTTGAGGAATTAATTGCTCATCTTTAGCATCAGGAAGAGATTCAGAAAGAGAGAGAAGACCTCCTCAGAGAGATGGCAGAGGACGAGGAAGAGGAGAGAAAGAAGAGGAATAGAGGGAAGGATGAGGAAGAAGAGGAGGAGGACGAGGAGGAGGAGAGGCAGCTGCAGTGAGGAAAGCAGGAGGAGGAGGAGGAGGAGGCAGGTGTTAGCTCTTCAGTCCAGCTCCTAATGAGCATCGGTCGGCAAACGTTCACTAACACAGCTGCTCTGAACGCTCCTCACTGCTAGAGGATGGAGGGAGGAGGAAACTCCGCACAGTCCTCCTCCTCCTCCTCCTCTCCTTTACCTCCTTCTCTGATCAAAAACACTCCCTTTACAGCAGAAAACGCACCAAATAACATTTATTAGCAGAAAGAGGACCATCAGGTTTTATTGATGACCTGAGTCTCTAACAAATCCACTACAGGAACTTTTTTTTACCATTTACAGTCACTTTAAATCGTGTTTTTCTAAGAGTTAGAATAAAACATTATGGAATTTTAATTTAGGAGCTTTAACAGGTTATAACTTCATCAGGAAAATACGTTTTATACTGGTGTGAAACAAACATTTTTCCAATACAAAGAACTAAATTTACTCAGAAAATCTCAGGAATTAAGACGGGATGAAATGAGTCTGTTTTATGATGCCTGTTAGTAAAACGTTGGCTGACTGTTTTTATGAAGAAAAGTTGCAGGAGGAATCAAATTCTTTTTTCATTGGTGGAATCACACGAAAGTTTTCTGGGTCTTCTACAACATTTGCTCGGTTTTCGCCGACAAAACCACGAAGTAGATCTGAAACTCCACCTGACTCTTGTCAAACTGAATGCACCACATGGTCAGACTTCAGAGGAGCTGGACACCACCTGATAGTTCCAACATGAAACAAGTTCAGCTGACACTAAACACCACCCAGATTCAAAGCAGCACCTGATACTTGGGAGCGCGAGCCAGCTGGAGCTCAGAGGGAAGAGGAATTTCCCGAATGACGTCTGATTTCTGGACAGGGTTCACACTGACAAAAAAAAAACACAAACCTCTCTTTCTGGTTCAAATAGTCCAAAAAAAAAAAAAAACATTTCCAATGCAAAATTATCTTTCTTAACGGTTTCCAAACGCCGCCTGTGTTCTCCTGCCCGACAGTCAATTATCAATGAAGCTGGAATCAAAGTGTGGAGTCTCTAAATCAAACCACAGTCACAGCAGCTGCAGCTGAAGAGCAGAGATCTCATCTGCATGAATATAAGAGCAGAGTCCCCAATGAAAGGGGCGAAAAAACAGACAGAAAAACTTAAACTCAGTCTGTTTTTTTAGGTCATTTAACCGAAAAAAAGAGAAAAAAACAGGGGAGCGTTTATTCGCTGTGTGAGTGTGAAAAACACTCTCTTTCTCTTTGGCATCTTTTTGGACATTTTTGTAATAACCTGGAACTTCCACCGCATCCGGAATGGCGGCGTTTTTTGCCGTATGCCAATTCCTACCAGATCCGTTTGTGAGGCGAATTTTGAGGCGGATTATGGACAGCAGGAATCGCGAAAACTCACAAGAACCAGCAGATTCACGTGCAATCACGCGATAACAAGTTGTCTCTATACAGACAGCCATAGAAGCTAACCATATAAGCAGTATAGTGTGTCCTTCCAGAGTAGGTAATCTACTTTTTGAGTCTTATAATCAGCATCTCCTCATCCATGGTGTCATCAGGGTTAAATGACGTCGAAAAACCTTTCACTTGTCCGTCTCCACCTGTTTGCATGGTGCGAAATACGATCCGCCTGAAAGACGGCGGGTTTTTTTTTTTTTTTAAAAAGCCAGATGTTTTATTTTGTGTCTGTGCCCGACTTCCTTTCCAGCATGGGTTAATCTGTGCTGAATTTATCCGCCATGCTCCGGCGTCCGAAAAAAAACAGAACTCTTGCGATCAGCTGTGGAGTCCGGCGATCTGCAGAGGAACGGAAAGAAGCTGGTGGAAATTGAGACGTTAACTTAAATGGTTATGATCAGTGGATACGGCCTTTTCGTAGCCGTTCCAGATGCGGTGGAAATTGGGGGTAAGACGCCTGAACAGTTGTCGTAGTGTAGAGTAACCATACGTCCTCTTTTAACCGGACAGGTCCTCTTTTTGGGGACTTTCCAACTTTGTCCGAGGAAGTTTATAAAATCCTTCAAATGGACTTTCTGAGTTAGAAGCCTGTAAAAGACACTCGAACTGACCCGAAAACTCTCAAAATGAAGTTAGTGTGACTCCATGACTCCGCCCCTATGTAGTCGTGTCGTCGTTTTGGGAAGTCAGGATATGGTCACCGTGTCATAGTGAGATGGTATAAGTCTGGATCTCAGTGTTGAAATGCACGACAAAGTATTTCGTATTATCTTTCAATATCGCTCAGTTTTTTAAGTTATCTTTATAAGGAAACACAAAAAATAAATGACAATTTTTAACAAACAGCTGAGTAAGGAAGGCATCGAAACGATAAATTCTCAGTCATTTGAACAGAAATTTACTCTTGACTTATTCAAAGGTCAGAAAACGGTCTGAAAACAGTTGAAACTGAGCACACGTTATTCAACGTTAGTGAACATGGAAGCACAGATTGTTTTAGTGAACATGGCGACCACTATCAGAGCTCGTACCACCAGCCTCCAGTCCTCTATGTAAACCTACCCATAAATGTATGTTTGACAAAAAAAAGACTTATTCAGAGGGAAACTGCTGTTGTTGGCCAATAAAGTGGTGAAGTTACCTCAAAGATCCTCATCAACAACCAAAACAACAAGCGGATGGATTAAGAAATGAAAATAATTATTAAATAATAAATCAAGTTTTTGAAAAGTTTTCCTGCTGTCGGGGATAAGCGAGTGTGTTTTACCAGGTTGAGGATGGAGTTGAGTCGCTCCAGCTCACAGTCGATGATGATCTGAAAGTCTTTCTTGAAGTCGAGGTCGGTCAGCAGTTTGATGAAGGCCGCTTCTGTCAGAGTGTCCAAGTTAACTGAGGTGACCTGCCAAGTCCGCTCCGCCGCTGTGTCCAAGATCCTCTGCAGCACCGACAGACCTGAGAGCCAGAGAAGAGACTCGTGAATCAGCGTTCACTTCTTATACTTCAGGATTTAGGTTTAAAGGTACACTGGGTGACTTTACACATGGAGAAGAACTCCTCCGCAGATTTTTTCACAACCTTTGTTCTCATATAGAAATGTGTTTCTCTCATGTTTAAGAGGATTTCTCTCAATGAATCTTTTCACCATTTTAAATCTGATCAAATCCATAAAAGATTCACTCAAACTGGACAGGAAGTCAAAGGTAATACTAACAGATGTTCAGCGACCGGCTGCTGCTGCTTACCATGTCTCTGCAAGCTCTTAATTTGGAAATCAGTACACAACAAATACAAATATCTAAATTAGGGATAAAGCTCAGTTATCAGGTGGTCCAAGATTATGTTGTCAGATTATCCTGAGGTGTGTGAAATTGCTCTGTATTTACAGAGGAACCCGCAGGATGGTAGATCGTTCCTGCTGTCCACCGTCACGTCAAACAACTCTATAGTAGGGTGATACATACCATACATTCTCGTTTTTCGTCCAGGCTTTTGTATGGAAGTTTTTAGTTTGTGTCACGTGGACTGACTGAGTTAGAAGTGCGCGAAAAACACTTGACCCAACGCGGATAACCGTCAAAATTAACTACGCTTGACTCTGTGACTCTGTGACTCCGCCCCCGCGTAGTTGTGTCCTCTTTTTAGGGATTCAGAATATGGTCACCCTATCTATAGCCAATCAGAAGGCAAGCTGACTGAATAAAGAAGCACAGCTAATGTAACCATGGCAATGGTGGTCAAGACACCACATACAGACGTCAGAATTATGAACCCACGCACTAAAACACTGACGACACAAGCGTTTATGCAACATGTTTGGAAAACAGACCACAACCACAATGATGATCATAGGCATTGAACAGCTGCTGAAATCAATTTGTCAGGAAGTTAAGCAGCTAGCAGTAGCTGTCTTTTGTAGTCTGCCATGTTTTTTCCTTGAAGGTCATTTGTGAGCGCTTGTTTACATAAAGTCAAACTTTACAGATCAGTGTAAGCTAGGGGGACCATATTCTGGATCCCAAAAAAGTGGACACGACTACGCGGGGCAGGGTCAGGCACAAAATATTGAGGGTTTTTCAGGTCGAGTCAAGTGTTTTTACATGCTTTAAACTCAGTTAGTCCACACTACACAACCTCAAAACCCCGGACATTTGAAGGCTCCTTCTGCCAACTATCAGGTGAAGCTAATTCGCTGATAATCCCCTCTGTGCGTCTCTAACTAACTCTAGTTTGCATTTCCACGTTGTTAGGCAAACAGTAAACAGCAGTTGGGAAAGAAAATTAGAAATCTCAGTCCGGAGTCATTTTTGCTAAACTTTGGCTGCACTGAAAGCCTTAAAAGTCGGTCGTAACTTCAGTAGAGGACTGCTCAAAAGCTCCAAGACTGAGCTGACAGTCGAGAAAGTTAAAACCTGACAACCACATCATGAGGCAGCAACGCCGACATCTGTTAAAACAACATTTTTTAAAAACTCTGCAGACTTGACAAATTGAAAGTGTACGTGCTTGTCTGGTTGATGACTTTACGTCACTGTCTCCCTTCCTGACCAGAATACTCCACAGATTTGTGCTCCTGACAAGATATATTTATTCGGGGGTGGATGTAAGTGGCAGTGGTTCCTCACGCTGATCGTCAAGCGTCTCTCTTCTCTCTCGCTGAGGAGTCAAACTCTTGTGATGTGCGCCGTCTGCCTCAGGCTGGACTTGGCCTGAGCGTAACTTCAAAAACCGCTCCACATTGAGACGCAGCTCTCTGGTGCTTTTATTTTTGTTTAAGTGTCCTGATTCGAACAAGAGAGAATAAACATCAGAGATGAAGATAATGCTGATGAGTTTTGTGAAACGAGATTGAAGTGGGCAGACTTGACTCTTTTATCTCGCTCCTCTCCTGCGCTGTAATCCATTATTGAAGCAGAAGAGTCTGACCTCACACTGTCAGGCTGTCAACAGAAACATGATCCACCAGGAAGACCAGGTTCAGGTAAAAAAACAGACTCTTCAGTCTTATCCAATCAGTGAGACTACAACATAAGAGGTCGACACAGCTTCTTGGGTCTAAATGAAAACAAAAGCTGCACCTCTTTAGACCCTTCGAGTGTCTCATCCCTGAAAGGATGAATCCATTTGTTGAAATAAGAAACTCTGATTGTATAAAAAGTGGAAAACAGTCAAACGTCCCAGCTGATTTATTCCTACAGTGAATATTGTTCTCATGAAAGTCTCTAGTTTACAGTCTTCTCTGGTATAGCATGATTCTCATCTAGTCAGCTATGCTCCCAGGTAAACATCGGATCAGTCACAATAAATCTTGCCAGGGAAGCCAGCATACAAGCTAGGCTAGCTTTCTGCAGCTCACTTTGACATGCAGTTTAGCTGATTTTGACTGACTTAAAGGGATATTCGGGCATAAAATTAATTTAGGGTCAAACACACACCGAGTTAGACACCCCCCATAGTACTAGCCACCAAACATCTTTTTAGCTTTTCCTGATTTCTTTAGCAAAGAGACTAAACACAACTCACCTACTCTCTTCCAGCAGCCACTTGTTTGTAGCGAGACCTCAGGCCAGTCCATTACGGACTACAGCGGGGTGACGCAGCTCAAGGAAGAACATTTATGATCATTTCTTCATGGAAATACAATCAGACCGAGACGCTAAGGTAGAAGAACTACTGCGTCTGTAAAATTATTAATATGATGATTATTACTTCAAAGAAATGATAAAGAAATGATCATAAGTGTTCTTCCTTGAGCTGGTGTCTAACTTGGTGTAATGGTGTGTTTGACCCTAAATTAATTTTACGCCAGAATATCCCTTTAAGCCCACTCATCTGTCCAGGTGTGGGCTCTATTGTAGAATCTATCAGCACGTCACTTCGCCATCAGAAAGATTGTTCCTTTTTGCGTTTTTTCCAGGAGCGATCTTTGCCTGCTGCGGCGCACTGAGCAAGTTCACGTTGGGTGTTGTGAATGTTGTGAGCAGAATACGTTAGCATGTGGTGCAAATTCGCAGTGCGTTATAGAGTGCATGTAACATGAGACATCATGATTGATTTAGGACAGACAAAACAGCAGACAACAAAAATGTTTCTCATGCAGAACATTCATGAGTACGTTGATACGAGATGTACGGTGGCCTGAAAGTGTGAAACGATTTCATATCCAAAACAACAACAGAAGTAATCTTGCAGCGAAATCAGGAACGGACAAATTACCGCCGGCGTTTCTAGCAGACTACAGACAGACTGTGGATCTTTTGGAGACTTCGTAAAAGTAAGGAAACTAAAGTTCGCTTGCAAATTGCCTCTGATAATATCGTTTTGTGATCATCTCGGTAAGCAATGGAAATTTGCGAACAAACATTAGTTGACTTACTTTTTCTAACTCTCCAGACTCTTCATCAACAACCAACAACTAGCAATTAAAGTCAGTCAGAATCACTGGAGGTAGTGTGCCCATTTCTGATTCGTTATCCTTATCTGCGTTCATGTTTTTTTCTTTTGCAAAGCGTTTTGAAAATGCAAATCACCTCACATACAGATGGCTATCATTAACAGGTAGAAAACAAAGACCACTAATATATCTGGGTGGTTGTAAATGTACAGTCTGTCTGGGAAACACCTGGTTATTGTCAAGAAAGAGACGTTATTGTCAAACACTTGAGAATGCTGACACACAGAGAGGATTATTAACATAATGAGATTATATCACATCTCAAACAGGTATTTTGTTTATTATCCTCCACACAGTGACAACTCTGCAGCTAACACCGAGCAAAACAAGTCAAGTATGTGTTAATGACAAGCATAACCCTCAATTATACAGTGAGACGCCCACGCTGTGACGGAGACAGTGTCCCTGACTAAAACTGAGAGACAGCCAGTAAAGATAGAAACAGGAAGACGAGACAAAGAAAGACACAGCAGTGTTTTAAAAATAAAGACACAACTCTGCTCTCTGTTCTGCATCTAATCTCCATAAAAATCCTGCATGCATGTTGTTTACTATTAATGCAGAGAGAAAGAGAGGAGATTTAAGAGAGGGGGAGAGGAAAACAAGAGACGAGCGAAGAAAGCAGTAGGGAAGGACCATAGGGACTAAAAATAAGAGAAAAAAGAAATGTGAAAAGGACAAGAGAACAGAGGAAAAGAAGGACTATATGAGAACAAAAGGAAAAAGATGAAGAGAGGAGACCTTTGGCAGTGAACCAGTATGTTTCCATCACTTCCAGTGGATTTCTCCCAGCAGAGCTCTTACACAGAATTACAGCATCAGCCTCCATCTGTCCTCAGACGCTCATTAAACACTACAGACTGTCTGATACAACATGCAGACATCTCAGGAACAAACCAAGGCCAGTGCTGGTCCAAATCAAGAACAGGTTCGGGTCAACATGGAGCCCATAAAAGGACAAGGTCAATATTTGGCCAATTACAGGAGAGCCAGGGTCAAAATAAAAGACAAGTTTGGCCAACATGAGGTCAAATTAAAGACGAGCCAGGGTCAAAATAAAGGATACGACACTGGTGCCAATGCAGGGCAAATATCAGGCTATGTAAAAGAGAAGTCAGGGCCAACATAGGGCCAAATATGGAACAAATCAGGGTCAATGCGGGGCCAAAATATGTCCCAAAAAATCACAATAAAAGAGAAATACAGGCCAAATAAAGGACAAATAAGTGCCAATGCAGGGCCAGTATAGGGCTGAATATGGGATGAATCAGGGCCAACTTGGTGCCTGACAGAGGGCAATTGAGGGCCGATGTAGGGGCTAAATCAGGTCAAACGAGGCAAACAGTCTGGCATTGCCCTGACTTCTCCCTTACATCACCCGATATTCGCCCTGCATCGTTGGAAGTGTCATATCCTTTATTTCCCCACATGTCGACTCTGGCTTTGCTGTTATTTGGCTTTTTGTCGGCCAAACTCGTCCTTCATTTTGACCGTGCATCGGCCCTGACCTTTCCTCTAATTGGTGAAATGTTTGCATCAAATTTAATTCGAAGAGCACATTTCAAACAAACTGAAGCTGAATGTGTTTCACAGAGAGACTTGATTTAATCATTCGTGAGACAGCAGTTGTCAGAAGTGGCGAGGAAAACCCTCTTTTCAACAGGAAGAAACCGAGCCATCTGCCCGCGCAGGGGGGGCCAAGAAAGTGTGACAAAGAGAGGAAGGAGTCACATCCAAACTAGTAGAAGTAAAATAATCCAGATCATCACAGAGAGGGTGGATTCTGAGGACATTAGACCTCAAATGAACTCAAAATCAGATTCATGTGCAAATACACAAAGCCTCTGGTCATGGGAGATGATGTGGGTTCATGTTAAGTGTCCATCCGTCCGTCTGTCTGTCTGTCTCTGTTTGGTTTCTGTCCCGGAGAGGGTCGACTGAACACTGAGCTCTTCAGTTCAGACACATAGACCACTAGAGATTAAACACCGTGCTTCAGGGAACGTCAAGGCAGCAAGACGAGGATAAAGAGAGTCGAACAAAACCGACTGCAGCAGCAGAAAGAGAGGAACTTAAGAACGCTTTGTCAGTCCTCTGGACGGTTCGGGAGAGAGCGGTAACAGGAGGACAATCAGGAGGAGGAAGAGCTCGGTTATCTGCCTGGTGCAAAGCATTTTTATCCTGTATGCAAAGACCAAAGTCTCAGGTATATATTTCGTATTCATGTCATTTTCATATCTTGTGTCAGTGCAGAGTTAAGGATATATAAATGGTACAGGATATATAATTTTATTTTTTTACTTTGGGTTGTGCGAAATGGTTAATTGGCGCTCATCTCAGCTCAAAATGTTCTTCTCTCTTCTCAGACAGGACACGACCCCCGACCATGGAAAGGAAGAAAACTGGTATTTCACTTTTTAGTTGCGCCCTCTGGTGGCAAAGATGATTGCGGTGTGACAACAAGCCCCGGTCTCCCCTACCTTGAGCGGTCAGAAGACGGAAGAAGGAAATTAACAAAGGAAGAAACGGGGAGGTTCAAAAAAAAGGTATAAAGGTATATCTTTATGAATAAAAAATAAAAGAGAGAAAGAAGGAAAAAGGAAGAGAAAAGAAAGAAAAAATAAAATTAAGAGAAAAGAAAATCATAGAAAGAAAGAAAAAGAAAGAAAAGTGAAGAAAGAGAGAAAAAATGATTGAAAAAAAGGAAAGGAAAGGGGTGAGGATGATGAAGACAACTGAAGAGGGAGAAAGAAGAGAGAAAAAAATATACAGAAAGACAAGTAAAGGAAAAGGCAGATTAATGAGAAAAGGATGAAGAGGAACGCAAAAAGAGGTGAATAGAAAAGAAAAAGGAAACAAGAGTACAGTAAAAATAAAGTATGAAAAGATCCAGGGAGAAGAAAAAAGAAGAAAAGAAGGAAGAATTATGGTGATGAGGAGAGGAGGATGAAATAAGAACAAAAAAGGAGAAGGAGGAGAAGTGAAGGACTGAAAACACGACTCCTCTTCCTCACGCTTAACACAGCGACAGTCATTCAGTGTGCAGAGAATTGAGTTTCCTACAAGGCTGTAACCATGGCAACTAGACAGAACGATAATTATGGGATGAGTCAGGGTCCATAATTTCTTTATCTCTTCATGTGCGTGTTTGTGTGTTTGTGTGCGTCCGTGTGTCGAATAAAAGGTCAGAGCCGGCTCGAAAGTTCACAGTGTCATAATTTGTAGGTTTGTTGATCTTTAGACATCCGTTTGGAAAGACACACACACACACACACACACACGCACACGCACACGCACACACACACACACACACACACACACACACACACAGGAAGGCATCAGAGAATGTGTTGCAGTGAGTCGTCAACCAGCAGCCGAGCAGAAAATAAGACACTCAAAAACACTCAGAGATGTTTTCAGAGAGGGAAAGAAAGACGAGTGAAGACTGAAAAAAAGGAGAGGAAAAGAAATGTGAACAGACAGAGGAGGAGGAAAGGAAAGAGGAATGAGGAAGATAAGAAGTGTGTAAATTAAGAGAGTTCAAAAAGAAATGGAAAATGAAGAGAAAGAAAAGAAGAGAGAAAAGTGAAAAAGATTATTTGGGGAAAAAAAGGAGGGAAAGACAGAGAGAGAAAAATCAGAAGAACAGGTGAGGATGGAGAGAAAATCAGGTAAAAAGGGGAAAAGAAAAGTGAAAAAAGATTATTTGTCAAACAAAAAGGAGCAAAAAAAGAGGGAAAGACAGAGAGAGAAAAATCAAAAGAACAGTTGAGGATGCAGTGAGGAAAAAAGGAAAATGAAAAAGCAAGAGAAGAGAAAGAAGAAAAAGAAATAAAACAGGAAGGAGAAAATTAGGAGAAGAGAGGAGGAAAAAGAGGGGAAGAGAAAACAAGGAAAACAGGTAAAATGGACAGAAAGAGGGGGGAAAGGAAGAAAAAAAAATAAAGAAATAGAAGGAAAAAGAAGGAAGCAAAAAGGAAATGAAAAAGGAGAGAAGAAGACAGCAAAGATGGAAGTGAAGAGGAAAGGAAACAGCAAAAAAAACACTGTTTCCTGCTGTGAGGAGTTCAGACGTTAGTTCTCTTGTTAGCTTGATATACTATTGAGGGGTCTGTTTTAGTTTTTTTATTTAATTCGTGAAATTTCTGATGATCCCAAACTCGAACTCTTGAATTAATTAAAGTGGATTTTGAAGTGGGATGAAATGTGAATACTTGAGAGCCGTGGCCGGGGCAGCAGTGACTCAGTCTGCAGGAACTTGACTCATGAGTTGGACGGTTACCAGCTCAAGTCCTGGTCCAGACCAAAGGATGGAAAATTAGCTGAAGGACGGAAAGGTACCAGGTCGCCTCCGGAGCACGTCTCCTCTGGGACTTCTTCTCAAATAACATTTAGTCATCTCTCTGTTACTGACTCTCCTTTAAAGGAATATTTCAGCACTTTTAAAGTCAGGTTGTTTGAGTTTCATGTCATTTGCAGGTGTTTTAGCCACAGTGGATGTTAGCAAAGTCCACGTTAAGATCATGTGACCCATCCCCAGAGGAAGCAAGGTGGAAGACTCTGCCAAAGACTTCCAGGTGAACACCCAGACACCCAGACCATCAGTTTATCCACGGTCACAGAGGTTTTACATTTCTAGCTCTGAGTCCGGCCCACCTTCCCCTTTGGATCAAGACTTGGATTACCTGTCCCACCATGTAATCAGGGATTACTCCAGTAAACAATAAATGGCATATCATGATCATGGAGACCAAACAGCCGATTGGTGCATTACATGCAGATGTCAAATTGGCTTTTGTAATAGCACAGTTAAAAGGATATTCAGGCGTAAAATTAATTTAAGGTCAAACACACCATAACACCGAGTTAGACACCCTCTCGAGAGATGAATGTTGCTGACCGCTTGCTTCTCTAGTTTTACCAACTTTTGTAACCACCGCACGATAGCAATACACAGCGGTCTGAGGAGCCATAAACAAACCTCAACCAAAACACCACTTTATAGCCACAAATAATGTTCAGAACAGCACCTAACTTCATCAACAGTACATAGGGTCGCAGCCATAGTACTAGTCACCAAACATCTTTTTAGCGTCTGCTGGAAGAGAGTAGGTGAGTTGTGTTTAGTCTCTTTGCTAAAGAAATTAGTCAAAGTTAAAAAGATGTTTAGTGGCTAGTGGCTTTTGTGGCTATAGAGTGGCGTTTTGATTGAGGTTTGTTTATGGCTCTTCAGACCGCTCTGTATTGCTATCCTGCAGTTGTTACTAAAGTTGGTAAAACTAGAGAAGCAAGCAGTCGGCAACATTCGTCTCTTGAGGGGGGTTCTAACTCTCTGACTCTGACTCTAAATTAATTTTACATGGAATATCCCTTTAAGTGTATATCTGAACTAAGTCAGAGTCTCTTTAAATTAAATTTCCCGGCCTCATCTGCAGAAATCTCTGGCCTGGCTTGTGTGCAGCTTCTCCCAGTGATACTTTTCTATTCTTCACCGTATAATTAACTTTTTGGCTAAATTAAGCAGCAGAGGTGACCCCGGCAGCAGAGCTAACGTCTTGTTTTTACTGGCGTTCCTTATGAAAGGGGCGGAGCTGACCGACATCCACATGTATCTTCTGCGCCCTCTCTTCAAAAATGCCGAAATATCCCTTTAGGTGTGTTTATTGAATGTTACCTTTCAAACTCCCCCAGGGGGGCGCTGTGCGCAGACATTGATAGTCTAGAGTCCGTCAGCTCGAGGACAGCCCCTCTACCTCCAGATTAAAGCTAACACCGTCTGTGCAGATGTTGAAGAGCGATAACATCAGACAGACGGCACCGCCGGGGCCGATAGTTACGCACTGTTACACTGGATGGACTTGCTGCTGTGGGTCCCGGGCAGATGGAAGAGGCAATAAGATTAGACAGAGTCCGCCACCAGCTGTCAAATGGACTCCACCGTCACATCGCAGGCCGAGGGGAGACTCTTCACCAGGCTGGGAGGGATTTTTCTGCTAATTCAGACAGTGTGTTTATTTATTTGAATGGTAGAGCTGGAGGTAAAGACTGACTCAGAGGAAGAATTCAAAGTTTCTGTCTCTGTACGTGAATTATTCAGCAGTTAGTGAAGCTCCTGGCTGACAGGCAGCAGCAGCTCCTGTCAAACATCATCATTATGTTCGGTGACTTTCTGCACAGACCGGGCTGCAGAGGTGGAGGCGGAAACGACTGGAGGTGTTCTGAAAAAGTTAAACCAACTAAAGATACTTTTTTTTTTTTTTTGTTCTGTTCCGGTTTGCTCTATCCTTCATTAAGTGAGTTTCCACCCACCTGTTTTCATGCACTTCCTCGGTTTGTGCGCTCATGGAAACACCAGAAATGTGTCAAAGACTTTTTTGGTTGTGTGAAGTGTAAATGGAGTGTACACACAGAAACAGACTCAGAGAGAAAAAAAAAAATGTGTTTTTCTTCCCGAGCTCTTGCAGGTTTCTTTCATAGAGACTTTACTGAGCAGAATTTGAGGCTATCTTATCAAACCTGGGGCCTCATTTCTAAAAGGTTCTAAATTCTGGCGTAGGAATGAAATTAAGAATGTGCGTAAGTACAAAAAAATCTGTATTCATCAAACATGCGGACACCGGTCGTACGCACACTAGTTAGTCATTGGTGATGATAAATCCCACCTGTTCTTTACTACCGTGCTCGGTCATGGTTAGGGTCATTTGCATTCAGGAACGCCTCCAACTGACCATATATGGCAGGGGTGTCAAACTCAACCACAGCAAGGGTCATAATCTTTTAAAAAAATATGTAACAAAAATAGCAATGATTACAAAATCATTTGGAAATTCTAAAAAGATAAAAAGATAAGTTTAAAGGCAATCTGTGATAGAAAACTTTTTACTATTTTATTCTATTTTTATTTATTAGTTCAAAAGATCAGAGCATGATGTTAAAAATAGAAAAATAATGCATTTAAAGATCAAATACATGAGAAAAACGTTGAAATCAGGTTTAAAAGTTCAAAATATGACTTAAAATTTGAATCTACGGTATAAAAATGACACAAGTCTAAATACTGAGTTGAACAAAATCAAAGCATGAAATAAAAAATCCAATCATCCAATCTACACAAATAATTATCGGTATTTGAAGTATGAAATGTCATCCCATTCTTGTCTTAATGAAATGTTTGTAATGCATCAAATGTTTTTAAGTGACAATCATGCATGCATCGTTCATCCTGCGTGCTCACCTGAGTCGGAGCTGTACATGTAGACGAACCTGGTCCAGAAAAAGTGCTCCAGCAGGGCCATGAGGGGCTCCTGCAGCTGTGGCCGAAGCTGCAGGACGAACTGGTTGTTGGTCTGGACAGGGAAGGACGGCGTGACGAAGCAGACGTGCAGAGAGCCGCAGAAAGACATCAGCATGTTGACCGTCCGCCTGTCGTACAGACCCATGATGGCGTAGACGCCTTTGGAGAACTGGGAGCAGACTGAGGGGAGAGGAAGAAGAGAGGTGTGAGAGGAAGCTGGAGAAACTCACACCATTTTACAATCAAGACCTCAAAGTGTTCAAATCAGCATAAATAAATCGTGTTTCTTGTGTTAGCTGCTGCTGATACAAGAAATTTAGAAGATTTTCCGAGCCAGAGGGTGATACTTTAGTTTCAGCAGTCACTCCCAACAGCACCGTCTCCTTTTACATGTTCATCTGTTTCTTAATCTCGATGCTGCTCCATACGGCCAGATCTGTGTTCGGTATCAAGCTAACAGATGATAAAGCGTTCTTATCTTCATGGTAGGCGGACTTAATTTCAGCTGCTGATTTATCTGCTGCTGCTGTGAAGCTGATAAAGTTTCCTGTTTCTCACAAAAGGCCTCCACTTGGTAAATCCCTGTACCAACAATGGTGATAATCAAATTACCCTTCATGCAGCGCTCCTTCACACTCTGGGATTAAGACATAAAATGAAGTCATTCTCCTGGCTGGAGGACCTTAAAGTCATTCAGAAAATAAAAGACTTATTTAATGCTCCTCTGGGCCCTCATCTTATTCGGACTGTGTGAAAACAGGACTGATGTTTCAGAGTAATCAGGGGGAAAATCCTCATTTAAAAAAAGTAGGTGAACCAAACACAATCAAATGTCAATCAACCAAACACATATATAAATAAAAAAATAAATAGATAAATAAATCTGTACCCCATAATCCGCTCAATAATAAAACATGACATAAAAATCTGTTTAAATTTTTAAAGCTCCTGTGGAGTTTTTTGACATTTATAAAACTGACTGAAACTCAAGTTCATGTTTAAGTTTAAGTTTATTTATATTTTTTTAATGATATATTAAAGCAAAGAAGACCATCAGAGACCAGACTGACAAGCTTTATGTTCACATTTTTAATGCCTGAAATCCATTTCAAAGGTAGGTGTCAGAGGAGCTGCTGAAGGAACAGCTCCACTTCAAATTATTTTTGTTATTTTCCACTAAGAATATTAATATTTGTAAGAAGACGCGACTTAAGGAATCAGAAACAATATTAACCCTTCAAACTCCCGGCTGTATTTGTAAAAATCTCTGTAGCACCTCTATCCTTTCAAGCACAGCAAATATATACACTTCTTTTGTTTCAGGACAACCTCAGCTGTCAGTTTATAGGTGCAAAAATTTTGTAAAATGCATTTAACAATAGATTCAGAACCATCAAAGTCAATCGAAAAGCAAAAACAGAAATTGATCCCAACAGTACTTTGCTCAAAAAACACATAAATCTACAGTGACCAAGCCTTCTCTCACCTGCACATCATTCTCTCAAGTCTTGGCTACCAGGAGAAGAAATGTTGGGATTGGAACAAACACACAACATAAACTATTGTTACACAAATTCTTCCAGGCGTTTTTGACTATTTACAGTTGTTCATGCCACTCCTTGAAGCAGTTCCTGTCTGGGATGAGACAGAGGACCACATCATACTGCTCAGCATCTCTTCTTTGCTTGTTTCCAAACGTTGAGGACCATTATTTCTTATTTTGCAGACAACTTTATTGCCTCTTATTGGACACTACCGTCAAGGGAACAATAGAAGAAGAATATGAGACCATGTAATTGGTCGAAAGTTTGACAGAAAAAGATGTCATCATCAAAACAGCTTGTCAAACCTTGTAGACATTAGGGGCATTTAACAATAGCGATCTTTTTTATCACAACAATCTGATAAATAATCATGTTTTTACTGTATATTACTGCGGATTTACCATCAAACGTCTCTGATCAAACACCTTTGTTTGTGGCTGGATTGTAAATCTTGTGGCAGGTGTAGAAATGTCTGGAAACCCTCGATAGATCGCCAAAAGGGTACCCTTTTGAACACTTTTTATCCCATAGAGATACACGGTATAGTTACTGAGAAACTGTAAACAATATTAATGGTGTCACGTGGGATCACCGGCGATCCAGTGGAGTTCTAAGTGTTAACGGACACTGCTTTGTCCACAGGGGGCAGCAGAGTTGGCACAAACCAAAAATTCTTGGTAGGAGCTTTAATCTACATAACTGGGAAAAAGTCTACTTTTTAAATTTTATTTTATACCTGAGCTCACACCACATTTTGAATTCATCTTTGGACAACCAGCTCATCTCCACGGTGGAAAATGGAGGATTTTGACATCTTTCCTCAAGTAGTACACAAAAATACTTCAACATATCAAAAGCTAAACCCTCATTTACTGTCCACCTTTCTGGATTATCAATCTAATCCAGAGTTAAGGGGTCCAAAGCCATTAAACACATACAACATACACCACCTAGCTTTAATTTTCCAAAATCAAACAGTTGAGAGGAGAGTTGGACTCTTTGGAACCTCATCGTCTAACATCGATGTTAAATGACCAACAGGTCAGCTAGAGTTGTTTGTAACCTCGGTTCAGCCTTAGATCCCTGCACCCGGCACCAACATGCTAACAACACTCCTATCCCCCCATCCCCTCTGGGGCCACGCTATCATGCTAACAATAGACGTTTGCCCTCAGGCGCATGCTATCATGCTAACGAGGTGTCTGTCTCTTAGCATTAGCAGCGCTGTCCTGCTGAGCCGACCGAGCGCTCCTTCATCAGAGGGTCAGAGAGCGGAGAGTCGACAGACGCTGTGAGCTCCAGGACTGTTGGGTTTGATCCTGAGGACATTTTTACAACATGAGTCCTTTCTCTAAACCTTTATTATTCAGAGTTTTGACAACATACCTGCTGTTACTCCTGTAAATGTTAGCAACTCTCTCAAACACCTCTACTCAAACAATGAGGCGTTTTCACTTAGAGTTTAAGAACAGGACTTAGGGAGTGATTTGAGGGACTTTTCGATTTTCGACAGCAGAGAGGAGGAGGAGAGGAGAGGTTTGTGTATCTTTTTGTGTCTTAAAAGCAAAGGGACAGAATGAAAACGGTGAGAGTGAGGCTGAAATGATCAAAATTGCTAACCACAGAGTGACTGCTGGGCTAAAAAGTGAGACATCGTTCAGAATCATAAAAAACTACAATCCTAAGTCTTGAGGTTAGAAAGGAGGTTTTATAAAAGCTTAAAATGTGACTAACAAAAGAGCTCAAATCCTTTCACCTCTTATGACGCCATGCAAATGAAATCTGATATTTAATTAAAGGTGGGGTAGGCAGGAACCTTTTTTTTTTTTGTGGTGTTTATCGGAGAGTAGAAACCAATCGGAAAGTTCGGAGAATTGTCTGAATCCTCCTTTAGCCACGACTGCGGACACAAGCAAGGAAACAAAGTAAATACCGGAGACTCTGGTGGAATAACGGGGGCTTAGAAAGGAGGTAGACCGGACAAGAGCTAAAAAGCCGGGTCAACATAAACGATGGGGGACGCTTCGGGATCTTGGTGACCCTGTAACCTTTCTGCTGGACAGGTAAACCGTTTTAACAAAATAAGCCAAGTGTCTGTAACAGAAGTGTTTCTTGTCAAACGGACCTGCTGTAGTGTGTTGTAGTGCCGCTAAACTGTTGACCTCGGGTCCTGGACTATGTCACTTTATCCTAGTTGTAGAAGTCCTGCAAACATTGTGTTTGCTGGTAGTCTGTTGGCATCTACAGTAGCACCAATGCTTTTGACTTTCACATTGACTGGGCCCCATTTGTAATTATCTGAAGTATTTATCTGCATTAGATCTGAATTTAATTGGAACGAAGCGAGCGAGCAGGAGCGTCTGCTTGTGGGTGGAGCAGAGACGGAGGAGAGGAGGAGGAGCTGGGAGGGGTAGAGTTTACGTTCAAGATTTCTCCCAAAAACTGTCACTAACTCAGATCCTGACTACCCCACCTTTAAGTGAGTGGTTTCACAAAAATTCAGCTGCATGGTGCCAGTGAGAACCCTCTGGTTTGAACCCTTTCCTCACCTGGTAACTGAACTCTTCCTGACTGATGGTTTATTTCCCAGTCTGATTAAATATTAGAAATTAAACCCGGTTAAATATCAGACATGTTCGTTGAAATCAGACGTACGTTTGAGTTGAAATCGTCTGACTGACAGTGAAAACTCATCCTCTCGTTGTAAAGATGAACGTCAATGAGAACTAATTATCGCCAAGGACACACTCGGTGACATCACAGCGGCTAAACGACCTCGTGGATGGTCCTCCAGTCAGACATCTCGCCACTCAAAGCTTTTAGACAGAGCTTTATTTAAACACAGCCCAGAGACGATAACAAGAGCTGCGGGGCTCACAGCTGAGGCCACGTCTGCACACGGAGCTGTTTATCCTCCTGACATCTGTCCATCCATCCATCCATCCTGCAGATCAGTCCGTCTGTGATAAGTGATTCTGAGGAGGAAGAGGAGCATCGTTCAGCTGAAGGGTAGTAACAGCTGAGTACCTCCACCATCATCATCCTCCACTGCTTCCATTCACAACAACCCAGGGCTCCGGCGTTTACGCTCCTCTGCTGAAAAGACAGGACAGAATGGCCCGCAGACACACATCCCACGATCAGGTCACTGTTTCACTCCGTCGTTCTTCGTTCTCGTCACTCAGACGACACTTTTGCCCGCCGCTTTCCCAGAATGACGTCCAGTCGGTTCGGAAACTGAGCGAGCTCTGATCCCCGCTCCGACACTCCACAGTGACATTTACACTCCCTGTTTGTTTTATATGAAGTGACTGACACTGAACGCAGCACTGACACTACAAGCAGAGAGGTCAGAGGTCACAGACTGCAGACAAGCAGTCATGAGTGGGACGGAGCTGCTGCTGCTGCTTCCTCCAGGACTCTCTCTGTTAAGAGTTTCTTTTTTAAACAGAGTAAAAAGACGAGCATCTTCACATCACCACAATATTACAATAAAATCCCAACAGGATGAAGTTTATTTCAGATGGAAAACTGAAACTCTGACCGTCTCCACACACCGAGCGCCAGTAAAATCATTTATCATTGGTGCGAATGACTTACATGTAAAGTCAAAGCAAAGACTTTTTTTTCCCCAATAATGACTTCTTACCAGGGCTGGGCGATATGGCCTCAAATCAATATCACGATATATTGATCAGTTCACCTGGATAACGATAAATGGATGATAACTACTCCACAAGCTGCTCACCCCTGCTTATTTATTTTTTCGACACCAAATAAACTGATATGGACAAAATGATGTCGGTTATTGTCGTAAATTTCAGTATCAGCAAATTTTTGGTTTATCGTCAAGCCCTACTTCTTACCTTGTAATTTTAACTCAATATTTAGTTTTTATGATCAAATATTTATTTTGAAATTAGATCAGATTAGATTAGATTAGATTAGATAAAATTTATTCATCCTTTTGGGAGTTCCCTCAAGGAAATGAAATGAGACACTAATGTAGACTTTCAACCATGACATAAATTTCTTAGTGCAAAAACACACACGGGTGGGGGGATGTTGTGGTTTAAACAGTCACCCACTCTCAGCTGACTGCTATGGTGGTGGTGGTGGTTGTTGTATCAGGCTGGAAGATGACAGCTAATAAGGTCAAATCTTCAACCATTACAGCGGCTGGTGTTGATCCTGTAAAATTAACATCATATTTTTAACTCCCTTTCGTCCGTGTGGCTGCTCATCAATCAGGGAGTCAGCAAACGACTGTAATCTATGAGATTATGAGGTTAACAGGATTTATGACCCGGAGAACAGTAATAATACATGAGTGTCACGACACAAGGTAACAGCCTGTTCAGAGAGAAAGGTAATGCATGAAAGCTGGTTTGAGTCAAACTGAGGTTTAGTGACCGTGGACGCTGTAGGTCAGGTTTGGATGTTGTTCTTAAGTTTAAAGAAACAGGATTGAGGAGGTTTGGAGTTGAAGCTCTCAGCAGCTGCAGCAACATCTGAACCTCAGGCTCTAATTAATGTGTTTAGTAACAACGCTGAATAATAGATTAAATGGCTGCCTTCCTCCCAGGGATACACCACTCACACACACACACACGTCCACACACACACTTCAATCTAATACAGCCCTCTCACACACACACACACATACAGTATAATACAACGCACACACACACTCAGAAAATGAGTCTAAAGTCATTTAGGCTGCTGCTGCCTCCAGGGCATCAGTGCAATAATCTCTTGCCGAGAAAGCAGCTCTGACACACACACACACACACACACACACACACACACACACACACACACACACACACAGAGGGAAATGGAAAGGTTCCCCCCCTGAAAAGTTGCCGGTTTAAATCCCACCAGTCTGCTCCTCCTCCTCGTCTCTGGTGCCTCCATGTCTACATTTACATTAGCAGAGATTTACCCACAATTCAAAGCGACTGCACACACTGCCCTCCATCCAAGCCCCGCCCACCTGCTGTTACTCAGCAGTAGAAGAAGATATTTTAGTTTCCTGAGCTAAAGCGGAGCTGAAAGGACAAACTTTCTCCATGAATGCCCCTGAAAAAGAAAAACTGTCCCAGTGTTGAGAGGGTGAACGGAGCTGTCAGGAGCTGACACTTTAACTGAACATCTGAGGGAAAAACTGGAGGAAAAGTGAGGTAAAGGTCTCTCTTGTACTCGTGGTAACCTCACTGTAAGCTCCTCACACCAACATCCACAGAAACACAACATCCACAGCTCAAATCAGACGACCAGACAGAATAAAAGCTCACATGGTCTACCCTCCAAAATAAAACACAAACTATTATTTTGACACCAAGTACAGAAACTCTTACGATCACCTGTACACAGTCCCGAAACACCTGCACCATTAATACCTACAAGTTATCATTTAAACACTAAAAGACAAGCGTAAACATCGCAGATCCAGATCAGATCAGAACCAACACCAACTAACTCCACTCACTGACACCATTTCCCCTTATACATACTGGTTTCATTATCAATGCTTCCCACCTTGTTCTACATTCCCTGCAAAAATAAAAATAATGACGTGACACATCAGGAGAGGTTGTCAGAGCGAACAGCAACCAAGAAAATAAACATGGTGGACAGAGGACAGGAGCGGTACAGCTTTACATTGTTGTTTAGATCATACTGACTTTGAGGAAAGTCCACTCGCTCCGTGAGAACGACAGCTTTCTGTCCACAAACTCCCTTACAAAACAAGTTAATCTTCTGTAATATATGGATTATTTTAAATGTTAAAGTGTGATTTCTGTTATTAGACGACTATGCTAATGGAAGGCTGCCATCTTTGTTTTGATTTATGGCAGGGCTCGACCAAATTATCGACAAGCCGATTAAATCAGCCAATTTTAGCCCGTTTGAGCCTAATCAGTAATCGGCCAAAACTCGCTGATTTTCGCCGATATTTTCTGAAATAAAATACGTAGAATAAGATTCGGTTTCACTTCAGAAATGTTCTGCCATTTGAAAAGTTCCCTGACTTATCTTATAGATGGCGCAGCGACTTCATGACAATCTTCATCCACTAACTTGAAGAAGCTTTTCTGGTCTGAGTTTGATTCACGATAAATACGTGGAATATTACTGAGATGATCAGTCGGTCTTCCTGTCTGCGTAAAGAGCAGTAGCCTACAGTATATCCAGTGTTCCTCATTTTTTATAACGTATGTGAGTTAGCTTTATTTGTATTTATTCATATTGGCTATTTATTTTAGAGGATGAGGAGTGTGTAAGTTTGACAAATAATCAGACTCACACCCATTACTGTCTGAATAATAAGCTGAAAAGAATTAGTTTATCATCTTTATTACAGTTAAAATAAAGGGGTTGTTTTAGCAATAAAAATGATTTGAAATTCGTTTTCTGCCTTTAATTTTTTTGAAGAAGTGTTTGAAAGGCTCAAAAGCAGCCATTTGTTAAAATAAAGTAAGTATATACGTAGATATATTACTGAAATTAACAAAATTTTAAAACATGCCAATTAATCGGTAATCTAGATTTTTTTCCCCACCTAATAATCGGCATCGGCTCCAAAAAATCCATATCAGTCGGGCCCAAATTTATTGACCAATTTACAATCAGCTGATCTTCAGAGACATAATATTTCTATTTCAAAAATCAATCGCTCAAACAGGTGTGATACAATGACCTAAATGTGCGTATAAACTCTGATCTAAAGTACCTCTGTCTTCACACTCTGTATTGATAACACTTTTTCTGTCAATAATCTGAGATATTTCCCACAGATTAGTCGTTCTCATCATCACAATGTCTTTATGAGCCTCATTTTCTGTGCACTCCTCTCCCTCTTCACCACTGTGAGTGTTAACCTTACAGTCACTGCCAAATTAACACCTATTAATCTGAGTGCAGCCGACCCCTGGCTGGTGCTGCAATGCTGTGAAAATGTTGCCCGTGGCTCCATCTGAGAGGTCAAATGTTCACCTGCAGCTGCCAATGAACAGCGTGCGGCTTCATGATAAAGACGGTCTTGTGTGATGTGTTGATTGCATATGCTCACACCTACAGTGGCTGATTAAGGGGATCTGCAAAAGCCTGAATGATCTTCAGTGGAAGAAACGTGCGGCAAATGTAGAAACAACACGACTTTAAAAACGTATGGAAAAGTCCAAAACAAAAACAATCATTTCTTTATCATTTCCTTGGAGTAATAATCATCATATTAATCATTTTGCACTCTAGACACTGTAGTTCTTCTGCCTTAGCGTCTCAGTCTGATTGCATTTCCATGAGGAAATGATCATAAATGTTCTTCCTTGAGCTGCGTCACCCCGCTGTAGTCCGTAATGGACTGGCCTGAGGTCTCGCTACAAAAATTTGTTGCAATGTTGACATGTAATTACTGTCAAACTGGTTTGTGCTCAAGTCCTCTTTTTTCTGTACAGCTCCATTTTTAAAAGTTATTAGGGGGTTCATGTTTTCTATGATTGACACCTGATACAGCCTATGGGCGTACGAAGATTGCGTAGCTCACCCGGGGGATACGCTGTTTGAGCCGAGCGTCATCACAGCGACTCTCCCGCAGAATGCGTTCAACGCTACTGCGCAATGTTGGTTTCAGGAAATGGAGAAAAAACACGGAAAATACCGAGAGCTTTTCGGCTTCAAACCTGTATACAGGTGGAAGGCGGAACCAAGTTGTCCATAGAATATACAGTCTATAGTCCTTGACAGCCGCTGTTGCCTCGGCAACAGGGTAGAATGGTGAGGAAGTGTTTCATTCTAAAACCTTATTGTCTTCCATTCTAGAATCATCTAGAACCTTGTCGTCTTCCATTCTAGAATCTTGTCGTCTACCATTCTAGAATCTTGTCATCTTCCATTCTAGAACCTTATCGTCTTCCATTCTAGAATCTTGTCGTCTACCATTCTAGAATCTTCTAGAATCGTTTTGTCTTCCATTCTAGAATCTTGTCATCTTCCATTCTAGAATCTCACTGGGTGTCACTAAATATCCTCTATCTACAGAATGTGAGTTAAAACAGAAGCTGAAAGATGGTCGAATTATTATTGGATGTCTAAACATGAATTTAAATTTCCATAAAAGAGACTAATAACCTCAGTTTAGGGCTTTGTGACGGCCCTGCTGATGTTTCTTAAACAAAGGCAACAAATCTCAGGAGTTTAAGAGCTGGCCTTTGACCTCACACAGGGTTCCCAGCTGTTTAACCTTCCAGGTAAAAATGCGACGAAGAAGCTGCTAAACTCTTTTAATCAGCGTTCATTCAATGCACCTTTTGAATATGAACAAATCCATTCTTCCACCAGATTGCTCCACCGTGGACTCAAACACAAAACCTGCTTTTTACTTCCTCTCTTGTCTTTTGTTCGTTCAGGTTCGTCTCCCGGCTGACGGAGACTCTGGCACCTGATGTGCTTCTGTTGTGTCAAACATGAAGCTTTAGATGATTAATTAAAGATAATCCTTTTCTCTCTGCTGCTCGCTCTCCTGTCTGAACAGCGACTCCTCTTTTTTTTTTTTGCTCTGTATTTGCCAAATTGTGTTGTTGAAGATAAACGTCTTTCCGGGCGATACACGCGGCGCTGCACTTTATCCTCATTTCACATTTGAGGCATTCAACTGAGCGTGTAACTACAAGTGAATCCTCAAGGGCAGAAATGTCACCAGCCAACCAAATCAGCTCTGTCTGTGTATCTCTCTGTCTGCTCTTTCCAGCAAGCCTCCTGCCTGAGCGTCTCCAACATTATGCATTCTTTATTTTTCATATTCAACAGCGACAAACAATAAATAAGACAACGTATGAGAGCGGGGCAGGCATGTCATATCCGTCTGTCTTCTCCATCTGTAGGCTCCTGATAAGAGCAGAACTGGCAGTAAAACAGAGGAGAAACACCGTTTCATTTCCCCTTCAGTCTGTCTGCCTCCTCCTCCTCCTCCTCCTCCTCTTTCTCATGCCATCTTCATCTGAGCGTCTGAGAGGGCAGGGAGTTTAAATGTTAGCTGATTCTCATGCTGCAGAGCGCATACACAGTCTGTTTAAAAAGCAGAAGTTGATTATGGAGAAGCTCAACAGGCCATGCATTTCTCCAATTTTAAGATGCAAAATATTACGCAAGTGTCTGTAAACATAACGTGAGGATCAAACTCGCAGGAATGTTGTTTTTCTTTGCAGGAATTTGGTCCAAATACAGAAAAAACGACCAAATAACAGCCGTCAATGGCAAGTCTGCACTGCGTGTCAGTCCCAAGTTACCTTGTTAGTCCCTTTAATGAACACCATTATATTATTTTAATCATCTTGTCATATCTCTAATCACAGGAGCAGCAGAAGGTCAGATTCACACCATGAGGATTTCAGCTCACTTTGCTGAGGTTTGCTGCTTTTTAATTTTCCAGGATGCGGTTTAATGTAACGTGCTGATGCAGCGGATTTGAGTTAATTCAGACCAGCTCAAGCTTCTGCACCTAGATGGACCAGCAGAACTGAAACAAGAGGGAGCCTGGTTAGATTAGAGACGACTGATAATGTCTGAAAACATGAGAAAGCTGAGAAGACACAGAGAAGTGAATACGCTTCAAAGACTTGATCAAACGTTCATGTTTGAAACCAGATTTCACCGTAAAATCTGTTTCCATCACACACTCAAACACTGTAATGGCGATTTCAACGTAGTTTAGATCACAGAGACCGAAGTATCAGCATATAATTCTGTTATCCGCTGCAGTTTAGGAGCATGTAAACTGGGCTGAGGGGAGCGCGGTAAAGGTCCTTACACACCGGGAGAGTTTTTTTCTGCGATTATTTCGGACGTCAATATTTTTTTTCCCGTATCCTGTCAATACAAGTGTTCACATCAGTGACGTTTTCCCATCCTGCGATATTGCATTTATTTTTTCGTATACTGTGTGTCCACTTCTGACCAATCAGATTTCGTGTCGTTGCAACGTCAGATTCAGCGGTATATCCAACATGGCCGACTGGCTGATTGTTTTCATGTCGGAGAACAGAGTGATTTTTGATAAAAGACACAAATATTACAAAGATAACGACCTGAAGGACAACTTGTGGAGAGTCATAGCGTTGGATTTCTCATATGACGATAGTTTGCGTGCTTTAACAGTTTGATAAACGTCTTTGTTTTAACTTTCATCTGTGCTAAGTAACTTTAGCTCGTAAGCTAACCTGTTCAGATACAACATACCATATGTATTTTCACTGTAAACTCAGAGCGTTGCTGTCACAGCGCCATTAGGTCTCGGTTGTTACCTTGTGTTTATGGATTATTGTTTAATGTGTTTATCTGGTACTGGCCCCGACTCAGTCCATGCTATCATGACAGACAGACATCTCAACACTAGTGTCTAATCAGAACTGGAAAACACTCAGTCAGCTGTTGTGTCAGTCTTCTCGCTTCCACCCAGGACGCGTCTTTTTTCCCCCCGGAAAGTTGCAAAATCGCATCGCGCTTGACGTGTATAGTCAGGTGCATCAAAATTCGCCTCCGAATATTTCGTACCTCCGCATCACATATTTGCGTTGTTCCCGGTGTGTAAGGACCTTAAGTTCTCAGACGTTTTCTGTAAAAGCGTTACTATTAGGTGGTTTGCTGAACTCAAAGTTGTGTAAAAAGTAACACCCACGAGTTCTGTTCAACTTTATATTAAGAAACCGAATACTGCTGTGATAAGGGTTTTTACCCACACCAGTATCAGATACACAAGGAGTTTATTTGAGCTGCAAATCATACAAAACTAATCTATAGTATAAATCTCCTTTAGGCTGTGCCAACTGAGTCTGAAAATACAAGACCTTTTCCTGTGGGTTCTCAGTGTTTGTCAGGTCACACAAATGAAGTGCAATACAACGATGTTGAGCGTCTCAAGATAGCGTCTCTTTCTCAAGCCAAAGTAAATGTTTCAATGAAGCAAAACAAACCCAGACTGAGTGCACTCAGAGTCTTATCCAGGTCAAACTTCTTGTTTAATGTCCTTGACATGGGTTGGCCAACTTGCAACGGTTTAAATCTGCTCTGAAAACATTTCTTTTCCTTCACTCCTTTAAAATATAAAATCAAGATGACTTTTTTAACTTTCTAACTCTAGCTTTAGGATTTCTGGGATTTCAGTCAGAGCGTTTCCCCCAGCCTCATCCAAGCCCACAGTCCTGCAGGTGAAGACTGTAACATGACAATTTAACAACCTGAAAAATGGCCAGAACAAAAAAGAACATACTTCCATTTTCTCTGCTCTGAGGACTTTTCCTGCGTTTTAGTCGTCTCTGCTGACAGATGGATTTTCAATCCAAGCCCATTACTGCAAACTGGAGAGGAAAGCTGTACGTATATTTCCATGAAGTGGTCTCATCCTGGATGTTTAATGTGCAGCAGCAGGGGTCTGGTTCATGAAACCATCAGCAGAGCCTGAGTCTGTGTTAACATGAGGTCACATTCAGGTTAGACTCCATTCAAACCCCCGTTACATGCTCTATTAGAGCGAGATGCTCGCTCTACCTCCCCGTCTCTTTCTGCTTCTCCTGATTCGATTCATTCTCCTCTTTTCACTGCACCTCCTTTCTCTTCGGCCTGATTTGCTGCCATGAATGCCACATCGTGTTGTACTGCCAAAGTGCACGGCTCCATTTGAGTTCCTTCATCAGAGAATGAGCTCATTGTTACAGAGAGGCATTCATTAGCCTCCATCTCTGCTTTAAGTGGTCTCTAAAGGTCAAGACCTCTACATATACGCTCTCAACATATAGGGTCAGATTATTAAAGAAGTGGCCTGACATTTTTTGCTTCATTGCTTCCGTGCTGAGCAAAACATGAAGAGAGCAATACTACATTAGAGCCAAGGTCTGGAGATGGAGGGGTGAACAGCTGGCCTGGCTCAGTCCAAACATGGTCCAAAAAATCAGGGCATGTCAATCAGTGTTTCTGCTCTCAAGTCAGACGCATCTCTAGACAGGAGTGTTACTATTTACACAGCAGATTTCAGCCTTTTTATTTAGAAACACTGGGTTTAATCCTGCGAGACCTTAGGCCAGTCCATTACAGACTAAAGCGGGGTGACGCAGCTCAAGGAAGAACATTTATGATCATTACTTCATGGAAATACAATCAGACTGAGACGCTAAGGCAGAAGAACTACTGAGTTTGCAGTGCAAAATGATTAATATGATGATTAATACTTCAATAAAATGATAAAGAAATGATCATAAATGTTCTTCCTTGAGCTGTGGCACCCCCGGGAGTAGATGATGATGGACTGGTCAAGGTCTCGCTACAAACAACGGCTGCTGGAAGAGAGTACGTGAGTTGTGTTTAGTCCCTTTGCTAAAGAAATTAGTCAAAGTTAAAAAGATGTTTGGTGGCTAGTACTGTGACTAGGACCCTGTATGTCCTGTTGATGAAGTTAGGTGCTGTTCTGAGCATTATTTGTGTCTATAGAGTGGCGTTTTGGTTGAGGTTTGTTTATGGCTCCTCAGACTGCTGTGTATTGCTATCCTGTGGTCGTTGCTAAAGTTGGTATAACTAAAGAAGCAAGCGGTCGACAACATTCATCTCTGGAGGGGGTGTCTAACTCTGTGTTCCGGCGTGTTTGACCGTAAATTAATTTTATGCCGGAGTATCCCTTTAAGATTAACAGGGAGCAGGTGAAGAGAAGCAGAAATGTGGTTAATGTACCCTCTCTGTTTGTGTTTGGTGAAGAGTCTATCTGATTTACTCTGGACGGGCTGTGAATTACTAAGACGCTGTCGAGACAAACAAGAGAATAAGGAATTACAACAGTAAGGTGAGATGAAACAAAGAGCTGATGTTTGAGATTAAAGAGAACCAGGATTTTGTTGGTCATACTGCCACGTTTTTTTGCTTTTACTTGATAAAAAAATAACAAATGCATCAGATGGAAAATAATCATGGCGTTTGCGCTGCATGCCAAAACTTTTAGTTAATGCACGGGGCTTGAAAGGTCGCTAAACAGACTGCAGTCAGTTTTTAATGCCCAAAAACGGTTAAATAATCACAATGATGAGGTTTATTTCCATGTGTTTACTTAATAAAACATATTGTAGGTAAAGGCTGATAGGGGAGCTTATGAAAGGAAAACAGTCACACCTGAGCCTCGCTGGGATGGAGCAGCTGTGGACTGAACAAGCCTCTATCATGCAGAGACTTCCACACATTTCAGGACAAAGTAAAACAAGCACTTCAATCTCTGCAAACATGATGAGATCAGTAAGAATGGAGTTTGGTGATTGGTCAGATTTGCAGAAAAGATGCAGAGGATCAACTAAAGTGCGTGATTA
Source organism: Xyrichtys novacula (assembly GCA_962446985.1). NCBI lineage: Eukaryota > Metazoa > Chordata > Actinopteri > Labriformes > Labridae > Xyrichtys > Xyrichtys novacula. The sequence goes on from OY660872.1 coordinate 12,788,090, forward strand.
ATTTTCTTAAACCACAGCAGCAGAACTTCCTGAGGGGCCCGAGAAAGAAACCCAAGGAGTGTTTTATGTAAAATCATGTCTCTCCTACTCTTCGCAGCTTCCTGAGATGTACAAAGCAGCGAGACCTCCTCGGGTCATCCTCAATTTTCCACTCGGAGACGACAGTAATTATTTGTCTGACCAGGAGAAGGTGCGTGTCAGGAAAATAAACGTCGGCTGTTCAAACAGAGCGCTAATGTTTATCTGCTGAGGACAGACTCTCCATTACTGATGTGCCTCTGTCTGAACTCAGCCTGAAGTCTGCGCTCGCACACGCTCAGGTCTCACAGAGGCAGAGGGGAAAACGAAACGAAGGTGCCAGATAAACAACAACAACAACAACAGCGGCTCTTAATAAGCATAAATAAAGGAGAGGAAATAAACAGCATGAGTGCAGGGTCTGCAGAATATCAGCAGGAGAAAACAGAGAGTAAGAGAAGAAAGAAACAAGCAAACAACAATTACGGATGAGAGCATGAAAAAACATGCAAATGAGAAACTTTGAGGAAATTTGAGGACGTAAGCAAAGAGAGAAAGAAGACAATCTGAGGAAATAAAGAGGAGAGGACACAGACTGACACACACAGGTAAGTCACTGACTGTCCCGTAGTGACAGCTCTGAGTAATGAGTGTGTGTTTGTGTGTGTCAGTCTCGGTAATGAAGGTGACTGTGTGCCAAAAACAGCCTGAACAGCAGCTCTTACAGAGAACTTCTTGTTTTGAGCGCTCGTGTTGACAGTGAATTATTTCTCATTGAGTTTTTCAGCCTTTTCTGTATTTTTATATTTGGTTCTGATGTGAATTGATGTGAGCCGTCCCTCTGCGGACTTCAAAGAAACTCTGGAGCAACATCAGAAAATGTACAACGACATGAAACGCCGTGAAAAAACTGAGGAGGTTGTTTTTTGTCAATTCTGCACTTAAGGGGATATTCTGTCGTAAAATTAACTTTGGGTCAAACAAACCGTAACACCAAGTTAGACACCCCCTCAAGAGATGAATGTTACAGGCCGCTTGCTTCTCTAGTTATACCAACTTTAGCAACGACCACAGGATAGCAATACACAGCAGTCTGAGGAGCCATAAACAAACCTCAACCAAAATGCCACTCTATAGACACAAATAATGTTCAGAACAGCACCTAACTTCATCAACAGTACATATAGTAAATCCAACTCTGAGGACGTTTTTGTGAAATGAAACAGAAATGTTGTTCGTACATGACTGAGCTCACACACGGTCATATTGGTACATTGTGAATTCAGGGATGATATCGACTGATCGGTGAGTGCGTCATGCACACGTTTCCTCTCTGCAGATGTTGCTGCTGTGTTCATGCAGCTGTAGGTTTTCTATGAAGCTCTCAGCTGGTTTCATTCAGACGATCGGAGCTTCCCGTGGAGTTCTGCTGCTAACTACCATCCTGCTTCCTGCACAGATGTATACGACCGTCTGTGTGTCCCTGTACCATATTGGCACAGGGACGTTCTTTCTGAATGAATTCTGGGAATCCGTAAAACACCCTCCCATAAGGTCTTTGTGGACTCGCCACCATCAGTTACACTCTGTGACATCTGTTTCCGTTATTTTCTAAAAACCTGCATCATACCTCCGCCCCAGTCGTTCAATAAATCTGCTTACTTTTGAGTTACTTTGTTCTGGACGATCCAGCGTTGTACGCATTCAGTGGGAGAGTCGCTGTGATGACGCTCGGCTCAAACAGCGTATCCACTGGGTGAGCTGTGCAATCTTCGTACGCCCATAGGCTGTATCAAGTGTCAATCATAGAAAACATGAACCCCTTAAAACCTTTAAAAATGGAGCTGCACAGAAAAAAAGAGGACTTGAGCACAGACCAATCTTACAGTAACTACATGTCAACATCACAACCAGTGAGGGGGGGGGGGGGGGATTTATATTATGTGTAATTAATTTATAAAGTTTGTCCACAGCTCCATAGGCGGGTCTCTTGCGTAAAACAATACTAGGTGCACGTGCAACCATTGGGCAAAAGTCTGCTTCAGAGTGAACTGATATCAATGAAGATGTCGTATTGTTTGCAAGTTCTCCCGGACACAATTGCAAAAAAATGTCATTTCATTGAAAAATCACTTCGTCTTTCATTGCATCAAAATCATAAAAACACTTGCTGAAATGTCCATGAATTTCACTCAATTTACCAGGTGATGACGTTGTTTTAGATGTTTCTAACATCAGGAGCAGGGTGGTAATGTTTGCCGATTGTTTGTTTTACAGATTCGTGCAGTTTACAGCGCAACAGCTCCTTGTCATTTACTTTCTCCGTTGACTCCACTAGTAAACAAATGAAAAATGTCCCGCTTTCTGGCCCAAGGCTGCGTGCGCATACCAGCGATGACATTGCACAGAAACCCGTCTGTAGGAATTGCTGGAGGAGACGGGATTTATGAGCTATACTTCAGCCCGTCACTAGAGGGTGCTGTTCTCACGGTGGCTTAACCCAGCAAGGAGGCAGACAGCGTCCAAACGAGGCAAACGTTTTATTTTTTAAGCAAGCACAAGTCTCACTTGAGAATCTCAGTTCTCGTCAGGTACTTCAAGTATCAATTTTTGTGTGTGTGTGTGTGTGTTTCAGCATGTAAACACCATTTTCTGATTTCAGACCCGTTCCGGAGAAACCCCCCAGAATCCACTCCCCGGACTGTGGGTGCCATGAAAGCCTTGAACTATTCAGACCAAAGCTGTCCTTGAACCAGAGTCTGAATGTGTTTAATTTCGGTGTGAACATGTTTGCCGGTGCCTCTGCAGACAGCCTCTAGTGGACACTCAGGGAACAGCAGTTTTCAGCACTTTTTATGCAAATTTCTCAAGACTTGAGGTTGTTGATTGATGCAAACACTAGATCCCAAATATGACTAAAACCAGGATACAACTCATTTTTAGGACACTCAAGCCCTTAAGGAGGCATGGTTAAAAAAAATTAAACTTTGTTCAGTTTTTGTGTCTGAATTACTACATTTTATTTTTATGAAATCTCATCTGCAATGGTGCCGAGACACAGACGACAATGCAGCAGATACAAACATAAGCAAGCAGTTTCAAATAAGTAATTGCAGAAGGTTCGAGGGGAGATAGTTTCTGAAGCATCCGAGATCTGAGAGATTTAGTCTTAGATGAACCAACTTCCTTTAGGAGAAACTAAAGGCACCAACAACTCTTTTTATAAATAAACTGAGCACCAGGATCCAAAAAGGGCATCAAACAGGCTGAAAAGATCACTTTACAGACAGAAAAACAACTCCTCTGTCTCCCTAAACTGTACCGTGATTGACTGACAGTCTTCATCAGCTCAGGTGGATCACTCAGAAAAATCCTGAAGCTCCCAGAGGCTGACAGGACCGATTTCCTCTTTCTATTTTTACCTTTGGATCATTTGTCTGGGACTGATCTTCACTGATGCTCCTCATTTCTCCTGAGGGGAGCTTTAGGAGAGACGGGAGATTGAGTCATCTCAGAGTAAGAAAACTACTTATTTCATGAGAGATTAAGAAAAGACAATTCAGAGGAGAGGAGTCTTTCCTCTAGGCTAAAAAAGTCTGGAAAGATTTCGTTGACACACTGAACCGTCACGACTTCAAGGAGAATCAGAGATACATTAAGATACGAAAATAAAGACCTCGGTACAACGGCCTCGGAAGTCGTTGTCTAGTCTTGATTTATTGTGGGTTCATGCGGCCGGCTGTCGAAGACAGGATCAGAAACTCCCTGAAGTGTTTTTCCAGACTTGAGGCCAAGAGTCTGCAGGTTTAAGAAGTTTTTTATCTGTAGAACCAGCAGGTAGGGACGTAACAGCTCTCTGACAGAGTCATAAATCAGTGAAAATGGCGACTGAAGTCAATGAGATAAGAAGTGACTGTAGTCTCCGTTTTCCACCAGCAGGGGGCCTTTGCTTTCTTTTCTCTTTAGAATTAGTTCAGGCAGCCAATGAAAATCAAGATCAGCCCATATCAGCTGATGCTAACACTAGCCAAAATCAGCTAATAGCTCAGCTGATAACCCCCTGCGCTTCTACTTGGCGAATGTCAAAAATGGACGTTCTATTAAGATTACTTCAGCCAGTCCACTCTTCCTGCTTCCTCTGCAAGTCTTTACAACCCACCCTAACTCCCACCCCTCTTTTCTATGCTGTGTCTGATTTTACCAGTGTCATATACTGTATTTTGTCACTGATCCCTGATGTGGTCTGCACCCAGGAAGGTCTTTGCTGCTGCTCACCCTGCCTCTGCATTTCATGTATTCACAAAAATGTAGAGGAGAGGATTACTTTTCTTGCTGTATGCTTTGGCAATCTGCATTTGCACATGGAGAGTAGGATGCTAACTGAACAGAGCCATACTGTATACTGTCAGTCTTTGCTGCAGCTCTCCCTGCCTTGGCTTCTTTTCCCGTAACAGATAGGAGGTTGGCTCTCCCCTGCAGCAGGCTTTGGCATTCCACATGTGCACATGGAAGATCAAGAAGCTCCCACAACAGAGTCATACTGTATCCCGTTGGTCTTTGCTGCTGCTCTCCCTGCCTTGGTTTTTCAATTATGTACATAAAAACAGAGGGGAGGTGTGCTCTCATGCTACAGGCTTTGGCATTCCTCTTGGCATAGAGCTCTGAGGGCAGAGCCATACCACCAAACACAGCTGTTGCATGTAAGTATTTTTTAGTAATAGCGGTTCAATCATTTAAGTCCCACTCTGATCGTTTTTTCTTTTTTACTACTTAAACTGATATCAGTGGTCTGTAAATTGCATTAAGTTTTTAGCCAAAATCACATTACCTGTGTCATTTTCTTCTACAAAGCTCCAGTAGCTCATTAGCAATTCACATCTGAATTGTAGGCCGAGATAACGCTGCTCTGCACACTCTTCCTCACGCTAGCTTGTCGCCGCACATTGCCAATGTAGTAGAAGTGGCAGGTAACGTAGGAGGTATTCAGCTCTCAGACACTAATGTCTTTGAGGACATGATTAAAGTTAATATCATAATTAGCTTTCTTACGAGCATCGTAATCCGCTAACACACACGGTTGTTCCGCGATCGTCCTCTCTACTTTTCCGAGTCTGGCATGCATAGCTGGGCTCGGGGGCGGAGCTTGGGTTTATGACATAGAAAATCTCACTGTGTCTGAACCTGCCATTTGGGTCTGCAAGAGATTCACAGAGATCTGAATGCAGAAATACTCAGAAGTGCAATTTCTCCTGATATGTCCTGTAGCATCAGAAAAATGAACATGTAGACAACAAGAAAAACATGGGTCTTTAACGTCTTTTCACAACAGCCCAAAAGAAATAAAAGCATGTTTGTAATCAAAACAGGATACAGAGTAATTCTGGTGTAAGGCAGTGTAAAAAATAAGAGCTAAATGACGGTATCACTGTTTTAAAACGTGAACATAATCTTGGTTTTTCACACCCGTCAATCCCTGAAAAACTCATGAACCCGAGCTCCACGTTCAGATGGCATTGTGAGTCGGGTGCGTTATTGCAGCTGACTCTCTGAAAGTCTCGGACATAACTCCAAATAAAGCTGTGAATTGACACCAGCTGTGCCCACTGACAGCCTGCTGCAGAAACACATATGCAGATATTTGCTCATTTATAATTTACTGCATCCAAACATTTCAGCAAATCCAAACAGCTAATTGCTTTAGTTTCAACAGAGTTCACCTTCTGTCTTCTCTCATTTCCAGCCAGAAAACAAATAGGTTCATTTTAAAAAGGCCAAACTGTCCCTGGAGTATAAACACACTCTCAGTTTCAACACAGTTATGGTTTTGTGGCTTTATGCGAAGTAATACTGGGGCTGAAACTGCAGCTGTAATGTTAGACCAGCTGTCAGCACCGCACCTTGGCATCACTAATCCTGATAAAAGTGGCTGTGAGCTCAGCCTGAGCTGCTGCGATGAAAACTGTCAAGTGTCAGATGCAGCAGCTCTGAGTGCTGAGTCTCTGCTCGCAGTGAAATATTTGTTTTTCCACCTCAGATGCAGCCGTGCTGCTCTGCTCCGACTGTAGAGTCTGTCTCACAGGAGGCAGAGTCCGGTCTGTTTTACATTTCACACAACAACAGACCAGAGAGACAACAGCAGACAGACAGACAGAGAGGAGAGAGAGAGAGGAGAGAGAGCTGTAGTAAGAAAAGAAGGAGTGAGGAGTCGGTACAGAGAGAGGACAGTGAGTTTAATCTTCAAAATGTATTGAAAGTCAAATGTCAAATGTCTGAGCGCTCTGTGCAGGAGAAAAACCACATCTTCGGCTTTAACAAATGCAGCGTTTAAATTTCCAGAAAATGTAATCATAGCAGAAATTGTTGCAAAGAGAAATTCAAACTCTTCTACTTCTGATTATTTTCGTTTCAAAACCAGAAATACAAAGCCAACCGGGACACCTGAATGAAGCAATTTACCATCTTTGCAAACACCCAGAGACAGACGGAGATGAAGAGCAGCTCTGCTTACAGCACAGGAATTAACAAACAAGCCGGAAGAAAAGGAAGATGTGTTAGACATTCAGGTTTGCTCTGCAGCTCCAATTCTGACGTCTTTCTCATCATTTATGACTCAGCTGTCTCACTCCACACCACTTGATTCTGATTGGTTGAAAACTCACGCAAAAGTTATAAACTCCAAATAGCAGGGGCGACGCCGAAGACAAGCAGATCGGACATCACATGAAATAGGTCTGCAGAACATTGTGCTTCTGCTTGTTGACAGTGAAGTAAATAGAAATGTTGAGTTTGACGTGACGTTTATCAAACAAACAGGACAAGTTTGGAGAAGCAGGAAAGTTATGTATATATCTTGTATATATGTATATATATCTTATATATATATGTATATATCTTGACAACATAATTTTGATATTTCGACACAAACATTTCACGCATGTTGTTTGGGCAAGAGCTACCTGATATATTCCTTAAAGGGTTATTTAAGAGACTGTGTGAGTGTGTATGTCTCTAGTTAGTGTTTTGCCCACAGAGGACGTATGTTAGCCGCAGCAGTAGCTGAAGTCCATTGGAATATGCAACAGGATATAATTAAGCTCTAACAGATATCACATGGAAACAGCAGAGGGCGTCTAGTCTGCCAAAACAAAGAAGAAGAAAACAGATGTATGTTGGTGGAGCGTACACTGAACCTAAATGAGTTTTTGGGTCAGAGTAGGACTGGGCGGTTTGACAAAAAAAAAAAAAAGATCACGATTTATTTTGATGTATCGTCCGATCTCGATTATTATCACGATTTTTTTGTATTTTTTTTAAACTGCCAGTTTTAAAGCATCTGTAGAGATTAGTTTAACATTATACTAACATACAAATTAAATATCAAAGCAAATTAAATAAGATAAACTTAGAAAAATATAAAAACCATTATAACTCAACAGGACAACAATTGTAGATTAATATTAAATAATACAGTGAACTAGTTTACAGTCATGAGTGTTTCTGCAGGTATGCAAGACCTAAAATAAACAAAAGTGCCCTTTCAGGAATAATGAAGACGCCTTAAAATGTAAACATTAGATGATGTAAGCGTAGATAAGACAATTGATTGCTGTACGCTAGTTGTAGCTAAACTGCTAATGCTACTCGTGACGTCAGCAGGCTGTACAGACCCGGCCCACATTTTCATACTTTCCGTATAATCACTCAGGAAGAACTTCTTCAAATGATTAAACAGATCTGTTGTGTTGATCATATAATCGATCATATAACCGCCCGGTCCTAGGTCAGAGTGTCTCAAAATTAACAAAGTCATATGGCAGACTTGACCCCATCCACAGTAAACTGTAGCCTAGCTTGTGTACCGGTTCTCCTGGCAGTTTCTCATCAACCCCACTTAAAAAACACTTGAATGTCCCTTTAAAGAGTTTAGGTAGCGTATGTATGGAAGAAAAAAAGAACAGCAAGAGTTGTGGGATGTCTGAAATAAAAAATAGAGGGGTTGAATAAGAACGACTTGAGGTTTTCCTTCTCAAACTGAATAAAAAGGAGAAAAAGAGGCAGACCGACAGAAAAAAGACAAACAGAAATGAAGAAAAAAAAAACACAGCGGAGGGTTTGTGGTCGTATCCAGAGGGCAGGTGGGATCAGCTCAGGTGCAGCAGAACATTCAGACTCAGTTCACGTCTGCTTTAGAAAAAATAACCTGCAGCACAGAGCAGAGGCTGTACTGTTTAAAGGATCATTCTGCTTCACTTCAGCCCGCTCTTATTTTGGTGCTTTTTTCGCCTCTGATCGGCACATGGGCTCCAGCAGTGTGCAGCAGAGCACGTTTCAAAATACTCTGACTTTAGCAGAGTTTTCTCTTCTATCCTCCTGAGTTATTGCTCAGCACGTTCTTAATAACCAAAGAGTCACTTTCCAGACTAGGAAATAAACCGTGACTCATCATTGTAGGCTTAGAGTTTATTCATTTCCAGCAGGGACTCATACAAACTTCCGAACGTTATAATTATTATAATTATCATTATTACAAACAAATGAGTCGAAAGACAGTACAAGCACTCAAAGCTGCTCCTCCAGCAGGATCCCAAGGCGTTCCTAGACCAGGTGAGTTGTTTACTCATCCAGCAAACTCTGGGCCTTCATCAAGATCTCCTCCTTTTTGGTCCAAAACACCTCCTTAGAGAACTCTTTTTTTTTAACCAGTCTGTAAACATCTTCCTTTTAAAACTCCTTTTTTTAAATGACTGTTTATGTGGCGTTGAGTGCTTCTGCAGCCAGTCCCTAGTGGACACATGTAGAACTGCAGTTTTTACGACTTCTGCTTTAGCTTCATTTCAGAAGACCAGCTGTTGCCGCCCGTGGAAAATAGCATCTCTGTGCTGCAGTGTTGTTTACACACATTTCAATGAGCCATTACACACTCCTCTGAGGCCAAATTGGCTCTTCTTTTCTAAAATGAGCCTCTCTACAAAAATGAATTATTCACAAACAGCCACGCAGAGTGACAATTTTACTGCTCAGAGATGGTGATAACTGCACAAAACGTCACTTCATCATGACAAAAACTCCACCTCTGGGTGACCTCAAAGTGCACAGCATTCCTGAAAAGTGGCCATGTTCCTCTCTTTAACTTTTTCAAATATTAGATGTCAACACTAAACGTAGGTGACTAGATTTCTCTAAGGACATCCAAAGACATCCGGGGGGTAGGGGAAGGGGCATCGGCTGCGTCATCGCAGACAACATCTCAGTACTACCTAGTAGCAGCGCACGCCCCCCGTAAAAACTGTTGTTCAGGACAGCGCGCAACATGCTTACGAGCAAAACCCACAGGGTCTGGAACGGTTCCGCTACACTTCGGCACGGTCGGCAGCTCAAATCTGCGAGCATTATAATCAATGTGAGTCATTCCACAGAATCTTTTCGGTGTCCGGCTCCACTGTGGATCGGCTCCGGCGGCCGGATCAGATACGCAAGGCTTCTATTTTTGCCGGATGCCGGAGCACGGCACATCAATTCAGTGCAGCGCAGAACAAGCAGCAGCGGAAGTTGTATGCAGTTACAGAGTAAAATACCCAGTGAATTTTCAAAATAAAATGAAGTCAGTACATTGAACTGCTCTTAGCTTGATATAGGAGAGACCAGGGTTGTGGGATGTGGGTGTTTATGTACACCGCCGCTTATATGCACCGATCGGTGGGTCTCAATCTATGACTCCCGTGGATACACGTGAGAGCTTGTGAGATCTTGTCCAGTCTCGCGAGAAATATCAGTCATCTCGTGAGCGCTTCTCCTCCGACACTGGCAGCGGTGGATTGGATCCGGTGGGCACTGTATGCTTGCGGATCTGATCCGCCTGCCGGTCCGGAGCGGAGCCGTTCCGGATCCTGTGGGTTAAGCCAGTTACTCGTGCTTCCTACCTATTTGGCTACTGTAATAACCGTTGTTCTAGTCCATATGCAACATTTTGGTTCTCGTTCATGAAACGCTTAAATCGAGGACATCTTTTGCTGGGGACAGGTCATCCAAAACGGGGACTGTCCGCAGAAATCGGGGACATCTGGTTACTTTACACAAAATGTGTGCAAAAATTCAAGTTGTGTCCAAGTATTCCCCGGATGAAAACTGAGGGCTTGTTCAAAAGTTCACGCATGACCTCTAATAAGAGGGCACCAAATCTGCTCAATTCATGACATCACCAATTGGGGCATCTCCTTATAAAGGCATAACGAACATAACATCAAGTCCGTTGTTGATTGGGACTTTTTTTGTCTCTTTCAGATTGTTTATCTCTGATTCAAAATTTGACATTCTAGTTAGTGACTTTCTAGCATTGCAACAGTGGACGAGGGTTCTGGAATGCTGGAGATGTTCAAGCCTTAAATCAATTACTAAAAAGCTATCAGACACACGATATGAAGCCTGAAAAGAAGTAAAGGACTCCCTCTTTGTTATTATTTTGACATGTATTAATATCTGTCACGTCGTCAGTCTGTTAATAATGATTGACTTCAAAGCTTCATGTCTCTTGTCTTTTGTTTCCTGTTGTATTTTGTTACTCACCTGTGTCTCCCGCCCCAGGTTCTGTTGATTACCTGCCCCCCGATTACCCAGATGTACCTGCACCTGTGTCCTGCTATCCCCACTCTCTGTTTGTATTGAAGCTCGGTTTGTTTTGTTCCCTCCTGTCGACACTCCAGCCCCGTTTCTCCTCCAGTGTTTCGACCTGTTTACTGAGGTGACTTTGCCTTTAACCGGGTCATTTGTGTACTCATGTTTTTGCTGCTCTGGCCTCCTGTGTATAAATGGACTCTGAAGATTTGAACTGTCAGGTCCGTTAGATGGATGTCTGAGGTTCAACCCATGCACATACTTCATTGTTTCAACTCATGTCCAACTTATTGGACATTCTGGGGGCCCCCCTCTTAGAGGCACAAAATGGTTTAGTCCGAGAATAAACAACAAGCACAAACCAAATAACACATTCCCCAGAGGTCAACGAGCGAGAGACAGAGAGAGAGAGAGAGAGAGAGAGAGAGAGAGAGAGAGAGAGAGTTTATATGTGTTGTATATTTAAATATGTGTGGATATCAGGATAAAACAGTGGAAGTGTTTCTGTGATCCATGAGGTTTATATGAGGTGAATAAATGTTGGTTCAGTTGATCTTCAGGACCGCTGCAGCTTTAATAACCTCTGCTTGTTGGAGTTTGAGAGTCTGAAGTTCACATCGCCGCTCCTCTTTCTGGTCTGTAGAAAAACTGGATTTTTCCTCCCAGATCTTATCAGGTTCAAAGTCTGAAGATGGGTGTAACCAACATCTAACGAGTTGACAAAGGATCAGAGCTCAGACTAGTTTCACTTCTCAGGAAATAAAACTCTGTCAGTCAGTCGCTGTCGACAGTGAGTGTTGAAATGGCGCAGAAAGGAGTTCATCTGAACCGTGAGTCTCTCTCTTGTTCCATCTGTTTGGATCTTCTGAAGGATCCGGTGACTGTTTCCTGTGGACACAGCTTCTGCATGAGCTGTATTCAATCCTACTGGGATACTGAGGGTGAGAGGAAGATCTACAGCTGTCCTCAGTGCAGATGGAAATTCAGACGGAGGCCTGTCCTAAAGAAAAACACCATGTTAGCAGGTTTAGTGGAGGAAGTGAAGGAGAGCGGACTCCAAGCTGCTCCTGATGGTTCCTCTGTTGCTGGACCTGAAGATGTGGCCTGTGATTCCTGCAGTGAGAGAAAACTGAAAGCTGTCAAGTCCTGTCTTCAGTGTCTGGTTTCTTACTGCCAGATTCACCTTCAGCCTCATTTTGAATCACCTTCATTTAAGAAACACAAGCTGGTGGAGCCCTCCAAGAAGCTCCAGGAGAACATCTGCTCTCATCATGGTGAGGTGATGAAGATCTTCTGCCGCACTGATCAGAAGTCCATCTGTTCTATCTGCTGTTTGGACCAACACAAAGGCCACGACACAGTCTCAGCTGCAGCAGAAAGGACTGAGAGGCAGAAAGATCTGGAGGAGAGTCGAGAAAACATCCAGCAGAGAATCAAGAACAGAAAGAAAGATGTGAAGCTGCTCCAACATGAAGTGGAGGCTATCAACGGCTCTGCTGATAAAGCAGTGGAGCACAGCCAGGAGATCTTCAACCAGCTGATCCGTCTCATGAAGAAACGCCGCTCTGACGTGGAGCAGCAGGTCAGATCCCAGCAGGAACGTGAAGTGAGTCGAGTCAAAGAGCGTCAGGAGAAGCTGGAGCAGGAGATCACTGAGCTGAAGAGGAAAGACGCTGATCTGCAGAAGCTCTCACTCACAGAGGACCACAACCAGTTTCTGCACAGCTACCCTTCACTGTCAGAACCGGGTCAACCTGCAGACTCATCCAGAATCAACATCCGTCCTCTGAGATACTTTGAGGAGGTGACAGCAGCTGTGTCAGAGCTCAGAGAGAAACTCCAGGATCTTCTGAGAGAGACGTGGACAAACGTCTCACAGGCAGTGACTGAAGTGGATGTTTTACTGTTAGAACCAGAACCAGAACCCAAGACCAGAGCTGATTTCTTAAGATATTCACAAAGAATCACACTGGATCCAAACACAGCAAACAGATATCTGTTATTATCTCAAGGAAACAGAAGAGCAACATATACAAATCAACGACAGTCTTATCCTGATCATCCAGACAGATTCACTGATCATGAACAGGTCCTGAGTAGAGAGAGTCTGACTGGACGTTGTTACTGGGAGGTGGACTGGAGAGGGGATGAGGTTTATGTAGCAGTCGCATACAAGACTATCAGCAGAGCAGGGAGATCAGAGGATTGTAAATTTGGAGAAAATGACAAATCTTGGAGGTTAGAGTGGTATAAAGACAGTTATCAATTTGTTCACAACAATGTCTGCACTGATGTCTTAGGTCCTCTGTCCTACAGAGTAGGAGTGTACCTGGATCACAGAGCAGGTATTCTGTCCTTCTACAGCGTCTCTAAAACCATGACTCTCCTCCACAGAGTCCAGACCAGATTCACTGAGCCGCTACATGCTGGACTGTGGATACCCTTGTCTTTTTTTAACTGGTCTGATGGAGCCTGTGCTGAGTTTATTAAACTCAAATAAAGAGAATTTTGAGTCAATCAGACCAAAAACATGTAATGATATCATTGAACTCTTGAAATGTTCTGGTTTGTTAATGTTTGTGGATCAGTCTCACCAAAAACTCTCGGTTTAGTTCTTTATTTCAGCTTTTTCAGTCTTTTTGTAAAGATGTTGATTTGGTCGCAGCTTTAAGGACAGTGATTGTGGATAACTTTAATTGTTTGTATTTCTCATTTAAAAAAATCTTCATAAAGTTTGATATCAACAACATCAAAATGATCATTTGTTCAAATCACCTTCATTTGGTGCAGATGTTGAAGGTCTGAGACTTTAAAAAAAATGACGTCAAAATAAGGAAAGAAAGATGAAAAAGGACAACCTTATTTCCTGTCCCAAATCCAACCGTCTAAAGTCTTTCCAGTCGTCCCCAAAAACTCTTCAGATGATCTGTTTCTTTCTCTATTTGCTGAATATTTGTGTTCATGTGATCGATGGATATTTCTGTCTGCTTCTGTTGGATCAGTGTGTTTGTAAAGACATCTATAATGAGACTTTTGTCAGATCAACATGTTGTTATGAGCTTTTCAATCACTCTAATAATAATAATCACATTCATTAGTCTGACTGTTTTTATGTTTCTGACTCAGCTCAGATTGTGGTCAAGTCTGATTGTGGGTGAAAACAATAAAAATCATCAAACTGAGTCACTGAAAGCACCTCGCCTGTGTTTCTTGATGGTTTAGTGTAACGTCAGTGAGCCCGAGTTATCCGTGGTAGATACAGTCTATGGTTTGATTACATAATGACCAGAGATATAATCACAAAGGTCATTCAGACTTACATTTAAAAATAATTTTGTATGTCTGTCATTCTTTGAAAGGGACAATTTTTTCAGGACTTCATTCCCGTTTCTTTTCCCTGTATTTTTAAGGTAATTTGGGGTTAACTGCGTCCTAAATGTCCGAGGGTTTGAAACCTTGATGTTTCCTCTGATTAGGATGTCTCACCTTGCTCTCTTTGGCTCCCTGCAGGATGAAGACTCCGAACAAATCAAAGGGTGAGATTCTGTCAGATGAAGCTGCTCAGTGCAGCTCTGCACATGCATAAAGCATGACTCAGCAGAAACACGATCACTTGTTACTTCGCTTTATGAATAAAAATAAAACGGAAACTTTATCAAGGTCCATAATCATAAAACCAAGAGCTGGAGGCGGCGGTGAAACGAAAGGCAGTAAAACTAAATCAGAGAGAGAAAGCTGAGGGGAAATTTCTCGGCTTTAAATGACACTGAAGACTTTTGGTGTTTCTGTGAAAATGTAGATCTGGGAACAACAGAAGTGATCTCAAATTAAAACATGCAGAAGCAGCTGTAAACCTGGATGACCAAACCCAACTTTGTTCTCGACATTTTCCTTATTTTTTAAATTTTTTTACTATAACCTTTACACTTGATTTTATCGGTGACAGTTCAATTTTTTTTTTTAATTTAACCCCTTTTATCCTGTTTCAAAATGTAAAGTCATATTGACTCGTCTTTTCTCAACTTTTCAAGTCTTTTTTTTTGACATATTTGACAGTCCTTTTGACTTTTTATGAGCATCTTGACTTTCTTGTTGTTATATTGACTTGCCTCTCTTAATTTTGACTTTGTTCCGGATATCTGGATACACACTTACACTAAGTCCAAAATGCTGCTCATCTTTTAACAGGTAAACAGAAACATGATCACATCACTCCAATTCTGGTGTGGTCCATGTATTATCCATCCATTCACTCTCGTAAACGAAAAACGAAAAAACTAGTCAATATTTTGTTTATTTGTTTTTCTATATAACCAAAAAAATAAAAGATTAGTGTTTGTTTTCGTATTTTCAGCTCAAAACAGAATATAAACAGAGATGGAAACTAAAACAAAATAATAAATCTACTTTTCGTTTTCGGGTTATTGATGTCCCCATTTCCCACGGTGCCTTTCTACTGTTCGCACATGCACAGTAGCCAACAACATGGACTAAAAACTTCAGGCCAGAGCGGTAGAAAGGCTAACCTGTTGTCATGGAGATGGATGCGTCCTACGTATTATTCAAAGCTGCCAGGAACATCACGCTGAAGGAGGAAGATATGACTGTAGAAAAAATTACAACCAGAGCTCTGTTACAACCGAAAATTTTGGCGCTCGAACCGTTCTGTCTTTCCGGCTTTCCATGCCTGTTTGTGTCGTCGAACAATGGTGACGTTTGTCGCAAATTGATGATGTATAGGTCAGATGAACGCGACCTGAGCGTCCACACTGCAATCACATCAGATACATATCTGATTTATATCCACATACAAAAGAGGCCTGGGTCGGATTTGAAAAAATCAGAATTGCACTGTTCACACTTACATGAAAAAATCAGATATGTGTCACATATAGTTAGAAAATCAGAATTGACCTGCATTGTGAACACAGCCATAGAGATAGGGTAAGGAGCTCGGACACTCGGGAGACGCTCAGAGTAGAACCGCTGCTCCTCCACGTCGAGAGGAGTCAGCTGAGGTGGCTCGGGCATCTGGTTAGGATGCCTTCTGGACGCCTCCTGTTAGAGGTGTTCCAGACATGCCCCACCGGGAGGAGCCCTCATGGTCAACCCAGGACCAGGTGGAGGGATTATATCTCTCGTCTGGCCTGGGAGCGCCTGGGAATCCCCCAGGAGGAGCTGGTGGAAGTGGTTGGGGTGAGGGCCGTCTGGGCTTCCACGACCCGGACCCGGATAAGCGGAAGAAAACGACGACTACGATTTCAACTTTATTCTTGAAATATCAACTTCTTGATATTTTTGGCTTTATTTGCAACATTTCGACTCACTCGCTAAATGTCGTCTCATTTCTGAACAACCTGATTTTATTTGCTACATTTTGAAACATCAATTAAGTTATCAAAAAGGTGTTAAAGGGTCAGCGCAGATATACAGATATAAAATTCTAACAAATCTTGCAGCGAACAGAAAAAAAGCAGCTATGATTAAGATTTGAATAACTAATACACTCATAGATCCTCGCTGGCTAGCGTCACACCTTTAGATCGTGAAGATCAAATTTAAAAGATGTTCGTGTCTGTTAAAAACGGAGGCTGAATGTTCCTGCAGATTGTTGAATTCAGGTGTAAAGGAGAGCTGGTGAATTCAGGATTTAGGGCAGAACAAAACAAGGTCAGCACATTGTTCTCCAAACCTACTGCACTGAGCTGAACGTTCCCCGGAGCCACAGTCCATTTAGCGCTGAACTCCCCCCCACTCGACGTGCATTTACTGCTGCTGTCTGCTCTTTCACAGCAGCCTACACTTTGTTACGCTCTCCCTAAATCCCAGCTCTGCTGAATGAAGTCTGGGTGATGGAGGGATGACGCACTGACCCATGATGGTGACCACAAACTGCCGGGCTGTCAGGCAGACAGAGCGGGGCCTGATATCAAACAAACAACACAGCTGATAGAAATAGAACAACCTCGACTCACCGAGGGAAAATCACACATTAGTCAGCTGTTGGCTTTATATATGTTCGAACTCACAATTCCCTGAAGCCTGACAAGATATCAAACTTAAACATTTGTACCCATGAGTGGTTTTCTAATCTGAAGATGGCGAATGATGATCCCTGATGTGGATTATGTACTAAAGGGCAAATTTTGACTAATTTTAAGAACTGCTTCTGTCAGAGTACCCCACACATGATTTGTATTTCCTTAAGAACAAGATTATTTCTGAAAAAGCACACAGCAGAAAAACAACCAATGTAATCCTACTAAGCTCTGTTTACAGATACTAAAAATGCAGAATCTATACCGAAGCAGCAGGTCTTGAGATATTAAGCCAATGCAGAAGTGCAGTTCCTCAAGTGTCCACTAGAGGTTGGCTGAAAAGTACCAGAAACCACATACACACTCATTTGAAAAAGCTAAACTTTACGAGAAAAATAAGCATTTTAATAATTTCAGTCTGAACAGCTCATTTCTCTCTTTATACACACTATACAGAGAATTTTTAACTCATAAGATCTTAAGAAATCAAAGTTATAAGTTTGGCAAATCAGAGGCTAAAGGCCCGCTCATTCTGACCATAAACAAAGCCATTCCCCGGCTTCCCATAACCTGATTGGTTGTGAGGCAGACGCTGCTCCCCCGTGTCGTTCACGAGCCCAAACAAAGTTAGCGTGCTACAATATCAGACAGTAGAAACCAACCAGAAAGATCGGAAAATTGTCTGAATCCTCCTTTGACCACGACTGCCGACACAAGCAAGAAAACAAAGTAAATACCGGAGACTCTGGAGGAGTAACGGGCGCTTAAAACGGAGGTAGAGCTAAAAAGCCGGGTCAACATAAACGATGGGGGACGCTTGGGGATCTTGGTGGCCCTGTAACCTTTCTGCTAGACAGGTAAACCGCTTTAACAAAGTAAGCCAAGTGTCTGTAACAGAAGTGTCTCTTGTCAAACGGACCTGCTGTAGCGTGTTGTAGCGCCACTAAACTATTGACCTCGGGTCCTGGACTATGTCACTTTATCCTAGTTGTAGAAGTCCTGCAAACATTGTGTTTGCTGGTAGTCTGTTGGCACCTACAGTAGCACCAATGCCACTTGCTAACCTGTTTGTTGATTGTTTTTGTACATGACAAAAACCTCAAGAAGGTGGAGTAGTTATCTACCAAAGGGGGGTACATTGCCTTCTAGAATAATGATGGTTGAGCTTCTATCAATGAATCGATTCTCGTTCCGTATGCAGTGTTTGATAAAGACAGTAGTTTGACAAATCACCCATCCAGCGGATCAGCTGAACTGCACTTGTAAACATCCTGAGAGACCGCTGATGCTGGGAACACAAAGAACAAACCAGAGAAGAAACTTGCCCCAAAAAGCAAACATTCATGATACATTCGTCAAACCCAGGACCCCAGCAGAGCTGCAGACTTGATGCTTGTTCTGTTTAGACATCAAAACTATGAGCAACACTTTCTCAGAAAGACATTCAAGTCAGAGTTGATCTCCCAAATCTCCCTTCATGGGGGTGAGCGCTGAAAGGTCACCGAGTCTGAATGCAAGAGAGAAAATGTTTGGCTGAATCATTCCTTCAGCCGCAGCACAAAGCAAACTCTGCCATCCTGGAGACGGTGTTTGGTATGCAACCTTTTGACAAAGAGCGGCTCAGGGGATCCATGATAAAAATCCCCGTTCTGTCCTTGATATAAAAAAGATATTTCTGAACTCACAGGCGTAGGTCATGGCGAAGCTGCTCCCCGTGTCCACCATGTCCACCTGCGGCACCAGTTTGGGGATGTCCTGGTGTTGAGCCAGGGCGAAACGAAACACCTCATACTCATGGGAGCCAGTGGGGAAAAGGCCTCCTGTTTGACAAAGAGACACGGTGGATTTTAGTCAGTGTCCAGAAGCTCAGGAAAGGAGAGGAAGGAGGCCAGAGAACACATGAAACCACTCGTACCAGCTAAAAGAGGAAAACAACCCTGAGAGTCATACACTTGAAATGAACGTCAGAAGTTCAAGAATTACATGATTTCTTGGACAAATTCAGACACAAGGTGCAGGGAGGTTGTGTTCTGGCGTGACAAGAATCAAACTGATCAGATTGTCCGCCTCATTCTGTTTAAGAATCAGGTGCAGAAGTGTTTCTATTTACAAAGCAGGTTTTGGCCTTTCTGTTGAAATGGACAGGGCTCGAGTTAGCAGATCTAACTTCCCTCTTTCTATTGTGCCTCTACAAACACAGCATACACACACTGGCATGGATTGATGATCCACTGAAGTAATACCTTAGAAAAGAAACAATCGAGAACTTTCCAAATGAACAGATATCCAAACATATACAATCAAGACACAGCAGCAGGAACTCCCTAAAAGTCAGAATACGCTGACAGTATCAGATCAAGTCATAGCTAACGTCTTGTGTGCTTTACGTCAAAGAAAGGTCAGCTGCTGATCTTTATTTACTTCTTTTTGCTGCTGGATCACATGGCTTTATACTGTAGGCTTTTGAGTGCAAATTGGAAGAATCCATGAATATCTGGGATCAGCACGGTCAGTGTCATTCACAGTTATGTTTGAAGATTGTAACTAAAAACACCCTTCGCTGTGTGCGCGTTCTTGTTTTTGCGTGTAATCGAGAGAATGAAGTTTGGTGCAGGCTGCAGTTTTAGGGCCGTGCAGGGTTGAGGATATGAGGAGAAAGCAGTGATGGTGTCCTCGTCTTTTGGCATCCCTGGATCAGCCCTATACAGAGAGCAGTATCATGTCTCAAAGTATCCTGACTGTAAAAACCCTATTTCCATGGAGCTGGAGTGGCTCCGATCTGCCCCAGACCGGCAAGCGGATCAGATACGCAAGCATACAGCACCCACCAGATCCGATCCGCCGCTGCCATCGGGGAGAAGCGCTCGCTAGATTACCGATATTTCTCACGAGACTGGATGAGATCTCACAAGATCTTGCGTGTTTCCCCGGGAGTCATAGAATGAGATCCGCCGATCGTGTATATAAAGGGCAATGTATATAAACACCCACATCCCACAACCCTGGCCTCTCCTATTATCAAGTGAAGAACAGTTAAACATTTTATTTTGAAAATTAACTAGATATTTCACCCTGTAGCCGCATACAACTTCCACCACTGCTTGTGCTGCGCTGCACTGAATTGATGCGCCATGCTCTGACATCCAGCAAAAATAGAAGCCTTGCGTATCTGATCTGATCTCTGAATTGCTCACATTGATTATAATGCTTGCTTATTTTATCCGCCTGCCATGCCGGAGCGGAGCAGAGCCGTTCCAGATCCTATGGGTTCTGCCCGTTAGACAAACACTGATCCGTTATAAGTAGGAGCACTGCTGTGTGTCCTTATTTGAACAGAAAAGTCAGGGGAAAGGGTGTTGTGAACTCTAATACTAATGAAATTTGAAACGCCCAATTTGCACCGCATTAGAAACGGCTCCGCTACAGAACGGTAACAATTTTTGCCGTCCACCAATTACTACCGGATGCGTTTCTGAGGCGAATTTTGTGGTGGATTTTGGACAGCGGGAATCTCAAGAACTCACAAGCGCCCGCGGATTTACATGCAACCACACGATAACGAGTTGTCTAGACTTCTAGAATCAGCATCTCCTCATCCATGGTGTCATCGGGGTGAAATGACATCTAAAAACCTTTTACTTGTTCGTCCCTGCCCACGTTTGATAGTGTAATATACAATCTGTCTGAAACATGTCATGTTTTATTTTGAAAAGAAACCGGATGTTTTATTTTGTGTTTGTGCCCGACTTCCTTTCCAGCACGGGTTATGTGAAAAAAATAGAACCCTGGTGATCGACTGTCTTCTGAATGGAAAGAAGTCGGTGGAATCCGACACATTAACTTGAATGGAAATGATCAGCGGTGATCGGCACATTCGGCCTTTTCGCAGCCGTTTCGCAGACTGAAGAACAGGTTTAGTTTATTAGTTTTAGTTTACTGCGGTGTGGGGAAAAGAAACAAGACTTGACTATTGTGCAGAATAAACACAAACATCATCTTATTTGGCTGCTTGTCTGTCAAAGGCAGAACTTTGGTTAAAATGAGTCAGACGAATGCAGTTACAATATGAACGTAGTGATAAATGCCATTTACTGGCTCACATATTTCATACCACCCTCTCAGGAGTCAAAGCCTCAACTGGGCCACCTCAATCAAAAAGTCTAGATGCGCCCCTGCTTGTTGTAAGTATGCTATGCAATTTTGCTCAAATGTGGATCACCCGTCAGTGACCCTGTCCCTCCTTGCCATCATTATAAACAAATATCAGATCGTCTAAGAGTTTGAACGCCATTGTTCTGGACACAAAGGTATGTTTTTCTTTTCGATATTGTGAATCTCTCGTTACTCTTCTATATTCTCCTGAGAGTCGTTTTCTTTATTCGAGTAAAGACTCAGAAATCTTCCCTCTGAGCTGCATCTTGAAGCAGGATAGTGGTTCGATCTCAGAGCCGGCTCAGTCTACCATTGTCCCTGAAAATAATGACCGTCTGCTCCACAGTAATTGCTGTTAAAAGCTTCTTTTCTCAGCTCGTGTTCTACTCATTGTTCCGGCTGTCTCACTCTCCATATAATGGTTCAGAGTCAAATTATCTAAACACTTAAACAGGGACCCATCGACCCTCTTCTCCTTGCTGTGATGAGATGTTTATTTTTACATGTCTGGACTGAGTGTGCGGCCGGTCGCTCAGCTGTTACAGCTGCTTCAATCAAACGTGAGAATTAAACTCGCTGTTTTCTTTCTGCAGAAGCTGTTGTGACTGTCTGTCCCAGCTCTGCACATCACATCCTTTTCTTCCCTGTTTTTCTCTTTAAATAAAATATTTGACTTCATCCTTTTCTTGCCTATTGAATCAAACTGGGGATGCACAATGTCGGATTTTTGTTTATATATCTAAAGAAGACGGTTTTAAACTCAAAAAGTTCACATCATTTTTGTCTTATTTCTTGTAAAAATAAAATGTCCGTGCATCACATTCACCCAAAAAAGTCCGGAAAAATTCAGTATTTGAATATGTTACATGCAAAAAATTAATACCTGAATTAACTGAACATGATGTCCGTTTACTAAGAAAAGAAACGCTGCTATGCGCAGGACGCGTCTTTGTGTTGCTATGGCGATGAATCTTTCCGTTTTCCTGTGGAGTGAGGAGGGCGTCTCATACTCGCCCATCTTGTTTATACCCTCCTGTTTCAATTGAGGCGCACAGCTTATGAGTGAAGGGCGAGTGAGTAGGGGGCGGTTCGGGATTGGGCCTATGCATGTTGTGATTTGTCGCTGTCCTCGGTGCTGATCCCCTGATTTCTGCTCAGTGACGGTTCACGATGTGACTCTGACCGTGAGTGTGTTGGTTATGAACATGACTGTGAACATCGCTCGTTGACTTTGCTGTTTTTTGTCGTAAAATTATATAACACTATCCATGGTGCTGTTTCCCACAATAATACAATGTGACTGTCCATTGGGCCGATTCCAGCGAGGCAGCTGCAACAATAGTCTGTTTGTGGTCCATTCCTACTAAACAATCACTTCTATTTTAGTTTATGATAATATTCACAGTGCTTATGTCAACATTACTACCATTTAAAAAACATAAAAGCGTTCAAGATCACCATCACTGAATTAAAGGTTATTTACAACCACTTCTTTATCCTTTCATGGCCTTTTTTGTTCATTATAAGTAAAAGTACAACCATTTAAACGTCCATAAAGCAAAAACAAATGTAAATGTGATGATAAAGTCTACATACAGACTTCCACATCACATTTGAGCCTCATTTTTTGTGAGTGCTGTAGTCGGTCGAGTTTATGTAAAGTGAATCATTATTCAGCTTTAAGTTGAGGGATAGATTACTGCTGATTTAAGTTGTTTGATCAATAAAGTTGAATCAAAAATTCATTTCCCTCCAAGAAAAAGTGAGCTGAGGTTAAAGCGCCATGAAAATGGAATATCTATAAACTCAGTTTGAAAGTCGTATCGAGTAAAAATGACACAGATGCAAAAATCAGCCGGAGAAGGAATGTGGTCACTTATTTCAGTGCGGTGGATATTTCGAAGGTTTAACCCAGTTTATTTTCCATAATTTTAAGCAAGAATCATAAATCAGTCACTTATAAATATGTGAATTTTTACTGGACACTATTGGAAATGTGCATGATTTATTCATTGGAGTTGTAAAGGCTGGAAGCAGTCCATCTGCTCCAACAGGAGGGTTCACTGACTCAATAAACACACACAGAGAAAACCAATGTAACTGATTTTTATGCTGAAACTCACTGGAGTCAGACTGCAGAAGTGATTCTACTCCAGAAAAATGCAGGCGTCTTTTTTTTTAATGCGGGTTAGTTCAACTTGATGCCACATCAGCTCCAAACCAGAGAGGGAACCGGACCAGTGCCCCGATGAATTCAATTATAACTTCATTTTGTGAAGAGTGACATGCTCTGCAGCTCCCAGATGCCAGACTCTGACTGAAAGTGAGCGGACCAGTCTGTGTTCGGATGGGAATAAAAGAGCAGAGGGAGGATTTATTTAGTGGATTCAGTGACGAAAGCTCAAGGGGAGATGAGCTCTGAGTAGAGTTAATAAGATCAATAAATGATGTGATCACGTCTCATTTAGCTAAGACTCAGGATTAACTAAGGTCTGGAAAAACACCCGCAAATTTGGTCTTAAATAAGAAATATAGTTACTTATGATAAAAATAGACATGTATACAATCTCAAAACTTCAAATGCAGGCTCTGAAATTTACTCCTGATACAAGAATCTCTGTGAAGGACATTTCTACTCTGCTTCTGTGCAGAGCTTACAGAGTTTAAAAGAGAAGATCATCACAGAGGTGTAACAAGTGGTCGCCTTCTCCATCTTAACCAGAAGTGATGGAGGCTAAATCCAACATTCGTGCTGCTGTATTCCAGTGTATTTTTGAGGTACTAGTACATGAAATATTTCTAACTTATGATACTTGATATTAACTTCTCACTTTGATTTATCTGACACCTCAAATGCTCCTACGATGGCGGTCACAGTCTCTGTGAAAACTAAAGATGTTTTAAGTCCTACAAGAGTCTGAATATCCAAAGTAACACTGAATAGATAGTAGAATAGATACACCGAAAAGATACTTTGCTGACATGAGAAATGTGATGCGGGTGGTATCCAAGACAAAACTAAAATCAAACAAGAAAAATATTTTAATTCCATATCCTAGTAGTTTCGAAGTGATGTGACATTTTATGACGAATATAATCAGCACAGATTTCTCTGTATATAAACCATACTTGAAAATATCTGGGAAAAATCATCTCCAGATGTTTGAGTAAAGTATCTTACATGGGTGAGAAGTCAAGGTCATGTTCTTACAAGAGCTTAAACTCTCAGTTACCCAAAACAAAATGACCACCTTTGTAATTTAAAGGGTTAAAAAGTGAACCGTTAACATAAACGTCAAACTGGTCCTCCTAAATGTGCTGCAGTAGTCTTCTGATTTTAAATTCGTGTTTATGTAAGAGAATCATACACGTGATTTCTCTGGTGGCACGTTGGTTTTAGAAAGATTGATCACAGTTGTATTGAGTGATGTAAACCATAAACATGAATATACATCAATCATGGATCAATGTTGTTAAAAGAGACTCAGGTAAATGAACCAGGAGCGGTCTTAAAAGATCTGTTTGTGAGCGTAAGGAGACAGCTGTTCCTGATGAAGCGAGACAAATGATCTGGATCAGATTTTAATCACAGACTAGAGTGATATTCCTGTGTAACTCTGTCCATGGTGCTGATTCAGGAAGTGATGTGTAGAAATCTCTTCCAAGTGCTGGTTGATAAGAAACTTGTTATTTGATGCTGTCCATGGTGCTGACTTAAAAATTGCTGCTGAGGAGCTGTCCAAGGTGCTGATTCAGTTACTCGACGCTGAAATGTTGCTTCCTCGATTCAACGTTAGATAATGACAAAAATAGCATTACATGACTCTGCTCAAACTGCTGATTACTGTAACATTACATGGTATCAAATTGTGTTTTAAGCTGTCCATGGTGCTGATTTCTTGTTTACTGCTTAGAGACTGTCCAAGGTCCTGATTGAGATGGTGTTTTAATGTCTTCAAAGCTATTTATGAATCATTTCTGGCTCTGAATGTGGTGATGATTTCAGAATATTGCACATGAATGTAATTAAGTAGAAAAAGATGTTGCTCCAGGATACTGCTAAGTCACATCAGTCCTGCTTCATAGGGTTTTATATTTGTATCTAAAGCTAAAAGGTTGCTTTGCTTGTTTCATATCAGGTGCTGACTCTTCTTACAGTATTCCATGACTCTCTCCACGGTGCTGATTACCATATAATTGTAATCACAGTGTCTGTTTTGCTGATTCTGATCGAGTTAATGCCAATAACACTCGACCATGGCACTGATTTTTAAATTATTGCATTTCACCCCTTTTTATGTCTTCGTTAGTCAATCTATGATATTATTTCCATCACGAAACCAGCCTTGATTTTAAGATTACAGCTCAGGGTCTGTCTGTGGACCTGAAGTACACTGTGCTCTGATTGCATCTAATGCTTGAAACGACGTGATTTAGACTCAGTAAAGGTACGGATTGTAATCATAGGTCCATGGTACTGATTTTTATGTATTACGATTAATTCCCTACTTCGCAAAGAGTCTTCAGGTTTGAATTCTAACCATTGTTTATATGACTCTGTCCATGGTACTGATTATAATATATGTGAATAATTAATAATAATAAGAGTCTTCAGGGTTGAATTCTAACCAATCTCAAATATGACCGTGTCTAAAACTAGATTATGTGACTCTGTCCTTGGTGCTGATCTTATATATTTGAATAACTAACAATAATGGTAATAATAATAAGAGTCTTCAGGTTTGAATTCCTACCATTCTCAACCATGTCAGTGTCTAAAATTGGATTATGTGACTCTGTCCTTGGTGCTGATTTAAAGTGTACCACAGAGGAACTGTCCAAGGTGCTGATTTATATCCTGTTTTGCCTATAATTGATGCTCTCTTGACTCTGTATGCAGTGCTGATCATAATAACAGTATTGTTCGACTCTGCCTGTGGTGCTTGTTCCTGTATAATTGCTACAGTAATGTCTGAGACGCTGCTGCTGCTCTCAGGTTATGTTTCTCTGTCACTCTATTCTTGGTGCCTAAGATTTCCCCAAGACTCCGTCCATGCTGCTGATTCTCACTTTACTGAATTACATCTGCAATAATTGTGTCCTGTCACCATCCATCCTGATTTTATTTTACAATAACACACATTCTTAAGACGAATTTTTCAAATCCTGCTTGTGTTTTTTTGTTTTCTCCAAAAATCATTCAAGTTTGTCACATTCAGACAAAAGGAAATATCCTGTTAATGTAGTTTAAAGCGTCCAGACACGCCCACATCATCATCGCATGAGTCTGCTACTGTACGCTGCAGAAACACCCACAAAACACTGTAAGTCTCATCATGACTATATGAACACAAACCTACTGTAAGTCCCAGGGGAAGCCCGACCACAGACACTGTTGCAGGAGTGCAGAGTGGAGCTCCACCTTAACATACTCAACTGTAACTTATTTACACAACAACAGACGATTATTTAGGGACCAGTCACGACTTTTGTTCACACCCGAGTTGGGCGTCCACAGTTGAATTTCAGGTTATAGAATAAGAAGTGCTACAGTATCAGTACGTCCTTTTATTCATGCACATGCTCGTTAATGAACGCAGCGTTAGCGCAACACAGCGGCGCAATCTAAAGTCCAGCACCGCGCAGTTTTATTGTAGCTCTGAATGCGGATAATTTTAGAGATGTTCTGCCTAAATTAAGATGAAGCGGTGTTTCCCCGCCGGTCTCGGGGCGCCCCTGGGTGCACTCACCTATGTTGATGTTACTTGGGAAACTTGTGCCGCTGCAGAGCCCGGAGAGCAGCAACAGCGGCAGAGGGAGGAGGAGGAGGACCGAGGGCACCGTGAAGCTCTGCAGCCGCATGTTTCCTCCGGGAGACGCGGAACAACCGGCGTAATCCCATCCACAGCGGGGCCGGAGTCAATCCACCGCAGCCCGGGCACAGACTCACACATCCACCGGCAGTCCGGGTCTTTCCTTCTCTCTTTCTTTCTTTGTCTGACTGCTCTCTCTCTCTCTCTCTCTCTCTCTCTCTCTATCTGAGTGTTTCTCTCTTTTCAAACATCCACTCTTGGAGCGCAGAGCTCTGCTGCCGCGTCGACTCTGACTGTCAGAGTGTTTGTTCACTGATTCTCCAACCGAGTCTCTCTCTCTTTACCTCGCTCTCTCTCTGTTTCTCTCGCACACATACTCTTTCTATCGTTCTTTTTTCTCTCTCTCTCTTTCTTTCTCTCTCTCCCTTTCTCTCTCTCTCTCTTTTTCTTTCTCTCCCTCTTTTTCTCTCTTCCCTTTTCTCTTTCTCGACTAATTTTTTCTTCTTCTCTCTCTCTTTCTTTGTCTCTCTCTCTCTCCTTCTCTCTCTCCTTCTTTCTCTCTCGTTTTCTCTCTCTCAGTCTCCCTTTTTCTCTCTCTCTCTCTCTCCCTTTCTCTCTCTATTTTTTTCTCTTTCTCGCTCTCTCTCCTTTCTCTTTCTTGCTCTCTCTCCTTTCTCTCTCTCGCTCTCTCTCTGTTTCTCTCTCTCTCTCTCTCTCTCTCCCTGCGATGTTTTCTCTCTCTCTCTCTCTCTCTCTCTCTCTCTCTCTCTCTCTCTCTCTCTCTCTCTCTCTCTCTCTCTCTCTCTCTCTCTCTCTCTCTGCGATGTAAAATCCAACTTTATTCTTTATTCCGGAGGAGCCTGATGAATTTGAAACGGGATGGGTTTTTTTTGTATTTTTCACGTCAAGAATCAAAATAACTTTAATTCTACTGAAAAACAAACATTTACTTGGATATCAAATCTATAAAAGGTGTTTGTTTACATTCCTATTTCTACCCTTAAAGTTAGGGAACGCAAGAATCCATTAAAGAAGCATCTTTTTTGTGGTGTTTTTACAAAAAAAGCTTTTAATATCAGTCAATAGTTATTAGTTATTGATGACATTTGGTAATATAACGATATCTCTGTGTTCTCTTATGTTTGTGTAGTCAACATTTTAACATTTTCTGAGTGGCCCGCTCTTTCTGACTGTAAACAAAGCCATTCTCCGCCTCCCTCAATCTGATTGGTTGTGAGGCAGACGCTGCTCCCCCGTGTCGTTCACGAGCCCAAACAAAGTTAGTGTGATACAATATTGGACAGTAGAAACCAACCAGAAAGTTCGGAAAATTGTCTGAATCCTCCTTTGGCCACGACTGCCGACACAAGCAAGAAAACAAAGTAAATACCGGGAGACTCTGGAGGAATAACGGGCGCTTAAAACGGAGGTAGACCGGACAAGAGCTAAAAAGCCAGCTCAACATAAACGATGGGGGACGATTCAGGATATTGGTGACCCTGTAACCTTTCTGCTGGACAGGTAAACCGCTTTAACAAAGTAAGCCAAGTGTCTGTAACAGAAGTGTTTCTTGTCAAACGGACCTGCTGTAGCGTGTTGTAGCACCGCTAAACTGTTGACCTCGGGTCCTGGACTATGTCACTTTATCCTAGTTGTAGAAGTCCTGCCAACATTGTGTTTGCTGGTAGTCTGTTGGCATCTGCAGTAGCACCAATGCTTTTTACTTTCATATTGACTGGGCCCCATTTGTAATTATCTGAAGTATTTATCTGCATTATACCTGAATTTAATTGGAACGATAGGAGCGAGCAGGAGCGTCTGCTTGTGGGCGGGGCTTGATGGAGCAGAGAGGGAGGGGAGAGGAGGAGCTGAGGGGAAAACTGGTTGGGAGGGGTAGAGTTTACACTCAAGATTTCTCCTAAAAACTGGAACTTCATCAGATCCTGACTACCCCACCTTGAATTTTGTCACTTACTCTAATGACTGCGATGGTGCCCGGGATTAGGAGAATAAATAGTTTTCATCTTTTACAAAAGTATGATGATGTTTTAAGTTACATGATGCCATCAAAGAGATAAAAACAAAACTTAGAAAAAATGTTTTCATAATAACTTATTAAATGGTTACCATCAGCTACAAACAGCCTTTTCGTCGCCGTTCCGGATGCGGTGGAAATTTCCAGTTAACGCTGGTTGTTTTTAGTGACTAAACATCAAGCAGAGTTGTGTCTCGGCGTAAATGTTTGATCCAGAGCAGACGCACACAGATACTTGTTTTCTACCTGCTTTTGCTCTCCATACCGACTGATCTCCAGCAGAAACTGGAGCCCGTTGATGTAAGATCAATCCTGCTCGGACTGCGGACGACAAATACTGAAATTTAATTTCTGTAAATTTGATCAAATAACAAAAAGTTTTAGAGTTTTCTTCTCACAGTCCTGATTATTGTAAGAACGTTTCTATGCTGCTGTTACGGTTTCATTTCATACTTATACTTTCATTCACTGACTCATCTTTCCAAAAGGCTGTCAGATGATTTCTTCATCACGACCGAAGACGAGCAGGCGTAACAGTCAGCACAGTCTCTAATCAGAAAATGGCCGCCCTCCTACACAGTTTGCCCACACAATGAATAATGGTGAGGCTGATAATCCGTCTCTATTCACCGTCCAGCGAGTCAATTCACTGAGACAACACAAAGAGAGGGAGGGGAGGGATCACTCTCTTTCAAACACACCACTGCCTAATTTATTTCTCTGCTTTTGACAAACAGGCAGACGGTGGCGTGGGAGGATCCTCTGAGAACCAGACAAACGGTCATCCTCTGATCAGCGAATCTGTTTCTCATGTTGTTGAAAACTGATGTTGGTTGACCACATGAAAACAAACACTCTCCAAACACACATAAAAGCAGAACATTATTAATCTGATGCAACCAAATACGACAAATCAACCATAAATTCAACTTTTAAAGAAGTTTCTTAATTCTCAGTTTTCGTTGACATGGTCAGACAGGTGATTTGTTAAGATACGCGCTCATAACTTTTAACTTATCTGCAGGTTTTCTAGATGTCGGCCCTGAAAGTCAATGGCACAACTATTTTAGGAAGGTGATAAACACACGACAAAAAAATAAGGTAACAAATCAATTAAAAAAACATAATAAAAAAAATCTTAAAAATGAAAATGTTTTGAGTAATAGATATTTCAGAAAACAAAAACAATATGACATTTCAAATAATTTTCAAAACATATAATATTTGGAAATACAAATAAAATTTAATAATAAAAAAATGTAATAAAAATATTAATTTATCTCATCTCTTTAAAAATGAAAATCGCCCAAAATATTACTAAAAAACCCCATAAATTTTTACATTTAAAAAAATTAGAAAACACACAAAACACAAAAATAGAGATATTTAAAAAAAATGTTTTTTAAATTTATATGTATTCCCTAAAATATTTTAATGTGACAATTATTTATTTTGAAAATATTTAATGTTTTAAGATTGTTTTTTTATTTCTTATTTTTTCTACGATAAATTTAGTTTTCATGTGAGTCATTTTTGTCTTTTGTAAAACACTTTTGGGTTTTATGAAACATTAATTTTTGTTTTTCTGAAATATTTGTGCCATTAAAGGGATATTCCGGCGTAAAATTAATCTAAGGTCAAACGCACCGTAACACCGAGTTAGACCGAGACGCTAAGGCAGAAGAACTACCGCGTCTGCAGTGAAAAATGATTAATATGATGATTATTACTTAAAGGAAATGATGAAGTAATGATCATAAATGTTCTTCCTTGAGCTGCTTCACTCCACTGCGGTCGATGGACATGCCCAGAGGTCTCTGTACAAACATCAGACCGAGACACTAAGGCAGAAGAACTACTGCGTCTGCAGTTGTGTTTAGTCTCTTTGCTAAAGAAATTAGTCAAAGTTAAAAAGATGTGTGGTGGCTAGCACTATGGCTGGGACCCTATATGTACTGTTGATGAAGTTATGCCGTAATATCCCTTTAACCTTTCAGAGCCACCGTAGATGATGACATCAGTACCATTTAAACTCAATACTCAATTTTTTTTTTCTTAGATTAACTGTAAAAAGTTGTCGAGTATTATATTGAAAGGTGTTCGTATTAGGTTACCTCTTGGTAGAGTGGATGTCTCTCAACACTTTTTTATTTTCTGCTCATAAGTATAAACTGGCGGTAGCAGCAGTGGTAGACGGGTTAAGGCGGCCATGTTTTCTGCCTCCTCGGCTCATTTAGACTCTAATTAGTGTTGTTTTTAATTAACTGAAGCCAAACAAAGCGGCTCATACTGTGGACGTCTGCTTTATCTGTGGCGGCACATGAGCTCAGTCAAACAGCATCATTGGAGCCGGATGGAGGTGATTAGTTGACGGGCCGCTCAGAGATGAGATATGAAGCAGATTTGTCCCTGATAGGAGTCATTCTCTCTGGAAGAACAAGTAGAGATTAATTATATTGGGAGTGTGTTAATGTTTCCTTATTATAGCTGTAATTTAAAGCTGGACAGCACTTTTAAAGACGTACAATTACTGATGACAGCTGGATGTCAGGAACTGCATTCAGAGCGGATGATTGTTTCCCTGTTGTTATCTCAGCCTCTCTATTATCTTTGGATTTAAACTCCATTTATTCATTTATTCTATGGCAGCATTTTGTTTGTTTAGATTTGAGCTTTGGATGTGGTAATTATGGTTTCTAAAATAAACTTCATTGTCATTAAACAGCCAATAAAACAAGTTTTTCATGTTAGAAGACGAGACTTGATAGAAAATGGGACAGTGTGGTGTCCTGGTGTTCCACAGGGGTCGGTCTTAGGACCCAAAGTATTTATTTTAGACGTAAATTATAAATCTAAAGTTTCTAAAATTTAATTCAGTCACTAATATATGCCCAGAAATGTTCTTACTGTGCGCACAAAATAAATGCATACGCACAATCAGATATGTGCACAAGACCTTCACCACACACAAATCCTGTCCAAATCCACCATGTCAGTCATTTGTTAAGTTAAACTTTGACATCTCATTAATTCTGTGTGGCATTTTTTTTAATAAAGTGTCTGTGGCTTTTTTTAGGTTAAAATGAAAACAGCATATAAATAAAAGGTTCTAACAGCATTTTGGGGCAAATTCAGCTGGATCATTCTGCCAAACAGTAGCGCAACTATGTCTACATGCAACAATGTCAGTCAGTAAATAACCAAAACAAAAATGAAAACTAACACTCTATATCCTCTTCACATAGAAAATGATTTGATCTATATTAGTTTAGAATACATTCAAGAAAACTGAACACAAAGTTTAAAAAAATGTCTTCATGGCTGAAATATCCGAAAATCGGCACAAAATGAAAGAGAAAGTTACTCTTCAAGTTCCTCAGTTTTATATTTGTGCACAAGTAACTGTTGATAACAGCGTTTCAATGATGCTCTTCTCTGGTAAATATGATAAAGACATTGTAAATGAGGGATTATAGTGCTTTGGCATTACGATTAGGGCCCCCAGGAGGAAGGAAGGAAGGAAGGAAGGAAGGAACGAATCAATGAACCAACGAACCAACGAACCAACGAATGAAAGAAACAAGAAAGAAGGAAAGAAAAAAGAAAGAAAAAAACAAATGAACAAAAGAACAAAAGAAAGAGAGAAAAAAGAAAGAAAGAAAACAAATAAACAAAAGAACGAATGAAAGAAACAAATAAACAAACAAACAGAACAAATTTTTCAGAGAAGAATGTTTGAATTTGGACTTTAATCTCAGAATCCTGGGAAAAGGGTCATTTTCTGATTTTAATCTTAGAATTTAGACTTTTTTCTGAGGAAAATGATTCATATATATCTATATAAGACCTTTTGTTTTGTTTTGCTTTGTTTTTTTCCAGCGGCCCTAATCCTCTTCCGACTTTTTATCATGAGCTGTTGAACATGTCCTCTAACAACAAATAAAACAGACACTAAAATGTTTGGACAGCTCCGTAGACCTGTTTGTCTGAATGATGCGCCTCTTGGCATAGCAGGTTGGCACAAACACGTTGTCTCATGGCACATCATATTTATTATTTGTCGGTGTTTTTCTAAAGTTATTTGTCAATTTTTCCAGAATCATTTACAGACAGAACAAGAATCCATCCAGAGATCACAGGATATTTTCTAAACTCGTTTGAATCGTCCTTTAGATCCACCAAACGTTGATTTTTCCGCAGCCTAACAAAGCTGGAGCTTCAGTGCAGCTTTCAGTCCGAGTTTATCCGCTCACTCCGCACCATGCCGCTCTTTTCAAACCACGGTCCTGTCATGTTCACTGATGGCATCAGCTCTGCACATGTTCTCATTTCATGTTCGATTTATCACACATTGTTTGGACCGTGTTTCTGTGCTGCCAGCTGTTCAGTACAACAGGAGTTTAACCCCTCAGCTGCCGTTTGAAGCCGCTGCTGCTGTTGCCCGCGGGTCTGACACTCTGCATTTCTGTACGTCCAACTATCTAAAGCAGCCAATGGGCTCATGAAAGAATGATGCTGGTAATCTGCAGTTTTCCATACAGGATGATGGAGGGATGAATAAATGATGAGAGCATTGTGCCCACACAGCACTATTTTACATGCAGAGTGTGTGTAATGTGTGTTAAAGCAGGTTTACAAAGCTCAGAGCTCAGACTCGCCTCCTCCAAGCGTAAATCATACATGTGAACACGGAGTGTGTTCCCTGCTGATGCTGTAGCTTTGTTGTTTAGAGTCGACCCCCAACACACAAACACACAGAAACAAGCACACACACTATTCACCCCCAGCTTTACCTGTCACTTACACTAAACATAACGGCCAATCAGCTGATTTGAACTGCACAAGTGCATTCGGACCGCCGTGCAGGAACGAAGCTGCAGGGCTGTTTCCACAACAGAGAGGAAGTGTTTACCTGCTCCAGAGATCTCAGGTGACACTTTCTGGAGTTTCTTTGTTTTATAATCTCTTAATGAACTCTGTAGGCTCATAAAAACGTCCTTCATTACCCTTTTACCGGTTATAAAAGACTTTAATAAACCTTTAAGGAGGTCTTAAATCCAGCCTAGCAGTCCAGTACTGATCGCACACTTAACACAAGAAAGACGGAACAATAACGGGAATATTTTTAACATTTTCATGTCAAAAGCTGGTGATTCTGCGGGCCTCAAACTCACCCTTAAAAAAGTGGCGATGATTCTAAGTCGGCGTGTCGACCAATCAGATGTTCCTTTTACATCTCAGCTGGTTTTCCAGATGGTGGCCCTGAAAGTCAAAGGTACAACTATTTTAGGAAGGTGATAGATAAATGACAAAAAAAAAAACAGGTAACAAATGAATATTTTAAAAAGAAAAACACAATAAAAATAAATAAATAAATGCTGAAAACGAAAATGTTTTAGGTAAGAAAATTGTATTTAAAAAAAATATTTTAAATTTTAAATCATTTAAAAAATCATTTAAAAAAAACAAATATTTTGGAATTACACATAAAATTTAATAATGTAAAAATCTTATAAAGATATTAATGTATCTCAAAAACCCTTTAAAAATGGAAACAGGTGATTTTTGAAAACCTCCAAAAATATTTAAAAAACACAAATAAAGTTTTAAAATAAAATTTAAAGGAAACACAAAAATATTATTTTTAAACGTGGGTTTTTTTTTTGGTTGTATGTCTTTGTTTTCCCGAAAATATTTAAATGTGATAATTATTTGTTTTGAAAATATTTTTAAGTTAAGAATTTTTTCAATATTTTGTGTTCATGTGAATCATGTTTGTCTTTTGTAAAACACTTTTGGGTTTCAAAAGTTTTGACCTTTCAGAGCCACCGTAGTTGATGACATCAGTACCATTAAAACTCATCTGTTCCCATTTCTAAAGCCAGAAGGTCTCTTAAACACAGACAGGACCCGAGCAGAGACTCCATGTTTGTTGTTTCTGTTTTTTTTTTTTTTTTTATAAACTCTCCTGTCATGATTAAATAAAAGTGAGTCGTTCAGCTTCAGTTCAGCTTCCTCTTAACTCTGAGCTGCAGCTGAGAGTTCAGACGACCGCAGCGTGTGAGTCTATGACAGGTCAGATATGAATAAAACATACACACACTCTGCCAGCTCAGTGTGTGTCTGCGCGCACCTGCAGCGGCTGCTGTTATGGTTTAGATTCAAACCTTTTTCAAGAATTCAGAAATATATTAAATATAAATATGTCTATACATACAAGTATAGAGACGAGCGTACAGCTGAAATAAACAAGTCTTAAAGGAGAAATCAGGGTATTTAGAGTCTGTTTACGGAGCTGCGCCTGTGGACTCTCATTTAAACTGAACACAGAGGAGATTTTAGGAGATTTTCTTTACTCCATCAGAATGTATGTTTCTTTTCTTCTCTCCTTGAGTAATCAAACATTTCTTACTCCTCCTCGTTTTTCAGACATTAAGATCTACAATTGAGACAAATCACTGCAGCGTCTCAGCGTGGGAAAGTTTATCATCGACACAAAAGTCAAATTAGCACTTTCTCAATCAATCCGTCAGCGTCAAGAGGAACACAACAGACTCGATTCTCTGGAGCCATTCACCTCCACCAAATTATCTTTGAGTCAAACTCCATCCATCCTACTCCTCTTCTTCTTCTTCAGAGTTAAAATCAGAGGCAGCCTCATGAAACCTCATTAAATCAGGCGTCAAGGTTTTAGTATTTGTGCGGACTGGTCCTTTAAAGGTATGCAGTCAAACACCTGAGAAAAGCGTGAAGTTTTCAGCTCTCTGCGCTGGTTAATTTATGAAGTCTTTGCATTAAAGCTGTCAGAAAGCATCAGTGGACTACGCGGGTCTCCGCAGGTCTCAGGTTCAAGTCCTCCTCCTCCTCCTCCTCCTTCTCCTCCTCCTCCTTCTCAGCCTGAATTGTTTACCAAAGCAGTTTTAACAAAAGCACTTAAGACAAAGGCACTTTGTGGAGTGCTCCGAGTCCAGAAATAACACGTCGCATTTACTCTGAACACATTACGGTAAAATGAGTTCATCTGATTTCACTGCAGGAGAAGATCTGAAGCTGAAGGAGGTTGACTGTGTACTTCTCTCCTTTCCTTTTAATCTTCTTTATAAGCCCTTATTTCTGGTGATTTTGACATCTTAAGATCGTCTCCCCCTCTTTGGTCCTTTTTAGCTGCTCAAGTTAAAGAATAATGTGACAAAAGTAAATCAGGGTCAAGATAATCAAGACGGATTTTGAGACTCAAACAAAGGTGAGCAAAGCCGCAATTTTGATGGTTTGAAAGATCTTGAGGCGTTGATCCAAAGCAGCTAAAAAATGTAAATTCCGACTAAACAGCGAGAAAACACTCAGGAAACAGTCAGAATTGAGCCCAAACTATGGGACCTCAAAGTCTGCAGGTTAACTATATCAAATTTGTGGCTGAAGAGCGAGAACCTCCAGTTTGCAGTCTTACTTGTAGTTTAAGATCCACAAAACCCAGCTGGTCACATTTGATGGCGAGACGTTTGGTAGATTTCAGAGTTTAGAGAGCGAGGACTTTTGTTGATATTCCTTCTAGGGCTGGGCGATAATAAAATTCAATCAATATCACGATATATTGATCAGTTTACCTTAATAACGATAAATGGATGATAACTACTCCACCAGCTGCTAACCCCCTCCTACATTAACTTCGTCTACTTCAGCCGCTACAACTTTTGAACCGTCCTCATCTCCTCACCTGTCTTTCCCTCTTTGTTACAGACTGGATGGGGTGGAGTCACGTCTCTGACGTAGGACAGCATCTTAAAAAGGGACATGAGACCAAAGCCTACCTGCACACATCAACAACCAACCAACTCAATTTATTTTTTGACACCCTTTATGTTTGGTAGTGAAATAGACAAATATAAAAAAAACCTTTTAGTCTAGCTCAATATAGTAAATTACCACCAGCCCTCACTTTGCCCCTTATAATAAATTTAAAGAACAATAACTACCGGTCTGATTATATCCAAAACCGAAAATATAGTTAATTTTTTAATGGATTAAAGCTTTTATGGATGTGAAACTCTTATAAAAAATCTGAACTCTTCTTTCTTTGGGATGATCTCATCCAGGTCTTACAAGTCCCTAACCCTAAGTTGGTCTTGGATCAGGACCTGGTTTCCCTTTGATCTGCTGGGCCAACTATAGGTTTTGATTGACTTATTTACCAGGTAGATTATTATTGAAACTAGGGCTGGTCGATAAATTGATAACGATATATGTCAAAATTTAATTTCCCTCAATATCAATATAAAACGTGGTCAATATGCTTTCGATAACCGCCAGTCTGCCATGTTTTGGCAGACTATATGAATAGCCAATGAAAAGGGGAGTTGCCCCGGGTCCGCTTCATGCTGAACCAATCATGTGCTGAATTAAAACTAAGTATCAAACAACTGTGTCGTAGCAGACAGCAGCTACACCCAACTATAGCACTTTAACAGGTGAAGCCAACAGCACTGTTGGTGAGAAACAAAGAAAATGAGTGCTACTCCCTACGACATCGTCGACAACACTGACACAAAAACGTCGGTGGTGTGGAGGTATTTTGTTTTTTTGAGGTCGAACATGAAGTAGAGTAACGTGTACTGCAAATTATGTCGAGTACATGTTCTCACAAAGTCGGGAATACCTCAAATCTTTTTCACCACCTGAAGCCACGCTGCAGAGCAAAAGGTTATAAACCCAGAGCGGAGGAAGGAGCCCATGGCGCCTGTGCAGCCGAAACAGCCATTCAGTCCCCTTCTTTTAGCGTAACGTCTTACAACAAAACGTCGAAGAGACACAAAGACCTCACAGATGCAGTAACTTATTGTACTGCAAAAGATATGCTACTAATAAACACTGTTAAATTTCATTTTTTTTATATCATGATATATATCAATATCGACTGATATGGTTATTGTCGTAAATTTCAGTTTAGGTACATTTTTGGTTTATCGCCCAGCCCTGATTCCTTCATTGCCGTTTGGTTCATGAGTTGCTGAGTTTTCTCTTTATAAGCGCCAAGATTCAGTTTTTTTTTTTTTCTCCCACAGACTCACAGTTAAGAATCACCAAACAAGAACAACAAGAAAAAGATCTCTGTTCGTTTGATTGTTATTAGCTGCGGAAAGAA
Source organism: Xyrichtys novacula (assembly GCA_962446985.1). NCBI lineage: Eukaryota > Metazoa > Chordata > Actinopteri > Labriformes > Labridae > Xyrichtys > Xyrichtys novacula. The sequence continues at coordinate 12,825,896 of OY660872.1, forward strand.
GAGACGCCGTACGAATCAAACCGAGCTGCAGCTGTCAGTCAGGTTCTAACGGTGTCAGCTACAAACAGCCCGAGTGTTTCTGCAGACAGCAGAATAATTGGCTGGAGATGATTCCTGCCTGGCTCAAAGGCACGTTACTGAGACGGTCCTCATCACTCACATGAGAGGAGACTGTGGTGAGATTTCTCTAAACCTCGGGAAACTCTGTGTTTTTGTTCTGAGAGGATCTGAAGCTGTAACTGAATGGTTTTTAAATGAACTCTTCAGGCACTCTCGGAAAAAAAAAGCTTCTTTGATGGTATTTCTGCTTTATTATACAGATATCTGGGTCAACATGCTTCATGATTTCTTCTCTTTGCAGCTGCTCTCTTTGACAATAAGGACTTATATAATTTACAGATGTTCACATGGTTATATTGACCGATCTGAAGTCTTAATAAATGCCTAATGGGCAATCATTACAGGATCGACCCATGCAGAAACCCCTGCGGTCAAATAACCATGCCAATAAATAAGTACAGCGAGCATATATTCCCTCAGAGTTTGTGGTACTGATAGTCAGTCATGAGTCTTTATTATTCTCCTTTTCTAAGTTGAGATTTAATGAGATTTTTTAGACGTTTAAAACATGCCCTAGCTGTATTTTGAGCAACTTTAGATGATCTGCAGCCTCTCCGTTTCCAACCTCATTATCTATGCAGTGATCTGCGTGGGCGGGGCTTCTTTAATGTTGTTGAAGTTAGGAGGGTGTACTGTTGTTTCGTTCATGAACAATACTCAAAAGAACGGAACACCTGAGTGAACGATGTGAATGGAATCACTCCAAGACCTGATTCGTTCCTTTCTCAGTTCAGTTGAGTTCAGCTGCGAGCGTGGCGTGCTGGTCGGGAGTGGAACTACCGCCTTTGACCCTTTTCAGAATAAACTTCATGTATCAGTCATACTGTGAATGAAACAAACGACTTGAGGCAGGTAGAGGAAGGAAGGATGTAGCTTTGTTAACGAACTGCCAAGCACCGGTTTGTTCACTGTGTATTTATTTTTATTCTCTCCACTTTTCCACGGTATAAAGAACGATGACCCGCGCTCATTTGGCGGGTGTGCCGCTTGCTGCCGAGTTGTTCCACTCGTGTCACGATGTGAACAAAGGTAAATTTTCAGGGCAGTGGAGGGTTTCCCCTTTACGACTTTGCGAATGAACGACAAGTGTCACCCAGTGAGGGGCTCGTTCATTGAACACTCACGAACGAATCTTTTGAATGAATCATTTTGATAAATGGATTCTAAAGATTCAGTACAGTCAAAAGAGCTGTTCTTCCCATCACGAGGAGGGTGGACACCTAAGCGGACGGATGCAGAGGCGGAAAAACACCCTTATTTACGGAGGCTATAGTTTTTGTTGCAGTGGTTGCTGGTTCAATTTCAGACCTCAACCCTTTGCTGCATGTCTTTTTTCATCACTCTCTTCTCTCTATGTTTAATAAAATCAACTTTTAGGAAAAACTGGCGAGTGCTCCAGAAGAACAAACACCACAAGAGAGCCAAGTTCACCCTCTTTACCTTCATTCAGCTCTCTTTTACAATCTACTGTTAGACTGTTTCTTTACATCCAGTAGTTACATACTGAATATTTTGCTTTCTAATTCCAAGTTTTTATATTTCACTTTTGTTTGAGGTGCTTAAATAATCTAGCTTTTAAATAAAGAGAGAAAACCGACCGCTAAAGAAGTTATTTTTTATATCCTTGTGCTGTTGGCGCCTTGTTTCAGATCTTTACTCTGAACTGAGTCACTTTGAAGAGTGTTTCGGAGCTAAAGCTTCACCAAAGGATCCGAACACTCGATCCATCTCTGACACACGCACGCAAATGAAATGTCGAACAAAGAGCGGAAGATAAATCGACAAAACTGTTCTGAAGTTAGAGCCTCTTAATGGCAAGAAAACGCACACGCACACATTAAACACACACACACACACAGATTATCTCCTCCGTCTCTAAAGCAGCAGTTATCTGTTCTCTCTTGTCAAACCATTAGCGTCCAATCAGCCTTTAAATCACTTTCTGATTGCCTTTTTATGACAGTTGTCATGGCAACGGCGCAGCACTTTGAAGCCATTTGATAGTTTTTAGGCTCATTTGGAGCTCCCTGACTGTCAGTGTGTGTGTGTGTGTTTGTGTAAGTGTGTGTTTGTGTCATAGAGGGTGGAAGAAGTGCGCTGATGATTTTCAGATTTACTGCGCCACAAATAAATACAAAGAAGGGAGCCAGGACTTAGTCAAGAACACACACTCACACTCACACTCACACACACTCTCTCACACACACACTCGCACACACACACACACAGGGGCTGGTGTTCACGCTGGGTTGGTGGTTGTACAGAGCTGGCAGGGAGTCAGGCAGCTGCAGGGAGGAGTGTTTTAATCCTCAGATCTGCAGGAAGACTCGCAGGGAACTGGAGGCCTGCGGGGCGCAGAAAGAAACCGGCAACCAAAAGGTCAGCGGTTCAATCCCCATCACCACCACCAGCTAAAAACGCCAAGGAGGCGGAGCCTGCAGCCGCCCCCCGGACACAAACTATAACCCAGTTAGAAGAAAAAAGGGACAGGGAAAATTCTGCTCCCTGAAACTGACAGAACGGAGGAAAACTTACAAAGTTTACAGGGAAAAAAAAAAGAAAACGCAAAAAAAGAAAAAAAAACACCCCGAGTAAACTGACAACCTCGGAGAGACGAAAGGGAGAGGCAGCTCCTCAGGTGATTCACCTCATCACAAGGTTTAATCTCATCCTGGACAGCATGTGTAGACTTCAAACCAAGATAGGATGGAAATACGTCACTACAGGGAAGCAGATACAGGATAGAGACCTGTAATTTTTTTAAAAGTCTCATAAAAATGACTGAAAATAATCATCAGATAACTTTGGAAGACATTTGCGCTTATATAGCCTTAATGAACAGGTGAATACATGAGCCTGTTACTATGACAACCATATAATTGATCAGCTGTCGTCGTTTTCTTTCGCTTCTTTCAACCATGACACCGGTGTTTTTACCCTCACTACTTTAAACCACGACAGACTGACCCACGTTTTTATCTGACCAGAGTCGGCCCAAGGCCTGAGCGAACTAAGTGCCTGCTTAGGGCCCCTCGGCCAATAGGGGGCCCCAAGAGCAATCAAAAAAATTTAATAAATAAATATATTTTTTATTTTTTGTATGTCTGAGTGATGCTTTCTGTATGATTAAATATTTTTTATTGTAAAAATAAAATTAAAGTGAAAATATTTTAGTGCTGCTGCTGATGTAGATTCCTACTGCTTATATGTCAAAGCTCCGCTACCGTTCTGTGCATCCTGCTGTGTAATGTGCAGGTAGTTGTGGGGCAAAACAATGTCGCAAAAATGGACATATCCTTCAGGAGCAGAGAAAAGAAAGAAGAAGAGGGGAAAAAACGCCAAGATAAAGGTTTGTGACGGTGTGTGATTGATCAACAATCAATGTTATTGGCAGAAATAGAGGGACCCAAAATCAAATTCTGCTTAGGGCCTCACTGAGGCTTGGGCCGGCTCTGTCAACCACACCTGCGCAGGTGGTCGTCAGCTGCCAGAATCAGGTGTGTGTATGCAGCAGGATACCCGCTCATACTCATGTCCACGTAAAGACACTCGCTGTCTTTGTCCTGCATCTGTAAAATCACTCATGATCTCATCTCCTCAGCGAGCTCATGAGGTGCTCCAGAAAACAACATGTCAACACCGGTCCTCTGAAGTATGAAGGTCTGAGGACTAACGAACACCAACAACACGGCACTGTCAGCACTTTACACAGGACTCAGTGAGTGTGTGTGTGTGTGTGTGTGTGTGTGTGTGTGTGTGTGTGTGTGTGTGTGTGTGTGTGTGTGTGTGTGTGTGTGTGAGCAGACAGCTGAGGCTCTTCAGCTCAGACTGAAAACAAAGACGTTCGATCTTCTCGTTGTTTCTCAGCTGCAGGAGGATCCACCAACATCAACACTGATCACTTTTCGTCCTTAACATCTTTAACATCTTTTAATCACATGATCAGCTGTTTTTACATGTTTTTTTCTAATTATCCACAACAACACAGAGAGCAGTTTCCCTCCTTTAAACATCTTCAACATGGACTCATTTCTCCTCCGTCTGAAAACTCTTTTTGTCCCCCGAACAGACCGATAGTTTCGGAGTCTGCCCGTCCTTTCAGCTCCGCTCAGCTGCTGCTGCTGAAAGGAGATCCGGAAACACAGCGACTCATTCAAGCTCCCGACAAAAGAACGTGCAGACTTGACACCGAAATAGAAACAGTATCATGTTGTGTATCAGGCTGACTGAGAAACAGCAGCAGCTGGCTTTGTTTTAATCTGACGCAGAGTCGGAGTCGGAGTGGGCGTGCAGCAGGCCGGATATTCATCTGTGATGGATGAAGTTCAGTTCAGATTTAAACACAGACACTCGAGGTTAGTTCACTCTGTCACTTTACTGACAGTCTGTCATTTCCTTTAGCAATAAAAACACAGATAAGACCAGAACACTCTGATATCTACCCTACATTTAAAGAGTTAATCAGACAAGCTGCAGAGAAAATTAGAACACGGAACAAAATTCTATATTTCTAAAACTTAATTTAAAACTATTAGAAATTTAAAGGAGCTTTTAATAATCAATAAAGAAAAGTCTGATCAGTACATCCATCCATCCATCTACCTGTCCATCCCTTCATTCCTTTACCCATCCAGACATCACTCATCCATTCATCCAGCAGTTATCCGTTCACCAACCAATCATCAATCCATTCATTAATTTATCCAGCAGTCATCCTTTCATCCACCCATCGAACCATCCATCCATCATCCATCCATGTATTCGTCCATCATCCATTCATCCATCCATAATCCATTCATCCAGCAACCATCCACCCATTCATCCAGCAATCATCCATCCATCCATTTTTCCAGTAGTCATCCATCCATCATTTACCCATCAGTCACCCATTCATCCAGCAGTCATCTATCTATTCATCCAGCACTCATTCATTCATCCAGCAGTCATCCATCCATCCATCCATTCATACATCCATCATCCATCCATGCATTCATCCGTCATCCATTCATCCATCCATTCATCTGTCATCCATTCATCCATCCATTCATCCAGCAATCATCCATTTCCCCATTTATTCAGCAATCATCCATCCATCCATCATTCATCCATCAGTCACCCATTCATCCAGCAGTCATCCCTCCATTCATCTGTCATCCATACTTCCATCCATCGATTGATCCAGTCATCCATCTATTCATACAACAATCACTCTTTCATCCTTTTATCCATCAATCCATTCACTCATCCATCCGACCATTTATCATGTTTTTGTCCATCAAGCCATTCTCTATTCATCCATCCATTTATCTCCTGAATCATCTATCCATCATCTTTTCACCCATCCTGCCAGTTATTCACTTATTCACTGATATGTTTATTCATACCTTTATTCACCCGTCCATCAGTATTCCTAACCCTCCCTCTCATGTTCATCTCTGTGTCATTTGGATTTTCCTTTTAACCAGATCAGCAGGTCTTTGGATTGTGAGAAGAAACCAAAGTACCCAAATCCTGGACCCCTCCAACAGACAGAGTCCACGCAGAAGGGATCCACCCAGGACTCTGGGGATCAGATCTCTGCACTACACTCAGAAACAAACAGGATTATCTGATCCAGCCTTCGCTGTAAAGTCAGCCTCTCGGTCCTTCCTGTGGTTTTGAAGACATGCGATCATGATTTGGTAGAAAAACATCAAACAAAAACAACAGAAGAGAGTATTTCTGCTTCACGGTTCAACAGCACGCTAACGCTGAAGGCTAAATGAGTTTAGAAACGCAGCAAGCGCTCATCTCTGAGCTACATCTGACTTGCTACAAGGAAATCTATCACAGCACAGCAGCACCTGGAAATTGGGCTCCTGGCAGGGGGGGGCAGCGCTCCCCTCCAGTACTCAGTACGCAGATGAGGGGGGGCGATCATTAGGACATCAAATTGGATTGCAGAAGAAAAGCTTGGAGGGATTCACCGCTGTGGCTTTGACTCCACTTTGTACAAAAAGCTGCTGCTCCACAGATTGAATTACAGCTGAAAATGGGGGAGGATTAAAGTCATGCAAATCTCGAAGTGCCGCTGTAATGAAGGGAGAGCCGTCAGACAAAGATTTCCCTCTGACAAACACACAAATCTACAAAAGAGACGCAGACAGCTCCAGAAGATTGTGTGTAAACCCGACAAACAGAGAACAAATCCAGGTACAGACAAAACCTCACGGTTTAGGACATGAAGAGCCGCAGGGATGAAGATCTATTTTCATCTGGAGTTATCATTTAAAAACTAAAATCAGTCAGTTTTATTGTCTCGGCCATACAGTCATCTTTTTAATAAGATTTAAACTCCTATTTAAACTCACTGCTGAGATGTGACGCCACAGGCGAACTACCAACCATCCAACCGGACGATGTCAGGACGATCATCCTGTTTATTTAGACTGTCTGCTCCTTCTACTCCTTCTGCAGCTGCTTTCCAACCCACCTCCATCATCCCAACTCCAAGATTTATTACAGTCATAATGTCACTAATGCTTTGTCTTATCTGGACCTAGGGGGTCTTTCCTGCTGCTCCTCCACCTTGCAAATCAAACAGAGGAAAGGTGTGCTCTCCAAACATGCACTCAGAAGAGCATGGAGCTCTCAGATTAGCACCCTACCTTAAAAGAGATATTGGTTGAGCGCGTGGCTCTCTGTATTGCTATTGTGCGGTTGTTACTAAAGTTGGTATAACTAGAGAAGCAAGCGGTCGACAAAATTCATCTCTGGAGGGGGAGTCTAACTTGGTGTTACCGTGTGTTTGACCCTAAATTAATTTTACACCGGAATATCCCTTTAACTCTTATTGGGTCTTTGCTGCTGCTCTTCCTGCCTTGGCTTTTTATCCGTGCACATCAAATTGTGTTTACCCATAATTTAGCAGCCCTAGTGCAGGGTTACACTGACTTGTGTGTAGGAGTGTGTTGCAGATTTGAAGAAGATAGTTTTCAGAGTCATGGTTGTGATCTCAGACCTCCAAGTACTGAAGGTTCAGTCCCCATAAGCCTTAAAAGTTTATGTATAAAATGATCAAGTAACTTTGATGACCCGAGGATGCTCAGCTGCAGGAGCAAAAGCCTCACAATCTATAAAATACCTCCAAATATAAATTTATAATTAGTCTGGAATCATGGTGAGAAGTCAGGAGTTCACGCACCCTCACCTTCGGCCAGATAATACTTAGTTTGAAAAGACCGATCTCTATGTCTCTTTAAATATTCTGAGTGAAGTCTGAAATAACAGACAGAGTGATGAAGAAAGAGAGCGAGGAAAATCATCTGTGAAGCGTTATTAAAAAGATCGCCTGCTGTTCTCACTTCTAAACAACTCTACCTTTCTTCATATCTCATCAGTTTTTGACTCGGCATGGATCACCTGCTGCTCCACCATGAGCGAGGAAGTTTGTTTCAGTACGGGCCAAAAAACCTTCAGTCTGAGCTCTCTGTTTGAAGAGTGCTTGTCAGGCTAAACTTTAGCCCAAACAAATCCTGCAGTTTAATCCTGTTTGTCAGCAAAGAGGTTCTCAAGCTGTTTCTTCTTCTTTGGTGTCGCTCATTTGCATAATGTAGAGTCGGTACAAACACATTACAAAGATTTAAGACTTTCTCTGCTGGTCTTCAGCGCCAACATCAGACTGGGACGGAAGTGCTTCAGCTGATTTTGGAGGTTTCGAGTTTTACCATCTGGAGCACAAGCATATAATCATGATTTATGGATCCTCTCCACTGATATATGATGGAAACCACCAGATCCATGAACATGGCAAATTTGATCATGAGTATATGTTCATGACTGTCAATCAATCATGAGTTGACATGGCGCCGCTGCTAGTCAGCAATCAGCACAAATCCCCACCCATGAATAGCCAATGATGTAAAGTCGTGTAGATATGTGCTTTGGTGTCAACACCTCTGGATCTGATCTGACTGAACTTAGAGTTTTCTAAATGAAATGGGGAAAAAAATATGTATTCAGGATCTCCACTTATCAATAGATAGTTTTGCTTTTATTTCACAAAGAGGCGGTAGTCCGGCTGTCGTAAGTCCCTTTTGATAAGTAGCGATAGATTTTCTGTAAAACTCGTCAATGTTTTCTCCGAAGAACTACAATCCCATCAAACTTAACCCCGTAAAAACTGTTTTAATTATTTGTCTGTACCAACCACAATCTTCTACGTCATCCAACCAACTTCCAGCCAATCATATAGCGGGACATCATCAACAGGCGCAGTGCCATGAGCCAATCTGGCAGCCCGAACACATCTGGTACCTACAGCGGTTCTTCTGGTGCACTCGCCAACATGTAAACAACTAAAACACGCCATCATACGGTACCATTAAAACACTTATTTATTCGGGAGGTAAATTCTAGTTTGTTCTTTGGGTTGGTTAAAAATGAGGTGGATAGACACACACATTTGAATATTTGCCGTTGTGTGTCCTGTTTGGATTCTTTCTTGACTTGTAAATATTTACAACATGAAAACTAAGTGCTTTAAAAACTGATAATGTTTAATCAAAGAGCTAAATAAATCTGATCAGGTGTTTTTAGGTTTCACGCCTTTGTCCTAAACGCAGGTCGGATAAAATGAGGTTTTCTCCAGCGTTGCATATTTATGAGGTTTGTTGTGATCTCCTGTTGTTTTAAAGTGAGGTGAACATGCAGCCGGGCGTATGCCTGATTTAACTCCTCATGGCCTAATGGACAAAGGAGCCCCGAGAGTGCAGCTCCACACGCTCTAAAAGCTTAATCAGCCGTGAGTCCCTGCGTGCTTCGGCCCACGCAACGTCCTCCACATGTTAAAGGAACATTTCTGCTGCGACACAGCTCACCTTGTTCCCATCATGTCACAGAACAACTGTTTTCAGGACAGGAAGCTGAGCTCAAATCTTAGGGAGGGTGTCAGGGAACTGTGGTTTAGTCCACTGGGAAAACATGAATATAGATTCCTGAAAAGACACCCAAGAGGTCAGGGATCAACGAGGATGGAGCCTCAATATTCCTTATTAATGCATCAATGAAAAACTAAAAGAGACACAAAGGAACTACGTGGAAACACAAAAACGTCGAACAAAGAATGTTAAAAGGCCAAAGTAGATCACAAGGAAACTCAGTACAACCAAATTAAGATTCAGAGGAAACTGAAAAAGACAAGACGTCTTAAACAAGGAAAAAAAAGCGACGACACATCAAAAATGTGTGAAAGATTCTATATTAAAGGTGGGGTAGGTAGGATCTGAGGAAGTTCCAGTTTTTAGGAGAACAGGGTACTATACATACAATGTAATTATATACACAATATACAAATACACAATTCCGGTCCTGATTCCCTCCTCTAACCAAAGTAACAAAGGCCTAATTATTCCAGCTCACCCACTCAGGGTTCTAGTTCGCATTAACCATCCATTCACTCAACACTATCCTTCACATAACGAACTCTAATGTACTTGTTACACCATGTCCTAATCACACCCAGCTTGCCGTGCTGGGGTAGAGTACACCTTGTCCCGCTCCGCTTTGGCCTTTTGTATGAATAATAAAAGCAGGAATATGGAGGGACAGCCCTCCCTGTTTTTAAACCTCCTCCTCTCCTGGCCGGCACATCAATAAATCATCCCATAATGTGATGAATAATTTGCAACAAGTCTGCTAATACCGCAGCGCTAAGTTCTCTTAACCTGAACTTTCCACATCTTTATTTTATACGCTGGTACAACTTCTACCAGAGGAGCGGTGTTTGAGGTTTGAGAAACATTAGAGACGAGTTTGACGAAGCAGCAGAAAACAGATCATCACGGCATCAACAGATTCTGAGTTTATGGCGACTTTATCCTTCACTTTTAACAGTTTAAAGGCAGGGAGGAAAACTGATCAGTTAAAGGCATGGTTGACGATTGGAGAGATTGGTCATTTTTATGAACCTCGTTTCTATGGCGATCATGGTCCTATAGTGCGATCTCCACAAAGTGAAGAGAAAAAAGAACGGAAAAACATCCATTCACCCTCGCAGGTGCAGGGCTGTGAAAACATTGACCAATGGGAGCCATCCATTCCGAACAGCTCCTATTGGTCAATCTCCTGCTCCACCTCTCCATCCAATCACCTCGCTGTATTCGACACACCCCTCTCCCGTAGTTCAAACTCGTCCCCTCCCTCTCTCCTGGCCCTCCTTGGAGCTCTGAGCGGCTAAAAGTAGCGTAGCAGCTTAGCTACGGGAGACGTGATGGAGAAGGACGCAAAATAAAACACTTCAGCTCGCCCCATCAGCAAAAATGCAAGCCGACAGAAGAAAGGGCGGAGACGAAGAGGAAATGTGACCAAACGAGGAATCTAATTGGAATAATTTGGGCCTGAAAACAGACGCCGAGACAGCAGAGTTTTTGTTGAACAGGTAATTTTTATCTCCTTTTATCGTAACACATATTACATAAATAACTCTTACTAGTCGCTGCAATGTCAATATGTTAGCTGTCCAGGCAGCTGCAGACGGCGCTCGCTAGCAAAGCTGGCGTTTACTGCCGCTAGTCACTAACAATCCGACATGGTGAATCCTTTTTGAAGCTAGTGTAGGATCTTCTGCCGGCCGGCTTCTTTCTCTGCCAGAGGGGGTGTGTCTTGGGGAGGACGATACAGGTTCTGGGGGGAGTTATCGTGGAGCACAGAGGGGGGAGGTTTGTGTGTGGGGGGGTGGGACGCTTTTTTTAAATCTGCCTCAACGGCTCAGTTTTTTTTCAACTACTTCTTAGATCGTCAACAAGGACTTTAAGTAGCTATTTGAGTACGTATGAGGGTCCAGACTTTCTTTGGTTTAGTTAAGTTAAGCAAACAGCACAGATTAATTTGTGAAAAAGTTGACAAAGTTGAAGAAGTTGCACCAATGTTTCAACCATGAAGATCATCGATTGATATTTCATTAAAAAAAAAACAAGTATCAGTTTTAATGGACTCTGCCTATCAAACATGGACTTTTGGAAACTTTTAACCACATATTTAGACTTTAACACAAACACACAAGTTCATGAAAGCTACTGGAAAAATCCCAAAGAGCTGCTTTACACACATTTTGACAACGATAAATATGAATAAAGATCAATAATGACCATGTCAATCACTGGTTTCTCTTCGACATCCTTACTTGGACACATTTCCTCCCTGAAAGTTTCCTCTGTAGAGATCCAGTTCGAGACAAGTGGCTTCAAACAACAGCATCTGTTTGGATGAGGATTTTCTGGTTCAGGTTGGAAAAGGTGACGAGTCTGAGTCACGCGAAAGTTTGAGGAAACCAAGAGCGCTGTAGCAGGAGTTGTGTTCAGGGACTAAAGGGTTTAGGTAGTTTACAGGACTACAAGAGAGCATGCAAGAGAAAGTGCACAGGTGAGCTGAGTAGACTAATGAAGTGGGAGTGGCCACAGAGAAGGGGTGAGTGGAAAATTACTGGGAGCAGTGGGGTTAAGGAAGCTTAAATACATGATATATAATCAACCTGACAATAGCTATGAGTCCAGATAATTAAGTCAGTGATACATTATTTTAATTCTTGTCAAAAGACTGAAGAGTAAGAATAATTTATCCGCTACAGCCGCCTCCAAAATGAGCAAAATTATCAAACTGCCAACAGTAAAAAAAAGAACATCCAGACATATAAATGTGAAAGACATTTGTTAACAGAGGGAGGGACTGTGCTGCCATCAGTGACAGCTGCACGCTGCATTCAGGGTGTGTGGGAGTTAGGACTATCGGTGGATTTTGACAGCTCAAAGAGAGGCGAGTCGGAGCCATAAAACACAAAGATTGAAGTCAGAGTGTAAATATACAGTCTGCTGTTTCAGCGACACGTCTGATTTTATATTTGACAGGATGAGAAATGTTGGAAATGTTTAACAATCAGAGAAAATACCTGACAGTGTCGCTGTACTTTTACACAACTTCTCAGCTACTCAAGTTTGGACTGAAAGTACTTTTGCTGTGCTTGGCTATCCTCTTCTCATGCAACTTTCTACCTCTGGTGTTACAGACTTGATGACTTCACAAATATTGTTAGCATCAAAAATTATGCATCACCACCTGCTCCAGCTCATGGTCCAGAATTTCCCTGACGATATTTAAGCACAAAAATGCGGCTTTGTGCAGTTTGCTCTTGTTTCTTGTGTGCAGGAATAAACCATCAGCATCTCTACCCTCTGCTGTCTGCTCTCACGATGAAGAAGTTTTGTTCTGTGTTGGACTTTCCCTCTTCATTCAGTGCAACATATCTGCATTAACAGGATTCAGGTCTATCAGGATGAGCGTGCACAGTGCAGCTCTGTGCAGCAGAGAGTTGAGATGCTGACGGTTTATCTCACAAAACATCTAATAATACAAAACTGGAGTTAACGGCACAGAACTGCAGAACTTTTAGAGATTTTTGTTGAATTGTCCTGATATTTAGACGTCATGAAGCTTTATTGTCACTTTTTGTTTGTTTTTTTGCACAAAAATGATCCAAAATAGCTCCTTCGAATTAATGCAAACAGCTCCAGTGCACACTTTATTTGCCGCACAGTTTAAGATGATTTTAACTCTTTGCATGCACTGTCTAAATAAGACAAAAGCGACACAATCCTTTCACAGATCAGGTCCAAAGATTTCATAAAGAGTATGAGGGTTTCTCGAATATACTTGTGTTTATCTCAAAGTAAATAAAGACATTGTTTTAATTTAAAACCACTGAAATCATTGTTTGCTATGAAAATACAAAATAAAGTCATTTTGACAATATTAAAGAGTTAAACTTTAATTTGTGTCACATCTGATCAAAAATACTGAAATACGACAGAAAAGATAAAATCTGCAATGAACTACTCTGCAAAACAGACACTTTCCAAATGTTCAATTATGTTGCGTTGAAGATCTTTCAGCGTTAGAGGGACGTGTTATTTTTTCATCTTGAGCTCACCAGAAACTTATCTTAAAATCAATCAAGTGGTGCATGTCTGGGACGTATTTTCATTTCGTTATTATTTTAGCGTTGGTACCATCTGTCCCTGTTTTTCTTTGTGTTGGAAACCTCATGTGAACAAATATCAAAAGATTTGAATACCTGAGCGTAAATGTTGCATCGTCAGCTTTTATCCAGAATTATCCCGCACACAGAGGTCATACAGGGCCGAAACAATGATGTCAAAGGTCAGCGGTCATGGAGGTCTGACAGTGATTGATGTGGCCCGCAGGTTTGTTCCTGAGACTCAGCAGTGATCAGGAAACTGGAAGAGGAAATGAAAGTGAGACACACAAACACTCATGCAGACAGAATCTCTATAAACAGGTTTTTGAAATATTTTATAAATAATTTAACCGTCAAAAAAATCACCTTTCATCAAAGTTCAGTAGATACATAGACACACTCCAACGAAAATCATGTTTTTCTTGTCTACATGTTTATACATCATTTTTCTGATGCTACTGGGCGTATGAGAAAACTAAGTGCAAAATTACCGTATTTTTCACACTATAAGGCGCACCTGACCATCAAGCGCACCATCAATGAACGCGTCTATTCACGTCTTTTTTCATAAATAAGCCGCATCGGATTACAAAGCGCATTAAGCCAAACAAAACAGTAAGATAAGTCAAACTTTATTTAACTCATTCAATAACTCTACAAGGCTATGGTAGCTGCAGTGCTCCAACAAGCCATCAGGCTGTGCGGCTTTGTAGCTCACCGAACTCTGATTTTCTGACAAGGTTGAACATTAATTAATTGGTACCTGCTGTTATTAGAGAGTTGGAGAGTTTCAATACTGTATTGACTGATGAACTGGATGCCCGCTGTCTTTATTTATCCATTTCTCTTAAAAACAATCATTCGTGGAGCACAAACTCAAACTCCGTCCTCACCGAAAACATCGGCGGCTCAGAGCTGCAGAACAAAGACGTTCTCCGTTTCTGGTTCCTGATCATTAAAGTTTAAAGTAAGCTGACTTTGTGTTTGTGTGCGTTATGTAATGGATGAGCTCTACCTGCAGATCTCAGGTCAGCCTGTGAAGGTGTTAATTACCGTCCTCACTCTGTCATTCTGTTTAATGTCGCCTCATTAACCTGCTTACCGCCTGTTTATCTGAACCTTCTGCTGCACACTTCTCTCTCTCCTTCTTTTGTTTTTTATCTGTTCGCCTCTCATCCTCCCATCTGTCTCCCTCCTTTCTCTCTTTCTCCTTTGTTTGGACGTTCTTAATCACTCTGAGACAGAAAAACAAACCCACAGAGCCGTCTTTAAATCCTTTTCCTCCTCTTTTATAACTTCAATAACTGCCTCTGACTTCTGTTTGTGTCCTTCTGGTGACACTTTTCTCTCCTGCTTGTTGATTTTCGTGACTCATGAAGCGACAATAGCAGCTCCGAGAGGCATTACCGAACCATTAGTCGCCTTTATGCTCTGCAAAACACTCTTCAACCGACGACTGCTCAGTTTGGATTCTGGTAGAAAAGGAGAGAAACACTGAAAGTGGTGTGTGACATTGTTGCCTGTGTTCCTTCGGAGCTTTGCAGACACTCTGCATGTGGAAAAACAACTAAAAATAAATAATTCATGAACACAAATCTTCCACTAGAGAAAACCTCTGCCGTGGTTACACAAGCCTCTGTAATTTTGTTAAAAGCCAGAATCTGGCGGCAGATTCGCAGGCCCTGAAAGCAGAGATGTGTGGGTTAATCGTGGTCGACAGTCGCCCCTCTGATAGATGAAGGCGGTCTCTGCACATTCGGAGGATTTTTTCCCGCAAAAATTAGAGAAATTAGCCGTGACGGTCTTTGGGGAGAATGACTTTAATAACATTAGCCTTTGCTTTTCAAGTCAGGTCTGTTTTATTAAAGCAAATATCACACTTCATATGTTTGAAGAGGCTCTGAAGACGACACCGCCTCTCTCTAAACTCGCCGTCTGGCTTATATAACAGTTGCATCTCTTCTTTTTTGTGTGATTTTGGCTTCAGATGTTGCAAAAGAAACACAGATCCATCAGTCTTGTGATTATGTCCCCCCCTTCCTTCAGGCGTGTTGATATAAAGTCGTCTGTATTAATTTGCTAACGTATCACAGAGTGTAAAGTTTCTGCAAGTATGTTTGTATACAAGCAGAAACCCTATAGCTGTATTGATTGCAACCTAACCCCAAATTTCCACCACGGCACCACAGCGAAACGGTGTCGATTTTCACCGTCTGCCAATTCCTACCAGATGTGCTTCTGAGGCGAACTCTGTGGCAAAATTTCAGACAGTGAGAATCGCGAGAACTCAAAAGAGCCCGCAAATTCAGGTTCGGGACTGCAGTTTTTTACACTTCAACATCAGCTTCATTTCCTAAGACTGAAAGTTGCGCTTGGAGTGGGCAAGATTGCAAATTCCACATGGTAAAAACAGATGATGCTTGAAAGAGCTACACAGCTGCATGGAAACTATACATTGTGGACTTATCTGATGGAAAACACGATACAGGAAGATAATTAAACACTGATTAACAATCAAGTAGTAGTCAAGCGGATTAATGGCATTCTGAAATGATCCGTAAAGATGGCTTCATCCAAGAGGTGGAACATCATTTACATCCCCTTAAGTTGTAACACATTTTTCTGATCCAAAGTGACAACAGATCTAATTCCGAACTACTGCTTAGTCTGTGGGATAAAGTAATTCATCACCATACATCTTAACTTCACCAGAAGCACCCAGCTTTTCCATTCATAGACACACATATGTTCACAGATGGCGATCTCTCTGGAGGCGAGCTCTGAATCTCCCCTGAAGAGTTTTCAGTCCTCAGAGCTGCAGCACCTGAAAGCCGCTCAGCTTCTCTTATTTTAGAAAAAAAAGACTCTTTGAAACAGAGCTTGATTTAGACATCTGAAAATCTGATTGCTTGCGAGCGGGTGTCACTGAGCGAGAGTGTGTTTGTGTGAGATTGATCGTCAAAGGCTCTGCAGGAGAAGAGACGGCTGGAAACGAGGCCGCCGCTTGAAAAGACGGACAGCAGATTTGTTTTGTTGTTTAAAGGTTTTTGTTCCTGATTAAAGAGCTGAGCTTCGGTTAAAATAGATCCAAATGTTTTATTTCGGGAGGTGACAGTCAAGTTTATGAAGGGAAACACGAGTTCGTGTGACCGCGTAATGTAAACTGAGGAGAGGACCAGCTGCGTTTCCTCAATTACGGTTAAAAATTACAGGAGAATTTACACTTTCTGACAACTGCTGAATCTCAGAGGGACATTTAACTTCTGACTGAGCCACAAAAATCTGAAAACTTTATTTACATACTTTGGCAAGATTCAGATTATAACAAACAAATATTTGATAGGAAGAGGCCACATTAGCGGCTCAAGAGATCACAACATATATTTATTTGTTTTTTACACTTTGACAGAGATGCACAGCAGCATTCAAAGGCATTAGGAAGTATCACCCACCAGCTTTACCTCAAGTCTGACTCTCCATCATGCGCACTCTCCAATATTTCACTTTCATTTCTGCTGTTCACAGGGATCATTTTAGGAGATTTAACAAAATATCCACTGACGTAACTCATACAGTGGTTAAAGGTCGTTACACACTGGTGAATTAGCAAAGTGAGTTTGCGAAGCGAATAATTAATTTTTTTTTTAAAACCTCATAAAGTCAATGCAAGCTTCCACAACAGCTATGAACTTCCGCAGAGCGAAAAAAAATTACTAATTTTTTCGCCTCTGAAGTGAATTTGGCGAACATTTGCAGACGAACTGTTGTATAAATCTAAAGCCTAATATCAATCTTACCTCAGACATGTGGCGAGCCGTTGCTCTGGATCAATCAGCTCTCCGTAATTTGTCCTCTCCTGCAAATGTGGAGTCAGCTGATGGAGCAGTTCTTGAAATTGTCCGAGGGACATTCTGAAGTATTGTCGGAATTTCTCGGGATACAATTTGAGCCCCTGGATCGTTGTGTGGAGCCCCCCCCATCTCCAGTCGCAAAGTCAGTATTGGATGTACCCAGACACTTGGATTCTTCTTTTTCTTTTGTTATTTATTTGTCTTACAACCATAACCAGGTCATCATTACTTGAGGATGTAGTCACCATTGTTACTCCTTCTTCTCTCTCAGTCTCTTCTCCCGTGGCGTATTTTTATGCTAATATCAAATTATATTTGCCTCTCACCAGGTGTGTATAGGAAAAGACGTAAGCTGAATATTTTGCATCGCTAATTCACCAGTGTGTAACGACCTTAAGACCTGTTTTCTGGATTTTAAAGACTTAGAAGAAGGAGGGGAGTTACACCTGCTGTGTTAATAGTAACACCCACCAGCCTCAAAGCTGACCTGACGCTTACGGGCGCTCACACCAAGCGCGAGTAAAATCATCTACCCGCTTAATTCACCCAAATCTAGACGCTTGAATGGATAGTATTTACTCGCTTCATTCGCGCGCCAATGACAAAGATTTTTTACAATTTACCAGGTAATCCGATCTCCCCACTCACTTTCCTCCAGGCGAGCTCCTTTTTATTCCGGTTTCGATAATTGAAAGAAAAGGTATCAAACAATTCGGGCACCCACACACTGACACGATCAGTTTGTCCTCCATTTTAGATACCAGTGAACAACCCTCCATTTTCATACGTCACCCTGCAACCTTTGTGCCAATTGGTTACCGCGACACGAATATCCACTCAGGTTCAGACATTTTCAGCTCCTGCCCAATTTGTGCCGCCAGAGTACTAGGAGCGTCTAATCACGTCTTTGCATTGACTTAACATGTAACTCATTGGCGCAAATGATTTTACTCACGCTTGGTGTGTGAAGACAGTTAAAGGGAACAAAAGCAGGCATGTCAATTGTTTTGATTCATCTCAAAAAATGTACTTATGAACCTTTATATACTCCCAAACAAAGATACACTCTCAGAGCTTGGACAGAGACCTTTGTTAATATCACAGAGAAGAGGAAAAGAGCAAGTCACGAGGGACCGAGTTATGAATGTGAAACAGGAAGGTTTGGTGGTCTTAGTGAAATATAAGAGGTCTGCAGTAGATTATAGTCCCTCTAAAGATCTGAATTATTATCTCTTTCATATTGGAGTACTGTTACTGCAGTTTGATACCGAGTGTTAAAATACTGTCATATTGTTTATTTACTAGATAAAGAAAACACAGTACTACCTACAACAGTGTGTGTGTGTGTGTGTGTGTGTGTGTGTGTGTGTGTGTGTGTGTGTGTGTGTGTGTGTGTGTGTGTGTGTGTGTGTGTGTGTGTGTGT
The DNA here is from genome assembly GCA_962446985.1 of Xyrichtys novacula. NCBI lineage: Eukaryota > Metazoa > Chordata > Actinopteri > Labriformes > Labridae > Xyrichtys > Xyrichtys novacula. The sequence continues at coordinate 12,844,300 of OY660872.1, forward strand.
GTGTCCTCCAGGTCCATTCATTATGAAAAAGTGAGGACTCAGCACAATAAACAGCTGATGGACAACCCCCCCATCTGTTCCCCGTCTCACACACACACACTTACACTGAGTCATACATCTTCTGCCAAAACACACACACTCTGCCAAGAAATACAATAAATGAGAAAGACACACACTCGTTTTGGCAGCTGCTCATGCTATTACACATGTAGAGTATGTACACACACAGAAACACACACACACTTGTGTTGTGTGTATCCAGAGTCACAGGAGCAGACTGGGGTAATTGTCCCATTTACAAACACTCTGGAGACAAGACCGAGCTCCTGCCAACGCACACACACACACACACACACACACACACTGAGTGATAGTGAGTGTTGGAGTTGATGAAGGCAGCTGTCACCTCACTGTAAATGTTTGACTGATTCGGTTCTTAGTCGTCTCCTGGGTCACAGGAGAGGACGGAGATCAGCTGACCTCATTTGTGCACAAAAGGGGGCAGGGTCAGCGTCACGCGACCACACAGAAACACTCTAAAGTAGACCAACTAAAAAGCAGAAGATAACAAAATTTATCAGTTTATCCTCAGGAAAAAATGAATAAATCAACCAAATTGTGGGTTTCTTTGGTGACAGTCGATCTGTGACGCTCTCAGTTCATGAGACCATGCTCCATGATGAGGTTTTGTCTCTACACTGAACCTCCAGGAGTCAACAGAGCAGCGTGCAGACTCCTCTGTCTTCGGTCTGTCTCCTCTTGCTGTGCAGCTAACTGTCTGCAGAGATCAGCCTGACGTCCAGGAACACAAACAGCAGGAGCGGACGAGCCGGTGAGCGGACCTCCTGCGCTGTTTGTGCAGAAACTGTTAATTAAAGTGGACGTCTGTTGTCTGCTGAATCATCTGCTGCTCTCGCTTCATGATGGTGTGTTAAATACGCAGAGAAAATACAGGCTGAGTTAGTGTTGTTTGAAGTTTCTGCACAGGAGTTAACTGAGAATCCTCCTCTGGAAGTCAGTAAAAATCATGATTATTTGAGGGTAATTCACACAGTTCTTTATCCAGCACTGTTCAGGATTAAACTGGCTCAAACAACAAGCTCGACACTGGCCCTATAAGCTAATACATGCTGTATTCAATGGTTGCAAAAAAGAGACCCAGTGTTAGGAGAATTTTCTTCAGCCCATCCCATCAGCCTTTAGGGTGATGGAGCCATGCAACTCAGATACCCTGGATACGTTGGTGTTAGACTGCTGGAGCCGGGGGCCTCCGACAACCATCCTCAACAAATGCTATGGTATTCCCCTATATGGGCTCCCCATATTTGCCCCATACCTAAGGCTCCTTAAAATATGTTGTCCTTTGTTCTCACCCTACATGGACTCTTCTTCAGGTCAACTAAATGCCAGCAGAATGCTTCAAAATGTGAACAACTGATATACTTGAACAGTCTCAGACCAGTCTTGGTTACACTTGTGGTATGATGAAGCTGTAACCCAGATCTGCAACCAGTAAAGCTTGTCAAACTGACCATTTGTGTGAACCGTCTATTCTTTCAAGTGTGAACCTGGGCTAGGCATCCTTACACCCAGGTTTTCAGAATCAAAACGGTTCCTCAAAGATCCATTTCAGAGGAAGCTGCAGGATGATGGAGCTCAAGAACTTCCAGAAAAGACTGAGTATTAGTGACTCCAACGGGACAAGATGATTCAGAGTAGGACTGGGCGATAAAACAAGAACGATATATATCGAAAATTAATTGCCCTCGATATCGATATAAAACATGGTCAATATCCTTTTTGATAGTCGGCATTCTGACATGTTTTGGTAGACTATACAAATAGCCAATGTAAAGAGGAGTTGCTCCAGGTTCGCTTCGGGCTGAACCAATTGTGCTGAATTAGAACCAAGTAGCAAACAACTGCGTAAAAGTGGGCTGCAGCTACACGCAACCATAGCACTTAAACACGTGAAGCAGACAGCACAGAAAAAAAGAAAATGTGTGCTACCCCTACAGAAATGCAGACCCTGACATCGTTGACAACATTGGCATACAGTACATGTTCTCAAAGTCGGGAATACCTCAGATCTTTTTCACCACCTGAAGCAGCGCCACGCACAATGCAAAAGGTTTCAAACCCTGAGTGGAGTAAGGTGCCCATGGCGCCTGTGCAGCCGAAACAGCCGACCATTCAGTCTGCTTTCGCTGGCGCACAACACAACAAAATGTCGAAGAGACACAAAGACATGCTACCAAAAAGCACTATGAAATTTCATTTTTTATATCGTGATTTACAACGATATCAACTGATATGAAAAAAATATATTGAGATGAACTTTTCCCCATATCACTCAGCGCTAATTCAGAGTGAGATTGGCAGATTTCAAGCTGTAGTTACACTACCCAACCACTAGGAGGGAGAGTGCCTTAAACTTCAGATGCTGCCTCATGCGAAAGAAGAATGAAATGAAGACCATACATTGGCAGCCAGTGTTTGTCCGCTCAGTGCTGTTTGGTTTAATTGCATGTTTACAATTATTAAACCCTCATTAGAAAAGCCCAGCTGTCCGGGCAGTTTTCAGGTTCACATCTTGTTTGTTCGGCGTGGCGGGTTTCTGCCTGCAGTCTGTCAGCGAGCAGCAGGTTCTCTGCAGCCACACCGTCTGACTGTCAGGTGAAACTGCCCTCAGTTCAATGAAGAGGTTTGACAGAGCTCGGAGCTGCTGCAGAGAGAGGCAGAGAGGCAGAGAGGCAGAGAGGCGAACATCCTCATGTCACTGCTGCTTTTTTACCACCTTCAGTTCAGATCAGACACCAACAGGACCTTTCTTTATAACCTTGATTAAACAGGACGGTCTTTGATGGAGAAACCTCCTAACATAAATCTCTGCTCTTCATTCTGTTCTGCAAACTTTACCTAATGCAAGCAATTTTTATCTTAACCATCAGAGTTCATATTACACGTAGTTAGTACCCTTCGCAGAAACCCGTGTAACTGCTTGACATCAGACATTTCTAGTATTGCTGATGTCCTCCTCCTCATCAGACATATAGTCTGTGTCCTTCAACATCCACCTTCAAGCGTTAAAGCACAATCAACTGCTGGACAACATCTAACTCAAATATATCAGGTTCATCTTCTGTTGCCATGGTTTCCATGACTGGAACACAGCGATATGACGATGGTAGATATTTCCATGTTATAGGTTCGACACAGAGGAGTAAACCAGACTTAAAGGTCCCATATTATGCAAAATTCACCTTTGAATGGTTTTCTAACAATAATATGCATCTGCAGCCTGTCTACAAAAACTCTATCCTCTCCCTCTCTTGCTTGTTCCACTAGTGGATTGAAACTATCACACCGTCCGTGATGCCATGGACAGCGATAAGTCTTCCCTTCCAGGTTGGTGACCCCCCTGCCCAAGATGTTTGTTCTGCCCCCCAGAAGTTTCCACTCAGACACTATTTTTCTCCCTCGCAGAATGGCGAAGGAACGCGAGCAAGGTACTGCAGTTGCTCTGTTGTTGGCTGGACGAAGCAGCACAGACGTCTGTTTCCGTAGACTGCAAGAACATCGTCATGAGAGATAACGATACTTACAGTATTGCGCATTCACCAAAAAGAGCTCTAAGTAACGAGAAGACAGCAGAGATGGAACCGTTAGCAGGAGCTAATGTTACCTAGCTACATGTAAGTCACTGTGTACCAACACACGGACAAAGAAAGAAGAAAAATATGGAGACACATAATATTTGTAACTAACCATTCAGAAACGTCCTTCTGGGTTAGACTCTGGATCAACTGGTACGGCTAGCACTAGCATTCACACTCTGTGTAAACATTAGCTCATGGTACCAAAGTCATGGCAAGCCAAGACCCCTCTCTTCCAGAGAGACAGGGAGGGGCGTGGCTTGCGCTGAAGGAGGCGTGGACAGGCGCAGCCCATAGAAACAGCGTGTTCTCGGTAGAGCTCACTAGAGAGAGTTTTCAGGCTGGCTGAACTCCAGGAAACAAATGGGTTTAGACAACAAGCTTCAAATTGACTGTTCTGGGACCTCTGAGACCGATGTTAACCTGCTGAAAAGGGCTATAATATGGGCTGGTTGAAAAAGTTCTCTTACAAGAAGCATCCTCCCATAAAGCCAAGACTCAGTCCTGGTAAAAACAAACAAAAAAATTTCACAAAGCCCATAATTGAAGTGGGGTCATAGGAGTTACATGTCACCATATTAACACTGTAGCCTAGCCTGCATGTGGTCACTTTCTTAAAAGACAGAGCTGACTGATATCTACTGTAGTTAATACACTCAATGAGGTCGTCCATGTTGATAAAATTGTTCAATTAAAGGTGAATAATAAAAAATGCACCTTTTATGATGTGATTAATGCTCGTCTAAATGTTTATGATATTAGCAGGCTGATGCTCTGACTTGACCTTTAATTGTTTGGTTTGATGGTTGTTTGCACTGCAAGACAGCAGGTTAAAACAATGTTTACATACCTCACAAATGCCCTTTAACCCCAGGCTGACGTGTCCTAGTAGTACCAGATGGTTTATTACTGAACAGCTGGGCGATGGTGCAAAAAAGGTCACGGTGCACCGAGAGAAAACAAACATCTGATCTGAGGCTGTTATCGGGTCAATAATTATATTTCTGCTTTTGCTTTTCAAGGTTTGTGATGCAAATACAGATGATCTGTAAAGATAAGGTTTGGTCTGAAAATGTCGACTCTCTTTCTTTTTATGTTTTTTTTTTCATCATGTAGTTTTACAGATTTGGAGCTATAAACATTTCATGAAGACATTGTGGGAACTGCCTCCTTGGAAATATCTGCAGAATAATATCCTAACAATAAACAGTGCATTTCTCTCGTTTTATAGAGGATCATTAATGTTATTGCTTCCACTTTGTGTGAGTCAGGCTGCTCCCTGCTGATTCTGCTGAACTGCAGACAAACTCGGTTTACCCTCACCGAGCGACTAAAAGAAGAAAAAACATGAAAACACCACAAAGAAATAAAGAAACCAGCACTTCAATTTAACATCCAGGAAGAGTTTTCCTTCTTAACTCTGAGTTCAATATTGATGTGATCGTTTTCGCTCATTATCATGATACAGTAGGTCTCATAGCTGTTGTCATGGTTACAGTCAGGGGCGTAGCACCACATTCTGGGCCCTGTAAACTCTAAAAAAGCATAAATAGAGTTTAAAGCTACAATCAGATCAGATAACATTGATGAGTAGTTCTAATAGCTATTTTTTCTATGTTCTCCATGTTCTCACCACCTACACCTCTGTCTCTCTATTGCAAAAATCATAATCATAATTATTTTTTATTGATATTATGAACACAGTTATTTAAAATGATTATTCATTGGCTTTGGTAACATCATGAATTTATTGATATCTTTTAAGCACAGCACTGCACTACAGTGTTCAGGCTTTTTACCAGACAGAAAAAATTAACTGCTTTATTGCTCAGCTAATATATTACTAGTATGAACTTGAGCCTACAGTGATATTGGTAGGTTAGTGACATGTTGATATATGCAGCATAATATTGATAAGTGGATCATTTATTAAGTCTCAGCAGAGGTTAACTTTTAGCTCTGCTGTGTTAGTAGACGATAGGCTGAAGGAAACGGACTGAACAAAAAGACGAACTTACTTTCAACTGAAGGGGAAAAACTCGCAGTTAGTCAGCAACTCTCTCTCTCTCTAATGTTGACAGCTAACGTTAGCTAGCCCATAATTCTCTTTATACTCACAGCAGCAAGCAGCCTGGTTAGCAGCTAGCTAAGCTAAAGACTTCATGTTAGCATACAAACATCAGCAGCAGCTGTCTGGAGTGGACTACGTTAACTTTAACTGGACTTTACAGAACAAACTGGGTTCACCTTTGGGAAAGAAAGCAGTCAACAGCTGCCTCCCCTCTTTCTTTTTCTTTCCTCTCTTTCTTCTTCTGATTCCCCTATTTATCCTTTTTGGGCAGCATGTTGTCTAACCCCCAGGTCATTCAGTCTGGGCTCACTGACGTTACACTAAACCATCAAGAAAAACAGGCGAGATACTTTCAGTGACTCAGTTTGATGATTTTTATTGTTTTCACCCACAATCAGAGACTTGACCACAATCTGAGCTGAGTCAGAAACATAAAAACAGTCGGACTAATGAATGTGATTATTATTATTATCGTGATTGAAAAGCTCATAACATGTTGATCTGACAAAAGTCTCATTATAGATGTCTTTACAAACACACTGATCCAACAGAAGCAGACAGAAATACCCATCGATCACATGAATACAAATATTCAGCAAACAGAGAAAGAAACAGATCATCTAAAGAGTTTTTGGGGACGACAGGAAAGACTTTAGACGGTTGGATTTGGGACAGGAAATAAGGTTGCCCTTTTTCATCTTTCTTTCCTTATTTTGACGTCACTTTTTTCTAAAGTCTCAGACCTTCAAAATCTGCACCAACTAAAGGTGATTTGAACAAATGATCATCTTGATGTTGTTGATATCAAACTTTATGAAGATTTTTCAAAATGAGAAATACAAACAATCAAAGTTATCCACAATCACTGTCCTTAAAGCTGCAACCAAATCAGCATCTTTAGAAAAGAAAGAGAAAGCTGAAATGAAGAAATAAACCGAGAGTTTTTGGTGAGACTGATCCACAAACATTTACAAACATTTCAAGAGTTCAATGATCTCATTACATGTTTTTGGTCTGATTGACTCAAAATTCTCTTTATTTCACTTCAATAAACTCAACAGAGGTTCCATAAGACCAGCCTAACCTCAGTCCAGCATGTAGCGGCTCAGTGAATGTGGTCTGGACTCTGTGGAGGAGAGTCATGGTTTCAGAGACGCTGTAGAAGGACAGAATACCTGCTCTGTGATCCAGGTACACTCCTACTCTGGAGGACTGCGGACCTAAGATAACAGTTAAGACTTTGTTGTGCGCAAAGTGATATCCATCACTGGTAAATTGTAACTTCCAAGATTTGTCATTGTCTCCAAATGTACAATCCCGGGAGTACCCTGTTCTGCTGATAGTCTTGTATGCGACTGCTACACCAACCCCGGTCCCTCTCAGCTCCACCTCCCAGTAACAACGTCCAGTCAGACTCTCTTTACTCAGGACCTGAAAATAACCAGTGAATCTGTACGGATGATCAGGATAAGGCTGTCGTTGTTTTGTAAATCTTGCTCTTCTGTTCTCATTAGATAATAACATCCGTCTGTCTGCTGTGTTTGGATCCAGTGTGATTCTTTGTGAATATCTTAAGAAATCAGCTCGGGTCTTGGGCTCTGGTTCTGGTTCTGGTTCTGACAGTAAAGCATCCACTTCAGTCACTGCCTGTGAGATGTTTGTCCACGTCTCTCTCAGAAGATCCTTGAGTATATCACTGACCTCTGACACAGCTGCTGTCACCTCCTCAAAGTATCTCTGAGGACAGATGTTGATTCTGGATGAGTCTGCAGGTTGACCCGGTCCTGACAGTGAGGGGTAGCTGTGCAGAAACTGGTTGTGGTCCTCTGTGAGTGAGAGCTTCTGCAGATCAGCGTCTTTCCTCTTCAGCTCAGTGATCTCCTTCTCCAGCTTCTCCTGAAGCTCTTTGACTCGACTCACTTCTGCTGAGATCTGACCTGCTGCTCAACGTCAGAGCGGCGTTTCTCCATGAGACGGATCAGCTGGCTGAAGATCTCCTGGCTGTGTTTCACTGCTTTATCAGCAGAGCCGTTGATAGCCTCCACTTCCTGTTGGAGCAGCTTCACATCTTCCTCTCTGTCCTGGATTCTCTGCTGGATGTTTTCTCGACTCTCCTCCAGATCTTTCTGCCTCTCAGTCCTTTCTGCTTCAGCTGAGACTGTGTCGTGGTCTTTGTGTTGGCTCAAACAACAGAGAGAACAGATAGACTTCTGATCAGTGCGGCAGAAGATCTTCATCACCTCACCATGATGAGAGCAGATGTTCTCTTGGAGCTTCTTGGAGGGCTCCACCAGCTTGTGTTTCTTAAATGAAGGTGATTCAAAATGAGGCTGGAGGTGAATCTGGCAGTAAGAAACCAGACATTGCAGACAGGACTTGACAGCTTTCAGTTTTCTCCCACTGCAGAAATCACAGGCCACATCTTCCGGTCCAGCAACAGAGGGATCATCAGGAGCAGCTTGGAGTCCACTCTTCTTCACTTCCTCCACTACACCTGCTAACATGGTGCTTTTCAACAGGACAGGCCTTCGTCTGAATTTCCGTCTGCACTGAGGACAGCTGTAGATCATCCTCACATCCTCAGTATCCCAGTGGGTTTGAATACAGCTCATGCAGAAGCTGTGTCCACAGGAAACAGTCACCGGATCCTTCAGTAGATCCAAACAGATGGAACAAGAGAAAGATTCAAGGTCCAGATGAACTCCTCTCTGCGCCATTTCAACACTCGCTGTCAATGACTGACTGGGTTTAATTTCCCGAACTGAACTCTGATATAAAGTCAGCTCAGTATATGTTGGTTACACCCATCTTAAGACTTTGGACCTGATCAGATCTGGGAAAGGTTATCAAGATTTTGTATATTCCAGTAAGAGGAGCAGCGATGTGAACTTTAGACTCTCAAACTCCAATGAGCAGAGGTGATTAGAGCTGCCGTGGTCCTGAAGATCAACTGAACCAACATTTATTCACCTCATATAAACCTCATGGATCACAGAAACACTTCCACTGTTTTATCCTCATATCCAATAGAGGGGGACAAACAGGTCTGCTTTTCCGGGCCCAGGGAAGAGGGGGGCCCAGAGGGCGACCCACAACTGGGCCCTCATCAAACTGTGGATTTTTTTTTTTAGATTGTTAAAATAGTCCTATTTGTGGAAAAAAAGATATAAAGGCCTAATGTTTGAGCTACTTTAGTTTTATTATTTGTATTCTTTCTAATTGGTGGTCGTTTCCTGCCAATTGAGATATAATTGACTGTTAAGTTTCTACTGTATGTGAAAAAGCCTTGGATATTACAGTTTGGGTTTTTGCAGGTTTACTGGTGTTTAATAAAATAAACTGTGTTCCTTTATGCTGTGCTGTTACCTTTAGACAGAGTTAGCAGTTCAAAGTCCTGTTGGAGTCCACATGGTTCAGGGATTGACCATCAGATTGTTCTGTGTTACTGATAAATACAGAACCAGGACGTATTTCTTATCTACACGAACTGATACACAGTCGGGAGTTAGCATATGGTGTTTTATTTTGAAATTTATGACGTTACATGCCCAATTCAGATATCCTGTATGTAGAGAGGAGGGCGATCAAGCAATAGTCAGGTGTCAGGAGTCAGAAAACAAGTGAGGAAAGAAAGGAGATGTGTCAGGGTATATTATCTACCTATATACTAGGAGGAGGAAGACAAAGGGTTGGGAGGGCATCTAACATTATCTTTTCCCGGGCCTAGACAAGACCGTCAGCTGGCCTGTCCACACATATTTAAATATACACCACATATAAACACACTCTCTCTCCTTCTCTATCCCTCTCTAGACGTCTAGATGATTCTAAACAAGAGGAATGAGGAGAGGAATGTGGTGTAATCTGACTTGGACTGTCGTTATTGTCACCTCTGAAAATAGGAAACGTCTGCGTTGTAAAAGGGACCGCCGTCTGATTAGAACAAAGAAACTGGGTTCACCTTTGGGAGATAAGCAGTCAAAACTGCCTCCCCTCCTTCTGTCCTGTTTCTTTTTCTTTCTTCTTCTGATTCCCCGATTTATGCTTTTTGGGCAGCATGACCCCCAGGTCATTCAGACTAGGCTCAGTGACGTTACACTTGGCACTGGTCGTTGTCGGGCGGACTAAACCATTTTGTGCCTTTTGTGCCTCCAAAAAAAAAAAAAATCTGGATTTTCATGGGCCCCTCTCCCTACCCGGGCCCTGGGTAATCAGGTCCACCCCCCCACTTACCACACCCATGGTATGGTTACAGTGTGCCCCTGTTCTCACCTGGTCACTGTAATGTCCGGAAGTTCCCACTTTCACACCTCAGATCACATTGCAGTGGTGTGAATTTGCTTTTAGCCTTTCTTGTACACACACACACACACACACACACACACACACACACACACACACACACACACACACACACACACACACACACACACACACACACACACACACACACACACACAAAACACAGGGTCAAATCCATTACCAGAGGAGCAGAGAAGGCAGCTGACAGCAGCACCTTTCATACCAGTGGGACACACACATAAACCAGCACACACACACACAAACACACACTCACTCAGCTGACACATCACACCTCTAACATACACTTTATGGCAGTTTCTTAATAACGAGTCGTGTTTCCAGCTCCATGTTGATGGTTCTCACCACACATCTGTCATTTCCCTGAAATTCAGGTCACATTAAATCAATTCTGTGTGGATAATGATCTGTGCGATGTGCATCTGGATACGTGATCATTGATTCAAACCATCAGAGCTCCTGTAAGGAGTTTCTCGATAGATTGAAATTCATATTGAGGCTTTAAAGTACAGTAGAGGTCTGTTATCTGATTTGATATGTGGGGAGCTGAAGGGTTGTAGGTTCGGTGGTGTGAGCTCTGTCCTTTTGGAGTTGTCAACACTGAGGTTAATATGAGCCAACCTTAGCATCCAATAAATTTGCTCTGAATGTTAATCTAGTCTTGACACACTGACCTCAAGCTAGCAGCGATACAGAGCGCATAGTAAAACTAAATGCTCAGTCTAAATGAGACATCAGGAATAAAGATTTCTGAGGTTTTTACTGTAGGTGATCCTGCCACCCAGAGGATGAACAACACAGACTTTCAAAGAGCTGCATTCAGGTTGTTTTGTCCTCATCTCATCCTGGGACCACCTCAGTTGACTCCAGCCATGACCTCGTTCTCAAGGTCCTTACCAAAAGCTCATGAAAGCAACAGAACTACATCATCAGAGCAGAGGTAGAGCTTTTAGGCCTTTGAACCACAGACCCTCCCGCCAGCTGCACCTTGAGATCCTGTCCATGGAATCCGGTGACAGAGGTAACCCTGGCAAAGACGGACATGCCTTGTTTGACTCTATGCTGAGTATGTGGACTAAGCTCTGACTTTGGCTTACAGAGACAGGTTAATCTGTGCTGAATTTATCTGGCATGCTCCCGCGTCCAGAAAAAATAGAACTCTTGCGATCATCTGTGGAGTCCGGCGATCCGCAGCGGAACGGACAGAAACCGGTGGAAACTGACACATTAACTTGAATGGTTACGATCAGCGCAAACAGCCTTTTCGTAGCCGTTCCGGATGCTGTGGAAATTGGGGGTAAGCCTTCTTTCAGTCTGACTGGGCAAACTCCCTCCAGGAGTCTTGCAAGGGTAAAGAGTTGATCCAGTGTACCAAGGCCAGGACGAAAACCATAGTGCTCCTCCTGTATCTGGGGTTCGACCATCTATCAGAGCCTCCTTTCCAAAATTCTAGGTTCAGGTTTTAATGGGAGCTCACTCTCTGGTCCCTCTGACCTCGGTGCAACATCGTAGACTCGTATCACCTCTCACAGTCCAGAGCCTTCAGCATCTCAGGGGGAATCTCATCCACACCTGACATCTTGCCACTGATCCTATAAATCAGAACCTTTGTCATCAGAGCTTGACTCCAAGTTGAGCCACAAGACCTGAAAATCTGGACTCAAGCCCAAATCTAGAACTTCGAGTACTACAACGACACTGGTTCGCGGGATAAAAATAAATGTATTTCTACAGCTATCGAGCTGCACAGCCGGATGGCTCATGGAAATTAGATACACACATCTATCTGGAGATTTTCATGCATCACAAACATCCTCAGTGTAAGAAGATACTGACCCAGGATCTTAATTTACCACAACACGGATTTACAGCAGGAGTGTTACTTGTACATCTGTGCTCAGTGTGTGTGTATATATGTGTGTAAAATTACTAATCCATGACTGCATGTGTATTGGTATGATTACAGTGTGTATGTGTGTGATGTACCATGTAAGCATGTATCTCTGTTAATGCTCCACTGATCTGCAGCATGTTCAGAAATACACGTAGGCCTAAGTATGATCTCTCTCTCACACTCACACTCACACACAAACACACACACACACACACACACACACACACACACTCTGAGTGCTTCTGACACATTTTTATCTCCATGACTCTGTGCTGTAAACGTGTTCAGCTCACTGCATCAATGTAACTACCCCAGCTCCTTCACTTTGACCTTTTTCACACTCTTATATTGCCAATACAGCGGGGTTAAAGCTCAGGGAGGCGCCACAAGTGACTTTGCCCGCAGGAGGACGGCGAATCAAAGGCACTGAGATGAAACGCTGGCCGCCGTCCACCCAGCCGGTCACTGATGATCCTGCACATCTTTGGTCGTCTCAGCTGCTGCTGTTATCCAGTTGTTAACAATGTTAGCCTGCTAGCTTTAGCTTACTGTCATTATTAGCGCGTCTGTGCTCTCCTGCTGCGATGCTCCTTAGCTCAGTATCCTCTTAATATGACATGTTACAAGAGCTTTATTTTATTTTTAGCTCTGTATGTTTTCCTGGGTCACTGTGTTGAGTTTCCACAGAGCTCTCTGCCTCCTGCCGTCACCCTCCCAAAATCCACCCCCTCTCTCTGTCAAACAGGACACTTTTGTTGATTTTTTGACGCTTAAATCTGCATTTTTTCAAATCGTGTGAAACTTTAACCTTCTCTCTTTTTTCCTGCAAACATATCGACTCAGTCTGGCCTCCCTGGACTCAAGTCTCTCTGAATTCTTTATGACACCTCGGGCCCTGGTGCACAAAATGATCGTGCAGCTTTTGAACTTGCTAAATCTTTGTGAATAAGCTAAAAAGACATTGTCTAATTCAACAAAGCATGTTCAAAGGGTTAAATGCTCCCAAACTGCGCTGCAGAGCACAAGTGTCTCAGCTCATCATCGTTGTGCGCATGTGTTTAAATGAGCTGTTATGCATTAATTTGGAGCAAAATATGTCCTTTTCCGTGCAAACAGGCCTCTTGCAAAATTTTACACCAACCGTGCAGAAGGTAAATTATTACCATCTGCAAAGAGTTGGTGAGAGGGTTTGCAGTCTGCAGAGTTTCAGCGATTAAAGGGATATTCCAGCGTAAAATTAATCTAGGGTCAAACACATCATTACACAGAGTTAGACACTCCCTCGAGAGATAATGTTGTCGATCGCTTGCTTCTGTAGTTATACCAACTTTAGTAAGACCACTCTGTATTGCCATCCTGCGGTTGTTACTAAAGTTGTTATAACTAGAGAAGCAAGCGGTCAGCAACATTCATCTCATGAGGGCGTGTCTAACTCGGTGTAACGGTGTGTTTGACCCTAAAATAATTTTTGCCAGAATATCCCTTTAAGACTACACTCCTAACCTCCAACATGACACCTCTGGATGGATGTTAAGTCTCTAAACCCCACAAGCAGACATCACAGAAGCATTTCATTCCTCTAACCACACAATTTGTCATTAATAATGCTTAAAGTGAATAATCATCCCTTCACCTCTGATTATGTGGCCACTGAAGTAACACTCTGTGAAGTGAAAGATTTCATTGCATGTCTTGGATGCTTCAAATGTACAAAAATAAGTCCTGAAGATATTCTGTCATAACTGCTTTTTCAGACTGCAGACAGTTAAAAACACTCTGCTTCAATCTGTGACCATCAGCTAAAAGGCTTTTTCAGCATCACAGCACTAATTCTACTCAAGGCGTACAAAACTGAGTCCCATCCTCATGAAATACTTATTTTTTAGTCTCAAATACAGAAATGAAATCTGCCTCAAATGAGGGGGAAATAATGAGCATTTGTGTCTGTTTTATTGATTAATTTGGTAACAGTCACCTTAGCTGCCTTATCCTTATTGTCTTATCCTTCACAGGATTATCCTTCTCTGCCTCTCTATTGCCTCATTTCACTTTAAGATAGAGCGAACCAGGGGATCAGGAGGGGGCCACTCTCTGTGTCAGCTGCCCAGCCTGAGGGCCTCACAGCTGGGGGACACTTCTGCAGAGCTCCTGGCCAATCCTGGAGCTCCTGAATTGACCCGGTCTACGTGCATTCATGAGCAGGAAAATATGTCAGCACGGGCTCTTCTGTCTTCATGAAAGAAAAGCTCTAAAATACTCTGCATAATAGTTGTTTATATTGTCCAGTGGTGGTTTGTGATTAAAAACCTGCAGGAAAATGACACTTCCATCAGCCTCAGCTCTGCTTTCTGCTGCTTGCACGGCTGTGGACTTTTGGAGCACAAATGCGTTCAGTGCAAGAACCAATCCGCTTCAAGCTACGCAGAATCGACATCATGTGCTTTTACATTCAGCAGTTTTTCAGAGGCAAACTTAGCAGCACGAGAAAAAGACACGACCACAGCTGCCCTGTTTAACAAATCTAAAAACACTCGCATCACTCAACGGTCTCATGAACTAATAATCTGTACAGGCCCTGAAAACCAAAATCGATCGACCCCTACAGAAACCTACCGCTGATATTTAGGATTTCAACATCACTAAAGACAGATTAAAAAACTAAAATCACTTCAGTTTCACTTAGTTTGATCCTGCCTGATACTGTCTGTACTTTATGCAACTCTGTGAGGTAGTGCTGCAGCCAAGTCACCGAATCCCCAGTCCAAGTTGAGTCTAACGTCTCCAAAGTCCAAGTCAGATCATCAGAGTTGAGTCGACTGATGCGTTCAACCCTTTATCTTAGCTGTTGTCCCTTTACCCCCAGATTCCAACGCATGCGGAACGGCACCGCTGTTCGTCGTCTGCCAATGTTTTATTTTGTATCTGTGCCCGACTTCCATTCCAGCACGGGTTAATCTGTGCTGAATTTATGCGGCATGCTGCGGCATCCAGGAAAACAGAACCCTGGCAATCCGCTACAAAGCCCGCTGAACCGCAGGGGGGGAAAGAAAAAAGCCAGTGGAATTTGACACATTAACTTGAATGGAAACGATCAGCGGCGATCGTCGCAAATGGCCTTTTTGCTGCCATTCAGCACGCAATGGAATTTAGGGGTTAGAGTTCCTTTCTACAAGTCCATTTTCTTCTTATTAACTTGCCCTCTGGAAACCTCCTCCACTGTTGCCATGCTACAAAATTGAGTTATGAGCATGTCTACACTGAAGATCACAAAATGTGAAGTGTGGCCATACGTTCTGGACCCTAAATCTGAATTGGGAAGTTTGGAAAGGAAACAAGAAACCTGAGTTTAATTCCCCTTTTCAAAACCACCCCCCTCACTGCAGTTTCCACTCCATTCACACGTTCACAGGCTGAAAACTTAGAGGACTCCTGCAGCAGAGGATGCACACTCATGAAACAATGACCTGATCTATACTGTAGCTCTATTTTCCTCTCCTTTATTTTGCTTTCGTCCATGTTTTTCCATCTGTTTGCTGCCCCTCTTCATCCCTAACCTCCTGTCTTCCCCTGTCACTCCTCACACTGTCTCCCACTCACACGCTGAGCGTGCTCTGCAGGGAGTGTTAGTCATTAGACGGTCCCATTAATATCTAAGAGAAATGGCTAATGAGGGTTAATAAGACACCCAGCAGGACTGACAGGAGTGTGTGTTCACGTGTGTGTGTGTGTGTGTGTGTGTGTGTGTGTGTGTGTGTGTGTGTGTGTGTGTGTGTGTGTGTGTGTGCTTATCTCCTCTGGGTCTCATCACTTTAAATTAATAAAGAAAGAAAGGGATGAAGAAAACGAGGAGGAGGAGGAGAAGTGAAAATGTTAAGCACATGAAATTAAACTTAAACACAGCGATTACACGGCAGATAACTCGGGCTAACTGATCCTGATCTTCACATGTGTGTGTTTGGTGTGCATAAACTCAGTGTCACTGTTCAAAGTCGGATGCAACCCGCTGGTTACCACGACAACACTGGAGGCAATTAAGAAGCTTGTTAGAGATGGTTTTGTGTCTCCTCTGTACGAATCAACAGGAAAGAGTTATAGAGTTATGAGAACAGATCAACATAGAACATTTGATTAAACAACAACTTAAAATGATACATTTATTCGTAACGCACTTTATATTAAAAAATCTCAAAGTGCCGAAAGTATTAAGTGTTCAGAAATGACTCCTTTTGTTGGTCTGATACAACTCAGACCAACTCTTGTGGCTTAATTCAGCACAGTCAAGTTAAGAAATCTTAGTTTGATTCAATTTAAAAGCACCTTTTTTATGTGTTTCTTGGGAGTCTCAGTTTCACTGTAAATACCAAGTCGCACAAAGAACTAAGGGAAGCTAACGCTGATATTATGAACTCAAAATGTATGATCATTTACGTCTCCATTCATTTCAGGTCAAAATTACTGATTCATGATTGGTCAATACAGCCGTGACTGAAGTTGGACATTAGAAAACTCCAAACCCCAAAGACCAGATCCTGGATTATTATTATGAAGAACCTGCTGCTCCTCAACTCCGAGTTTTGTTGCTAAAATCATCAATATTTGCTTAAAAGGCTGAATCTGAGATCAAATGTTTGTTAAAGTCTCTGTTTTTAAGATTTAATCCATATGCCACGTCGCCGCTCGCTGTCATCCCCGCTGTGCCTTTAAAGCTGTGAAAGGAACAAAGAGGCTGCAGACCTTCTGCTCAGCTGAGCCTCCAAATCTGATCATCACACACACACACACACACACACACACACACACACACACACACACACACACACACACACACACACACACACACACACACACACACACACACAGAGCCTGATACTCACATGTTTTCTCTGTTTCTCTGCCCATTTACTGTCTCCATCTCTCTTTTCTCCTCCACCCCCTCACTTCTCAGCCTTTCTTCTCTCTTTCTTTAATCCTCTCTCCCTTTCTGACATTTTTCGTCTTTGTTTTATTTCTCTTCACTGCCCTCCTAAAAAAAAAAGCTGGTTAATCTTGAACAAAAGTTAGTTTTACTAAAAGATCATGGATTGGCTTCAGGTACAGGTCACTCACTCTCTTCGTTTTCATGCCGTTTATTCTCTCTCCAGCTCTGCAAAGCCGTGACCATCTGGGGGATCCGCCTTGAGTTGTTTTAAGTATTTACTTTGAAAAGGAGATGATAAACACACCTCCATGATTGAAGCTGGGGGGTCTGACCAACAATTTATACAGTCATGAATATAACAGCAGATAGGAGAGAGCGGGGTAAGATGAGACATTTTTCATATTTCAGATCACTGCATCAAGTCAATCCTAGCTTTGTCTCTAACTAGTGTATCTGCATATATTTCAAGAGGTTGTTCATCCCTGCAAACCAACAGAATGAGTGTAAACAGAACTGTAATCTTGATAATATAGCATGCCAAAAAAAGGGTCTCCTATGGTCAACTTACCTCATGTCCCCAGCCCTCTCTCACCTTCTCTCTCCCTAAATAATAGTCACTTCTTCACATTCCTGTGTATTTTGATACATTATACACTATTCAACTAGTACAATTATTTTTTTAATTATTATTGCATATAACTGCTAAAAAGCTGTTTCCGCAAGGTGGATGCAATTCTCGGCGGACACGCGTTTCTCAGCACAACACAGGTAACAACAACAACAACTGCAAAATGAGCGACGAACAAGAGAAAACCACAGAGAATGAAGACTTGTTGGCAAAAAGAAAAGCAATGTCACTTATCTGGAATTATTTCAGTTACAAGAAGGATGATGTCGACCAAAACACTGTTCTGTGTTCATCTGTTGCCACGAGGAGAGATAACAGGTCCCAGCACAATAGAAACAAACTAAAAATATCTCTAAGACAGACAGAAGCCATTCTACTAACATTCACTAAAAGAGGTAAGATCAGTGCAGGTTAACTGTCCTCAAGATTTCAGCAGAAAGTGCTATTCAGGTCATCTGGTGAAAATTCCTCTATTTTTTAATATTGCAATATATATCACAGGGTTGAAAAAGATTGCAATGTTAGTTATTTCCAATATTACGCAGCCCTGATCTGAACTGAAACTCTGATCCTCTCAGAACTACTATGATGACTTTATTAGTTCTCTGAGCTAAAATGGTGGACTTTTAGGTTCTTGACCTCATGTTGTAGCTCATAGATAGCACAATTGATGTAGAAAACAAATTTAAAATGATCTTTTTTGGTCTGAACACAATTCTGATAAAACTTATGACAGACTAAATTCACTTTCAAGAGTTTTTTTGTTTGTTTGTATGTTTTTTGTTATGTTTTTTTAAATATAAATGTCTAACCTCTTCACCCTTGTGCTTCTAACCTTCACAGACTCCATGAATTGATGTCCATCTCCTAAATATTTGGTCACATGATCAATTTCTTTGACCCTGTCCAAGCAACCCTGATCTCCCCTACTGTAGAGAAGATGGCTGACTCTGTACAGGAACAGATCTGTGATGAAAAGTTCAACATCTCATGAAATTTGACTTTCTGAGCTTTTATACATTAGTCTGTAACTCTGTAGTTCATAGAAAACTGAGACGGAGCGGCGCCGTCACTGAACGCAGCTAGCATGCTAGACGATTCCACGCGACACGCGACGCGCCGACCTTCATTTCCGGTCCACCGCTGCGGTCACAAGTTTCAAACTAAGTCACATCAACACAAGTCCTAAAGTAGTCCTGTAACATTCGCAGTTCTCCACACACGTTCATACATAAAACACACACAGACACTCACCACAACTGACGCCGAAGCTTTCTTCCCCGCTGTCCTCGGTCAGCCAAACAGGGGCGCGTCTACTTCCGGGTTTTTAAAGGGCACTGAGCGGGAAAAGGGGCACCTGATTTATTTATTTTTTTTGACCTAATTATGTGTTATTCTTCAGTGTAGGAGACTAAATTAAAACATATAAAATGGGGAAAATGTAACTGATGTATTTTGCAATCTGTGAGTGATTTTTAATTCAATGTTGGTTGTTTCTGTGGAAAGGAAATCCTGATTTTGTTCTGATTTATGGGAGGGGCTTATTGTTTAAAAGTCAGCCATTTTGTCCAGGTGAATGTGAAACAAAACACTGAAAATGATAGGGAAACACCAGACTGGGTTATGTGAGGGATGTCAGGTGGAGGAGTCAGTGGAGCATGTACTAATGGGTTGTAGGAGATATGAGATGGAAAGGGGAGAGATGAGAAGTAAGTTGAGGGAATTGGGTATGCAGGACTTTACACTAAAGGGAGTATAGTGAATGAGATGGGAAAGGGTGGTGCACAGGGGTTTTGCATAAGAATTGCCAGAAGAGGGCGGTAATGCACCGTACACAAGAGTGCCAACTGCCGTTAAACTAGAAGAAGAAGAAGAAGAAGAAGACAGGTGAATGTGGAGTGTTGGTGATACATGGCAGATACTGGTGAGTAGATCAATTATGAATGGACTGTCTGTCTGTCTGTCTGTCTGTCTGTAGTGTTTGAGTTTTGCTGGTCGCTCAAGCTGCTGTTGAAGGTTATTGAAGAAGCCATTTTGAGTCTGAGCCCATTGCTCATTTGCTTGAATATTTCTGTAAACAGTTTTGACACTGTACATACTTTTCACTCTGTTTGGAGACTGGTGTAATAAACCCTAGAACGTACCTTTCTGGGTCCATGTATTATTCGTCCATTCAATCTAGTAATTGAAAAAACGAGTCAATATTTTGTTTATTTGTTTTTCTGTATAACCAATATATATATATATACTGTTTCAGCTCAAAACAGAATATATAATAGAGATGGAAACAAAATAATAAATCTTTTACAATTATTGATTTTGAGTGCGCCTGTTTTGAGCGTACGTGCATGGAGGTTACATTGACCTTCCCATGATCCTCAGCAACAGTTACCATGGCGAAAGATACGACAGAGCGGTTTGAGCGAAAAGGAAAACAAAAAGTAGATTTATTATTTTGTTTTCGTTTCCATCTCTATTATATATTCTGTTTTGAACTGAAAATACGAAAACAAACTTTTTTTTTTTTTTTTTTTTTTGGTTATGTAGAAAAAAATAAAGAAAATATTGTCTCATTTTTTCGTTTTTCATTCACTAGATTGAATGGAATAATTGAACGGACGGATAATACACCTTTCTGACTCCGCCATACTGATTTTCTCTTGGAGACCCCAAGACGTCTTCTACTTTCTCTCTTCTTGTCATTTGTTCCTCCTTTCACTCTGCTCCTCCAGTTCCCATGATGCCTCAGTGCAGTCACACAAAGGTCATTTCACATCTAACATTGTCTTTAGTTTACACATAAAACACACGTTTGTTGGTGTGTGTAGTAGGAGGTGTATGAAACAGCTTTACTTACACAGGTGTGTGTGTGTGTGTGTGTGTGTGTGTGTGTGTGTGTGTGTGTGTGTGTGTGTGTGTGTGTGTGTGTGTGTGTGTGTGTGTGTGTGTGTGTGTGTGTGTGCGTGCCTCAGAGGTTTATGCTGGAACAGAAGTGTCTGCATCCCTCTGAGCAGTTCACCTGCAGGAATACAAACGCACACCTGTCAGGAGTTTCTTTGCAGATCTGTAACTCTCTCACTCACTCACTCTCACACACACACACACACACACACACACACACACACACACACACACAGAGTGACAGGCACATGTTCCCCATATTAACATCTCTGTCATGGGATCATGCCCCCTGCAGGTTGCAGACTTCACTGCAGCCGTAACGTAAATCTGAAATCCAGTCTCTTTAACGCACATCAAACAGCTGCAGCGCTTTGACGTGTGTCAGTGTGAGTCGAATACCCGTCGCTCTACTTCCTCGGTATCAGCGAATGTCTCTGCACATCAGATTCAAACTAGTTAAGAGACTCGACTTCAAATCCAACTCCTACATCCTCCATATGACACATGATATACACTCCATACTACAGCTCGGGATTCATACTGGAGCTCAGAAATGTTGGGATTAAGCAGGTTTCTGATATCTGACATCGAAAATAATGAACACAAAGACTCCGATGATAGATAACTCTGACTTGGCTAAAAGATGGTGCACACTTTGTGCATTTTAAGGTATGTGAAAGCCTATTTACCTGTCAGCACCACGCCACTGGTGTAGTTTCAAAGCTTAGGTTGACTTTTTCTACAGCATGAAAGCTCTTTTGTTTTTGTTTTTCTTCACGACTTTTTCCAAACCTATCAGTCGTGATTGATGCCGTTTTCCTGGTGACATTATTTTCAGCCACTGCGCCTTTTTCTGTGCAGAGTTAATTTCACATTAATAAAAACAAAACAAAACAAGGTTACTTGAGTTTCTGGCTCACTTTGAATCAGGGTGAGAGATCTGCTCAGTCAGATACTTAGCCAAGATTTCCACCACATCCGGACCGGCGGCGATTTTTGCCTTCTGCCAATTCCTACTGATCCCTTTGTGAGGCAAATTTCATCGCAGATTACGGACAGCAGGAATCGCGAGAACTCACCAGAACCCGCGGATTCATGTGCAGTCAGGTGATAACAACTTGTCTTTAGCCACAGAGGCTAACCATATAAGCAGTAGATTGTGTCCTTCCACAGGAGGAAATCTACTTCTAGACTTCTACAATCAGCATCTCCTCATCCATGGTGTCATCGGGGTGAAATGACATCTAAAAACCTTTCACTTGTTCGTCTCTGCCCGTTTGCATGGTGTGAAATACGATCCTCCTGAAACACAGAGTGTTTTATTTTGAAAAGAAGCCGGATGTTTTATTTTGTGTCTGTACCTGACTTCCTTTCCAGCACGGGTTAATCTGTGCTGAATTTATCCGCCATGATCCGGCGTCCGGAAAAATAGAACTCTTGCGATCAGCTCTGGAGTCCGGCGATCAGCAGCGGAACGGAAAGAAGCCGGTGGAAATTGACAAACTAACTTGAATGGTAACAATTGGCGGATACGACCTTTTCGTAGACGTTCTGGATGCGGTGGAAATTAGGGGTTAGAAACAGCTTATCTCCCCGAAAGCATCATGTAGATTACCTCTGAATGTCAGTGTTTGGTGCCGTGAATTTGCATGAGATACACAAAGTCTGTGATTTCCCAACATTGAAAAACCGAAGCGTTGCACATCATCTTCCTTCTCACTTCAGAGTCCACTCAGCAGTGAATTCAGGATCCACAGCCTCTCTCTCTCCTCAAGCTCATTCTGTCCCTTCGCTTTTCAGACACACACTTGGAGGTTGCACTTCTTTGACCTTTATCATGTTTATCACATTCTTATGATCCTGGGAAGCCCTCAGCCTAATTGGAATTAAAAACTGATTAATCGCCCGGCTCTGATCCGGACTTTTAACAGCACCACCACAGTATGAGGTACTTCCTGTAAAGTTGGAGGGCCCAGATCAGGATTCACCGTCTTCAATGATCTTCAGTGGTGTGTCGGAGTGATCTGTCTGGATTAGGTTAATTGTTTTGCTGAAGCAGACATCTCTGTATTCTGACACTTTCTGGAGATTATCCTCCTTTTAACATCACCAATTTAATCTTAATCCAATTACACTAACAGGGTGTAAACTCACCTCCTTTATCCCGACTCTTTTCTTCCCCTGTAATTCATCCTGCTGGCTCCTGTCACATCACATCTTCCTCTCGTTGTCTACTTTCCTCTCCTCCTCCTCCTCCTCCCATGGAGGTGACAGTGAAAACAGCGGCTATATTAAGCTGCGCTCAGGAGCGCTGACTATTGCATTATTGTTCAGCGTGTAATAACAGCTGTCATCTGTGAGGACACAGCAGAGGAAAACGTTAAAAATCCCTGCACGCCTGTCAGCTTCACTCTTTACCTACATGGATGAGGGGGAAATGAAACAGAAAAAAAAAGGCAAAGAGTGAAATAGAAAGGTAAGGAAAGAAGGAGACAAGGGGATTAACTGTACCAAGAGCTGAGAAGATCTTTACAGACTAAAGAGGAACTGAAAAAGTTTATTTCAAACCATAAAAGTCCGGTCTCAAAGCTGGTTTCTCTCCTGATTTTAGAGATGTCTTTTCTGCAGAAAATCAGCTTTTATCTTTCAGATTAGCAACTCAAAATAACCACAGAGACAAAACCAGATTACTGATGAGGAAACCCAATCATCAAAACCTTTAAATGGGTTTCCTTCAAGATTTCAGACAGGGAAAATTACAGGACAAAACGGGAATGAGGACGCAAATAAGAACTCAATGTCCACGATGGAGAATGTTGGCCTCTCTTGGAGATGATGGAGAGAGAGAGAAAATTAAGGATCGACCAATAATCAGCATGGATGATATTATCGGCCGATATTCAGCATTTTTACAAAAATCGGCATCGGACGTTTTTTTTAACCGGTAGCCGATGAAATTTGTTTATTTTTAAAACGTGCTCGTTCGGCCTGAAGTCACTACTCTTGGCTGTGTAACAATGCCCCGCCCACTGTCCCCACTGATTGGCTACAAAGACAGCCAATCAACACTCCAGCTTCTAGGTGCAGCTCCACAGCGAGGGAGAGAGAATTATCTAAGATTTTGACATTTTTACTGCAAATGAATATCGGTTCTAAATATCGATTATCAGTTTCCTTGATGACTAATAATCAGTGTCGGTATCTGCTCTAAAAATAACCATATCAGACGATCCATAGAGAAAATATTTTCACTCCCATTATACATGCACATAAAATTACACATCATCCTGTTTGGTGCAAACACCAAGAAAAGTACAAGAATAAATACATAAATAAACGCAAAACTAATTATAAAATTTCACTTTATTACTTGAGAGTGTCTGTCTGCAGCTGTTTCTGTGTATATTTTAGTGTGCGCTTGATGGAGAGCTTGATGACAGTCTCGGTCTGGAGTATTTGACCTGGTCAGGATATCCTTATTCTTACCAAACTCAGGGCTCCTGCATCTGTGCCGTCTGATTTTAAATCTGAATTTCTAAAGCTGAATTTTTTTGCATCAAAATCTGACTTTTAATTTTCGAAACTGTCGAACTTCAAGCACATATTTTTATTTCTGATACTTTTTTCACAATGATGAAATAAATTCAGTGTAAAAAAATCTGTCTCTCAAAAGATTTGTTTAGTAAAAATTTAACTTAAAAGAAAACTGTGTAAAAAAAATATATATATATAACAGTAAAAAAAAATTTAATAAAAAAAAAATTCAGTGTCAACAAATTCAGTGTCAAAAAATTCAGTGTAAAAGAGACCGACTCAACATCCGGGGAACCAGGGAGCGCAATCAATTCCCGACTCAATCAACCATCGCCCAGCCAATCAAATAATGCTAGATTGGTCATGTGACACCAACTTTTTACTACGCAAATATTTTGAGAGACCAATTCCTTTTACACTTAATTTATTTCATCATTGTGAAAAAAACAAGTGTCAGAAATAAAAATGCGTGCTTGAAATTCGATGGTTTTGAAATTCAAAGTCTGATTTTCATGCAAAAAAAATTTAGCTTTAGAAATTTAAATTCAGAATCAGCTGGCAAAGATTTACTTCCATACACCTCTTTTAAAAGCTTTGATAACACGACACATCGGATTGAAACGGCGAGAGGGAAACTCCTCCTCTCTCGCATAAATTCGCATTTTTGGCGATAACGTAGACAGAAAAGTAGTAAGTTATTCAGATATGAGCAAATGAAATGAGTGAATAATTGTATTTGCTTTGAGTGTGACTAAAACTTATGATGGAGTTTGTCTTTGGTCTTTTGGGTTCTTATAGAAGATAAAGTTTTGCATAAGAAGAGGATTAACTTGTTTTAAAGACTTTGGTTTAATCCTGATATCTCCGAGTTTTAGAGCTAAAACTCCAGCAGAGTTTACCTTTGGACCTTTTCCAGCCTGGGAGACAAATAGAGGGAGAAACTTTCAGGGTTCATTAAACTCCAGAAGAGCGATTGTCTCAGTTTGGCCCATAAATACACCAGAACCACCCACAGTAAATCACTGTCACATACACAAAATAAACTTCCAGAGTGGGGACTTGAGTCAAGACTCTTTTCTGCAGTGTAAACTAGTTTGGTTTAGCCCTCTTTGCAGCTTTCAGGACTTCCTGCTGATGAATATTTCAGGGATACATTAACGGAGACGAGCTTTGCCACCACCAAGGTCAAAGGAGGAGGGTTGAAGATGTCGCCTTGATGTCCCGCTGAAGTCAGACGAGCAGGTTTTTACAGCAGAGGAGTCAGAGGACCAAACACCCGGTGTCACATCAAAGTTAACTCGAGCTCGGTTTCTGACACGTCTCCAAACACAGCTACTCTTGACAACATAACGCCCACCTTCCCCGAATTCTCTGCGGTATTTTCTTCACCTGTCCTCCTTCTGAAGAAACAGAGGCGAGGGTGAAATTCAGAGACCAGAGGACATGTGGTGGCTCTCCTGTCTGCCGTCCTCTCCTTCCTCAGTTTCCTCCTCGTTTTCTTGAACTGCAGTTCTCCTTCTTGGCCTTTGTTTGTAGTTTTCAGACCTCCAGAATCTTCCGCCTCCCTGAAGCGATCTTTAATAAGGCCGTGATGATGCAGACATATTTTGGCTGAAGTTATGTTTGCTTACTTGGCCTCATTATTGCAAAAACCTCCCCCTACCCCTCATCTTCTCCTGTCACTGGCAGCCCCGTCAACACTAACAGGATCTGTCTCTCCTCCCGCTAATAAAGAGCTAAAAAGTTCTGACTTTTCTTGACCAGGGAGACACTTTGGGGTAAACTTTTAAATTCGAAGACTACAAGGAGGAATTAACGCTCAGACACGGTCTTTCTCCAAGTGGATCGGCTTAATTGCTGCCAAATCCACCTCGAGGGACTTCCCCAGACAGAGGGAGCCCCGCCTGAACTGAGCTCACCCTTCAAATACCCCCCTAGAGTGGCTTTAAATGTAAATGTTCAAGCGTTTCCTCCATGGGGCGATTTCATGCATATGCAGCAGTTTCACCGGCTGCTATGTGTCACTTTCTGAACGCAGTCAGGACCTCAAAGCTCTTCTTTGGATCCTCGTCTTTCAACAGATCCCAGATTAGTCTGATTTTAAGGATTCAAAAACACCCCAGGACACCAAAACCGCCTTTCATAAATTGGGTTTGAGTAAGATGGTGGCCTTTTTTTTTCCTTGGAAGGCGCGATCATAACCAAATAAGGTAGACATCAAAGTTTGTATCTTTCTTTTGTTCAAGGTTTTAAGGATCTGGTCGGAGTCCTACCTGCGATGTTCTCCAGCTTTTCCTGGGTTATCCTGAGGGGTTCCTGAACAAGTACTACTGGCAATTTCCGGAACAGCTACGAAAAGGCCGTATCTGCCGATCGTAGCTGATCTTAACCATTCAAATTAACGTGTCAAATTCCACCGGCTTCTCTCCGTTCCGCTGCGGATCGCCGGACTCCACAGCTGATCGCAAGAGTTCTATTTTTTCCAGACGCCGGAGCATGGCGGATAACTTTGCACAGATTAACCCGTGCTGTAGAGGAAGTCGGGCACAGACACAAAATAAAACATCCGGCTTCTTTTCAAAATAAAACACTCCATGTTTCAGGAGGATCGTATTTCACACCATGCAAACGGGCGGAGACGAACAAGTGAAAGGTTTTTAGACATCATTTCACCCCGATGACACCATGGATGAGGAGATGCTGATTCTAGATGTCTAGAAGTAGATTTCCTCCTCTGGAAGGACACAATCTACTGCTTATATGGTTAGCCTCTGTGGCTAAAGACAACTTGTTATGGCGTGATTGCATGTGAATCCGCGGGTTCTTGTGAGTTCTCGTGGTTCCTGCTGTCTGTAATCTGCCTCACAAACGGATCCAGTAGGAATTGGCGTACAGCTAAAACCGCCGCCATTCCAGATCGGAGCCGTTCTGGATGCAGTGGAAATTCTGAGCCAGGGTGACCATATTCTGAATCCCCAAAAAGAGAACGCTCCCACGTGGGGCGGAGTCATGGAGTTGTGTATAGTAAATTTTAAGAGTTTTTTTGGGTCAGGTCGAGTGTTTTTTTTTTTTTTTACGTGCTTCTAACTCAGTAAGTCCATGCAACACAAACTCAAAACTTCCATACAAAACATTTGAAGGATTTTATAAACTCCCCTTGAAAAAAGCTGGACAGCTCCAAAAATGAGGACATGTCCAGGTAAAAGGAAGTACGGTCACCCTAGTCTTGTGTTTATCTTGATTAACTTGACATGAAATGGCTCTCATCATGTGGTGTTAAATCAAATTACGACATTCTGAAAATCATCGTGTTGTGTATTTATCTGACTGTATCACTGGACTCTCAGCGAACCGTCTCGTTTACCAACTTTGTAAAGGTTTCCAAATCCTTCCGCTTATTGGATCATCGTCCAGTTTCGCTGAGACGTCTGACACCTGATCTCACCACTTCCTCCTGACTCTGAAGGGCTGCTTTAGGTGCTTCAGGTTCTCATATTCTGATTTATAACTTTGCAAATTAAATTTCGTCTAATAAGCAGGTTAGCACGTTATTATTTCCAGGCTTGCTTCAGCATTGTGACACATTATCCAGTGTGTGCTTTCTCTGAGAGGGGGTGGAAGTTTCTAATAAACTGTGAAGAGGGAAGAGGGAGCACCGCGCTCGACTCTGCGGTCAGAACAGAAGCAAGTTTTATAAATGTTACAGAAGTTCAAAACAAAAGTCAATATTTTCCTTCTTCACTGCGGGTCCATGGGAATATAAGGGAATCAAAGTGTGAGTAAACTCTGCTGCTGTTTGAAGATACACAAAACAACAACCAAATCACACTAGAAACTCCAACGAAAAGGTCTGAAGAAACAAAAGAAGCTGCTCAGTATCTTCATATGATTGATACAGTTTACCAAGTCCTCTGATATGCTGGTGCAAGGCAAGTCCTGACCTGTTACCATATGATCAGAACAGTTCTGGACTGTATTCATGGTTCTTCCAGGACACTTCTATGTTCTTAGTCATCCAAATCTTCATTGAAAGGGTAACTGGATGTGTTTCAGGTTCTTGAAGATGTTCTTCCTCGTTTCCAAAAGGCTTCTTCAGTTCTTAAAGGGATATTTGGGCGTAAAATTACGTTAGGGTCAAACACACCGTAACACCGAGTTAGACACCCCCTCGAGATGAAAGTTGCCGACCGCTTGCTTCTCTAGTTAAACCAACTTTAGTAACTTTAGCTGATCATTTCCAGGTAGTTCTGCCAAAGTGTCTCAATCTGATTGCGTTTCCATGAAGTAATGATCATAAATGTTCTTCCTGGGACCAAAGTTGGAAATTAATATCCTCTGTTGTTCACCCGAAGGTTCACAGCTGAGTCACCTGAGAGTCGTTAGCCGGGTTGTTGACCTGGTCTCATCTGAGGGGTTGCCCAGGTTTGTTTCTTTAGGTTTGCCATCCTAGCATGATGTTGGAGCCTGTGATCCAGCACGAAAATGTTATCTTGATCCAAAGCTGAATTATAAGTGAGGGATAAGAAGCGCTTTAGTCCACCATCTCCGTTCAAGGATGGTTTCTCCAGAACAGCTGATCCTGGTCAGAAGAGTTGGCTCTCCTGTGCTGGGCCTTTATGCGTTTATGTAATGGCTGTTTGTTTCCCCGGTTTACGAGTCCCTGCGGTCTTCAGTGCAATCTTTTGTGTCTGGGGATTTGTCTTTAGGGTCGACCAGCCTCTGTTCCCGGGATGTTGTGTTTCTAAAAGATCCTTCTGAGTTTCTCAGATACTCCAGACAAGCTCCTCGTTCTGCTCTTCTCTGTTGGTTCTTGGAGGACTTAATGAAGGCCCACTCGCATGATCTACCCACGTTTTCAGGTGTCGATGTTCCTTCGTCTTGCCTTCCATCTTAGTTGGTATCTTCTCAGCCCTGTTCTGATAGAACCGGGTTTGTGCTCCAGTGGATGGTGAGAATCGTGGTTTTTCTGTAAACTTCTAAACTGAGGCTCCTATTCTCTTTCAATCCAGGAAGGCCTGCCTGTCTTCTTTTACGTCCTCATGAGTGATGTGAGAACCTCAAGCAAGTCCAGTTGCCTTTTCACCAAAGAACTTGATAACCATGACCTGGAAGAATGCGACCCTACACAGGTATGATGTCCCAAAACCTTGAAAAGAAAGTCCACTCTGCCTGGAATTTATTGCCGAATGACTTCAAACTCACGGACATGATTTCCCAGTTTGACAGGAGTCTTCCACCATGTCGAAGCCGAGAAGATCGAACATTTACAGACATCTGCAGAACAGAGGAGGTCATTTGTAACCCTTAAAGAGCTGTTCACAAACACCAAACTGGAATTTCTCAAAAATACCAATTTGGGCTTAAAAACGTCAAAATTTAATTGAAAGCTCTTGGAGTGAAAAAAAAAAATGTTGAAATTGGTTGCAAAGTGTTTTGCATAGTAGTGTATGAACTGTGCCGATTTACTGCTTAAAAAGAGGAGACCAAAAAGGAAGAGGAATAAATTCAAAAGTGTGAAGATGGAAATAAAAGTAGAAAACAGTAAAATCCTGAAGTCAGCGTTAAACCTGGTGCACACAGACGTATAAACACACCTTCCAGCTCTCTTTTCTTGCAGAGATGATCTGCATACAGCAGCCCATCACTAAACAATAGCCCAACAATTGAAATGGATTTGCGTCCTCCTCCTTTGAGCCGTCAGTCTCTCTCTCGGCAGCAGAACAAACAGCTGTTTGTCACAGCAGAAATCAATCAGCATCTCATAGATCCTATAGATGTGTTTCCATTCTAGTAAATATGGATCCACATCTTTTGTTCATCAGAGAATAATGGCGTCCTGGAGCAGCTATATTTATCATGGAAACTCTCCGACAGAAAGACAAACCCCCCCTCCTCTTCCTCAGGCTGCTCGTACAATACGCCGCTCTCCTACACACCTCTTTGTGTGTAATTAGATTAGGCTGCACATACTCCATGTGGCCCACATAAAGTCTCCAGCGGCTCAGTTTTAATTTTCATTCCTCAGCAGCTTTCTGCGCCTCATTAAAGCCACAATCGTCACGCTTTTGTTTTTACTTTTACTTTGGTGTCCAGAAAAGGTATGAGACATTCACACAAGCGCTCAACATCAAAACATTCTAAATTTCAGAGCTTAATCTGGAGGGAAACAAAAGTTTATCATTTTAAATTCAATTAAAAATCTTTTAATTTTTGTGACATTTTAGTGGATTTAGAAGCACCTGTACATCCTATTTCTTTCAAAATAGATAATAGAAAAGAACAAGTATCAAAGTTGTAGGAAGTTATCACCAACAGAAAAGTAACGTCCTTGTTATTGTCACGGTCCAGAGTTAAACAAAAAGAGAAAGGACCCAAAATGCCAAGCAAAAAAAATGACAAAACTAAAAAAGCAACAAAAAGAGAAAAATCCAAAAAACACAAGAAGCAGAATCCAAAAAAAGACAATGGAAAAAAAAACACGAGGAGGCGAAGGATTCACGGATAAAAGATCACGAGGAACAGGCTGACATGAACACACACATCGACATACAATGAACCAACAAGACAGAGGGGAAGACAGGGACTATATATACACACTAGGAAACGAGCAACAGGTGAGGCAGACGAGACACAGGTGAGACTCATGGGTGATTAACGAAGGAGGGAAAACTGAGGAAGTAAAACAGGACTAGAGACACAAAATAAAACAGGAAATAAACACTGAAAACTGATCTAAAGAATAAAACACAGAGAACAGAAGGGAAACGGGGTCAAAGACA